>JAQPZY010001134.1:0-1352620 GCA_029931535.1 Margaritifera margaritifera
GTTGGTCAAAATAACACATAATTTGTATTAGTCTTAGTCGGAGTGCATACTTGAGATTAAAGATTAGTTGTTGTATTTAATCTACAGGTAACTTTGGTGCGGGAGGTACAGGGTGGTGCTGTACATGGTAAGGTTTCCACATGTCAGAAATATGGCAGTATAAATTTTAGCTGAATTTTGTGCCCTTGATCAGGGATATTTTTAATATGGATGAGCGTGGAGGGGATTGAGTAATCTCCATGGATAAAAAAAGGGGTGTTTCTTATCCAAGATTTCAAATTTGCCCTCAATGAAGAATGCTTGGAGTAACCTCTGCATTTATTTAAGGTAACAATGGTGTTTTTTTCCAGTTGTGTACAGTATGCAGTTTCTCAGTGCAGCCTATTTTTGATGACAGCTTGTTCAAGAGAATATTCTTATTTAGATTTATTATGAGTATGGGTGAAACGATACAACTCAATATGATTCACGATACACAGTCTACAATACGATACATTATCGATACACATATCAACTTGATAGGTTTTTCATCTTTAGAAGGTCTGTCAGTGGTAGGGTGGTGCCATTTATTGTGTTGATGTATAGGTTATATTTTCAGTATGCGAATTACAGAGACAGAATTCTCATCTGTTCATGTGCCATTCTCATCCTTGACAAGATATAAAAAAAATACTTCCAAACAGACTACCTGTTAGTTGTCAGTGACTTTAATTCAACTTTTTTGGCCATTTCAGGCTGCTTCATGTTGATCACAGGGGCTTGTATTGTTGCTTACAACTTATCTATCAGTCATACATGTACTATATAATACTACAAGGGAGGACACTTCTCTCCCTTCTTGCATGACCTATTTAAGAATCAACGCTGATCTTTCAAGCTACACTTCGCATGGCGTAATAAATTTGGTACCAATATTTAGCTTGGGCATTCGACTTTGTATGCCTACACAAAGTTTTACTTACTACCACACCTCTAAGGAATGCTAGAACATTTTACCACGTTACCATGATCAGATAATCAGTAGGCGTAGTACATCATTTTTGGTCGACCAATGAGAGGGCCGTATTCCATTCAGCTCGTTGCATTTGCATATTAAGCGGGCGCAATCATGGCCATGTTGACCGTTAGCATGGGAAAATGATCTGGCATTACTTAAAGGTGTGGTAGTAAGTCAAACTTTGTGTAGGCATACATAGTCAAATGCCTGAGCTAAACATCGATACCAAATTTATTATGCTATGCGAAATATAGCTCAAAATATCAGCGTCGATTCTTAAATAGGTCGCGTGAGAAGGGAGAGAAGTGTCCTCCCTTTTAGTATTTATATAGTACATGTATGACTGATAGGTAAATTGTAAGCAACAATATGAGACCCTGTGATTTTGATCAGTGGTTATTAAATTATCAGTAAAGTACGTAGATCATATATGGAGAACAAACCCGAAATGTCATTCTTTACTTTGAGATATGTTATTAGTAGCTGAACATGCTGACAGGATAAAATAATTAGCATGGAATGGGGGGAAAGCAGATTTTGGTATTAATTTGTAGAAGGCGAGTGGCTGTCGTCAATAGTTACTTTTTACTGACAGAAATGAGTGCATATGCCTGCTGTGGCTTTCTCAGATGTATTCTCAATTTAAAGAATAAAAAGGCAAATGACTAATAATTATTCACTGCTGCTAAAGATTAAAGTAATTTGTATAGGGTAAATATCATTTTCTATCGATTCTTCGCCTCTTGTATTGATATGGAAAATTATCGATATATCAATTGTTTCACCCCTAAGTATGAGCATTGGTATTTATTATAAGTGTGAAATATAGAAAATTACTGGTGAGATTTTTACCATTTCTTTAAAATTCCTATATTTTCACATGCAAATTATATCTTTACATGTGAAAATACAAGATTTCACATCATGTCATGTCATGTTTTCTAGTGTATGCCTATAGAAGTTATACTTGCAGCGAGAAAAACTAGCATTTTGAGCAATTAATCTGAAAACTGCTATTACCCTTTCAAGCATGGAAATTATTTATTGCAGAAGACATTTGACATGCCACTGTTTGCTTCTGTACCAAGTTATATATCTTTAACAGCCTTGACAACAATGTAAACAATTCGGTGTGCTGCATCACTTAATTTGACTTGCTTTTGTGGTCAGATTGGGTAAGAAAAAGGTTACAAAATGTCAAATATTAAATTTATTGAAACAGATTAGGTGATCCCAAATTTACCGTTCACTCAGATGGTTTATATTTTCTATGATCAGCCAATAAATGTGATTGAAATTTAGGTGAACTTATGAAAAGGGTGGTGGAGGTAGTATGCTGAATAGTGAATTGAATTTTTAAAGGTTCATTTCAGAAGCAAGTTTGGTATATAATAACAAGAACATTATTTTTTCCTGTTTATGTACCAGATATATTTCATCTGTTATGGTTAGGCCGGTGTGGAGTTCTAGGCCATCTTTAAAGGACTGATCATTTAATTGGGGGGAGGGCTGGGATTCTCTTTCGATAGGATATTTTCTTTTTTTTTTATCAATAGATAAGTTATTTTTGTACACTAATATAATGGATATAATTAGTTCTTTTTTCTTTCTACAAATCGGAGCTAGAATATTGTTTTCAAGTAATGTAAGGGCTGGACATGTTTTTTTTTAACTCCGTTTACCCACCACCACCACCGTCTGAAAATGTAGTGGTCAGTCCCTAATGACCCTAACACTGTTTTTCCTGTGATAGTCCCAGTGGACTAGGTGCATTAACTGATTTAAAAGTAGGTGTGGGCTTATCATAGGATATTTCTTTCCTAACATAAACAATTGCTAAAATATGTTGAAGTGGGGATTGGACTTATCAAGTGTGGGCTTATCATTGGAGAAGTACAGCAAGTTCATTTGTTTGATATATTGCACAAAAGAAAGTGTGCAGTGTTTCCCCAGGGCTTTTTACTGTAGTGCTCTTGCTACACGTATCAGCCCACGATGCTTTAGAACCAACTGATATGCTTTATTGTTTCCCAGTATCCATTAAAAACCATTCTGTTAAATAAAAATCCTGTCATCTACCGGTAATTCAAAGCCCTATCACTCAAATGACAACTGTTCTTAACCTCTTCTTGTGTATGTACATGTAATTATGATAATCCTTGATAATTACTCACTCGCCTAGCCACTACATGTAGAGATCAGAGAGTTGGTGATTCTGATTCAGAATGGCCCACAGCAGGAGTTCCCCAAAGAAAGATCATAAGAAACAAAAGACGGGTTTAAATAGTGAATAAAAGATTTCATATGCTTGGGTGGAAATCAGTGAATCCGATGGTACATTTTCCATATTGCTAAATTATAGTTTAGATCTACTTAGTTATCAATGGGTGATATGATGGAGTGGTGTGGGTGGTGTACAATTCCTTTGGCACTGTTAGAATCTATTTATTTTTATATTTATTGTAGTAGCAGTAGTAGTTGTGATTGTTATCTTGTTATTTTCTGCAACATGTGACAAGGAACCTCATGAATAAAAATTGCAAGTTACTCACGAGTTGCTCTTATATTTACACAAGTATACTCTCAGCAAGAAAAAAAAGTTTCATTAATAAATGTAACTCAAGTGGGCATTGTCCTGTGAAATGTATATATTTGAAATATTTCTCCAACAATAAAAAAATAGTTTGCAATTGGAATGTACCGCATTATAAATTAAATGGTGACATTTTTTAATCATTATATTGCTGCATTAATAGGTGTCATCTTTTTATTTGTGAGAATTGCAGATTAAAGAATAAAATCCGCACCCAGTGGGCTATTTCTACACAATTCATAATTTCCACAGATGAACTTAAAACCACATTATGTCTTTGACATTTGGAATAAATATAACTTGGATTGTTTTATCGTTTATTTAAATTCAAAGACTACTGAGTTTTGACCTTAAATCATGTTATAACTTGGGAAAGTTAAGAATATTATTCAAATATGTATACTTCTTTTATATCTCAATGATATTGATATTTTAACCTTTATGATGATAACGTGTTTTTGAAAACATTTTATGATGCTACCATGCACTTAACCCAATGCTATCAGAAATTTCTGATGTGTCTGTGTGTGTCACGTTTGACAAATGTTTTGTCAATGACAAGTCAGGAAATGTTTATTCTAGTAACCTGTGGGGACCGTCTTCATAAATTTTGGGGACATCTGCACAAAATTGGCAAACATTGTAAATTTCCATAATTATATTTTTCTATTTTAGTATATTACGAGACGAGTCATCACTTGATGCTGGCATAAAATGAGCAGTCTCTGCACTCACATTTTTAAGTTTTGACCAGATTTCTCTCATACAAGGGTAGCAGTTATTTTAAACTTTAAATATTAGCATTAGGGCTGGGACGATACGTGTATGAGGCAATAAGATACGTATCATGATACATGTGTTACAATACGATACGTATCACGATATTATTTCATACATTTCAAAGCAAGTGTTAGTCATGCAAGCACTTGTACTCTTCATGGTATTGTTTGTAAATTTGTGCCATTATATTAAAATGGATTTTTTAAAAATATTGTAAGACTGAATGAATAAAGAATAAATACATAAAGTTTTATGTTATCCTTTATTATAAGAAAGAAAATAAAGTAACTTCAAGAGAAAACTTCTTCTCCTAAGCCATAGACAAATGACTAGAGGTTTAAACTCATGACTAGAATATCCCAATATCAATGTGAAATATCTGGTTAGTAAAAATTTAAGAAACATCAATGCTAATGTCAAAATGATTTCCCCAGTGAAATCTAGTGGAATTCAATCGCTGATTACTGACTAGAAATATCGAATACGTAACTATTAGCTTCAAAATATAAAATTTAACTAGCAATGAATCAATGGGGGAAAAAAATACCAGTGTTTAATATAGAGTAAGAATGTGATTATCAGCTTAATATTTGACTAGTTCAGACCACTTACACAAGTCACAAGTACATACTCCTGAACTCAGAAGTAGTGCTTGGAAAAGTACATTGAACAAAACAGTATGTGATCAACTATTGACAGAGGCCTCGTCAGAAGCAATAAAAATTCCTGTCTCGTGTTTAATTGGCTGAGTTCCTTAGGAGTTAGCTGGATATTTTTTTTACCTTCCAAATATTATTCAACAGTATTAGGTTGACCAGATCCAACCGGTTTTCTAACGTGTGCAGATTTTTCAGATTTAATTTCACTTTTAATTTTAGCTTTAGAATTGGAAATAGTAGGATGATGTCGAGTAAGATGGATTCGCATATTTGTTGTGTTCCCAGTATGGTTCATGACAGCTAGACAGACTTTACATATTGTTTTTGTTTTTACTGTATTTCGGACTCCATTCTGCACATATACTGGGTGTCCGAAATGGTCCCACACATAATATGTTGATCCTGAAAATATGGACAATCTCTCCTTCATCACCCATGTTTACTGACATGTGAATTATTGCTTTTGCAAGGTATTTTCTAATTGGTCAAAATACACCCATGAAAGATCAATTCTCCAATCATTTTACCTGTTATATTATGCTTTTGAATACTCTTCACAATGGAGGCTAACTTGGGGATAAGACTAAACTTCCTACCAAACACGTTTTTTGATGGAAATTGATACTAGTTTGTACGTATCGATACACGAATCTGCGGATTTTAAATCATGATACATTTATGCAGCTATGAATTGTCCTTGCACTAATTAGCATCTTACAGATTCAATGCATCATGCAAGGATGTAACTTTTGTTTTCAGATATAATGATCTGCACATCAGTAACCCACTTTGAAAATGAGAATTATGCCAAGAAAATGAATGGATAAAAATAAAGAAAAAAATCTGTCAAAATCTCAATTCCCCGAATATAATGCATTTTTACAAAATATTGAATGAAATGCAGTTCACTTGCAAAATAAATCACCATGAATGCCTTCTACATTCTTGTCTTATTCAGATGATACTAAATTTGACTGTCTTACCTATGACCTATGATGTTGACTTTTTTGGTTTGGTTTGTTTTTTTTTGACTGTGTGGACTAGTATTGTTTTTTCGTCAAGTTTAGGGACACCAAATCATATTATTTAGTAGTTTCACTAGAATTATATTTTATTAATAAATAAAATCAGTTGTCAGTGGTTGTTTACACTGTATTTTACTGAATTTTGAAGAACAAAATTTGAATACTAAGGGATATAGGAAACTAGATGTCATATACAAAATTCAATTACTCCCCCTTTATATTTTTTTTGTATAATATTTGACAAATTTTGAGTTATTTATATTGCCTATTTTAAAAGTAGATTTTCAAAAATTTCCTCAGTTATCTGCTTCCTTACTTGGACCCCTTTTTTTTAAATTTGATCGAGCCGCCATAAAATGTTCAATTGCAAGTGAGTCCCTATTTAGACAGAATTTATAATTGTGACATGCCGACAAGACATTGCATTGAGCAAATATATACCAGACATTTCACAATGCTCTAGTCACATACAAGACACTACAGTTTCAATTTTATCAAAATTCCTGTGAATACCAACAAGAACCCCCTTTCCTTGTTGTTTGAAATAAAAAATCTAACTTAAAAGTCACAAATGTCAATTGCTTGTTGAAAAAATAAATTTTATATTTGATATCTAGTCAAAACATGAGTCTATTGCTCTACCAATGTCATCACCATTCTTCGTTTGATGTAAATCACCACAAACACATTGATGTCTGCAGGGTAAATAAACTAAATTGTTTTTGAAATACATTAGTCCCATGCTAACTAAAAAATTGTCATTTGCTCTCGATGATTTACTAAAAATGAATTTTTATGCATGTTGTGTTATATTGTTAACCATATAATCATTCTTGTTATTTTGCACCAAAGGATCATGTAAGCGGTGCCTTAACAATTTGATATCTGTCTTCTTCTATTTTTGTGATTTTCTATCCAATTTTAAGTTTATAAATGTATTACTTTGAGGACACTATTTTAATAAAATAGGTATTTGTTCAGAATTGGGTACTTACATTAAACCATCATTTTTTATTGGATACTTTGTGTCTTTTATATTTTATGGAACAAAAAGAGGAAATGAGAAGTTATTTTTTCATTTTATTATCAAATAAATTAATATTTACACCATTTTAACATGAATGTGCTCAAAAACACAATTTGTTTCGGTTTCATAATTTTTCATATGATCTAGTTGAAAAATTCCATAATTTGACAGGTATTTATTTATCCTGCCCAATTTAACAAAAACAATGTGTTGACTTTTGAGTAATTTTTGTTTCTTTTGACTTTGCATTTAACTCAAAATTAGCGGTAGGCTACACTAGTAAATTTCTTGTACATAGTTTTCATAGTTTTTAAAACTATGGCAGTAAATCATTGTCACCAGTCCTTTATATTACGCTGTCATAATGTAATTTTCAAAAATCTGAATGATGAAGATGTACAATGTCTCAGAGCTAATCACATATATTCCCAAAATTCAATTACTTAGAGTCGAACAAATAAGTATTTTACAAATATTTCAAAACAATGGTATAAATCTTTACTGTTTTGTAGATTTATAGGTAAATGTACAAAAACATGGTCTGATTTCCTGACCTTACATTTCTTTTGTGAATTTTACATTATTGTTGTTAAAGCATTGTTTTAAAATAATAAAACAATGTGGTGTAGAAATTAGCTGCACACTGGGAAGCAAAAAAGAACCTTATTGTTCACATAAAATCAATAGCACATGATTTATCACCACAGGAATTCAAGTAGAACATCTGTTAAGTTTATTGTGACACAAACAAACACACACAAATAACAATCTACATTTGTTGTTTCATGATTCCAAACACATATCATGACAGAGGCAATACATGTGATAACAAGTTTCCAATGTTTGTTTGAAAAAAAAACAAAAGTGAAAGTCACATAGTTCTTATGTTATTCCATTCCCATGACAGAAGCATATTCACATGTCTAAATAACTGACATTGGAAAAGTAAAGAAAGGTACATTTAGTTTATTTAATGAATCTAAACGTCCCTTGTCACTTTAGACAAATTCAGAAAATGATGACAAAATGTTGTCACAAAAGCAAGATAGAAGTAATATTGTACTAACCGGTAATTTACTAGTGAATTATTGGAAGCCATTTTACATCTCTGTTGGTTCTTTTCACCTTGTAAATGTTTTTCCACTGCTGATTTCCCCATGGAGGCCACTGAGAAAAAAAGCTGTTACTGTACTCCAATGCTTGTGTTGTTTCATGTTTACTCCATTCCACAGACAGGAAGGCATATTCATGTAGATTGGGCCCCATCTACATGCATAAGCCTTCCTGAAATATGATTACAACAAACACAAAACACAAGCGATTCACTCCAACACTTATGTTGTTTCATGTTTATTCCATTCCATGGACAGGAAGGCATATTCATGTAGATGGGGCCCAATCAACATTTATAAGCTTTGCCGACATTGGAATGAAACAAACAAAAAACAAAAAGAAGCAATGCACCCCAATACTTTTTTTTATGTTTATTCCTTCACAGACAGGCAAATTCAGAAAATGATGACAAAATGTTGTCACAAAAGCAAGATAGAGGTAATATTGTACTAACCGGTAATTTACTAGTGAATTATTGCAAGCCATTTTACATCTCTGTTGGTTCTTTTCACCTTGTAAATGGTTTTCCACTGCTGATTTCCCCATGGAGGCACTGAGAAAAAAAGCTGTTAATGTACTCCAATACTTATGTTGTTTCATATTAATTCCATTCCATGGACAGGAAGGCATATTCATGTAGATGGGGCCCCATCTACATGCATAAGCCTTCCTGAAATTGGATGACAACAAACACAAAACACAAGCGATTCACTCCAATACTTATGTTGTTTCATATTTATTCCATTCCATGGACAGGAAGGCATATTCATGTAGATGGGGCCCAATCTACATGTTTAAGCCTTCCTGACATTGGAAAGGTAAAGAAAGGTGTACAGCCCATCTTTAGTTTTATTAAAAGAATCTAAACGTCCTTTATCACTTTAGACAAATTCAGAAAATGATGACAAAATGTTGTTACAAAAGCAAGATAGAAGTAATATTGTACTAACCGGTAATTTACTAGTGAATTATTGGAAGCCATTTTACATCTCTGTTGGTGCTTTTCACCTTGTGAATATTTTAACACTGCTGATTTCCCCATGGAGGCCACCGAGAAAAAAAACTTAATGTACTCCAATGAATGTGTTGTTTCATGTTTATTCCATTCCACGGACAGGAAGGCATATTCATGTAGATGGGGCCCCATCTACATGCATAAACCTTCCTGAAATTGGATGACAACAAACACAAAACACAAGCGAATAACTCCAACACTTATGTTGTTTCATGTTTATTCCATTCCACAGACAGGAAGGCATATTCATGTAGATGGGGCCCAATCTACATGCATAAGACTTCCTGACGTTGGAATGAAACAAACACAAAACAAAAAGAAGCAATGCACTCCAATACTTGTGTTGCTTCATGTTTATTCCATTCCACACACAGGAAGGCATATTCATGTAGATGGGGCACAATCTACATGCATAAGCCTTCCTGACGTTGGAAAGGTAAAGAAAGGTTTCCAACCTATCTTTAGTTTTTTTTAATGAATCTAAACATCCCTTGTCACTTTAGACAAATTCAGAAAATGATGACAAAATGTTGTCACAAAAGCAAGACAGAAGTAATATTGTACTAACCGGTAATTTACTAGTGAATTATTGGAAGCCATTTTACATCTCTGTTGGTGCTTTTCACCTTGTAAATGTTTTTCCACTGCTGATTTCCCCATGGAGGCCACTGAGAAAAAAAAGCTGTTAATATACTCCAATGCTTGTGTTGTTTCATGTTTATTCCATTCCACAGACAGGAAAGCATATTCATGTAGATGGGGACCCATCTACATGCATAAGCCTTCCTGAAATTGGATTACAAAGAAAGCGTGTACACCTATTTTAGTTTATTAAATGAATGTAAACGTCCTTGTCACTTTAGACAAATTAATGATGACAAAATCGTCACAACAAAGCAAAGAAGATGAATATAAACTAAAAAGGTAATTTACTAGTGAATTATTGGAAGCCATTTTACATCTCTGTTGTGCTTTTTACCTTGTGAATATTTTACACTGCTGATTTCCCCATGGAGGCCACAAGAAAAAAATGTAATGTACTCCAATGAATGTGTTGTTTCATGTTTATTCCATTCCACAGACAAGGGGGCCCCATCTACATGCATAAACGTTCCTGAAATTGGATGACAACAAACAAAAACACAAGCGAATTAACTCCAACAATTATGTTGTTTCATGTTTATTCCATTCCACGGACAGGAAGGCATATTAATGTAGATGGGGCCCCATCTACATAAGCCTTCCTGAAATTGAAATGAAACAAACAAAAACACAAGCAATTCACTCCAATGCTTGTGTTGTTCATGTTTATTCCATTCCAGCGACAGGAAGGCATATTAATGTAGATGGGGCCCAATCTACATGCATAAGACTTCCTGACAGTCGCTGACAACCAACACAAACTAATAGAAGCAATGAATTCCAATGCTTGTGTTTTTCATGTTTATTCCATTCCACGGACAGGAAGGCATATTCATGTAGATGGGACCCAATCTACATGCATAAGCCTTCCTGACATTGGAAAGGTAAAGAAAGGTGTACAGCCTATCTTTAGTTTTATTTATTGAATCTAAATGTCCTGTGTCACTTTGGACCAATGCAGAAAATGATGACAAAATGATGTCACAAAAGCAAGATAGAGGTAATATTGTACTAACCGGTAATTTACTAGTGAATTATTGGAAGCCATTTTACATCTCTTTTGATGCTTTTCAACTTGTGAATATTTTAACACTGCTGATTTCCCCATGAAGGCCAGCGAGAAAAAAACCTGTTAATGTACTCCAATCAATGTGTTGTTTCATGTTTATTCCATTCCACAGACAGGAAGGCATATTCATGTAGATGGGGCCCCATCTACATGCATAAACCTTCCTGAAATTGGATGACAAGAAACAAACAAAACCAAGCGATTCACTCCAATACTTATGTTGTTTCATGTTTATTCCATTCCATGGACAGGAAGGCATATTCATGTAGATGGGGCCCCATCTACATGCATAAGCCTTCCTGAAATTGGAAAGGTAAAGAAATATGTACAGCCTATCTTAGTTTTATTAAATGAATGTAAACGTCCTTTGTCACTTTAGACATATTCAAAAAATGATGAGAAAATGTCGTTACAAAAGCAAGATAGAAGTAATATTGTACTAAAAGGTAATTTACTAGTGAATTATTGGAAGCCATTATACATCTCTGTTGATGCTTTTCATCTTGTGAATATTTTAACACTGCTGATTTCCCCATGGAGGCCACAGAGAAAAAAACCTTTTAATGTACTCCAATGAATATGTTGTTTCATGTTTATTTCATTCCACAGACAGGAAGGGCCCCATTACATGCATAAACCTTCCTGAAATTGGATGACAACAAACATAAAACACAAGCGAATAACTCCAACTTATGTTGTTTCATGTTTATTCCATTCCACGGACAGGAAGGCATATTGTAGATGGGGCCCATTCATGCATAAGCCTTCCTGAAATTGGAATGCAACAAAAAAAAAACACAAGCAAATCATCCAATACTTGTGTTGTTCATGTTTTATTCCATTCCCACGACAGGAAGGCATATTAATTAATGTAGATTTTAATTATTTCTCTGCCTTTCATGAACCTATTCCTTAGAAATAAACACTTAAACAAATGACAATTAAACAAAAACTCCAATTTGTTGTTTGTGTTTTTGTCATTCTTTCACACAATCAAGTCTGCAGATGGGGCAAAAATCTACATGAATAAGCCTTCCAACATTGGAAAGGTAAAGAAAGGTGTCATTCAAATTTATCTACATTAATATGCTTCCTGTGTGGAATGGAATAAACATGAACAACACAAGTATTGGATGAATGCTTGTGTTTTTCTGTTTGTTTCATTTCCAATTTCAGGAAGGCTTATGCAGGCAGATGGGGCCCCATCTACATGAATATGCCTTCCTGTCCGTGGAATGGAATAAACATGAAACAACATAAGTGTTGGAGTTATTCGCTTGTGTTTTGTGTTTGTTGTCATCCAATTTCAGGAAGGTTTATGCATGTAGATGGGGCCCTTCCTGTCTGTGAATGGAATAAACATGAAAACAACACATTCATTGGAGTACAAACAGTTTTTTTTCAACATGGCCTCAGGGGAAATCAGCAGTGTAAAATAAAAAAAACACAAGGTGAATAACATTGTAAATATTCTTTATTTCTTTGTACATTTTTATCATTTTTATTTGTGTGAATTACCTTCTTTTGATTAAATACATCTGTTTCTTTCTTTCCAAACAAAAAACATTACAATTGCCCCTAACATTTTGCCTTGTTATATAGGAAATTTTTCATCAATATGAAATGTTGGATGTTGTTTCATTTTAAATTGTTTTTGTTTTTTGTAATTCATGATATCTTATGCATGTAGATGGGGCCCCATCTACATGAATATGCCTTCCTGTGTTCAACAGGAAAAAAAAAATGAAATACAACATTTATGTTGTTTCATTTTATTCCATTCATGTTGTTCTGTTTTGTGTTTGTGTCAATTCTTAGGAAGGCTTATGTAATTGGCATGAGCCTTCCTGACATGGAAATAAAACAATATTATATCTTGTTTTATTCAGAAGGAATGATGAAAATACAAATATGCCTGTCTGTGGAATGAATAACACAAATAAACAAAAAATCATTGGCAGCTCCGTGGGGCAGCAGTGAATTTTACAAGGTGAAAGCACCAACAGAGATGTAAAATGGCTTCCAAAACACACATAGTAATTATTATGTTTGTATGTTTACTTCTATCTTGCTTTTGTGACAACATTTTGTCATCATTTTCTGAATGAATATGTCTGTGACAAGGACATAGATTCAAATAAAACTAAAGATAGGACACTTTTTTTTTACCTTTCCAATGTCAGGAAGGGCTTATGAATAACTTCCTGATGAAGCCCCAAAAATAACATGAATCTGCCTTCCTGTCTGTAGATGAATATCTGTCTAAATGTTATGGACAAAAAACACAATTGTTATTGCTTCTGTTGTTGTTTTTATTGTCTTCCTTCAATAATCATTGTTTTGGAATAAATGAAATAATTCAACCCATCTACATGATATGCCTTCCTGTCCTAATTGGGAAATAAACATTCATATCACATAAGTAAATGTAGATATTCATAGTCATTACTTAATGCTTTGTTGTCATTTTGTTTTTTTTGTTTTTGTCATTTTCATTCAAAGTAGAAATACATTAAAATGTAGATAGGGGCCCCCATACATGATATGCTTCCTGTCATTGGAATGGAATAATGAAACAACAAGCAAGAGATTCGCTTGTGTTTTGTGTTTGTTGTCATCCAATTCAGGATAGGTAGTAGTCCCATCTACATATATGCCTTCCTGTCTGTGGAATGGAATAAACATGAAACAACACATTGTTCATTAAGCTTTTTCTGTGTTGAGCCTCAGAAAACAGCATGTGTGAAACTTTTTGTTTTGTTCATGGTTGATGAATCATGAGCATGTGTGAAAACAAATCACAATTAAAAGAACAGAATGTAAACATTTTGTATTCCATTCTAGTACATATAGTTAAATATGTAGATTGGGTCCCATCTTCATGCATCTACTTTGTCTAAATGTGACATAGACATCTACATTACATTCTTTGTTAAACATGAAAAATTATTGTGTGCTTTGTTTTTGTTTTTCATTCCAATCCATGGCGGAATCCATTTTATACATTTAAGTCCTTTACCACTTGATTGTGTAATTCCATGTGTTTTTTTTTGTGTATTCCATCTTTCATGAAATATGCCTTCTCTGTGGAATGGAATAAACATGAAACAACACATTCATTGGAGTACATTAACAGGTTTTTTTCTCGGCGGCCTCCATGGCAAGATCAGCAGTGTTAAAATATTCACAAGTAGAAAAGCACCATCAGAGATGTAAAATGGCTTCCAATAATTCACTAGTAAATTTCCGGTTAGTACAAAATTACTCCTGTCTTGCTTTTGTGACAACATTTTGTCATCATTTTCTGAATTTGTCTAAAGTGACAAGGGACGTTTAGATTCATTAAATAAAACTAAAGATAGGTTTATTCCATTCCACAGACAGGAAGGCATATTCATGTAGATGGGACCCCATCTACATGCATAAACCTTCCTGTCCGTGCAATGGAATAAACATGAAACAACATAAGCATTGGAGTTCATTGCTTTTTTTTTGTGTTTGTTTGTCATCCAATGTCAGGAAGGCTTATGCATGTAGATTGGGTCCCATCTACATGAATATGACTTCCTGTCCGTGGAATGGAATAAACATGAAACAACATAAGTGTTGGAGTTATTCACTTGTGTTTTGTGTTTGTTGTCATCCAATTTCAGGAAGGTTTATGCATGTAGATGGGGCCATCTACATGAATATGCCTCTCCCTGTGGAATATAATATACATGAAACAACACATTCATTGGAGTACATTAACAGTTTTTTTTTTCTCGGTGGCCTCCATGAGAAAATCAGCAGTGTTAAAATATTCACAAGGTGAAAAGCACCAACAGAGATGTAAAATGCTTCCAATAATTCACTAGTAAATTACCTTTTAGTACAATATTACTTCTATCTTGCTTTTGTAACAACATTTTGTCATCATTTTCTGAATTTGTCTAAAGTGACAAGGGATGTTTAGATTCATTAAATAAAACTAAAGATAGGCTGTACACCTTTCTTTACCTTTCCAATGTCAGGAAGGCTTATACATGTAGATTCCGCCCCATCTACATGAATATGCCGTCCTGTCCATGGAATGGAATAAAGATGAAAGACCACAAGTATTGGAGTGAATCGCTTGTGTTTTGTGTTTGTTTTAATCCAATTTCAGGAAGGCTTATGCATGTAGATGGGGCCTCGTCTACATGAATATGCCTTCCTGTCTGTGGAATGGAATAAACATGAAACAACAAACAAGGCAGATGGGATGTAATGCTTTTTTTTTTAAAAATCATGAATCTCAGTGGCCTCCATGGGAAATCAGCAGTGTAAAAACATTCACAAGGTGAAAAGCACCAACAGAGATGTAAAATGGCTTCCAATAATTCACTAGTAAATTACCGTTAGTACAATATTACTTCTATCTTGCTTTTGTGTAACATTTTGTCATCATTTTCTGAATTTGTCTGTCGTGAATGGAATAGATTAACATAAAAAACTAAAGATGAGTGCAGCTTCTTTCTTTATTTCCAATTTCAGGAAGGCTTATAAATGTAGATTGGGCCCCATCTACATGAATATGCCTTCCTGTCCATGGAATGGAATAAACATGAAACACCATAAGCATTGGAGTGAATTGCTTGTGTTTTGTGTTTGTTGTCATCCAATTTCAGGAAGGCTTATGCATGTAGATGGGGCCCCATCTACATGAATATGCCTTCCTGTCTGTGGAATGGAATAAACATGAAACAACACATTCATTGGAGTACATTAACAGCTTTTTTTTCTCAGTGGCCTCCATGGGGAAATCAGCAGTGGAAAACATTTACAAGGTGAAAAGCACCAACAGAGATGTAAAATGGCTTCCAATAATTAACTAGTAAATTACCGGTTAGTACAATATTACTTCTATCTTGTTTTTGTGACAACATTTTGTCATCATTTTCTGAATTTGTCTAGTGACAAGGAATGTTTAGATTCATTAATAAAACTAAAGAGACACTTTACTTTCATACTTTCATGTCATCGTTAAAGACATGCGTGAATATGCCTGTCCTGGGACTGTGACATGAAAACATCATGTGATTTACTTTATTTTCTTCAAACAAAACATGGAAATCTTGTTGGTATCACGTGATATTGGTCTATCATGTATGTCCTGGATGGAATCATCACAATGCAAATGAGAATGGCATATTTCAATGAATAGTTTGTCTTGTCCTCAACATTAATAACAGATGTTCTACTTGAAATCCTGAGGTGATAAATCATGCTATTGATTTTAAGTGGGAGAGCATGTAATTCTTTAAATATGCTAAGATAAATACATGTCTACACACATTGTTTTGCAATTCCTACTTTTCAATCAAGCACTCTGATAAAACAATAATGTCATATCTATACAAAAAGAAAGTAGAAAGGTCAGGAAATCAGACCAACATTTTTGATATACAATTACCTTATAAATCTAACAAAACAGATTTATCAGCCTTGTTTTGTTTGTCTGTAAAATACTTTTGTTCGTACCCATATAATTGAATTTTTAATCTATGGATAGCTCTGAGACATTGTGATCTTCCAATCATTCAGATTTGAATTACTTTATGACAGGAAATATGCCCTGGTGACATGAAACTTTACTGCCATCAAAAATTAAAACATGAAAACTACAGTCAAGTTTACTAGGCTTGGGCTAGCATGCTAATTTTGATGTGAAAGTACAAAGCCTCCAAAGTAAACAAACAACCAAATTAAAAGTCAAACAGTTAGGTATACCGTATTTACCTTATTGGGACAATAAAATAATGATTTTTTGGTCCATAACTTTTATTAAACATTTTTTCAACTAATCATAGTCCCAAAATTAAGAACCGAAACAAATTGTGTTGAATTTGGTTCATGTTAAAATAATATGTAAATTAAATTTTGATAAAAACTGAAAGAAACAATTGTACTGTTCTCATTTACCTCTTTTTTTGTTCTTCATAAGCAATTTTAGCATAAAAAGACACAAACGTATCCACTAAAATGTAATGTAGATACCTCTTTATCGCTTATGTCATAACAACATTGACACATTATTTTATGACGTGAAATAGGGTCCTCAGAAGTTTGAATACCGTATATTATCAAACTTAAAATTGGATCCAGCAAAATCACAAACATAGAAAGAGAGAGACAGAAATAACAACCGATTGCTTAAAAAGCAATCACGCATGATCCGGTGTATGGTGCAAAATAACAAGAATGTATTATATCTTTAAAAATAACAACATTTCGCAAATATCATTATAGTAAATACATGAGAGCAAATGACATATTTTGTAGCATGGATAAAATGTATTCTTAAAACATTAATCTGTTTTTTTCCCTGCAGACATCAATGTGTTTGTATCGGTTACGATTACAGATGAAACAAAAGAAGACCATGTGAATAAACACAGCTGGTTGACAATAGACTCATTGTTTCAACTCATAGATATCAAATATAGTTTTTTTATTCAAAACAAGCAGATTGGACTTTGTATTTTTAAGTGTGCAGATTTTTTATATTCAAAACGGAAAAGGTTGGTTTCTAGCAGTATAGGAATTTTGAAAATAATTGAAACATAACATCGGGTCTGATTTGCATACATTGTGAAATGTCTGTATTAAAATGCCAATGAACAGGGTCAATGTGCGGCATGATCACAGGAATTCAAATAAATCTGTCAGCTGATATGGGACTCTACATGTAAGGCAATTAAAGCGGCTCGATCAAATTGTGAAAACATGTGAGGCTGCCTTTACAAGCTAAATTTGCACTCAGATAACAAAATATATTAATATCTCTATTAAAAAAAATATAAATCAACTCAAAACTCAGACCAACAGTGTTTATACAGCAAAACAAAATATAATACAGCACTTGCTCCAATTGAGTATTTTGTATATGCAAGCATTATTTTCTATATTGTTAGATTATCAAATTTTGTTCTTCAAAAGTTTGAAAAAGAAGACAAGTGTAAACAAACAACACTGACACTTTTATTTTATTTATTTAATAAAAATATAAGTTTATGCATTTTTTTAACAGCTAAGCAAGATATTATGATTTAAAATGAAAACTTACGTCGAAAAAAAACAATCTGTCCCACACAGTCAAAAAAAAATTAAATTACAAACAAACAAATCCCACTCAAAAGTCAACACAGTCATAGGTCATAGACAGTCAAATTTAGTATCATCTGAATAAGACAAGAATGTAGAAGGCATTCATGGTGATTTATTTTGCAAGTGAACTGCATTTCATTCAATATTTTGTAAAAATGCATTATATTTGGGGAATTGAGATTTTGACAGATTTGTTTCTTTATTTTTATCCATTCATTTTCTTGGCATAATTCTCATTTTCAAAGTGGGTTACTGATGTGAAGATCATTATATCTGAAAACAAAAGTTACATCCTTGCAAGATGCATTGAATCTGTAAGATGCTAATTAGTGCAAGGACAATTCATAGCTGCATAAATGTATCATGATTTAAAATCCGCAGATTCGTGTATCGATACGTACAAACTAGTATCAATTTCCATCAAAAAACGTGTTTGGTAGGAAGTTTAGTCTTATCCCCAAGTTAGCCTCCATTGTGAAGAGTATTCAAAAGCATAATATAACAGGTAAAATGATTGGAGAATTGATCTTTCATGGGTGTATTTTGACCAATTAGAAAATACCTTGCAAAAGCAATAATTCATATGTCAGTAAACATGGGTGATGAAGGAGAGATTGTCCATATTTTCAGGATCAACATATTATGTGTGGGACCATTTCGGACACCCAGTATATGTGCAGAATGGAGTCCGAAATACAGTAAAAACAAAAACAATATGTAAAGTCTGTCTAGCTGTCATGAACCATACTGGGAACACAACAAATATGCGAATCCATCTTACTCGACATCATCCTACTATTTCCAAATCTAAAGCTAAAATTAAAAGTGAAATTAAATCTGAAAAATCTGCACACGTTAGAAAACCGGTTGGATCTGGTCAACCTAATACTGTTGAATAATATTTGGAAGGTAAAACAAATATCCAGCTAACTCCTAAGGAACTCGGCCAATTAAACACGAGACAGGAATTTGTATTGCTTCTGACGAGGCCTCTGTCAATAGTTGATCACATACTGTTTTGTTTAATGTACTTTTCCAAGCACTACTTCTGAGTTCAGGAGTATGTACTTGTCACTTGTGTAAGTGGTCTGAACTAGTCAAATATTAAGCTGATAATCACATTCTTACTCTATATTAAACACTAGTATTTTTTCCCCCCATTGATTCATTGCTAGTTAAATTTTATATTTTGAAGCTAATAGTTACGTATTCGATATTTCTAGTCAGTAATCAGCGATTGAATTCCACTAGATTTCACTGGGGAAATCATTTTGACATTAGCATTGATGTTTCTTAAATTTTTACTAACCAGATATTTCACATTGATATTGGGATATTCTAGTCATGAGTTTTAAGGTCTAGTCATTTGTCTATGGCTTAGGAGAAGAAGTTTTTTCTTGAAGTTACTTTATTTTCTTTCTTATAATAAAGGATAACATAAAACTTTATGTATTTATTCTTTATTCATTCAGTCTTACAATATTTTTAAAAAATCCATTTTAATATAATGGCACAAATTTACAAACAATACCATGAAGAGTACAAGTGCTTGCATGACTAAAACTTGCTTTGAAATGTATGAAATAATATCGTGATACGTATCGTATTGTAACACGTGTATCATGATACGTATCTTATTGCCTCATACACGTATCATCCCAGCCCTAATGCTAATATTTATAGTTTAAAATAACTGCTACCCTTGTATGCGAGAAATCTGGTCAAAACTTAAAAATGTGCGTGCAGAGACTGCTCATTTTATGCCAGCATCAAGTGATGACTCGTCTCGTAATATACTAAAATAGAAAAATATAATTATGGAAATTTACAATGTCTGCCAATTTTGTGCAGATGTCCCCAAAATTTATGAAGACGGTCCCCACAGGTTACTAGAATAAACATTTCCTGACTTGTCATTGACAAAACATTTGTCAAACGTGACACACACAGACACATCAGAAATTTCTGATAGCATTGGGTTAAGTGCATGGTAGCATCATAAAATGTTTTCAAAAACACGTTATCATCATAAAGGTTAAAATATCAATATCATTGAGATATAAAAGAAGTATACATATTTGAATAATATTCTTAACTTTCCCAAGTTATAACATGATTTAAGGTCAAAACTCAGTAGTCTTTGAATTTAAATAAACGATACAACAATCCAAGTTATATTTATTCCAAATGTCAAAGACATAATGTGGTTTTAAGTTCATCTGTGGAAATTATGAATTGTGTAGAAATAGCCCACTGGGTGTGGATTTTATTCTTTAATCTGCAATTCTCACAAATAAAAAGATGACACCTATTAATGCAGCAATATAATGATTAAAAAATGTCACTATTTAATTTATAATGCGGTACATTCCAATTGCAAACTATTTTTTTAATGTTGGAGAAATATTTCAAATATATACATTTCACAGGACAATGCCCACTTGAGTTACATTTATTAATGAAACTTTTTTTTCTTGCTGAGAGTATACTTGTGTAAATATAAGAGCAACTCGTGAGTAACTTGCAATTTTTATTCATGAGGTTCCTTGTCACATGTTGCAGAAAATAACAAGATAACAATCACAACTACTACTGCTACTACAATAAATATAAAAATAAATAGATTCTAACAGTGCCAAAGGAATTGTACACCACCCACACCACTCCATCATATCACCCATTGATAACTAAGTAGATCTAAACTATAATTTAGCAATATGGAAAATGTACCATCGGATTCACTGATTTCCACCCAAGCATATGAAATCTTTCATTCACTATTTAAACCCGTCTTTTGTTTAATATGATCTTTCTTTGGGGAACTCCTGCTGTGGGCCATTCTGAATCAGAATCACCAACTCTCTGATCTCTACATGTAGTGGCTAGGCGAGTTAGTAATTATCAAGGATTATCATAATTACATGTACATACACAAGAAGAGGTTAAGAACAGTTGTCATTTGAGTGATAGGGCTTTGAATTACCGGTAGATGACAGGATTTTTATTTAACAGAATGGTTTTTAATGGATACTGGGAAACAATAAAGCATATCAGTTGGTTCTAAAGCATCGTGGGCTGATACGTGTAGCAAGAGCACTACAGTAAAAAGCCCTGGGGAAACACTGCACACTTTCTTTTGTGCAATATATCAAACGAATGAACTTGCTGTACTTCTCCAATGATAAGCCCACACTTGATAAGTCCAATCCCCACTTCAACATATTTTAGCAATTGTTTATGTTGGGAAAGAAATATCCTATGATAAGCCCACACCTACTTTTAAATCAGTTAATGCACCTAGTCCACTGGGACTATCACAGGAAAAACAGTGTTAGGGTCATTAGGGACTGACCACTACATTTTCAGACTGTGGTGGTGGTGGGTAAACTGGGTTAAAAAAAAACATGTCCAGCCCTTACATTACTTGAAAACAATATTCTTACTCCGATTTGTAGAAAGAAAAAAAAACTAATTATATCCAAAAGAAAATATCCTATCGAAAGAGAATCCCAGCCCTCCCCCCAATTAAATGGTCAGTCCTTTAAAGATGGCCTAGAACTCCACACCGGCCTAACAATAACAGATGAAATATATCTGGTACATAAACAGGAAAAAATAATGTTCTTGTTATTATATACCAAACTTGCTTCTGAAATGAAGCTTTAAAAATTCAATTCACTATTCAGCATACTACCTCCACCACCCTTTTCATAAGTTCACCTAAATTTCAATCACATTTATTGGTTGATCATAGAAAATATAAGCCATCTGAGTGAACGGTAAATTTGGGATCACTTAATCTGTTTCAATAAATTCAATATTTGACATTTTGTAACCTTTTTCTTACCCAATCTGACCACAAAAGCAAGTCAAATTAAGTGATGCAGCACACCGAATTGTTTACATTGTTGTCAAGGCTGTTAAAGATATATAACTTGGTACAGAAGCAAACAGTGGCGAGTCAAATGTCTTCTGCAATAAAAATTTCCATGCTTGAAAGGTAATGCAGTTTCTATTATTGCTCAAGCTCACAAAATGCTAGTTTTTCTCGCTGCAAATATAACTTCTATAGGCATACACTAGAAAACATCACATGACATGATATGAAATCTTGTATTTTCACATTTGACAATATAAAGATATAATTTGCATGTGAAAATATAGGAATTTTAAAGAAATGGTAAAAATCTCACCAGTAATTTTCTATATTTCACACTTATAATAAATACCAATGCTCATACTTAGGGGTGAAACAATTAATTGATATATCGATAATTTTCCATATCAATACAAGAGGCAAAGAATCGATACAAAGTGATATTTACCCTATACAAATTACTTTAATCTTTAGCAGCAGTGAATAATTATTAGTCATTTGCCTTTTTATTCTTTAAATTGAGAATACATCTGAGAAAGCCACAGCAGGCATATGCACTCATTTCTGTCAGTAAAAAGTAACTATTGACGACAGCCACTCGCCTTCTACAAATTAACACCAAAATCTGCTTTCCCCCCATTCCATGCTAATTATTTTATCCTGTCAGCATGTTCAGCTACTGATAACATATCTCAACGTAAAGAAGACATTTCGGGTTTGTTCTCCATATATGATCTAAGAACTTTACTGATAATTTAATAACCACTGATCAAAATCACAGGGTCTCGTATTGTTGCTTACAATTTACCTATCAGTCATACATGTACTATATAAATACTAAAAGGGAGGACACTTCTCTCCCTTCTCGCGCGACCTATTTAAGAATTGACGCTGATATTTTGAGCTATATTTCACATAGCATAATAAATTTGGTATCGATGTTTAGCTCAGGCATTCGACTTTGTATGCCTACACAAAGTTTGACTTACTACCACACCTTTAAGTAATGCCAGATCATTTTGACACGCATAAGGTCGACCGAAAATGATGTACTACGCCGACTGATTATCTGATCATGGTAACGTGGTAAAATGTTCTAGCATTCCTTAGAGGTGTGATAGTAAGTAAAACTTTGTGTAGGCATACAAAGTCGAATGCCCAAGCTAAATATTGGTACCAAATTTATTACGCCGCGCGAAGTGTAGCTTGAAATATCAGCGTTGATTCTTAAATAGGTCGTGCAAGAAGGGAGAGAAGTGTCCTCCCTTGTAGTATTATATAGTACATGTATGACTGATAGATAAGTTGTAAGCAACAATACAAGCCCCTGTGATCAACATGAAGCAGCCTGAAATGGCCAAAAAAGTTGAATTAAAGTCACTGACAACTAACAGGTAGTCTGTTTGGAAGTAATTTTTTTATATCTCGTCAAGGATGAGAATGGCACATGAACAGATGAGAATTCTGTCTCTGTAATTCGCATACTGAAAATATAACCTATACGTCAACACAATAAATGGCACCACCCTACCACTGACAGACCTTCTAAGGATGAAAAACCTATCACGTTGATATGTGTATCGATAATGTATCGTATTGTAGACTGTGTATCGTGAATCATATTGAGTTGTATCGTTTCACCCATACTCATAATAAATCTAAATAAGAATATTCTCTTGAACAAGCTGTCATCAAAAATAGGCTGCACTGAGAAACTGCATACTGTACACAACTGGAAAAAAACACCATTGTTACCTAAAATAAATGCAGAGGTTACTCCAAGCATTCTTCATTGAGGGCAAATTTGAAATCTTGGATAAAAAAACACCCCTTTTTTAGCCATGGAGATTACTCAATCCCCTCCACGCTCATCCATATTAAAAATATCCCTGATCAAGGGCACAAAATTCAGCTAAAATTTATACTGCCATATTTCTGACATGTGGAAACCTTACCATGTACAGCACCACCCTGTACCTCCCGCACCAAAGTTGCCTGTAGATTAAATACAACAACTAATCTTTAATCTCAAGTATGCACTCCGACTAAGACTAATACAAGTTATGTGTTATTTTGACCAACATTGTAACAGGAGTCACGATGATCGAATGTACTTTCAGCACGTCACGGTTACACAGACATAGCCAGTCAAATGGCAGCATCAACCCCACCCCTCCAACATTTGCGAAAACTCTCTCTACAATGCTAAATCGCTGTTACGTTTGCGAATCCATCCGTTACATGTATAGTCATTACCATGCGCATTCCGTGGCTTAATGGTAAAGCAGTCATTATTTCGAATACCCTGGTCGGTTTGTCCGGAAGCTGACTATAAGCATGCGCATCACACTAGAATGTATGATCAAAGCAGTTAAGCTTAGAAGTGGGCCTAAACTTAGCTAATACGTTGGGTTTTAACTTTAACATTATTTATGATAATGGTTCGACACGTAACAACGATGATGATAAAAAAGCATTTTAAAATCTGCTGTAGTAATGTAAATATACATCCTATCAACAGAAATATCCACAGTATACATGATGTCGCCGGAAGGTTGCACCGCGAATATATATCAAAATTATAAAATGTAAAAATCAACAAATCCTTTCAAATAAACTTGTTTTAAAGTAAGGTTTAACCTTATTACTATCTCATTCATAATTCTGAAATATCTAATACATTTTTCTTTTAACAGAAATGGTAAGGAATATTGTTTTACTTTTGGGCGACACTAGATATATCCTCTCGGCGACCGTGGTCGCCCAAAAGTTGCTTGTGTGTCGATCAAAGGTTGCATATCTGCTAATATATATATATATATATATATATATATATATATATATATATATATATATATATATATATATATATATATATATAAATATATATATAATAGTAACAATAATAATAAAACACTTCAGAGGTGTTTTCATGTGTGATGAATTGTCATCGATGTTTGCACAAATATGAAACTGGAATAACCAATTTAGATTCATTTGTCTGGTCTTGGAACACATTGGGTTGCATATGCGATAAATACGCGTGGCAATGTTTATTTTGATTCAATAGGATTAGCACCACCGCGTAAATGCACCAATAAGTGGATTAGAAGCCATACACGCATTGGTCGCGATCGATTACAACAATAAATTGTCGCCTGCAAAGACAAGAATGGATTACCGGTATATGCTCGGCAAACTAAGGTAAATACCCATGCATTTACGCCAGGTAAGTATTTTTTTGACAAATTGATGATTGATCACGATTATGAATAAATTAAACATGCGCGTAGATATTTATGTACGATCAAGAAAAACTGGTCCTGGCCAAGGTAATTCCTTTTTCTGGTGTATGATCTATGGGTGTAATTTGGATTATAGAGTAGCTTAGCCTTACTTCAGATGTGCACCTATAAAAAAAAAACTTCCACCTCCGCTTGGTCATTTTCACTTCCTTGACTTCAAAGATAAAATATGAAGAAAAAAAACGAGCAGATAACATTTTTTACTTTTTATATATTTTGCGATTCATACATTGCTGGTATTGCCTACTCTAGCAAAATTCATTTTCCCTATTTTAATAACTGCTAAAGGTAGTGTACTTTGGACTAGTTCGGGCTGATTTTTCTAGCACATGGGAGCAGCCATTTTAGTTAGCTGTGAGTTTAGTAGAGGTATTGAATTTGAAACTCATATTGCGATACATTACAATATTATGTGAAATATTACAATATTATTGCAAAATATTGCTTTAAGAATTGAATCATCACCTCTGCAAACTGCTTCCTACCTGGAACATTGTATAGAGGGAGAAGTTTATGTAAAAGGTCTCTAAACTCTGGCGAATCCACTATTCGTTATGGACGCAAGTCCTTTATGATGAATCGGTACACCTTGACAGTTATCAGTAAAGCACATGAAGAATGGGAGGGGTATTTTGTGCCAAGAAGCCCTGGTAAGATTCTCGGTTGGCAGTGACACTTTAGCTTTAGAAAGATCAGAATTGTGATCACACGATAAACTCCCATCAGTAGACATCAATGATCTATTGGCTGTCTTCTTGTAATGCCTAATTTTCCCAGGATGGTGCTTGTTCATATGGTAGGTTAGACTTGTGGTTCCATCAGAAAACTTAACGTGAGCCTCACATATCGGCACACAGCAATTGCCCTCATCAATCTTCCTGTTTGAAATTTTGTAAGGTATAAAGGGATTAAATAATCCTCAGCTAGATAGTAACTGCCCCTGGTAAATACTGTCGAAGACCGAAGGTGGTGTATCGTCCCACACCCTATTTTGACGCTTACCTAATTTGACGCAGTGTCATAAACTCCCAGTTCTCGAGAGAACGCATCTTTCAATGACGTCAAAACCACAACATTAATGTACACTGATCAACATCGAGTCACACAGACCACAACATTTGTCGAAAATCCTATCCTTGTCGGTTGTAAAAAGAAACAAAGATACATACCTTGAAAAAAAACGCCATTTCACTAATTCTCTTTTTTTCAATCAGTAAGTCCTCATAAAAATCCTTACTAACTATTCTGACGGGACAAATAAACTTCCCGGCATAATAGGCATCCAGTCTGCTACTCAACGTGTGTTAGCAACGTGATTCACAGCTGATAATGCATCAGTAACACTGTTTAGAAAGGTGTACACTGTTATACAGTTTGATGTGGATCTGTCATAACTGATTTTCAGAGGTGGTTCTTTCTTATTATAATTTGTGGAAATTTACAAGAAACATATACTTTTATGATATATTTCATAATTAAATTAGTATCCTTTACATTTTTGCTTATTTAAATAAAAGTCTTAGGATTTTTTATCCAATAATAAGGCAATATTAATTTAAAAAGTGATTTTTCAATAATCTTTTAAGACATTCTTGATATTTAACTTATTTTGACCAATTTATTTATTTAAAGATTTGTTTGATAATGGCAAGAATGATTATTAATGAAAATAAAACCTTCTCCTGTAACTGTATGTCTTCTGTCTGTGACTATTTGTATTCTGGATAAAAAAAAGTTGTGAAGGATGCAAAACAGTTTTGATGTTCCAAAAACTTTACATTCAAGGATTGAGGCTCTGCATGTTCACAATGCCAATTAAGTATTGGGAAAAAAGACACATGCTAAATCTAATAATATTTTAATAATAAGGACACGATTTTATAATAATACCATCATGATTTTTAAAAATTTGATTCTTTTTGCTTTCGAGACAAAATCTGTACCAAAATTACATTTATGATAAATGTAAGAAAAGCTTTAGGAATGCCAAGTTAAATATCTTTCTGTAATTTTTCCGATAAACTTAAGTTTTCTATGTCCTATTGATGTTCCTCATCAATATAGTTTTATTCCCTGACCGTATGTACAAAAGTGTCACTTAAAGAAAGACTTCTGTGAAGTGCGTCATAATGGGTGACGTAATACACAAACTTTCCGACAAGGGGTCGTCTGGTTCAAAGCATGCAAAGAAGAGTATTAGGGAATATATCAACGTCATTTTTTATGCATACTTTGCTAAAATAACTAATGTTTCTATATAATGAGAGGTATCACTATGAAAGGAGTATATTTATGACGAGGTGAAAGTAAGTACTTAGGTGCGTCAAAATCGGGGACTCCAAGATACGATTCAGAATGGAACAGGCCCATACTATATAGATGGTTTCATTTGCGCAGACGATGAAGTAAATTTTCCCGCCATCCATGAAATAATCCGAATTCGAGTTAAAAGAATGGGAGGCCAGTAAATAGGGGTACCATCTCTGTACAAAAATAGTAAGATGGTGGCATTCTGCTGACGGAAGCGCATCCTGGCTACGTTGTTATCGCTATTTGAATGTTCCATTTCGGATCACTTCTCAGTAGTGATTATGTGACCCCTGACCCCTAAAAATTGTATTTGACTGAGGTTTTCTAAAATAGTATCTTCCAATGAATATGACATATATACTGGCTTTATGGCATTTTTTCTTGTCATTTGCTTTGTCATTATTTTGCATTTTTTCGGTTGAATCGTATGCGCCATTTTGAATTTCTTACGAGTTGTAACTAGCAACAGGGGATGATCTTTTCGGAATTATAGAATATACAAAAATTGAATGTTTTCTGCATAATTTGAGTGTGCAGATTTCAAAAATGAATCCACCTTTATGATATCTTTTCAAGTAAATTCACAGGAAGCATTCAAACACATGTACCATTCACCATTTTTAATATTGGTCTTTGGCACTTTTTGCAAATTCCTGACCTCATGTTATTTCAAGCTGAAATTTGCATATTTCTTACATATGTTTATATAGAAATGTTTTGTGAACATTCAGCTTTAAGAATAAATTGACTTTTTCTATGTTCCAGGTATTTCAGAAGCCCCCCTGTGCCTTTTTTACAAGCACCCCCCGAACATTTTTGCATGAAATACTATATTTTTCAGTCATACACAAGTTGAAATTATATGTTGCTCTTAAAATGGAACCTTTTCTGCATAATTTGAGTGTGCAGAATTCAAAAATGAACCCATCTTTATTATATCTTTTCAAATAAATTCACAGGAAGCATTCAAACACATGAGCCGTCCACCATTGTTAATATTGGTCTTTGGTCACTTTTTGCAAATTCTTGACATCATGTTATTTCATGCTGAAAGTTGCATATTTCTTACATATGGTTATATATAAATGTTTTGTGAACATTCAGCTTCAAAAATAAATTAACTTTTTCTATGTTCCAGGTACTTCTGAAGCCTTTCAGTTCCTTTTATCACGTGCCCCCCTAAAATTTTTGCATGAAATACCATAATCACGAGTCATACACAAGTTTAAATTGTATGTTACTCTTAAAAGCAATAGTGCAAATGCATTACAGTGTTCTTGTACATATATACATTGATCAGAAATCACAATTTAGTAAATAATAATTGCCATTTTAGAATTTAGTTATGATAAGATATTTTTGGTCAGTTTTCATATCTATAAAATAAAATCAATGACAAAAAAAACATAAAAATGACTTACTTTGAATACTTCCACAATTCTACTACTGGCACTGATTTGGTTCTCAAGAAATAGTTATGATCATGTTTTTGTTTAAATAGAGAAATACTACAGATAGATTTTCTGTTCTTTATTATGACAATATTCATATTGATATTCACAAAAAATGTCATGAAATGAATTTTTCATTTTCAAAATTCTGAAAATAAGTTTAACTTTTATCTCTTTTTCGCCTCCACTAAACATAAACATTTTAATTTGAATACCAGTGTCTCTAGCTAAGAATCGTACCTAGAGCAGATGTCCTGACATTGATGATATCTAAATGATCACAATCACATACTTATTATCAATATCATTATCAGTATCACCCGTCGAGTCTCTATTCTCGAAATTACATTACACAACAAAAGTTGTACCAAAATGTTGTAATAAATTTGGTATAATGAATGACAATACGTTTGTATAATCCGAATCCTTTGCATAAACGTCTGCCCTTTCATAAAATCAAGTTTACGTGTGTTTTTGAACCCAATTTATGTCATGTTTTTGTACGTACCCATAGGAAGAGTTACCGTTCTTGCTGTCATGGGTGACCTTTAAAAAGACGTAATTCGTAGGTTTTTCGCAAATATTCGCACACAATTTACGATCATTCTCGTAAAAAGAACTACAAAGTAATTAAAAAGTAGGCGTAGGTGAGCGTGTATGTTCGTTTATTTACTTTTTCTGCGTTTTGAAAAGATCGGTTTTCGTTTATTTTCCCCGAATATGTTGTACAAAAGGCCCAATGTCATATACGCTAAATATAGACATTTGACCTTTCAACCATGAATACATTCGGATATAATAATGTCGGCTTTTTACATACGAAAGCGGAGAAAGTACCAGGTGTAATGAGGTTGACATTTTGAGAAAATGTTAATCTTGATCGCCAGCGCCCTCTAGCGGCAGCGCCTGTTGCTGTTGTAACACATCAATGAAAACGTCAGATGCATTCCACCTGAATAAATGGACTGCTATATAAAATAGAGCAAAATTACACTCCACAAAAATCCCATTATTTCTTAATAGAAATTCTGAATTGGACTCACGAGTGTCTCCTGTGCATGCTACTTCATTTTTTTCCCACCTCTTCAACTTCTCCAGCAAAGTATTGTCCAGTATCCAACAGCGCATGCGTCGAAGCATTATCACTTTCGCGCATGCGTGAACGATGGAGTGTGAAGAGACTGTATCGAAAATATAGCGGTTACAGTAATTTGTGTAAACCCGGGCTTACACACGTCTTAAAAGTGCCGCCAACTGAGACAGTCCAAATTTTCATTTTTTCTTCATGAAACATACAAAATTAGCCGAAATTCGCATTTTGGCAAGTGAAGACTTGAATCGGGTCCTCACTTGCTTTTTAAGTCCCCATTTCTTGGTGTGTATTCAACATCTGGTCTTCACTTGACAGCAGTTACAAACACACACACACACAACGTACTTTACTATCACACAGAAGAGAGAAGGGGTACGGGTTTTAAGTTTCAGTTGTAAACAACATAGACATACATAAAACATACACAGAACATAAAACAAAATTTTTTGGCAACTGATTAGTATCTCGCTTTTCTAGAGATCTGGGTGGCCCTTAAAAGGGCAGTTGGGTTTCTGCTACCACTCCTCAGCAGTGGTCGCACCTCCCAGGTCCGGCACCGCAGGCCGCACATCGTTGTCTCCATTTGTTCCACGATGTCTTGGTGGAGACCACGAGCCTAAAACTAGGCTCGTTGGCCTCCTTCCACCAGTTTCCCTTTTCCTCATCCGCCTCTGGCATACAATCTGAATGGCCCAATTTTCTAATTTTTTCTTGAATCTCCTCCCTCTTCTGACGCTCCCTTTCTTGATCTTGGTAACTTCTTTATCCATCACCTCTCTGACGTATCTTTAGCAATTCTCGTATAGGCGGTTTCGCTCTCTAAGTCCCGCTTGTGAGGGTAACACTCCTTCTCCTACACCCGACCCAGGAGGTGCTGTACTCTTTCCATCAAGATTATGGCTTGCGTCAATCGCTCACTTGGCAATGTTGGGTTGTCATTCTTCTCTTTTCTTTGCTCTGCACCCGGTCGACGATGAATGGCAAGACTAATTGACTGACTGACTTAAAATTATACACGTATTCGGTCTTTTGGCCATGTACGTGTTGTTAATGTACGCAAGGCGTACTACTTAATTACTCGTAATATGGGTGCGGAACACCCATTTGACGCGTTAATGTGTGCACGGCACACTTCTTAATTATTCATGTCAGGGAGAGGCAAAAGTGGAGATGGAAACGGTGTAGGAGGATTGTGCTTCAGCGTCGCTGGAGAGATCCAATTGGTCCAGGGTTGAAATTTTGATTTTATTTGCCAAAATATGATTGTGGTCATCTTGCACGTTGTCTAAAATATCTTTTATTTTTGATTTTTAATGAAAAACTCTGTACTTATGGCTGATTTGTATGTATGGTTTGATAACGTTAGGAGTTATAGATTTGGTTCAGTCCAAGGAATGTGCTATTGGGCAGTCATATGCGCCTTTTTGTTTTTGTTTTAGTTTTATTTTTGTCCAATCATTGCCACCTTGTGCGGCTGGGCCTGATGGTTTGGGTTATTAACCACCTTATACTTTCCAATGTTGTTTGGAAGGAGTTTTTTTTATTTCAATCCCTTTGTGCATATGCTTACTTTTAATTGGATTTTTAATTTCGGGGATTTCTAATACTTAGTTACCGCATTGTGCGGTGGGGCCTTGATGGTCTTGACTTCCTTTAGGGGCCAGATGTATGGGCCGTGTTATGTTGAGGTCCTGACAGTGCCATAGTATGTGGCTGGAGCCTGATGGTCTGGGTTTAGAATCACCTTGATTAAGTCATATTTTTTTAGGATCGGGTAGAGTTGCACTGATATTCCTTGGACTGTTCACCGGGTGCCATTACCGAGTTGAGAGATATAGAAGAGAAGGAAATGTTTTTTTTTTTTTTTTTTTTTTTTTTTTTTTTTAAGAGTAGTATTCCTGTAGTCTGTAGTAGGATATAGAGACTCATTCATTCATGTTAGTGACGTCATGCATCGGAAGGGTTAGAGAGGATTAGGGTGAAAGAAGGCTGAAAAGAGATGTGATGCATGCATGCAGGGGGGGGGGGGGGGGCCTCACTTTGCTTATTGTACTATAGTTTCTGTAGCGGTTGCCTCTATCATTGGTCTTTCGTTTTTTTATTTCTATGTCGGACATGGTTAGTGTTTATATCAGGGTAGTGCTTGCATCCAGAGAACCCTCGTAGAGCTTGCTGACATTTCTTTGTTATTTGTTGTATATTTATTGATATTTTGTTCTGGATGGAAAGTGATATTTATTGTCCAAGTTATTTTATTGTTGTTATTATTATTGATGTTGGTTCGCTGACCAAGGTCGTCTCTTAGACATGGCGAACTTCCTATGTTTAATTGTTACACTATTATTTTTGATGACTTCAATCGACGTTGTTATTGTTGTTTTTATTGTCGTTATTATTGATGTTTGTTCACTGACCAAGGTCGTCTCTTTGACATGGCGAACTTCTTATGGTTAGTTTGTTTCTCTATTACTTTTGGTTGCTTTAGTCGACGTTGTTGTTGTTGTTGTTATTATTATTGATGTTGGTTCTCTGACCACAGTCGTCTCTTAGACATGGCGAACTTCCTATAGTTAATTGTTACACTATTATTTTTGATGATTTTAGTCGACGTAGTTGTTATTGTTGTTATTATTGTTGTTGTTGGTCCGCTGACACGAGGTCGTCTCTTAGACATGGCGAACTTCGTACATTTAATTTTTAAACTATTAATTTTGATTGCTGCAGTCGACATTGTTATTGGTGTTGTTATTGTTGTTATTATTACTGATGATTCGCTGACCAAGGTCGTCTCTTAGACATGGCGAACTTCCTATGGTTAATTGTGAAACTATTAGTTTTGATTGTTTTTGTCGGCGTTGTTATTGTTGTTGTTATTGTTGCTATTATTATTGTTGTTTGGTTTTCTGACACTAGGTCGTCTCTTTGACATGGCGAACTTCCTACTTTATTTTGTATTGCTACTAATTGTAATTTCTTTTGTTGCAATGTTTGTTTTGTTTCTCCCTAATGTGGGAATTTACGTTCCTAGCTTGGACTAGATCTTTCCTCTCTCTCCGATGGCAGAGATATACTCGAAAATATGTATGTACACCGAATTAATGTTTTTATTTCCTTGATTTAGGAAATTCGGGTATTGCGATGGACTTTTAGTTTTTTCTGGTTGTCCAGGAATTGCTTTCTTTGTTGAGTATAATTGGGGCAGTTGTTGAATATATGGCCTAACGTTTCAGGGGTTTCAGGGCAGTGGCGTACTAAGGGTAAATGGCGCCCGGGGCGACTATGATGGCCCAAAGGGCTAGAAATACGAGGCCCGCATTTTTATCAGCTGTTTTGGCGCCACAAGACCTCAGGCACCCAGGGCAACCACCCCGTCCGACCCCCGTTAGTACGCTACTGTCCCTTAGTATAAATCCTCAATGGCGATCACAATAATCTTTAGGCAAAGGGTAGCGGGTATGACGTCATCAGAGGATATTGCCGATTAATGATGAATTATTTGGGCGGTTGGGGGGGGGGGCATATTTTTGTAGCGGGTTGTGAAAAGCTACTAGAACAGCATTTTTTGTAGTATTTGCACGTCATAAATCCAAAGCACTATATTGAAAATGTAATTAGTAACGCATGATTGTTAAAATCTGAAAGGTTTTATTTTCTTGTGTAAATACTCTTTAAGACATCTTACGTTCAGTTTGACCTCATGTATGGCCTTTTTCCGCATTATACGAATTTTGCATTATATATACTGTGTTATGTATGATGTTTATATAATATTATAAATATTTTAGGAAATTATAAATGTTTCTTGACTTTAATATTTGCTTAAACCTTAATGTTAAGTATAATGTTGACATGTTTAGCTACTGTCCTTGAATTAGGTTGTTTACTTATTATTTGAGTTCAAGGATGGTTTTGGTAAAAACTTTGTTGATTCAATTGGAGGTCAAGGTTAATCTTGTTTACAGATAAAACCAGAATTTCCTTTAGAGTTACGTGTCAAAAGTCACATACACCATAATATTCTAGAACATTATGTCATGTGACCTATCTTCATATATACCATGTTTAGTGGACATTTTTTCAGTTTCAACCTTAACATCAGTCTTTAAAGAGCCATTACAGTTGTGAAAAATCATTCCAAATTCTGAGAGGAATTATTTGTATTATAAAAGTGCTCATAGGCTTTTGGATTTTTAACTGATGATTTTAGGATTTATGTGAACTTATTCAAGGATAGTTTAGAGTGCTTCATCATGGCACATCATCACATTAAAGAGTACTGGCACATCGGGACATTAATGACTATTGGCACATCAACACATTCAAGGATACAGTAATTCATTCAGAACATTCTATATTTAGAACTTGTGATTAGGACACTTAGGGTTATTGGATTATTTGGATTTTAATTCACGTTACTGTAAATGTCTTTTGAATTTTCACTTTAATTATCTAGAAATAAATTGCTTGTTGATTGTTACTTGATTTGTTGGTTTCGCTTTCTTTCTGTTACGTTTTTCTTATACCATAGAGTCGTAACAGCTGATATAGGGATATTTTCATGATTGAAACTTACCTTGCATCAGCTGATTAATTTTCTTTATAAAATGTTTCATGCAATTGAAATAACTGCAAACTGGAGGGTTGAATTATACCATAAAATGACAGACATCCCAATCTTGATGCTTCTTCTCTGGTTTCCTTGTGGATTTATTTTAAATACGGATTGTTTAACTTACCAGCGGATAAAAGTTACGATTATTCATAAAATATGTCTATTCGTCTGACAGTTCAGTATCAAAAATAGTTTCCGATACTCAGCCGTTATGTTTATTTTGCCCATTTGATCCATTACCATGATATAATGTCTACAATACGTGATAACCTTCAAAGTGTTAATGTGCCGTAAACTCCAAACCAAACCTTTAATATATATTTATAGACAAAATTGCTATTCACTCTTACTAAGGATTAAGTACAGTGATAACAGCACAAAAATGTGATTTTATGATGGTATGATTTTATAGATTTTGTCATATTAGTGTATATGACAGTTGAATGCCATGTGTCTCGCGAGGGGGGGGGGGGGTGGGGTGGCGGGGTTTTATTTTATTTTGTTTGTACGACTTGACCTGATTCATGACAGTATAACTTTCAAAGTGTTGCTGTGCCGTAAAAGTACACCGCATTATTTTGTCATGAGAAAAGTTAATGGAATCGATCAACTTAAACGACTCGAATGTCTGAGTGGTATAATTGAATTGCTGCGTGATATTTCGTTTAGAAATAGATAATATTTGCTGAAAGGAGTTAAACATACACAGAACAGATGACTCCTGTTGAGATTTATAGCTCTAAATTCTATTGCCATCATCTGATTAGCATTCCGTAGGTGTTAACGGATCTTTCAACTGTGTTGAGATTCGACACAATGTTATGGAAGTGATATATATATATATTCCTTTACACCCGAACAGTATCGTATTCCAACGCATAATTACGATAATTATTCCAACCGCAACATTTTTTTTTTTTTAATGTGGGTGGAAGATTATGTCAGAAAAACGTGATTATGTGGACCCAAAATGACAGTGTTAGTCAGACATCAACGAATATCCAGTAGTGTCAGGTCTATATGCATCGGAACGGGGGGGGGTAATTGAAGAAACAAGTGTTAGTATAAAAGAATTTTTAATTCTCACGTTTTGGATGTTGTTTTTTTTTTTGTTTCGAAAATTGTTTTGCTTTGTATTTGTGTCTAACCAGAATGTCCTTTAACTACGGCACCTGGGAGTCCCGTAAGCGTCAAGGCTAATTTTGACTAGTTTTACACAGTGTATTGCCTGTGTTTTTTTTTTATATATATATATAATCATCTCTAGGGATACAAGTAAAATCATGACATTTTTAATGCCAGTAGAATATAACATTATAAGTGTCATTCTGAGCAAAATTTTAATTCAACTCAGAGGTTTCACTTTCATCGCAATGATTCATTTTAACTAGTGCACAAAGTCAAAATAAATTACATAAGTACATTTGCATCTTTTATTTTAAATGTAAAGATACTTCCATAATCTTTGCAAAAATATGCAATAAAACGCATCATGGAGTACAAGTCAGGTGCTGTAAGGAAATGTGTAGATCTCCGACATAACGGAAGTCTGACGGACACCATGCCAGTTCTGTTGACCTTTCGATTCACCAATCAATTGCAGCTTTCACATTTTATGAAAGTGAAAAAAACATCATTCGGAACATATCGTTTCTAAAGATAATTCTTTCTAACAAGAAAAGCACCGCTTTATCTGATGGGTTACTAAAATAAATGTGGACCGGGAATCCCAAAGGTCTCCAGAACATGAACCTTTATCGATGCCTGTCAGAGAGTGGTGTAGCAACCATACAAGCAAACCCCACAACTGAGAGGGGGGGGGGGGAGTGAGTAAAATTCCCATAAAACATCCAAAATTTTATTGTCCCCAGAATACAGTTGTACGGGGGGCGGGGTCAGAATCTCTGCTGTCAGATCTACCTATTATAAGCAGTGGCGTACTAAGGGTAAATAGCGCCCGGGGCGACGATGATGGCCCAACGGGCCAGAATACGAGGCCCGAATTTTTATCAGCTGTTTTGGCGCCCCAAGACCTCGGGCGCCCGGGGCAACCACCCCCCCCCCGACCCCCGTTAGTACGCTACAGTCCCTTAGTATAAATCCTCAATGGCGATCACAATAATCTTTAGGCAAAGGGTAGCGGGTATGACGTCATCAGAGGATATTGCCGATTAATGATGAATTATTGGGGGGGGGGGCATATTTTATTCAGCGGGTTGTGAAAAACTACTAGAACAGCATTTTTTGTAGTATTTGCACGTCATAAATCCAAAACACTATATTGAAAATGTAATTAGTAACGCTTGATTGTTAAAATCTGAAAGACTTTATTTTCTTGTGTAAATACTCTTTAAGACATCTTACGTTCAGTTTGACCTCATGTATGGCCTTTTTCCGCATTATACGAATTTTGCATTATATATACTGTGTTATGTATGATGTTTATATAATATTATAAATATTTTAGGAAATTATAAATGTTTCTTGACTTTAATATTTGCTTAAACCTTAATGTTAAGTATAATGTTGACATGTTTAGCTACTGTCCTTGAATTAGGTTGTTTACTTATTATTTGAGTTCAAGGATGGTTTTGGTAAAAACTTTGTTGATTCAATTGGAGGTCAAGGTTAATCTTGTTTACAGATAAAACCAGAATTTCCTTTAGAGTTACGTGTCAAAAGTCACATACACCATAATATTCTAGAACATTATGTCATGTGACCTATCTTCATATATACCATGTTTAGTGGACATTTTTTCAGTTTCAACCTTAACATCAGTCTTTAAAGAGCCATTACAGTTGTGAAAAATCATTCCAAATTCTGAGAGGAATTATTTGTATTATAAAAGTGCTCATAGGCTTTTGGATTTTTAACTGATGATTTTAGGATTTATGTGAACTTATTCAAGGATAGTTTAGAGTGCTTCATCATGGCACATCATCACATTAAAGAGTACTGGCACATCGGGACATTAATGACTATTGGCACATCAACACATTCAAGGATACAGTAATTCATTCAGAACATTCTATATTTAGAACTTGTGATTAGGACACTTAGGGTTATTGGATTATTTGGATTTTAATTCACGTTACTGTAAATGTCTTTTGAATTTTCACTTTAATTATCTAGAAATAAATTGCTTGTTGATTGTTACTTGATTTGTTGGTTTCGCTTTCTTTCTGTTACGTTTTTCTTATACCATAGAGTCGTAACAGCTGATATAGGGATATTTTCATGATTGAAACTTACCTTGCATCAGCTGATTAATTTTCTTTATAAAATGTTTCATGCAATTGAAATAACTGCAAACTGGAGGGTTGAATTATACCATAAAATGACAGACATCCCAATCTTGATGCTTCTTCTCTGGTTTCCTTGTGGATTTATTTTAAATACGGATTGTTTAACTTACCAGCGGATAAAAGTTACGATTATTCATAAAATATGTCTATTCGTCTGACAGTTCAGTATCAAAAATAGTTTCCGATACTCAGCCGTTATGTTTATTTTGCCCATTTGATCCATTACCATGATATAATGTCTACAATACGTGATAACCTTCAAAGTGTTAATGTGCCGTAAACTCCAAACCAAACCTTTAATATATATTTATAGACAAAATTGCTATTCACTCTTACTAAGGATTAAGTACAGTGATAACAGCACAAAAATGTGATTTTATGATGGTATGATTTTATAGATTTTGTCATATTAGTGTATATGACAGTTGAATGCCATGTGTCTCGCGAGGGGGGGGGGGGGTGGCGGGGTTTTATTTTATTTTGTTTGTACGACTTGACCTGATTCATGACAGTATAACTTTCAAAGTGTTGCTGTGCCGTAAAAGTACACCGCATTATTTTGTCATGAGAAAAGTTAATGGAATCGATCAACTTAAACGACTCGAATGTCTGAGTGGTATAATTGAATTGCTGCGTGATATTTCGTTTAGAAATAGATAATATTTGCTGAAAGGAGTTAAACATACACAGAACAGATGACTCCTGTTGAGATTTATAGCTCTAAATTCTATTGCCATCATCTGATTAGCATTCCGTAGGTGTTAACGGATCTTTCAACTGTGTTGAGATTCGACACAATGTTATGGAAGTGATATATATATATATTCCTTTACACCCGAACAGTATCGTATTCCAACGCATAATTACGATAATTATTCCAACCGCAACATTTTTTTTTTTTTTAATGTGGGTGGAAGATTATGTCAGAAAAACGTGATTATGTGGACCCAAAATGACAGTGTTAGTCAGACATCAACGAATATCCAGTAGTGTCAGGTCTATATGCATCGGAACGGGGGGGGGGGGGGGGGGGGGGGGGGTGTAATTGAAGAAACAAGTGTTAGTATAAAAGAATTTTTAATTCTCACGTTTTGGATGTTTTTTTTTTTTTTGTTTCGAAAATTGTTTTGCTTTGTATTTGTGTCTAACCAGAATGTCCTTTAACTACGGCACCTGGGAGTCCCGTAAGCGTCAAGGCTAATTTTGACTAGTTTTACACAGTGTATTGCCTGTGTTTTTTTATATATATATATATATAATCATCTCTAGGGATACAAGTAAAATCATGACATTTTTAATGCCAGTAGAATATAACATTATAAGTGTCATTCTGAGCAAAATTTTAATTCAACTCAGAGGTTTCACTTTCATCGCAATGATTCATTTTAACTAGTGCACAAAGTCAAAATAAATTACATAAGTACATTTGCATCTTTTATTTTAAATGTAAAGATACTTCCATAATCTTTGCAAAAATATGCAATAAAACGCATCATGGAGTACAAGTCAGGTGCTGTAAGGAAATGTGTAGATCTCCGACATAACGGAAGTCTGACGGACACCATGCCAGTTCTGTTGACCTTTCGATTCACCAATCAATTGCAGCTTTCACATTTTATGAAAGTGAAAAAAACATCATTCGGAACATATCGTTTCTAAAGATAATTCTTTCTAACAAGAAAAGCACCGCTTTATCTGATGGGTTACTAAAATAAATGTGGACCGGGAATCCCAAAGGTCTCCAGAACATGAACCTTTATCGATGCCTGTCAGAGAGTGGTGTAGCAACCATACAAGCAAACCCCACAACTGAGAGGGGGGGGGGGAGTGAGTAAAATTCCCATAAAACATCCAAAATTTTATTGTCCCCAGAATACAGTTGTACGGGGGGCGGGGTCAGAATCTCTGCTGTCAGATCTACCTATTATAAGCAGTGGCGTACTAAGGGTAAATAGCGCCCGGGGCGACGATGATGGCCCAACGGGCCAGAATACGAGGCCCGAATTTTTATCAGCTGTTTTGGCGCCCCAAGACCTCGGGCGCCCGGGGCAACCACCCCCCCCCGACCCCCGTTAGTACGCTACAGTCCCTTAGTATAAATCCTCAATGGCGATCACAATAATCTTTAGGCAAAGGGTAGCGGGTATGACGTCATCAGAGGATATTGCCGATTAATGATGAATTATTGGGGGGGGGGGCATATTTTATTCAGCGGGTTGTGAAAAACTACTAGAACAGCATTTTTTGTAGTATTTGCACGTCATAAATCCAAAACACTATATTGAAAATGTAATTAGTAACGCTTGATTGTTAAAATCTGAAAGACTTTATTTTCTTGTGTAAATACTCTTTAAGACATCTTACGTTCAGTTTGACCTCATGTATGGCCTTTTTCCGCATTATACGAATTTTGCATTATATATACTGTGTTATGTATGATGTTTATATAATATTATAAATATTTTAGGAAATTATAAATGTTTCTTGACTTTAATATTTGCTTAAACCTTAATGTTAAGTATAATGTTGACATGTTTAGCTACTGTCCTTGAATTAGGTTGTTTACTTATTATTTGAGTTCAAGGATGGTTTTGGTAAAAACTTTGTTGATTCAATTGGAGGTCAAGGTTAATCTTGTTTACAGATAAAACCAGAATTTCCTTTAGAGTTACGTGTCAAAAGTCACATACACCATAATATTCTAGAACATTATGTCATGTGACCTATCTTCATATATACCATGTTTAGTGGACATTTTTTCAGTTTCAACCTTAACATCAGTCTTTAAAGAGCCATTACAGTTGTGAAAAATCATTCCAAATTCTGAGAGGAATTCCATAGATCTCCAGAACATGAACCTTTATCAATTCCTGTCAGACAGTGGCATAACAACCATCCAAGCAAACCCAGCAACTGAGGGGGGGGGGGGGGCAAAATTTCCATAAAACATAGAAAATTGTATTGGCCCCAGAATAAAGTTTTACTGGGGGGGGGGGGACAGAATCTCTTGCTACGATCAAAGGGCCAGAATACGAGGCCCGAAGACCTCTGGCGCCCGGGGCATCCGCCTCGCCCCCCCCCCCCCCCCCCCCAGTTAGTACGCTACAGTTTCTGGGGTGGGACAGCTAGGGCAGTTAATTCCTGCTTCTTTTATGCCTTGTAAAGAACCCCCAAAACTGCTGGCTAGTAGAGTCTTTCCAGTTCGCAATCTGGTTATGACTTTGGAGTCATACAAGTTTACAAGGGTAGGGGCGATAGCAATTCTGCTAAGTTGATTCTGCAGATTGTAGAGTTTGTTCCTTTTCTTCGTGTTATCCCATTCTCTCTGCCATTTTATGTCTATTTTCTGCCTAATCCTACTGTAGCTTTCCTGGACGCTCTAATCCAAATGGTGTATCTCGGATTGGCTAAGCTTATTTTTGGCTTCTTTGACGGCCCTTTCGTTTCTGGGAATGTTAATATAGGAGGGCACCCACATAAATTCTACAGTGTGATTATTTTGTTCCAGGGTTTTTAGTCTTAAGTAGACTTTCCTTAACATATTTTCTCTGCTGGAAGTGTTACCTGTTTCCAGGGTTCGCAGCACACTAAGGGAGTGGCTAATTATCACTGCTTTTACTGTTTGGGTGTTTTTAATCCATTTGAGTGCTTCATTAATAGCATAAATTTCGACTGTGTATATGGAGCAATGATCAGGTTACCTCTTCCCCAGTGTGATGCTTTCACTCGGAACCACTATTGCTGCACAGAGGCTGGTATCGTTGCTTACAATTTACCTAGAAATCATCCATGTACTATATAAACCTACAAGGGAGGCCACTTCTCTCCCTTCTAGCGGGACCTATTTAAGAATCGACGCTTATATTTTAAGCTACACTTCACATAGCGTAGTCAATTTTTTTTACCGCTGTTTAGCTCAGCCATTCGACTTTTTATGTCTACATAAAGTTAGCTCAGGCATTCGACTTTTTATGTCTACATAAAGTTTGACTTGTTACCACGAGCTGAATGGAATACTGCCCTCTCATTGGTCGGCCGAAAATGACGTACTACGCATCATCATCTTTAACTGTCTTAATCCTTTTCCATGGCCAAGTCCTACTCCTCCTCCTCCTGCTGTTGATGCGTTGGTAGTAGTGGTAACTGCTGTTGTTATTGTTGCTGCTGCTGGCATCTCCGTGGCGGTGAGATTGGATGTAGTCATAGAAGGTTGTTTCGAAGTCTTGGATCGTGAAGGTCTCTTTCTCTTGGGTTGAGCTAAAGAAGTCTAATTCATTTCTCTTAGGTGCTTTAACTCCGCGAAAATGTCTTGTAACAAACTCATCGTTTTGTTTTCACTCCCTTCCTTCTGCCGTTGACAATTCAACGTTTTTCCTCTTCTCCTCTTCTTCTTCTTGCTTTCTTTTTTCCTGTTGTTGTTGTTTTTGAATAAATACTTCTTCTGCTTCTTTCTGACGTTGCCAAAAACTTTCTTTCTTCTGTTTCTTTCTGAAATCATCTACTAATGGTAACGATGAAGAAGGAGGTGGAGTAGTACTACCATCGCACGCAAATATTCTTGCGGAGACGACTGGAAATCAGTCAAAGCTAAATTGAAGTCATCCTCATCTGAAAAAAGAATATTGGCTACAGCCGCATTAGTAGTCGTAGTCATCTTACTATCACTTCGAGTAAACGATGTATCCGCAGCAAGCGCACGCCAATACATTGTCTTCGTTTTTTCAGCCAGAGGTATTGTACTCAAACTGCAAACTGTTCCGCACTGGTAAACCGTAGGAACGCTCGTGCGCATATATATTGAAAGTGACGTCACGTATCCGCTCTCTTCTGATTCGAAGAGAGAGAACACACTATGACTGAATTTTGTAACACGTGTTTTGATTCGTGGAACATTTGAATCCATTCGATCCGGTCTTAGGCTATATATACAAGCATATTATCCTTTGGTTTCACCTGTTCTCAGGACAACTCAAGCAAGATGTGGACGAGCGTAGAGTCATCAATCATCATTTCGGGCATGCTGTTTAACCCAGACTATCCCATGTATGTGAAGGCATCGTGGGCCATTACCATAATCACAGCGATATGGAAGAGAAGAGTATATGTTAAGAGACAAGGGTGCCTCAAGAGAACGCGGGTCTATCGACCCGCCGTCAGAAGAAGCTTTGGTTAACAAACCCCAACGGCCCTTTTCAGGGCCACCCAGAACTCTAGAAAAAATATATACTAATCAGTTGCCACAAATGTGTGTTTTATGTTCTGTGTATATCAATGTTGTTTACAACTAAAACTTAAAACCCCTTACCACTTTTCTCTTTTGTGTTGTAGCATAGTATGTTTGTTTGTGTGTGTGTGTGTGTGTGTGTGTGTGTGTGTGTGTGTGTGTGTGTGTGTCAGGGTATAGTAGTGTGTGTATAAACACTTCCTATCCTTGCGTATGTGATAGTATGTGTGCATGTTTGTGCATGTGAGAGTGTTTATTCCATCCCCCTTCTTTTACATCCTACCCCCTCTGGTGTGATATTATGCTTGAATTTATGTAAGTATAATGTATGTATAAACACTTCTACCCTTTTCGGTTGAGTGGGGGGGGGGTGGATAATAATCAAAAAGCTTTTGCTGGATTGTGGGGTGTATGTTTGGATAGTAATCAAAAAGCGGTTGCTGGGTTGTAGGGTGTGTGCTTGGATTATAGAGGTACATGTTGGATTTGTTGACAAAATGTTAACATTACATTTCCCGTACGTCATCATAAACAATGTTGTCCCCATAATGCTATCCCCATAAAATCTATGGACAATTTTAACATAGGATTTCCCCTTGTCCCCATAAACACTTATGTCCCCATAATGCTATCCCCATGTTAAACCTATGGACAATTTTAACATAGGATTTCCCCTTGCCCCCACAATGTGAATATACGGGCTAATGTTAATTGCCCCTTGTCCCCCAATTCCCACATGTTACTAGTGACATATAGACTTCCAAAGTCATTAAACGTTTCCCTTTCCTTCCGTCGTATATCCTTTTGTTAATATGTGAATATATAAAATACAAATCATATGGCCAATAACAGTCCTTTCTAGTGCACGGGATCAAGCAAAGGAACACGTGTGTCAGGGATTGTTGAAGATAAATGTAAAAATATGACAAAAAAAGTGTAAAACTAGTTTTAACTTGCCTAAGCGCTTTCGACTCTCATTGAGTCCTTGTCGAAGGCAATTACAAACCAGAGACCAACAAAACAAACCATAAACACAAAAGAACGTACCAAATTTACAAAACTTTACATGACTGTATGTCTAATGGAAGTGTTGTTTACAATTTTTGGATGTCGCACCTTATTGATTTGAACTTCAAACAACACGTCAATTAGGCATACAGTAACGTACAGTTTTATAAATTCAGCGTGTTCTTTTGTGTTTATTGTTTGTTTTGTTTGTCTCTGGTTTGTATTTGCCATGGAAAAAGACTCAGTGAAAGTCAGAAGCGCTTAGGCTAGTTCAAACTCTTTTGCACTGTTTGTTGTCAGTTTTATAAAATCATTCACACATCTATACACGTATAGAAAGTTACATAAAGGCAATCACCAAGATCCAGTCTTCTTATCCGACATTCATCTTTATGAAATAAATTTATTGGACCATTTGTGTTGAATAAAATGAAAACACTTTTAGACAGAAGAAAGTAAATTATTTACTTTCTTCTTGCTGCATTCTGGTCAAATGTATTAACTCTCCTGTTAAGTATGTCTTCCCTATCAAAGTTTGCTTGGTTTTTGGCATGAATAATTTGATTTTTTACACAAGCTGCATTCATGCAGCTTTTCCTGGCAATATGAACTGTTCTGTGGGAACCCTCTCTCTCATGGAACAGAGGTTAGAGGCAACGCAAGGCTTATCTCTGTCCATTTGGCAAACTCTGGAAACTCTTCCTTGTAAGTTTTAAGCCACTAACAGGCAGGTTGGCTTCAGATGGAGTAGTGTGATAATGGACATTTTTGATTTCGGTTACCGATCTGGGTCATCGCCTGCTATACCTTATGACTTGACCCCCCACCCCTGCATACGCATATGTGTCCGCGATAAATCCCCGTGGGTGATAAAACACGGGTCTGGAGCAGAGGCGTGACCGCGCTTTTCATCAAGGTTCCAATGAGACCCCCACCCCCCCGGTTAGAAGCTACACTTTTCAACCGTTTACTCGAGTTTTACTGCCTGTAAATCACAACCCTGTTTTGGATCTGCTCCGCTGATAGCTGTTCGTAACCGCGAACGAAATTGTCGGAAGTTTTCCATTTCGGTTACCATCGTCTCGAACTCCGACGTGTCAATGGTTTTATCTTCGATGGTCACCGAGTACAGCTTGGCAATTGTGCTGAGACTACTTTGTGCTACCGGGAGAATATTATATTAAATAATCACAGCGAGTAATATATAATGTCATCGAAAACATCACCGTTTGACACGCACAGCATCGTGTGGTCAATCCGGGAATTAAATTGCCTGATAAATGGTGTTTGTACAGTTACAGAAAAAATTAAATCACTGTTAAGCCTGAATGCATCATATCGGTTTGTTAAAGAGACCCGAAAATGCTGTATGATTTTTCAAACATGTATCCGGAGCACAATGCCGGAGCACAATGAAAATTAACCGGGTTAGGGATCGCATTGGAACGTGCACGCCAAAAACTTGGTGATGAATATACAAGAAGGGCGAAAAGCCATTGTATGATATCATGCAAGAAAACTTCAAGTCGCTGACGTTAAGTGAGCCGCTGGTGCGAGTGACTATTGACGACCTTGAAGACACTGACACACCCAGCGAAGGCAGTGAAATATTCTACGAAGACAGCGGAGACGACAAAGACAGCGAAGACAGCGAAGATCTCCATGATCACTATCAAGAACAAATTAATTAGAGAGATGTCTTCAGCATATAATATATGGAAACACCAACGGCAATTACACATAGGTACGAAAAATGTCTAAAAACTGCAGAGTATGAACAGCAGATGCAATGTCAGGAGTTCTATGAAACCAGATTCACATGCAAAGATACAGAAACTATGGAGTCATTATACAAGCAGTGCAAGACGTTTAAAATCATCGGATGCTATTGTACAAGGGGTGGTCATTTACGAGTTGGTGTAATACTTTATACTGGTCAGCGTACAGTGATTTGGCCAAATGCCGGCTTGAAGAAAATTATATTCGAGCAGGAAAAACTATTTGACGTTAATCCATGATTGATGCAGCCTGGTGCAAAACTGTTTTTATTAGTCACTGCCCCGTGTTTGGAAATTACCATCATGGGTGAAAAATATTTTACGGTTAATGGCCTTATAATCAAATATTATCCACTGCAGATTACTTTGCAACCGTAAGTAATATTGAGGACAGGATACGCCTGAAATTACGCACACCATCAATCGAGAACAGAAATAATTACTTTTATTAGAGACTAAAAGTTTATACATGTATATATAACAAGTCTGTTGGCACAGGGATTCAATCGACGCAAAGGTGTTTGTCTTGGAAAGCGTAAACTTTGCGGCAGAACATGCCATTACGAATACTGTAAATCACACGCGTTCGCGTGAAGTGTTGGTACAGGCGCTCGACCATGCCTCAAATGCTGCATCGGAGTCAATTCGCGTAATCAGCTATGCAGGCCACGCGGATATATTTGCGAGTATTATCGCGCGCACCGGCAAAGACTCGCTAACGTGAATGTTGTCGCCGTTGAGGAAAAAGTCGACGCCGACGCCGTTGAGGAAAAGCCAATGACGCTATCAACGCTGTCAAAAACGATTGCGGTTTCCGATCCTGATAAAATAAAAAATGATACTACAAAAAATGAATTGCCGAATAAGCAATTCGGTGATTTTTTAAATTATATAAGAGTATGCTTACCGTGAATCAGCTCGGGCAATCCGTGCGAGAACGTGGAAAAAGAATACTAAGAGGTGCAAGAAAAGCAGATATACTTGCACTATTAGGACTCGCGGACGATCCACGGCCGGTTGCAAAGCAACTTCCTCCAGATAAACCACAGCCAGTTGCAAGGCAAACTGTGAAACAGCTTAGGCAATCCGCCCTAAACCGTGGAATAAGGATACCGAGAGGAGCAAGAAAAGCTAACTTACTTGCTTTATTAGGACTTCCCCCGGAAAAGACGCGTCCGACCGTGAGGCAGCGTCGTATAACGGCAGCGCAGTTGCATCCAAATTCCTTCACGGTCCAGGCGAACCGAAATTGCACGCGTGATCCCTGATGAACAAAACCGTCGTCGTATCGCAGCCACTATTGCCGCTGAGGCTGCAGCTTATGTACATCAACGAGCCCAAGTACTCAAGTTCAAGTTACACAAGCGTGTTGGTGATTCGAAGATTATCATGCAATCATCCCAAAACACATACAAACCAGGCAGAGACCGCTATGAAGCTTCTCTCAAACATCCGTCCGTCAATCATATCAACGTTACAGCACGCGCGCGCAACGTCACTCGCGTCTGGGGTCAAGGTGAATATTGTTCTCGGTGTGGAATTTACCATGTCTGGTCATTTAACCAAAGAAGGCTTCACACTATCTATAACCTCAAGTCCGTGGTTTTGGAGTGATCTTGAACCGCTAAGACACTGAGGCCATCAATGATGAAATCAATAAAGATTTTGCATCAATCCTCGAGAAGTTTGAAAAATACTCCAAAGGAGGTTCAGGATGGATGCTTTCCAAATGCATAGAAGTTCAGGTTAAGGTTTCCCCGAACAAGCCTTTCCACGGGTCGAGTTATATTCCAACGCCAGCTTATGTTCCACCGCGGACAAATAAACGTGAAAAACGACGAAAACCGGTGGTTAAATGGGCGATCTTGTCCGCGTTGCGTTCTGCGCGTGACAATACAGATCAGCCCCGAAAATACCGACATTACCTGGGTGAACTCAAGTTTTGTAACATATAATTCTCTGTACAGGCTTCTAAAATCGTACTCGAAAATTTGAAGAACTCAGCCCCGGTATCGCCATTATTGTGTTCGCTTGGAACAAAGGCTTTTATGTGAAACGACTATCCCCACATACACGCAAGCGGACTAACGTTGATCTGTTGTTGTTGAGCAACATGGAAGGCCCAGAGATGCGGCATCATTAAATCTGGATAAAAAAATCTATCGCGAATGGTTTGCCGGCACAGCAAGCACCAAGGTAGTAGGTAATCATTGTCCCATAATTGACACGTACAGAGGAACCGCACACAGTGCATGCAACCTGCAGTTGCGAATTTACTCAGGCGAAACAAGAATTCTGGTTGTACTTCATAACCTGCGTGGGTATGATGGTCACTTAATCATGCAAGGAGTCGCAACGGCATCGAATGCACCAATAAGTGTCATTCTCAACAACATGGAAAAATAGATAATTACGTACGATTATAAAAGGGACACGGAGAAGTTTTCTGAAACTCAGTTGCCACCGATTGGGGCCTTTTATTCATCGTTGCTCCGAGAAGGCAATTCCGCCGACGACTACACGCACGCGCACAATGTCTGGTCCGCGTTTGGTTGTCGAAACCTAAGGGACTACCACGACTTGTATTTGCGCACCGACGTGCTGCTGCTCGCGGATGTTTTTGAGACTTTTCGTGATACTGCCATGCGTGTGTACAAGTTCGATCCCGTTCATTATTTCTCATCATTAGGAATGCCCTGGGACGCAAATGCAAAAGAGCAGTGGAATATTTCCATTCCTCACGGCGATTCCAGCGCTGTTGGCGGCTGCGGCTCCCGCTGTTGAAAAAGCGGCTGCGTTAGGGGCAGTCAAAACCGCATCCGAGATGGCTCTGAAAAAGGTGCTTGGGGGATCTACAAAGAAAGGAAAAGGTTTTCGACTACTCAGGACGACTTGAAAGGGAAGAGGTCTTAGACTACCTGAAACGACTTGGCGTGGAAAAGGTCTTCGGTTGTAGCATCGCCGGTGATGACCAAGGAAGCACGTCCGTTGACCAGTTTTGATTTACTCGCGATGACAAAATTAATCAAGCGCTTATGAGGCGTCTTCATGCGGGATGAACTCGAAGCCAAAGGCTCTCATGCGATGATCCCCCGCACATGGGAAACCGGCATCGTCAACTTGGATTCGTCAACAGGTCCTGGAGCGCATTGGGTCGCGTACGCGGTAACACCTCAACATCTTTTGTATTTTGACTCGTACGGGCTTGTTGATTATTTACACAGACGCTTTACATCAATAAACAAAGTTCCGCCACCTCTCTTTTATTCAACGCTACCGTTACAAACCCGCGCAGACGGCCCAATATGTGGACATCTCGGGATCGAAGCGTTGCGTGCACTTGAGTGTTCACCGACACCACAAAGGCTTGCCGACGCTGCGTTGTCACTTAGAAACTATGCTAAACGTATACAAAATGCATGTTAACATTTACGAACGCGCAAGCGCAGCAACCCGACGTGACGCCGATGTGGATCTGACCAGGTTTGCCACCAAAGCGGATTTGATCGAGTTGAGCAATCGAGTTGTTGTTGGCGTCGACCCAAAGGAGCTTGTGATTTTTCAAGACAAAACTGGACAACTTAAAGCATCCAACTTGGACATCAACGATGTTGTTATAAAGCCGCGAGGGGCCGTCGCGAAAATCCTGGCCGAGATCACTAAGAAAGAGGGAATTAGAGACTCTGGCGTGTCGGTTGCTTACATCAAAACTATGCTGATGTTGCTAATGTCGTGACGAAATAATATGTGGATGCGAAGGCCGCCCAGGTCCTATCAGCCATACACTCACCAATACATGTAGTATTTTCATGGGCATCAATGAAAGGAATATTGACCCGTGAAGGAGAGGAAAAAGATGGCGGCGTAGAAATGGTCGACTTGTTTTCTTTGCTGTCGGGGATCACGCTGATAAACCTAAATCTCACATCATAAAGTTGCGCAAGTCTGAATCGTACTTGTTCATCTTAACCGGATTTAGAGACAGGTGGAGTTCAGTGGCAATGTTAGTAAATAATCAGTAGCGTGATAGTTCAACATTATCGCGTATCATCAGAGACAACAATGTTCATGAATCTTTCACTTATGCAGTACGGATATTATTGGTCGCCAGAGATTAAATTCAGTTCGATGTATTCAACACTTATCCGGAAGGGTCCTTAACCATCTTTGGCGTATATGTGTAAGATTTGTCATTACATATACGTGATGGATTCTGAACAGCCACGCGATGATGTTGCGGAATTTAACGGTGACGAGGTGTTTGATCAGATGGGAGGGCGTACCAGCATCGATGGTGATTTTGTGCCGCTTGTCGATGAATATCTGCGTGTCAACGGCGTTAACAAACTTTCATATACTGTCAAGTATAATCTCGGTGTGGGTCAGATAGAAATCAATTGGCGGGAGTGAAAACATCCAGGGATTGTTTCTACAACGATGAAGTGGAATTCACCGACAAATCCACCGCGATAAAATTCCCCGTCAGTTATATCGAACCATCAACGCAACGTTAACTGACCGGCCAAAGAAAACCCAAGTCTGATATTCACCAAAGACTCACTTGTGTTACAGTTCATGAGCAAAAACGAGAACGATTGTTGACGACACCAAGCAGGGGCGTAATCCATGTAGTTCTAGGTACACCTAAAAGCATGCAAACAATAGCCGGAGACATAAATATTCCCCATGAAAACATTTTTTATGATGGCAAGAAAAATACTTGGTTGGAAGTACGTGTGCGTGTTGCACCCGACCATGATGCGTCTGAACAAGGTCTACCTGTCGAGCAATTGTACTTCGCGGTGACGTTATTAATGGAAGAATTGTGATGGACCCTAAAAGGTACCGACGCAAAAAAATAATCGAAGCGGAACTTAAAGCGGAACAAAAGCTGCGAGATGAAATCGCCAATAAAACTGTTTTTACTCGCAAAATATAAACGCGCCTGTGTGTTATCGTGGATGCTATTTGTGGACTCACCGTAACAGCAACCGTTGGCTTGGATGTGGCGGCAATTGCTACCACGGCAACTATCATAGGCAGGCCAATCGAAATTGTTGTCGGAGCCATATCGATAGTAACCTGTGTGGCTGGCTGCACCGGAAAAATAATTTCATTACGGTTACAAAACCGAATATGTATCTGTTCGGAAATTCTCGCGGCCGCCCAAAGTAGTCTCAGCACAAATGCCAAGCTGTACTCGGTGGCCATCGAGATAAAGCCATTACCACGGCGGAGTTCGAGACTGTGGTAGCCGAAACGGAAAACTCCCGACAGTTTCGTGCGCGGATAAGAACAAATATCAGCGGAGCAGATCCAAAAAGGGTTGTGATTTGCAGGCAGTAAAACTCGAGTAAACGGTTGAAAAGTGTAGCTTCCAATGGGGGGGGGGGGGGTCTCAAGGGAACTTGATGAAAAGCGCGGTCACGCCTCTGCACCAGACCCGTGTTTTATCACCCACAGAGATTTATAGCGGACACATATCAACATGGTTTTTTCACTAAAAGACTTTTTATGGTGTCTAGTTGGTCACAAATCCAAATGGTGCCTATCTGACGTCCGATATGGCCGCCACGGCAACCATCTTGAAATTCTTGTTATCGCTACTCCTCCTGTACGAAAAGTCATGTCGACATGGGGTTTTCACCAGAAGACTTCTAATGATGCCTAGATGGTATACAATTTAAATTATACCGATTTGACATCCAGTATGACCACCACAGCAGTCTGCTTGAAAATATTGCTATTGCAACTCCTCCTGAATGGAAAGTCATATCAGCATGATGTTTTACCAGACGACTTCTTATAATGTCTAGTTGATCTTAAATTAAAATTGTGCCGATCTGATGTCCAATATCTTGAAAATCTTATCGCTACTCCTCCTACATGGAAAGTCATATCAACATTGAGTTTGCACCAGAAGAATTCGTATGATGTTTAGTTGGTATTCAATGAAAATGATGCCTATCTGATATCTAATATGGTCCCCACGACAGCTATCTTGAAAATCTAGTAATCGCGACTCCTCCTGGATAGATGGGAATATATACATGGCGTTTTCACCAACAGACAAATTTTGATGTTTAGTTGGTTCTAAATGAAAATGGTACCGATTTGACATCAAGTATGACCACCATGGCAGCCATCTTGAAAATATTTTTATTGCTACTCCTCCTAAACGAAAAGTCTTATGGACATGGGGTTTTCACTAGAAGACTAATTTGTGATATCTAGTTGGTCCTGAATGAATATGGTGCAGATCTGACCTCAAATATAGCTGCCACAATGAACATGTTGAAATTTTGTCAATAATTCTTCTGAATGGATGGTTATATCAAATGGGGTTTTCACCAAAAGTCTTCTAATTGTATCTAGTTTATCCTTTAGGAAAATGGTGCCGATCTCACATCCAATATGAATGCCACAGTGGCTAATGTTGAAACTCTTATCACTCAAGAATATCAGAGACGATCAGCAGTTAAAGAGAAGAATTGGTTTTATCTTAAATTCCAGGAAATTCTTTCCGCAGAGTAGAGCGTCATTCGCTTCAAGAGACTCTCTTTTTTTGTGTGTGTATAAACTGCACTTAATACTTTGGACCAATGGTTCAACGTTATAGCTGGTTATTGATGTGCATCATTTCAGACACACAATCAATACCTGGTTGATTCGGCAAAGCCGATTTAACTTCTGATTTTAAAAAAAATAATTTTTTTTTATCACATTTCTGCAGAATTCCCAATCCAATACACCTTACATACAGAGGTCGACAGCGGGATACGGCTATTCACTGACAGTCACAACAGAGTAGGGTAGCCAAATATATCCCTATCACGTAGTGTTTGTTCAATGCTCGCCTAGAGGGATTTCAGTTATTAACTGACAGTCACACAGTGGAGTAGGGTAGCCAAAAATATGACTGACGTGTATTGTTTATTCAATACTCGCCCAGAGGGATATCGGCAATTATCTGACAAGAGAGTAGAATAGCTAAAAATATCGCTATCGCGTGGCATTGTTCAATATTCGCTCCTTTGACTATTGGCAAATGAACACGAGAAGTAAACAGAAATCCACGTGACGTTCGTCAAAACTGGGAAGCGACCATGAAACTGTAGTTGCCGACATATATTCGCCCAGTACCGTGGTTTGATTTGTGCGTCAATAAGATGCATAATGAGAGCATATACTTCATCTTTTTCATATCTGCGTGATTTACGCAACATTTTGCGTAAGTTGGAGCTCTGCGTGACAGTGAATAGTTTCACTTTATAGTACATCCGTATATGCCATTCTCGTCTCAGTCACGTTAATTCAACCATTTACATTCTGTCTGTGTGGACAAAATAAGATATTTTTTTTCACCAGGAAGACTGTAGATAGACTGTTCTACAGGTTATTAGGAACGCTGTACTTATCAATCCTACGCAACCTAGTTGTCTGATAATTTGATTGTCACCCCAGCTTGATATCGAGTTCATTCATAAAGAGGGGCTCAAGTACTGAAAATGCATTATACTTTATTATACGTGTTATTTTCTCGCACGTCTAGCGGTAGATTGTTTGTTTAATATCTCTGGTTAACTTAAAACGGTTGTAACTTTACACTAGTAATGACAGCGATTTACAACGTCGCAAAAAAAAAAACAAAAAAAAAAACAAAAAAAAACATGTCGTTTACTAATTTTTCTATATTTTATATTTATTTATTTATTTATTTATCGCGCTGGCGATATATTGAATTCCGTCTGTCACTGCGTCGGTACTACCTATCTGGTATGTTTCTCTTTTTCCATTTCAACTGACACAATTCTCACTGTGGGTAGATTTTGGGTTGAGGGTGTCTTACACACACGCAGGTACACACGCTCAAACTCACACGAACACAAGGGGTCAGTGTGACCTACTCTCCATGGTTTAGTCATTGTTGCTTTAAGATTGTGATCTAAAATAATAGCTTTTCACTTTTTTTCATCAAAGTTCCAGTGTAAACCGGTGTCGCGTACCAAATCGGTGTTACAGGCCAACTTTCCAGGATTGGTCCACTCTCTCCCTTCCTCCCTCCCTCCCTCCCTCCCACCCCTTCTCTTTCTCTTTCTCTGAATGTAAGATAACGAACAATGGATCTTTATCTGCATTTCGCCTATTGGCCATCATCAGGAATATACACATACATTTAAGTTTGTTTAGGGCATAATTTAGGGCTCTAACCAAAAAGAGATCATATGTCAATCCAGAAAAACTGGTGGGACTCGCCATTAAAACGATCTAAGACCGGTCACTGGCCGTTCTTTATGTTTTTCAGTGCATATTGACATTCTTTATGTTTTTAAGTGCAAATTCACATTCTTCATGTTTTTCAGTGCATATTGACATTCTTGCAGTGAAAGGGGACTTTAAGTGCTTCTATCTGCAGATGACTGCAGATAATTTGCGAACAGAAGAATCTGAAGAGTCGAAAAAGGTATTCAAATGAATCGAAAAAGGTACTCAAATGAGTCGAAAAAGGTATTCAAATGATTAGTATTATTGATTTGAAGATTTCTAGTTGAGTACATATTTCTGTTAAAGGGTTTCTGTTCAATTAAAATGTAATTTACTTATGTTAATTCAATTCTATCATTAGGGATATACTTAGATATCAATGTTTTCAGTGCAATGCCTTTTTCTCAAGGTTGCAAAAGAATGTACTTCATTTCTCGTCCTCTACTTTCCATCTCGCTTTTGTTCTTACTATGACGCCTTGGACTTTTTCTTCCATGAGAATTTCAAATTTACTTCCTGTATGCCATTCTCATCAACCTTATCTTCAAAGTTTGTTATTATCATACAAACATGTTAGTTTAGAGTAGACTAACGTGTTACTTTAGAGTAGACTATCTCTCTCCCCATTTGATCCTTAAGTCATTTTTCAAAAAATGAGCAGTAAGAAATAGTTTTTCTGCATGTCATTAGTTTTAAAGTTTTCCAAAGGAATTGATCGTTTATGTTAATATTAATTGTATTTTAATTATTTTTATCATTATTGATTTTATATTGATCAACAGTTATTACCATTATTGATTTTATATTGATCAATAGTATCAAATATAAAGTTTTTAGGGATATCTGATCAGATTTGCAACAGCTGTCAATGTTAGAACTTGTTAAACGTGTTTGAAGATAAACAATGAATCTTTATTTGCATTTAGCCGATTGGCCATCAGCAAGTATATACATATATATTTATGTTTGTTACAGAAATTGATTGTGGCACGTTTGATACATAGAATAAAACAAATCATCACATGAGCAAACATGCATTCATTACAAGAGATACATATACATACACACATCCACATACATATGCATACACAGTTCCACATACATATTCATACACGCATATATATATATATATATATATATATATATATACACACATTAAAAATGTTGGTTGGTTGGTTGGTTGTTATGGGTTTAACGCCATTTTTCAGCACATGGTAGGCTATACATGGCTGCCAGTATATTTGGTGGCGGAAGAACCCGAGAAAACCCCGAGAAGAACCACCGACCCACGGGAAGCTTCTGGCAAGCTTTCTCACATACCCACGTTGGCCGAGCCTAAGACTCGAACCCACGAGGATAGAGGTGAGATGTCAGTGATCTGTAAAGGCGAGCGCCTTAGACCACTCGGCCTACCAGCCCCCCCCCCATTAAAAATGTAGATACACACACACACACACGCACGTACACACACACACACACACACACACACATATATATATATATATATATATATATATATATATATATATATATATATATATATATATATATATATATAATGCATGTATTAAACAATTGAGTGGCGATGAGACGGGCCTGAAAGTAACAGAGAACGTAGGAACAAATAAATAAATAAATAAATAAATAAAATCATGTCATTTTAAGTAGCATTGATTATATTATTATGTTTAATTAATCGTCTGTGGATATAATTTCCCAGATTTCTAACCTCAGCAGATTTCGTGGAATTTAGTGATTAATAAATTTTAACATACTCGTACCTTTCCCAATATAAGAGTTTATATACTTCTTTCTTAGCGGCAAATTACATTGGCATTCTAATACAAAACTTGTATAAGTATTTATCCATAGAAACAAACTGCCTTTGAAGTTTGTGCATCTAAAGCTTGTTGAGCAAGTGTCAAAGAACCCCATGTTGTAAACAAAATTCCAAGAAAGGTAAATGTATTTTAAAACCTCTAACTCTAAAGCTTTATAGAAGAATAACTTATAATCTGCTACTGACAACCATAAGTTTTGTTTTGTTTGTATTAACTCTAATACGCAACTTGTTACAATATGTACTCAAAGCTTTGTGTATTGAGAGAGTGATGTACACTGGCTTTTGCTCTCTGATTCATTTTAGAAACTGCCTTTATTGGTAACTTGAATACAAGTAGTTCGATAAAACTATTTGCGTTAGCGCAACGATATTTATGATGACGAGTGAAAAGGTCTTGTTCATCGCCGTAAACAAAAGCGGTACAGGCCTTCTGGGGCCAACCAGACCCCACAATGGGGTCACTGGACTCTTTCAGCCAATGGGATATAGCTTTATGGCGTAAGAATATATTGGTTATCAGTCTTAGTGTCACTTGCAAATGAATTCTTGGAAATACGGGTTGTATATTTAGCGCTCATATCTTTTTCTTTTCTTCCTTGCGATCCCTCTTCTTGTTCGTATTTCTATGCAACTATTCGTCCTTATAATTGTATAGATCAGTTTATTTCTCGCACTCTGGAAACGAGCAGGTGATTATAGTTTTTCTTCTTTTGTACAGATCCGGGTTCTTCCTCCACCAGATATACTGGCCGCCATGTATAGTTTACACCTACACATGCAGCCAGAACACCTTACAATGAATAAGAATGACTTTAATTTGTTTACCGCATATATCTACGTCTGCTGGTGTTTACACTGCTCGCAGTTGGCAGTACAATGTACACATGCAAATAGAAGAATGGGGGGGGGGGATCTTAAATAGTATTTAAATAAAATTAAGATCGTTTTAATAGAGCAGAATCTAATTAAACTTTTGAATTTATATTTGACATGAAGACGAGATCGTCAGCTCGTTGTCTCGTGGTTTTTTTTTAGTTGTAATAGATGTAGTTTTGGTCTAGTAACTATAAAGCACTCTAAGTTCTGTTCATCGTTTATAAAGTATAATTTGAATATGTGTATTACCTTCACACTATTAATACATAGCATTACAATCAGTGGCGGCGCGAGGCCGGGGGGGGGGGGGGGGGGTTGCCCCTGAGCGCCATGCGAGGGGGGGGGGGGGCGCTGTCGATAGCTTTTTTTTGGGCAGTTGTAACAGGGCCGTAGATTGGGGGGAGGGTGGTCGGAGGTTGGCAACTGACATAAAAACTAAAGAACCTTTCCCCCGGGCGCCTCAAATTAAAGAATATTGCCCCCATGCGTCTCAAACCCTCGCGCCGCCACTGATTACAATCCATACTTTTAGAAAAAAGAAACTTGTTCAAACATTGCGTGCCGTCGCCTCATTCATATGTATGATACCTACAAACAAAAGAGTATGCTTATCACTTACACGACTCTTTCATAGAAATATAGGTGTCGTCGAATTGGTGCGAACAATCACTTTCAAACAAAGTCAAAATATCGATGCGCAGGCAGGCAACTGACTTCCATTCGTTGGATCTCAGGTTTGCACAGTGTTATGCCGGTATCGTGTTTTGAGCTACGGAGTTTAAACACGTACTGAATGAATGTAAATACTGCCTGTCTGCGCTTTCGTATTATCACTGTGTCCGACATTGATTCTTCGCACCATTTCGACTAAGCTCGTTCTCATTTTGTGACATACTTTTGTGAAGTCGACACACATCTAGCTGTATATGTGGAAAATCACATTTAACTATATATTCACGGAGTATGCTCGTGATTGCTTTGGTCTGATGTTTTAACGGCACAGCCATACATTACGGTGATTTAGTGACCAGGTACACACACGGTAGCCGACCCAGGGAGAAAGATTCACAGCTGTTTATTTGAGCCAGTTATAAGGTAAGTGCGTCGTTTTTATTACGCTTTTTCACCAGAAAGATGACAGCGCCGTCTTGTATTAACATTGCTATTTATAAACATCCAAAAGTTTAAGTCATAACATTAGTATTTATAAATTAAAATTGACATACCATATCTTTGCAATACACTCTGTTTTCATTGTATATTCAAGAAATACATATGGAACAAAAGTACAATATAATCCATTACAAGTGCATAACATTGTGTTGTACTTAATACATTAAACAGCATATAAAACTTGTTTAAATAAATTTTGTATACTAAGAAGAGTAGCGCTGTCAACATATAACCTTATTCAGTTAGTTAGACTCTTAAACGCAAAAGGCACGCACGATGCAGTTACATAACTATAAGTGGAAAGCTAATCAGAAATCAATTTCGTGCTTGAAACACTGCGTTCCACGAAATTCATTTCTGACTAGTATTCCACTCGTAGTTATGTAATCGATTTGTATTAAAAATATATCCTTTTAAATGTGTTTATTGAGAAAAATGGCAAAAAATGCCCAATTAAAAGGTTTGATTAAAAGTAAAATTGCAAGGAGTTTGCGTCACAGTTTAATAGTATGATTAGGTCACAGCATACTTTGTCTACACGACCAATAAGTGACAATTACCTTTTAAGGTGAATCGTGTGAATGACAAGCTAACACTGCGAGCAAGTCAATGTTAGGGGTAAGCTAACTTTAAATTTGACATTATTTATAAGCATGTAAATGCTTAGGATAATAAACTATTGAATCGAATCTATGTTATATATATATAGATATATATATATATATATATATATATATATATATATATATATATATATATATATATATATATCCTCTTGATGGTCTTTTTAGGTGCACATATTCATGTCATACGGCTGTTTATGTAAGGTGTTATGTATGATGTTTATATAATATTATAAATATTTTAGGAAATTGTAAATGTTTCTTCACTTTAATATTTGCTTAGATCTTAATGTTATCAGGAAAAACATGTTTAACTAGTGTCCTTGAATTAAGTTGTTTTGATCAATATGTTTTCTCAATTTGAAGGTCAAGGTTGAATTTTGTTTACAGTTAGAATTCCATTAAGATGACTCATATTCTAGAACATTCTGTCATGTGACCAATCTTTATATATACCATGTTTGGTGGACATTTTTTCAGTTTTGACATTACCATCAGTCTTGTAAAGAGCTATTACAGTTGTGAAAATTCATTCCAAATTCTAAGAGAGGAATTATTTTAAATATTCATTGGATTATAACAGTGCTCATAAACTTTTGGATTTTGGATTTTAATTGATGATTTTGGAATTTATGTGAACTTATTCAGAGATTTTGGAATACTTCATTTTGACTTCAGCACATCAAGATTTCTAGTACATCAGGACTTTGGAGACCATTGGCACATAATAACATTCAAGGACACATTCTATATTTAGGAATTGTGATTAGAACAATCATTCTTATTGGATTATTAGGATTTCAAAACAGATTACTGTAAGTGACTTTTTGATTTTTCATTTTAATTATCTAGTAATAAATTGCTTGTTGATTTTTTACTTGATTTGTTGGTTTCACTTTCTTTCTGTTACATTTTTCTTAGACCATAGAGTCGTAACAGAAATTGGGGGCTCGTCATCTGGGATTGAATTTCTTTAAAGCATATTAGAGATATTAAATTTATCTTTGAAATTCATATTGATTTTGTCTTGAAATTTTTTTTTTTGTCTTTGGCAAAGATTTTTAAATAGAGAAATTTTTTTGTGTGAAACCAACAAGCATTTACAATGGCATCTAATGTACAGAATTTCATTTCAAAACCTACCCAGGAGGGGTTAGAGTGCATGAGAAAGGATGAGTTGCTCGAGCTTGCCAGAAAATACAGTCTATCTGAGGCAAAAGTATCATTGACAAAACAGGAGATAAAGATTATTTTGATTCAGTATTTAGTAGGAAAGGGAATTTTTGAAAATAGTGCTTTAAGTTTGAAGAGAAAGCCTGTATCTGGTTCTGACAGGAAATTAAGGGAATTAGAGTTAAAGAACCAGATGGATTTAGAGTTGGCAAAGCTTCAGATTCAGAGAGAGAGAGAGAAAAAGAAGAGAGGCAGATACAGATGGAGAGAGAGAAAGAAGAGAGGCAGATGGAGAGAGAGAAAGAAAAGAGACAAATGCAGATGGAGAGAGAGAAAGAAGAGAGACAAATACAAATGCAGATGCAGATGCAAAGAGAAGAAAGGGAAATGCAATTTAAGTTAAGAGAATTAGAACTGGCAAACAGAGCACACTCCACTCCTTTAAACACAAGTCCAGGTTTTGATGTTACTAGATATATTAGGTTAGTACCCCCTTTTCAGGAAAAAGAAGTAGATAAATACTTTCTTCATTTCGAGAAAATAGCTGAAAACTTGAAATGGCCCAGAGAGCATTGGACTTTGTTATTACAAAGTGTACTTATTGGCAAAGCTCGTGAAGTCTACACTTCACTGTCAGTACAACAAAGCACTGATTATGATGTGGTTAAGGAGTACATCTTGAAAGCTTATAAGTTGGTACCAGAGGCATATCGACAAAGGTTTAGGAATTGTAGAAAAGAAACTGGACAAACTCATGTCGAATTTGCAAGGGATAAAGAACAACTATTTGATAGGTGGTGCTCAGCCAAGAAAGTTGATCAAGGTTATGATAACCTCAGACAGCTCGTATTAATTGAAGAGTTCAAGAGGTGCATCCATAGTGATGTTAAAACCTATCTTGACGAGCAGAATGTGGAAACTTTGCAAAATGCTGCTCGTATGGCTGATGATTATTCCTTGACTCACAAAATTTCATTTGGCAATAAGTCGTCCTCTCAGCAGTTTTCTGGTAAAAAACCATTTCAATCTCATTCGAGTACTTCCAAATTTCACAACAGCACAACTGTTAGGTATCAAACATCTGATAAGACTGATCAGAAATCCTTATCTCTTCCTACGTGCACTTATTGTAAAAAGAAAGGGCACGTTATTTCTGATTGCTTCAAGTTGAAAAATAAGCAACAGAGTAAAGACAGAGCTTTTCCAAATGCTCTTATTTCTACGAGGTCAAGGTCACGGTCTTGTATTGAAAGCAATACATTTGTTGGGTCAAACAAACCCCAGTCTGATTCTATTTTGGAGGCTTATGAACCATTCATGTTCTATATCACTTATTGGTGATTCTGCCAAACCTATCCCAATTAAAATATTAAGGGACACTGGAGCTTCTCAGAGTCTTTTATTATCAGGTACTTTGCCTTTGTCTGAGGAGTCTTCTTCAAGTGAAAGTGTTCTTGTTCAGGGAGTAGAGTGCGGCTTTGTAAATGTTCCTCTTCATTGTGTAAATTTGGCATCAGACTTAGTTTCTGGACCTGTGACTGTTGGGGCAGTGACTTCTTTACCCATAGAGGGTGTTCATTTATTACTATGCAATGACCTAGCTGGAGATAAGGTTGTGGTTAATCCACTTGTAACTGACAAGCCTTGTTTGGATCAGAAAGTTGATCCTGTCGAAACTGAAATCCCTGATTTGTACCCTGCTTGTGCAGTTACTAGAGCTATGGCAAAAAGAGCTCTTGAGAGTGATGTTGATCAGGATATTATTCCCTTAGCTGACACATGTATTGGTCAGTCTTTTGATGAGGTCACTTTTTCCTCAGGTATTGATCAATCAAATGGTATTGATCACAGTGATCCTCTTTTGGCAACTCATTCTCTTTGTTCTAATCAGGATGACAAACGACAATCCCTTGTCGTTGAACAGGAGCAAGATTCCGAGATATCTTGTTTGTTTCAGAGGGCTATTAGTGAAACTGAAGCCACACAAGTTCCAGTGTGTTACTTTGTGAAAAATGGGGTCCTTATGAGGAAATGGAGACCACCTGATGTACCCGCTGGTGACGAGTGGTCAGTGAGCTATCAAATTGTTGTTCCTAAGTCATATCGACAGGAAATTCTTAATTTAGCCCATGAAACTCCTTTGGCTGGTCATTTAGGAGTCCGTAAGACTTATCACAAGATCTTGAATCATTTTTATTGGCCGAAACTCAAAAGTGATGTTTCTAAATACTGCAGATCTTGTCACACTTGTCAAATGGTAGGAAAACCCAATCAGAAGATACCTAAGGCTCATCTGCAACCTATTCCTGCATTTGATGAACCATTTAGTAGAATAATAGTAGACTGTGTTGGTCCTTTACCTAAAACCAAGTCAGGCAACCAATACTTGTTGACCATCATGTGTGCATCTACAAGATATCCAGAGGCAATTCCTCTGAGAAATATAAAAACTAAAACTATTGTGAAAGCTTTGGTGAAGTTTTTTACACTTGTTGGCCTTCCCAAATCTGTCCAGTCAGATCAAGGGTCAAATTTTATGTCTGGAATTTTCCAACAAGTTATGCATGAACTAGACATCCAACAGTTTAAATCTTCTGCCTATCACCCTGAAAGTCAAGGTGCTTTGGAAAGATTTCATCAAACTTTGAAGAATATGATTCGATCATATTGCTTTGATACAGAAAAGGATTGGGATGAGGGTGTTCATTTGTTGTTGTTTGCTGTTAGGGAATCAGTTCAAGAGTCGTTGGGTTTTAGTCCCTTTGAACTAGTTTTTGGTCATACTGTCCGTGGACCATTGAAATTATTGAAAGAGAAACTTCTTTCAAATGAAGATTCAAAGATTAATCTTCTTGATTATGTTTCTGATTTCAAATACAAGTTGTCAAAGGCCTGTGAAGTAGCAAGAACTAATCTTCACACTACCCAGTCAAAAATGAAATTAAGGTATGACAGAAATTCACAGGAAAGGAGTTTTAAACCTGGTGACAAAGTCCTGGCTCTCTTTCCCATACCTCAGAATCCTCTTCAGGCTAAATTTTATGGTCCTTATACCGTTGAAAAGAAAGTAAATGACTTAAATTATATCATTAATACTCCTGGGAGACGGAAACAGAAACAACTTTGTCATATAAATATGTTAAAGGAATATTTTGACAGAGATAGCCCAGCTAATTACTCAGTTAATTTAGTTGTACCTGTCCCACACAGTGAAGATATCAACGATGGAATACGATCAGACTATAGTGACTCTGGTATAACCAATCTTCGGAATTCAGAAATATTGAACAACCTAGACCAGAAACTTTCACATCTACAACAACAGGAAAGAAATGAACTAAAACAGCTATTACATGACTATGAGCACTTGTTTCCTGATGTTCCAACACGAACAAGTAAAATTTATCACGACGTTGACATTGTAGATTCTGCGCCTGTGAAACAGCATCCTTATAGGATGAACCCTCTCAAACAGAACTATCTGAAGAAAGAAATTCAGTATCTACTGGAGAATGATTTCATAGAACCAAGTAAAAGTAACTGGAGTTCACCATGCATTCTTGTTCCCAAGCCAGATAATACATTCCGTATGTGTACTGACTATAGAAAAGTCAACAGTGTCACCAAAACTGATTCATTTCCAATCCCAAGAATGGACGATTGCATTGATAAAATTGGAAATGCGGAATATGTCACCAAGTTTGACCTTTTAAAAGGATTCTGGCAAATTCCACTGACGGAAAGGGCAAAAGAAATTTCAGCATTTGTAACTCCAGATGGACTTTATCAATATAAAGTTATGCCGTTTGGAATGAAAAATTCGCCTGCAACGTTTCAACGTCTGATGAACATGATAACATTTGGTCTGGATAATTGTGACGCTTATATCGATGACGTCATTATCTACAACAACACCTTGGAAGATCATTTGGAAACCATTCGAAAATTCTTCGATCGACTCAGTGATGCGAATCTGACAATTAATTTGAGCAAAAGTGAGTTTTGCCATGCTTGTGTCACATTTTTAGGACATATTGTGGGACAAGGTCAAGTTAAACCTATAGAAGCTAAGGTCAAAGCTATCTCTGAATTTCAAGTTCCAATTTGTAAAAAGCAACTGATGCGATTTCCAGGTATGGCTGGATATTATCGGAAATTTTGTTCCAACTTTTCCAAAATTGCTGAACCTTTGACAAGTTTATTGAGTAAGAAAACCAAATTTCATTGGTCTGACAAGTGTCAGGAATCTTTTGACAAGTTAAAGGCCATGCTTAAGAATGCACCAGTTCTTTCTGCACCAAATTTCAGCCAATCATTTAAATTATCTGTTGATGCAAGTGATGTAGGGGTTGGTGGAGTATTGATTCAGGAAGACAAAAGTGGTGTGGATCACCCTGTGTGTTATTTTTCTAAAAAACTAAACAAGCACCAGAAAAATTATTCCACAATTGAGAAGGAATGTTTGGCTTTGATATTGGCTTTACAGCATTTTGAAGTGTATGTTACCTCAGCTCTTTCTCCAATTATTGTGTACAGTGATCACAATCCCCTTACTTTCATCAACAAAATGAAAGATAAAAATCGGAGATTGTTGAGATGGAGTTTGATATTGCAGGAATATAACATTGACATCAAACACATCAGGGGAAAAGACAATGTGATTGCAGATGCACTCTCACGTGCCTAGAAATGTAATATTGCTTGATGTAATTAAGTCCAGTATCATAAAACAATGTTCTTATGTAATTTTGGTTATTATAGTATTAGATGTATATTCAAAAGAAAGCTTTATTACATAAATCTTTCTTTTTCTTTATGAGGGGAGGTGTTATGTATGATGTTTATATAATATTATAAATATTTTAGGAAATTGTAAATGTTTCTTCACTTTAATATTTGCTTAGATCTTAATGTTATCAGGAAAAACATGTTTAACTAGTGTCCTTGAATTAGGTTGTTTTGATCAATATGTTTTCTCAATTTGAAGGTCAAGGTTGAATTTTGTTTACAGTTAGAATTCCATTAAGATGACTCATATTCTAGAACATTCTGTCATGTGACCAATCTTTATATATACCATGTTTAGTGGACATTTTTTCAGTTTTGACATTACCATCAGTCTTGTAAAGAGCTATTACAGTTGTGAAAATTCATTCCAAATTCTAAGAGAGGAATTATTTTAAATATTCATTGGATTATAACAGTGCTCATAAACTTTTGGATTTTGGATTTTAATTGATGATTTTGGAATTTATGTGAACTTATTCAGAGATTTTGGAATACTTCATTTTGACTTCAGCACATCAAGATTTCTAGTACATCAGGACTTTGGAGACCATTGGCACATAATAACATTCAAGGACACATTCTATATTTAGGACTTGTGATTAGAACAATCATTCTTATTGGATTATTAGGATTTCAAAACACATTACTGTAAGTGACTTTTTGATTTTTCATTTTAATTATCTAGTAATAAATTGCTTGTTGATTTTTTACTTGATTTGTTGGTTTCACTTTCTTTCTGTTACATTTTTCTTAGACCATAGAGTCGTAATAAAGGCACAACACAAAATTGTTCCAACTAAATGTGCTCCCTTATCCAGCTCCTTGAAACTCCGAACGAATTCGGTTCTCGTAGACCATAATGTCAATATTTTTTTGCAAAATTACCATCGTGGTACGATCAGCAACACACGCTTACATTCTATGTGTGATCTATCCAAGAGCAAATTTTTAAAAGATGCGGCTCGTTTTTGAGAACAAGTTCATTATAGGTGGATAGGTATCCACTATTAACGGCTCGGCGAGATCTCCGCGGTTACGTATGGGAGTACCTGTGCGACGACAGCGATAAAATAAAAATGGTTTTAGGTTTAATCCTACTGATAGGTATTATTTATTGTGTACAAGGCCGGCTTAAAGGCGGAGCAAATGTAGTCCAATAAATCATCCCCCAAACCTGTACTGATACTGATGGACGGTTTGGGGCTGATCTCGCCTATTCTTTAAATCGTGCAATTATAATGCAGGCACATTTGTCCGCACACATCGGCGTACATTTTAAACATTTACTGGTATTTCTCGCGGCTCTTTGAGTTACGGCCGGCTGAAGGGACCTTTCGGCGATATGTACAGGATATGTCCGGATCAAGTCCTATGTTTGGCAACTTGTAAATCCAAATGGAATGACACAACCCTACCTTTTGTAGTCATTTCGAATTTCGTGGCTATGCTGGGCGATAACGTGGAATCTGCCCAGTGCTGGATTAACCAATAGGCAGACTGAGCACGTGCTTAGGGCACCAGCAAAGCCGGGGCACAAAAAAAAAAAAAAAAAAAAGACAAGAAGAGAAATTACGGTTTAGTAATGTTTTTATTTTGAATTACATGGGGGGGGGGGGGGAAATATTCTTTTCAGTGCTTAGGGCCTCTAAGGGTCTTAATCCAGCCCTGAATAAGCCTTTCCTTGGAATCCTGAGTTGTTGCGCTCTTTCTTCAGAAATTGCAAGACCATGCGAAGCGATATAAATGGACCGGCGCTCCCGGGTTAGTTCCGTGAGTACGTGGGAGAATGTTAACAAGGAGATTTTGTTTTTTTTATAATTTTGCAGTGACAAATATATTGACTATTAAACTACAAATTATGTGAACTTTATGGAAAACATGAAGAGGTTTTAATTTTATGTGCCAATTTGCAGGCGAAGCAGAAGAGAGACTAAAGAACAAGGCAATTTGATTTTTTTTAATACTTTCATTAGTTTTACGCGAATTTTAAAATAGATTGTTAAATTGGATCTTGAAAAATTACTTAGAAGTTGTACAATTTTTATTTTTTGTACACGACTATTGCCATGAAATTGATATAGTTATTGTTAAGAACATATGCAATATATTAAATTAATAATTTATTGTAATGAAAAATAACACCAATAAATTGGTAAGAAACACTTAAGAATTATGACGATAATGTCTTCAATTTCCAACCTATATGAACATGATATGAATGTTGATATTTGCATCTAGAAACTCTATCAATACCTTGTTAAGTAACACAATAATGATCAAAACTTTTGAAACTTTTCTTTTGGTAAAATTATTAAATAAATTTCTTTCAAATTTTCGTTTTTACATAGACAAATAAATACTGCGAATGTTTTGCATATCATTTGGATTACTATTACAAACACGTAAGTAGTTATTGGGGATGATATGGGATATAAGGCACACTACAGTGATTTATGGGAATTAACATTAAGTTTGACCCTATGGGGGTCAATGGAAATTCAATATTAAATATGACCCTATGCCCTGTGGGTGCTATGGAAGACGTAACGTTAAAAACGTCTATAGGTAAATAAATAAGATGACCTAATGGACCTTTTTTGGATTTAACATGGTGGAACTCCATGACTCAACATTTATCTTGACTGACCAAGGCTGGCACCAACACCTACATCTACAAACGACAAAACTATAAGCAAACGTGTGTGTGTGTGTGGGGGGGGGGGGGCGATTAAAGTAGGAAGTACAGTCATGAAGAGTATCACTTATTGACCATGCACACCCACCTTCATTATGCAACACTTACCCTTTAGAAGCTTTAGAAACCAAACAAAGATAAGTAGGGATAAGTAATGCTCACTCACACACTGATGGACTATCCAACATATCATGTAAAAACCATACAATCACCGGAAATATTATATGACCTTTATTTACTGAGCCACTATGACATACTAAAAAACATCCTTATTTTATTTTCACAAACCAATACCCTCCTCCCTCCCCATATGAAACAAAATAAATTAATAACAATCATAAACCCAAGGTTACTGCCAAATCTCTTGTTGTTGTTTTTTTTCTTTTTCAAAACCCAACACCTTACCACGTATTAACTGAACCACTAGAACATATCCACAAATAGTTAGACTATAGTGTTTTGTCTCCTTTCTTATAAATCGGCATGACATGTGCTAGCTTCCATTGTGCGGGGAACACACTGGCTTCAAGTGATTTATTGAATAATATTTGCAAGGGCACAGAAGTAAAATTTTCATAAAGTTTTAAAAGAAAATGGTTTGGGCTTTTGGTTCGGAGGGGCTTACTATTCAGCCAGTCTCTTTTTCTCATCTCTCGCCTTAATTTTGATGTAAACCATGGTTAATCATCGGGCCTAATCGTGACCCATTTTATTGGGGTACATCTTTTAGCAAGATTTAGACGAGTAGATGCAAAATTTTCGCATGCCTGATCAACAGTAATACTGTCATTAAACAGTTGAGCCCAGTTTGTTATTTGAACAAGATCACGCAATCAATACAAATTGCTGCTTTGTAAATCCAAACATCTTAAAAGTACAACTGACCTCAACAGGTATATATATTACAACAAAGGTGGCTTCATGATCACTGCAAGAAGTTTCAATAGGGATCACACCGAGTCAATCACACACTCGTGCGGTCGCCTAGAATCACGGGATCCAGCAGCGAGCTTCTAGTCTGTGATATTCGAGTTGGTTCAGTAATTACGTTATTCAGGTTATGTACGGTTAATACATCAGAGACATCATACGGTAACACGTTTATGAAATCTACGTTCCAATCGCCAAGAAGAATAACATGGAATCTTTTATCGAATGCTACACAAAGAGTTCGTTCAAACCTGGACCAAAATAGTCTATCCGAATGTTCCGGGCGATATATAGTACAAACTAGTATTTTCATGGTTTTTATTAAGACTTCAACCCAAATGATTTATTTCATCGCTTTGTGATTCAAGGTCGGTTCTTTGACGGGATAATAATGAGACCATGCAATAAATAGAAAGCCCATTCAAAGTCGAAACCGGGGAAGAATTTTCGTCGTTATTTTGACCAGGATTGGTTTAAATATCCTTTTGGCATGATATCAACAATAAAATAACAACTAAATTGAAATAAATGTTCACCAAATAACTCAAGGCCCTGGTCTTGTTTACTAATCTGGATCAACGTATGTTCGGAATTTGCACACTTTCAAGTCCTAATCTAGCCACAGACATTTTGTGAACTCCGATAGTCTATGTGCAGCTTGCCGACTCCAAAAAGTCGGCTTGTCAAAGATTGTTTTGATGCATGTCGCCGATTTTAAGATGACTAGATGATAATTGTTAATAGTATAAGTTGTATAACTCGTGAGATTTCTTTGACAGGTGTGTTTGGAAACATGGCTTCACTAGGTAATAGTAACAGACCTTTTAGACCTTCAATACCTTCCAAAACATTTTTTTTTCATGCCGAAATTGCTAAAAATGACATCCATGGATCATGCAACAACTCGGAATAGATTTCATAACAATGAAATAAGGCTCCATGGGTCGATAATAACAGTCTCTATACGCCTTTCCCACTTTCATAATATCCTTTTTAGACCCAAATGTTTTAAAGTAAGTAAATGCAGTTTAAGAAATAAATTTAAAACAAAAAACAAAACAAGGAAACACACAAACACACGCGCGCGCGCGCGCGCACACACACACACACACACACACACACACTATCTTTAAATATTCTTGTTGGTGCAACATTCCCAAAAATGATACGCAGACATCGTGCAACAATTTAAAACACGCTGAGCATGTTGACATTGTGTAACAGGACAAATTTTGCCTTCGAAAAGGACAAACGATCGTGGATCGCCCCAAAAAATCGGAAAAATATAAATATTTTTCATGCGTCTAATGCTATAGATTTATATCGTGCGAGGCATAAATTATTCCTCTACACCGATTAAATCTGCACCATAATCTTTTCAGTGCTTAGGACCTCTAAACGTCTTCGAAATCGATGAACAAATGTGGAATTTTCTCCAATATGTCATGAATTGAACTACATCTGTTGAGATGTTAAGATAATTGATCCATTTTTTATTACAGCTGGCGTAAGTTTTACATTAGGAGACGAAAATAGGACAAGCTAGCAGGGTTGGAAATAGCGAGGAGTGAGGAGTCGTGTCTTCCCTTGTGTTATATTGTTATAGGTTGGATCCCCCCAGCCCTCTATCCATTGACCGATACTCCTAATTTTTTTTGTAACGAGCCCCTGTGGTATATAGTGTCTATAGGAAAAAGATATTCTGCGCAGATAATAATAATAATAATAATAATAATAATAATAATAATAATAATAATGACGAAGACGACGACTACGTTTATGACGATACAGATGCTGAGAGCAATAAATAACTAAATAAAGAAACAAAGAAATAAAATGCATTCATTCATTCATTCATTCATTCATTCATTCATTCATTCATTCATTGTCTCTTCATTATTAAAGTCAACTAAATAACACGTATATTTTTGTTAACTTGCTGATGTCAACCTATAGGATTTCTCAGTAAAACTATGCGAACACTATACAGTGTATCAATGTATCTGAATTATCGAAAAAATGTACATGAAACAATAGCAACAATCACACTACTACTACGGACGACGAAGACGATGATGATGATTATTATTATTATCGAGACGACGACGAAGATGATGATAAACATTACAGAAAAACAAAATAAAATTTTAAAAACCCTTAAAAAATAGGAGGAAAAAATAAAGCAAAGAAAAAGAAATTTAATGTACTCACGGACCATTACATTGCATCCTTGCCCTTAAATTTGTTTTCTCTCACACGTCGTGATTTCTCCAATCAACCACTATTCGCCCAAGCCTTTTACAAATTTGTAAATCCGTTTCTTTTAATCAAAACCGATGTTACCAACACGACAGCCAGAGTGTGTTCTTGGAAAAGGCACTTTGCTTCCATTTTCTCGGCATTATATACCTAACTAAAGTGCTCAAAGTGCCTTTTAAATCCAAGCAGCAACAACAGCAACAACCAAAATGACAAATTAAAGGTGAATCAATTTTCTAGACACAGCACCAAAATACACCCTAGCTCGAGCACGGTAGCCACGGGATTTAGTCACTCTGCTTCTGCTTCGTCTCAAAATCTTATTGAAACCACGAATTCGTTATCTATTCTATACGTAGACTTCTTACGAAAAAATACGTTTGAAATTCAGATAATTATTATCAGCCAATCAGCGACCTTCGAGTTTAAATAAGGTATTTAATATTTTCCATGACTCACTGTTATAGGGTCGGTCCATAACTTGCAAAGGAATTAGTTGTACCATATATACTTGCTTATAAGTCGAGTCTAACCGCAAACAACACCGACCCTGATCTGCCGTCGCATAATGCGCCAGCAGATCAGGGTCTGTGTTGTTTGTTCTACTGAGCACTCATAACAACCTGCTTAGACCAAAATCTGTAAGCGCATTATGTGACGGCAGATGTGAGTTTGTACAGCTAGCAGTTGGACTCTACTTACAAGCGATTATATGTGACCACAGAATTGCCAGTTCTATTTGAAATACTCATAATGAAACTCGCAGGGTCCCTAAGATTACATCTTTCTATCTGAATTAGAGTGAATATATTACTCATAATCAAGCTTTAGAGTGAATGTTCTCGTCAAGTGTGTCGACTTCCAACCAGGGAGACAAAGGTTTTTTTTTATGTGAGTTCAATTAAGAAACTTTATGATCCTATACGACCAGTGAAAATCCTAAGGAATGCGGTTCATAAAAAATTTGATCCGCTATTTTTATATATATTGTGTACCCTTATCTTTCCTTTTATATATCTTTTGTAGAATTTTAACATATTTACATTTTATCTTGTATGGTTACTTTTATTTGGATGGGTTTATCTTCCTAACTTTTTTTCTGTTGCAATTCTTTATCTTTACATTTTTAGAAGTTATTTTTTGATAGGCATCATATAGCCATTATTGTGCTGATGTAACGTTATATACATGTATATATATATATATATATATATATATATATATATATATATATATATATATATATATATATATATATATACTGTCCGTGTAGCACTTAATAATTCTGATTTAAAACTTTTTACATTTTCAAAATCTAAATTTATAAATTTTAAACTTTAAGATTTTTGGTGAAAATTTAGAATCTTCATCTCTTTAAACAGGGACATACATACGAAAATAAATACATGCACATATACATTTATTCACACAGACCTACATCACTTCTTTCTAACTGTAAATTAGTTGTGTCTGTGATCGTACTTGCATGATACGCATGAAATTCACGGTCACAAAATAGTAAACAAACAAACGGAAACATCCAAACCTAAATAATCTGCGTGGATTCTACAGGGAGCAAAATATCACGATGATTCTGTAATCATAATAATTTTCAATAACAGTTCATCTGAAGTCAGCCTTTTTCAGTCGTTAAATAATGAATAAAAAGAAGAATAAAAATCATATATCGAAGTAGTTATCTCATAATGTTCCAGAAGGATCATAATGTCATACCGGCCGGAGTATTACAAAGAAGTAATTAGTCCTAAATTTAGCATAATTGCTATTCAACAAATAAAATCCAGGTCATAGGTGTGTTAAACTTTTTCCGACCTCATATCGAGATTTGAGAAATTCCTCAACTCCTTCTTTCCCAGGAATATAAAGACTCCTGGATGCACACTTTTGAAACAAAAAATAGTTTACATTTTCTGCTGTCTCTTCTTAAAATAAAATATTTGAATACTGTCAAAAGAATAACATTGTTGATCATTTAAAATCTCGGTTTGAATGAAAGTGTTGAGAATATTAGTAAACTAAAATTCCACAGTCTTTTTTAGTGCATGTAATATTTTGTTATACAGTAAAATCAATTTTATGTGCTGAATTTTTACTGGTCACGTTTGTAAATATTACTATAAGCTTGATTGACATGTTGCACGAAAATCGAAGTTTGAAATTGATGACTTTGATTATTTCAGTTGTTTTCATAGCAAGCAGCAATTTGATTAATGCGTAATTAGCCTGCATGTGATTTCATTATGGATCTATTCTGTCGATATCCGTTGCAGTATGTAACTTAAATCTCGTAAAACTGAACCAAAGTAAGAGATGATAGCATTTCAGATTACTAGTATCTCAAATAATCTCAATAATCTCAAAGAATATTTTCCAACGATTCACAGACTGATACCTGGAAAATATCGTATTTATGAAAATGCAATGAAGTGTCACGGAGTATTCGTGATGCTAATTTTATCCTGTGCACAACACAGTTCATTCTAAGAAAATCATTAGCATAACACAAGCAAATTGAACGATACTGATGGAATAGACAGAGCGGCTAAAGGCTCCTACTTTCACTTTCTGTAAAAAAAATACTGAGATAGGATCCAAACTGAGGAGGCACCGGATCAGGAGGGTATGTAAAATTTGTGATCTTTGAATTAGGAAACACGAATGAAAACAACGGGACTAGTTGCGCTAACAAGATTGTGTCATTAAGCTACAAAAGAAAAAGGGCAATAACTCTCACATAAATTACTAGAGCAAAGTGATTTTTCGATATGCGCATTTCAGGTGATGAAAATGTTTAAAAAATTTCATGACACTGCATTAAACTACAAAATGAAAAGGTCAACTTTTAACAAAACGAAATAGGCGATTTTAAAAACAAACTCAGACAGTAGAGGCAAAGGAAACTATACTACTATAGAACACCTCGCAATCAGCATATATTGATATACGCATTATCATGAGCTCGATTCCCGGGTGGCGCTTGCTGATATGAAATAGGCAAAACCTAAGACGAGTACAGCTGACTGACTTCTACTGACAGAATATTTAAGCTGACAGACGTCGTGCGTGACACTATGGAGATGTGTCATGAACGTTTTTAGACTGTGCAAAGGAAACTATACTACAGTGCACGGTATATATCTTGATTGTTTTAGACTGTGCAAAGGAAACTATACTACCGTGCTTCAAGAAGGTTCCATCTTTATAGAATGCAAATTTACGTCGCTGATAAAATAACAAATTTATACATTGTGAAATTTTCGCAGAAAACTAAGTTTGTAAACTACGCCCATGACCTGAGTGATATGGAATAAATTAAATATAACGTGTCCTTTTGTCTGCATTATTACATTACTCCCGATAAGATTGCACATGAGAACATTATCATGAAAAAGAATGCACATGCAAAGCTTTACCGGATTAAATATCACGTGCTGTTTTGTGTTTGCTGACGATTTCTAATGAGTGGGGTTCTGTTAGGGGAATACAGATTTATTCGAGAAGTATTAAAGAGCACAAACAACTTTTCATTAATATTACGAAAAAGACAAAAAGGAGTCACCATGCAAAAAAGGACAGTTAAAAATGAACGAGTTTCCTAGATAGCCAAATGGATTAATAATGTATAAAACATAAAATTATGTGGACGGGTGTAATGCTAATTATGGTTAATTTGTATTAATGTTTTCAAAACTAAGTAGCTAATGGGTGTGGTTACGGACTTATTTTGTCTGCGAATACGTTAAAATGAGCCAGAGTTTTATCTTATCAGTAATGTAAGCTTAGGTTCTTTTAAGATGTTACTTTTTTGAGAAGTTGGCAGTAGTTGTCCGGAATTAACTTTGTCACTGGCACTTTTTCTATCAGATTACAAATTAAAAAATATTAAAAAAAAGTCATCGCCGAAAAACGTGCAAAAAGCATTTGGACAGAGGTTTTTTTCAGGGGTTGGGAGGTGGGGGGTTGAAACATAATTTCACAATTGTAATCATAATCAAAACAAGAAGAAAAGAAAATAAGGAAGAAAGAAAAAACACAAAGAAACTTACGAGAGGAGGTATATAGTAAGTTTTCAACTCCCTTTATAAAATTAGATTTACAAATTAACTGTAAATAATTTCAACTATTGAAAGTATTTTTTTTAGCTCACCTGTTGTATTACTGCTGGAGTCGGCGTCCGCACAGATAAAATTATTTTTTAGCTCACCTGTTGTATTACTGCTGGCGTCGGCGTCTGCGCAGATACAATTATTTACATATATGCAGTCTGACTGCATCTGAATCATTCTTTCTTCCAACATTTTGGAGTGAGTTTCACAACATCTACCCTAGGAAAGGGGGCTGGGGGGGGGGCAAATGTGTATAAAGGGGGCTGGGGGGGGGGGGCAACTGTGTATATTAGTTGTACATTCTCGGTTAATATTTTACAAGTAGGTCAGTTTTTTTTAGACACTGTGTAAATACTGTCATACCCTTGAATTACGAAACTCGGTGAGGTGACATCTTAACGAAGACTATACCATCATGACAAATGTAGGTCACTGTGACTTATTTTACTCATCACGCTCTGTTCATGTTAGAATTATAGATAACTGTATGCATCTTTATAAGTACCACACTCTTATAACCAAAGAAGGTCACTGTTACCTACATTTTATATTTTATTAGCTTAGGTTAAGTGTTTGCGTTTAGCTCATGACCAAAGAGGGTTTCTTTGCACTCTGCATATATACTGTTTTATTATATAATTCATAGTGAGATATTAAAATATATCAGTGGGAGAAAAATGATATCGCCACTTCATTCGTGAAATATTTCCTAGATTCATAAAACGTTGTAGGAGGATGCATTTTGATGAGTACTACGCCCTCATCACAAAAGTTCGCCAATGTGATCCATATTTCACACTTCACTGAATTTGGTTACATTTTGTGTTTTAAATGAACATATGAGCATTCTCTGAACATTTGATCTATGTATAGTGCAGATCATATGAGTATTCCTGCAACATTGGTCTACATATCCTGCAGATCATATGAAGTGTAATAGGTGTTTATAACAATCCTTATATATATATATATATATATATATATATATATATATATATATATATATATATATATATATATATATATATATATATATAAAGGGCAGGTTAACAGATGGTATTGTAACGCCGTCAGCTCTTGTTCAAAAGATTTCTTTTATAAACTAGACGAATCAATGTGAATACATTTGACGAAAAATAAAAATTGTGCCTAAAGTAAGTAACGAGTCTTTCCTTTCTGTTCAGTACCATTACAAACCAGTACCTGGTTAAAAAGTGTTCAGTGCCATTTCAAACCATTACCTGGTTAACAAATGTTCAGTGCCATTTCGAACCAATACCGATTTAAAGGTTCGCAATGCCAGTTCAAACCAATACGTGGTTAAAAAGTGTCAAGTGCTATTTCAAACCAATACCTGGTTAAAAAGGCGAAAATTGATAAATCAGCTCAAATATATTTCCAACAATTCTTTTTGTCACCACTTTTAAATAAATGTTGTTGTTGTTTGTTTTTGTGTGTTTTTTTTGGGGGGTTTTCTTTCTCTCCAGTCAATATAAAGCATTTGCAGGCTTGTACCGGCATCCGGTTTTGGATGTTTACATTTCATGCACAAATTTCCAAGCTGACTAAGCTTTTGAATACACTTTAATTTGTATAGCTTTTCTAAAGCGTGGCCTTGAAATGCGACCGGTAAACAAGCTACTCCTGTTTCTTCATAGTAGACGAAAAGAATACATACGTGAATTAGCGTCATGAATGGTGACGGTTCAGCCTCAGAAATATTACATTGTCTCAAGGTGGGGTGGAGGCGATAGGGGAGGGGGAACTTCTTCCATACTGGTGTTTGGGGACATCCACTCTGTTTTTTTTTTTTTAAATAAAGCCTGGCGGTACATTATTAGTGTTTTGTTGTTGTTGTTGTTGTTTTTCTTCGTTAAATTGCTGGTACACGATTGTGTCCTAATCTATTATTCTCAGTTGATGAATAGGTCCATAATTATGAATCTCGGGGTTTATTACTTTGAAGTGGGTATCTGACTCCAATATTAATCCAGGGGTCAAGATTAGAGACTATCATCTATTTAGACTTTGAAATTTGTACATAACAATGAGTATTATACGATTAAAATAAGTTTGGTATATCGGTATATAGTGTATAAAGTTTTTTGACTAGTACATGAATATACATGATTGGGTACCTTTTGGGACTGGACTGTGCATCTCTATGTAAATACTATTAAGCCTCCACCACCTCGCCGCTCTTTACTGCCCTCCCCCCCATGCCCCCCCCCCCCTCATGCCAGGTGTCCCATCTTAACCGCCCCCTCACCCCAGGTGTCCAAATAAGCTGCACAGATCTTTTAAATGGAAACTTCTTCAGATGAGGATACAGTATATTTTATAATGCTTGTACATGGCGGGGTACAGAAAACACACACACACACATAGCTGAGGAGTATAAGGGAAGAGAAGATATATATATATATATATATATATATATATATATATATATATATATATATATATATATATATATATATATATATATATATATATATATATCATCAACGCCGTCTGAAAAGTCTTAACGACGAAGAATATTTTATAGTTGGCTACAAATATATCTATTCTATTGATGGTTCTTTGTTGATTACATGGCTGGTTTTACAAGATTACCTTTAAAAATAGCTCGTTCAGTGGTAGGAATATGACGAGATTACCCTAATGAATGTAACTTGTTTGGTGAAAATGAAAGAATTTTTCTGTAAAAAAAATGAAATAGAAGGAAGACATCAATTTAAAAAAAAGATATGAATTATTCTAGACATAAGCAAAAGAGAAAGAAACCTGCAATAAATGAATTAATAACAGTGCGAGACAGACAATAAATGACCACCCTTCGTCTATAGTGAGTTACAGTCCGGGTCACTGTACTGAGAAACCATCTAAATCTAATACAAATGTGTCATTGGATATATTATACAAAATTTAAAAAACGATAAACACAGACATTAAATTATTTTTTTTCCAGCGCAGAACATGTACGAGATGAATCACATGTTTGACCTAAATATCAAGTTTGTACGGGAGGAAGAAAATACAGGAAATGGACTTGAAAGTCCCGTATCAGATACCGAGATGTTGTACTGGGAGCAGTCCTCGAAGGATTTAGACCAAGCAACCCTCTCCCCAGAAACCAGAGAAGGACATGACATTAACCCAGGTCTGTTAAAAGAAAAGACAGAAACAGGTCGAAGTGACATCTCACAAAAGAAGGTATGTCTATGAATATTTCAGGAAGTACTCAACTTTTTTTCTTCTTAAGAATTGCATAATTTCCATTTGTACAGCTTTAAGATTGCTATTATCTTTCATCTTTATACAATCAGTGTCTTTGATAAAAATCTCAATACTGTCAGGTCTCAAACGGAAGATAACGTCAGACAATCTGGGCCACCGACACTGAAAAACGTTTCTCGGTATTTGTACGTAAGTGCAAGATCCCCCACCCCTCCTCCAACACACGCACTATATGGGCGGGTAGAAATAGAGTATCTTTCAGAACCCACAGGTCACAAAAGGTCATTTAATTTGGCAGCGACCAAGTCAAAAATTAAAAAATCTTATGGAACGCGCCCGTAACTGGACTATTTTGGAACTGGTCACGTCAAGCAAAAATGAAATTGCAGAACATATATTATACGTCTATTGAGCGGGTTGGGTTGAAAATATGAGGTTAATTTTGTGCTACTGCATAGAAGTAAAAAACCAAAACAAACCTAAGGAAAAAAAAAAGAGAGAAAGAAACAATCACCAGACCGCTTTCTAAACTGATAGAAATGGAAAAACAAACAAACAAACAGACAAACAAAAGAAACATACAATTTTCTATAATGCTGTATAAAAAGACAAAATAAACTGGACCAATAGTGAAACTGAAAATAGTGGCTATGGTACTACTACATAACATAATCCAGACCACTGTCTAAACTATTGCATAAAAACATTAGATCTCTTTCTAAACTACTGTATAAAAACACAAAAAGCTGGACAACTTATGAAATTTAAAATAGTTACATTTTTGTACTACTGCATAGGAACACAGACAAAATAATACCAGACCACTTTCTAAACAACCGCATAAAAACAAATAAACACTAGACCACTTTCTAAACTTCTTCATAAAAACACAAAATACCACCATTCCACTTTCTAAACTACTACACATAACAAAAGAAAACAAAGTATTCAGTTGCTTCTTATTTGTTTGAAACAATCTCAGAAAGGGTTTGAACGCCTAAAAAGAAATTAGCAAAAACGTATGTATGTATGTATGTATGTATGTATGTATGTATGTATGTATGTATGTATGTATGTATGTATGTATGTATGTGTGTGCTTTCTCAGTGTATTTTTGTTTTGTTGTTTCTGTCGCCTTTGTTGGAATGCTCACATCCTTTGACGTCTTGCAGGCAGTCTGTCATGTATTGTATTTCATGTTGCATTCTACCGATGTATGAATTCAGTTCTTGAATAGTCTTGATTGCGTATGATGCTGCAATAATATCTGATGAAACAATTGCAGTTTTATCCGAATTAGTTAAGTGACGTACGTTGCTTTGTTTTACCTATCCATTAAAGTCATTCTGCAGTGTACATGCTTTGCAATTGAAAGTGCATACAGTCATGCCCAAATAAGTGATTCAGACGAAGGGAGTCATTAACGATCCTTATCACATTGCATTTGATACAGATTTTATTCAATTCTGGATTTCATGATTGGACCACTATACAAGCAAACTTTTGAAAAGCTGATGAAGCTAATTATACGTGTGGAGTTAACAGAAGTAAACAAGGACTGTCTAATTAGTAATGGTTTGTTGCCTGATAAAAATTTTTGCTATCCTTTAACGTGTGAAAAAAGATATATTGTATCTTTTATCATAAATTTTAGCAAAAGCCCGCATGCACTCAATAGCCTTTCAGTCAACGGGAACAACCATTTTTTGTGTGCTAGCCAGCCAGTGACAGTATTGATCGTTCCTTCTTACGGTGAATTGGGAGGGTTGTTGCTTTATTTGTGGACACCACACAGCCTCGTCCGGCACACATAACTGGTTAGAGCTTTAGAGATAACCCATATTTTCTGTATACCGAAGACTTTTGTGTCTTTTGCACCCTGTCCCTCCAAAATGTTTGATATATTCGGTATTTTCCCTAATTAAAAAAAAAAATTAAAACAGAATTTTGACTGAAGTTTGTATTTATTTTAATTTTGATAGTTTACTTAAATTAGTTTAATCCTCTTCTTTTCTATCCAAGTATACGCATTTTAGGCGTTCAAGTACAAAATAGAATATCTGTTACGCAGTCTGTTTCCACTGTTTAAGACACTCTATCAAAGTTGTTTGAAAGATTAATTTGTGGTGTACAAGGTTAAGACTCATGAAAACATTGCAATAAGATATCAACAATATATTTCAGATTCAAAATTTACACTAAATTATGTTACTGGTGGTTATGGTATATTTTTGTTATCTCGTGATATGGTGATGAAAACTGGCAGCATTATTGGATACAACATTAATTTTAAAAAGTCATCAGACACGCTAAATCTTGGTATAAATACTGCTATAAATACGGACCTGGTAAATCATATAATGCCAGCTGCTGACAAGCAGTCTGTAGCGATTCGTCGAAAGACAGACAACGAAATAAAAGAGGAGAAAGTGAGTAACAATTATGTTGACCAAAAAGGACAAAAATGGTGAGAGATTGTAATTGGCCTACAGTTGAAACAGCTCATGATTTAAAAGGCACAGATCACGAACTCGTTCACTTCTCTCACAAAACAAGCGTTTATAATACGTCTATGGTTGCATGAGCTGGTTTAATTTACTTTTTGAAATAGGTTATTTTTTTATTTTATTTTTTCTTTTTCTTTTTTTGTTACACTTATTATTCTTTTTTTTTTTTTTTGGCTAAATGTAAACATGTGTCCTCAACAGCAAACAAGTTAATTACTGCTAAAAAAAAAGCAAAATGACGTGATCAGTTTATAAAGAAACAATTTGTCCAGCTAATTTTAACGCCATCTTTTAACACTTTCACAGATAAACAGGCAATGCTGCTGCTACTTTTTAGCTAACTGAAACAAATAGTTGTAAATATTTATCATCCCTTGGTTAACTTTGTCAACGAATGACCTTTTCTCCCCACCCCCTCCACCTATAAGCCATTTTACCAAATTTATTACGGTTATACCAAGGGTTCCTGCTATCATACCTATTGCTGTAATATTCGTAGCATGTTTCACAACTTCTCTTTGAACAGTTGTTTGAACCTTTCGCCAAATCGTAACTTTTCTTTAACTTTCAGATTTATATTATTAACATTTCTATCATTTTTTTTCTAAATCTGTTACATGTCCAATTAATTGTATTATTTTGCAATTTAGCTTTTGTTTAGTTGCATCTGTTTCTCTGCTGGTGTCTTTTGTATGTCCTCTATATGCAGGTCATGCAATTTAACATCTAATTTAACTAATTCTAGTTTTGATTTAACTATTTTAACAGCATTTACATAACCTTTTAATTATTGTCTTGCATCATACATAATTTCCACTCTCTGTGTATTCTTTTATAGAAATCATCTATTATACTCTCAGACTCATGGCTTTATTTTGATAAACTCAAATGGTTACCGTTTAAAGATAAAGTAAAATAAAATGAGACCTCATGTTCAAAGTTCAAAACAACCGGACAACAGATTATCCGAATAATTTTACTCCAGTCTCAGAAGTTTATAATCGAAGCACGCACTCTTCTTCTAAAAGTCAACTTAGTATCCCAAAACTGAAATGTTTTGAAAGAAGTTTTGCATACAGTGGTGTTTTAATATGAAAAATGTTACCTAATGATATTTAATCATGTACAACCCCTGCTGCTGTTAAACACAAATATAACAGATTATTTTTAGCCCAGACTATCATTTCATATTTATTTATTGTCCTACGTACCTGCTATATATGTATTTTATTGCCTACAGTCTGTGATTGTTGTAATATTTCATATGATAGAAAGCAATATATTTTATTATATCATATATAATATCGCTGATTATATATCAGCGATAAGAATGAAACAAAAACTTGTAATTCCTGATAGTTTCAATAACCTTGAAATGTACATAAACAGAGTCAAAGAGGGAATGACTCCTAATAACTACAAAGAAGAAAGTATTGGCACTTCAAACACAATTCAAAAGGTTGTGTCACTCTTAGCAATAATTGCACAATACACATAAACATCTACAACTCTAAATTGCTAGGATTCAATACACAAAGATGCATATAGACAGCTACTGAATCAGATACAGTTTGTGACCTTTTGAAATCTAAAAATGTATTTTTTGTCCGCGATCAGATCCATAACGCGGAAAATTATTACTCTAACAGATATGATTCAAGTTTACTAGAGTCTCCACCTGTTAAAAATATTTTTCACGGCTACTTTGTTTCATAAAACGTTACTGGATATAGCAAACAATTACGTAGAAGTAACAAAAACAGATTGAATATCAACACTAAAGATGAAGACGGAAAAGTAATAAATTTCCACGGTATGAATGTAATGTATGCTTTTCGTGCAGCTCAAGCTCAGGAAACATAGGTTGTTAATTTCAGGTTAAGTACGTAACATGGCGGGATTAATATCTGTAAGAAGTCCTTTTAATTTTTGTTTAAATATACAGATAAAGAAGGTGTAGCGGCAGATCCAACACTAGGTCAATCACTAAGCAATGAATAAAATAAATAGGCACCATATTACAAATTTAGCAGATTCGGTACAAAACTGTGATGCAGCTGTTAACAAGTATGTACAAAAACAAATTGACGCTCAGATACGTACGACTTTGGTTTATAATAATTTGAAGGCTATCAAATGTTGGCGAGAAGAAACAGATAATAAATTAACAGTTTTATGAAGATGAAATACCATACATTCAACAGTATGATCAACTCACTGAACAAAGGATAAACAGCGAGATAGATGCATCAGAGAATGACATGGAGGAAATAGAATATATCTAGAGAATGTAGTAATTTACAATCACAGTTAGATCAGTTACAGAAAGACCTAAATAATAAAATCAAACAAAACGATAAAGAAATTAAAAATTAATTAGTGATTTTAAAGGTGCTGTAATAAAACTGGCATATAAGATAACGGTTAACGCTAATAAATTGCCAGAGGTGCAAAGGAGGATTCATTTACCAGAAAGTATCAAACAGATAGATAACAAAAAATAAATAAATTACAAAAAATGAGTGAAAGTATGATCAGATCCATGAGGACGACTTACGATTTATCTATTACTGACTTAAACGAAAAAATAAATAAATAAATGATCAGACTTTATCAACTCTCAAAAATGAACTTACTACTGGAAATGGAAAAATAAAAACAGATACCAAAGAATATGCTGATAAAGAACGGATGAATAATATCGGCGTGATACAATAAAGTATTGACAAAATTGATTAAAGGTTGGAACGATTAAAAAAAGATTTTAATGATATCAAACAAAAGTTTACAATGGAAACAGCGAAAGAATTGAAATAGATAAATCTAAAATGGAAGGAAACATTGAGATATTCAAAACTGAATTGAACACAGAAATGGGAATGAAATGTATTCAATTGATGCTGCAGTTGGTGAGATTAAGAAAAGGTTTGATTAATACAAAGAGGAGTTGGATGATAAATTAATTCCTGGAAGTTTATTGCTATTTGATTGCTGTATTGTGACAGGTTCGATAGACCAACTAAATCCATTTGGCAAATGATTTGATATATTGGTGAATGCAAAAAATAACCCATATAAAATTTAAAGGATTGCAAAAGTTGACGAAGAAGTTATTCATCAAGATATATATAGTTTCTTGGATATATCTTGTGTTCAAATTGCAGTCCAAACATTAAATACTATTTATGGATTTTACCCTGCTTCATCACTTTTTATTGGATACAAGTTACACACAATAAAGTCCACACAGCAATATGGTATTCAAATAAAGAAATCAGGCGTAAAGGTTATAGAAGATACTAATAATACAGTTGTAAACAGTGTTGTAAACAGTTGCTAAAGTAGATACCAATAATGCAATTGTAAACAGTGTTGTAAACAGCTTTTAAAGATACTAATAACGCAGTTGTAAACAGTGTTGTAAACAGTTGTTAAGGAAGATACTAACAATGCAGTTGTAAACAGTGTTGTAAACAGTTGTTAAAGAAGATACTAATAACGCAATTGTAAACAGTGTTGTAAACAGTTGTTGAAGAAGATACTAAAAATGCAGTTGTAAACAATGTTGTAAACAGTTGTTAAACAAGATACTAATAATGCAGTTGTAAACAGTTGTTAAAGAATATACTAATAATGCAGTTGTAAACAATTTCGGAAGAATGCTAATTAAAGATATAACAGTTTCTTACGGTAATGACGATATTTAAAAATTGAACGACTACAACAATTTCATGACGTTCAGAGATGTGTGGTTAGCAGCGTCTGCGAGAACAAACAAAATATATAGTAAGATATCACGAATAAAAATCTTAGTTACGATCAGGAGCGGCTAATATGCAAAACACAGACGCTGTTCATATTATTATACAGGGAAAGAAATTTAGAATACCACTTCATTTTCAGATACTGATAGATCATTATCTATTGTATACTTTTGTTCTTCCTCAAGATTTGAGATTTTCAGTTACACTTAAAATGGCCTCTGAAGTAATAGAAAGTGCAAACCAAGACTATGAATTGGAGAATATTTGTCTACAGTTCGATTCAGTTACTTTTGATATAATGGCTAATGTTGTGAAGGAAAAGTACAAAAACAGAATGTCTCTCTTTTATGATTACTTCACATGAGAGAAAATTATTAATGTAGAGTCTTGATAATGTGTAAAACAAAAGACGGTGAAAATGATTCAAATTTTTTTAAATTTAGCAACAGAGAATAGAATAAACAATGACATCGAAAAAAAAAATAAAAATAAAAAACAACAACATATTGAACTTGATAATTATCATCCTTTGCAGAAATTTTATAAACAATAAGTCTTACCACATGCATTTACTTTTTGTGACAAGAATATAATTGCGATACATACTGATGATAAATTAAATAAATAGCTAGATTAGTTATGAATGTTTACCAAGGAACTAATACTTTGATTCTAGCAGAGGACTGTGCTAATCTTGGTTATGCATTAAAGAAGGCAACTAACCTAAAAAAGTTAGCATTCAGCGGTAGACGTTACGAAATATTTGTGTGGGTAATAGTGCAAACATAGAATTCTTTTATAACAGATCTTCGTGAAAATGTTAGAGTTTAAGTAGCTTTTAACTTCAAAGATTAAAAGTCTATGGAAAATGTATTAACTGACAAAATGATGTAATGTCTGTATTTGTGAAAGATGAAATAGTTGAAAAGTCAAAACAAAACAAAAAGAATAAACTTTGTATGAGGTTGGAATACTCGTTTCATTACAAGATTGTAGAGTTACCATATAAAAGTGCGTTTATGCCATCCACTGAATATCTCTTGTCATCCTAACAACTTAATGCAACTTTATTTAACATGATATTGTATATCTCGTGATTGTATGACCTAATTAAATTCATCTCTTGGTGATGTATAGTTCGGTTAAATAAACGATCTTTGTACATTTCTGATTTTAACTACTTTTTTATTACACATTGTTTAATAAATACCCTTGCATACTTTAGCTTCATTTTTGTCAGTTCTAAAAGCATATAGCTTCTAAGAATACACCATTCTTGTCTTTCTAAGACCACACAATTCTTGTCTTGGTACACCATTCATTACCTCTTTAAATACTCCTGATACATTTTATTCATCCGAAAAACACCAAATATATTATCTTTTCGTAGTCACTTGTGTCGTAAAACAGAATATTTTTTATGTTACTGGCAAATTTATCTGTCTCTACATGAATACATAACGAATCTGTATCTGTTATGAAAATTTTTATTTTATGACCATATTGGTTGTGGGCTTGTTATAGTAAAAGTCATACATAAGCAATTTACTTCTAACACTGTAAAGCCACCATAAAATGGCTTCATTAATTTAATTGTATTTGATAAACTGACTAATACAATATTTTTTTTAAATAATTGTTCTCTTTGGGAATGAAATATCCTTTTAAAGTTTAAATATTTTTTCTTCAGTACCTTTTTTTATACTCACTCTCTTTTTAACATTTTAACATCTGTTACCCGTACACAGCATTATTCAGCAGTTTTAAGAAATCCTTTTTTGAAGTCATTGGTTGCTTTTTGCCTCCGAGTTGTGTTAAATTCTGTGGATGATTTTAACCATGACTCTTGATTGAATAAACTGCTGTATGTATCCTTCTTAGCTTGAATCCTAACCGAAGATGCAACTTCAAATGACGACAGTGCATAACGTATTTTCTTTTGTTTTGTTCTTTATAACGTGCACAATCATTTATGTACCTAAGATTTTGTACCCTTTTATCTTCTATCAATTTAATTTTTTAATTGTGATAAATCAAACTTTTTATGAAATGGTTTTTCCGTTGGAAAGGATAATTTTAAACATAGTAGTGCAAATGTATTGGTACCTCTAAATCTACTTCTAAAATTCCACCAAAACTTTGTTCGTCACACCAAGACATTAAATATTCTTTGATGGTTTTTATTTATTGCTTGGTTGCCCATCTAATTCATTTTACAGGCATTAAATGACACATGGCCTAGTTATAAAAATTTTGTTGACTTCAAGGTACGAAAATAAATTACCCTGACTTTGACTTATTGCATTCTCCATCATTTTTGTTTGGTCTTTGTCAGCATTATTTTATACTCATAATTTGCCTTAGCATATCGGAGCTGCGGTGGCTTAGAGGTTATGCCGCACGACCGAAAGGGTGCGGGTTCGAATCCTACCATCGGACCAGCCTGGGTCAGCTACTGTGGTGTGTCCTTGGGCAACGCACTTTACTCCTCGGCACTAAATAGCCTACTTGTGTTGCAGTGCCGTAAAGCAACAAACCAAACCAAACCAAACCTTAGCATATCTATTTGGTATCATATGAATCCCTCCTCTTATTAGAGATTCAATCACAGGAAACATATCATAATCTGTTAGCGGTTCTAATTCTACATCAGTTATTTACAAACTATCGTCATAAGATAGTCCAGGTGCGCTAACATAATGCGATGCATCTCGTTTGAAATTATTCATGCACACATTTCTAAATTCTTCAAAAATATCGCATAACTATGAAGTATCTTTATTGACGTAGAAGTCATGATGATCACCAATAGAATTCAGTTTGACATGTTTCATGCCATCTTTTACATATTGGTAATCTTCAGTTGTTATCCTTAATTCGTTGAGTCTATAATACAATTTCTCAATTGGTGGTAATTCAGTTTTGATAAATCTGTCAAAATCATCCATGTATTCGGACGGATAAATGTACGGATTTTACTCCTCTAGGTTTTAGGAGCCCCAGATGTTAGTCATGCTATTGTGATGTGATCTTTCCCCTCAGAGGTATTAAAACGACACTGAAATTCAGAAATGAACATGATAAAAATAAAGAGGACACATTAACGTTACCAGCAGTGAAAATTTTATCAAGATCCGTGTAGTAATTTTAAAGTTACGAACATTTCAAGATTTTTTCAGGGACACAACTCATCACAAACATAGTATCTCTTTCCCTGATTTGGATGACACCATAGATGAGAAATACTAATTTATAATAAATCAAATTTTCTTTGAAAGCATTTAAGATACTTTCTTTTTATTTCATTTTCAATATAATACATTTACATTTTCAATATAATACATTTAAATTAACATTCATCTTAAGATAAACAGATTTGTAAATGAGAAGGAATAAATATTATTTATATTACAGACACAAATTGATGTTTTAACTTAGTTTTTTCAAAAAGTTTGAAGTTTAATTTTCTGGAGTAATGAACGAAAAAAATTTCAATATATTCTTAGCACAACATTTAAAATATGTCTAGTATTACGACTCTATATTCTAAAAATATTTAACAGAAAGAAAGTGAAACCAACAATGTAAGTAAAATCAACAAGCAATATATTTCTACACAATTAAAACTATGCCTATAAAAATCCTTTACTTTCTGTGGTAACTTTGCCTATAAAATAAAATTTATGTTCTGTGGCAACTTTGCCTATAAAACCGCTTTACTTTCTGTGGTAACTTTGCCTATAAAAACCTTTAACTCTCTGTGGTAACTTTGCCTATAAAATAAAGTTTTTGTTATGTGGCAACTTTGCCTATAAAAACCCTTTACTTTCTGTGATAACTTTGCCTATAAAATAAAATGTATGTTCTGTGGCAACTTTGCTTATAAAAACCCTTTACTTTCTGTGGTAACTTTGCCTATAAAAACCCTTTACTTTCTGCGTTAACCTTGTCCAGGCTCATTAGTCAGAGCTTGTGGTCTTGAATGATTTAGTCCAGAATATCTTTGAATGAATTCACAAAAATCCCAAAGTCATGTATTAATCCAAAGTGAGAACGAGTACTTTCAGTAATTCCAATAAATACTTCAAATATATAAGTCCTCTCTCTGAATTTGCTCTGATTTTCACAACACAATTTTTTGTTGTGAGGGTGGAGTGTTGATCTCAAAATATTATAATGGTGGTCGGTTTAGGTAGTTGGGGTTTTAAAGTTTGGGGTTCTAAGTTCGAGTATGGTAGTGCTGGCCATAAATGTTTCAAGAATGAGATAAAGAATCTTATCACTTGGGTTTGTTGGTACCATAACTGAAAAGAGTTTTGGGTGTTGTGTTTATATAGTTTGGTGTCATAATATCTATCTCAGAAATCATTCTGAAACTCTGTCTCATAAATAATATCTAGTGATCAGAAATAATTTTGAAACTCTGTCACATAAATAATATCTCAGAAATCATTCTGAAACTCTGTCTCATAAATAATATCTATCTCAGAAATAATTCTGAAACTCTGTCTCATAAATAATATCTATCTCAGAAATCATTTTGAAACTCTGTCACATAAATAATATCTCAGAAATCATTCTGAAACTCTGTCTCATAAATAATATCTATCTCGGAAATCATTCTGAAACTCTGTCTCATAAATACTATCTATCTCAGAAATCATTCTGAAACTCTGTCTCATAACTAATATCTATCCCAGAAATCATTTGTTATATCCCTAAAGTTATTTTGACTTTTTAACATTGCGTTTCATTGTTAGCACTGCATGTGTCAGAGTTTGGACTCGGGGGTTCTCTAGCTTTCCGCATGAACCCGTGTCTGAGCTACAACACTCGAAGCTCAAGGTTTGGAAGATGGAGTTCTGTGGTTGGGAAATTTTGTTGAAATTGTGCGCCAGAATGTTGTTTTTAAACAGAATATTTTCATGGTGCAATTACAAAGGTTTTGTTTATAGATATTTTTGAGGGTACAATAGTTGCCTGAGAAAGTTTGTAAAAATAAAAAAAAAAAAAATAATGCCTCAACTAAACCATGAAAAATTGCACAATTATTCTCGTGTTTATTTCTTTATATTCCTCTTGAAATATAGCTTCTTTATCTCTCATATTTTAATTCTTATGGTTCTCAATTTCTTTTTTGATGTTATCAGAGTTCTCTTTCTCATATTTTTGTAATGTATTTTTGTTTTGCAACGTTTGTCAAACGAAATATATGTTATCTTCCTTCTACACTTGCATGTAACCCTGTCTGCATCAATAGCTTATTTGCATGTAACCCTGTCTGCGTCAATACCTTCTGATATAAACTAAGTCACAGAATAGCCACGATCACTTTCTGGATTTGTATGAGCACTGCTGGCGTATGTGATAAGAAGTATTACGCTTTTCCATCTCTTTTATTTTCTTCTGTCTTTTACAACTATAAGTATTACATTTTACAATTTCCATTTATTTGCTGAACTAAATTTACAATAGCCGAAGTAGTAGAAAGATGGCCGGTGATTCTCGGTCACTTTCTAGTGACATTGTCCAGTGTATGTTCTTAAAAAAGTTATGCCCTAGTAGGTGCATAGGTATGTGTGGAAAATTAATAATAATAATAATAATAATAATAATAGTCAGTGGTATATAACCATCTTATTATTAATGGGCCCTCTTTCTTCACCAAATAAATCACATATTTTCATGAAGATTGTTACTTTTTTGTGAAAAAACTCACGTCTTTCATGAAGATTGTACTTTTTCACTAAAAAACTTTGCCTTTTCGTGAAAGATTTGCACCAACTTCTAATAGTAAGTTTTTCATGAAAAAGACATTTTCCGTGAAAATTGCAGTTTTTTAAAACGATAAAAAAATTAACTTTATCATGGATGGCGTAATTTTTAGTCGTGAAAAGTTCGCATCAACGTGTAAAAGCACTTTTTCGTGAAGAAAGTGACATTTTCCATTAAAATTGCACTTATTTACGAAAAAAGTAACCTTTTTTCATGAAAGTAGTAGATTTTTCGTGAAGGATTTGCATCGACGTGTAACGGCATTTTTGACAAAGAAAGGTACATTCTTCATGAAATAGCTTTTTTTTCGTACTGAGTAAGTAACTTTTCCGTAAAATGAGTAGCATCAACGTGTGCAAGCACTTTTTTGTGAAGAAAGTGACAATCTTCAGGACAATTACATGAATTAGCTTTGTTTGTACTGAAGAAAGTGACAATCTTCATGACAGTTACATGAATTAGCTTTTTTGTATTGAAAAAAGTGACAGTGTTCACGACAGTTAGATGAATTAGCTTTTCTTTGTATTGAAGAAAGTGACAATCTTCATGACAGTTACATATTTTTCAAAGTAATTTCTTTCATTAAGACTAGGACTAGAATTACATTATAGTCCGAGATTCTTGCACACCCCTGCCAACTTTTGACCTGCCTAATTGAATTTGTTTATCATTGTGACTTGCCTCAGGGGGTTGTACATGTTCATGAAGACGGTCACTAAATGAGTATTAAATAATGTATACGGAACCTATTCCTGGTGTCGGCGGTGTTTGGGGGAAATTATGGCGGAATTTACTGAATTATTGGTTACGTAACCTATCTTTTATTGTCCCCTTATCATATCAATCAATGTGGATTCCATTCAAGGTGTTGACACATTTAATGAAATGTGGCTAGTTATACAGTCTTCATGAAAACTGCTTTTCTTCTCCTTTTTTTTATTGCCAAAGCGCTTTTCTTCGCATAAATTGTAATAGCTTCATGAAAAAAATTACTTTAGACACGAAAAAAATTGAAGAAATTCATATTTGTAGCATAGAAAGTACATAGTAAAAGTCTTCACGAAAAGGTTACTTTTTTCGTGATCAAAGTGCAATCTTCATAAAGACGAACTTTCTTCACGAAAAATAGTGTCTGTATACGTTGATGCAGACTTTTGATGAAAACGTACTTCCTTTCCGTGGAAAAAGGATTTTTCGTGAAAAAAGTAGTTTTCATTAAGAATGTCACATTTGCACGAGAAAAAAAAGTCTTTCCTCTTTGATGCAAATTTTTCGCATAAAAAGTTAAATCTTTATGAAAATTGTATATTTGTAACCAAAAAATTGACGATCTTCATGAAGGTTGGTGACCCTATCGTGACGAAAGAAGATTCATCTTAACACATTTCTTCATGAAAAAATCGCTTAATATTTTACATTTTACATGTTCGGCCAAGGTACGCTCTTTTTAAGTAAAAAAAAAAAATAAAAAAAAAGTATCTACAAGACAAATCTTCGTGAAAAAGCCACCTTTTTCATTAAAGCTTTTTTTCGTGAAAAATCACTACGTTATTGACACGAACATCCATTGATAGTCGATGGGCAAGAACTTAGGTAGGTTGGAAGGTAGGTCTTTATTGAAATTAAGTGGTGAAATTGTGTTGTTTTATTGCACAAGAGGTAGATAAGCAACGTTTGTCTTCCTTAAGTTAAAAGAAAATATCTTAAAGGCACAAGGAGTAACATGAAATGTATGCTATGTATTGTATATGCAGGAATCGATGTAAATACCTCAAAGGCACAAAGAGTAACATGAAATGTATGCTATGTACTGTATATGCAGGAATCATTGTAAATATCTCAAAGGCACAAGGAGTAACATGAAATGTATGCTATGTACTGTATATGCAGGAATCGATGTAAATACCTCAAAGGCACAAAGAGTAACACGAAATGTATGCTATGTACTGTATATGCAGGAATCGATGTAAATACCTCAAAGGCACAAAGAGTAACATGAAATGTATGCTATGTACTGCATATGCAGGAATCAATGTAAATACCTCAAAGGCACAAAGAGTAACACGAAATGTATGTTATGTACTGTATATGCAGGAATCAATGTAAATACCTCAAAGGCACAAAGAGTAACACGAAATGATAATTGTCTTTGTTGATAGTACTCACAGTGGGCACTACGTGAATTTCGTTAAGTTTATTTCGAATTTGTATGAAACATTACTTAAAGGTGTGAGTTAACCTACATGCTGTTGGTAGTAGAGTACCCACAAGAATTTCCAGGCACTGTTTAAAAGCTGAGGGTTAGAGGGGGTGGGGTTAGGAAAGAGTATGGAAATTTTAGTTTAGGATTCATAGATTACAAGAATATATAGTTCTGTGTGCACCCAATATTCTCAGCCATATGTCTGTGTGTAAAGGAAAGAGACAGATAGATCCTTTTGAAGATTGTATCTCTATAATATGACCTTGAAATTAATTATTTCTCTTCAGTTGGACATCTATTTCAATATTACATTTTACAAATGCACTTTTTGTACCCTCTAAATTGTCTGTATCTGCAATGATTGGTTCAACAACATTCAAGAGAACAAGGCAAACGAATTTAAAGGGAAGTTTCGGGGTTATGTAATGTAGAGTTCAAATTAAAGGTTATACCTGAAATATATTAGTTCTGATTTTTAGTTCACCTTGCCATAAGGTCATGTGAGCTTTTGATATGGCATGTCTTCTGTCTGTCGTGCGTCAACATTTGCTATTTTCAACTTCTTCTCCATAATTAGTCACCAATTGTTTACTAAATTTCACAGGTAGCGTTGTTTACTAAATTTCACAAGTAGCATTGAGTCATCAGGGTACCTGAAAGTGGAGAAAATTGTGCTGATCCAAATATTTCCGCCGTTACTAAAAAACAGCAAATTTTGACTAAATCTTACAAGAAGCATTCTGATATGAAGGTCTCTCAAAATTTTGAAAATTACGAAAGTATGCCGATCTGCTGTCAATTGTAGCCACCGTTATTAACAAAAGAAAATCCTTCTCAAAAGCTCTCTATTGGAATAAATCAAACTGTAGCATCTTCGAAAAAAAGCCTTTCAAAACTGTAAAAAGTATGCCGATCCGCCATCAAGTAAGGCTGCCGTTACTAAAAATAGAAAAACTTTAATAATAATAATAATAATAATAACCTCTATTTATCCAGGTTGACATAATTAGCTACCTGCTGGTTTACATTATGACCCAGCAATTAAAACAAATACAGATATAATTAGGAAAACTCTACAAGGTTAACATCTACTGCCGCATAAAATACAAATATAACAGAAGTTAATAGAAATTATACAAGGTTAACATACTATTATCACATAGATATATCACAACTGCCACATACAAATGTTATGGGGTCATAAAATCAGGACTGCTCATTAACATATTTGCAGATTTGAAGTGTCTTACAAGCGGAAGCATTACGTGCTTATTTAATATCATGCTGCAAACAGTTCTGTAACACTGTACCTGCGTAAGTAAAAAAATTCTTAAAATACTCTGTCCGAAAATAAACGGCATTCATCTGGCGTGTGTTCGCCGTAACGTAGCTTACACAACTTTCAGCCACAATTTTTAAAGTAGCCACATATTTTTAAGTTTGATATTAAAAATGTGACATGTTGAGGAAATATTAAGTGATAGTAAACGTTGTTTACAAACACTCATTTGGTCGCACAGGATGTCAGTATTTTTTGTACAAATCTTGTTTGTTAGAAAAGAAATGATCAAGCGACATAGGAAAGTAAGCAGTGTAGTGATGAGTTTTTAATGTAGATCACCAAAGAAATATTTCAAACCAGGTATGTAAAATAAAAGTTAACTGCAAACTGCTAGAGTTTCTTTACCTCACAAAATTACAGGTAGAAAATCTGGCATAGATTTTCATAATAAACTTTGGACACCTGCCAGAATTAAATGGGCAACTTGAGTTAGAAATAGTGACGTACTCGGCTTCAAATGAAACATTAGTCATATTTTTACTTACAAAAGATGTTTTTCCAGTACTCCTAAGTCATGAATGAGGTATATTTTTACAACGTACATAAGTCACGAATAAGTTATATTTTTACAACGTACATAAGTCATGAATGAGGTATATTTTTACAACGTACATAAGTCATGAATGAGGTATATTTTTACAACATACATAATCTTCCTTGAACAGAAACAGAAAGGGGATGCTAGTACCAGAAACCCTCTAATACTGTGGTGTCTTTATTAATAAAGCCCTATGTATAATATGCTACATAGAAAAAGGATTTGGTATGGTGTTTGTAAGTTATTTAGTGCCGAGGCAATTGGAGTAAAGTGCCTTGCCCATGGACGTACCACGATAGCCAATACCGGCTGATTCAATGGTTGGATTAAAAACCCGCACATTTCGGTCACGAGTTCGGCACACTAACCGCTAAGGTTCCGCTCTATAGTTATTATGTACTTCTGAAACCGGGACTGGTATAAGGTGAAGTTGTGTGCATTTACACCAAGCACAATGGAACGAATGTTGACATACCTCTATGCTACTTTCATGCACTGTGACTGAAATTTCTTTATATGTGGTATTAGGGAAACAACCCGCTGCCTAAAGCATACAGTTGATCGAAATGGTTGGTCCCATGTGCTCGAGAAATGAACCCGAAATAGTCCAACGTACACTCACTTTAGCAGTTATTAAAATAGGGAAAATACATTTTGCCAGAGTAGACAATATTAACTTTTGAGAGTACAATAAATGAATGATCAAATATCAACAAAAAATAAAAAAAAAATAAAAAGTTATCGGCTAGTTTTTGTTTCTTTTTTATTTCCAATTTACCTCGGAAGTCAATGAAGGGAAAATGACCAAGCAGAAATGGGTCTTTTGCTGGGTGCACATCTATACTCAGTAACCCAAAATACACACATTAATCATACACCAAAATTAAGGCAATTAAAAGTTATTTTAACAATACTCAACATATAAAAGATCTTTTTAAATAACCAGGATAGCCAGTGAGGAAAACCTGGGAAATTCTTTTTCTTTACAAAATAAAAATAAAATAAAAAAATAAATGAGCAAAGTACGAAACTGTAGAGCGGAACCTAAACTACCAGAGCTCCTGGCTTCATTAGTCGTCTCATTCGCAACTTCGAGGTCAATCTTACGGATCATACCTCGGATGTATGCCGATAACTGCCAATTCGAACCACATCGGCTATTTACGATACGAGGATTGATCCAAAAGTTGCTAATGCATCAAAGTATTTTTTCATTCGCAGGTTCTCGGTCAGTCCTACGGTCATACCAATCGTGGAAATAGCAGAGGTAGTCAGAATAGATTGCGGGTTTTTTTTGTGCGAAGTCATTTCCAGCGAACAAAATGTTTGACTTTTCTTTAAATTTCTACGCCGACATGCATCCGAGGCATATTTTTGTCTCTCAGAAATAGTCAAACCGGTCTGAATTTAGTCGACGCTTACGACCAACCGGAACATCATCGGCCTTTTCCGTCAAGTCGAGAAAGAAACCTCGGCAATCGGAACATCGCTCGTCCATTTCGGTCAAGTCAAGAAATAACATCGGATGTAGTTGTAGGAATATACATAAATTTGATGTCCGATAATGTTCCGACTGTGACTTTGTCTCCTGCCACTATTTTGTGCCATGTGAACAAATGTGGTTCCGAATATAGTTCACTAGCGGCGAATTACATCCGATGTTTCTTTCTTGACTTGACGGAAAAGACAGAGGATGTTACGATTGAAACATCGGATGTAATTCGCCGCCATTGAGAACTACGTTTGAAATAAGCACAAATATAAGATTATATTTATCGCATGACGAAAAATGCTGATTTTATTTGACCAAACGGCAGAGTAGTATAGTGAAATGACTTTGAAAAATACATCTGGTTGCCTCGGTCATTACTCCTTCCCTCTGCATGACATTACGACATTATGTGTCACCAGTTACATATTTAAAAATTATTACATGGGTATATTAAAGAACATAACACAGTAGTCATGATATATATATATATATATATATATATATATATATATATATATATATATATATATATATATATAATCAATTACAATCATATTAACCGGCACAAAACTGTTTGAAATCCCTAGAATCTCTATCGAGGCTTGTGTTCTTTGCTTACCAATGAAACAACGAATTTTCATGCAGTATTACTGCAAATAATAGAACTTTTCTTCTTCTTCTTCCTCGGTCATTCTTGACGCTGTTGTTTCTCGTCATCATCATCATCATCATCATCATCAACAACAACAACAACAAAAACAACAACAACAACAACATCGTCATCATGCTTCTTCCTTTTCTTTTAAAATTAAGGAACCCCGGGTGGCCGAGAGGCCTAACGCACCCGCCTTTACAGGTCACTCGCATCTCACCTCTGTCCTCCTGTGTTCGAGTGTCGATTCGGCCAACATGGGTATACCAGCCGCCATATGCTGAAAAATGGCGTTAAACCCACAAAACGAAACGAAACCTTCTTTGGAAATAGCCTATGTCTTATATTTTATATTTAAACCGTACGTAAATCCCCAGTCCCTATATATAGAATATGACGTCTCGTGAACTTCCCAGTGTGTATAGTGTGCATAGTGTGAATACGCATCGATGGAAAGTAACTTGCAGGTGAGTACGTCGATTCTAGATCCAGTTTTCACTTAGAGAGTAAGCGGATAAATACTTGATTTTCCGTACAGGAAAATGGCTTTTCAACGTAACAGCTTGCAGAGACGTTTGCAACAATGTTACCTAGGGGCTCGTATCGTTGCTTGCAATTTACCTATGAGTCATACATGTACTATATAATACTACAAGGGAGGACACATAGCCGCACACGAGGATAATTCAAAATATCTCTCACACTTCTCTCCCTTCACGCGCGACCTATATAAGCATCAACGCTGATATTTCAAGCTACACTTGGCATAGCGTAATAAATTTGGTACCAAAGTTTAGCTCAGGCATTCGAGTTTATATCCCTACAAAGTTTGACTTACTACAGTATTCACACTCCCTCCCGTCTGTTTGTACCCCACTACCAACTTTAAAAACAAAAAGCATCAAGGATATGAAAAATGCACAAAACTTAGTCATTTCAGTCATCAATTTATAATTTCTAACCTGAATGTCGCCAGGGGGTCCCTAACACTGACAACTTGTTGGCGTTTCGAATCAAATGAGTTTCTTTAGTAACACGGTCGCCATATTTACACGGGCGAGTCTATATTTTCAAGCAACAGATGTGATGTAATTCACCCTCTTTGATAATCTCAATAATTCGGTAAATTTAGGAGTTACATCTCTTTAAAAACATGTATACAAGAGTTCCTCCTTTTTATTTGTTCAATTTTTTTTAGAAATAATAAAACCAGACATTGCAATTATTGAACGCAGACGACGCAGTTTTTACTGAAAATGGACTGTTCTAGAAACCAGAAAAGAATAGTGATCAGTCTTTTCTGCTGGTTTACATGAGAGCTTTCGTTTGGTTTGAAACGCCAATAACTTGACAGTGTTAGAGACTCCCTGCCGGGCCATTTTCCTACGCTAACGGTCGACATGGCCATAATCGCGCCCGCTAAATATGCAAGTGCAACGAGCTGAATGGAATACTTATTTATATTTATTAATATTGATAGGTAAATTGTAAGCAACTATACGAGCCCCTGTGCAATTTTACAGCAGCACCTGTCTGCTCTTGCAAAGCACAGTTAATTCATTGCTACCTGGGATTGTTATGCAACATAGGCAGCATGTATACATGACGATAGATAACGTTTACCGCTTATCTCATGCGCTTTACTTTATAGTCGTTTCAGAGCAGCAATGTCTGGTAGGAACCTGAAAACTTCTAGGATTAACAAGAATTTGTAAATAATGATGTACAATTCTGTATGTACGAATTCTGTTTATTTGCTCTATTTTTGTCCATTTCATGTAAATGCACATATTATCGGCCAATTAAACACTTTCTGCTCAAATAAAAATGTAAATATATCACATACAAATTATAGACTGACCCAACATTTTTATGTTACACATAATGCAAGACGCATGCACAAAATGGCATTGTCAAGATATTAATTGTCGATTTCAAGCACGTCCCAATATAGACAAATGTGTAGGATTTGTTATAGAATGACGTTAACAAAAATAACGTGCTAACATGGGCGAAAAAAACAAGAATAATGTTTTTAACAAAAGTTTCATAATGATTTTCGAAAAATCATTTACCGGCTAGAGGCCTGGAATATGGATATCCATATTGCTGACACTGTTGAGAATACTTACATAAAAGTCCGATTACTCAGACCTAGATCTCGAAGTTTTGGTTTTAACGAGTTTGAGTTTATATATATAAAAAAAAACCCATTGTAAAAATATTGTTTGCTGCTGAAGTATATACAAAGAACAAATTATTACGTAAAGTTGGAATGGGTTTTGGGTCAATCCGAGGTTATTTACTCTCACTCTTTACTGTTCTTTTCCACAAATTTTTTTTTGGAGGTATCTGGTTTATGGTGGTCAGTGGCGCTCAATTGCACATCCCTGCGCTGCCAAATTATGTCACCAGAGGATAGGCCTGACCTAGGGAGGGGCCAATGTTGCAAAATTTGACTCGTATGTGTATTTATCTCTGTATGTCTTGATAGTTTCCAGGATATGACACTAGGGTAAGCCACCTAACCCAGGTGCATGACACATGAGCCTGTGTTGGATGCATATGTGAATTTATCTATTCAAACACATTAAATGTATACATGGTTATAGGGTTGGATATAACAGTTCACAAGTTATGGTCCAGAGGCAAGCCCCATACCCAGGGGACATGACCCAGTGTCTGTACTTGAAGCATGTATGATTTTGTCTCCTTGTGTCCTTCAAACCAATATATAGCTATAGGATGTGGATCCCAACAGTGTCCAAATTATGACGCATGGAGATCGTTCCCCTACCCCTGAGGCAAGACTCCAATGTGTAATCACAAATCCCGTTCAGCATATTATAGCTCTGGTTTTGATGATGATAGGCGCCAACTTTAAGATCTCCGCCTACAGAACTTCAGAAATTGTTGATTTTTTTTTTTTAAATTTAAAAAAACAAAACAAACAAAAACCAAAAAACAAAAACATTCATCCCGTCCCAAGCCTCGCCCAGGGGTCATATCAAATTTTAAAAACTGTTATGCACATCTCTGGACCACCCCCAGTTGTATCATAAAGTTTAAAGAGTTATCTTTAACCGTGCAGAAAGAGACTACATTACTAACGGAAGGGCGGATATAAAGACAGATGTACAGACAGACAAGACGACATAATCCGCGTCTTTTTTTCCAAAATGGGAGAGGATAATTAAAAGGAAAAAGAGGTCGATGATATATTGTTGACAAGGTCAATGTAATTCGATAATTTATACCACTCGCTTTCTTGTTAAGGTCACAATGTCCTTGAAAGAAAAAAGTAGCATTTTGCTAAAAAAAATTCCAGTCTAATTAAAATTGAAGGCTACTTGTAGTAAGTTATGTCAGAAAGACATTGATTTTATTCAGATTGGCAAAATGCCATTTTGTGCATGTGTAAATTTCTTGCATTGTGTACAAAAAATGTTTGGTCGGGTTATAATTTGTACATGACAAACGTAAAAAAAAATTATTCGTACAAAAATAGTTTAGTTCAACGAAAATTTGTACAATTAAATTTAATGTACAAAAAACAAACGAAGAAACAACTAAGCACAATTTGTACGTGAATAATTGCATGGGATTGCAATAGAAATATAGGGACAAAAAAACTCATAATCACAGATTAATTAACTTGTATACTGTATAAATAACATTTTGAAACTATCCATGTCCTGCCACAATGTTAATTAAGTTGAAGGTAGCACGTATCTACTCGATTACTTGTGATTGTTGACACGTGTTGATCGCATTACAGTAGCACTTCCCAACTGTATATCGTAAATTTTGTATCAACAGTAAATATTTTCCAGTATTCTAAATTTATAACGCCTCTGTCCTTGTACAGCCGCTATGTTAATTGAGTTAAATAGATTTTTTTTAAATAAAAAGATAAGCACAGAGACAAAGCAAACATTTATAATTCTTAACTATTTATGTATCTTTGCCCGTCTTTGCCCTGTCTTATTCCTTATCTCAATACTTACGGTAATTAAATATTTTATTTATATAATTTTTTTTATCAATAGTAAATATTTTCCACTGTTGTAAGTATATGAAATCGGACTACCCAAAATCGGCACATTATGTACTCTGTACTCGGCCTATCTCTGTAATGGGCAGACTTTGCTATGGATCGACTCCGCAATGTGCTGAGATTGGACCGAGATGTCCCATCACAAAAATAATAATGTCAGCGAAAATCTCGTTTTCGAGAAAAAAAGAGAAAAAAATTTACATTGAGGAGGGGAAATAAGTTGGAAAAAAAGCTTTGAACATTTCAGAGAAATAGGTTTCCAGCTTTAGTTTTATTTTAAATGGCACTCAAATTTTTGTTAGCTTTTATTAAAGATGATCTATCAACCATGTCGATACCACCGTTTTCTTCCCAATTAATTTCGTTTTTTCATTTGTCTATTTTCACATACCATAAAAAGTATTTTAAAAAAGGAGTTTATTTTGTGCATCATATTTTTAGGAAATGGGTCGGAGTGCAACACATAAACGAATTTTGGTAAAAGCATAGCTGGGTTTGAAACAACATGCGCAGAGATGAAATATTAGTAGCCTGCAATAAGTGTGGTATATGCTGTATATGCATTTTGACCAAAATATATATATGTATGTATTGAGTGTAAAATGCTGTCATCATTTAAGCAAATTTAAGATTTTTATTGTTTTGTTCATCAGCCATCCAGCATTGCACTATTTGCTGGAATGTGCATCCAGTCATGGACATCGATTCCTCCATGAACGGTGTATGGACAATGTAACTACTCTGAATCATGCGCAAACAATTTTGTTGTGATGTAAATACGTGCACGTGCACAAACATCAATAGACAATATATATCTTACGAAAAGCACTCCGACTTTTTATGTTATTGATTTTATTGAAATTTTTTGGATTACTTATGTCACTGTGCATTTTGAATGTAGTTATTATTATGTGTCCAATTTGAACCGTATACATGTACCTATAAAACACAGTTTTCAGCTGGTCTGTCTCCTTCTAAACATAATCATTTCTTGAGTGTGTGCAAGGGAGTGTCCGGTATTCTTGAGTCCGTTAGTGACCACCCAAAACACAGTATATATACTATATATCTGGTATTTTCAGGGTCAGTTGTGGTAGATTGTGGTATTTTCATGGACGATTCAAGTATATTGTGGTAGATTGTAGTGGATTGTGGTAGATTGTGGTAAATGATGACACCTGTAGTAAGCGGCTACCATATAGGCCGGTACGTCCTATTACCACGTTACCACCTAGAAAACATACCCAAAAAAGTTTCACCACACTCACTTTTTAATTTTTATTCTATTGCATCAGTAATCAACGTGTGGTACAGCTGTCACGGTGAATGATTTTAATTTCCTATCAACAGTTAGCCTAAGTGCTGGATATTCCGAAGTGACCTCTAAAGAGAACGTCCTATTTCCGCGGCAATTGAGAAATACAGTGAAAAATAAATAATCAGGAAATATTATGTAAAAGCAACACATTTAATAGCAAAATTTTAACATTAAATTCATAAATTTAATCAAGGTCTTTGTATGCCCGAGTTGTAGTAAATCCATGAAATAATTAAGGTTTATTATATTCTTATGTTATATTACATATTAACCCCAACCCACGTAAACTTTAATTGTATGACCCATGTCTAGAAAACACCTTGTATGAATCTGAAGGGATGACAGGGTTTATTAACTTGCCTTTATACTACAGATCTAAGAACCAACACTGAAACAAAACTCGGGAGTTTGACAATGGACCACCACAAGTTAGATAAATTTTATCGAAGAGCGTCAGTCATGCCACCAATTCTGCTTCTATTGTTTAAATTTTTAAGCAGACGAATTTTAGACATTGTGCTCTGCACGATTTTATGATTGAAAAGTACAAAAATTGGATTGAAACTGGATATGGTACGAATGGGATTTGACCACTTGCTTAAATTTGTTTGATTTTTTTACCCTGAATAGTTATTCTTCAAATTTTTAATATTCACATCTATGTTAACTTCCTAACATTATGTTTACGTATACGTTATTCAGTTTTTTTAGGAATGGTGACATCACTATTTTTAAATGCCGCGTAGGCATACCGCGGTAATAGGACGTGCCACCGTGTGATTTCGGTTAATTCCAACTTTTAAATAGGCAGTGCGCTCTGACATCACACCTCAACATAAATGTTAAATAATCTAAAATGGGGCAGGAAAGGTAAGAGGAAACTCGGACTAACAGTCTTTGACATATAACTTTACCTTATAAATCTAACAAAACCGGTAAATATTCATACAGCCTCGTTTTGAAGCACGATTTGTAAAATTCTCATTTGTTCTAACCCTCAAGGGTAGCATTAAATCTGGGGGATTTACGCAATTAACTCTTTGAGAACTTGGACATCGTCCGCTCAACCATATTTTCGAAAACCACACATGATAGCATAAATAAACGCTAACTGGTAACAACTGGAACTTGACTAGCCATCGGACTATTACAATTAGGAAAACTACTAGTACGACAGGAAATTTACTCGCCTGGGTCTAGCGGACTACCGCTAATTAATTTCGAGCCTTGCACTGTACTGTACAGTACCGAGTCAGACTAAACGCTGCAGCTGAAATGAAGAGACTGATATGCCCAGATACAGGGCTACAAGACAGGTTCCACAAGATTATAGTGGTAGTTGTTCACAGGAAACATTTTTAATACAGTATTTCTCCTATATAAGCCCAGGGTCCAGTCTTAACACAAAATATCTTAAAATAAGATGATTCGCAACAAAGGTTACATTTAAATGAGTAGTATTGAAGTATACCAATAACTTGCCAGAGTTTTAATAAACAACATCTGCCTCATGCCCCTCCTTTTTCTACAAGGAAAATGAAACTGAAAAATACCAATTCCGTTTTGGAAGTAAGAATATTACAGAATATCATTCAAGCAAAATTGAAAACAAAAACTTAATTTAAACAGGTTTATCCTTGGATAAAATATGATAATCAGAGGAGAATTACAACAACCCCTGGATATATTGCCTTGATGTCAACCTATTTCTGCATTTTTGGTGGTGGACATTGGAAAACCTGGAAAAAATTATTTACCTAATATCAGACAGGCAATTAAAGACACTTTTGCACAGATTAGAAATGAGACTCAAACTCAGTACCTCAGAAGTGCAAATTGAGTCAGTTGCTACTAGATCATGGATGTGATTCTGACTCCGTTTTCTAATTTTTGCAGTCTCAAAACAACAACTTTCACCAGCACATGGGCCCTAAGAATACTTTAAGTGTGAGTTGCTAGAACAGAAAACAACAGAATTGGCATAAAATAAATTTAATTAGATTTAAATTGATTCAATATATTTTAAACAGCAAAGCCTGGTTTGCCAGGTTTATTGTTAATTATTCATTTTTTTTCTTCTAAAATAACCCTTTTTTCAGGTTGATTACAGTCACATCCCATCCAATAATGAACAGAAACCAGGAAAGTCGCGGTCCATGTCAGATTTGACAAGGGTAAGATTTCTTTTTATTTGTACACCTCCAATATAGACATGGTAAAGGAACTGAGAGAACCTTTTTTGTTGTTGTTGTTGTTGGTTTGTATTCGTTTTAATATTTTTGTAGGTTTTACAATTCTGAAAGAGCAATACCACTTTGGTGTATATAATTTTATTTAAAGCATCAGATTAGGCAAACTTGTATCAGAATATGCGCAATGGTCATATTACTCTTATAAGAATATGTGCAATGCATATTACTGCTATCAGAATACATCTGGGTCGAGCACAGAGTGTCAAAAAAGACTGGATTTCAGACACAACACTAGAAGTCATTGAGTCTAGAATGTAATGTTTAGTGGTGTTCTTCTTGTTGTTTAATCCCTATTGAGAATACGTGTTGTGTTAGACAAGCGTGTTGCCTCGATCTCTTTATTCACACAACTTGCAAAAACCACATTCCGAGCGGGAATCTGTGAGCATGCATACACGGGACATGAATACATAGTCTATTTCAAGTATATGAAACCATTGTCTATTTCAATATGACTACATTTCCCTCCTTTTGAGAAAATGGTATATAGTGTTATTTTGGTTCATGAAAATGCTGAAGTGTAGCCAACTTATCAAAAACAGAATTGAACAAGTTGTATTATAATTTCAATATTACTACACAGTTGCTATTGCGTGGCTAAACTATTTCCGGGACGGGAAATACCCGACCGTATGATGAGAATTCATCCTCCCATAGGGTAGAAGAAAGTTCTAGAGAATAGAACTCTGTGTAAACCCCACAGACTTAGCACGTGACTTCCCATGATACATCATTCTTTTTCCGGTCGGACATCTTAGAAGACGGTGAAGAGTCAAGTAGCGAATTACGCTTCTCTTTACGTTTTCTTCGTAAAACTAAATAGGTGGTATTACCCAGACCAGTATTTACCTTCTAGAAATTTTCGTCAGAAGCTCTCTTGCAGAGTTTTGGCAATCGATATCAGAAACTTCTCGTTAATTCCCCACCACGTGTTGTGGTACAAGGGTTTAATCTTTGCCTTCTCTCGAGAATTCTGTTTCGTTTTTTAAGCTAGGATTGGTTAAACTGGTCAGCGACAAGGATAGGGAAAGAATAGAAAATTATTTCCTTTGATTGGTTTTTCAAAAACTCGCGAAGTGTTGAAATTAAATTTCCGTCAATCTGATGGGTTGACTCTTTTTAAGCTTAGGATAAAGCAGATCGCACACCAGTCTGTTCCTCTAGTGTGCCTTATATTGAACTCCAGTTCAATTCTTTTAAGTGAATTAGTATAGGTATTTATTCCTTAGTATTTCTATAAAGCAATTTACCAAGCTAGTTTTTTGCTTAATTTTCTATCCAGTAAACCGTTTAATCTGTTTCATTTCACCTTGCTTTGTTCTTACTACATATATATTATATATGTAGTTGCGTATATACATAGCAGGTTTGTATATAAAATAATAATAATAAAATACCTACAGTTGTATTTCTGTCCTTTCATATAAAAGAGACAATCTGGAGTGGTTTAGCCTCCTGCAGGTGAGTTCCTGCTAGGGTTAAACGTCATCCAAGCAAGATATATATATATATATATATATATATATATATATATATATATATATATATATATATATATATATATATAAACATGTTTTCTTTTTTCAGTGTCACTTTTTCTTTACAGTTATGCCAAAACAGGAGGTTGAGGTTGGCAGGTGTGGTCACAGGAAAGGCCTCTGGGACACCCACACCACCTGCCTGTCTTGCACCAACTGTACTAGGACAGATGGCTGTCCGATATGCTGTCTTTGGCCTGATGAGGTCTGGGACCTCGCAGAGTCCAGGAGAACTTATAAAGCACGCAAGAAGGTCTCTTCGTCTTCTTCAGAATTTCCGGGTTCTCTATCTATGAGTCCCTCGGGTCTCAGAGAGAGATCAGTAAGCGGACTGGGAGTGAGTTGCGCCCTACCGTGAGGAAGGTCAGCACCGTCCCTGATCCCGAAAAGCAGAGAGCGAGTCGTTCCTCTCATGGAAGGGAGGAGCAGCACCCTCTCCACTTTACTAGGACAGAGAGCGAGTAGCGCCCTCATGTTAGGGAGGGCAGTACCCTATGTCACGTCAAAGGACAGAGAGCGGGGTCGGCCGAAAGTGAGTCGCGTCCACCTGTGAGGGGAGAACAGCACCCTTTCACCCCCAGTGGTCCGTTGTGGCGACAGGTTAATGCTCCACTGAAAGGGAGGAGCATCGATCTAAGTCTGTCAGATCTGGGAAAGGATCTTCGTACAGATCAGAGTCGCCTGACCGGTCATTGGCCGGGTAATGGTCACCGGGAACAGTGTACCGGGCACCGTTAGCCTGGCACCGGGTACTGGTCACCGGGCTCCGGTCACAGGGTACCAGTCACGGGGCACCGGTCACTGAGCGAGAGTCACCGGTCACCGGTCATAGGACTACGAGTACCGGTCATTACCGGTCATTCGAGGCCCATCGGTATTGGGAGAGGGTCCGAGCCGAGTCTCCCCTACAGACTACCGTTTAGTCCCTCTTGGGACCTTGATTAGTCGTACCGACGTAGGACTAGGTTAGAGGATCGGATCGGCATCCTCCCCTTCCCTATGATTCCTTTAAACCCCCACCGGATGTGGGTCTTTCCACCGCATGGCAGCAATTGGACGGCCCCCTACTTAGAGCCATGGCCTTCAGGGCATTGGCCCCATGGCGGTGAGATTGATGCTGCAGTACTTAGAAGGAGGGAAAGGGACAGACTCTACCCCAACCACACTAGGAGGGTTGAAAGTCGCTCTCATACTTCTGCCGTGCCTGCCACTAAGGACAGTCATCTGGTTCTGATTGAGGAGTCACGAGTCGAGGTCCCTCTTACCCACAAGTCACTCCAACCAAAAAATTCAGATAGACACTCGGTCACATAGTCCTGCTTCCCAGGTTCGAGTGCAGGATGAGGATGTCCTTCCTGTTCTCGTGGATTCTCACGAGTTTGATACGGAATCGACAGAGGTGGCACCCCCTTCCTAAAGATCTCCCAAAACCATCGACGAAGGCGGCAGAGGAAGAAGAGGTCTGGTTGTTTGACAAAGCGGTTAATTTGGTTTACCGCCTATTGCCCACTGATTTGTGTCCCAAGCCCTCAGGCTCGGAGGACACTAAGATTCTCTCCAGCTTGGAGAAACTAGCTGGATCCGCCTCCCGTCCAGACCTCTTGTTGCTTCCTCACTCGGCTACGGTAAAAGAACTATCCCTAAGGTTTTGCAAGGGCCAGGAGTTTCCTAGATAACGTAGATGATGGTCCGTCCCCCCCTTCTATGCTGAGACCTTTGGTCTCTTCTGCTAATTATCGGTTCACACCCCTTACTGGTCCCTTAAACCTCCCACTTTAGATGCTGCAGCAACGCAAGTTGGTATTTCCACAGGGACTTGGGCTTGCCTTCCAGTTAAAACACTGGAGGCCTTAGAGCAAAAAGCTAGGTCACTAGTGACCATAGCTTCGCATGCTGATCTCTTTTCGGCAGCCTCCTTCAACCTGCTTAGGGAGGAAACTCTGTCGCCACTTGCTCTACATCGTTTGTTGGAAGCCGTGGCAAAGACATAGAGACATACGTTATCCTTGTCCATGGCTTTATCGACACAGCTTCTCTATCTCCGCAGGGATGTTGCTTTGGACACATCCAAGGTATTACTGGAACACAGTAAGAACCTTTTGAGAGCTGCTCCCCTAGAGACTCTTTTTGGAGGGCTCATACCCTCGGTGGCATCTCAAGACTTGAGAGACCAGCAACATCGTTATCTTGCATCCGTGCCTGGCCCGTCGAAACCAGCCAGGAAGCGAAGTCATCCTGAACGGCCTCAGAGCCCTTCACCAAAACTTTTAAAAGCCACGCAGCCCCAGTCTAAGCAACAATCTCAGTTCAGACCTCCCCTTCGTCAGTCGACACCTAGAAGGATACACTACAGAGGCCAAGGGAAGAGGTTTATGGGCTCTTCCCCCTTTCCTAATTAAAAGGGGGGGTTGGCCCTAGGGACTCGATCCCTCTCCTGCAGAGTGTTTCCTCTTCCATGGGTTGCTGTGGGTGCCAGACTAAGCCTTTTTTCAGAGGCTTGGTCTTGCATCATGGCAGATGGCTGGATCCTCTCTATCATACAAGGAGGATACCGTCTTTGGTTTCGAGATCTTCCTCCTGTAGTAAGGACCCGTATGCTCATACACCAGTCGAATCTGGTGCGATTAAAGGAAGAGGTACACTCCCTTCTTTAGAAGGGTGCAGTGAAGAGGGTGTTAAAGGACCATTCTCCGGCTTTCTACTCCAGCATTTTCGTGGTACTCAAGAAAGGGGGAAAGTTTTATCTAATTATCGATCTTTCCTCCCTAAACAAGTTTCTGCAGGAGGAACCCTTCAAGATGGAAACAGCAGCTTCAGTCAGAAATGCCATAAGGCTCACCCACTGTGCGGTTTCCATCTATCTTTAATATGCGTATCTTCACATCCCTATCTTTCCTCCTCACATGAAGTACCTCCAGTTTTGCTTGGGACAGAGAGATCTTCCAATTTCACGCTCTGACGTTCGGTCTAGCCTCCGCACCCAGAGCATTCACCAGGGTCATTGGAGTAGTTGCAGCCAACTTAAGGTCACAGGGTATCCCAATCCTCCAACATTTCGACGATTAGTTGATCCACAATGGCATGCTCGAGTCCCTCAGAATTGACCTTTCTTGCAGTTGGTCTATAGTGACCATCCTGGGTCTCTTACCCAACCTAGAGAAGTCGGAGCTTTCTCCATGTCAAGATTTTGTCTACGTGGTGATGAATTTCCTTACGAACAAGGGGTTAGTCCGTGTCCCTCGGGACAGAGTAGACAAGATCATGTCCCTGTTGGAGGCACTGAGAGCCAGGATCATGCTGTTGGCTCGTCTTTTTCTTTCTCTGCTGGGGACCTTGAACTCCGCAGCGGACCTGGTCACCCTAGGCAGATTACACTTGCATCCTCTCCAGTTTCTCCTCTTGACAAACTGGAAACCGCACAGGGACCCTCTGAATGTCCAGATTTCTCTAGGTCAGGCCTTCCACCATCATCTGTCTTGGTGGATTCCACAAGTACTTCACAAAGTAAGGAACTCCACTGCTCAGCTCATATTGATAGCCCCTCTATGGCTCCAACAATCATGGTTCAACGATCTCATCAACCTGCTGGTAGACCAGCCCAGGATGCTACCCCAGAGGAGGGACCTTCTGTCATAGCACAGGGGTTCTCTTCTGCACATCAATCCTCAGATTCTCCACCTTCACGCTTGGCTTATCTCAAATGATCTCTCCACCAGGAGAAGTTTTCAAACAAAGTCGGCAAGTGCATTGTTCAATCCAAGAGGCGATCTATGTCCAACGTCTACGATGCAAAGTGGAAAATCTTTTGTGATTGGTGAAGTAGGAAACATATCAATCCTAGCTGTCCCTTTTTGAGTGCATTGGTCGATTTTCTTCTCTTCCTGTTTGAAGAGAGACAGTGCTCAAGGGCCATAGGGCAGCCCTTTCTAACACTCTAAAATTGTTGAAGGGTCCGGCTATTGGTGCAGACCCTCACTTAGCAGACCTGATCAGGTATTTCGAACTGCAAAGACCAGTGTCTTGCTCTCTGATGCCTAGGTGGAATCTCTCATGTGCCTTGTGGTCCCTTAATAAATCCCCCAATGAACCTTTAAGTGAGGCTTCTTTCAAGAACCTTACCCTCAAGACTGTTTTCTTGCTCTCCTTAGTGCCCGCGAGAAGAAGGAGCGAGCTTCATGCCCTATCCATAGAGCAAGGTTGTTTGAGATTCAGTGGGAATTATGAGTTGGTTTCTTTTCTTTGCCAACCAGGTTTTTTAGCAAAAAAACAGGTTCCATCAGTCGCTCCACTTCCAATTGAGATCCCCAGTCTCAGTCATATCTGTGCTGGGGATGATCAGGATAGACTCTTATGCCCAGTTAGAGCTTTACATTTTTATTTGGCAGCTTCTAAAGAGAGAAGGAAGGGTAGGAAGTGTCTTTTTCTCCCCCTCAAGGGTTCAGCTGATATTTCAGCTTCCACTGTTTCTAGGTGGATTACCAAAACTATCAAGAGAGCTTACCAGTCCCTTACCAAGAGAGATCTTTCCTGCATGAAAATTAAAGCTCATGAGGTTCAAGCCACTGCTACCTCATGGGCCTATTTAACTCATTCATCTCTAGAGGATGTGATGAAAGCCGCATTTTGGCGGCCTCACACGACCTTCTCCTCCTTCTACCTTCGCTCGTTGGCTCATCAAAGTGAAGGCATATTTTCTTTGGGTCCACTGAGGGTACCATTCGGCAGTAGTCAATGTCTTTACAGTGGGGGTGAGTATTCCTTGTTATTTTTCCATAACTCATCAGCCTCCCACCTAACTGGCAAATTCAGCTACGCAATAGCAACAGAGTAAGCTATTACATGTACTGATATTAAAATGTAGTTTTTGGGGGGTAAAACTAATTTTAATCATGTAATACTTATCTGTTGCTATTGCCAGATTCCCTCCTCCCTCACCACACTGATGTCCCATGAGTAAGGCTACATCCTGAAAAAGAATGATGTATAATGGGAAGTCACGTGCTAAGTCTGTGGGGTTTACACAGAGTTCTATTCTCTAGAACTTTCTTCTACCCTATGGGAGGATGAATTCTCATCATACAGTCAGGTATTTACCGTCCCGGAAATAGATCAGCTATGCAATACCAACAGGTAAGTATTACATAATTAAATTAGTTTTACCCCCCAAAAAACTACTTATTGCAATCTCAGCAATATCCAGAAGAAACAGTTAGCAATGGATAAGCAAAATTAGGCTGATAGCAAAACTTGTAGCAGAGGAGGCATTAGAGGCTGTAGCAGGGATGAATTTGCTAATTTCAGGGACCTGTGCAGGCTATTTTCTGGATCATCATTCAGCACAATTGAAGATTTGGCAGGTAAGATTCTATGTGACAGCAAGCGGATACAAGAATGATGGAGAGAACACTACTTCCGGCTGCTAATCAGGCCTCCTGCCACCTCATCCCAGGAGATTGAAGATGCTGCCAATCTAGCACACCAGCCCAGAGCTTAAATGTTGGTCCACCAATGTAGGTCAAGGTAACTGCAGCGCTTAAGAAATTTAAAAATGGGAAAGCAGCTGGGACATGTGACATCACAAGTGAATTGCTGAAAGCCAGAGGCAAGGGCTGCATAGCATGGGTAACCAGGATTGTTTATTCTGTGTGGGAGAAGGGCGACATCCCTGATGATTGGAAAAAGGGTGTTATCCTGCCCTTCTATAAAGACAAGGACCGCTGTCTGTGCCATGAAACCCCTTCACCTCTATCCTCCTAACCAGAGTGAAAGACCTTTTACAGGAATTGCACAGGAAAGAACAGTGGCTTTACACCAGGAAGGTCAACCAATGACTGCATCAATATCCTCAACACATTGATACAAACCTGCAAGGAATTCAGTCAACCACTATGGGATAGACTACTTTGACTGAAAGCTGCATTTGTCTCAGTTGACTGAGCTGCCCTCTGACTTCTACTCAAGAGTATGGGCAAGGTTGTCAGCCTAATAAAAACTCTTTATACCAACACCATCAGCTGTGTTCAAGTTGATGGTGAATGTTCACAATGGTTTCATATCAACAGTGGCATTCAACAGGGATGTACCATCACCCCAAAAATTTTTCTGCCACCAATGGACTGGACACTGGAATGAATGGTAGAGAAGGGACAGCTGGGTACAACCATAGGTGACCAAGTTTTTACAGACCTTGATTATGCCTGAGTTGCTACAGATCTTACTGCTCAGAGTAGACAGCTTGCAGGAGGAAGCAAAAACTTTTGGTCTCAAGATCAACTGGAGCAAGACCAAAATCCAAATGACCAACCACAAGCCATCACATCAGCATAAAACACCACAGGAGCATGAGGTTGAGGTACTGGACTCATTTACGTGTCTTGGCTGCTCACTCCACAGCTTGGAAGCAGCAAACCAGAGATCAGGCATTGCATCAAAATCACTCACAGCTGCATGAAAACCATGGATATATATATCTAGCGCTTAAAGATCAGCCTTGTTACAAAAATCCAGCTGTAGAACGCATATATACTAACACTCTTGCTGTATGGTGCAGACATATGGATGCTCACAGCAGCAATTACTGAAAAGCTTAATGCCTTTGATCAATGGTGTCTCTGCAGCATCTGCCATATCACATGCACCCAACATATCACATATGCAGAGATCAGAGGCAGAGCGAAGCAACTACCGGTCACATATACCGTCAGATTTAGACACTTGCAGTTCTTTGGCCACATTGCTAGAGCGCTCCCTGATATGGATCAAAACTGTGCACTTAAAGCTGCAATTGGAAAACCAGTGCAAGGGTGGAAGCACCCATTGGGAAGACAAACAAGCACCTGGCTCCGAATGGTAGAGCAGGACCTCAAGAAGTTCAGCCGTAGACTGCACACCAGATGACACACGGCACAAGATCTCATCTACTGGCACCAACTCACATCTACAGCAACGCCTTGTTGGGTGGCACATTAATGACGATGATGAATTTACTGTTATCAGAATATGTGCAGTGCATATCACTATTATCAGAATATGGGCAATAGTCATATTACTGTTATCAGAATATGTGCAGTGCATATCACTGTTATCAGAATATGTGCAGTGCATATCGCTGTTATCAGAATATGTGCAATAGTCATATTACTGTTATTAGAATATGTGCAATGCATATTAATGTTATCAGAATATGTGCAGTGCATATCACGGTTATCAGAATATGTGCAGTGCATATCACTGTTATCAGAATATGTGCAATGGTCATATTACTGTTAGCAAAATATTTGCAGTGCATATCACTGTTATCAGAATATGTGCAGTGCATATTACTGTTATCAGAATATGTGCAATGCATATCACTGTTATCAGAATATGTGCAATGCATATTACTGTTATCAGAATATGTGCAGTGCATATTACTGCTATCAGAATATGTGCACTGCATATTACTGTTATCAGAATATGTGCAATGCATATCACTGTTATCAGAATATGTGCAGTGCATATTACTGTTATCAGAATATGTGCAGTGTATATTACAGTTATAAGAATATGTGCAATACATATTACTATTTTCAGAATATTTGGAGTGCATATCAAACTTCTAATGTTATTGTATTCTGTTTTCTCTTTTGTGAAATACAAATTATTGCTCTTTTCTAAATGTTACCAATGGGAGCAGTAAATCTGTGTAAGACATTCTTGGGTGATGTTATTTTGTAATGTACATGTACAGTATGTGTTACAATTATATACTGGTATATAATGATTATAGCCACTCTATAACTGTTCCTTTAATGCTGATAAAACACTAAAGAAATGTTTCTTTATATATGGACTATAAAGTTGGAACAACAAATTATTAGCTTATATATGCTACTGAAAACTTAACTGAAAAGGTATAAATCATTTCAACTAGGCAGTAAATAAGGCATAAATTGTAGCATCAACAATTTATAGTTGGTTGGTGAGCTTTTAATGACGCTTTCACCAAATCATTTGCTATATCATATGACAAGGAAATGGCAGGTATTGTCACAGGATGAAGCCGGGTTGGGACTGGATTAGTGAAGACACCAAAAGCAACTGCGTTAATAAGATGTTTATTTATAAACGCAATTTAAAGATGAACAAATCTGACACCATTATAACAAAAAGATAAGGAAAATCATAAAGTTCCTAACATGGAACTATCAACAACAAGTAACTCAACGAGAAAAATCAAAGATGAATTTAACGAATGGAATTTTAAACAAACGTGAATAGCATCCTATCACCAATCAACAAATAAGAGTATATGATCTACATCCCAATATAAACAAGGTCTTATTAAGTACCAAGGGTGACCAAAGCATGTGATTTATGTGCTTATCAATATGATACTCATCAATTTATCAATTCATCAAGCGATATTGGAATATGTATGAATTTATGAATATATCGTTCATATAACGAAAATGAAATGGGAATGCATGAAATTATGAATCTATCACACATATAGCGACATTGAAATGGGAATGAATGTAATTTTGCACAGATAGCAATATTGAGATAACAATAAAATGGAACACGCAATAAATATAACTATCGTGACGCCCGTTTGACGACCAAGATGTATCTCCGGTTCCACCCGCTCTAGTCCATGGTCAAGGAGCCACCACGCATGGTCCACCCCTCCCAGCCTGTTGAAGGATCCCTCGAGAGCCTTCACATTAACACAGACCCGTTGGTCGAGAAGCCTTGGTCCCTCGCATCGAGAAAACCAATACACTCTTCCGAAACAACGTCACCAGACACAGCGTACACGTCACACGAAACCACACAGAGTTCTGTGACTTCACACCACCAAACCATACATAAGGAACAGCTAAAAGTATAACAACTAAACCGTGTAGTACATATGACACGGTTAGTACTTTTGTATTGATATATGTTGCGCATGCGCGCACATGAATTACGTCTCGTTACACATTACATTATCATTCAATGCATGCCGCGTATAATTAAATAAAATCCGTCTGTTCAGTTACAACAAATAGCTAACTTGAACCAGCCTATATTATTTCTAATATCATGGCGTTGTATGACCTAGGTATTGACTCTCTGTAGAATTTGGAATAAATTCTAAAACATCTAATATATGAAACAATTATGTCATATAAAACGAATAGTGATAAAGAATACAATCTTAAATTTCACATACCTCTACAGCTGAAGTTTTGCTCCCGTAAAGAGGTAAGCTTTCTGACAAGACTCGTCGTAGTGTAATTTGTTTATAGAGAATTCGCTCTATATGTACTCTAGCTGTGACAGATATGCGCAGCAGCTAGGTACGTGAGTTTTCACTGCAGGCAATTTGCACGTGCAGCATGGGGTGAATCGCGCTCAGTATTTCAAAATAACTAGAGCCGAAAAAATAAACAACCCCCGAGTAACGCTCTAGTCGGAAACGAAACCCGAATACATTTTTGATCACATATACATATTGATATAAACGATACAATTCCGTGACAGGTATTAGTGCCTTTCCCAAGGACACACTGAGACATCTGACCCAGGTAGCCTAGGTGGGTATCAAACCAGCAACCCTTGGATTGCAAGTCTGATGCTGTACCAATGGAGCTATCTCGGCTCACAGACTATAGAAAAGGGCAGTAATAAATCATTTTCTGTGCACCTGTTAGATTCTGTATTGAATATATTAGGGACTAAGCATTTAATATTTAGGTGGTGGGGGTAGGGTTGGCCTTGGATTTTCTTTCAAACCAGGATATTTTTTTTCATTTACATGAAGATAATTCATTTTTTTTTCAATTATTATAATGGATATAATTAGTTCTTTTTTTCTGCAAATCAGAACAAGAATATTTTTTTCAAGTTATTTGGGGGCCCTGGAAATTTTATTTCACAAAAATTCCAGGTGCCCTGTACCCCCCCCCCCCCAATTAAATGGTCAGTAGCTTACTTGTCAGATAGCTACTCTTTGGTTCTTCTTTAGATTTGTTTTTTTTTTAGGCTGGAAGTTAGATCAGGAATTGGCCTACAATTAATGAACTTATCACTTACTTGCAGTTTACTTTAACCTTAGGAGGCACAGTAGTTCAGTTAGTAGTGCATCGGACTTGTAACCCAAGGGTTACAGGTTCGATGCCCACCTAGGCCAGCCCAGGTCTGCTGCCTTGGTGTGTCCAAGGGAAAGGCACTCACCATTTATACTTGCATATAATCCAGGTCCAAATGCAAACAACATTGACCCTGATCTGCCGTCGCATATTGCGCCGGCAGATCAGGGTCTATGTTGTTTGTTCTACTGATTAGTTCTTACAAACTGCATAGACCCAGATCTGCCGGCACATTATGCAATGGCAGATCTGGGTCTATGCAGTTTGCAGTTGGTATCGGCTTATACACGAGTATATATGGTAGCTCCTCAGCATGATATAGCCAATATTGTGTTAAAAGTGCTGTTAGAACCAACACAAATATTTTGACCTTTACTGAAAGAAATACCTTTGTTATTGAAGGAATTTCAGGTCTGTGTATATATTTTGGAGCAGGCAGTCTTTATGTTAGTACAAAAACTTGAGAAAAATATTTTCAAAGAATTCTTGGGTAATATAAATAGAGTTCCATTTCTTATTGGATCATATTAAAAATGTGATCATGCAGAAAGTTTTAGCTCACCCAAGTGAACTTATTGTATGTCCTTCTGTCTGTTGCACGTTGTTTGTCAACCATTGTGTATTATCAGCAACATTTGCTATTTTAAAAGTTTTAAAAAAACATTTAAACCTTTTGCACTAGATCTTTTTGGTAGCATTCTTTAATCAATGCCTTTCAAGTTTATACAAATGATCCCAAGTTACATTCCGCTAGAGCTGCTGTTATTTTTATTAAAAAAATTGTTTAAAAGACTTCTGTGAAACCACTCAATAGAGAATTACTAAATTTGACAAAAGTTATGTTGCATTCAGGCATTTTAATTTGTGTAATGCTGAGATTTGCAATGAATATGGACATCTTTTCTGAAAACAGAAAAGCCTTTAAAATAACTTCTTCTTTTAAGAAAATGCTTAATAATATTGGATTGATTTTGACAGATAGACTTGTTGCATCAAGGTATTTTAAAGTCATACAAATAATCCAGATTGATAATCAAATATAGCTGCTGTGTTTACAAGACTTATTTTTTAAAAACACTTGGCAGAATTTGAGTAAACATGATAGAAAGCATCCTGACATCAAGGTCTTTCAAATGCATACCGTATATATATTCACATATTAGCCAATACCAACTGCATAGACCCAGATCTGCCATTGCATAATGTGCTGGCAGATCTGGGTCTATACAGTTTGTAAGGACTAATCAGTAGAGCAAACAACATAGACCTTGATCTGCTGGCGCATTATGTGATGGCAGATCAGGGTCTATATTGTTTGTATTTGGACCCAGATTAAACTTGAGTATATACGATATGCCATTGTTAAAAATGAAAATCTTTTGAATGCCTTTGAAAAAAATAATGGTCAACAGTATTTGACCAGAATTGACTAAAAGCATCCTCCGAACCTAAATTATTTGGCCAACTTCTCTCTCTCTCTCATTTGGCTATAGGCCAAATCATATGTTAATCTCATGGCAATTGGGCTTCTTCTTTACTTAATAGATTTTGAAAATGCAAGGAAAAAGAAGCTTCACTTTCATTAATTGGTATTAGGATTAAAATAGACAGTTCCATAGCAATTTGTACCTTTGCTTGTCAACATGGAGTTTAACCACCTCTGCTTAATGCAAAGGTGGCCTTGTATTTTTGGTTTAGTCTCCTACATATATTATAAAATGTTTAATAGCTGGAGTCCACCAAGAGGCATATTCCCTCTGCTGTCATATATTTATACAGTCTAATCTTGTTAATCCAATACCACATAAACTGTCATTATTTAAAATGTTCAGTAAACCCAATGTCTGATAAATGGATGACATTTTGAATAATTGTCAGTGCTTATTTCTGTTCATGACATTATATTAAAACTATAGTCTATACTTTGCAGATGATGATCAGCTGTAATGGACAGCCATGGATAGATGTGACTAATTATTATACAGGATGTATGGCAGTTGAAATGAATTCTTTGAATCACAAGAAATTATTTAAAAATATACAAGAGAGAGAGAGAGAGAGAGAGAGAGAGAGAGAGAGAGAGAGGGAGAGAGCAGAAAACAGGCTTTCTATCAGTACATTTCTATTTTGGTAATTTGTGTTTGCTGATTTTAACCCATTGTGACTAATTGGAAATGGTAAATTTTGGTTGACTTATAAAGGTCCATCTTCTAGCTTAGCCTCCATACAGGTAAATTTATGACCACAAAGGCTTAAATTTGTCTGCTAGTGACTTGACTGAAAATGGTCTATTTGTAGATCAATGGAAGTTAGATATAAAAAGACTAGACTGTACTTGCCCACAATCCATGGAAGTTATTTTTAATTCTCTCCAAATATACATGAATACAAGGTAATCTTTTTACCACCAGTCTTTGCCTTTGTTGGTAGTTTACTTCTTTTTTTCCTTTTGGTCCTCTAAATGTCTTTAACAGACAAGTTATTTTGTAGTTTTTATATGATCAAGTAAAAGATGGAACTGACAATACCAAACAAGTTTTAAACATTTTTTCTGAGGCATGTGTTCCTACAAGAAATCTAGTGTTAATTAAAAGATACCATATATACTCGCATATAAACCAGGTCCAAATGCAAAACAACATAGACCCTGATCTGCCATCACATAATGCGCCGCAGATGAGGGTCTATGTTGTTTGTTCTACTGATTAGTCCTTACAAACTGCATAGATCCAGGTCTGCTGGCACATTATGCGATGGCAGATCTGGGTCTATGGAGTTTGCAGTTGGCATCGGCTTGTACGTTAGTATATATGGTATGTTTTGAAAAGTACAGTGTTCCCTCATCATAAAGCTATTCATGGGAGCAAGAAGGTATACTGCCTTATATTGAGACCACCTTATAATAAAGTACATGATACATATAATTTTGCTACCACATAATGAAATGGGATCCATGACAATACTTTCCTTATAACAGAAACTGTGTTATAACAAAAGGGCCCTATAGTGAGGGAGTGCAGTAATTTCTTTCACTCCAAGGTTGCACTTTTTAATATGGTAATGCTTGCTGTATATTTAAATACAGGTAGATGCAGTAACAGTAAAACTTTTCAATTAAGACCACCCAAGGGATTTGGTAAAGTTGGTCTTAATTGGAATATGGTATGATTTTAGAGTACCGTATATACTTGCGTATAAGCTGATATGCAGTTTGTAAGGACTAATCAGTAGAACAAATAACATAGACCCTGATCTGTCGGTGCATTATGCGACGTCAGATCAGGGTCTATGTTGTTTGCATTTGGGCCCTGCTTATACGCATGTATAGATGGTATACATTTGCTCTTTTTTAAAGTTAAGTGCTCCCTCATTATAATACTGTTCACAAGAGCCACTAAAATGGCCTGTTATAAGTGACTGTGCTTTATACTGAGGGTTGTTATAATAGTGCATAACAACACCAATATAAAGTATTTAATAATGAAAAAGTACATTATAATTAGTTCCCATCAGCCAGAAACTAAATTTAAGTATTTAAGTGAAATAAAGTAAGACAAAATAGTAAGTAAAAATGTAACCAATTCAGTGGGACTATGACCATTCTGATGTTATAAAATGGTACGAGTATACTGAGGGGCTTTATAGTGAGGAACCGCTGTAAATGGGATGACTAAGCATGATCACTGTTGGAGAGTAGTCTCGATTTAGGGGTGTTCTGGAGAGGTTTTACCGTAGTAGTAATAAATACTGAAAATACTGAAAATTGTCTTATGTGGACACCTCGTTATTAAGAGACAACATCAAAGATAACTTTTGTTACTGTAATTTTACTTGCATATTAAACCACCATATAGGTAAAGAAAGCCTTTTTACAAAAAACAATTTTATTTTGTTCTTTGAATGTTTACCTGTATTTATGTATTTATCTGATGATAAGCTTCATGATAACCCACCCACCCCACACCCTTTTTTTTTTTAAAAACACAAAATTTGGGAAATATTTTCTTGGGATATCTTAGTCCAAAACTAAGCCTATTCATTGTTTTTTAGTCTAGCCCCCTTAAGCCAACTTATTGCTTATTCGGCTAGCCCCCTTTTCTTATCATGGGAGAAATAGTAAAAGTTTATAGTCAGGATTACACTGTGCTTACAACCATAGTTATCTGAGCATACTAGTATTTATTCTATTATAAAACCATGAGACTACATAATGAATGTTAAAAAGTATGGGGTGGACTTTTTAATATACAGCTGTATAGAACAAACGGTGTACACATTGATCTGCCAGCACATTGCGTGAAAGCAGAATTATTATATGATCCCCTCAATGTAAAGTACCTCAATATAAGACAGTCCCTTTCATAAGGCAAGTGGTCATGGACCTCATTACATATTAGCAATATTATGTATAGAATACCTCATTATAAGACAGTCCCTTTCATAAGGCGAGTTGTCACGGACCTCATTTCATAGTAATATTATGTATGAAATACCGCAACAGAACGCAGTCCCTTCCATAAGGCAAGTGGTCATGGACCTCATTTCATGTTAGTAATATTATGTATAGAATACCTCAATATAAGGCAGTCCATTTTTATGGCTCCCATGAACAGCATTAGAGCAAGGGAGTAAAATGATACAGGTGTAGAAAAGTTTGATCCTTTTCTATCATTTCAGGGGAGATGTTGTTCCAGATCATGTTCAAAACCTGTGTGTATTGTGGTGACATTTGCAATAATAGTGACAGTATTACTAGCAGTAGGATTAACGCATCATCCCATAGAGAGTTCACAATCATCAGTGCAAGCATTAGTCAGTGAAGCTCAAATAGATGCTGATCAAGGTATGCCAAATATCTGTTTAAACCCTCACTTCTTTTTCCAAGAGTTACTTGTAATGTGTCATTTTTTGTACCATTTTTATAAATTATTTTTGGGTTTACGAATATTAAAGGTAAAAATATTAATGATAATTTTAAACTGAGAAAATTTGAGTAAGAAGAAAAAAATCACAGTGTCAAAAAATAAGATGGCTACAAATAATTATAATATTTATGTTTGATGTGGTTTTGTGGGTTAAACGCCAGTTTACATCACATGATACGTGGCGGCCAGAATATTTGGTGAAGGAAGATCCCGGGAAGAACTACCGACTCATGAGAAGCTACTGGCATGCTTTCTCACATACCCACATTGAGTGAGCCGAGACTCGAACCCACAATGACAGAGGTGAGATGTGAGTGATCTGTAAAGGCAAATGCCTTAGACCCACTGGGCCGCCTGGGGTCCCTATAATATTTATGGATTGATGGTGTTCAAAAGATTAGAGGGTATGATAAGTTACTACACTATGTACCATATATACTTGCTTATAAGTTGAGTCCAACCTCAGACAATATGGTAAATGCTGTGAATTCATTTTTTTTCCAGGGAAGCTTTTTTATATGTCCATCATAATGCAGAGCATAGTGTTATGTCTGTTGATTCGTCTGCCTTTACATCCATCCATTTTGGTTTCTGCAAAGTAACTTGACCACACTTTGTGGATTGTTTGCTTTGGGATAAGGAAGAAGTCCATCTATTTGGGGGTCAAAAGGTCAAGGTTACTGAGACTAAAAAGAAGAAAAATGGTTTCTGTACATGAAATTTTGTTTCACACCTTGAACAAACTTTGTGGATGGGTTGCTCTTAATGTAAGAAAGAAGCTTATTGCTTTTGATGTCAAAATGGCCAATGTCAAGGTCACTGTGACTAAAAGAAGAAAAATTATTTCTGCACAATAACTTCACTTTGTCATCTACCTGAAGCAAACTTTGTGCATAGCTTGTACTTGAGGTATGAAATACACCTATTGATTTTTTTTTCTCAATAGGTCAAAGGTCAAGGTCATATTGACTCTTAAGAAGAATAGTGGTTTTTGCACAATAACTTTAGTTCTATACTTAGCTTATTAACCAGACTTTGCACATAGCTTGCACTTGGAGTTAAAAAGACTAGATTTGGGGGTTCAATAATGTTTCAGAGGTCAAATTCACAATAAGTAAAAATACCATGGTTTCCACATAGTAAATGTAGTTCTAGCCCACATACAGCAATAAATAATGTGGATGGGTTGCACATGGGGCAAGAAAAGTGCCTATTGATTTTGGATCTAAAGGTTTATGGTCAAGGTCACTGTGACACAAACAATGGACAAGGTTTCTGTAAAATAACTTTCTTTACACACCTCATAGTGGCACCCAAGCTTGAAGAGGGCTGGCTGATATGGGAAGGAATTCACTACAGCCGTTTGGTCAGACAACTTCAAAAAGTCAAGGTCACAAATGACCCAGCTGGTTTTCTACACCATCTTCTTTCAACAAAACTTTGTGAATGGTTTTCTTTTGGGCAAGGTAGGAACCAAATGTTTGTAGGGTTAAAAGGTCAAAATCAGGGTCACTGAGACCCATTGGTCAATACTGTCCAGAGTCAGCCAGGCCATACTAGTGTCTGCATACAAGACTGTTAAACATATGGCAGGCATATAATGTACCATTCATAGTACTCTTGTTGTGGGTTTTGCAAAAATTACATTTTTGTGTTGTTTACTGTATGTACTCGTGTATAACTCGGCTCCAAATGCAAACAACATAGACCCTGATCTGCCGTCTCACAATGTGCCAGCAGATCAGGGTCTATGTTGTTTGTTCTACTGATTAGTCCTTAAAAATTGCATAGACCCAGATCTGCCAGCACATTTTGCGATGGCAGATCTGGGTCTATGCAGTTTGCAGTTGGTATCGGTTTATACACGAGTATATACGGTACTTAAATTTTGTGGATGTACCTCCTCCAACAGTGGCATTTATGACAGTTTTATTTTATATCAGGTTGTTCAATTAATGGTTTGTAGCAGCCACAAAGTCCATGAAAATAACTAGAACACAAATAATACTGTATATACTTGCTTATAAGTCGAATCCAATTGCAAACTGCACAGATCGAAATCTGCCATTGCATAATGCACCAGCAGATCTGGGACTATGCAGCTTGTTAAGAGTAATTGGTAGAACAAACCACTTAGAAACTGATCTGCTGGTGCATTATGCAACTGCAGATCAGGGGCTATGTTGTTTGCAGTTGGACTTGACTTATAAGCAAGTACATACGGTAATAAATTCACAGTATTATAAATTTAGATGCAATAGGACTTCACGAACTCGAATACCCACCATAATTCGAATGACTGTTGTGGTCCAAGCATAAAGATTTATCTTTTTCTGTGACCCTAAACACTCTAAATGACTGAAGACTAAACAAAATTTTTGGCTTCTGCAGAATTTGAGCTTTTGAAGTTTCACTGTATTTAATTTTCTCACTGAAAAGTTATATAAAAAAACAACAGTTTTTTTTTATATGAGTACTCCATTTCACTTTTCTGAATTCATAAATTAAAATATTCTATACATGTACAAAGTTGAAAATTAAATTCAGATAATAATTGTATGATGTTTAGCACTATTTACTTATTAGAATTTCAATGTCTGTTGTCAAGTAGCATATTTTAAGTGACTTTCCTAAAACTGATTCTTTTTGGTGGGATTCAAACAAATTTTCCATATGTTTCCTTTGATTTTATGTATAAAGTTGTCAAATAAAATTGATACAAGCAATAATTTATGCTCATAACAAAGAATTTTTTTCAATGCAATTGATTTTTTTTCCCAGCTTTTTTTAAAAAGTAAAGGCAAATTGCTAAATTGAATACAGTAAAATTACTGGAATTAGTTCTTTTATTTATTTAATATTTTGGCACAGAAGCTGGGATCAGGTAACAGACAATCCCTATTAGTAACCTTTCCCCTGCACACCACACAGAAAATTGTATTTTTAACTTCTTTTAAATTCACATGATAATAATTTTATCTAGCGTTGTATAATATTGGCATGTTACAAATAATAAATCAAAATTTCTTTAGGTGAGATTTTGCTTAAATATAAATAAAAGAGAAAAAAATGAATAACATATAATTAGAACATACCATCAGGCCCATTGGAGTGTTTAAAAAATATGTATAATACTTTTAGAGTTCTATAGCCATGAATAAGTTGAATAAGTTAAAGGAAAATTCAAAGCCCATGTAAAAAGTTCCTATCTTTGTGAAATTTATCAGCTTGAACATAATATTTTATCTTTCTCTTTCTCCTTTATTTTTTTTTCTTACATTTTAAACTTTCATGTTTTACAGTAATGACTAACACCTAATTTTTTTCCACTTGAGTCAATTTAGCATACAGACTTCATGGATGGTATCTTAAATAAATTTCATGGTCAGCATAAATATCAGGATTTTATAGCTTTATGGTCCTGTTATTAGTAAAAGTTTGCCAATTTAAATCCTGTTAAAACTCAGGTAATGAGCCTTAGTACCTCAGTTTTCCATTTTTAATGAGTAGATTCACTTATTGCTTTACTATGGACTACTATGGATGCTTGATTTGACCATGGTGTTTGTTTGTGTTTTATCTGTGTTACCCCCCACCCCCCCACCCCCATACAGTAAACAGGGACAAAACACATTTTATGCTTTACTATACAAAGGTTAAGTATTGGTGTTTAGCTCATGACTACATAGATTTTTCCATGCTCTATACAGCTCTCCCTGATCAGTGCTGTTGGAAGTAGACATAAATGTTTATTCAGTTGTAAACTTTCCATATTAATGACTATACATTGTATATTGTGATGGGTTACCCTTAGGTTAACTCTGCATTGTAAATGTAATGAGTCTATGAATTAGAGCAGTGCATGGATTTTATGCATTTCATGTGAGGCCTTTGCTTTAGGGCTAATCAAGGTAATTACTGATGCATGAAGTATACTCCTAATTGTGGTCGTACTGGCTGTCACTGCAAGGTTACTCAAAGCCTGTGACTTTCATTCACTAAATCTGGCTTCTATAAGTGGACAATGATATTAGCTTCTGAAGCAGATTTTAAGAACAATGAATTTAATTTAAAAAAAAAACAAAAACAAAACTCCATTAATCTCTGGTTTTTATCAACTCCTTATAGTACCTTTACTTTCATATCATAGAAAATAATGTTCTTTTTTAAATTTGTTATATGTCTTTTATGCCCAGTCACAGGGACCAATAGTTCGTTGACAAGATCAATTTAATCTGAATTTATTTTCTTAATGTTTACAATAACTACTGGAAACTACTATAAGTGTTGTGGTAGTGAGCTATGTGATCATTGATTACACATCGGTTTAATTGTCAGAAAACATATTAAATTACTTCATTTGGTGTCTGAAAACAAACAGTTGAGAAAAAAATTTGCCCGGCAACAAAATTAGCACCTTTGATAATGTGCTACCCATGAAATAAAAATGTCACATTTTTCTATCTTTACATCTAGGGTAATGAATGAAATACAGATATTACATGCCTAGTTGTTGTATTTTATGTATATTCATCCACCAGAAAATGCAGCCATACATGTATTGTTGTGTGCTTTCCAGTAGAACCACATGTGCTATATAATTAATGATCATGAAAATCTATACTGCAAATGCACTAAAATTTCATCATTGATTCACAATATCCTATAAATGTCACATTTTAGTGTCATCTGCTTCAAAGCCAAATAATTCATCCGCTTTGTAACATTATGTTTCCTTTTGTCCACATTTGTGAGACTATCCATGTGTATGACTTCACAAAAGTATGATGTCCAAATGACAAAGTAACTTACAGACTACTAATAATTCAGAAACTTGGCCCATATTTTTTTATGGAGAATGAGCTTGGACATCTGTTAATGATGCTTTGATTGTACAGTTTGTGTAATCTCATTAGAGAGTGGTCAAAACAGATCAGGTGTCAATTTAGACCAACAAGTTGTTCTCTGCCTCTTTTTCTATTTATTTGACAGTGCTGGCACCAGTAATGTCAAAAAATACAAAATAGATGAAGAGAACAACTTGTTGGTTTAGTGTCTAGTGTGTGGCATGATCACAGAGAGTTGTCAATTGCACACAAAAAAGCACGCACAGTTAACTGGTTATGAGAGTTTACTGGGACACTGAACATGTGTCATACCTATGGCTCAAAGGAGTTATCAGCTGTGAAATCAATGTGGATACTGCCTTTAAAAATGTGGTCTTTGGTTCTGATGTACACTGGAAGATCACGCAGGAAGTGTCACTTATGAAATAGGACTTGGTTACAAAAGAGTGAAATACATATAAAATCAAAACTTGTATTTTGATTAAATATAAACAGCATTTGCAGCAAACACAACATATAATAAAAATACAGGCTGTTCAGACTTACATGAAAATGGAAGCAGAATACTTACTAGGAAACACATACAGTTGTCTTTCTTCTTTACTTTCTTTGTTTCTCTTTCTATATTTTAAAGTTCACTTGTTTGTCAAGTAAAGAATATGTTTGTTAGCTGCAGGACAATAACTACCTCTAATCCACTGTACATAATACAGCCATACAGGACAATAACTACCTCTCTAATCCACTGTACAAAATATGGCTATGCAGGACAATAACTACCTCTAATCCACTGTATATAATATGTCCATGCAGGACAATAAATACCTCTAATTCACTGTACATAATATGGCAATGCAAGACAATAACTACCTCTAATCCACTGTATATAATATGGCCATGCAGGACAATAACTACCTCAAATCCACTGTATATAATAAGACAATGCAGGACAATAACTACCTCTAATCCACTGTATATAATATGGCCATGCAGGACAATAACTACCTCTAATCCACTGTATATCATATGTCCATGCAGGACAATAACTACCTCTGATCCACTGTACATCATATGGCCATGCAGGACAATAACTACCTCTAATCCACTGTATATAATATGTCCATGCAGGACAATAACTACTTCTGATTCACTGTACATAATACAGCCATGCAAGACAATAACTACCTCTAATCCACTGTACATAATACTACCATGCAGGACAATAACTACCTCTAATCCACTGTATATAATATGGCCATGCAGGACAATAAATACCTCTAATCCACTGTACATAATACTACCATGCAGGACAATAACTACCTCTAATCCACTGTATATAATATGGCCATGCAGGACAATAAACACCTCTAATCACCTGTACATAATATGGCCAACACAAATAATTGTTTGTTTTGTTGGAAGATTCCTTTGAATGTATTAGTCCATACAGACTGCTTGATGTATTGTGAGATAAAGGGGATTGCAGCTGCTAATTACAATACATATATTACCATTAGTAGTCTTCAATCAAAACCCTGACTGTATCACATTGATGTGAACTCATGTGTAATAATGTCTACACTGACAGTCAATAATTTTTTTTTAATTGAATCAAGTCGTTAAAAAAAGAAACAATGATAAATCATCATCCCCAAAATTTTAGTTGTCAGAAATAAATAAAAAAATAAAACACATGCAATGAAATCTTACTGACATCTTTGTGCATTTACTACCATACACATATTTGATCCCCATGCCAGGCCTCACTTTTAGACGTCACATGGCAGTCTACACAAAATGGCAGCCATATTAAAAGACAATGGAGCAAATCTTTAATGACAAGTTGGTTTGGTTTTTATGGGTTTAACGCCATTTTTCAGCACATGATAGGCTATACATGGCGGCCAGTATATCTGGTGGAGGAAGAATCCGGGAAAATCCCGGGAAGAACCACCGACCCATGTGAAGCTACTGGCAAGCTTTCTCACATAACCACATTGGCCGAGCCCAGGACTCGGACCCATGCGGACAGAGGTGAGATGGCAGTGATCGGTAAAGGCAAGCGCCTTAGACCACACGGCCACCCGGGGCCCCTTAATTTCAAGTAACACAAAGGATTTAGAGGCAAACTGTTGTTAGGCCAACAAAAAAAAAATGTGTGTGTTTCCGGTCGTCTGACCATCCCTATTTCTCATTACCGACCCTAGCACCCCCCCCAAAAAAATCACATTGCTGAAATTGATTTGTGCATCTAATTAAGACGGTTTTGCCCAGTACTTTGAAGTGCTTGAAATATTATTTGATTTATATGTAATGTTATAAAAATAAAAAAAATACCTGCCTACCTTAATTTTAAAACCAGTGCAATAGGAAACACACATATTTTTTTTTTTTGCCTTAACCCTTCGCTTCCCATATGAAAATCTAACCCTATTACCTGTGCCTTCTGTATGATGCTCATCACACCATACTCTTGCTCCTTAGAAAAACATATATACTTTAAAATTGAAATCTACTTATAATAAGTAAACCATATTAGCACCTCTACACAGAAACTGCTTAACATAGGAAAATGAGGTTTAGAATGCATATTTATATGCATATGAGCATGACCTTATCAGATTTTTGTGCATTTAAGTGATTTTTTTTAGAGATTTATCAGGTTTTTGTACACTGTGAACTTAGCTGCTTTTGTCTGTAGTGGAAGCATATATGTTTTATAAAAACAAATCTTGTTAGGAGTATAGATCATCATTTAAGGCTGTTATAATTATTTCCTTTGAAATCGTGTCTGCTATTTTTTTTTGTCCCATCATCCTCCAATAACAGATTCATAGGACAAATTGATTCAATAAAAAAATACCTACAGATGATTTAAGATAGCCTTTGACTGATAAATCTGTCTCAACAATGAAATGTTTATTCTGATGATTGTTTCGATAAAACCAATCCGATTAAATTTTTTTTATCAAGACAGATTTATCTGTTTAAAATAGTCTCTGCATCTTAAAAAATACAGCAATTTTTCATAAGTATATATTATGCAAGATAAATTATTTCCATTTATCATATGACTGTGTCATTTAGTGCAATATGCCCATATCAAACCTTTTCTATATGTAGCACATATTGTAATACCTCATGATATCACAAATGATGTCATGTCATATAAGGTGAAGGTGTAGTGACCCAGGCATCAGAATGTATTTCAGAGTCATTTAAGAACATTATTCTGGGGTTTCATCATGTGATTAATAGAAACATGCATTTGTGTTCTCTCCAAGGCATGCACATGATAGAACTTATTAGACTTGTTTTATCAATTTCATTTGAAATGAGCACTATCATAAGATTCTCTGCTTATATCCCTATCTCATAAAATGTCATAAAATACCGTATATATTCGTGTACAATTAGGTTCCAAATGAAACAACATAGACCCTGATCTGCCATCGCACAATGCGATGGCAAATCTGGGTCTATGCAGTTTGCAGTTGGTATTGGTTTATATGTGAGTATATATGGTACTATTTCTGTCAATAGTACATTTAGGAAAGATTGATGCAAAATATGGCAGACACATATTTTCAGGGGAAGTAATGTGACTAGAACTAAAATGTATTACACCTTACCTGGTACTGTCTTGTTGTCAACATAGAAAATATAGTTCAGATTGTTTTCTACTCAGGTAAATGGATCCAAGGCTTATGCTGGAAGGAACATGCATCTTGCAAGGCACCATATTGTCATTACACATGCATTGATGTTCCAGGTAACACAGTTACATAATTTATCTTTTTCTAGCATTTTCTGAAAGAATGTGGTTTAAATAAAAAGTATTGACCCTTTTTTGGAATATATATTTTTTTTACCTTTTTTTTCATTTTTTATACCTTTTTAAGACTTTTTACAACATACATGTATTAACATTTTATGATATTGAGGAGCATGGGTTTACTTTTATTTGGAATGGTTTATCTTAAGATTTTAGCATATTTTTTTGTTACCTTTAAAATTTTTACTCTGTAATTTGTGCTCAGCATTATATAGACCAGCTCATACTGATGTGCAGTTAAAACCTATACACACATACATTCTCTCTTTTTTCATTTTTTTTTTCTTCCTTTCTCTCTGTTATGTATATATATGTATATATTGGAAACCATGCTAGCTCAGTTGGTAGTATGTCGGACTCATAATCCAAGGGTTGCAGGTTCAATACTTGCTCAAGCCAGCCCAGGTAGGCTGCCTTGGTGTGTTGTTGGGAAAGGCATTTAGCTCCCATATTTTCAGCATGATATAGCCAATATTGGGTTAAAAGTGCCATTGCAACCAACAAAAAAATTATATATATATATATATATATATATATATATATATATATATATATATATATATATATATATATATAGATTTGAGATAAAAAAAACAACACAAATGCCGATAAATTTGTGCGACTAGTTTCGCATTTACTATATGCTTCTTCAGGCACAAAATGTTTTTGAAAGAAACTGATGACGTCTATAAAGTTATAAACAATTACGTCATTAACATAACGTCATGTTTTTGAAATAAACGGATGACGTCTATATATTTATAAATAATTACGTAATTGACATAACATCATAAATGATATGCTTTATCATACAAATATTATATGTATAACGGGATCAGAATGATACATGAGTCTCTAATGAAAACTGAGAGTGAGATTATAATGTAGAGACTAACAGTCATACAAATAACTACATATTTTTATATAAATATTATATGCATACATATATATACATATACATACACATACATACATACACATACATACACACATGTATATATATATATACATATTCACATACATACATACATATACACATACATATATATATATATACACACATATATACATACACACCAACATACATACATACATACATACATACATACATACATACATACATACATATATACATACACACATACACATACATACATACATACATACATACATACATACATACATACATACATACATACATACACATGTATACAATATATAAATTCCTCCACTAAAAATCTATACAATTTTATATAATGCCTTAGTATTAAGGCCATTGGGATACAAAGTATCTAACCGATTAATCCAATAACTTTCTTTAATAAGTCTGTTCATTTCGCCGTGCATAATATCGATTGGCATGAAAGAAAAATCATGTAAAGAGTGATTATTTGTATTAAAATGTATTGAAACATTAGAGGAGAACTGAGGATCCATACAATTTTTTATATGAAAACGGTGATTATTCATTCTCTTAGAAACTTGTTGAAGTGTTTGTCCAACATATTGCATGTTACATTTTTTACAGGTTATCAAATAAATTACATCAGTTGATATGCAGTCAGTGTTATAATGTAGAGAAAACATTTCTTTAGTATTGGAGCTACTAAAATAGGTACTTTCTCTAATATTTGCACATTGAGAGCACCTACGTCTGTTGCATTTAGATGATGAAAAACATCTTTGAAAATTTTTTGTCGGTTTAGTTCTGATCAAAAGATCTTGTAAATTCCTAGGTCTTCTATAAGCAAGAATAGGCTTGCTCATGTAAAGTGTTTTGACGCTGTTTTTATCTGATAAGTTGAGGAGACTCCAATATTTATTTATTGTAAGGCCTATATTTGGCAATGAAGGATTATATTGTATTATGAAAGGAATTACTCTATTACATGTATAGGATAATTTCTTTTTTGGAAATATGTTTTTAATTCATTTAAAGAATGTTTTAATTGATAATCGTTTGAAATGATACGTCAGTATCTTTTCGCCTGACTATAAGGTATACCGTTTTTACATGACCTGGGATGACAAGACGAATATTCCACATATTGGTGGATATTAGTTTCTTTTACGTGAACATTTGTAGAGATATTATATATATATTGATTGCAAAACAACTAAATTTCAAATGTTAAAGTAAATAGCAGCAAAATTATTTCGGGTCTCATGAATCACATGTAAAAGAAAAATCATTAGTTGAATTTAAGAGTTAATGTATGATATTTATGTGTGAATAATTGATTTAAGATCAGATAAATACAATCTCATAAAAGAGAAATATTGTTTGTCATCATCATCATCATCATCATCATTGCCTTTGCATTGGGATTAGTTGTTACTAACTGAATTACCATATGAAAATAAAGAATTATTAATATTATTATTATTATTATTATTATTATTATTATTATTATTATTATTGTACTCAGTTGTATACCCTTTGATTTCATTAATCAATGAATAAAAATCATAATTATATCCTTTAATTTTTCATACAGAAAACTTGTATTAATTTTCTTATTATTATTTTGTAAATATTTGTATTTAAAATAAGCTTGAAATTGTAATTTGTTACCTGTAATAATTATTATATATTGATTGCAAAACAACTAAATTTCAAATGTTAAAGTAAATAGCAGCAAAATTATTTCGGGTCTCATGAATCACATGTAAAAGAAAAATCATTAGTTGAATTTAAGAGTTAATGTATGATATTTATGTGTGAATAATTGATTTAAGATCAGATAAATACAATCTCATAAAAGAGAAATACTGTTTGTCAGCATCATCATCATCATCATTGCCTTTGCATTGGGATTAGTTGTTACTAACTGAATTACCATATGAAAATAAAGAATTATTATTATTATTATTATTATTATTATTATTATTATTGTACTCAATTGTATACCCTTTGATTTCATTAATCAATGAATAAAAATCATAATTATATCCTTTAATTTTTCATACAGAAAACTTGCATTAATTTTCTTATTATTATTTTGTAAATATTTGTATTTAAAATAAGCTTGAGATTGTAATTTGTTACCTGTAATAATTATTGAAACAAATGTGTGTTTGAAAAATTACAGACAATATGGCATTATCATTTTCATTATTATTACTATATTATTATTATTATTATTATTATTTTTATTATTATTACAGATTTAGAGAGTTTGCATTATTATTATTATTATTATTATTATTATTATTACAGTTTTGGAGAGTTTACACCAGATCCAAATGCCCATTATAAGTGAGTGAACCTACGTTATGTTATTTGGGACAGTTGTAATAAAAAATCTCTATCATCTGTTTTTACTCATTTTAACTAAAACTAACTAAAATGAATAAACTGCTACCAACACCATTGGTGATTTTTGGCAAGTTTAATCAGATTTACTAAGACCACTTCAGCTACTACTACCACTACTGTTGCTAGATTTTGTTTTTATCCCCCTTCTTTTAGGGGGGATATTGTGATACCCTCCATTAATCTGTCTGTCAGTAACCACATCTCTTCATAAACCTCTGGGTGGAAATTCACCAAACTTGGTACATAGGTTGCCCATGTGATAACATCTGCAAGAAGAGTATCATGTTTTTTTTGTGTTTTTTTACATCTCCCCTGTGGTCCTGGGGAGAGGATCAAAGGTCAGATATACACAAATTGCAGTTACAGTGACATATGATTTTTTTTAATACCAAACTTTAAACATAAAATCACAGCAAGAGGACCATGATATATGTTGTGGGTTTGGGGTTATGACCCCTGAGTCAAGGTCAGAGGAGGGAGGGACTGTGTAATAAAATGAATAGGAATTTGTCATGGTGAGCCATGGAATTTGCTCTAGTTTTCTTTTTTTTTTGCCAGTTTAATAGATTTCTTGTTGTGGTCTGAATATTTGCACTCTTTTTCCTTGTGGCTTCCTAAACTGTATGTATATTTGCATGAAAATTAACTTAATTAAGGGTTGTACACTTTCCCCAAAGTAGCTCATCATGACCCACTTTTCACAGTCCAATGATGAATGTGGAGTTTTATCACTTAGTGTCCATTTCTTCCATTTTCTTTTCTCTGTTTAAATTAAATTTTGTATGCATATTCCAGAAGGATTGAAACAACAGTTTGCCTTCATGAAAACTGGTATGTTTTTGCAGTCCAAAGGAGGTCACTCTAAGCAGTACCAAAGCACTGTATCTAAAGTAGGTCACTGTGCAATGCCAGATCCAGGATTCCAAGCTAGAATTTGAATGATTTCATGGATTTTAAAGGGGCTGGGGTTTGGAGGCCTGTATATCACAAGTTGGGTTCAAGGGCCAAGGCTTTGGTGGGAGGCCCATGATCTACATATGCACGATTTAGGAGGGAGGATGTGCTGCCCCCTTTACAGTTTGAATCTTGTGCTACTGCTCTGCACTGTTTTTCATATCCTAGTAACAATGTGTGTGTGTGTGTGTGCATGCATGTGAGAATAAAAAGATGCAGGGAAAGAGGAAAAAATATATACTCCTCTTTTCATGACAATTTGAATGCATTCATCTAGGTACCTAGTAGATATTTGTAAGTTTTGCTCTTCAGTGATTGTTAAGTTTTGCCAATCCATTACTACATTTTTATCTTGATTGTAATTAATTTGGTTTGAATTATTTAACTGTACTAGGAGTATAGGGACTGGCAGTTATTGTAGAAGCCCACACAGAAATTAACTCAGGCAAATTCTGATGCAGAAAAATGTTTGATTGGTGATTTCTAGAGCATGGCTTATTGAATACATAGAGTATTAAATATTGTTTCTGATATGTGGACTTCCATGTACATGTATTTTCACACCATGAGTTGTATATGATTGAACTTTTTTTATGTGAATATTTTAATTATTTTTCCAATTTCAGATTGTCACATTAAAAAAGAAGGTAAGTTTTTTGTTTGGCCAAGAAATGTACCCATTGTATCCAAAAATAAATTAACTTGACATACATTATGAATTTTTTTTCTAGACAATTCATGGGTACCATTCACTATGTCATTGTACAGTAAAATGTCCATTATCAGGACCCATTGGAAGAAATATGGACTCCCCCCCCCCCAGATAATTGGTTGTCTGGATAAACAGATAATTGAACATATAATTGATTGTCTGGACAAACAGATAATTGACTGTCAGGATAAACAAACAATTAAACTGATAAATGATTGTCTGGTTAAACAGATAATTGATTAGCTGAAAAACAGATAATTGGTTGTTTAATTAAATAAATAATTAAACAGATAAATGAATGGTTAAACAAATAAATGGTTGTCTGGATAAACATAATTAAGCAGATAACTGATTATCTGGATAAACAGATAAATGATTGTCAGGATTAAAAGATAATTAAACAGATGATTGTTTGGATAAACAGATAATTAAACAGATATTTGGATATTTGGTTGTTTGGATGCACAGATAATTAAACAATTTTTTGTCTGGATTAAAAGATAATTAAACAGATGATTGATCTTCTGGATAAACAGATAATTGTTTGGATAAACAGATAATTGATTGTCTGGATAAAAAGATAATTGGTTGTCTGGATAAAGAAACAATTAAACAGATAAATGAGTGTCCAGTTAAACAGATATTTGGTTGTCTGGATAGAAAGATAATTAAACAGATAATTGATTGTCTGGATAAACATATAACTGGTTGTCTAGATATACAGATAATTTGTTGTCTGGATGAACAGATAATTAAACAGATAATTGATTGTCTGGATAAACATATAACTGGTTGTCTAGATATACAGATAATTTGTTGTCTGGATGAACAGATAATTAAACAGATAATTGATTGTCTGGATAAACATATAACTGGTTGTCTAGATATACAGATAATTAGTTGTCTGGATGAACAGATAATTAAACAAATAATTGATTATCTTGATAAACAGATAATTCATAATCTTGATAAACAGATAATTCATTGTCTGGTTAAATAGATAATTGGTTGTCTGGTTAACCAAATAATATAACATACAATGAAAGTTATATAAGTGAGCCACCTTTGGGCATGTGAAAAACTGGGTGTAATATAGTGGTGGCTGTTATATGGAGGTTAATTGTATATGGAATGTATTATGGTATGTATGTATGTATGGGGTTTAACAACATGTCAGTAAAATCCTGGCTATATAGTGCTGATTAAAAGTATCATTCTATTATCATAAAGGGAAACAACTATGAAAAACTTTAGGAAGATAAACCCTTCTAAATCAGTGTAAATATGTAGACATTTTGTTAGAATCATTGTCCTTTTTGACTTGCAGCTAGATATAGTCTATGACAATCTCGTGAATAGCAACAAGTCTCACAGTTTTCAATGGGATCACTTATGATACTTTGAACATGTAATGGCCATCATCTGACAATCTGCATATCAACTAAATCAATGTGTTCATCTGATGATCTACATATCAACAAAATCAATGTGCTCATCTGACGATCTGCATATCAACTAAATAAATGTGCTCATCTGACGATCTGCATATCAACAAAATCAATGTGCTCATCTGGAGATATGCATATCAACAAAATCAATATGCTCATCTGACAATCTGCATATCAACAAAATCAATATGCTCATCTGATGATCTGCATATCAACCAAATCAATATGCTCATCTGACGATATGCATATCAACAAAATCAGTGTGCTCATCTGATGATCTGCATGTCAACCAAATCAACGTGCTCATCTGATGATCTGCATATCAACAAATCACTTTGCTCTTGCAATTCTTTGTAGAGTAATTGCAGTGTAAGACAAAATCTTGTGAACACAGCTTGTCTTGTAGTGTCTATGGATTACTGTGAAACTTGGTCCATATTATAATTATCAACTAAAGATTCACATATTGACAAGTTTTTGTGCTCAGATGATTTTTGGAAGAGTTATTGCTCTTTTTTTATTTACAGCTGGATACAGTATATGACAGAAGATTGTGAATGCAGCTACTCTTACTGTTTTCAGTGGATTGCTGTACATATTATCATCATTATCAAAGATATGCATGTTGACCAATCATTTGTTCTCACAGTATTTTCAGAAGAGTTGTGAACTTTTTTTAAACTCTAGATTCATCTCATAATGGGGGTAGTGGTGGGGTGCGAGAGAGGTGAAGATATTTTTATATGGCAAATTGCACACCATTGCTCTAGTTATACATTTTTTTTGGATGTGTACAAATAATTATAGCTAAACTAAATGATAATCAGAAATTTTCATTTTTACCTATATAATTATATATAGAGGGGATCTTACACGAGTGCTCTTTTCAGATAATAGTAATAATAATAATAATAATAATAAAATCTGTATTTTATGAGGGTGACACAATTAGTACAAAAACTAATCTCCCTTGCGACCCTCAATTATCTATGTATGTACAGGTAAATATATAAAATACAGCTGGCAAACAAACATACAAAAAAGTCTTATGGATTAGAGTACACAAGAGCAACGGAGTATGGATTCCACGCACAGAGCATTGTGTACACAAACATGCATGATTGAAAACTTTTTCACACACACACACACACATTTTATATAATATATGCATATACAGTGCTATGATTCTATGGTCTAAGTAAAATGTAACAGAAAGAAAGTGAAACCAACAAATCAAGTAAAAATCAACAAACAGTTTATTTATCGATTAAAATGAAAATCAAAAGACATTTACAGTAACATGAATTAAAATGCAAATAATCCAATAATCCTAAGTCACAAGTTCTAAATATGTAATGTTCTGAATGAATTTCAGTATCCTTGAATGTGCTGATGTGCCAATAGTCTTTAATGTTGTGATGTGCCAGTAGTCTTTAATGTGCTGATGTGCCAAAATGAAGTACTCCAGAATATCTTTGAATAAGTTCACATAAATCCCCAAATCATCAATTCAAAATCCAAAAAGAGAGAATGAGCACTATAAGTAAATTCAGTGAATCTTTTGAAGCAAATAATTCATCTCTCTGACTCTTTATAGACTGATGGTAAGGTCAAAAACTCAAAATTGTCCACTCAACATGGTATATATAAAGATAGGTCACATGACAGAATGTTCTAGAAAATTATATGGTGCATGTGACTTTTAACACACATCTATAAAGGAAATTGTAGTTTTATCTGTAAACAAAGCAGCCCTGACCTCAAATTAAATAAACAACTTGTTTACCAAAACATCTTTGGACTCAAATACTAAGTAAACAACCTAATTCAAGGACAATAGCTAAACATGTAAACCTTATACATAACATTAAGGTTTGAGCAAATATTAAAGTCAAGAAACATTTGTAGTTTCCTAAAATATTTATAATATTATATACAAATCATACATAACAACAGATGAAACTTATGAAACATGTAGCATGATTTATATCTTTTGTAAGCCTTAGTGAGCAAGGATAGTGAAATGATTCAAAAAGTTTAATAAATTTTATTTGAAATGAGCACAAATGTTAGATTATGTTTTTCACATGACAAAATAAAAAGATTTGAAATTTTTGTACAATAAAATTTCAACAAAGCATAATGAAATAACTTTTAAGTACATTCAGATTCAAATTTGCCTTGGGTATTATACCTACATTCAGATATGTGTATGCTTTGGGTATTATGCCTACATTCAGATATATGTATGCCTTGGGTATTATGCGTACATTCAGATACATGTATGCCTTGGGTATTATGCCTACATTCAGGACATGTATGCCTTGGGTATTATGCCCACATTCAGATATATGTATGCCTTGGGTATTATGCCTCCATTCATGACCTGTATGCCTTGGGTAGTATGCCTACATTCAGATATATGTATGCGTTGGGTATTATGCCTACAATCAGATATATGTATGCCTTGGGTATTATGCCTCCATTCATGACATGTATGCCTTGGGTATTATGCCTACATTCATGACATGTATGCCTTGGGTAGTATGCCTACATTCAGATATATATATGCCTTTGGTAGTTTGCCTACATTCAGGACATGTATGCCTTGGGTAGTATGCCTACATTCAGATACATGTATGCCTTGGGTAGTATGCCTACATTCAGATACATGTATGCCTTGGGTAGTATGCCAACATTCAGGACATGTATGCCTTGGGTAGTATGCCAACATTCAGGACATGTATGCCTTGGGTAGTATGCCTACATTCAGATATATGTATGCCTTGGGTAGTATGCCTACATTCAGATACATGTATGCCTTGGGTAGTATGCCTACATTGAGGACATGTATGCCTTGGGTAGTATGCCTACATTCAGATACATGTATGCCTTGGGTAGTATGCCTACATTAAGATACATGTATGCCTTGGGTAGTATGCCTACATTGAGGACATGTATGCCTTGGGTAGTATGCCTACATTCAGACATATGTATGCCTTTGGTAGTATGCCTACATTCAGATATGCATTTTTTAGCAGAAATAGCACAACAATCATGTGTTAAATGTATTTCTATCCATTTCAGAGTGTAAACTAACCTACTGTAGTGAATATGTGAGATGCCTGAATAGTTGTGATGAGATAAAAGCAGAAGTTGTAAAAAAAACTTATGATTGTGATGACTCTTTAAAATGTAAGTATGTATACCAAAAGTACAGTCAAAATTCTTTTGAATCTAAATTCTTTTAGCTATGCAATTCTTAGAGTTGAGAAGGCTGTCAAAGAGCAAACTTAATTAAAATTTCTAACACACCCTAACTTTATTTATTTTTGTGATTTTGTAAAAAATAAAATAAATTTTTTGCTGGTGCTTAAATTTATGGCTTTGGTGAGGGATTCTATCCTTTCCAAAGATGGATCATTGTTCATTGGGTCAATTTGAGATTTGTAACAACAATGAAATCCATAAAAAATAAAAATTGGGAACCATGTAAAATAGTGACTTTAAAATTCAGAACAAATTTATTGGTAAGTATGGAAAAATTTGTCTTGTAAGTTGCTAGACTACTAAAATATGACGTTATTTTCTACATTGAGAGAAAATAATTGTATACAACAGCTATACTTTGATAGTTGCATTTGAATGTGCAGAAATGAATTCTCTGAAAACTAGGCCATCTTTATTTTGTGAGATTTATCCTGATTAAGTTCTGAGTAGTACAAATGAAGTGACAATGGAACCTTTGGAAACTGATTGGAGTGTACCTTTGGAAACTGATTGGAGTGTATCTTTGGAAACGGATTGGAGTGTACCTTTGAAAACTAATTGGAGTGTACATTTGGAAACTGATTGGAGTGTACCTTTGGAAACTGATTGGAGTGTACCTTTGGAAACTGATTGGTGTGTTTGTTTTTTTAAAAACTGATTGGAGTGTACCTTTGGAAACTGATTGGTGTGTTTGTTTTTTTTAAACTGATTGGAGTGTACCTTTGGAAACTGATTGGAGAGTACCTTTGGAAACTGATTGGAGTGTACCTTTGGAAACTGATTGGTGTGTTTGTTTTTTTAAAACTGATTGAAGTGTACCTTTGGAAACTGATTGGAGTGTACCTTTGGAAACTGATTGGTGTGTTTGTTTTTTTAAAAACTGATTGGAGTGTACCTTTGACAATCAAGCATTTTATACCCCCCGCTTTCATTCTTTCTTTTTCTTAATCATTTTGTCAGTGCTTTTTTTTCTTTAAATTTCATTTCATTTTTTATTGTTCTTTCTCATATAATGTAAAGTTATTGATGTAGATCTAATAACTGCATTCCCTGTTTTGATTGATTATTTGCATTGTAAGGGCTTCATATCATGCTTTTAGAACTTGTAGCCTGACCCCTTTGGCTCTTAAAGACAAATAAAATATGTATAAACCATATCCCAACACTGAGAATCTAGTGATATTGAAGATTTACTTTGTAGGTCTGTCCACATTAGTGTTACAATGAGTACTCAAGTACCCAAGTATGAGTTGGGTACATATTAGACTTGAGTCCAAAATCTGGAACTCAAGTACTCAACAGAAAGTGGAGATAACATTTAATTAAAATTTGGAAGACATGTTACTTAAGTTTTTTTCTCACTTCAGTTAAATTTGCCTTATGGCAGTCATTTGGACTCTTATTTTTTCTTCTATATTATGTATACGGGAGGTCTATATGCAATACTATTTTAGAAACACAAGAGAGAATGCTTCCACAAGACTTACTTGTGCAATTGCAAATTTTTATGGTGATTTTTTTAATTGATATTGCAATTTTTAATGTGCTAATATTTTGTATTAAAATTTCATTAATGTATGGAAAATTGGGGTGGAGTGGTAGGATGTTCTGTGATCAGAGAGATATTTTTGTCTGTGATGACTTCCAAGACTTGAGGCAGAGTCTAGTCTGCCACTTCAAGTACTCGAGTCCTAGATTTGGTAACCATTGCAGCCCTAGTCACATATTCACGCATCCATATATATGGGCAGTAACCCTTTCTTATCTATTTAGACCAAACTTGCAGTTTGGGTACATTGTTAGCTGAAATACATGTTTTGTAATGAAAACTGGGTCACTGTAACATACTTTTTTGAAGTTTATGCAACATTTCTAAAAAGGTAGTGTCCAGGCTTAGGTTCCAATACCATTTCAACTATTACCAGCATAACTAAAGTTTGGGTATACCAACGGTATCTTGAAACTTAACATGTCACAACTTGTTTTGGTGTGACCTACTTTCCAAGGTTCACTCAACATTACTTCAAAGTACTGACTCGTGCCATTTAAAAAGTGGCTTAAGCATAACAGTTCTGCTGAAAAACATTTTTAACTCCCAAAACCAACCTGACATGGTCATGTTTATAAAAACAAGATTTCAATACAACTGGAAAGGTTGCTTCCTTGCTCTGGATAATTCCTGATTACTAGGAATTTCCTTTACTCAGAGCATAAATGTGTTTGAGTTTGAAATTTTCGGCAATATCACACTGCCTTCATCAGCGACTACTGTTGATCACGTGACTTGTAATGGTCACGTGATAGGAGGAGACTGGAGTAGATAGGTGGTAGTTCAATGTGGTTCTATGGGGTTCAGATATGTGGACGATACCTTGACTGAACTACATGAGTACCATGTGCAGGAGTTCTCCAATCATCTCAACTCCATCGGTATGCCTTACATCTGCGGTACGTCAGAAGCCCTAGCCAGAATATTCAAACAACATGGGGTTAATATATACCACAAACCATACAATTCTTTAAGACAACAACTCACACACATGAAGGACAAAACAGAAAATTTGAAGAAATGTGGTGTGGTTTATCATATCAGATGTAGTGATTATGAGAATGACTATATTGGTGAAACAGGCAGAGTGTTAGAAACGAAGATCAAAGAACACATCAGTAGAGAGTCATCTGCAATATATGAACGCGGCAGCAATATGGGACTGTTATGACTAGAGGTAATGTAACAAAAGAAAAGACTCAAGCAAGCTTTCAAGATTTAAATACAAATATTTAATTTCCTAAAATATTAAAATATTTCAACAAACAATCAAAGTGAAAGAATTAAAAATAACTTACAGTATAGAATATCCTTAAAAGTCCTAAATTGTTCTAAATTTCACTGATCCGGAAGTTAATCCAAATATTCCAAATGAAGTATGTTCTGAATGAAACCTACTATACTGATGTCCTAACAAGAATCAGTTATATCCAAGTGTTATAATTCCAAATAGTCCTTGTGAATATGGAATATCACAAGTTCTAGAAATGTTTCCGATAATTCCACGGAGCTGCATAATTATTGAAGTTTAAGAAACAGTACTAAATCCTAAATGTTCTGTATTATAATATATATCACTGAAGCAGAATATCCACACACAAAATGAACCAATCTCGTTTTATGACCTCTCAGGCTGAACGAACTATGAACAAATCCTAAACACAGCAATACATCCTATTATATAGCTTCTGACCTCGCAAAACAGAATAAGGAAAAACCAATTTAAACTGTATTGCGACTTAAAAACAATTTAATCCGTCTAGATTACAACCCTCTCCAAACCAATCAGAAACTAGGTTATGCAGGACACCGCTAAAGTACCTATGCACCTACGTTTTTACCAGTCAATAAAGTATTGACTCTTAATGGAACATAGAATCTAGGTCAGAAGTTCAACCCTCGTGCGCTAAATCACTTATTTTTACTAATGCTATAAGTTTCCCAAGTCCAATGTACTAAGTCACATTGAAATATCGTATATGTACTTTCTGCAAGACGACAGCTGTTAGATTAATATGCAGAGATCATAAACCTATACCATTATTTAAAAATGAAATAATACATAATTCCGTAACAGGACATTCCATCATTCCCAATCAGACGAAGGTCATCACAGCTGAAGACAACCTATGGAAAAGGAAGGTGAAGGAGGCAAGTGAAAAACGAAAGCAATTCCAGTCTCCTCATATCACGTGACCATTACAAGTCATGTGATCAACAGTAGTCGCTAATGAAGGCAGTGTGATATTGCCAAAAATTTCAAACTGGAAAACATTTATGCTCTGAGTAAAGGAAATTCCTAGTAATCAAGATTCCAATAGATCTTGTGAAAAGAAAAGAGAGGGACCTTTTTAACACTGCAGTATATTCCTGTAACCTGTAGCTTGAATAAACATTAAAGAGTCATGATTCGCATAACTTCACTCTTAATGCTTATGGAATATTATCACCCCTGGATGGTTTATACAGTTAACTGTCATAGATGCAATTAAAAGGTAAAAACAGTTGGAGATAAACAACCACTATTCTACAGATTGCTTATTTGATTTAGACAATAGCTAGGGCAATTTTGTGTCGCTAGTCCTGCTATGGGAGAACCCATTAGGCTAATTTACATAGGTAAAGTACACAAAGTGGAAGAACCCAATTGATTGGAAGTAAGGTAAATAAAAGCCTGCATATTACATTTTGTTGTCTTGCATGAGACAGTTGAACTTATCTTTGTTAAACATAATTGGTTAGTTCTCAATCAGCGGTAAAGGTTCTTTCAGTTGGATTTTACTCCATACAAATCATGAAAAAGCAAAGCATGATTATTTGAGTATTTGGAATGGCAAAATTAGGAGTAGTATAGAAGTGGGATTTCTTTTTGAAGGCACAATGCTGCAGTGTCGAAATGCATCTGTCATCTACCATGATAACTAGTGTGGCTATTGTATGTTTGACACTCCCTAACAGCAATATAGATGCAGAAAGATTATTTTCATTGCTCAGAAAAATGAAACAAGATCTTTGTGGAAGTATGGACAACAGTAGACTATCATCAAATGTCTACTGAGTGCAGAGATGAACACTAATAAAAGATGTATCACCTTCAAACCCTCCAATGAATTATTGAGAGCAGCAAAGTCTGTATCTACAAGTTAATGTTGCACTCCATTGTCCAACAAATACCGTATATACTCGCGTATAAGCCTGGTCCAAATGCAAACAACATAGACTTTGATCTGCTATCACATAATGCGCTGGCAGATCAGGGTCTGTGTTGTTTGTTCAATTGATTAATCCTTACAAACTGCATAGATCCAGATCTGCCAGCACATTATGCGATGGCAGATCTGGGTCTATGCAGATTGCAGTTGGTATTAGTTTATACATGAGTATATACGGTAATGACAATGAAGAGTAATGCATGACTAAATCATAAATGATGGAAAGTGTATGCTAACTAAATTCTCTTTTTGTTTGATAGTGAATTTTAAAGACAGAAACTTTGTGTATTTGTATGCCTCACTGCAACAGTTGTAGGGGCACATTTGTTACCCTTGTCTGTCTGTCTGTCTGTCAGTCTGTCCACCCAGTACACCTTGGTTAAATTTTATGTTTAGGCTTTTTCATTCAGAGTGGTAGAGCATCCATGTTCCATGAACACATTTCTCTTTTTTTTTAAATGTGTGTGTGTGTGTGTGTGTGTGTGTGTGTGTGTGTGTGGTTATGATATATGAAAATGCTAAGTTTAACTACTAGTTTTGTTTGGAAGTTCATAAAATTCTTCAAAGAAAACAGGTATTTATTTTCTTTTATTCAAAATTGAATTTCCAGTAATTTTTTACAGGCTTGTAGGACTAGTAGATAACTTATTGTCAATTTTACAATAATTGCTTACTTTGGTTACATGCACTGACCCCATTAGGGTCCAGAAAAGCCACTTCGTATGTCTCAAACAAACCCCACCACTGTCTGGAAGGTTGGCAGGTATGCTTAAGTGTGTTTAAGGTAATGTGTGTACATGCATCTATTGGTATTTCATCACTAACGCCTCCTGTTTTGACAATAATGGGTTAAATAAGTGTTTTAACTGGATTAATTGTAAAATGAGTATATATTTATGAGAAATAAAGTACACAATTTTCTTTTATTTTAGTTAAAAAATAGAAAGTCAGGAATTGGTATTTGTTTTGTGCCTATAGCATGGGATTGCAAGAATCATGCAATATTTTCACAAATGTCCCTTTGAAAACAGCATCATGTATCCCAGGGGTGTGCTGTTTAAAAGTATTACACTGGTTCCTTTTTTCTGTCTGATAAACACACCATACTCTTAAACAACAAGAAAACCAAACTGTCAATATAGTCCATTTTACGGAATAAAGTTCAGTAAACATTTGATTGATTAATGAAGTTAATTTGCAAGTCAACTAAATAAAACAGCATGGCCCATAAACAATTATGCATCACTGAATTTGAGTCTCAGGGCAGATACAAAAGCTTTGAAATGTAAGTAATTTTTATTCTGGAACTCAAATACATTTCATTGTATTTCAAGACTGAATTCAAGTTGATAAGTATCCCTCTAGATTTTACAATGTCCCCAGAAAAATTACATAGGGTCAAACCATGTTCCCTAAAAATTTCAGCCTAGGCGCAACACTGGTTATTAATAACTGTATGATCAAATTAATCTTCCAGTACTTTTTTCTTTTTGTTTTTCTCTTGCATGTTTTTGGGCTCTCGGACACTGACCATATTTTGTGGGTGAGTGGGTGAACTGGGATTTTCCTTCAGGTCAGAAAATTGTTTGTTCCCTATTACAGACAATGTTTTCACTGAATATTATGGGAGATTTGGACCAACAGGGAAGTATTTATTCCAGCAAAATGAAAAATAATCCCATGTCCACTTTCCTCCCCCCACCCAAGATAAAACTGTTGTTGCCTAACATGTGAATGAGTTAATAAATTGTACAGGCTCCAGATATATTACATTATATCATCATAAAATTATATAAGCTAAGAAAAATTTCTCCTTTTTGTTTTTTTCAGGTTGTCATGCATTGTCTCTTGCAAAAGAATGCTTAAACAGAACTGAAACCAACCACATAGCAAGTTCGTTCTGTAGTGATGGTGAGGCACATAATATGCCCAAAGTTCAGTGTGAAATGGGTAAATTACTTTGTTTTTCTTTGAGTAATAATTACTCAACATTTGATAGATTGCATTGGAAATTTTTTATTGAAAATATTTTAAATATTTTGTAGAATAAATTAATAAATGCAGAGAAACCTGACTATAAAGGATGCTGAATTAACCAGATAATTTTGTGGACAGATTTTCCTTTTTATATAGAGATGTAAAGTTAAGAAAAGAGATTCAAAAATAGAGTACTTTATGAGTAGGTGTTCTTCGCATTATACATTTATGAATGAATGGATTAATTAATTAACGAATAAATAAATGTATGTGTCATGTCATGCACTTTGACACATATACAGTTTTTTGTTTCTCAAAATTTAGCTTCTTGACTAAATTTATGGACATTTTCTACTCATTTAGTTGTGTGATTTAATTGTGACTTGACCAAGGCTCATAGAAAATTTACTGTAAATCATATTATTTTTATATTTTTTGCAAGGTTTGTATATGTTACATCATACAAATATTGTTACCAGTAAATATTTGTACATAATAGTCTGGATGTAAAAAACTTTTTTGTGAATTCTTAGTTGTTGCTAACAATTTTATGCTTGTAGATCAAGATTCATAATTCACAATAATTTTTGGGCACCATCAAACTTCTTTTTTAGGGTGGGTTGGAGATTCTTGTGATCAAACAAAAAGCAAAAAGGTATGTTCAGACCAAACATCTTTTCATTTCTCACCCAAAGGGAGGGAGACATATTGTTTTGTGTGCTGTCCATCCATCCATCCATCCATCCATCCATCCATCACTCTTCCTTGTATCTCAGAACTACTTAGCCAAACCAGACCAAACTGGATTTTTAGATACCTTGAGTGGGTCTCAAGATCTGTGACCATATTTATCAATTTGTTACAAATTTTTTTTAACTTCATCAACTTTGATCTTTTGACAAAAACTTTGTAATCATGATTTAGCAATGGACACTTCAGGTTGACAAATAAAATTTACTAGGCAAGTTTGTATTGATAAATAAATGGCCTAATTAGATTTTCAGACCATTTTGGAAATTTAAAATTTTCAACACATTTTGAAACTTGTTGGACTTGGATATTTTGTACCAAGACCTTGTTTACACTTATTGTATATACTTGCATATAAGCCTGGTCCATATGCAAACAACATAGACCCTGATCTGCAATCGCATAATTTGCTGGCAGCTCAGGGTCTATGTTTTTTGTTCTACTGATTATTCTTTACAAACTGCATAGATCCAGATCTGCCGGCACATTATGCAATGGCAGATCTGGGTCTATGCAGTTTGCAGTTGGAATCGTCTTATACGCGAGTATATACTGTATCTTGTAAACAAGATATTTCCAAAACTATTGAGCCAAACCAAACCAAATTGGTTATTTACATATCTTGAGTAAATTTGAAGGCTGAGTGGATTCTGGAGACTGTGACCTCATTTTTCAATTTAGTCATGCTTTGAAACTTTTGGGACTTTTGACCAAAACCTCATAAGCATGATTAAAGCAACCATCACTTGAGAGAGACATATGAAATTTGATACTCATATTTATATGTTTATGTAGGTGACTTCATTAGATTTTCATGCCATTATTCAGTTTTCACATTTGTCTACAATATTTTTTACATGTTTTACAAAACACAAATCTTGGTTGGCAGAGTGGGTGTGCATGGGATTGGTCAAGAATTCTTTATGCAGTGGAGGTTTATGCATTGTGAGTGGGTGAAAGAGGTCTACTTGACATGTAAGCAAGATATCTCAATTCTTCCACCTAATTTTAATGAAACCTACCCTAGCAGACACCCTCATATAAGGGATATTTGTTCCCAAAGGACAGCATTTCTGGGTCCCTTCTATTTAAAGCAGTAATTAAACCTTAAAAAGTCTTCAGTTAACGAGTAACCCATCCCCACCTCATAACATTACACAACCTGTACCATTTGAAACAATCAGAAAATAAAGGTTGTGGAAATGTTCTTCATGTTATTGACTATTTCATTGGCCTGGTTACCATGGTAACTCAAGTTCAAAATTCTTAAACACTTGTGTTCTAAACAATGATATTAACTGGAATTTTTTATTGAAAATCCCAAACTGATATGCCAGGAATATTGATATGACTATGACAAAAAGGTCTGAGCTGATATTTTTTGAACAAAATTGTAAAAATATGCAAACAAAGGGTATTTCTGTAATTATAAAGTTTTACTTTAAAATGCTTCAAGTTACACAATCACAGAGAAGAAAGATCTACTCTGGAACATGGCTTGCAACATCAACAACTAGGACCAGCTAATGTTTCATCATGGTCAGTATCCAACTCATAATGCATCAGCAGCTGACAACTCAGTCACAGTAATGAGGTATTGGCCTCTGATACCAACTCAGCCTCAGTAATGAGGTATTGGCCACTGATACCAACTCAGCCACAGTAATGAGGTATTGGCCACTGATACCAACTCAGTCACAGTAATGAGGTATTGGCCACTGATACCAACTCAGCCACAGTAATAAGGTATTGGCCTCTGATACCAACTCAGCCACAGTAATGAGGTATTGGCCACTGATACCAACTCAGCCACTGTAATGAGGTATTGGCCACTGATACCAACTCAGCCACAGCAATGAGGTATTGTCCACTGATACCAACTCAGCCACAGTAATAAGGTATTGACCACTGATACCAACAAGTCTATCAACAATTAACGCTACCCTATTGCAGCTAGCTGCAGTTACTACCAGATTTGATCATTGGCATATTCAAATTAAAGCTGACCTTGGGATCAACTTCAGGACTTGAGTACATGTATGGGCCCAGCTGGAGCATATAGATGGCAAGGACTTGGATGCATGCACTTTATGACAACACTTGTTGGCATCAATCAAGGAATTATTCAATTATTTTGACTTTTGTTGATATTAGTTGAATCTCCTGTGATTAAGAAACTACAGTTTGCACTGTGCTCGAAGGTAAGCACTTGGTTAGGCTGTCACTTTAATCAGTAGAAGCCAGACTGCTTTCAAGTCCAAACACAAAGTTTTGGCTCTAATCTTGTGTCAACAATTCGAATGAGATGTCTGGTACTGCTGAAATCACAGAGAAATTAAAAGTTGTGGGTGTTTTCCCATGTAGAAACAGTTGCCTACTGGACAGGCATACTTGATGTAACACATGTCCTTCTGCAACTGCATGGAGCAGAACTTGAGGCTGATTTTTACTTCCATTTTGCAGCAAGATATTCTGATTGTTTGAGGTAGCTGGTCCTGCCAAATTTACTTCTGTGCAGGTTGCACTCCAAGAAAAGCATCCAGAGACCTACAACCATCTACAAATGTTTTTTTTTTTTTCTCACTTAGAATGGCTAAGCACAGATTCAGTTCTGTCAACACACATTAAACACTGGAACAGACCATTACCAGGAAGTGTAAAAGTCAAAGTCATTTTATTGGTTTCACTCACCCCCACAACCAAAGAACTTGCTTACTAGTGGCTGATGACCCATGACATTAGTTGAGAGAATGTTGGGGCATTCAAATTGCTGTATTGGAAAAAAGGCACAAAATATCAGCGTGAGGAGATTATATACAAATACTCATAAATGCAGCAAACATCACAAAGATTATGAATATCATAAAATACCAATATTAGAATCAATTTGAACTTAAATATGTACCTATCCAAGTGATCAGAATTGTTACTGGCCTCGTTGTATCCAAGGAAGTAGAGCAGGCACATTGCAACCTTCTGGAAAATGGACAACAGTGCCTATAGCTGACTTTGTCCCAACTTTGTCAAGACCATGACTGTGACAAGCAATCATTTTTTAAAAAGTTATTGGGCCTAAAATGAACACCCTGACATTTGCAAATATGTGATAGACATTTTGTATGAGTACTGAATATACTCGTGTAATAGACGATACCAACTACAAATTGCATAGACCCAGATATGCCATCTCATTATGCACCAGCAGAACTGGGCCTATGCAGTTTGTAAGGACTAATCAGTAGAACAAACAACGTATACCCTGATATGCTGGCACATTATGCGATGGCAGATCAGGGTCTATGTTGTTTGCATTTGCACTTGGTTTATACACGAGTATATACGGTAAGCAGTCAAACTATTTTGATTCAGAAGTTCTTTTCAGATGTTTGCTAGCTTTAGCAGATTGTCATCTTGTGGCACTGGACATCATATCTGAACATGAGCTAGCATCTATACCTATGTCCCTTTCTCATGATGATGAATCCATGAGGAAAACCAATAAATGTGAAGTGCAATATATACTCGTGTATAAGCCGATAGCAACTGCAAACTGCATAGATCCAGATCTGCCATCTCATAATGTGCCGGCAGATCTGGGTCTATGCAGTTTGTAAGGACTAATCAGTAAAACAAACAGCATAGACCCTGATTTGTCGGTGCATTATGTGACGGCAGATCAGGGTCTATGTTGTTTGCATTTGGACTCGGATTATATGCGAGTATATATGCTAGCTAATATGTTGTAATCTAACTGTGATGAGCTCACATACCTACCACCCACAAATGCTCCTGGAAGAATAACAGCTTGTATCAGTTTGAGTCCAAGTGTTCAGGCATTTCAAAACATTAGTTACCATGGTAACCATTCCATTTAACCAGTCTATAACATGAATACAATTTCCACAATGATCATTTTCTGATAACTGAGACAATGATCTTCAAAACTATGTAAGTTGTGCCTTGTTCCAAAGTTGGGAGGGGTTCATCCATTAGATCAGGTCCTAGCCACTGGCCTACTTGTATCTAGGATTTTTTGCAAAATCTGTATAAACTAAAATTTTCATAAAGGACAAAAAGTGATCCCTTGTATGCATTTGTATCCAGATTTCAAATCAACTAATATTATTTCCAATGACACTGTTATCAACTAATATCATTTCCAATGACACTGTTATCAACTAATATCATTTCCAATGACACTGTTATCAACTAATATCATTTCCAATGACACTGTTATCAACATAAAAAGATGAAATCATTTGTTGTCATTTCATTCACCTTGCTGAATTTTTCCTTTTGTCAATTATCAGTATCACTGAATGACATTTAGTTTAGCCTTTTTGCTTTTTAAATTTTCTTAGCCATTTTAAATTAAAATAAATAAAAAGGGGTCAGTTAGGCTTTTTTCCACATGTATGAAGACTTCTGATGTGTTCCACCAGTGACACTATATATAGTTTGAATTAATCATTTTTGTAACATCAACAACAAGCAAATGACATTGACTATTTGATTTAGGATCCTTACATTGGTGTTAATCTTTCCCTATCCAAGAAGATTCTCAAATCCAACAGGGGTTGTCCATAAAGTACGTCTGCAGATAATACCTGTTTTCCTACCCCCCTCTCCCCTTGTCCGCTTTTGTCAGCAAGTGGCTTACCCCCCCCCCCCCCCCGCTTGCGGATGTCCCCATCTAGCATTATACACTGCTCTATGGTCTGGCAGTGTAATAGCTGGTTCTCTCAAAATACAACGATCATTGATCTCATCACAACATGTAGCTCAAAACAAAGAAAAAAATAAACAGAAAGTTCTTTCTTTAAAAAAGTCTTTATTCAGGACATAGAACTAAAGTTGTCAACTCACAGAAAGCTAAATTTGATAGACTGTCAATGTCTTACTCCACTTCAACAAACGCAGACTGTAGGCAGTCAAATAAGTTGCGAACAACTGGCAGACCATCATCACTGCTTCAGTTGCGGAAGTTGATGATGCAGTTGACAGAATAGCGCTAACAGATTCAGGCTCCACAGCGCCGACGTCTGCCACTTCAGCTTGTGTGCTCACTGCTGCATGCCTGTGAATACGGGCATGATTGTGCTTCACAGCCTGAGATGGAAAGTACAGGCCACACTGATTACAAACGTGCTTCTCAAGATCAGCAGTCACCGACGGACAGTAGAAATCAAATGGCATCCTCAGGAAGTCATGTGAAGGCTGCAGATGTAAAAGAGCCAGTCATTGATAAAGCGATCCAAACTTTCCACTGTTGCTGCCAACTGGTGCATAGGTAATCCCTTTATCCGTGCTGTAGTGTGGAACAGGTGGAGTTAAAAATCGTCCAGTAAATATATCATTGTAGTTAGTGCGACGCTGACCACAGCATGATTCACTGTTGCACTTCACAATCTGCAAGCAATACTGCGACTGTTGAATGTGCCGACTTGACCACTCATCTGACGGTGGACTGATGTCCAGTTTTCCTGCATCACATGATACAAAAGATGCTACCACATCAAATCCATCAATAACCGTTGAGCTCCAGATTTCTGCCAGCACTTCACCGGCCTTCTGGAAATTGGCCCTTTCCAACTCTACATCACAGGTCTTGCCATTGCTGTCAAAATGAGATCCGTAATGATTGTGAGGCAGGATCAATCCTGATAGGTCGCGTGACAGAGGAGCCATGCGTTATTTGACGGTCTTGTAGGCAGAGTGAAAATTGCATCCCGGTTGTTGTAATGGAAGGCTCAATAGGCTGCGGCTAGTGTTTTCAGAAATCAAGGGTTCTCATCCGGACTGCCATCTGCTGTTATGACCACAATCGGCTTCACTGATCCATTAATACACATAACAGGCCGAAAAGCAGGAAGTTGTTTGAGTTCTTCAAAATCAGCAGCGTGTGTCATTGCTGTGCTAATGTCATGCTTCCCACTGCGAATGAAGATAGCAGTCAGCCCTGAATACGATACAACCCCTGGTTTTATAACACATGCAGCATAGACTGATGGGATCAGTTTGTGGCATTCAGCAATAACCCAGCCGTGATCTGGCAGCTGCACACGATACTCCATGTGCATCAGAATGGGCGCCTGCTTATTTGCTGCCGGTAATCCTAGTGGCACACGTGCCTTGTCGTCTTGGCTGAAGAGAAAAACAAAGTGTTCTCCCATAGCAACAGCCAGATCTTTCAAGTAGCAGATTGTAGCTGCTGTAAAATGAGCATCCACGTGATTGCGCCTTTCACTGTTTTCTGCCTTAAGCAGCTTGACAGGCACTGTGGTCACGTGACGCTTACCTTCAGTCGTCGCCGAATTACGTGGAAGTAGACGTTGATATGTTCCTGCTCGACTGATGCTGAAGCCATCTTGGACGAGGGCTTCATGCAAGTCATCCAACGTTTTGCAGCTACTAAGTTTCTCAGATCATTGCCGCAGATCAGCAGCTGCTCCACATGATACAATGTCCATGATTGTCTTTAGCAGCTGTGGTTGGTCATCTTCTAAGCGGGGCCTTCCTACTTTCTGCCGACAGAACTTTTTGAGTCGCTGGCCAATGACTGGATGTTCTTCCGTAACTTCAGTCAGCTTTCTCTTGAAGTCAAGCCTGGAGTTCTGTTTGCGTGCTCGTTCAGCTGCCAGACGTTTTAACTTTTTCTCCAGCTGCACCTTTTTGCTGCTGAGTTCATCAGACTTTGTTTTCATATCAGCTGTCCACAGTCCAGTGTTTTTTACCTGTAGAAGACTAGCTATTTGTGTGTTGACAGATTCTAACTCATTGCTTGCTGCGTCTTGTGCTGGTGTAGAACGTTGTTTTTTTTTCTTCACTAGACATGCTACTGCTGTCGTTTGCGTCTCAGCATCCGTCTCTCTTGCTGTTACGTCAGCAGAAGATGCCTCTTCCACCTCTGACTGAACGTCACTATTTATTATCACCACAGTTGACGGAAGTTCCTGAGATGATGTGGTTAGCGTCGAAGTAGTTGAATCTGATGCTTGGCTTAGACTGGCCTTAGGCATGGCAGCGCGGACCCACATGCTCATCAGACAACTTTTTCTTTCTGCTGCTCTCGCATGCCAAACTCGAATCAAGTTTTTGACTACTACTTCATTTTGTTTACAATTGTTCCACTGCTCCTGTGCACATTTATGTGCCAGATCTGCCTTCAGATCAGGGTGTGCAGCAATGAAAGCATCCTTAAAGTCGCTATACAGTTTATAACGTGCATCCATTATTAGCATCAGTAGTTTACAGAATATTCTTAAATAATATGTAATATTAGCTGGAAAAATATAGATATTAAAAACTCTATTAAACAGTATGTTGCCTATGTCACTGATTAACACACACGTGTGCGGAAGGCAGCTGGAGTCGATGCTTTCATATGTACTGTGCATAGCAGCAGTGTAGTGGTGGCTACTGCAGCCAGCTGCCTGCTTCAAGTGAGGCTGGCACTAACTCTGCCAACCCATTCATATATATTCTGTGGCACGAATCATACAAATTGAAATTAACAAATAATTTATACTTAGGGATCACCCATAAAGGACGTCCGCAAAACATACTGGAATACACGCAGTAGGCCTAAAGCAGCTGTTCAACACAGAATATCATAACAAAAAATACTAGCTTGCGGACATCCACAAGGTCCTTTACACCCCCTCCCCCCTTGTCCGCAGTTGTCCGCATTTGAACAAACCCCCCCTCCCCCCATCTTTGCGGACGTCTTTTATGGATGATCCCATAGGGTGTTTACTCATTAATTCTAGATGGATTGCAAAATGTAAAGGTCTGTCTGTCCCTTCTAGTTTCTTTTTAAAGTAGATTTTCAACATTTCTGCATTAAAATTACCTGTAACCACAATTCTCATTTAATTGTGACCTAGTTTTAAGTTATATTTGTCTTGAAATTTGCTTTTTAATACCCCCTCTACCCTTTTTCTAAAGAGTTATTATTTGACTAATTCTGCGGAAAGAGTTATTATTTGACTAATTCTGTGTACAATTTCATGACTGACAGCTGCATGATTTTAATAGTGTGTGATTTTCTTTTGCCACCACATCAGTTTTGAAAGCCAGTATTTTCAAAGGTTGAATTCCATTTAGAAAGTAAACACATTAGAAAGTAAACTGACATTTCTGGTAAGGATGGGAATCCATCTTCATTCAGAGATAGGTGTCTTTATAGTGTTTTTATTGGTTTACCAGTGGCCTCCCATGTTTCCTGAACATTTATCATCATCTACTACTACTTTTGTTCAGTACCACATGGTTGCCACATGGTCACAGAATCATTACTTTCTTGTTATTGTTTACTACAATAAATGTTTCATCATGTTATTTTAGTGTTACCCTTGTTCATCCATCCATCACACCTTGATTATGTTTTGCATTCAGGTTCCACTTTCATAAAACATTTCAGTCCTTATTACTTTAAAACTATAATAGGAATATTATATTTCCAGGGCTGAGCAATTTTTTTTTTCATCCACTGGTCCCGGACTAGCGACTTGGAAAATTTTACTTGACTGACTTCAAAAATTAATAGTCCAGGACATCAGGCTATAGGATTTGCTCAACCTTGAAGGTGATTAAGAAGAACCTGCAAGTCTTCCCTCCCATATTTCAGCAGAGCTGCCCTCTCATGAGGAAAGTGCCTGTAGTCAAATGCTCTAGAGCATCTCAAAGGTTCTGCTTATGTCTCTTTGGAGAAATAGCTACCACACATTCAGTAGCAGTCTTACGTTTTATCCCCCCACTTTCACAAAAATTTTCCTTCTCCGAATTGCCCTTATTACCTTCATTGCAAAAATAATTTAGCAAACTCATTTTATCCACAGAGCAACTATCAGCTTGCTTGACAACTACTTCTAAAGTGATCATAACATACATTTTCTCTTTTAAATACGAACAGAGACAGCTGATTAATTAGTGTAATTGTTTCGCTTCAAACGCAATATCGCACGAGGAAATTAATCATCTGTATAATCAATTAAAAATTAAAGAATCATTACTGTCATTTAATCAGTTCATAAAGGAAACCAACACTGATGTCGGTAAAGTACTTTTCATTAATTTAATTACACTGACTCGCTGGATTAAAATCATAGTGAGCCACTCGTGAGGATCTGGCTTGTGTAAACACAATGCAACAAAGTCGCTTAAAACACTGCTAATTGATCATACTGGCTTTCTTTTGTTTGACGTGTTTTGATTTGCCGATAATTTGGTCGCTTAGCTCAATATGCAGTCAAGCGGTAACAGAACATGCAAATATGCAAAAATTATCACTGACCACATTTATGTGTTATACAGAATGTAAATGTATACATGAAGAGTGGTAGAATGAAGTATTCAGTACGTCCGGAGGGCATGATTAGCCAAATAAAGGTAGATATAGTAATTAAAGCAGGAAAATAAGGACTTGCCTGACTTTTTAAAAAAGCACTTGTCCTGGACTAGCGACTTGGAAAATTTTACTTGCCCAACTTCAAAAATGAATAGTCTGGGACGTCGGGCTATGAGATTTGCTCAGCCCTGATTTAATTAAACTTGCATTTTAAAACAAAATATTATATTTCATTAAACTTGCATTTTAAAACAAAATATTATATTTCATTAAACTTGCATTTTAAAACAAAATATTATATTTCATTAAACTTGCATTTTAAAACAATCTCGTGATCTTGAGGCTTAATACTGGCTTTTAATTTGACTTAATAGAAATTTTACAGAGTGAAAATTTTTCAGTTGAGTAGGTACTCAAGTTGACGAGTTTTATGAAATTTAATGAAATTTATTACATTTTATTTATTAAATTTATAACATTTATGAAAATTCATCAATTTAATTAATTTTATATTTTTAATTTTTTTAATTTTTATTGAATTTAATAAATTTAATTTAATTTACATTTAATTTAATTAATTTTTTTAAATGTTTATTAAATTTATTAAATTTATGAAATTTAATTTGACTTCATAGAAATTGTACAGAGGAAAAAAAATTCAGTTGAGTATCTACTCAAGTTGATAAGTTTTATGAAAGTGAGGTCAGTTTCAAGCACTGTTGTGAGGCAACCATATTGTGTGAACACATTTATAATTTTGTAGGAAATCCAATGTCATATTTGCTGGAGTTTCAAACATGTGCTTTCAACTGTGTACAGCAAAGACCCAAATCTGACAGCCCTTAATATGCTGGCCAGTGAGGGTAGGCTACAATTTTGTATTCTGCTTATGACCTTAGGTGAACAGAATAGTTCCTGATTTGTGGTGCTTCATGTACAGCAGGTCTGGGTTTGTGCAGTGTGCAGTATGATGCATATTCTACAGAGACAAATATGGTATCCTAGAATGCTTTTTGTTTGCATTTCAGGTTACCTGCAAATGTTACAAATCCTGGTCAAATAGTCTGTGTGTAAACTCTCCAGATTGCTCAGAAATGGCATATGTGGAGAACAGGTCATCTTTGTGTAGAAAAAACAATCTGACACATTGCCTGGATGAATCAAAAGTTTGCAAGTCACAGTCTGAGGAAAGAGATGAACTATGTCTGTGTGATATTAATGTAGATGAAGGTAAGAACACTTGATTGAAATAGCTGAGGAAAGCAACAATGATCAAAAGGTTGATAATGCAGTATATATACACAGTGAAAGTCTTAAAACTGAAACCTCAATAAACTGAAATCCCATTGAGACCAAAATCATGTTTCTGGTTCCAAGTTTTCCTTCATTACAGGTAATTTCAATAAACTTTTAACACATGCTGAGTGAGTTAACCCAAATTAAATTAATCCCATAAAATTAATACTTAAGACATTTGGCCAGCCAGTGCATGTACCATATATACTCACGTATAAGCCGATACCAACTGCAAACTGGGTCTATGCAGTTTGTAAGGATTAATCAGTAGAACAAACAACATAGACCCTGATCTGCCGGTGCATTATGCGTGTGATAGTGTGTTCAAACATGTAGTCACATTTATTGGTACGTGTGAAACCCCACTATAACATGATGGTCAAGGTCTACAGAGTGCCATTGTACTATGTAGCGTATCATGCAATAGCACAGTAAGTCAGTTCAATGAAAAAAATGATGCATATGTATTCCCTAGGCTCAACAAATGGGGTGGGGTGGGTAGTATAGGAGTGGTGCATAGCCCGTGCTTCATGCAGTGGCACAGATACCATCTTAAATCTATGCATGCTATTGTGAAATAGAAATAGTGAAAACACAGTGATGCATATTTAATATTTGATTTTGAGTAGAGAACCATGTGTTGGTACATACATGTATAGCATGTCATGCTATATATGTATTTACCAACACATGGTTCTCTGCTGCATTTCATCAGCACACTCAAGGTTTCGTTAGGCAGATTAGATAAAACAAAATTTAGATTTTAACAAGCCAATGGGCAACTCACTTAGGATACAGAAGGAGACCTGATCTAGATTTAGAGGGTCCACAGGCAAAATTTCAGGAGCCATGCCACAATTGTATTATATCCAAATTTTTGTTCTAACAAAGCATGTTATTGCGAGGTTGTACTCTATGTAAGATGACACACACAAAAGCACATCTAATTCTGTAAAGATGAAAACAGAGAGCCTCAGTAAACAGAAAACTTTTGAAAACTGAAAATTTTATTTGGTCCCAAGTGATTGGTCTAGAGAGGTTTCACTGAATGTCCTATGCTTCGATCAAAGGTGTTAAAACTGGGAAGACATGGAGGCTTGTTTGATAGATTATGAATATGATAGATTAATTCTTTTATGGCCATTCCACTAATGTGACAAAAAAACTTTTTGTCCTCCTTATTGTTATGATCCTTGTTATTGATGCATAATTGTTTTTTTTTTTAGTAGCACCTTCATAACATTATTGGCTGTATCATACTAAGGAAATGGGAGCTAGGTGCCTTTCTCAAGGACATATCAAGGCAGCCAACTCAGGCTGGCCAGGGTGGGTATCCAACCCAGGACCCTCCATTACAAGTCTGATACTCCAATAGCTGAGCTACTGCAACTCCATTTGTTAATGAAGGATATAAAGTCCATGTGACCTATAAATGCTGTTAAACAGTAATTGGATATCCATTGTAAGAATGTACTGTATTTGAAATGGAGTCTGAAGTTAAGTAGCTGTTCATTACTTGGTCAAAAACTTTGGAATAGCAAGGTTTGCTATAATTAGGGATCATTGTATGTCATTAACAAAGGGGCCCCTTTTGGGAGCAAAAAAAAAATTAGCATATTAGTTTGGATCCTTGTGAATAATTACTCACTTAAGCACTTTTCATGTTCTACTGTGCATAACTTTGAACAGAACATTTATAAAATATGCAGTAATATTGAAAAAAGTATAAGATTTAATAAAGTTGCTCATGGCTTCCTAAGTTGCACCCCATCAATTTAAATCCCCATCCTGGCACATGCAGGGTTTTGTATTAAAGCATTAAAGTAAAAATTATAAATGTTTCAATACTTTTCAGTTGTCTGTTTGTTTAGTTTGCCAGATTTTACACTGTGACCTTAAACAAAATGTTTATTATGTTTTGATTAAAATAGCTCTAGTTGGATTTTAATACTGATCTCTCATTATAATAGTGATTTGTGTGTGTCATCAGTCTAAAGTGTCACAATACTAACATTATAATAGTGATTTGTGTGTGTCATCATCTCTCATTATAATAGTGATTTGTGTATGTCATCATCTCTCATTATAATAGTGATTTGTGTGTGTCATCATCTCTCATTATAATAGTGATTTGTGTGTGTCATCATCTCTCATTATAATAGTGATTTGTGTGTGTCATCATCTCTCATTATAATAGTGATTTGTGTATGTCATCATCTCTCATTATAATAATGATTTGTGTGTGTCATCATCTCTCATTATAATAGTGATTTGTGTATGTCATCATCTCTCATTATAATAGTGATTTGTGTGTGTCATCATCTCTCATTATAATAGTGATTTGTGTGTGTCATCATCTCTCATTATAATTGTGATTTGTGTATGTCATCATCTCTCATTATAATAGTGATTTGTGTGTGTCATCATCTCATTATAATAATGATTTGTGTGTGTCATCATCTCTCATTATAATAGTGATTTGTGTGTGTCATCATCTCTCATTATAATAGTGATTTGTGTGTGTCATCATCTCTCATTATAATAATGATTTGTGTGTGTCATCATCTCTCATTATAATAGTGATTTTTGTGTGTCATCATCTCTCATTATAATAGTGATTTGTGTGTGTCATCATCTCTCATTATAATAATGATTTGTGTGTGTCATCATCTCTCATTATAATAGTGATTTGTGTATGTCATCATCTCTCATTATAATAGTGATTTGTGTGTGTCATCAGTCTAAAGTGTCACAATACTAACATTATAATAATGATTTGTGTGTGTCATCATCTCTCATTATAATAGTGATTTGTGTGTGTCATCATCTCTCATTATAATAGTGATTTGTGTGTGTCATCATCTCTCATTATAATAGTGATTTGTGTATCTCATCATCTCTCATTATAATAGTGATTTGTGTGTGTCATCATCTCTCATTATAATAGTGATTTGTGTGTGTCATCATCTCTCATTATAATAGTGATTTGTGTATGTCATCATCTCTCATTATAATAGTGATTTGTGTATGTCATCATCTCTCATTATAATAGTGATTTGTGTGTGTCGTCATCTCTCATTATAATAGTGATTTGTGTGTGTCATCATCTCTCATTATAACAATGATTTGTGTGTGTCATCATCTCTCATTATAATAGTGATTTGTGTGTGTCATCATCTCTCATTATAATAGTGATTTTTGTGTGTCATCATCTCTCATTATAATAGTGATTTGTGTGTGTCATCATCTCTCATTATAATAATGATTTGTGTGTGTCATCATCTCTCATTATAATAGTGATTTGTGTATGTCATCATCTCTCATTATAATAGTGATTTGTGTGTGTCATCAGTCTAAAGTGTCACAATACTAACATTATAATAATGATTTGTGTGTGTCATCATCTCTCATTATAATAGTGATTTGTGTGTGTCATCATCTCTCATTATAATAGTGATTTGTGTGTGTCATCATCTCTCATTATAATAGTGATTTGTGTGTGTCATCATCTCTCATTATAATAGTGATTTGTGTATGTCATCATCTCTCATTATAATAGTGATTTGTGTGTGTCATCATCTCTCATTATAATAGTGATTTGTGTGTGTCATCATCTCTCATTATAATAGTGATTTGTGTGTGTCATCATCTCTCATTATAATAATGATTTGTGTGTGTCATCATCTCTCATTATAATAGTGATTTGTGTGTGTCATCATCTCTCATTATAATAGTGATTTGTGTGTCATCTCTCATTATAATGGTGATTTGTGTACGTCATCATCTCATTATAATAGTGATTTGTGTGTGTCATCATCTCATTATAATAGTGATTTGTGTGTGTCATCAGTCTAAAGTGTCACAATACTAACATTATAATAGTGATTTGTGTGTGTCATCATCTCTCATTATAATGGTGATTTGTGTGTGTCATCAGTCTAAAGTGTCACAATACTAACATTATAATAGTGATTTGTGTGTGTCATCATCTCTCATTATAATGGTGATTTGTGTGTGTCATCATCTCATTATAATAGTGATTTGTGTGTGTCATCATCTCTCATTATAATAGTGATTTGTGTGTGTCATCATCAGTCTGAAGTGTCAAAAAACTAACATTGTAAAGGAACTGGGGCATCGGGGGTGGGGGGGGGGAGAGGGGTAGTGGGCAGACAGCATACATTTATAAATCAAAAATGGTTGCTAAGTATTCTGGGAGAGATATTGAGCTTTATAATTTGAATTACCTCCACATTGAAACCCATCTCTTAAATAGCAGCAAATGTGTAACCTGCATAAACTGTTTGCTTCTGTGATAAAGAGTATAATAATTAATTTTAGATTTAATTTAAGGGGAATTATGTGCCATTTATTAGCCAATTAACAAATTTCCATTTTCTAAATAGCATCTTTAAATCAAAGATTTTCTTTATAAAAGTATACCACTTTATTAGAAAGTAATTTTTGGTTCAAAATGAAAATTTCACAAAAATTGGGTGAAAGATGGTGAAGTTATAACAGGTAAAATTGGCCAAGGTGTGAGACCATCAGATAGCCAGATTGGTTTAAAGTCAGACAAGATTAACACCTCATGTTATTATATATTATTACATAAATCCTGTGAGAGAAGCTTTATCCCTGGCTGACACAATGTCATGTGATTTGTGGTAATTGATAAGACTGCACCATCATGACATCATAACATTGAAATAGCATTTTCACTATACTGATTTGCAATAATTAATAATACTGCACCAGCATGACTTCATGCAGTAGAATGGCATTTTTATTATACTGAAACAAACTGAATTTCAAAAGTTTGCTCTAAATCATGTAATAAAACAACTAAAGACCTTTCTTGCAGTTAATATAAAGTTTTATGAATCAGCAAACCTATCATATTGACCTCTGCTTGACATCAGTCTGTGCAGTTTACTGGTTCATAGGATATCATATGCACCTCAACAAAGGTCAGTAATTATATAATAAATCTAATAGAATCCAACTTGAGAGTGGACAGCAGTCCATTGGAATACCAGCAAACAACACCTGACTGACAGCTGGTGGCAGGTCCACAGAGTTTGGGGATTCATCAATTTATTAACATCAGTGTTTAATCTAAAGACTGGCCTGAACAGCTTTTTTAAAAACTTTTTATTGATATATCCATTGCAATACCAATTTCTATATTTTTCATTGTAGCTTTTGGTTCTTCTAAATATGACATTAAAGAAGAGACAGGCCCAGGTAAAGATTTTCACATTTTTCAATCAATGTAAAGTTTCTTTTTTGTTTACAATTGCAATTATTGATAAAACTGTATATTTGTATTGGTATGTTTTTATAAAACTGTACATTTGTATTGGTATATATTTATCAATCTGTACATTTGAATTGGTATGTATTTATCAAACTGTACATTTGAATTGGTATGTATTTATCAAACTGTACATTTGAATTGGTATGTATTTATCAAACTACATTTGTATTAATATGTATTTATCAAACTGTACATTTGTATTAATATGTATTTATCAAACTGTACATTTGTATTAATATGTATTTATCAAACTGTACATTTGTATTAATATGTATTTATCAAACTGTACATTTGAATTAATGTGTATTTATCAAACTGTACATTTTAATTGGTATGTATTTCTAAGATGTAGTATTATGTATTCTGTATGTGCACAGGGAGAGATCAAATATAGCCTGAATTCTTCAGGTTTTAGAAAATGACAAAAAAAGAGAAATGTTTAATTAAAGTATTAATGTTCATTTATTGCACTGAAGTATTAGTCAATAACCTTTGTTGAAACATGTTTTTGCAATTAAGTCAGTTTTACATCTGCATTAATCCTCTGTAACCTCACTTTTGGGGTGTGGTGGTATGGAAGGTAAGAAGGATATATTTCAGTTTTGTATTAGTGTTTACCATCTGTTTTATAGGAACCGTATGTATTTGATTACAAGTTGACTTGACTATGAGTCGACCCCCCCCATCCCTTTTTAGGGCTGCAAAAAGCTAATTTCTCTTTGACCCACCTATAAGTCGGGGTGTATTTTGCAAGTCAGATCCATCTGAAGGCGTGACTTGTTGTCACTGAGTCAGAGTTGCACTTTGGAAAAATAAATAAGCCAAACTGGATGGATGGATGTTGGATGGATGGATGGATCGACAGATAGATAGATAGGAAAAATAAAGACAAATCCAGTTTAAAGTACAATTATATTATTGAGTGGAATATGTCACAAATAAGTTGACAACTTATACTTTGTTCATCTTCATTTCATAAATCCATAATGATTTACATTTTAAATCCATTTATAAGATAAATCCATGAATTTTATTTTAGGTCACATTCCAGTAACAAAATTGTAGCCCAGAATTATCTGATTCACAATATACCATAATATGTTAATTCCACACATCTTACAAATAAACAATGAAACTGAAGTCCACACTTTTGTGATTCACAGTATCCTATAAATGTTACTGTCTAATGTCATCTGGTACAAAGCCCAATGATTAATCCTCATCATCTGGTACAAAGCCCAATGATTAATCCTCATCATCTGGTACAAAGCCCAATGATTAATACTCATCATCTGGTACAAAGCCCAATGATTAATCCTCATCATCTGGTACAAAGCCCAATGATTAATCCTCATCATCATGACCAAATATAGTACTGAAATCCTCATCATCATGATCAAATATAGTACTGAAATCCTCCATCATTGTCTAGTCATCGTAAATATTTTCTGACTCCAATTCCTTGTCTTTATTGTCTTGTGCAGGTGCTAATGTGGAGACTAAGCTTGGGCTCTGTAAGTGACACTTCGATCATACAGTCTGTGAAATCTATTAAAGAATGCAACTGAGCAGGTGTCAATTGTGCAGCAAGATCACAGAGACATCAAACAACCACCCTCTGTTACTTGGCAGTGAACAAGTATCAAATTTATGGCTCAGTCAAGGGATTATCACGTGCAAAAACAAAGAGGGTGTAAAGGAATTAAGGTCAAACATGCATAGTGAGTTGTAGGACTCTACTTGGCACTAAACAGGTATCAAATTTGGAGCTTGATCGATAGGATTGTCAGCTTGAAAACAAAGTCAGTGCTGCCTTTACAAGCCAAGGGCTTATTGGCCCATGTGCACTGGCAGTTAACTTGGGAGATATCACTTGGGAATTAGATCTGGCTGATGGAAAAAGAAAATATAAATCAAATCAAAACTTTTATTGCATCAAACACAAACAGTGTTTATAAAGCAAAACAAAAAATACAATAAAAATACAGGTTGTTCGGACTTGCACAAAAATGGAAGCAATATAGTTACTAGTAAACACCCATGGTAGACAACATTAACGTGCACTTCACTTTGTGGTGGGTAATATTTAATTTACCGGTAATATTTTCAAATTATTAAAATCCAAATAACTGTAGATACAAGTATTGTGTAATGAATACCGTCATGAAACGGATAAACAAACAGCATACCATATATGCATTTCTGAATGGGAATAATGGCATGAAAACATACAAGTATATGAATCCACAGTATTTGTATATACTGCAAACATCTAGAGTTTCCAATATTACCCATAGATTCATCAAATTTTTTTTTATGTCTTGCTTACAAGATGACCCCTACTCTGCATGAATCAAATTTTCAGTAAAAGAAAAACGTTGACTTATAAGCAAGTACAGACGGTATACATGATGTTTATATTTAAGTACAAGAATTTATATCCGAACTCATAGAGGAACCAAACAAATGTAAAAAAAAATAGATTGAATGAAACAGTTTGAATTGTACACACTTGGTTAACATACATGTGGTTTGGGTGTGTTAATAGATCTAGATAATTGGTATAAATGTACCAAAATGTTTACTTCTCTATATCTTCATCAGTTACATGCAGGGTGAATAAATGTAAATCATATAATTTTGTACAAATGTAAATGTTTGCAAATTAGTGGGGAGACAAAATACATGAAAAAATTCTTCATGGTTTAGACTCAGTTGGAACACTTGTGATTTTTGTACCAAAGTCTATCTCAGAAATAGTTCAGTGGAGTGATACATCATAAAAAGCAAAAAATTGCCAGTGACTGGCTAAAAACACTAGGCAAAATAGAACCATTTCAAAAGCAATATGATACCTTTATGGTATTATTTGCACAATTTTAGTAGAAAAAAATTCTCTAATGAGTTCATGCTTGAAAAAAGAAACTTGGGAATATTTTTGCTAAGAATAAGTCATCTCAGTAAAATCGCCCTAATGAATGCTATGATGGTGTGTGACATACACATAACATCATTTGGTAAAAAAGGTCAATAGATATGCAGTGGCAGTTACAGTTACATACTGTAGTATTTCCTAGGTATTTTTCTGATCACTGGCAGAAAGGCCATAGCGTTCTTCGATTGGGTTAAGACAATGATTAAAGATAGCATACATTTATTCACAAAAATGTTACATATCTTATGTGCCACATTTATTAAATTCACAAAAATTAGTGATGTAAAACTGTTGTGATTTACGACATTTAGACAAAGTTGAGATCTTTTTATTACAGTAAGTCTGGATAATCGATATTAGACTGTATTTAGTTCTGTATTCATGTTAATTTTTTAATTTTTTTAGACACAAATCCAGATATTAAGGACTTGTGCTGGAGAACAGATGTACCTTGCAAGACACCGTACTGCAGTAATATAAACCTTACCAATCCAGTTCCAGGTAGTTACATAGCTTTACTTACCATGGTACATATCTTATTCATAAGGGTTGTTCAGCAGAATATACATGAGACTCAGGTAAGGTACTTCAGAATTTGACCAGTCGCCCATAGATGCAGTATAGAATTTAGTATGAATTTTATAAAAGTTTGACCAGTCAACCATAGGTGCAATATAGAATTTAGTATGAATTTTATTAGAACTCAGAATACTCTGAGTACACTGACAGATCTTTTTGTAAAAACTGACTTCCATTGGTACCATGTATATTTAAATAGAACAGTCCTAACCAAATATGCTTTTCATTTCCAATTTATTCAAAAATTACAAGGGCTTTCCATTTAAGAATTTAATTAGGTATCAAAAACAAAGAGGTAAGAATTTAATAAGGTATCAAAAACAAAGAGGTAAGAATTTAATTAGGTATCAAAAACAAAGAGGTAAGAATTTAATAAGGTATCAAAAACAAAGAGGTAAGAATTTAATTAGGTATCAAAAACAAAGAGGTAAGAATTTAATTAGGTATCAAAAACAAAGAGGTAAGAATTTAATTAGGTATCAAAAACAAAGAGGTAAGAATTGGTTTCAATGGCACACATCATAATGCTGTCCTTAGATGCAGAGTTGATCACCTTATAGTAAGACCACCTTATAATACAGTTCATGATAAATATAATTTCAATACCAATTAATTAAATAGAGTTCATGACCATACTCATCTTATAACAGGAACCATGTTATAATGAAGGGCTGTATTGTGCATCCACCATATTCTGGGCAGGAGCACAATACACTGAAACCTCTCAAGACCAAAAACCAATGTAACCAAGAAAACTTTCAGTTTTTAGGGGTTTTCAGTTTACGGAATCTCTCAAATTACACCTAAAATTTTTGTCCCCATAGTTATAACATAATATGTATATTGATTACTGATTACTTTATGTTTTATTAATATAATGATCTTGTTTCTATTGATATTTATAGTGTATAATGTTTACACTGATTTTGTTTTAACACATGAACTTATATGTAAAATTACATGATTTGATAAAATGATGCTTGTCAGCAAACATGAGAGTACATTGTTGCAAAATTTTCTTTTGCTGGTCTTTGTCAGCACTAATGTCAAAGGTGAGTGTGCGAGCTTTGTTTTAGAGTCAAAAGTCATTTGACTGAGGCTCATTTAGGTGTATAGTATTGGACATAGTCAGATGATCGGCAAATAAACATAATCTCCTTTGATTTGCATAACCACTGAAACTATATTACAAACAATTAATTTTGAAAGCTATGACTTTATCCAGTAGTTGAAATTGGACATTATCAGTGTCAATGTTTGTGCTAGGCTTTGTTTTACTTAATGCATGACCCTAGCTATTTCCTGACTATTTGGCTGACCTCACAAATGCAGTCAGGCAGCTACTTGGCCACATTTTGATGAAGTTTAGTTTTTACTTGCTTCATTTTGGTGTAAAAATGAAATTTGGGATGGAAAATTTGTTTCGGTTTTTAGAGTAGAGGGTTTTTGGCTTACTGAATATTTGTTATTGAGATTAAAGAAGGAAAACATTTGGGACCAGAAAAATGTTTTAGTTTCAAGAGGACTTAAGTGAAGTGAAGTTTAAGTCTTGAGCAGTTTCACCATATTACAGAGTTGTCCATGACTGTCTATCCGATAATAATGTCCCAGTAATATATATCATGTAGAGTTGTCCATGACTCTCCATCCAATAATAATGTCCCAATAATATGTATCATGTAGTGTTGTCCTTGACTCTCCATCCAATAATAATGTCCCAGTAATATATATCATGTAGAGTTGTCCATGACTCTCCATCCAATAATAATGTCCCAGTAATATATATCATGTAGAGTTGTCCATGACTCTCCATCCAATAATAATGTCCTAATAATATGTATCATGTAGAGTTGTCCATGACTCTCCATCCAATAATAATGTCCCAATAATATGTATCATGTAGAGTTGTCCATGACTGTCTATCCAATAATAATGTCCCAATAATATGTATCATGTATAGTTGTCTATGACTCTCTATCCAATAATAATGTCCCAATAATTTGTATCATGTAGAGTTGTCCATGACTCTCTATCTAATAATAATGTCCCAATAATATGTATCATGTAGAGTTGTCCATGACTCTCCATCCAATAATAATGTCCCAATAATATGTATCATGTAGAGTTGTCCATGACTGTCTATCCAATAATAATATCCCAATAACATGTATCATGTAGAGTTGTCCATGCCTTTCCATCCAATAATAATGTCCGAATAACATGTATCATGTAGAGTTGTCCATGACTGTCTATCCAGTAATAGTGTCCCAATAATATGTATCAGCCAGAGTTGTCCATGACTCTCCATCCAATAATAATGTCCAAATAATATGTATCATGTAGAGTTGTCCATGACTGTCTATCCAATAATAATGTCCCAATAATATGTATCATCTAGAGTTGTCCATGACTCTCCATCCAATAATAATGTCCCAATAATATGTATCATGTAGAGTTATCCATGACTCTCCATCCAATAATAATGTCCCAATAATATATATCATGTAGAGTTGTCCATGACTCTCCATCCAATAATAATGTCCCAATAATATGTATCATGTAGAGTTGTCCATGCCTTTCCATCCAATAATAATGTTCCAATACTATATATCAGGTAGAGTTGCCCATGACAGTACATCCAATAATAATGTCCCAGTACTTTGTATCAGGTAGAGTTGCCCAGGATTGTCAATCTAATAGTAATTTCCCAATAATAAAAGAAGGTTAGGTTTGATTTTCACCATTTTCTGTCAAACCTTGACTGGCTTATGATAACTGTTTGATTTCAAAGTTTGCCTTTGAGTAACAAATTTCATGTCTGTGTGACAGCTTTTAAAGGAATTAACGGTTTTAATGCAAATTTGGTATGGAACTTATATAAAAAGACCAAAGTCAACTTCCATCTTCAATTTTTCCCATGTAAATTAATTTTGTTATGACTCTTGTTTGATGCGAAGTTTGTCTTTGCACAGTGAACCAAAATTTCTTCACTTCTATTCCATATTGGCAGGGGCATTGGTCTCCTCTAAATGCATTTCTAGTTATTTTACATTAGAGCAGCAATATTTGCCATAAATTAACATTTTTAGAAGTAAGTTTCATTCTTTTTTAATTGATCTTTTTTCTTAATGGCCTGCAGTTATTTCAGATGTGCCGAGCTTTATGTTTCACATCCTGATTCCTTTGAGAGAATTTGCTGACATGACATGTGAATTGCAATAATTCAAGATATTGCACCATCATGATGTCAGTTTTGTTTGGTGCTTAATGGCACATCAACACATAAAAGGTTATACTGTGCCAACGCAACTGATGTAAAGGACCTTGCACAGAGATTCACCATAGCATCTGACCTGGTTTTGTCTTGTCAGGATTTGAACCTGCACTCTTCTGGTCACAAGTCTGGCATGCTAACCACTGATCCACTATAGCTCCAGAGTTTCAATTTATATATTTTATACAAACTTTGAGTTTTGTATTTTAAAGATGCTTATTTACTTGAAATATGCATGTTAGACTAAGCTGGTTATTCAAATTTACTTGCAATAAGCATGTTAGACCATGCTGGCTATTCAGATTTGAGATAAGCATGTTAGATCATGCTGGCTCTTCAAATTTACTTGCAATAAGCATGTTAGACCATGCTGGCTATTCAAATTTGAAATAAGCATGTTAGATCATGCTGGCTATTCAAATTTACTTGCAATAAGCATGTTAGACCATGCTGGATATTCAAATTTGAAAAAAGCATGATATATTATGCTGGCTCTTCAAATATACTCGCAATAAGCATGTTAGACCATGCTGTCTATTCAAATTTACTTGCAAAAAGCGTGTTAGACCATGCTGGCTATTCAAATTTACTTGCAATAAGCATGTTAGACCATGCTGTCTATTCAAATTTACTTGCAATAAGCATGTTAGACCATGCTGGCTATTCAGATCTACCTGCAATAAGCATGTTAGACCATGCTGGCTATTCAAATTTGAAATTAGCATGTTAGATCATGCTGGCTCTTCAAATTTACTTGCAATAAGCATGTTAGACCATGCTGGTTTTTCAAATTTACTTGCAATAAGCATATTAGACCATGCCAGCTATTCAATTTTACTTGCAATAAGCATGTTAGACCATGCTGGCTATTCAAATTTACTTGAGATAAGCATATTAGACCATGCTGAATATTCATATTTAATTAGAAATGACTGCTATCAACTATCAGGTGATTAAAATTTTGCTGTCATTGGATATACCTATGTTTTTCAATGACTGCATTTAATTAATAATATAATTATTATTTCTTCTTCTTCTTCTTCTTCTTCTTCTTCTTCTTCTTCTGATTATTATTATTATTATTATTATTTGCAGTGTTGGAGAGATTATATGAGAATGATAAATCCCATCCAAGTGAGTAGTATATACCTAAGTTGATGCTATATTTTGTTTTACTTGTAAGGATTTAAGTAGAAATAGGTAAAGCATATGGCAACTAAAATATTGTTTATTACACATCGACAAACAATGGAGGGGGGGTATACTGGTGTCATTTTGTCTATCTATCCATCCCTATGTCACACTTTTATTTACCTAATATCTCCTGAACCCCTCAGATATCTTGATGAAACTTGGTATGCTTGTGTATTCTGACTTGATATCTTGATGAAACTTGGTATGCTTGTGTATGACTGGATATCTAGATGAAATTTGGTATGCTTTTGTATCATGACTAGATATCTTGATGAAACTTGGTATGCTTTTGTATCATGACTAGATATCTTGATGAAACTTGGTATGCTTTTGTATCATGACTAGATATCTTGATGAAACTTGGTATGCTTGTGTATTCTGACTTGATATCTTTATGAAACTTGGTATGCTTGTGTATCATGACTAGATATCTTGATGAAACTTGGTATGCTTTTGTATCATGACTAGATATCTTGATGAAACTTGGTATGCTTTTGTATCATGACTAGATATCTTGATGAAACTTGGTATGCTTTTGTATCATGACTAGATATCTTGATGAAACTTGGTATGCTTTTGTATTATGACTAGATATCTAGATAAAACTTGGTATGCTTTTGTATCATGACATTACTTTTAGAGTGGGGATATTCCTTAAGCACTCTTCTTACTGACAAATCTAGTTTATTAGGGTACTTGAGGGTAACCCAACTGCCATAATGTTTACCCAGTTTTTTTTTCTCCAAACAATTCTGTTTTAATTGTCAATATAGAGGAAATTTTAAAACTCAGCCAAATGAATTCATGTGACTATAATCCTGACAGTGGAAATTTACCATAAAAATAATTATTGTAAAAAACATTTGTTTAAAAAATATTCACTCAGTACGGATCTTCAGAACAGTTCTATGTTAAAAATGATGCAGATATTAGGAAATATGAAAATTTTAAAATTTGAAGCATTGATGATTTGTTTTCTTCTACTGAAACTTGCTTTTAAAAAAAGAAAAAAGCTTGCTATTGTAGTTGAATTAATACTCGACAACAGATTTAAGAATAAGCTTCAAGTACACCTCTCTCATGATAACTTGTGCACAATGGGGTACAAAAACAGTGACTGCAACATAAGCAAGAGCATGAATTACTGAGGTACCTCTGAAAACAAGAAAGAGAGCTGGTAATATTGGTAGTGGTAATCTTGGTGTTGGTGATGTTGGTGGTGGTGATGTTGGGCGGGGTCAGGGTTAAGTAGTTGAATACTAGGTTTATAATTGTGTTGTGAATAATTGTCAGTAAATTGCTTTTTTCTAATGAAATTGTTCACTGTTGTGTATAAATTACCTATATTTTGAAGATAACCAATCTTTGAAAGATCATTAGAACATTACTCCAAGAGGTTTCGGTACACAACACATATGTACCAGCAAAAACATTGTGTGTTATGTCATTGCTTTTTGCATGTAAATGTGGATACATTCTAGTATTACAATTGATTCAGAACAGAACTAGATTTTTTTCTCAAAACAGATGGAGATTTATTTTGAGAAACAGCATTAAAACTTGAGTTTTTATTGTTGCATCAGTAAAATATTGATGCTGTGATTTCATGGCAAGTAATTGCAAAATTTCTGCTCATCCTTGAGCAACCCTCAGAGTGCTATTGGGGAATTTAAAGCTCACTACAAACTTTTTATCTCGCTTCTCCATAATGAACCTTATCAATAAGACGAAGCTTTTCATTATACCAAGTATACCATTTGCTTGGTTCCCTTGCTATCCTTGATCACATCTGTGAATGAGTAGGATAAACCACTCATTAATGTTAGATATGTTACCTAGATAATAATATTTAAAACAGAGTTCAATTGGTCAGTTGAAATGAGTTGACTTGATGCATGATGCATGACCATGACCACTAGCACTTTTCACAGATAGTATTTGCCTTTCCTTCTAACTTTTTTTCATTCCACCCCTTTTACTTGATTTGATGCAAAAGATATAATTAACAGGATAATGCAAAGGAGGGTTGTTTTTAATTTATTGTAACAATGCAACAAACACTTCCACAAGTCACAGATCAAAACACAGTCAGCACCTAGTTAGGTTCTCATGTAAACACTCACATGCATTGCTTTGATGGTTGATTGACACTTTTCACGTTTGAATACAAGAGATCATATCACATTTATGATGATTGCATTGAAACCGAATTAAAAGATAAAACTGACACATGAATTTCACTCGACAAAACTTATTTAATTGGTATTTATTTTTTTAAAGTTTTGCTACCAGTAGGCATTACCAACATTTTCAATGATCAACATTTCATCATATATTGTTATATACATAGTATTGAAAATATTTTGTACAGAAAATTTAACAAAATGTATGACTTATTAAAAGTTGTGAATTTCTTAATGTTGATTCCAAATTTCTCGGCACTAACTTCCATTTTTGACGATAAAATGAACAATAAATACACATTTCATATATGAAATTCACATTCAGCAAATATATTTTCTATAAGAAAAAATGGGATCCATGCCTGCCTCCATGTTATAAGTGGGTTTGCGATTTATCTGCTAAAATGAGGAGGTGGTATAAATGGATGTTGCGTGAGCATTAGATAAGACATAGTATGGCATGGAAATTTGATAACACTACATAGCATGGTGTTGTGGTTTTACTATTTTAAAAAATATTACTTATATGATTTCTGAATTACTTCCCCTGGACAATACCAGGCAACCTCAAAACCATTGTCTAAGAAAGTAAGAACAACTCTACATTGTGCCACTACCATTACAATTGATCAATTGCCGACTTCTCCCATCTGCCAGTCAAACGTTAATGCACAGCAACTAGCAATGACCCACTGAACAATGCTACCATTGTTTTCATCCAAGTGAATTATGTAACCACAGTCACACTATAAGTTTGTCATAGCAGCTCCGTCACCTGTATGATTGCCATTATACAACATGTACAAATACAAATGCTTATAACTTCAAAATTTCTTGTGCAGTTTTCTTCAAATTTTCAGTGTGTACTGGGCATTAATTTTGTTTTCATTGATAGTTATTTTCACAGAAAAGGTTTCAAGTTTTATATAAGTTGCTATGCTAATAAGTAGTCAGAGCTATCTCAGTTCTGGCAGTCCATCAATAGTGTTATCACACATGCTGTTTTCTGGCAGTCCATCAATAGTGTTATCACACATTCTGTTTTCTGGCAGTCCATCAATAGCATTATCACACATTCTGTTTTCTGGCAGTCCATCAATAGTGTTATCACACATTCTGTTTTCTGGCAGTCAATCAATAGTGTTATCACACATTCTGTTTTCTGGCAGTCCACCAATAGTGTTATCACACATGCTCTTTTCTGGCAGTTCGTGAATAGTGTTATCACACATGCTCTTTTCTGGCAGTCTGTCAATAGTTTTATCACAATTGTTGCTTTCTGGCAGTCCGTCAATAGTGTTATAACAGTTGCTGCTTTCTGGCAGTCCATCAATAGTGTTATCACACATGCTGTTTTCTGGCAGTCCATCAATAGTGTTATTACACATGCTGCTTTCCTATTGATTTTATTAAATCTAAGCTTTTAATGGGCAGGGGGCTATCATTAGTGGATATTCTCATAAATATTCATATTTTCTTTGCAAGGAATTCATACAATATTTTATTGAGATTGCAAGTAATTCTATTATGTAACAATTGTCTTTACACAGTATCATGGATTACTTTGTAGGATCAGAGAACTTGGAGGTTTTCAACCCATCTCAATTAGGTAAAAATTTACAATTCTCTCTCATTATCACGATGTGCATGAAAGCCATAGAGTATTCCACCTTATACAGAAACCACCTTATAATGAAGTATATGATACATGTAATTTTACTACTACATAATGAATGGGATCCATGACCATACGTGCCTTATAACTGGAACCATCTTATAATGAAGGACCTTATAGTGAGGGAGTCCTGTATATAAAATGCCTTCATAAAACATACCAAGTAAACAAAATTTAAATTTAAAATAAGCCCCTTCTTTTCACATAGTTTTTGATCATTAATGGAGACAGCGAGATGCATGAGTTCTCAACTGGCTGCAGATTTAGACAAGATACACTGCATGAGTACTCAACTGGTTGCCAGATTTAGACAAGATACACTGCATGAGTACTCAACTGGCTGCAGATTTAGACAAGATACACTGCAAGCATGAGTACTCAACTGGTTGCCAGATTTAGACAAGATACACTGCATGAGTACTCAACTGGCTGCAGATTTAGACAAGATACACTGCATGAGTACTCAACTGGCTGCAGATTTAGACAAGATATACTGCATGAGTACTCAACTGGTTGCCAGATTTAGACAAGATATACTGCATGAGTACTCAACTGGCTGCCAGATTTAGACAAGATACACTGCACAAGTACTCAACTGGTTGCCAGATTTAGACAAGATACACTGCATGAGTACTCAACTGGTTGCCAGATTTAGACAATATATACTGCATGAGTACTCAACTGGTTGCCAGATTTAGACAAGATACACTGCATGAGTACTCAACTGGTTGCCAGATTTAGACAAGATATACTGCATGAGTACTCAACTGGCTGCCAGATTTAGACAAGATACACTGCATGAGTACTCAACTGGCTGCCAGATTTAGACAAGATACACTGCATGAGTACTCAACTGGCTGCCAGATTTAGACAAGATGCACTGCATGAGTACTCAACTGGCTGCCAGATTTACACAAGATACACTGCATGGGCATTCAACTGGTTGCCAGATTTAGACAAGATACATGTACACTGCAAACAGCAATATAAAATAATTGATTACTCTATATATCAGGAGTTCATATGCCTGTCGCTTCCATAGAAAATAAAAAATTACATTTCCTACCTAAACATAAGTCTCCTTAGCTGAGAACAGTTACTATTGACATGTTAAGTAAATAGGGGTCCTTGTACAATGCTGGTTGACCAATTTTGGAACCCAAATTGACACAAGAGTCAGGTAAGGAATGCAACTCTTGGTATTTTGGAAATTGCCTAAAAACTACCCAGGTAATAAAAGATCACTGGGGGCATGAAAATAGGTTGGATACATTTTTTTTTTGGATAGTCAGAAAAGTTTAATATAGCAAAAAAGCATTGGGGGGGGTCTGGTTTAGATAAACTAACAATATGGACAAATGTGGTTCACATGTTCAAAGACATACTGTATTTCATATTTTCAGGTTGTAAAAAAAGAGATGATAATAGTGGTAAGTTTTGTATTCTGTATCCCATTTTATGTCCTGTCAAATTGAATAAATTGGCTCATCACTTGTTTTCCTGACCTTTATTTTTGTATGAACCTTAATTGTATGCATTTGTTTATTATTCTTACCTTCTGGTATTATACAGTAGACCCTTGCTGTAACAAACAATTTGGGCTCCATCAATAATGAGATGTTTGTTATAACGAAGTTTTCTCCTTATGTATAAGTGCTATCCAGGGTCCATTTTGGGTGTTCATTATACCAAGGAATTTGTAATAGCAAGTTTTATTATAGCAAGCATTATTATAGGGAGGTTTATTATAGCAAGGATTGTTATAGAGAGGTTTATTGTAGCAAGTATTGTAATAGCAAGGTTTATTATAGCTAGGGTTGTTATAGGGAGGTTTATTGTAGCAAGTCTTATAATAGCAATGTTTATTATAGCTAGGGTTGTTATAGGGAGGTTTATTGTAGCAAGTGTTGTAATAGCAAGGTTTATTATTGCTAGGGTTGTTATAGGGAGGTTTATTGTAGCAAGTGTTGCAATAGCAAGGTTTATTATTGCTAGGGTTGTTATAGGGAGGTTTATTGTAGCAAGTGTTGTAATAGCAAGGTTTAATATAGCTAGGGTTGTTGTAGGGAGGTTTATTGTAGCAAGTGTTGACATATCAAGGTTTATTATAGCTAGGGTTGTTATATGAAGGTTTATTATGTCAAGGTTTGTAATAGCAAGGTTAATTATTGTAAGGGTTGTTATAGGGAGGTTTATTATAGCAAGAGTTGTTATTGGGAGGTTTATTATTGTAAGGGAGGTTTATTATAGCAAGAGTTGTTATAGAGAGGTTCATTATAGCAAGAGTTGTTATAGAGAGGTTTATTATAGCAAGAGTTGTTGTAGAGAGGTTTATTATAGCAAAAGTTGTTATGGGGATGTTTATTATAGCAAGAGTTGTTATAGGGAGGTTTATTATAACAAGAGTTGTTATAGGGATGTTTATTATAGCAAGAGTTGTTATAGGAGGTTTATTATAGCAAGAGTTGTTATAGGGAGGTTTATTATAGTAAGGATTTACTCTACTATGAAATCACTTATTTTTCATGGGTATCAGTATGATGGTTTTGGAAAGAAAAAAAAAAGACATTTTGTTGACATCAAAATTCATGGATCAGGGTCTATTCTAGAACTGAAAATTTAGGAGGACAATTCCCCTTTTTGGAAAAAAAATTGAGATTTTTCTGTATAGAAGGAGAAATTTAATAAAGAAAAAAGGCAGGGCTTGAAATATAATATGCAAGTTTTTCTTATTCGGCTGAAGTTTTGGTGCAATTTGTTAGAAATTGGCAAGAATCTCAAAATTGTGCAATTTCTGGTAGACCCTGGTGGATTGGAGAAATGGTGCTATTGTTTCCACAGTACTGATTGTTGTTCTTTTGGTCTTTAAATTTATGGCTTGTAGCAGACACAAAATCTACGAAAATAGGTACCCCACAAAAAATAGTGAATTCACAGTATTTTTATGTATGTCTAATGTTGTACAATTTGGTCTGCCATATATACTCACTTATAAGTCAAGTCTAACTGCAAACTGCACAGACCCAGATCTGCCACTGCATTATGTGATGGCAGATCAGAGTCTATGTTGTTTGCAGTTAGACTTAACTAACAGGCAAGTATATACATGTACTGTACATGACAGACAATATACTTCAAAAATGGAATTTGATTGGGTTGCTTTGTTATGTGAAGAAAAGTCTTGGACTTTGGACCCTACAGGTCACCCCCACCAGCACCCAATCCCCTTGAAGAGGAGGTGACAAATCATCAAAAATGTGAAGATATATACTTATATATGTTTGAATGTAGAAAAATAGTTTTACAATCAACTCTGGTTCCAATCTTACATAATTTACAGTGTTCTCAACTGTAAATTTGTCCCTCAAAATTGACTTCATATTATACAATACTGAATAGTTTCATTTCTTTAACTTGCATTTTTCCAATCCCTAACTCTTAGTACATTTTCTTCCTCTTGTACTCAAATGTCTTCACATGATCTTGGACCTCGCAGTTGCAAAATGTTTACATTTTTATTTCATCTCTGCAGATTTTGCTGAAAATATCAGGTGCCACCTTGCACAAATATACCCGAAATGTTTATTCACTGGGAACAAAATGCTCTAAATGTTTATTCACCAGACAAAAATACCCTCAATGTTCATTCACAAGACAAAAATACCCACAATGTTTATTCACCAGACAAAAATACCCTTAATGTTTATTCACCAGACAAAAATACCCTGAATGTTTATTAACCATACAAAAATGCCCTGAATGTTATTCACAAGATAAAAATGCTCTAAATGTTTATTCACCAGACAAAAATGCTCTGAATGCTTATTCACAAGACAAAAATGCTCTAAATGTTTATTCACGAGACAAAAATACCCTCAATGTTCACCCAACAAAAATACCCTCAATGTTTATTCACAAGACAAAAATGCTCTGAATGTTTATTCACAGACAAAAATGCTCTAAATGTTTATTCACCTGACAAAAATGCTCTAAATGTTTATTCACCAGACAAAAAGTCTCTAGATATTTATTCACAAGACAAAAATGCTCTAAATGTTTATTCACCAGACAATAATGCTCTAAAGGTTTATTCACCAAACAAAATGCCCTAAATGTTTATTCACCAGACAAAAATGCTCTAAATGATTGTTCACCAAGCAAAAAATACTCTAAATGTTTATTCACTGGACAAAAATGCTCTAAATGTTTATTCACAAAACAAAAATGCTCTAAATGTTTATTCACCAGACAAGAATGCTGCTAATGTTTAAACAACAACTCCACACTATGCTTTGCATTTGATTCACCATTAATCAAATAAAATAAGTCAACCACAATTTGTATTGACCAGTAGTACTGGTAGTAATAAACTTTAATTATTCCTCTTCAACAAATTCTTTTTTCATTACCAATTATTTAATTAAAGTATTTTTATTCTGCCAAACTTCAGAGTGTGCTCTGATGGTGTGTAAAGAACATGATAGATGTCCTAACACCTATGATGAGCTTGAGGATCATCTTAAGAAACAAGATTGTGACAACACTATCAAATGTAAGTAAGCTGTATATGATGATCTTATTTTTCTTTCTCTTTTTTCAGGTTTCATTGACATAAAGATAAATGATATATATGTGTAATATATATTGGGACAATATTTCAACCATAAGATAAAAATGTATATAGTTTTAGACAATTATTTTTCATTACTGTAAGATGAAAGGAAAGAAGAAAAGAGAAATAAAATGGAATAGAAATGAAGATATTGTTTACACATATATAGAATAATGGTAACAAAATGTTCTATTGTAGATGTATATATTATTATCTGTTTATCTAATATTGGTATAAAGTACTTATATATTATAGCATTTGGTGACATAAATTCTAGTGCACAGGTAACATAAATTATAATGTACAGGTAACATAAATTCTAGTGTACAGGTAACATACATTCTAGTCTACAGGTAACATAAATTATAACGTACAGGTAACAAATTCTAGTGTACAGGTAACATAAATTCTAGTGTACAGGTAACATAAATTCTAGTGTACAGGTAACATAAATTATAATGTACAGGTAACATAAATTCTAGTGTACAGGTAACATAAATTCTAGTGTACAGGTAACATAAATTATAGTGTGCATGCAGACAGGAAACTGTTCAGCTTCAGATAGAGAAATATTGGAAAATAAAGCTATCAAAAACGGCCTACAAAAAAAATGAAAGATAAGAGTAAACCAGTGAGACAAAATATGATGTCTATCTACAATATAGATAATAATCAGAGGCAAATTACACTTCTGTAAAAGTATTGTAGAAACAAGATGCTGGTATTTAATATCCATTAGCTTAGTCTTTAAATCTGTAATGATTTTGATACATCCAATATATATTATGTATAGTCAATGGTCCTCACAAAAAAGACAAATTTGCAACAAATATCAAGGTTGTATCATTTGCAGTTTAAAGATGTCTCTACCCTTTAATAACAAAGTGCCTCTAACTATATTTTACAATATGAGATTACCTGCATTCAGTCTTCCAGTCTTAGAGATAATATATCTATAGTAGCATAGTATTACATCTATATTTCAAGATTTAAAGATATATATATTAAAATGTTATCAATATGTCATCATGTATACAAGAGAAAAAAAGCACTGTCAATCAATGTGCCTCTTCAAACTAACAAATATATTTGTAAAACATACCGTATTTGCCGGCCTATAAGTCAATACTTTTTTACCGGAAAGTCTGGGCTTCGTCTTATACTCCGAATCGACTTATATATGGATTATGTCATTGAAATTGCTTTACCGTATGTTAATGTAATTTTGCGTACGTGAAAATTGTTGCATACAATGTACCAATAAATAATACCTATAAATAATACATGTACAGACCATCTTAATCATTTTCCCAATTAATCTGGAATAGCATAGTGATACCATTAATATTCATGAAACCGGAAGTTACTAGCGAAAGTGATGAAGCCAAGGGGTTGATCTGGCTTCGTCTTATACTCCGCATCGACTTATATATGGATGAAGGATTGAAAATTGACGAAATTAGCGAATTCGACTTATACTCCGCATCGACTTATAGGCCGGCAAATACGGTACTCAGGCATGAAATCAGGTCATTAGTTAAAAAGTTGAGATCTTTGAAACAATGGCCAAAATTCCCATTGTTAGCTCTACTGGTCATAGACCAGAAGAGCTTATGGGATGGTCTGTTGTCCATCATCTGTCTGTCATCCATCTGTCTGTCCATTAGCACAAGTTTGTTATCGCTACTCCTCCTAAACCACTTGGAGGATTGCCATGAAACTTTACACACACATTTATCCCATGGTCTAGTTGGTCCTAGATGAAAATGGTACTGCTCAGACATCCAATATGGCTGCCACAGTGGCCATATAGAAAATTTTGTTATCGCTACTCCTCCTGAATGGATGCTCATATCAACATGGGGTTTTCACTAAAAAGACTTCATATGATGTCTAGTTAGTCCTAAATGAAAATGGTGCAGATTTGACATCCAATATGGCCAACAATGCCAGCTATCTTGAAAATCTTGTTATCACTACTACTCCTGAATGGATGATCATATCAACATGGGGTTTTCACTGAAAGACTTCTTAGGATGTCTAGTTAGTCCTAAATGAAAATGATGCTGATCTTGGGTCCAAAGTGGCCACCACTGCAGCCATCTTGAAAATCTTGTTATTGCTACTCCTCCTACATGGATGGTCATATCAACATGGAGTTTTCACTAAAAGACTTCTTATGATGTCTAGTTGGTCCTAAATGAAAATGGTGCAGATCTGACATCCATATGACTGCCATGGCAGCCATCTTGAAAATCTTGTTATCGCTACACCTCCTGAATGGAAGGTGATATCAACATGGGGTTTTCACTAAAGGACTTCTTATCATCTCTGGTTGGTCCTAAATGAAAATGGTGCCAATCTGAAGTCCAATTTGGCCACCACAGCAGCCGTCTTGAAAAACTTCTTATTGCAACTCTTGAACAGAAAGTTATATTGACGTGGGGTTTTCAATAAAAGACTTCTTATGATGTCCAGTTGGTCTTAAATGAACATGCTGCCGATCTGACATCCAATATGGCCGCCACACAGAGGCCATCTTGAAACTCTTTACATTGCTACTTCACCTGAACGGAAAGTCATATTGAAATGGGGCTTTCACCAAAATACTTCTTATGATGTCTAGTTGGTCCTAAATGAAAATGGTACTGATCTGGGATCTAATATGGCTGCCACAGTGGCCAGCTTGAAAATCTTGATATCACTACTTCTTCTGAATGAATCATCATATCATCATGAGTTTTCACTAAAAGACTAAAAGACTTATAATGTTTTGTTGATCTTAAATTAAAATGGTGCTGATCTGACCTCCAATATGTGTCCATCTTGAAAATCTTGTTTTAGCTACTCCTCTTAAAGGGAAAGTCATTTTGACATGGGGTTTTTATCAGAAGAGTTCTTATGGTGTCTACTTGGTCCTAAATGAAAATTACTAACCCTCAATATGGCCACCATGGTGGCTATCTTGAAAATATTGTTATCTCTACTCCCAAATGGATGGCTATATCAACATGGGATTTTTGCCAATAGTCTTCTTATGATACCTAGTTGGTCCTAAATGAAAATGGTGCCAGTCATTCATCCATTATGGCTGCCATGATAGCCATTGTGAAACTCTTGTTGTCACTACTCCACCTGAATGGATGATCATGATGACATCGGGTTTTGATGAAAAGACTTCTGATGGTGTCTACTTTGTTCTAAATGAAACTGGTGCCAATCTGACATCCAGTATGTCCACCACAGTAAGCTAATTTGAAAATCTTGTTGTTGCTGAAGAATATCCGAGATGGTTTCAACACTCAGCAGTTAAAAGGAAGAAATGGTCTTATCTTGAAATCCTGGAAATTCTTTTCACCCAGTAGAGCATCAGTCTCTTCAAGGGACTCTTGTTATTCTATACTGAAGCAAAATTGCAATTTTTCTGGGCCAAACAAGCCTAATTAGCTGAAAATGTTCATGTCTGCATACTTTAGACTAGTTTTAGATACTGCTGTTGGGAAAACCACTTTTCTATCCTAATATACAGATAAGAGTTATTTTCCTTGCATTTAATAATAATAATACATGTAATAATAATAATAATAATAATAGTAACATGCGCTGGTTAGAATTCAAAATCTTCAAGTCTACCTTTACATTTTACCTACTGAGGAGAAGACTCAGAAAAAAGAAATATTTGCACACAAAAAAACAACATGCAAAAAACACATTATTGACCACACTTTGCTTCTAGTTGGTTCCAAAATTTGTATTGAATCATTCATTAATATAGTATTATTTTATTTTACTGTTTAAATTGACATGAGTTTTATGACAAGCAAACCCCAAAATGAAAAACATATATAATATACAGGCCTCAAGAAAATATGTATTTCAAAAAAGAAGCAAATACTGTATTTGTTAAAAAGTTCATTAACCAGCTTTGTTATAATCCACTTTTGTCACGCTCTTCACAGAAAGTATTGATGTATGAACATTAATAAGGAATACAACTTAGTAATGCTAGTTTAATAAATTAACAGATGAACCTGGTGACTCTCCTGATCTGAAATGATAACACCAACTCCCATCTGACTTGCAAGTGACTTTAGAACAAAACTTAGCCACAAAGACTTCAACACAGACCACACCCCTGGTACTGTCACTAAATGATGCATATATCCCTCTTTACGGGAGACTTGAGTATTCCTTTTTTTTATATGTCTTTGTATATATTCTGTTTGTCTCCCTCTGAATGCCATTACAAGTCAACACCTCACAGCTAAACCCAATGTTTCTGATGCAGGCAATTAAAATAAGTTATAACGAAACCCAAACTTTTTATGTCCTTCAAGACACTAATGAAATTGTCTATCGACAGGTATAAGATTATCCTATCAGGATACATTCTGCGTGCACTCGATGTAATGAGACACACTTACTCACAGAGTGTGACCTTATTTTCTTTAATAGAGGAAAGGAGAATTAGCCCCAAATGTATTATGCTGAGCAGTCTGCATGTGCATGTGTGTGTGTGTGTGCACATATATTGCTCTGCATGAAGAGTGTTACTATGTACATAATTGCAATTAATGTGAATATTTACATGTAACAGGTAATTTCATTGGTTAAAATGTCATCATGTAAGCACAGTAAGCTGTTAAGCTACTTTTTAGTGCTAAAAATAGAGTTGAGTGACCAACCAACCAAAATTAACACAGAGAAAATTTTGATTGGTATGGAAGTTGATGGTAATAGAAGATAAAAGATTCAAATTGGTAGGTTTCTGGCTCATTTGCACTTAAAATACCTTAACACAAGTAGAAAACTAGTTGCAGAATACAGTATAATCTTTTATTTCATTAAATTCAGTGAAGAAATACGAAATAATTTGCCCCAAAATGCCAGATTGACAGAATCGAGCAACTCAGCTGAAATGTATACGTGTTTGATCTGAGCTCTAAAGTTCCCACCATCAGTATAACTAGTGACTTGTAGAGCTAAGGTGACCTCAGTGTAGTTCCCACCATCAGTATAACTAGGGACTTGTAGAGCTAAGGTGACCTCAGTATAGTTCCCACCATCAGTATAACTAGTGACTTGTAGAGCTATGGTGACCTCAGTATAGTTCCCACCATCAGTATAACTAGGGACTTGTAGAGCTAAGTTTAACTAGGGACTTGTAGAGCTAAGGTGACCTCAGTGTAGTTCCCACCATCATAATAACTAGGGACTTGTAGAGCTATGGTGACCTCAATATAGTTCCCACCATCAATATAACTAGTGACTTGTAGAGCTAAGGTGACCTCAGTATAGTTCCCACCATCAGTATAACTAGGGACTTTTAGAGCTAAGATGACCTCAGCTTGGCATGTTGTTATCTTGGCATAGTTCATTGACAGCAATTGGAATGAAAGGGAAAATCTCTCTCTCTCTCACAGACAAGGAGCTGACAAAGTAATTAGACAGATTTATTATACGCCTGCCTCTATAGAGGTGGGGGTATATAGTAATCCTTGTGTCCATCTGTCCATCCTTCCATCTGGAACTCATTGGAATAATTAGTCCCACAGTTTTTGATGAATTGCCATGAAACTTGTTAAATATCATGGTCATCACCTGAAGATGTACATATTGACAAATCATTTTGTTTCTACACTTTTTATTAGAATTATTGCACTTTTGTCTTGTAGCTTAATGAAGTGTATGACAGTTTTGCTGAAGTAATACTCCTGCAGCTTTTGATGGATTGCCATGAAACTTGTGAATATTATGGTCATCACCTGAAGATATGCACATCAACAAATCATTTTGCTCCAGCAATTTGCTTTAGAGTTATTGCCCTTTTCATCTTGTAGCATAATGTAGTGAATGTCACAATCTCATTAATTCCATTAGTCCCACAATTTTTGAATGATTGCCATACGAAGCTTGAATATGCACTTATGGACAAATCTCTTTGCTCCCGCAATTTTAGTAAGACTTATTTCCCTTTTTTGTCTAATAGCTTAATGAATTGTATGACACAGTCTTGTTAGTGCAACTAGTTTGGCAGTTTTTCATGGATTGCCATGAAACTTGGTAAATATCATTATGGTCAGTGCATGTAGACAAATCACTTTGCTTTTGCAATTTTTATTAGAGTTATTGCTCTCTTTGTCTTGTATCTTAATGCAGTGTATGACACAATCTTGTTAGCGCCACTAGTCTTGCAGTTTTTGATGGATTACAATGAAACTTAGCAATATTATTGTCATCACCTGGAGTTGGATATATATCTACAGTAATTAATGGTTCCATACTGTAAAGCATCTCACAGTCATGGATCCCATCATTGGAAAAATTTCATTTATTACATTTCTAATTAAATTTTCCATTTAATTTTAGTTCTTGGCTAATAATAATCCATTATTATGTGATTTTATATAAAGCAATCCATTTCATTTCATGTTTTTTCTTCTTCATACAATATACCCATTATTACATGTCCCTGCTATTAATATACCTTAGCAGTATAATAATGTACCCATGCAGTATAATAATGTACCCATGCAGTATAATAATGTACCCATGCAGTATAATAATGTACTAATGCAGTATAATAATGTACCCATGCAGTATAATAATGTACCCATGCAGTATAATAATGTACCCATGCAGATATTTTCCCATACAAATGCAGTAACCTATAAGTATACTTTTATGGCTGCAGTGAACAGCTGTATGAAGGGGGATAACTGTAATTGTCTTAAGTTCCATGCATTAAAACTTTTCAAATATTGAACCATTACAAATCAGAGATTTTGGAAAGAAGTAGCTAGTGCAACAGATCCCCTGAAAATTAATTAAGGTATTTCACTTCAAATATTTCTTGACAGTTGAAAACCACTGCCAATAATTACTAATTCTTTATTTTTCTATTGTCAAAAATGACAAATATCCCATGGGCATTTTTTTTAATGTAATAATTTAGTTACAAAGAGAGAAATCTTACTGTCCGTGACATGTGCAACTTGAAAATTGCATACATTTGATAAAAGTACAATGGTCCACATTTTACAAGACCACCCCTTCTGCAGTAATAAGGTGGCCTTATAAAAAAGGATAGCCACTCCTGAGGGGAAAAGAATGGTTCAGATATATTATACTGGTGTCAGGCATGGTGGCCTTATAAAAGGAATGGCCTCTCAACACTGTATATTCAACTAACAGTACATTTGCAGTTTGAATCATGGAAGAATCCTGAGAAAATATTTCATAGAAAATTACTCCCATTGCAAAGAATAGTGTGCCAGACCTCCGAGACTATTGCACATAAAATATTATATTCATTTCTTCCTAAATGAAACCGTACACAAAGTGGACTTATTGTGCTCTGTTTAAACTGGAAGTGCACTCCAATTTACACACAAAGTGAACATGGTAGTTCAGTAAAGTCAACAAGATAATGTACTAAAATGAACAAGGTAGGAAGGGTACATCAGACTGAACTTGGTTCTATACTGGAGATATCTTGATAGTTTGTTTTTGTGGGTTTATCGCCATTTTTCAGCACATGATAGGGTATATATGGCAGCCAGTATATTTGGTGGAGGAAGAACTCGGGGAAAACCCCAATTAGAACCACCGACCCACGGGAAGCTACTGGCAAGCTTTCTCACATAGCCACTTTGGCCGAGCCGAGACGTGAACCCAAGTGGACTGAGGTGAGATGTCAGTGATCTGTAAAGGCGAGCCCCTTAGACCACTTGGCCACCCAGGACCCCAGATATCTTGATAGACATTTGTTGAGATAGGACATGACTTTAGGAATGCTTATTGTTCTCCAAATGAACAAATGAGTGAACAGTGGCAGATCCTTTAAGGTGACTTAAATACAGAATTGTTATTTCAGCCTTAGTTAAATTTCAAAGAAATGCTTAATATGATTAGGATTTCCTCATCATTCATTTAAAGTTTTATCTGAAATTTTTATTTTTTTTCTATTTAGTTTATTTTCTAAAAGTGGCTGTAATCAAATGTACATGCACAGATTTCCTCTAGTAACTTTCATGATGTTGCTATTGCAGTGATGATAATGATGAGTATGCTATGAAGATGATGATGATGATGACAATAATAATGATGATTATGCTGTGTTGATGATGATGACAATAATAATGATGAGTATGCTATGTTGATGATGATGACAATAATAATGATGATTATGCTGATAATGACAATAATGATGAGTATGCTATGATGATGATGATGATGATGATGAAAAAAATAATGATGAGTATGCTATGATGATGATGATGATGATGATGATGAAAATAATAATGATGTTTCTGAAAATGCGAGCATGCATGAGTGTTGAAGTAATTTATATACATGTTTGTTACCTATCAAGAATACTCAGCAGCTAAATAGGACTTCACAAGAAATATTGCCAAAAAATCTTCACATGTAGTAAATTCTTTTGAGACAACAAAAGAAAAGTCATGAACTGGTTGAATCACAGATTTTTTAAACTGGATACTTACAAAGAAGAGGTCAATTTTAGTTGAACAATTATATGTTTTGTCTGCATTCTAGATCCCACTTATGCATGACTGAAAGGTTCCACTCATGGTTTCTCTTAGAATTTTGTGGTGCATGAGAAAGATTGGTGATAGTGATATATGTGACATACATTTTACATGTGTTATTAACTTGATCAAACAGATAGATGCTGTATTGTACAAGTAAATGGAACAATATTTGAAAGTCTAGATTTTAATCTCTAAAAATATATTTTCCAGGTTGTGATGTAAAGTATTATGGACAAAAATTCTTCAATGTGTCTACAAATGGCAACAGTCAGATAATCAGCTTATTTTGTAAAGACTATGAATCAACCGAGGCTCCAGACTTTCAGTGCCGGCAAGGTACAGTACTATATATCCATCAGTTAATCAATCTGTCTATCTATCCATTCATATCCATCAGTTAATCAATCTGTCTATCTATCCATTCATATCCATCAGTTAATCAATCTGTCTATCTATCCATTCTATCTGAAGATAGAGATATCAAAGTTTGCACATTAGCAGGTTTGACTGATTTTAGTTCTTTATCTATCAGCGCCACACTCTGTCAATTTCTGCAATTAGAAAATTTAAAAAAATCACATACATCTTTTAAGACCATTCATTGATCACCCCAGAAAATGTTGATTGCATCAGGGTAAGCATGCAGTAGCATCATAAAATGTTTTCAAAAATGCTCGTTATCATCATAAAAGTGAAAAAATTAATATCAGTGGAATACAGAAGTACAGTATATACTTGCATATAATCCCATACCAACTTCAAACTGCATAGACCCAGATCTGACATTGCGTAATGCAGCAGCAGATCTGGGTCTATGCAGTTTGTAAGGACTAATCAGTAGAACAAACAACATAGATCCTGATCTGCCGGGGCATTATGCAATGGCAGATCAGGGTCTATGTTGTTTGCATTTTGGACCCGACTTATATGCGAGTATAAACGATACATATATTTTAGATAGTATTCTTTTTTTCCCTAAGTTAAAACATGATTTAAGGTGAAAACTCATTAATCTTTGAATTTTAATGAACAATGGAACTATCCAAATTATATTTATAACAAATGTTAAAGACATAATGTGGTTTTAAGTTCATCTGTGTCAATTATGAAGATTGTAGAAACAGCTCACTCGTTGAAGTTTTGCATGCTTTTGTCACCAATTCTGATGAATAATGAAATGATGCGTACTAATGCAGCAAATATACTGATTAAAAAATATCATTGCTTAATTTATATTGTAATACATTCCAGTTGCAAACTTGTTGATTTATTGTTAGAGAAATATTTCAGATATAAGTGAAGGAATAACAAACACTTTTTATTTACATGGTTTCAAAATAGATAAAATTGGAAAATACAAATCGCTGTTTCTTATTGGATGAGAAAAGAGAAATTAATAGGGAAGCACCCAATTTAGTTAATGTTTATTGATGAAACTATTTTTTTCTTGCTGAGAGTATACTATGTAAATATATATGAGCATCTCATGGGTAAGATGAAATTGTAATTCATGAAATTTTTTTCATCACATGTTCTGGAAAATAACAAGAATGACAACAATCACAGCTAACAACAACTGATAGTACTAGTACTGCTACTACAATAAAAATAGTAGATTGCAATAGTGCCCTATGAACTGTACTATACCATCATACACACCCCACCACCACCATCTCACCCATTGGTAACTAAGTAGATCTGAACCAAAATTTAAAATTTAGCAATATGGGAGATTTTGATCTAATCCACCGATTTCCACCCAAGTATATGAAATCTTCCATTCGCTGTTGAAACCTATCTTTTGTTTCTTATGATCTTGGAATCAGAGTCACCAATCTCTGATCTTTGTAACCAGGCTAATATGGGGCTATCCAAGCATTGGGTAATTTTAAATTTTTGTGAAGGTGATGTGTCCATTTTTTAGAATGATCATTAGGAATTTGCTTAACTTAAAAAGTAATGTGTATGTGTCACACATTTTGAGCTGGTAGTGGAAATGACTGAAATAGATATATCACACACTATGAGTAGACTCCAGCATCGATGGCTGATCATGTGATTATGTCAGTGCAAAGACAAAACCAGCATGAAAGGTTGCTTGCCATATGGTTAGTGAATGGTCTATTATATGTACATGTGCCTTTTAACTGTTTCATCTTTTCAGATCCAGTTTGCTCTTTTTCCATCGATAGTCCTTCTCCGGTACAATAGATGCTTGTAACCAGCACAGTATAGGCACTTTTTAACATATTCTGATGTAATGTGGTGTGTATATTATCTCATAGGCCTAGATGTGCCTTTTTATAGATTTGTCCTATCAATTCCATTTTGAATAGAGTTATGTCCCTTGACAATTAACTAAATATCTTTATAAAAGATACTGCTTATAACATACATGTTGCTCAGCAATCCTTACACATAACTGGATGCCATTTGTTATGTGAATTGCCTATTACATGTAGATGTGCCTGTTAACGGTTTCATCATTTCAGGTCCAGTTTTGATGGAGTAATTTTACAAACTTTGTGGATAGCTTAATACATTTGGGGTAAGGAAGAAGTCTGTCAATTTGGGGTCAAAAGGTTAAAGGTTAAGGTCACCATGACTGAAAGAAGAAAAATTATTTTTGCACAATAGCATTAGTTCTGCATCACATATCTGGACCAAACTTTGATGATAGCTTGCACTTGGGGTAAGGAAGAAGCCTGTTGATTTTGGGTTTAAAGGTCAAGGACACTGTGACTGAAGGAAGAAAAATGGTTACTGCACAATAACATTAGTTCTGCATCACATACCTGGACCAAACTTTGTTGATACCTTGCACTTGGGGTAAGAAGAAGCCTATCAATTTGGGGTTAAAAGGGCAAAGTTCATGGTCACCATGACTGAAGGAAGAAAAATGGTTACTGCACAATAACATTAGTTTTGCATCACATATCTGGACCAAACTTTGTGGATATCTTGCACTTGGGGTAAGGAAGAAGCATATTGAATATGGCATCTAAAGGTCAAGAGTCAAGGTAACTGTGACTGAAGATACGTGGTTTCTGCACAAAAATTTAAGTTCTCGACCATGTATCTTCAAAGTTTTGTAGAAACTTGCATGTTGTGCAGAAGAAGCCTACTGATTTGGGGTCAAAAGGTCAGTGGTGATGATCATTGTGACTCAAAGAAAAATGAGTTTTGCAGAATAACTTTTGTTCTAGAGTAAGTTCTTGACCTAACTTTTTGGCTGGCTTGTACTTAGTGTAATAAAGAAATCTAAGTTCAGTTCAAGACCGCATACCTTGAGCAAAGATCCAGGTCACTGAGACCCATTGATCAATAATCTCCGGCATCAACCATGCCCTGCTAGTGCATATATAGTGCATATATTGAGGAGTATTAAACATGGGGTGGGCGTGTTATGTGCTGTTCACAGTGCTCTTGTTGTATAGACTTATGACCCTTGACAATTAACTTTATAACTTCACATAGGATGTTGCTTGTCACCATCATCGCTAAAGAACCATTGAACATATTCTAATGCAGTTTGATATAAACATGATTTTTATATACCTCTTATGGGTTTAGTCTCATTTACACGAGTTATGGCCCCATGATTTCTTGTCCACCTGACTTTGGTTTCTGTAAAATAAATTCACCAAAATGTTGTGGATTTCAACTAGATTTGGCATGTGTCTTCAGATTGATGAGACCTTGAGGAAGTTTGAATTTCAGAGTAATACATCATTTACAAGAGTTATGGCTCCAGATTGCCTGTCCTCCTGTCTTTGCTTTCCATACCCTAACTTTACTAAGTTTTCTTGCATTTCAACCAAATCTGGTGTGCAACTTTATATTCATGAGACTTTGAATGAGTTTAATTTCAGGTGTTTCAAAATATTATTTAGAAGAGTTATGTCCCCTGATTGCCTATCCTCCTAAAATTGCTTTCTGCAGGATAACTTTTACTAGGAATATTGCATTTCAGCCAAAGTTATCATGCACCTATATAGTGATGATACCTAGAATAAGTTGGATTTCAGCATTCCACATCATCATTTAGAAGAGTTATGTCCCCTGTATGGCCTCTTCTACAAACATTGGTTTTCCAACAAAGTTCGTCTTTGTAAGACAATGCCAAGCAAATTGTAGAGACCAGGGCCTCCCACTTACTTTTAGTATCAGGTTGATAAGAACCAATTTAAATCTAGTTTTACATCATTGAAAACCCTATTTTTGTTGTCAAGCCCACATAGTGAGAAGTGAGATATAGCAGTCACTTTTCCGCCTACGTTGGCATCAGCATCAACATTTTAAAAAGTTTTTTGTTTCAAGTTTTTCATCTGCATCTGATACTTGATTGGTTTAATCCTGAATTTGTCAGTTCCATTGACAAATACACAGGTTGAATTTTCAACCTGTGCCAGTTCGGGATATTGTTTGCAATAACAGCAAAACATTTTAGCTTCTGAGTCAATGAATTCCAGCCAGGGATAACTATGCAGTCAAGCGATAATATAACGTGCGGACATGCAAGAGTTATCAATGACCACTGGTAGGTGTGATACTGGCTGTAAATAAATACATGGAGAGGGGTAGAATCAAGCTTTCAGTATGCCCGGAGACCATGAATGGCCAGTCAAAGGTAGATAAAGTGATTATGGCATGAAAATAGGCACTTACCCAACTTTTTTAAAAATGACAAAAAGCACTTGTCCTGAACTAGCGACTTTGAAACTTTTATTTGCCCGACTTCGAAAATGAATAGTCTAGGATGTCGGGCTATGGGATTTGCTCAGCCCTGAAACATGTAGTAAGTTTTGTAACTCTATTTTGTACATGATTGTTAGTTTGAATTCTTGTTTTTCTTATTCTTATTTCTATTCTTGTTTGTTGTTATTCTTTTTCTTCTTGTTATTTTCTTAGGTTGGAGAGGAAAACGATGTAATGAAGCAAATCAAAGAAGTGTAAGTTAAGAACACTTTGAGAGATTTTTTCTTTTTTCCAATTCATGAAATGGGATAATAGTCAATATTTTAAATGGTACATTCAGTTTATTCTACTGAAAAAGTAATAGGCACAAATTTACCTGTATTGTTCAGTAGATTCCAAAGGCAAAATCCAAAGTACCTTTCTTGTGCAATATTCATGTGATCTCTGTATAAAGTACCAGTATTTATAGTTTGCTAACAGTCATGCATCATAAGTAATAACAAAGGCTTTTACACCATATATTTTCTGGCATTTACTCAGAATATTGAATAAGAAATATTACTCTAGACTTTAATATCTTACTTGTAATTTACAAATCCAGTCCTTTGATTGGTCAGAATATTTGGAGTCAAGTTTGATTGGTCAGAATATTTGGATTCAAGTAAAGTTAATGACAGAGGGACCAGCAGACAGAACATACATAACTGATTGGAAGTGACACAAAGTTAAATTTTAATGTCTTATTTGAAGGTGATGAATTTAGTTCAACAATCATGGACAATTGATTCTCGTGCTTACTTAAAGCACCAAGATTTCTATTGTTTGGTTATAAAGAATGCTGATATTATTTTAATAAATGATAATTGTTTTCAAATAATTTTACTACTGTCTTTCTTGAGAATGGTGAGTCTAAGGTATCGCTTCAAGATGGCAATGGCATTGACAGAAATGGCATTTATGTTCAGAGCCTATGATACAACTTATTAAAGGTCATATATCTTCTACATCAACAACTCTTTTTCATGAATAATACCAGTATTACTTTGTGTCCAAAGTTATATGCTGATATACATGTTCTAAGAGTACCTGCTTTGACTGTGTATATTTTAACACCATTCACATGTGAGACACCAACTTCCATGGTACACTTCAATGTCCTTAGCACTATACCGTATATACTCACGTATAAGCCAATACCAAATGCAAACTGCATAGACCCAGATCTGCCATCACATAATGCGCCAGCAGATCTGGGTCTATGCAGTTTTTAAGGACTAATCAGTAGAACAAACAACATAGACCCTGATCTGCCAGTGTATTATGCAATGGCAAATCAGGGTCTATGCTCTTTGCATTTGGATCTAGCTTATATGCAAGTATATATGGTAATTAGCCTAGAGATTATCTGCACAGAAAGATAGCTCACCCACGTAAAAAAAAATATTCTTGTTTTTGCAGATTGTCTGCAAATGTTTCCAGCCTTATAGTCTGTGCGAGGCTAATACAAACTGCTCAGAAATTATGTATTTGGAGGAAAAAAAATGTTTATGTCTCAAACATAATGTGACACATTGTCTACAGGAGTCTCATGTATGTAGCTCACAGATCCAAGGAAAACAATGTCTATGTGATGTCGATATACATTTAGCAGAAGGTAAGAGCATCAGAAAAGAAAAGTATATGTAATGGTCCCTCTCTGTTAAGCACCTCAGTATTATATGATCGCTTATATGACACAGGTATGGTCATGGATCCCATTTAGGGGATGACAGTAATTTGATATTGAACTTACCTCAGTACACCACTCTCTCGATAACTCGTGCACAATGGGGTCCAAAAACATAGACCGCACTATAAGTGAGGGCACCAGTTACCAAGGGACCTAAACAAATTTAAGAAGGGGATGTGATCCCCGATGGACATTGAGAAAACGGAGGGAAGGGGGGGGGACAGGGATGTTCAATGGCTGAATACTCATTTTATAATTGCGTATGGGAATAATTGTCAATAAAGACCTTTTTCTAATGAAGTTGTTTGCTTTTTTTGTATAAATTACCTTTATTTTCAATATACCCAACTTCTAAAAGATGAAAACATTGTGCATTACATCACTGCTTTTTGTTGTTAATTCACTACAAAACATGATTTTAAAAAAAAAAAAAACTAGGGACATTTATTTCATGAAGCTTCCATCAACTTCAAAACTTGATTTTTTGTTGTTCTATTAGTAAAATATTGATGCTGTGATTTCATTGCAAGTAATAGTAAAACTTGTTCTCATCCTTGAGGAAATCTCTGAGTGCCAATTCAGGAATTTTAAGTTCACTATAATGAACCGTATCTGTGAAACAAAGCTTTTTATTCACCAAGTACTCATTTGGGTTGGTTGCCTTACTATCTTTGATCACATTTGTGAATGAGTTGGCTAATTTAAGGTAGTTTAATTATATTACTTACATCATAATAATATTTATAACAGTGTTCGACTGATCAATTGAAATGAGTTGACCTGACACACAACCGTGACCGGTAGCTCTTATGCAGGTAGGATTTGTATGCCTTTTAAATTTTCTTTTATTGCACCCCCTTTTATTGATTTGATACAAAAGATGTAATTAACGTGATAATACAAAGCAGGTCTGCTTTCAACTGAGTGTAACAATACAATAAGTACTTAAACAAGTCGGAGATCAAAACATGGTCAGCACTTAATTAGGTTCTCACAGAAATGCTCATGGAAATAACTGTAATGGTAGTTTGACATTTTTCACGTTTGAATAAAAGAGGGCATATTGTATTTATGATGATTACACTAAAACCGAATTAAAAGATAGAACTAAAACACAAATTCCACTTGACAAAACTTATTTAATTGGTATTTATTTATTAAAGTGTTGCCACTAGTAGGCATTAGTGACATTTTCATTGATCAAAATTTTGTCAAATATTGTTATTTACAGTGTACTGAGAATGTTGTTTGGAAAGAAAATACAGCAAAATATATGACTTCTTATTAAAAGTTGAGAATTCCAAGATGTTGATTCAACTTTCTGGTTACTATCCACTGTTTTCGATGATAAAACAAGGTTTCATTTACCAATTTAGATCGCAATTTTCTTCACCTTCAACAAATAGGGGCAAATTTTTGGGGTATTTCTAGTAAAAAACTATGCGATAAATGCCTGACCCAGCGTTATAAGCGGGTTTGCGAGATCCAGGTTCTAGTTATTGAGGGATTGTGTATAAGGCAACCTCACTCACTAATAACATGGTATACTTTTGTGGCTTACTTATACAGCATTATAGTGAAGGTTCACAGTACATGCATGTTCAATTTTTACAAAATAAGTACAATACTTCCTCACTATGCTGCTGTTCATGGGAGTCATAAATGTGGAGCACCTTATAGGTTTGGTCACCTTGTATTGAGGCATTTTATGCATAATATTACTATTAAATAATGGAATGGGAGCCATGACTATACACACTTTATTGAAGGGACCGCATTATAATGAGGTACCTTAATGTGAGAGAGTACTGTATATCACATTACGGTATATACTTGCGTATAAGCCAGTACCAACTATGAACTGCATAGACCCAGATCTGCCGTCGCACAACACACTGGCAGATCTGGGTCTATACAGTTTGTAAAGACTACAAAGTAGAACAAGCAACATAGACCCTGATTTGCTGGCACATTATGCACCGGCAGAACAGGGTCTATGTTGTTTGCATTTGGACCCAGTTTATATGCAAGTATATATGGTAGTTTAATTTTACATTTCTTGAGCAAAAGTAAGGCAAGAACAGCTGCTGAGGATGAACTTTGGGGGATAAAAAGCAAAATAATATTGGATAATTGCTATGTTCCTTTGGTGTCAGGTTTGAATTAAACAATAGGGTTTTTACACTTTTCATTGTTTAAAATAAACTTCATCAGAGAAGCTTTGGCAGACAAAACTTATGAAAATATGAAAAGTGTGTGATACACCCATAAAACTGCATTGTAATAATGCATAATGCAATGGATTTGTGACCAGTATGATAATGTAACAGTATCTTGTATTAGTTGTATTTAAGAATTGAATTTCATATTTTTGCAGCATTTATGAAGTCTTGAAGCTTGAAAATTGATTACACACAGAATGAATGGCCATAGTGAAGCCATTAAGAAACCTTTGAATACCTATAATCATCCGACTGATGTAGACTGTATTCAGAATTTCTCATACTTAACCATCTTATTTTTCTGATGCATGTTTTAAATACTTTTGTTTTAGATATGAAAGGTCAAAGAGCTTTAACTAATGGTGGTACAAGCATAGGTAAAAGTATCTTCTTATAGTACTGCATACTAATTTTTCTGCTGCTGTCCTCCTCCTTTTTCTCCCACTACTTCTATTTCTACTACTTCTGTCCTACTACTTCTTCTATTTCTACTACTTCTGTCCCTACTACTTTTATTTCTACTTCTTCTGTACTTTCTACTACTTCTGTCTCTACTTCTTCTATTTCTACTACTTCTGTCTCTACTACTTCTGTACATACTACTTCTTCTATTTCTACTACTTCTGTCTCTACTACTTCTGTACCTACTACTTCTTCTATTTCTACTACTTCTGTCTCTACTACTTCTATTTCTACTACTTCTGTCCCTACTACTTCTGTACCTACTACTTCTTCTATTTCTACTACTTCTGTCCCCACTACTTCTGTACCTACTACTTCTTCTATTTCTACTACTTCTGTCTCTACTACTTCTATTTCTACTACTTCTGTCCCTACTACTTCTGTACCTACTACTTCTTCTATTTCTACTACTTCTGTCTCTACTACTTCTGTACCTACTTCTTCTTCTATTTCTACTACTTCTGTCCCTACTACTTCCTCATTGCACTTTCTCACTCACATTATTTCTTCATCTTCTTGAATTTTTCTTCTTCATCTCTTATTCTTTCCTTATTATGACATGTCCTTGCTGGAAATAATTTTTTTAAGGCTTGAGTTTGAGCTTGAGCTTCATTATCAACCAATCAAAAATGAAGTCACAAATGTAAAGTTTGTTGTGTTTGTTGAGCATAAACTAAAACTCATGCCCATTCATTTCATGATGTCCAGACTGATCCCAGTGAATTGTAAATTGAAAATTCTATAGTTAGATCTTCTTACCACTCCACATCAGCCGAAAATTTTCAGTAAAAAATCAAACATGGCATTTCATACACACACACTAATAACATGATGATAATGATGCTTCTCTGTGCCATATTGGCTTCATAGCATTTTTTTCATTCTTTCAGAACCACTTACCAGTACATTCACAAGAAATAGTATAGTTTTTTGGGTAAGTGAATTTTGTCTTATCTGAGAAAAATATTAGTCCCTCATTCATAGCACAGGTTTTAAGGGGGTTAGTAAAACTGTTATACTTGCCAGTGTTAAATTCAGAGAAATCTGGCCATTTTAATCAAAACAAACCACCCTTTTAAACTTGACTCCCCATAGCCCAATAAATCGGACCCAAAATCTGTATCAGTATGTTGTATGGTTTTTGGTCTGATCTCACCTATACATACAACACTGCAATTATTGCAGACAGATTTGTCTGCAACACATAAGTGCACATGTGGATTGTATTTAGACACCAGTATATCTGACAGCTCTTGAATTACTGTCAGTTTAAGGGACCTTTTGGCAATCTGTACAGCATATTTCCTTATCAAATCCAATGTGTGACAACTTGTTAATCATGTGATCATAACTCAAGAACTGCAAGAAATACTGGTAAGAGTCTAAAATCAATTGAAATGTGCACTCATGTGTTGCAGCCAAATATGTCGGCAATAATTGCCGAATTTTGTATATAGGTGATTTTTAGATCCCCAAGCACCTAGCATACCAATACAGGTTAGGGGTCTGATTTATTGACTAGAATCCTGGTTCTGCCTGTGCTCACTATAATGCTATTCAAAGGAGCCATAAAAGTGTGCTGTGTTATAAGTAAAACTTGCCCACATTTTATACAAGTAGGGGATTGGCTTTTGGCTTATCAAGCATGGACTTGTCATAGCGGAATTGCAGTCCTTGACAACAACATTCTTGTTGCACTCTTCATTTTCATCATAATATTTGTTGATTCTGTGTCAATCTTTTTGCATTTGACTTTGTTTTTTGGACATTGTTATATGAACAGTAAATAAACTTGATGACTAATTATCTTACAAAGAGTGCCAGTGGCACTGACCAATCTTACAAAGAGTGCCAGTGGCACTGACCAATCTTAAAAAGAGTGCCACTGGCACTGACCAATCTTAAAAGAGTGCCACTGGCACTGATCAATCCCAAAAGTGGGTCACAGAGACAGACTTCATTGTTTTTTTCATTTTCATTCACTCATTATCTATGACTTATTTTATATATAGTCATGAAACTTGATAAGTGCATTAATCTTAAGAATACATCTTAATCCCCAAACTAGGTGGTCACATTGATCAAAATTTCTCATTCTTATAATGATGTAAAATTTCTACATTTAGCACTATTTCTTGAAAATTATTGCATGAATATTCATGATTTCTTTTTAGTGGATTCATCTTAAGGAGTAGAGTCACTACTATAAAAATGTAAATCACATTTTCTTACTTTCATGCTAAAATGACAAAATATTTTTCATTTTGCACCATGTTTGGTACTGTAGTATCAGAAATTTGTGTGGGAGACCAATTTTTGTGGTTTTTGTTGTTGCCCCGAACCATGAATTTAAATACCCAACAAGTATGATGATGTGCCCCCCTCCCCTGCCTATTTTCATTCTGTGTTTCATTCCTAGAGATTAACAAAACTACTGGCATTTTATAAATCAACTTCAATACCATAATCTGGTAATAAAATATTAGCTTTTACACATGTTTGTTTTATGTTAACCCTTTGAAAAAAAGTATTATAAATAATTTTATATGGGTTCAATGCACACATATCGATAAGGTATCCAATAGCTGTAATTTCCACTCACTGCCTTAAATCGATATGCGAGATAAGTGAGGATAGAGAGAAATGAGAAAAAGCATAAGGTATTCAGACACCAGTATTACAAAAAATGAAAGAAAGAAGAATAAATAATACTAGTATATGAAAATTAAATTGAATACTTATTCAAATCAATTCTTCATTCAAGTGCAACTGTTGTTGAAAAATATAAATCCTCCTGAAAGCACCTTTCATTTTATCCATGCATTTTAATCCAAAAGAACAACAAGCCTGTAAAATACTAGAACTATTGCTTGAAGCACTATTATTAATGAAACAATATGTATATACAATAATTACAGCAGAGTATTAAAGCTCACACTTCACTGATTTTTGGACAAAGCCACTGTATCAACATCATGTAAATCAAATCTCATGGTACTCACAAATGCTTGTCAGCTAAATAATCCCCAAGTTGCAGAATTAAACAAGTCCAGCTTTCTCAAGGTCCAATCTTTCACTCATTGTTGAGTGAGCTGCAATTATCCATGCAGCATGAATCAGCTGGATTAACGAGATTGCAAGGTTCACTAATATAGTGCTCTGATTGTCACCAGTAACATCTTCTTTTTCCATGATTGCTTTCACGACCTATTTACCATACCAGTTGTAGAAGTGAAGTGTGATTTTAATTCTTCTTTGTATTCTTTATTTATTGTGAAGGCTAGTAGTTGAAGTTGGTTGCTACAGGAGGCAGGCACAAGCAATGGAGTGATTCCACTGTCTTTCAATTTAGTTAGCATCTTCACACTTTGGTGGGCTCTAAACACATCAAATATTGCCACTGCCTGCTGATTGCATTGAGTAAGGGGCAGCCGGTCACATGTTTTGTTCACTGTATGGACAATGATTTAAGTAAGAGATCATACAGATGTACTTTAATAACTGACTGGCTTAGTGTTGTTGGCTGTGTTAGCTTTCTTAGATGTTGAGCACCCAGACGAAAACATGGTGTAAGTGATTGATCTTGACAGGTGTTTTATTTGTATTCATAGAGGTGGTAGTATTGTTTTAGTGTTGTTAGCTGTGTCGGCTTCCATTGATGTTATTCACTTGGACGAAAACACAGTGTAAGTATTGAACTTGTCAAGTCTTTGATTTGTGCTCATACATGTGGTAGTACTGTTGTAAACATTGAAGTGACTACCGTTTGCATCAGCATCATTTTATTCTTTTGTATTTGTTATTTTGGGTATTTGTAGAGGTTAAACTACGATAATAAATACTTACTAATATGCAAACTTTGACAGGCAAAACCACGAATTTAAGTACCCACAAAAATGTCTTTTTTAAAAAAAAACAAACCACGAAAATTAAGCCCCACAAAAATAAATGATACTACAGTATATGGTCTCTTGTGCACTAATGAACTGAGACATGTATTTATCTTGAAATTAACATAGTAGTACTAACCACAACTCTAACAAGCCAGTGAAAATCTTATACTTTGTAAAATAATCCCGTTTCTATAACAAATTTTGACTATATTTTAAGGATTTTATATTGTTTATCTATGTCTTTATTTTATACACCTTTTAAATAATTTTAACATCTTTACCTTTTATAATTTATCCTTGTAGGAGTACATGTTTGTGTTTATTTGGAAGGGTTTATCTTCCTTAAGTTGTTTATACAATTGTTAACTTTACATTTCTAGAACTTAATTTTTAATGGGCACTACATAGCCAGTATTGTGCTAACATGCAGTTAAACCCTACATATAGATGCATACATGCATATCATTTACATATCATTTATATTGATTGAGTGACAGTACCTGAAATTGCCCTTGTCTCAATTAAATATCACTTTTAAATAGTGGTGGCATCAACAGAAATCACATTTATATTCATGTCTTTAACATAATGTGCTTGTAGATCATGGTCTACAGTGTTAATTCTATGTACAATTCAATTAAACAATGTAGACTTGGAACAGTCAGCACATAATGTACCGGCAAATCTTGGTTTACACTGTTCGCATTTGGGCTAATATGACAGATTTACTGTAAATCACACAATTTTAGCAAACATAAAATTGAATTTGGCAAGGAAATCAATTTTCACAAAAATTGTATGTATGTAAAATGTTTGTGATGAGATGATACTTGTAATATTTAATTTACACTGTAAATACCCATGACTAGTAACATTTTTTAACATGTACAAATATTAGACACCCATTAAACCACGAGATGATTTTTACTATTTTCTTTGTATAAGACTAACATTATAAAACATTACATTCAAAAATTTGGTTTTGCCCATCAGTAATTTTGTAACATTTTATTTTGCTAAACTGCTGACATTAAAATTAACATTACATTCAAAAATTTGGTTTTGCCCATCAGTAATTTTGTAACATTTTATTTTGCTAAACTGCTGACATTAAAATTAACATTACATTCAAACAATTGGTTTTGCCCATCAGTAATTTTGTAACATTTTATTTTGCTAAACTGCTGAAATGAAAATTAACATTACATTCAAACATTTGGTTTTGCCCATCAGTAATTTTGTAATATTTGATTTTGCTAAACTGCTGAAATTAAAATGTCCCTAAAATGTAATGACATTAAAATGTTGTGATAGACAAGATATTTTTACTTTTATTGCAGATATTTTTGTGCCTAGTTCATCTTCGCCAGTCAAGATGAGAGGATCATACAAGAATCCAAGAATGAATAAACAAAATTTCAGTATTTTTCTCCCTGTATCATGTGTAAAAAACTGTTTTTGTTCTTGTAGATACTTTATACAACACGTCATAGACCAGAAGAGCTTATGGGATGGTCTTTCATCTGTTGTCTGTCTGTTCATTAACATTGTTATCGCTATTACTTCTATACTACATTGAGGATTGCCATGAATCTTTATACACACATTCATCCCATGGTCTGGTTGGTCCTAAATCAAAATGGTGCTGCTCAGACATCCAATATGGCCACCACAGTGACCATCTTGAACATATTTTTATTGCTACTCCTCCTACATGGATAGTCATATCAACATGGGATTTTTACTAAAAGACTTGTTATGATGTCTAGTTGGTCTTAAATGAAAATGGTGTCAATCTGATGTCCAGTATGGTTGCCACAGCAGCCATCTTGAAAATCTTTTATTGCTACTCCTTCTGAACAGAAAGTCATATTGAAATCAAATGAAAATAACTAACCCTCAATATGGCCATCATGGTGGCTATCTTGAAAATATTATCTCCACTCCTCCCAAATGGATGGCTATATCAACATGGGGTTTCACCAATAGAATTCTTATGATACTTTGTTGGTCATAAATGAAAATGATGCCAGTTGTACATCCAGCATGGCTGCCATGATGGCTGCCTTGAATAAATCTTGTTGTCACTACTCATCCTGAATGGATGATCATTATGAAATGGGGTTTTCACATAAAGACTTCTAATGATGTCTGCTTTGTCCTAAATAAAAATAGTGTCAATTTGACATCCAGTATGTCCAACACAGCAGCTAATTTGAAAATCTTGTTATCACTGAAGAATATCAGATATGGTTTCAACCCTTGGCAAATGAACCTATTGCCATACGTTTTCACACCTACTGCAAATTAAGCTATTGTCGTACATCATTAAAACTCAAACACATGCTTGATACAGTAGGACCCCGCTATAGCACGCTTCGTTATAGCACGAATTCGGATATAACACGATCGTGGCATGGCTCCTGAAAATTCATCTATTTTTTCGTACATGAAACAAAATTATTTTTTCAAAGTACGAAAAATAATTTGTAAAAAATTAATTATCATTTTGGGGAAGAGATCGTGTATGAATTCGGATATAATACGATTGTGGCGTGGCTACCAAAATTTTACAATAATTTCACCAATTTCTTGAACTACTGCAAAGTTTTGTGCCAAAATAAACAAGAGTTTGATTTAATAATTTGGCAAGCTGTATTGTATTCTTGAAGAAAAAGTGTCTTATGATTGCATTTTTCATTATATGAATGAAGATGCTGAACATTTCTATTTGTGAATGTTCATTTCAAATGTGTCAGTAGTCAATCACTGCACTTTGATCTTAGTTTATTTGTAAAAGATGTCAGCTCATTTTAAAGCTGACAAGTGTTAATCTTATTATTACTGATACATGAACAATATAGTCGTTAAGTCTTCTTTGTGTTTGTCTGCAATACATTCTGTGTACAATCGTTGCTCAAACAATAGCTGACATATGTTTGCTCATTCAACTGCATACACAGCCAAGCACCAAACAATGTGGTGGTTGATAAAAGATTCGCACCTGAATTTATAAATCAATTAATTTAAGTCATTGACAATCATCAAATTCAATCTCAAAGCTAAAAGTTGTTCAAACCATGCGGCAATGATTTATAAAACATCAAACAAACGAAAGCCGCCAACGCGCACATGTGGCTTGTCGGTGTAGTTAGACAATCGCCACGCAATCAGTTGACCAGTGAATAATATTGTACATTCTCTTTAAAAATGTTGATTAACAATTATTCTTGCTGTGGTCCTTCAAACAAATGGGTGTCATTGTTTTAATTAGTAGTTATTTAAAACGGATAATAGTACACGGAAACGTTAAGCTTTTTCTGTTAAAGAGAAGATTGAAGCCATGGACAGGATTAAGTCCGGTGTTTCCACAAGTCAGATTTAATTCCCAAGTGATATTTCCCAAGTTATCTGCCAGTGCACGTGGGCCGATAAGCCTCTGGCTTGTAAAAGCACTCACTTTGTTTTCAAGTAGAGTTCTACAACTTCCTGTGCATATACTTTAACCTTAATCCCTTAGCTTGTAAAGGCACCACACTCTTTGTTTTCCCACGTGACAACCCTTTGATCAAGCCGCGAGTTTGATACTTCAGTGCCAAGTAACAGAGGGTGGTTATTTGAACTCCCTGTGATCTTGCCGCACAATTGACACGTGTCCAGTTGCATCCTAAAATAGATTTCTGACTTTATGATCAAAGTATTACTTGCAAGAGCCCAAGCTCAGTCTCTGCATAAGCACCCACATATGACAGTACAGCTGAGGAATCAGAGTCGGACGTGATTTACGATGACTAGACGATGATTTACAATGACTAGACAACGATGTAGGACTTCAGAACTTTATCAGACAATGATATTATACTTCTGTGTGCATATTTTCGATGGAATTATTATGGACTCACTCCTATGCATGCCATGAGATTGGCTTGTGAATACACGTGTTGATCCTTTAACTATTCATGCTATACAATAGACATGTACATATAAATGTACCAATGCATGGTTCTCTGAATAAAGTAAAATATTATATGTCCAATCTCTGTTTTCACTGCATGTGTATTTATCGTTTATTATGCATTGATTTAAGATGGTAACTGTGCCAATGAAGCACGTTGTTTTGAGCCCACAATCTACCCCCCACCCCCATTTTTTTGGTGCATGCATCATTTTCTTCAGCTAAATGACTTGGTTTTGTCTAGGTTGGTTATAGCACGGTTCGGGACATAGCACAATCCCGTTTTGTGGACTCCGACCATCGTGCTATAGCGGGGTCCTACTGTACTTGTCTACTAGTACTAGATAACTGCTCAGTCACACCTTGCCACTCAAAAAATACAATGTTAAACTGCAAAACAATCTTGACCTGCAAAACACAAATTCCGAAATATGCATCTCTGACAAAATGGAAGGGGTTGTGGTGGGGGAGGTGGGACATCATCAAACACTACTAAAAAATAGTATACTTCAAAAGAATTTCCAGATTTGGGAAATTGTTTGGAGCTAATTAAAACATTCAGTAAGGTTTGAACAAGTAATTAACCATTTTTATTGCAAATTATATCTAGTAGAATGCACAAGAGCTGCTATTTAAAGCACATCTAGTCAGGAAATGGGTGCAATTTGCAGGGGATGTAACTGTGTATTATAGTTTAGAAAACAGAATTGCTAAATCACAGGGAAAAAAATCCATAATTAACATCTGGTACTAGAATCAAAGTATATCTTTTTTCAAAATTAAAATGAAATAAAAAATTGAGATAAATAAAATCATAAGGCATATTGTCATTACAGTCCTACCCACTTATATCGACATTACTTATGTCGACAAGCCGCCTATGTCGACAAAAAAGCAAAGTCCCGGTCCCTTGGTCTACTATTACTACCAAATTTGTCATGCTTATGTCGACGTCGAGATAAAAAATAAACGTACATGTCAACAGAAGCCCTTGGTCCCAGCTTGAACAAATCCTTTGTTTTCTAACCATTTATGTCAACAAGCTGCCAGTTCCGACCCATACTTTGTTCAACAATTAGTCGATCTTGCCACCAGGCTTTAATGTCTTGGTCGGATGAAAAAACAGGCTTTTGTTTGGTCCTATAAAGATGGCCTCTTGCGGCGACTTAAATAACACATGTACCCTTCATCAAAGCAAGCCGGTTACAATGTTCAATAAAAACAATCCACCTTTCATTAAAAAAAATTGTCACCAAACTTGAATAAAACAATGAAATCTGATCGATTGTTGCATTTTCCAAAGTGATCGATGATTAAAACAAGTGTATTGTGCTGTGAAAGTTTCCTTTTTAACTTTATTTATGTTTACGATGGCTACCAACGGCAGCGTAAAACGCAGATTAAATTTACAGTCTCAGGAAACTAAATATCTGGCTGTTAAGGAAGTTGAAGGTGGGGCATCTCGCAAAGATGTCTGTGAAAACTTTTCACTTAAACATAACACCCTGTCAGGATGGATGATAAACCAACAAGTTGTTCTGGACCCGGACCAGTAAAAAAAAAAAAAAACGATGGACAACAACTTGTTGATCTAGATGGATGAAAACTGCTGAGTCTATTAAGAAAGGCTACGTTGAAGGTAAATTAATCATATCAGCCACATATCTCTTGTTCAATTTTATGTACTTTTCACGATGACTTCCGTAAATAAATACATGTTTTCATTTCCCTGTGAATAGCCCCATCCCCTTGGTAGCCTCAGTAAGATGGGAACATGTATTATTTCAGGCTGACCAAAATCTAGGCCAATTTAAGTACATGTACATGTACTTGTAGCATGTAAATAACAACTATGCAACCATGTGCTACTGGCGACAATGAATATATCGTAGTGAGTTGTGTAGACATGTTAGATCAAATGAGGACAACCATTTTGTATACATGTGTTTCCTATCAGGATGTGACCGATGCATACATTTTCTAACATGAGACCCGTACACGAACTCATGGATTTTTCATATACATGCACTTAACACATCGTGGATTTTATTACACAAAGGCAACCAAAATGTAATTTGTCAATATAAAAGTGTATTTCACACTGGTTTTGTCTTCATGTACTCTAAATTTCCATTGTTTGTTTTCTCAAAGTGTAAATCCTACTCACTGACGACAGGTCACCCCATACAGATGAATTTAACTTGTATGCAGGTCCAAGAGAAATGTGCTTTTTTTCAGACCCCCCCCCCCAACACTTATCTCGACATCCAAGGAATTTGACATAAATGGGTAGGACTGTATTAGTAAAATAAAAGTTAAAAGAATGAACAAAATAAAACAAAAATACCAAAATAATAGCATTCATAGTCACAGCTTGTTTGTTGTCACATCTTTTATCATTATGCAAAGGCCAGAACAGTTATATTTCATTGTATTGATCAATTATTATCATCTTACTTCATTTAAATTTGCTGTCAAACAAACACGGCTACTAGAGTCAAAGAAAATATTAATTACCTAATTTTGAATTCATTATATCAATTACAGAGGCTAGGTGTAATAATCCTACTTTCAACCATAAAACCCACCAAACAAGTTGGAGAAGCCCTTTACCACTGTCTAGAAAGTTGGCAAGTATGATACTATCACTAGGTTATGGTGTGAGACATTATGTAATTATAGGCACATGGAAAGCTTGTTAGACGTTCAGGGCTAAGGTCTGTCACCTAGCTGACTGCCACTATATGAATCATATACAAACTAAATAGTCATAACATCAATATTGCAAAACATTTTTCATGGAATATTAAGTATATACTCAAGATTAACACGAATTCATATAGAGGTAAATTTTTAATTAAAACATTTTCTTTTATTAGGTTCTGTGATAAGAGTAGGTGTTGCTATGTCTGCTCTGGGTTTTAGGTCAGTTTTGACTGTTTTAGTGCTTTGTTTTAAAAGCACCCTTCTGACAGCATTGCAGCAGTGGGATTTTATGTTTCATAACACAATTTCTTGTTTTGATTTTATATTTTGATATTCATAATAATAATAATAATACTTTATTTAATGGGGGTAACTAAATTAGTAAATACTATTTGTCCCCTGCTCTTTTGAACTGGTAATGCAGCCAGCATATTAGTGTCAAAAATATCAGATGTACCCATCACTAGTGGACATATTGGGGTTGACAGATGGAAATCTCATGAAGATTTGTTGATTTCTTAATTCAACAGATTGTTCCAACATGCCAATAAAGTATCTAAATTTTTTAATCCATAGAAAGAGGTAAGTAATCCATTTATCCTTACTGCTGTGTGTTCCTTAGATGTTAGGTTTTGTTAATTGGATAATTTCTATCTATTATTGCCACTGATAATTATCAAGATGACAAAAGCTAACAGTTGAGAAGCATGGTATTGTTCAGCTCAAGTTAGTGTGATGTCCGGTCACCATAAAGTAAAAATGATATGTGTTTGCTGTCATGGCTTTTTTCTCATAGACTATGAAATATATTTGAAAGGCTACCAGACTAATACCAGCCTATCTCATGACAAGCTAACTTCCTTTGTAAACAGAGCATTTCATGTAATAGCTGCAAATTGGTCTGACAGTGGTATAGTTGCCAATAAAGGAATAAGTTGTTGCAAAAAGTGCCAAAAATATCATCAAACATTATCAGTTTTGAACAAAAGTTAAAGCAATTAAACTAAATAAAAAGATCACTGCTGATAAATTTGACATCACAACAATTCCAATAAATATCACCAATTATGAATTATGCAGAAGTGTGAAAATAGAATGGACAGAGAATGATAGTTACCACCAGAAGTTTGTCAAATTGGTTTTGCATTGTGATTGATGATTATTCATAATTATTTTAAATAACATTACTGGCTAATATAAGTTTTATCACCATGATTCCATAATATGTATGTGATTTTTAAATGAAAATATTACATGTTTAACAATTAGTTACACCTTTCTTACTTTATATAATTATGTATGATGTTTATATAATATTCTAAATATTTTAGGAAATTATACATGTTTCTTGACTTTAATATTTGCTTAAACCTTAATGTTTTTTATCAGGAAAACATGTTTAACTAGTGTCCTTGAATTAGGTTGTTTACTTAATATTTGAGTTCAAGGATAGTTTTGATAAACACAATGTTTATCCAATTTGAGGTCAAGATTGATTTTGTTTACAGATAAAACTGGAATTCCCTAAGGAATTATGTGTCAATGGTCACACATACATTTATTATTCTAGAATCTTCTGTCATGTGACCTATCTTTATATATACCATGTTTAGTGGAAAGTTTTTCAGTTTTGACATTACCATCAGTCTTGTAAAGAGCCATTACAGTTGTGAAAAGTCATTCCAAATTCTGAGAGAGGAATTATTTATAATATTCATTGGATTATAAAAGTGCTCATAGACTTTTGGATTTGGGATTTTGAATTGATGATTTTGGGATTTATCTGAACTTTTTCAAAGATAATTTGGAGTACTTCATTTTGGCATATCAGCATATTATAGACTACTGACACAGGACATTAAAGATCATTGGCACATCAACACATTCAAGGATACAGTCATTCATTCAGAACATTCTATATTTAGGACTTGTAATTAGGACACTTAGACTTATTGGATTATTTGGAGCTTAATTCACATTACTGTAAGTGTCTTTTTGATTTTCATTTTAATATCTAGAAATAAATTGCTTGTTGATTTTTAATTGATTTGTTGGTTTCACTCTCTTTCTGTTACATTTTTCTTAGAGTCGTAACAATATATAATTATTACTCACATCTGTGTGACACTCTCTAGAAAAGCCACCCCTCGTATAAGACCACTTTCCAGCAGCTGAAGGAGGGCCTTATAAGAGGGGGACCACTGCACTAACAGTGATGAATCATCTGCAGACATGTCTACATCTGAATGTTCTACAATGTAAAGAAGGTCATGGATACAAATGACAAAATGAAGTGGCCCTAAAACAAATCTTTGGTGTACACCATATCTTACAACTGTTACTTAGATTTTATGCTACCAAAGGACACTTGCTGTATTCAGTTGGTCAAGTAGAAACAAACCAAATTATTGCAGTATCATCAAACCTGTAACACTGTTAGGTTGGATAGATTAGTACAGTCAAACCTGTCAATAGTGGACACCCATGGGAAAATTCAAAACTGGCCTTTGTACACAGTTGACTTCTGTACACAGGTTCACCTTTTAAAATTGGTTTTTGAACAAATACTATGCACCAAATATCTTTATCATTATTATTATTATTACATTATCAAGATTGTTTTATATGCACTATTCAACAAAATCATAAAATACACGTATGATGTAAAGTAAAGGTGATCATTAGGACAGGTTTGACTTTATATTATGGTCAGCAAGATGAAAATTCTTCTTATGGGGTTCATACAAAGTCTGGAAAGTCTGGAAAAAAGTATGGGAAAAAAGTGTGCTTTTTCCAGATCTGGAAAAAGTATGAAAAATAAAGATTTTGCCTTAAAGGTCTAGAAAATGTATGGAATTTCGGGTTGCTGTGTTTTATTTTTGTTCTTGCTTGAACACGTTCATGTGTTGCACTGATGTTTATCTTCACAGGGTTGGATGCGGCATTGGCTGCTGCATACCAGTTCAGTGCTGTTGTCAATACATGCATGACTATTCACCTACTTGTGATTGGTGGAGACTAGTTTAGATCATCAGACTTTGAATACATGTGCCAAAGGGGATTGGAAAAAATAGCAAACCAGTCTGGAAAAGGTCTGGAATCTTTTTTACCAACAGCTGTATGAACCCTGTCCATAGAATCTAAAAATATCAAAGATCTTTGAGAGTGTTAGGTTCTGCATTGTGATTGTTCAATATTAACTGCTATTTATGTTTACAAGGCATGTTACAGAGTTTAGATGAAGAATACTTGTTTGAATTACAATTTAGTAATTCTTTTTAGTACACTATTGGCAATGTTTCCAGCTTTTGTATGGTCATATGCTGTTTATTGTTATTATGTAATTTGTATGTTTTTGTATGTTATGTAATGCTATTGTTGTAATTTATGTGTGTGTGTGTGTGTATATATATATATATATATATATATATATATATATATATATATATATATATATATATATATATATATTTAACAGATGTTTTCTTCTATTGATGGTCAGTTTTAAACTGTTTTACTTATTTGAAGAATTTTTTTAGATTTTTATATTTACATATATGAAGCAAATAAAGATTTATTATTGTTGTTTGAGACATTTTATATATATTATATATATTTCAGCCATTTCTTTAATAAATTTTATGGAAGTACTCCAAATAATATATTTCTTTGACTACATTGTTTCCCTGGCATATTCTTAGATGTCAAGTTCAGGTGTTGTTTGGCTCTTATGGAATCAGGCAAACATGATGTTTTAATGGTGGACAATTTCAAGTGATTTATTTCTCTTATCTTTTATGTTCACATGTATATTTATGACTGTCTGATTTTGTTACCTTGTATATATCTACAACCTCAGATATATCTCAGATTTTAATTAGTACAATTTGTTTTCTCATCCTGGGACATGAACAACTTAAAATTCCATAAAATTTCTTCCAGAACTTTTCAAGATATTTAAGCTTGAAAACTTTCAGGGGAGATAGTTTCTATCAGGCTAATTAATATAATATTCATGGATTAGTTTCTGTCAGGCTAATTAATATAATATTCATGGATTCTGATGTCATAGAAGAGAATCAAGACTTTGAAAAGTTTAATCATCTCTCATGATACAGATTAATGGTACTTTTGTTGGAATTTTTAAGCAGAAAGATGTGGAAGATGGTACTACACATTTGCATTGTTATTTAGAAAACTTCAGCAACATCAGAAATTGAAATTTATCTAGTTTAAATAAATATAAATATCTTAAAATCTCAATATTATGCCTGACAAAGCATATTCATATATCACTAGACACATTTGCAGTCTTGTGCTTACGAAGAATATACTCGATATTGGAGATTTTTTTCACTTGGCCATCCAGAAAACTCAAATGTTATATTTTTGGGCAAAGCTCAACTACACTTTCAGTTTATTAGTTATAGAAATTTGGATACTTCTCATGTACAAATGTGGTTTTTTGAAAGATGAATTTTAATTTAGATATATATTTAGATCTGTAGTATTAAAAATAAAAGGAAAAGTACATGCTTTAAGTGTTATTAACGAATATATTAAATTTTTTAGCTCTACTGGTCAGAGGTCTTTTGTCTGTTGTCCATCATTTGTCCATCCATTAAAACATGTTTGTTATTGCTACACCTCCTAAACTACTTGGAGGATTGCCATGAAACTTTACATACACATTTATCCCATGGTCTAGTTGGTCCTAAATGAAAATGGTGGTGCTCAGACGGTCAGTATGGCTGCCATAGTAGCCATCTTGAAAATCGTGTTAACGCTATTCCTCCACAATGGATGGTCATATCAACATGAGGTTTTCACTAAAAGACTTCTTATGATGTCTAGTTGGTCCTAAATGAAAATGGTGCTGATATGATTTCTAACATGACTGCCATCTTGAAAATCTTATCGCTACTCCTCCTGAATGGATGGTCATATCAATATGGAGTTTTCACTAAAAGACGTGATGTTTGGTTGGTCCTAAATTAAAATGGTGCCATTCTGATCTGATGTCCAATATGGCCACCAGGGCAGCCATCTTGAAAATCTTTTCGCAACTCCTTCTGAACAGATAGCCATATTGACATGGGGTTTTCACCAAAAGACTTGTTATGATGTCCAGTTGGTCTTGAATTAAAAAAAAATGGTGCTGATCTGACATCCAATATTGCCGACACATAGTGGTCAGCTTGAAAATCTTGTTATTGCTACTCCTCCTGAATAGATGGTCATATCAACATGTGGTTTTCACTAAAAGACTACTTATGATGTCTAGTTGGTCCTAAATGAAAATGGTGCTGATCTAACATCCAATGTGGCTGTCACAGTGGCCATCTTGAAAAATCTTGTTATCACTAGTCCTCCTACATGGATGGTCATATCAACATGGGGTTTTCACTAAAAGACTTATTATGATGTCTAGTTCGTCCTAAATGAAAATGGTGCTGATATGATGTCTAATATTGCTGCTAAAGCAGACATCTTGAAAATGTTGTTATCACAACTCCTCCTGAATAGAAAGTTATATTGACGTGGGGATTCCACCAATGATGTCCCGTTGGTCTTAAATGAAAATGGTGTCAATCTGACGTCCAATATGGCCACCATACAGTGGCCATCTTGAAAATCTTGTTATCGCAGCTCCTCCTGAATGGATGGTTGTATCAGCATGAGGTTTTCACTCCAAGACTTCTCATGATGTCTAGTTGGTCCTAAATGAAAATGGTGCCAATATGACAGCCAATATGGCCACCAGAGCAGTCATCTTGAAAATTTTGTTATTGCTACTCCTCCTGAATGGATGGTCATATTGACATGGGGTTTTCACCAAAAGACTTGTTATAAGGTCTAAATGATCCTGATCTGAGGTCTAATATGGCTGCCACAGTGGCCAGCTTGAAAATCTTATCACTACTTCTCCTGAATAAATGGTCATATTAGCATGAGGTTTTCACTAAAACACTAAATGACTTCTTATAATGTTTTGTTGATCCTAAATTTAAATGGTGCTGATCTGACGTCCAATATGTGACCATCTTGAAAATCTTGTTTTCGCTACACCTCTTAAATGGAAAGTCTTTTGACGTGGGGTTTTCATCAGAAGAGTTCTTATGGTGTCTAGTTGGTCGTAAATAAAAATGACTAACATTCAATATGGCCACCATGCTGGCTGTCTTGAAAATATTGTTATCTCTACTCCTCCCAAATGGATGGCTATATCAACATGGGGTTTTCACCAATAGACTTCTTATGATACCTAGTTGGTCTTAAATGAAAATGGTGCCAGTCATACATCCAATATGGCTGCCATGACAGCTGCCTTGAAAATCTTGTTGTCACTACTCTCCTGAATGGATGATCATTATGACAGAGGGTTTTCACCAAAAAACTTCTAATGATGTCAACTTTGTCATAAATGAAAATTATGCCAACCTGACATCGAACATATCCACCACAGCAGCTAATTTGAAAATCTTGCTATCACTGAAGAATATCAGCAGTTAAAATGAAAAAATGGTCCTATCTTGAATTCCTGGAAATTTGTTTTGCCCAGTAAAGCATCAGTCCCCTTGATGGACTCTTGTTTAAATTTGGTTTTCTGTGTTTGTGTCTATGTACCTATGCACTCAGAAAAGAAACAAATAACAATTTGGCAGTTCATTCCCATTTTGACAAGAGAAAAGGCAGCATATATACAAATTCTGTTAGCATAGCACTTTTCTTGTAATGGAGGTATAGTATGTATTCCATGAAATCATTTAAATGTTATCATTGCTACCTGAATTATTTCATTTTAGTTTAGTTATAAAAATAATAATAATAAACATTTTTGTGATTTCACATAATTAATTACCTTTTATTTTGTGTTTTTTTATGCATTATTATGACACATCCTTACTAGAACATCCCTTAGTATTAGGTTTCATAATCAGGGTGACTTTTATGGTTCTTATGAAGAGTACTATAAAGATGGGGCACTAGACTCTGTTGATTCTGTGCATTATTTAATTACTTTCTTACTCTCTTCTTTTAAAACACTATCACTTTTTACAATTGGCTTTTTTGATATGTTAGTATCTGTGTATGTGGTTGCCAGGCAAACAGAAGTTCTCTCTCTTTGCCTCACATTTTCTCATGCACAAGAATACAAGAATGAAGGCTGTCTTCACCCCACCCCACCCCTTCCACTCCCTCCCCACCCCCCACTGTTGCTGATGTGCCATCAAACATGGATGAACAAAAAAATAGAGGTACAGGGATTGTTCTCATAAAATATGCAATCAACAGGATTGGAAGAAATTTCTACGAAAAGCATCCTATTGACCCATATTTCTTGGCCAACTGCTCTTGGGTTTGTTTATTGGACAGATGTTAAGCAGGTGAGCAATTTCAGGCCCACTTGGACCTCTTATTATTGGGACTGTTACCTTTAGCAGTGAAGTAAATTAAATGAAACTAATCTATTCTTTTTTTTTTTTTCATTACTTCTGTTTCTTTAAGTTATTTCTTTTTATTTTAACCTGAATTGTTTGATGGCTTGTGCATATAAAACACAGTTGTTAGTTTAGTTCTTTTATTCTTAGGTTCATTTTCTGGTGGAAACCTATTCAAAAGATCAGGGTCGAGAAGACGATTTGTCTGGTAAAAATGTCTTCTGTTCCATCTCTTCACATGTGTACTACGAGGCCTTAGCCTACTGTTTGGTGCAAACACTTTTGCCACAACTGGAAATTCTGCCTTCCAAAATCCTGTTTAATCCATCACCAACAGAGTGTGGAGGAGATATATCATCTTAAACATTTGTTCGTTCATACATTGTTTTTTGTTTGTTTTTATTTTTGTGGGTTTGTTTTCCTTCCTGCTTGAGCATAGGTGACACCAATGTATCACTCACTCTGCTAGAGGTAACACTGGTTAAAATATGGTTGCAATTTTTTTTTGGCTATACGGTCATAAGTTTCAAACCCTGGAATGGATAGCTGGACATACCAAATTATACTCGCTAATTAAGTAGAGTCCTACTGCAAACAACATAGACTCTGATCTGCCACTGCATAATGCGCAGGCAGATCAGGGTCTATGTTGTTTGTTCTACTTTTATTCTGGGTCCATGAAGTTTGCGGTTGGACTCTACTTATAAGCGAGTATACTGTATTTCAACTATATAATCCTGAAGCTGTGCCTTTTCATATCCATGCACACCTATCATCCCTGTGACCCTCAGGCACGGTCATGATCATTTGAAAATCTTGCTTAAGTTGTCAGTAAAAGTTTTTCGATATGGTCATAAATCCCAAATCCTGTGAGGGATAGTTGTCATACATGGACTGTATACTTAGGGAGCTCTGTTCTTTTATACCCATGTACCCCTGCCATCTCTATCATCCTCGGGTAAGGTCAAGGTTAGTTTCAAATTTTAGTTAAGTTTTCGGCTGAAGTTGTTCTGTAAGGTCACTAGTCCGAAACCTGGGAGGGATAGCTTGTCATATTAGAGCTGTAGAATCAGAGATCTGTGTTTTTATATCCCTGTACCCCTACTATCGCTCTGAGCCCCAGACAAGATCATGGTCATTTGAAAATCTTTGATAAGTTATTGGTTGTAGTTTTTCTGTATGGTCATAAGTCCGAACTCTGGAAAGGATAGCTATCACACTTACGGTTGCCACCTGTTAAGTATTTTAAGGAACCTTTCTATATTGAATAGTAAAATGTAGTGTTGTAACATGTCAATTTCTATACATTATACGAAAGGGGGGGGGGGGGGTTAGGGGTTAATCACCATTGCATATGATTATGTTGCATGTTGGCTGTCTTTAGCATTTTCAATAGCATGCTTAGTATATTGTTTCCATATTTTAGGACAGTATTTCTCAGTACATTGTCCAAATTGCACAAATGTGTGCATTTTGTTCATTCAACATACATCACAAGCATTTTTCCATGGAGTGGTGTGATGCGAATGTTAAGACTGTTGCTACCCCTTGATGATGATGATGATGATGATTATGTTTATGGCTGTGTTTCGGAATTATTTTGCATTCTATGGACGGGATTCAGGGGTCTGAGCAAACATGTAATAATGACATTTTAGTATGTAGGATATTAAAGGTCAAGGACACATGATAATAACCTGATAATAGCATCTGGTCTCGTTCTGACGTTGTATGTTGTCGAGTTAACAGCGTTTTGATATCTGATTTCTTGTTTCAGTTCGATTCTTGGTTAAAGAAAATATTCATAAACAGGTGCAACTTGAGTGACGTAAAAGCTATTCAGACGTTGCTTGCAATATGATTGGTCAGCAGTATGAACGATCACTGATAAGTATTTATTATTTGAGAATAGTTGATACGAGGGGTATTTGAAGTTCTGAATATTTTGTTTTAACATTTTTATTTCTCTCTAAACCTGTCAATAAATTTAATGTCGATCGATAGACAAAATAATGTTCTATAAAATTATCTGCAGCTGCACGTGCCGCACACCACACAAATGCAGATATATGCGTGTGACGTAACATAGGTAAATCAAAGTGACGTAAACATGTCAGAGGAGAACAATTCTGCTACTGAGCAAAGAACATACTGTGAAATCAGAAGCACTTGGGTTACTCTTCTTGTAAGATGACTCGTGTTCTAGAAGACCATTGTCTGCGATTGGTGAGCAGAAAGTGGCTGCTTTGTAGGGGGCAATTGATACAGATGCCCGATACACAGTGGAAGATATTTCTATTATCACGGGCGTTAATATAATGAAGAATCATTTGAAGCGCAGAAAGTTTGTGCAAGGCGGGTCCAGCGTTTGTTGACGGCTGATCAAAAACAGACTCGGATTGAATTCGCTAAAGAGCTTCTCGCCAAATACGAAATGAGTGACAAGAATCGTTTGAATGAGATTGTCACAGGTGACGAAACATGATTTGCTTTTTTGAACCCGTTTCAAGAGAAAAAATAAAAATAAAGTTTAGATCCAGAAAACGAGCAGAGAACAAAAATCGCTTAACGTAGTCGGACTGTCAAGAGAGTTTTATATGCATTATGTTTCGATGCAAAAGGCCTAGTAATTCAGATACCTGTGCCTGACTCTGCTAGTGTCACTGGACATTTTTATGCATCCAAAGTGTTCGCAAAAGTTGTGGAACACTATCACACACCTGTACCCGAGTTATCCATCTACTCCATGACAAAGCGCCGGCGCTTAAAACTGCCGTCATGACAGACGTCCTGAAGAAGCACAGCATCCATACTTTGCCACATCCTCCATACAGCCTAATTTAGTTCCAAGTGATTTTTGTCTGAATCCCGCTTACAAAGATTCGGTGAGGGGCAGACGATTTGAAAGCTGTCATGCGGTTGGAAGTGCAGTTTTCCAGTGTATGAACAACATACCAAAAGGTGAATACAAAATGGCATTTAATAATTGGATAATCAGACTGACAAAATATGTAAAGTATGTACATGTACATGGGGAGTACTTTAAGGGCATGCACAGAGGTACTATTCACTAATAAAATAATACATGATTGAATAACTAACAATAGGTTTTTCACACACGCCCATTTTGGAGCTATCGGTTGGACGCAAATCTCGGCCTTTACTATTAGCAAATTTAAGTTTACACAAATCTGTTTGTTTATATCTTTGTTTCACAAATGACATGTTTAAAATGTCACTATTCTGGCATAGAAAGTTGATTTGATTTGATTTGACTTGACCTCCCTTTATAATACAGATGGCATGTGTCGCATACATCATCTAGCCCCATCCTCCCCACTTTGCGGTAAGAAGTCTGGCTTTCAAAGAATATATAGTAGCTCAAGATTTTTAAATGCCTAATTCATAAACCTTGACTTGCCAATTGTGCTAGTTATGTCACTATCTCCCCTCCACTGTAAAAATGGTTTTACAGCCCAATGTACTAACTACTATCAAGTAAGATGTCTCTACGGATCACTTATTCATGATAATGTACCTTAAACGCATGCGTTGAAGCAAGTCAGAAATTATATAATTTTAGAATTAGTACGTAGGTAGTACAGTCAATAATCTTTCAAAATATATGTTGCTTTAAGGGGGAAAAAGTTAATCAGACAATCAAATCTCGTATTCTCCAGTCAGCCTTATTTAATTAGAACCAACTAGATGTCGCAAGAAGTCTTTTGCTGAATACCCTGTGTCAATATGACTATCCTTTCAAGAGGAGTAGCAATAACAACATTTTCAAGCTTGCCAGCATGGTGGCATCATTGCAAGTCAAATCTGCATCATTTTTAATTAGTACCAACTTGACACTATAAGAAGTCTTCTGGTGAAAACCACGTGTTGATATTACTTTTCGTTTCGGAGGAGTGGCGCAAATAAGATTTTCAAGATGGTTGCCATGGCAGTCATATTGGATATTAAATCGGCACCATTTTCATATAGGACCATATACCTCATAATAGGTCTTTGAGTGAAAATCCCCTGTTGATATGACCACACGTTTAGGGGGAGTAGCAATAACAAGACTTTGAATATGGCCACTGTGACGGCCATATTGAACGTTTGAATAGCACCGTTGTCATTTATAACCAACTAGACCTTGGGATGAATGTATGTGTACAGTTTCATGGAATCCTCCGAGTAGTTTAGAAGGAGTTGCGATGAAAAACTTGTGCAAACGGAAGGACGGACGATGAACAAGAAGCCATCTCATAAGCTCTTCCCATATGACCAATAAAGCTAAAAACTTTATCCTGTTTTTTTTTTTTTTTAATAAATATAATAATTTTAATTTATTCTCCGCTGCCTCTCACATCTTCCATATATTTTTGCTATCCATCGAATTATTGTTTTCTCTGGGAGCCTATACGGCTTGTATTCCTATCTACATCTGACTGAATAAAAGCACAGACTTGCTAAAATTTGCATGAAATGGTTAATTTCGTTAAAATATTTTGAGGTTTTTTTTAAAACAAGCTTTTGCACCTCCATTCAAACACTACAGTATGGGTTTTCTTGAAACCACAAAAGGTAGTACGAATGCGTAAATCTTGTCAGTTCAAGGACCTGACCGCCAAGACAACGTATTAAATATGAAACAGTTATTACTGTGTAACCAACAATGACTATTTCTTTAAAGAGTCAATCACCCAAGTCCAGGAACACAGGGGCTCGTATCGTTGCTTAAAATTTACTTATGATATATATATATATATATATATATATATATATATATATATATATATATATATATATATATATATGAAAGATACAAGGAGGCCACTTTTTCCAGTTCTCCTTCGACCTATTTAAGAATCAACACTGATATTTCAAGCTACACGTTGCATAGCGTAATAAATTTAGAACCGATGTTGAGCTCAGAGATTCGACTTTTGAAACCTACATCAAAATTTACTCACTATTCCACACGTAAGGAATGCCAGCCTGTTTTCCAAGGATCATGATCGCGCCCACTTAATATGCAACAGCAATGCGCTACATGAAATGCTGCTCTCTCATTGGTCGAACGAAATGACGTGCTGCCCCAGCTGATAACCTCATTTTTGGTCGACCAATGAGAGTATAATATTCCATTCCATTAAGTGGGCGCGATCATGGCCATGTCCAGCGTTAGCCTTGGAAAACGGGCTGGCATTCCTTAAAGATGGAATAGTAAGTCAAATTTGATGTAGGCCTAAAAAGTCGAATCTCTGAGCTAAACATCGGTGCTAAATTTATTACGCTATGCGACGTGTAGCATGAAATATCTGACAGATTTTGATTGTTGTCAGTTATTGCTCCAAATTTAATCTAAAATCAAATAGGAAATCTCTACATACATTTTAAGAGTAGACTACTACATTCTCAAAAGGACAAAATCAAAGGGAACACTAAATGCCACTGAATGGTTATAGCATTTTTTTTTTAAAGGTAAATCTAATGAACTAGTAAACATGCAGATTCTGTCCTTCAATAATTAAATCTTAGTTCATCCAAGGAATTTAAAGGACACATGAAAGAAGAAGCAGAAATATAAAGCCTTGTAAAATCAAGCAATTTCTTATATGATTAATGATTATTTTTACTATTGGTAAAATTTAAAACTTGTGCGTGTACCTAACCTGGGCTGAGCAAATTTGTTTTATTCACTTGTCCCACCTACCTTTTCACTTGTCCCAAATTTAAATCACTTGTTAAGATTTGATGAGATGTTTGCACTTTAATCCATAGAAAGAACAAATGAAATAATACACAATATATTTATTTCTTATAATGATTTAATTCTTCAAAAACCTAGATTGATATTACACATTTTGTTACATCAGAGGTTTTCAGTTTTCCATTGTCCAGGTATCTTATATGCACTATTTCTTGCTCGAATATGGTAGCATCAGTACATGCACTTCCATCAGCAAGAATGGAAAGGAATTTACTGGAATTCAGACTTTCTCTAACTGCACAGGCCTTGTGAGGTCCAGAACTGTCATGAGACTTGATTGGTTTAATCCTGAATTTGTCAGTTCCATTAACAAATACACTGGCTGAATTTCCAACCTGTGCCAGTTTGAAATATTGTTTGCAATAACTGCAAAACATTTTTGCTTCTGAGTCAATGAATTCAAGTCAGGGATAACTATCAACCTAATGTAGTTGAAAACGTCTCAGTCTCTTATTAGTGTCATATTTGACATTTTTGTTTCCACAGAGTCTGGCTTATGTCTCTTTGAAGAAACAGTAACCTCACGCTCAGTGGCAGTCTTACGTTTGACCCCTCAACTTTCACATTAATTTTCCTTCTCCAACTCTTCCTTATTAACCTCCTTGAAAAAATAATTTAGTAAACTTGTTTTATCCACATAGTAAATATCACCTTGCTTGGCAACTACTTCTAAAGTGATCATAACATACATTTTGTCCTTTGAATCAGAACCGAGACAGCTCCTTAATTAGCGTAATTGTTTCGCTTCAAATGCAATATCGGATGTCGAAGGTAATCCTCTCTATAATCAATGAAAAATTCAAGAATCATCACTGCCATTTTATCAGTTCATAAAGGGAACCAACACTAATGTCGGGAAAGTGCCTTTCATTAATTTAATTGGATTGATTCGCTGGATTAATATCATAGGGTGAGTCGTTCGTGAGGATCTGGTTTAAGTAAACACAAGGAAGCTGTTTAAAACACTGCTAATTAATCACACTGGCTTTATTTTGTCTCATGTGTTTTGATTGGCCAATAATTTAGTCACTTAGCCCAATATGCAGTCAAGCGGTAATATAACGTGCACACATGCAAGAGTTATCAATGACCAAAGGTAGGTGTGATACTGGCTGTGCATAAATACATGGAGAGGGGTAGAATCAAGCATTCAGTACACCTGGAGGGCATGAACGGCCAGACAAAGCTAGATAAAGTGATTATGGCATGAAAATAGGCACTTGCCCAATTTTTTTTTAAATAGCAAAAAGGACTTGTCCCCCGACCAGCGACTTTGAAAATTTCACTTCCCCGACTTTGAAAATTGTTAGTCATGCTATTGTGATGTGATCTTTCCCCTCAGAGGTATTAAAACGACACTGAAATTCAGAAATGAACATGATAAAAATAAAGAGGACACATTAACGTTACCAGCAGTGAAAATTTTATCAAGATCCGTGTAGTAATTTTAAAGTTACGAGCATTTCAAGATTTTTTCAGGGACACAACTCATCACAAACATAGTATCTCTTTCCCTGATTTGGATGACACCATAGATGAGAAATACTAATTTATAATAAATCAAATTTTCTTTGAAAGCATTTAAGATACTTTCTTTTTATTTCATTTTCAATATAATACATTTACATTTTCAATATAATACATTTAAATTAACATTCATCTTAAGATAAACAGATTTGTAAATGAGAAGGAATAAATATTATTTATATTACAGACACAAATTGATGTTTTAATTTAGTTTTTTCAAAAAGTTTGAAGTTTAATTTTCTGGAGTAATGAACGAAACATATTTCAATATATTCTTAGCACAACATTTAAAATATGTCTAGTGTTACGACTCTATATTCTAAAAATATTTAACAGAAAGAAAGTGAAACCAACAATGTAAGTAAAATCAACAAGCAATATATTTCTACGCAATTAAAACTATGCCTATAAAAATCCTTTACTTTCTGTGGTAACTTTGCCTATAAAATAAAATTTATGTTCTGTGGCAACTTTGCCTATAAAACCGCTTTACTTTCTGTGATAACTTTGCCTATAAAAACCTTTAACTCTCTGTGGTAACTTTGCCTATAAAATAAAGTTTTTTTTATGTGGCAACTTTGCCTATAAAAACCCTTTACTTTCTGTGATAACTTTGCCTATAAAATAAAATGTATGTTCTGTGGCAACTTTGCTTATAAAAACCCTTTACTTTCTGTGGTAACTTTGCCTATAAAAACCCTTTACTTTCTGCGTTAACCTTGTCCAGGCTCATTAGTCAGAGCTTGTGGTCTTGAATGATTTAGTCCAGAATATCTTTGAATGAATTCACAAAAATCCCAAAGTCATGTATTAATCCAAAGTGAGAACGAGTACTTTCAGTAATTCCAATAAATACTTCAAATATATAAGTCCTCTCTCTGAATTTGCTCTGATTTTCACAACACAATTTTTTGTTGTGAGGGTGGAGTGTTGATCTCAAAATATTATAATGGTGGTCGGTTTAGGTAGTTGGGGTTTTAAAGTTTGGGGTTCTAAGTTCGAGTATGGTAGTGCTGGTCATAAATGTTTCAAGAATGAGATAAAGAATCTTATCACTTGGGTTTGTTGGTACCATAACTGAAAAGAGTTTTGGGTGTTGTGTTTATATAGTTTGGTGTCATAATATCTATCTCAGAAATCATTCTGAAACTCTGTCTCATAAATAATATCTATCTCAGAAATAATTTTGAAACTCTGTCACATAAATAATATCTCAGAAATCATTCTGAAACTCTGTCTCATAAATAATATCTATCTCAGAAATAATTCTGAAACTCTGTCTCATAAATAATATCTATCTCAGAAATCATTTTGAAACTCTGTCACATAAATAATATCTCAGAAATCATTCTGAAACTCTGTCTCATAAATAATATCTATCTCGGAAATCATTCTGAAACTCTGTCTCATAAATACTATCTATCTCAGAAATCATTCTGAAACTCTGTCTCATAACTAATATCTATCCCAGAAATCATTTGTTATATCCCTAAAGTTATTTTGACTTTTTAACATTGCGTTTCATTGTTAGCACTGCATGTGTCAGAGTTTGGACTCGGGGGTTCTCTAGCTTTCCGCATGAACCCGTGTCTGAGCTACAACACTCGAAGCTCAAGGTTTGGAAGATGGAGTTCTGTGGTTGGGAAATTTTGTTGAAATTGTGCGCCAGAATGTTGTTTTTAAACAGAATATTTTCATGGTGCAATTACAAAGGTTTTGTTTATAGATATTTTTGAGGGTACAATAGTTGCCTGAGAAAGTTTGTAAAAATAAAAAAATAAAAAAATAATGCCTCAACTAAATCATGAAAAATTGCACAATTATTCTCGTGTTTATTTCTTTATATTCCTCTTGAAATATAGCTTCTTTATCTCTCATATTTTAATTCTTATGGTTCTCAATTTCTTTTTTGATGTTATCAGAGTTCTCTTTCTCATATTTTTGTAATGTATTTTTGTTTTGCAACGTTTGTCAAACGAAATATATGTTATCTTCCTTCTACACTTGCATGTAACCCTGTCTGCATCAATAGCTTTTTTGCATGTAACCCTGTCTGCGTCAATAGCTTCTGATATAAACTAAGTCACAGAATAGCCACGATCACTTTCTGGATTTGTATGAGCACTGCTGGCGTATGTGATAAGAAGTATTACGCTTTTCCATCTCTTTTATTTTCTTCTGTCTTTTACAACTATAAGTATTACATTTTACAATTTCCATTTATTTGCTGAACTAAATTTACAATAGCCGAAGTAGTAGAAAGATGGCCGGTGATTCTCGGTCACTTTCTAGTGACATTGTCCAGTGTATGGTGTTCTTAAAAAAGTTATGCCCTAGTAGGTGCATAGGTATGTGTGGAAAATTAATAATAATAATAATAATAATAATAGTCAGTGGTATATAACCATCTTATTATTAATGGGCCCTCTTTCTTCACCAAATAAATCACGTATTTTCATGAAGATTGTTACTTTTTTGTGAAAAAACTCACGTCTTTCATGAAGATTGTACTTTTTCACTAAAAAACTTTGCCTTTTCGTGAAAGATTTGCACCAACTTCTAATAGTAAGTTTTTCATGAAAAAGACATTTTCCGTGAAAATTGCAGTTTTTTAAAACGATAAAAAAATTAACTTTATCATGGATGGCGTAATTTTTAGTCGTGAAAAGTTCGCATCACGTGTAAAAGCACTTTTTCGTGAAGAAAGTGACATTTTCCATTAAAATTGCACTTATTTACGAAAAAAGTAACCTTTTTTCATGAAAGTAGTAGATTTTTCGTGAAGGATTTGCATCGACGTGTAACGGCATTTTTGACAAAGAAAGGTACATTCTGCATGAAATAGCTTTTTTTTCGTACTGAGTAAGTAACTTTTCCGTAAAATGAGTAGCATCAACGTGTGCAAGCACTTTTTTGTGAAGAAAGTGACAATCTTCAGGATAATTACATGAATTAGCTTTGTTTGTACTGAAGAAAGTGACAATCTTCATGACAGTTACATGAATTAGCTTTTTTGTATTGAAAAAAGTGACAGTGTTCACGACAGTTAGATGAATTAGCTTTTCTTTGTATTGAAGAAAGTGACAATCTTCATGACAGTTACATATTTTTCAAAGTAATTTCTTTCATTAAGACTAGGACTAGAATTACATTATAGTCCGAGATTCTTGCACACCCCTGCCAACTTTTGACCTGCCTAATTGAATTTGTTTATCATTGTGACTTGCCTCAGGGGGTTGTACATGTTCATGAAGACGGTCACTAAATGAGTATTAAATAATGTATACGGAACCTATTCCTGGTGTCGGCGGTGTTTGGGGGAAATTATGGCGGATTTTACTGAATTATTGGTTACGTAACCTATCTTTTATTGTCCCCTTATCATATCAATCAATGTGGATTCCATTCAAGGTGTTGACACATTTAATGAAATGTGGCTAGTTATACAGTCTTCATGAAAACTGCTTTTCTTCTCCTTTTTTTATTGCCAAAGCGCTTTTCTTCGCATAAATTGTAATAGCTTCATGAAAAAAATTACTTTAGACACGAAAAAAATTGAAGAAATTCATATTTGTAGCATAGAAAGTACATAGTAAAAGTCTTCACGAAAAGGTTACTTTTTTCGTGATCAAAGTGCAATCTTCATAAAGACGAACTTTCTTCACGAAAAATAGTGTCTGTATACGTTGATGCAGACTTTTGATGAAAACGTACTTCCTTTCCGTGGAAAAAGGATTTTTCGTGAAAAAAGTAGTTTTCATTAAGAATGTCACATTTGCACGAGAAAAAAAGTCTTTCCTCGTTGATGCAAATTTTTCGCATAAAAAGTTAAATCTTTATGAAAATTGTATATTTGTAACCAAAAAGTTGACTATCTTCATGAAGGTTGGTGACCCTATTGTGACGAAAGAAGATTCATCTTAACACATTTCTTCATGAAAAAATCGCTTAATATTTTACATTTTACATGTTCGGCCAAGGTACGCTCTTTTTAAGTAAAAAAAAAAAATTAAAAAAAAGTATCTACAAGACAAATCTTCGTGAAAAAGCCACCTTTTTTATTAAAGCTTTTTTTCGTGAAAAATCACTACGTTATTGACACGAACATCCATTGATAGTCGATGGGCAAGAACTTAGGTAGGTTGGAAGGTAGGTCTTTATTGAAATTAAGTGGTGAAATTGTGTTGTTTTATTGCACAAGAGGTAGATAAGCAACGTTTGTCTTCCTTAAGTTAAAAGAAAATATCTTAAAGGCACAAGGAGTAACATGAAATGTATGCTATGTATTGTATATGCAGGAATCGATGTAAATACCTCAAAGGCACAAATAGTAACATGAAATGTATGCTATGTACTGTATATGCAGGAATCATTGTAAATATCTCAAAGGCACAAGGAGTAACATGAAATGTATGCTATGTACTGTATATGCAGGAATCGATGTAAATACCTCAAAGGCACAAAGAGTAACACGAAATGTATGCTATGTACTGTATATGCAGGAATCGATGTAAATACCTCAAAGGCACAAAGAGTAACATGAAATGTATGCTATGTACTGCATATGCAGGAATCAATGTAAATACCTCAAAGGCACAAAGAGTAACACGAAATGTATGTTATGTACTGTATATGCAGGAATCAATGTAAATACCTCAAAGGCATAAAGAGTAACACGAAATGATAATTGTCTTTGTTGATAGTACTCACAGTGGGTACTACGTGAATTTCGTTAAGTTTATTTCGAATTTGTATGAAACATTACTTAAAGGTTTGAGTTAACCTACATGCTGTTGGTAGTAGAGTAGCCACAAGAATTTCCAGGCACTGTTTAAAAGCTGAGGGTTAGAGGGGGTGGGGTTAGGAAAGAGTATGGAAATTTTAGTTTAGGATTCATAGATTACAAGAATATATAGTTCTGTGTGCACCCAATATTCTCAGCCATATGTCTGTGTGTAAAGGAAAGAGACAGATAGATCCTTTTGAAGATTGTATCTCTATAATATGACCTTGAAATTAATTATTTCTCTTCAGTTGGACATCTATTTCAATATTACATTTTACAAATGCACTTTTTGTACCCTCTAAATTGTCTGTATCTGCAATGATTGGTTCAACAACATTCAAGAGAACAAGGCAAACGAATTTAAAGGGAAGTTTCGGGGTTATGTAATGTAGAGTTCAAATTAAAGGTTATACCTGAAATATATTAGTTCTGATTTTTAGTTCACCTTGCCATAAGGTCATGTGAGCTTTTGATATGGCATGTCTTCTGTCTGTCGTGCATCAACATTTGCTATTTTCAACTTCTTCTCCATAATTAGTCACCAATTGTTTACTAAATTTAACAGGTAGCGTTGTTTACTAAATTTCACAAGTAGCATTGAGTCATCAGGGTACCTGAAAGTGGAGAAAATTGTGCTGATCCAAATATTTCCGCCGTTACTAAAAAACAGCAAATTTTGACTAAATCTTACAAGAAGCATTCTGATATGAAGGTCTCTCAAAATTTTGAAAATTACGAAAGTATGCCGATCTGCTGTCAATTGTGGCCACCGTTATTAACAAAAGAAAATCCTTCTCAAAAGCTCTCTATTGGAATAAATCAAACTGTAGCATCTTCGAAAAAAAGCCTTTCAAAACTCTAAAAAGTATGCCGATCCGCCATCAAGTAAGGCTGCCGTTACTAAAAATAGAAAAACTTTAATAATAATAATAATAATAATAATAATAATAATAACCTCTATTTATCCAGGTTGACATAATTAGCTACCTGCTGGTTTACATTATGACCCAGCAATTAAAACAAATACAGATATAATTAGGAAAACTCTACAAGGTTAACATCTACTGCCGCATAAAATACAAATATAACAGAAGTTAATAGAAATTATACAAGGTTAACATACTATTATCACATAGATATATCACAACTGCCACATACAAATGTTATGGGGTCATAAAATCAGGACTGCTCATTAACATATTTGCAGATTTGAAGTGTCTTACAAGCGGAAGCATTACGTGCTTATTTAATATCATGCTGCAAACAGTTCTGTAACACTGTACCTGCGTAAGTAAAAAAATTCTTAAAATACTCTGTCCGAAAATAAACGGCATTCATCTGGCGTGTGTTCGCCGTAACGTAGCTTACACAACTTTCAGCCACAATTTTTAAAGTAGCCACATATTTTTAAGTTTGATATTAAAAATGTGACATGTTGAGGAAATATTAAGTGATAGTAAACGTTGTTTACAAACACTCATTTGGTCGCACAGGATGTCAGTATTTTTTGTACAAATCTTGTTTGTTAGAAAAGAAATGATCAAGCGACATAGGAAAGTAAGCAGTGTAGTGATGAGTTTTTAATGTAGATCACCAAAGAAATATTTCAAACCAGGTATGTAAAATAAAAGTTAACTGCAAACTGCTAGAGTTTCTTTACCTCACAAAATTACAGGTAGAAAATCTGGCATAGATTTTCATAATAAACTTTGGACACCTGCCAGAATTAAATGGGCAACTTGAGTTAGAAATAGTGACGTACTCGGCTTCAAATGAAACATTAGTCATATTTTTACTTACAAAAGATGTTTTTCCAATACTCCTAAGTCACGAATGAGGTATATTTTTACAACGTACATAAGTCATGAATGAGGTATATTTTTACAACGTACATAAGTCATGAATGAGGTATATTTTTACAACATACATAATCTTCCTTGAACAGAAACAGAAAGGGGATGCTAGTACCAGAAACCCTCTAATACTGTTGTGTCTTTATTAATAAAGCCCTATGTATAATATGCTACATAGAAAAAGGATTTGGTATGGTGTTTGTAAGTTATTTAGTGCCGAGGCAATTGGAGTAAAGTGCCTTGCCCATGGACGTACCACGATAGCCAACACCGGCTGATCCAATGGTTGGATTAAAAACCCGCACATTTCGGTCACGAGTTCGGCACACTAACCGCTAAGGTTCCGCTCTATAGTTATTATGTACTTCTGAAACCGGGACTGGTATAAGGTGAAGTTGTGTGCATTTACACCAAGCACAATGGAACGAATGTTGACATACCTCTATGCTACTTTCATGCACTGTGACTGAAATTTCTTTATATGTGGTATTAGGGAAACAACCCGCTGCCTAAAGCATACAGTTGATCGAAATGGTTGGTCCCATGTGCTCGAGAAATGAACCCGAAATAGTCCAACGTACACTCACTTTAGCAGTTATTAAAATAGGGAAAATACATTTTGCCAGAGTAGACAATATTAACTTTTGAGAGTACAATAAATGAATGATCAAATATCAACAACAAAAAAAAAAAAAAAAAATAGTTATCGGCTAGTTTTTGTTTCTTTTTTATTTCCAATTTACCTCGGAAGTCAATGAAGGGAAAATGACCCAGCAGAAATGGGTCTTTTGCTGGGTGCACATCTATACTCAGTAACCCAAAATACACACATTAATCATACACCAAAATTAAGGCAATTAAAAGTTATTTTAACAATACTCAACATATAAAAGATCTTTTTAAATAACCAGGATAGCCAGTGAGGAAAACCTGGGAAATTCTTTTTCTTTACAAATAAAAATAAAATAAAAAAATAAATGAGCAAAGTACGAAACTGTAGAGCGGAACCTAAACTACCAGAGCTCCTGGCTTCATTAGTCGTCTCATTCGCAACTTCGAGGTCAATCTTACGGATCATACCTCGGATGTATGCCGATAACTGCCAATTCGAACCACATCGGCTATTTACGGTACGAGGATTGATCCAAAAGTTGCTAATGCATCAAAGTATTTTTTCATTCGCAGGTTCTCGGTCAGTCTTACGGTCATACCAATCGTGGAAATAGCAGAGGTAGTCAGAATAGATTGCGGTTTCTTTTTTTGCGAAGTCATTTCCAGCGAAGAAAATGTTTGACTTTTCTTTAAATTACTACGCCGACATGCATCCGAGGCATATTTTTGTCTCTCAGAAATAGTCAAACCGGTCTGAATTTAGTCGACGCTTACGACCAACCGGAACATCATCGGCCTTTTCCGTCAAGTCGAGAAAGAAACCTCGGCAATCGGAACATCGTTCGTCCATTTCGGTCAAGTCAAGAAATAACATCGGATGTAGTTGTAGGAATATACATAAATTTGATGTCCGATAATGTTCCGACTGTGACTTTGTCTCCTGCCACTATTTTGTGCCATGTGAACAAATGTGGTTCCGAATATAGTTCACTAGCGGCGAATTACATCCGATGTTTCTTTCTTGACTTGACGGAAAAGACAGAGGATGCTACGATTGAAACATCAGATGTAATTCGCCGCCATTGAGAACTACGTTTGAAATAAGCACAAATATAAGATTATATTTATCGCATGACGAAAAATGCTGATTTTATTTGACCAAACGGCAGAGTAGTATAGTGAAATGACTTTGAAAAATACATCTGGTTGCCTCGGTCATTACTCCTTCCCTCTGCATGACATTACGACATTATGTGTGACTAGTTACATATTTAAAAATTATTACATGGGTATATTAAAGAACATAACACAGTAGTCATGATATATATATATATATATATATATATATATATATATATATATATATATATATATATATATATATATATATATATATATATATATATATATATATATATATATAATCAATTACAATCATATTAACCGGCACAAAACTGTTTGAAATTCCTAGAATCTCTATCGAGGCTTGTGTTCTTTGCTTACCAATGAAACAACGAATTTTCATGCAGTATTACTGCAAATAATAGAACTTTTCTTCTTCTTCTTCCTCGGTCATTCTTGACGCTGTTGTTTCTCATCATCATCATCATCATCATCATCATCATCATCATCATCAACAACAACAACAACAAAAACAACAACAACAACATCGTCATCATGCTTCTTCCTTTTCTTTTAAATTTAAGGGACCCCGGGTGGCCGAGAGGCCTAACGCACCCGCCTTTACAGGTCACTCGCATCTCACCTCTGTCCTCCTGTGTTCGAGTGTCGATTCGGCCAACATGGGTATACCAACCGCCATATGCTGAAAAATGGCGTTAAACCCACAAAACGAAACTAAACCTTCTTTGGAAATAACCTATGTCTTATATTTTATATTTAAACCGTACGGAAATCCCCAGTCCCTATATATAGAATATGACGTCTCGTGAACTTCCCAGTGTACATAGTATGAATACGCCTCCCTCGATGGAAAGTAACTTGCAGGTGAGTACGTCGATTCTTGATCCAGTTTTCACTTAGAGAGTAAGCGGATAAATACTTGAATTTCCGTACAGGAAAATGGCTTTTCAACGTAACAGCTTACAGAGACGTTTGCAACAATGTTACCTAGGTTCTCGTATCGTTGCTTGCAATTTACCTATCAGTCATACATGTACTATATAATACTACAAGGGAGGACACTTCTCTCCCTTCACGCGCGACCTATATAAGCATCAACGCTGATATTTCAAGTTACACTTCGCATAGCGTAATAAATTTGGTACCAAAGTTTAGCTAAGGCATTCGAGTTTATATCCCTACAAAGTTTGACTTACTACAGTATTCGCACTCCCTCCCGTCGGTTGTACCCCACTAGCGACTTTAAAAACAAAAAGCATCAAGGATATGAAAAATGCACAAAACTTAGTCATTTCATTCATCAATTTATAATTTCTAACCTAAATGTCGCCAGGGGGTCCCTAACACTGTCAACTTGTTGGCGTTTCGAATCAAATGGGAGTTTCTTTAGTAACACGGTCGCCATATTTACACGGGCGAGTCTATATTTTCAAGCAACAGATGTGATGTAATTCACCCTCTTTGATAATCTCAATAATTCGGTAAATTTAGGAGTTACATCTCTTTGAAAACATGTATACAAGAGTTCCTCCTTTTTTATTTGTTCAATTTTTTTTAGAAATAATAAAACCAGACATTGCAATTATTGAACGCAGACGACGCAGTTTTTACTGAAAATGGACTGTTCTAGAAACCAGAAAAGAATAGTGATCAGTCTTTTCTGCTTGTTTATATGAGAGCTTTCGTTTGGTTTGAAACGCCAATAACTTGACAGTGTTAGAGACTCCCTGCCGGGCCATTTTCCTACGCTAACGGTCGACATGGCCATAATCGCGCCCGCTTAATGTGCAAGTGCAACGAGCTGAATGGAATATTATTTATATTTATTTATGATTGATAGGTAAATTGTAAGCAACGATACAAGCCCCTGTGCAATTTTACAGCAGCACCTGTCTGCTCTTGCAAAGCACAGTTAATTCATTGCTACCTGGGATTGCTATGCAACATAGGCAGCATGTATACATGACGATAGATAACGTTTACCGCTTATCTCATGCGCTTTACTTAATAGTCGTTTCAGAGCAGCAATGTCTGGTAGGAACCTGAAAACTTCTAGGATTAGCAAGAATTTGTAAATAATGATGTACAATTCTGTATGTACGAATTCTGTTTATTTGCTCTATTTTTGTCCATTTCATGTAAATGCACATATTATCGGCCAATTAAACACTTTCTGCTCAAATAAAAATGTAAATATATCACATACAAATTATAGACTGACCCAACATTTTTATGTTACACATAATGCAAGACGCATGCACAAAATGGCATTGTCAAGATACTAATTGTCGATTTCAAGCACGTCCCAATATAGACAAATGTGTAGGATTTGTTATAGAATGACGTTAACAAAAATAACGTGCTAACATGGGCGAAAAAAACAAGAATAATGTTTTTAACAAAAGTTTCATAATGATTTTCGAAAAATCATTTACCGGCTAGAGGCCTGGAATATGGATATCCATATTGCTGACACTGTTGAGAATACTTACATAAAAGTTTGATTACTCAGACCTAGATCTCGAAGTTTTGGTTTTAACGAGTTTGAGTTTTTTTTATAAAAAAAACCCATTGTAAAAATATTGTTTGCTGCTGAAGTATAGACAAAGAACAAATTATTACGTAAAGTTGGATTGGGTTTGGGGTCAATCCGAGGTTATTTACTCTCACTCTTTACTGTTCTTTTCCACAAATTGTTTTTTTTGAAGGTATCTGGTTTATGGTGGTCAGTGGCGCTCAATTGCACATCCCTGCGCTTCCAAATTATGTCACCAGATTATAGGCCTGACCTAGGGAGGGGCCAATGTTGCAAAATGTGACTCGTATGTGTATTTATCTCTTTATGTCTTGATAGTTTCCAGGATATGACACTAGGGTAAGCCACCTAACCCAGGTGCATGACACAGGAGCCTATGTTTGATGCATATGTGAATTTATCTATTCAAACACATTAAATGTATACATGGTTATAGGGTTGGATATAACAGTTCACAAGTTATGGTCCAGAGGCAAGCCCCATACCCAGGGGACATGACCCAGTGTCTGTACTTGAAGCATGTATGATTTTGTCTCCTTGTGTCCTTCAAACCAATATATAGCCATAGGATGTGGATCCCAACAGTGTCCAAATTATGACGCATGGAGATCGTTCCCCTACCCCTGAGGCAAGACTCCAATGTGTAATCACAAATCCCGTTCAGCATATTATAGCTCTGGTTTTGATGATGATACGCGCCAACTTTAAGATCTCCGCCTACAGAACTTCAGAAATTGTTGATTTTTTTTTTTTTTTTAATTTAAAAAACAAAACAAACAAAAACCAAAAAACAAAAACATTCATCCCGTCCCAAGCCTCGCCCAGGGGTCATATCAAATTTTAAAAACTGTTATGCACATCTCTGGACCACCCCCAGTTGTATCATAAAGTTTAAAGAGTTATCTTTAACCGTGCAGAAAGAGACTACATTACTAACGGAAGGGCGGATATAAAGACATGTACAGACAGACAAGACGACATAATCCGCGTCTTTTTTTCCAAAATGGGAGAGGATAATTAAAAGGAAAAAGAGGTCGATGCTATATTTTTGATAAGGTCAATGTAATTCGATAATTTATACCACTCGCTTTCTTGTTAAGGTCGCAATGTCCTTGAAAGAAAAAAGTAGCATTTTGCTAAAAAAAATTCCAGTCTAATTAAAACTGAAGGCTACTTGTAGTAAGTTATGTCAGAAAGACATTGATTTTATTCAGATTGGCAAAATGCCATTTTGTGCATGTAAACATTTCTTGCATTGTGTACAAAAAATGCTTGGTCGGGTTATAATTTGTACATGACAAATGTAAAAAAAAATTTATTCGTACAAAAATAGTTTAGTTCAACGAAAATTTGTACAATTAAATTTAATGTACAAAAAACAAACGAAGAAACAACTAAGCACAATTTGTACGTGAATAATTGCATGGGAATGCAATAGAAATATCGGGACAATAAAACTCATAATCACAGATTAATTAACTTATATACTGTATAAATAACATTTTGAAACTATCCATGTCCTGCCACTATGTTAATTGAGTTGAAGGTAGCACGTATCTACTCGATTACTTGTGATTGTTGACACGTGTTGATCGGATTACAGTAGCACTTCCCAACTGTATATCGTAAATTTTGTATCAACAGTAAATATTTTCCAGTATTCTAAGTTTATAACGCCTCTGTCCTTGTACAGCCGCTATGTTAATTGAATTAAATAGAATTTTTTTAAATAAAAAGATAAGCACAGAGACAAAGCAAACATTTATAATTCTTAACTATTTATGTATCTTTGCCCGTCTTTGCCCTGTCTTATTCCTTATCTCAATACTTACGGTAATTAAATATTTTATTTATATAATTTTTTTATCAATAGTAAATATTTTCCACTATTGTAAGTATATGAAATCGGACTACCCAAAATCGGTACATTGTGTACTCTGTACTCGGCCTATCTCTGTAATGGGCAGACTTTGCTATGGATCGACTCCGAGTAGTATGTGGTGAGTGTTGAGCCTCAAGATGGGACCCTATGGCAGCAATGGGACTTAACATTGTGAGGCTGTAGAGTCCCCAAAAATTCTTGAGGCTATAAATCCTGAGGCTATAAAAATCTGAGGCTGTACATTCCCCAATAGTATTTGAACATTTGGGGACTGTACAGCCTCAAGGGTAGGCAAGAATGGAAAATTAATCTTTTCTTGTGAAATGGGTGGCCCTGAAAAGGGCCATTGGGTTTTTTTGTTTACTGCTTTAGCATTCGCATCTCCTAGACGGTCTTCTTCTTATTCTTCTATTTCTTCTGACTTCTTCCCCATACATTAGCACTCTTTTTAAGCATCCTTGCCTTTCTATGTAGATTCTTCTTTTCCAATAGGTGGTCTCTGTCATTTTTGTCACAGCCCATGATGCTCGAACATACATAGGGAATGCTGGATTAAATAGCATTCCTGAGACGATGTTGGAAGCTTCCACACTGGTCCACATTTTGTTTTTTTCTTTACGAGTAGTCTTGGAGAGAAAACCGGTGAAGCTTTATGAGACAAGCGGTGGTATATATACCTTACGATCGGATTGAAATGCATCGAAATGAACTACCAATCCCAACGCGCGTTACAAGCGGGTCGGCTTTTCTTCCAATGGGAAGAGAGTAGGATGTGACGTCATTATGGGTATAAAGACATCGTAGCGTTCGTAGGGATTTGACTTGGAGCGGTATCATGGAGAGTACTACGTCTATGAATTGGAGCGAGAATCCTATCTTTCACTTCCTACCGGAAGATTTTAATTTAGATTTTCTGAATCAAGAATTTGAGTCTGAGACTGCTGCTGGTGTTGCTGTTGCTGCTACACCACTTCCCTCTTTGCTACCAGTGATGGATGAATTTAAAAAGAAACAACAGGAAGAGATGGAAATTTTTTTAAAGAAACAGCGAGAGGATGAAGAAATGTTTCTTCAGCAGCAGCAGCAAGAAGAGGAGAGAAGAAGAAAAAGTGAGGAAGAAATCAGACAACAGTTAGAAGAGGAGGAGAAGGAAACACCAAAGGAAGTCAGTCAGGAAGAAAAAATGGTGAGTCTTTTAGAAGAGATTTTATCAGAGTTAAAGTATCTGAGGAAATTATACGAATATTCTTTAACTCAGCCGCCTAAACGAAAAAGACCATCACGGGCTAAACATTCCAAACCTATCACACTTCTAGTGAGATGCCACCACCACCGCCACCACCACCACCACCAGTGACTACCACCATTACCAAATCACCAGCAGTAGCAGCAGGAATTGGATTGGGTCGTGGTAAAGGACTACGACAATTGAAGTTGATTATGTCAGCTCCATAAGTTTGTTTGAACCAAAAAACAAACAAGCAAACACCCCAACGGTCCTTTTCAGGGCCACCCCAATTTCTAGAAAAGAAATCAAATTGCCAAATCAAGTAAAAACTTAAAAATCCCCATTCTTTTGTGTAAGAGTGAGTGCGTGCGTGCGTGCATCCATACTCTAAAATAATACAAAAAACACTTACTTTTTTTCCATTCTGGTGTATTCTCATTTTTTTGTTACAAAATAATTCACCATGAACATATAACACCAAAAAAAAAAAAAAAAAAAAAAAAAAAGTTCATTTGTTTTTCACTGTCTGTCTCTCTTGTTCTTCTTGAATTTCTTCTTCATAGGGATCAAGATCTTCACAGGAATCATGGGTTTCATTGGTACATTTTCTTCATTCTCACTGTCTTCCATCCATCTCACTCTCTTCTTACTTTTCTTGATGATATGTTCTTCTTCTTCTAGGTTTGAATCGGCTTCCTCCTTCTCCTCTGGTAGATTTTCATCTTCTTGTTCTTCTTGTTCTTCTTCTTGTTCTTCTTTCTGAGAGCATTCCGAAGACCAATGTCCTTTTCCTTTACAATGATAACAAGTATCTTTTGTTTTGTCTCTTTTTTTTTGGTTTCGCCGTTGTGGACATTCTGGAGCCCAATGTCCTTTCTCTTGGCAGATATAGCAAGTATCTTGACTTTTATCTCTCTTTTGAGTTTGTTGACGTTGTGGGCATTCTGGAGCCCAATGTCCTTTCTCTTGGCAGATATAACAAGTATCTTGACTTATATCTCTCAGTGGTAGTCCTCGGGCTATATAATCCCAATAATACGCAGAAGGATGCATATTCTTAGGTCATCGATTTTTTCTTCTTCTTGACTCTTCCATCTTTACAGTTTGAAAGTTCAATCACCAAAGACTGATTCTGAAGGTAAGAAGGTCTCTTTATATATACTCTCCTCTCTCTATATATAGATACCTGGGGTGAAACTGAATCAGTTTCAAAGTAAACTTCAAGATGAAAAGATCACGCCCAAACCATGAGAAACCAGAAGAACAAGAAGAAGAAACGAAGAGACCACGACGCCAAAGATTTTCTGTACCACCTGAAACACCGCTAGCTGAACTACTAGCTCAAGTCCATGCCAGTGACTTCGAAGAGGAGATGAGTGAACCTGAAACTCAAACTTCTAACCCACCCAAAACAAAACCCACCACCACTGCCAACACCAGAACCCCTGACCAAAAAAGACTACCTACTACCTTGGCTCCTCCTGAAAATTACTATCGGATTGAGAGACTCAAAAAATAACTTCTCGAAAATTTAAAACTACAGCCTACACTCACACTGTTCACTTTAAAGACTTTAAGTCCGAAGTACCTCCCGAGAAAGCGGCGGGGTTCATTAGTGATTTGTGGTAATCTGTGTTACAGAACTTGAAACGCCAATGTGGAGCCAAAGAAGACGATCGCTTGAGACTGGCCATTCATCATGACAATTTGAAGAGTCCTGTTTGGATCGAGTTCAGCACCCCGGCAGAATTAACGCCAGACAAAGTCATGTCCAAAATAGAACATGTTCAACAATCGAACGACAAGTTTACCATCACGGATGGAAAGGCTACACTTTACATGACTCACGTTGCTACTCCTCGAGGGAGCGGACGAAGTAGGAAACCGTTATTGGTGGACGATCTTCGCACTACCAAACGCAGTGTCGTCCAAATTGACAATACCCAAGACCAGATGTGTTTGGCTCGAGCCATTGTGGTAGGGCGTACGTATGCCAACAAGAACGAGAGTAAAGAATGGAAAAGAGCTTGGAAGAGCATTCGACAATCGGACAGAGCCAAACAACTAAAAGAAGCAGAACTCCTGTTACAACAAGCGGGTATCCCTAAAGAGACCGTGTGTGGCATTTCTCAAATGCAACAACTTCAAGATGTTTTGGCTCCTCACTACACTTTGAAAGTTCACCCTCAAGAAGTGCGCGGAGATATGGTGTTTCGAGGCCCTGATTTTCCCGAAGGAAAATACATTCACCTCTATCATCACCAAGAACATTTTGATACCATCACCAGTATCACTGGATTTTTAGGATACGGATACTACTGTGAGAAATGTGACCAAGGGTTTAACAATCGGGAGCGACACACTCATTGCGGAGTAAGATGTCGGGGCTGTTTAGCAGACCAACCATGCCTTTCTGAACAACAAAACCACATTCATTGTGAGACATGTCGACGTAGTTTTGTTAGTCCTTCTTGCTACGAACAGCATCGCAAGACACAAGGGCACCAACAAAAATGTGCTTGCGACTTATTGAAATCGTGTTCCACGTATGGACAGCTAATTCGAACCAACGACCCTAAGAGACACGTTTGTGCTGGGAAAAAAAAGATGTTCTATTTGTAAGCAGATCGTCGATTTTGATCATCAATGTTTTATTCAAAAGTTTGACAAGACAGAGAAGAAAGAAATAAAGAACAAGAACCAAGTGGATTTCATCTTTTTTGATTTTGAATGCATGCAAGAAACGGGTATTCACATTCCTAATTTCTGTGTGGCGCATCGGGCTTGTGAGAAGTGTATTCAAGAAACGATTCACTTTCACTGTCCTCATTGTAGTAGGATTCCAGGAGGACGTGAAAAAATCTTTCGTGGGGTTAACACTTTGTCTGAGTTTGCTGAATGGATATTAGACCCTACCACCCACGACAGTTGGAGCGAAGAAGACATTCATCGTTACGGAGACTGTCATCGGTATGCGACCGTCATAGCTCACAATTTTTCGGGATACGATGGGCAGTTTTTGTTAAATTATTATTTGAAAGAATAGTACCGAACGTCCTGAAGTCACCATGAACGGAAAAAAACTCATCTACATGAAAGTGGGACAAGTACAGTTCAAAGATTATATGAGTTATTTGGCCATGCCTTTGAGTTGCATGCCAAAAACGTTTGGCATGACAGAAATGGCCAAAGGCTATTTTCCTCACTTCTTCAACACGGAAGCTAATCAACATGCTGTCTTACCTCATTTACCTGACTTTCATGATTACGACTCCGACGGAATGCGCCCCGAACAGCGAGAAGCCTTTCACACTTGGTACCGCGCTCACCAGTCCGATCCATTTGGCTTTCAAGAAGAGATGTTGAAATATTGTCGATACGATGTGGATATTTTAAGACGTTGTTGTGGAAAGTTTCGAGAGTTATTTCTCGATCACGGAGAGGTCGATCCTTTGAAAGATGCGGCCACCTTACCCAAAGCCTGTTCCTTAGTCTACAGGCAAAATTTCATGCCCGAGAACCAACTAGCCATCATCGACTCCAACACGTCTCTCTTTGCTAGTCGTCAATATTCGGTCAAAGCTTTACGTTGGCTTCATTACTTGTGTCAAAAAGAAGACAAATGGATACAACATGCTAGAAACGGAAGAGGAGAAAAGAAGATTGGAGGTTATTCCGTGGATGGATTTGATTTAGAAAACCCGCACACAGTGTACGAGTTTCAGGGTTGCTTGTTTCACGGATGCCCTACTTGTTATCCTGATCGAGAGATGAAAAGTCCTTATTCAGATTCTACCATGGAACAGTTATACGAACAGACTTGCCAACGACGACTCAAGTTAGAAAGTCAAGGATACCAAGTGGTAGAAATGTGGGAGCACGAGTATGATCGACGTTTGAAAACCGATCCTGAATTTAAGAACATCACCCAAAGTTACGACGCGGCCGACATCGAACCTTTGGATCCGCGCCACAGTTTATTTGGAGGACGAACCAATGCTACTCGCTTATTGTACAACGTAGACGAATCCCAAGGAGAAGAAATCAAATACATCGACGTGTGTTCTTTGTATCCTTGGGTGTGTAAATATGCTGGTTTTCCCACCGATCACCCAGAAATCTTGACAGAACACATTGACGTGGAACACATTCGTCAATAAGAAGGATTAATCAAATGTAAAGTCTTACCTCCGACCCACTTGTACCATCCCATCTTACCTCACCATTGCCAAGGAAAACTGATGTTTCCTTTATGTCGGACGTGTGCCGAAACGTGCAACCAAGATCATCCCTGTCACCACATGAAGGAAGAACGGTCTTTGACAGGAACGTGGGTTAGCGCTGAATTGTTTCGAGCTCTGGATCGTGGATACCGTTTGTTGAAAGTATACGAAATCTGGCACTTTCCAACCACAGCACAATACCAAAAGGACGACGCTACGAATCATCCAGGCATTTTCTCGGGGTACGTGAATCAGTTTTTAAAACTGAAACAAGAAGCTAGTGGTTATCCTTCGTGGTGTCAGTCTCCCGAAGACCAAGAACGATTCAAAGAAGAGTACCGTAACATCGAAGGCGTCACTTTGGAAGAGGTGGAAAAAAATGAAGGAAAAAAATCGTTTGCCAAAGTCATGCTCAATTGCTTGTGGGGAAAAATGGCCCAACGTACCATCTTAACCAAAACGGAATACGTCACCGATCCTTATCGTTACTTTCAACTGGTGGACGATAAAAGTATACTAGTCAAACACGTCGAAATCTTCCGCGATGATTTGATCATAGTAAATTTCAAAGAAGAACCCAAGTTTGTCAAACCTGACAAGTTTAGTAACGTAGTCATTGCCGCTTACGTGACCGCTCATGCTCGCTTGAAATTGTACGACGAAGCGTTAGATGTCTTGGGAGATCGTGTCCTGTACTTTGATACCGACAGTTGTATCTACATCCATCGCCCCGGTTGCCCACACCCTACCATTCAAGGAGATCGCTTAGGAGCCTGGACGGACGAGCACCCTCAAGACACCATCCTGAGTTTTGCCAGCGGTGGCCCTAAAAATTATGGCTACCGATACCAAGACCCACAAGACCAACTTCACACCCATTGCAAAGTGAAAGGATTGACTCTGAACTATCGAACCAGCCAAGTGGTCAACTTTGAGGTTTTAAAAAATGCTTTACTGTCTGGACAAGTGGAAGACTTTCGAGTACACACGTTAGAACCTCACAAGATCGTACGACTACCTAATCACCAAATCGTCACTAGACCTGTACAAAAAGTGTACCAAATCGTATACCAGAAGCGAGTGAGACTTCCAGACCACACCACTTTACCTTACGGACACGTTGATTTGAAGTATAAAAAAAGGACAGCCCCTTGAACAGAAAAAAAAGACAACACCAAGATGACTTCAACAACACCGTGTGATGAACCCACTACTACTACTACTTCAGACCTCAAGTTGAAAGAGTCCAAATTTTCTGTAGCCTTGCCTGACTATTGTGAGTGTGCCAGTCGCTTGAACACATTCAAAAAATGGCCTAAACACTTGCCTGACTATTGTCATTGTGCCCATTGATGGAACACATTCAAAAAAGGAAAAAAACTTAGGAAAAATGGATTACCTACTTTCAACTTTTTAGTCAGAGCAGGATTTGTCTACTTTGGGCAGGGAACCAAAGTACAGTGTTTCAGTTGTGGCATAACCATTCGTATGAACTGCAAGGATTCAGCTCTCCTGGAACATGTCAGATGGGGACCAAACTGTGCTTACCTTTCTTTAGCGTTTCCACTGATGACATTACAGTACTTTGCGGATGGTACAGTCGACAGGTATAAAAAAGGAACCCCTTCTAAGCCTAACCCTTCATTCGGACTTTCAACGTTGACCGAGCAAGAAGAGAAGAAAAAAATATGAGTAATTTTGTCATCCTTCCACCAAAGTACAATAAGAATACTCAAACCACCACCCACCCACCACCAAGGGAGAAATCTAGTGGTGTGAACTCCAAGTACCATCACGACTTGGAGTGTGATGCAGTGCCATGCGACGAGACGGATTCCGTACGCTTTGGCATCAGCGATTCACACGATCAGACGGATGAGGTACGCTTGGACATCGTCGATGCTGTGCGTGTGCCTCACCGTCCCTCTAACGATGCAGGACGACCTTTATGCTTTACTAATCGTACATATAATTGTCATACTGCCGACCGGGGTAAAGAATTGACAATACCTGTGGCTTTGCCTGGTTATTCCAAGTATGATAATCGACTCGAGACGTTCAAAGACAAGTGGCCTAAATATCTACTACAATCCACTACTGACAAAGCTTTAGCCAGATCTGGATTTATCTACTTGGGAGAAGGAGATAAAGTTCAATGTTTCAGTTGTGGCGTGAGACTTCACCAATGGGAGCCTACCGACTCAGCTTACATTGAACATGCCAGATGGTCTCTGCACTGTCTGTCAGTTCTTACCTTTAGTGGCCTCAGAAGAGTACGGGTACGATGAGCCAGATGCCAAGCAGAAGAAGTAAAAAAAATGTCGGAGGAGGATACTTTACAAGAATACATTTGTGGTTTACCTTTGGAGTTGCGAGAACGCATTTATCAGTATTTTGTCACTATCAAACCTAGTTTAGAAGATTGCATTCGTGGTTTACCTTTCGAGCTACGAGAACTCATTTACAGAGAATTGGTCAAGATCCAAGTGAAACGTAAAGAACAGTTACATCCTTTTCAACAGACATGTTGTAACCATTGGTATCTGAATGTGATAAGACATTTGATTTGGGCCAAGATATTCAAATGGTCAGACATTCATGAAAAACTACCCAACAACTTTAAGAGTTTGGAGGGTACCACCTACAATGTGGCAGTGGAATATAGAATTCGATGGAACGAAGTGAAGGAAAAAAATGTGACCAACAGACAAGAATACCAAAAACTGTTACAAGAACTGTCACCTCAAGACGAATCGCCTTTACGTCGTTTGAAGTTAGATAGGATAATCACTGATGATTGTTTTGGATATCCTTTACCCACCGATTCCGTTTGGTTGGTGTGTGAGTATTTTGTCACCAAGAAGACCACTTTAGAAGACCCCATTCGTGACTTGCCTTCGAAGTTGCGAGTTCGGATTTACCAAGAGTTGGTTCAGATTCAAGTGAAACGTAAACTCCAATTCATTCCTCGATTTGCACACTACCGTGACTTTCACCGTATCAGAAATCTGATTCTGGACAATAACTATCACCTCTATCGTGAAGAACACAAAAGAGAGTTACTTCTTTCCAAGTCGGAAACTTTACCAGAACACATTCGTGGTTTGCCTTTGGAGGTGCGAGTACGCATTTACCGAGTTTGTCAAGTTACAAGTGAAACGTAAACTCAAAGTCATTTTTCGAGCTGTACGCTATGCTTACTTCCAAAGTATGAGAAGACTGGTTTTGGGGAGCTTGTATCGCTGGCACTACCCTGAAGGAGACTATCACAAAAGGTACCAACCTTGGGAACCTGGATATAAAAACCCGCCACCCAAGATACCCACCTTAGCCATCTCACCCTATAAAGTCTCACCATGACTGATCTGTACTCCTCACTCGTGAAACGGATTCCATGGAAGGAAGTCAACGATCGTGTTCAGACCTTAGAGGATTATAAAAACTTGATACAAGAACTGTTTCAATTGAATTTTGGACGCTATGTGGTGTGTGTCTTAGTGACTGCTTATCTTGGAATTCGTTTTCCAGGACATTCGTTGTGGAGTATTTTTGAGGACAAGTGTTTGCCTTGGATTATTTTGGAGGAACCGTGGTTGCTTTGGACTATTTTGAAGAGTCCAAAAAAAAAAAACAATATGACCATTCATGCATCACCCTTAGTAGAGGATTATAAAGACTTGATTTTATCAGTACACGAAAGAAAAATTGTACTCAAAGTGTTGAGAGTGGTGATGAAAACAAGTGAGGTTCCTCCGTGTGAAGAAGACATTCGTCACACTTTATCTGTCTGTAAAACATTTCAAGAAGTGTGTTTTGCTAGTGAGTTACACCAACAACTTTTCAATTGGAAAGATGTAGGTCACTGGAGAGACCTTGGTTTCAATGCTTGGCTACAAGAAGTGGCCCAGTTTGCCAAAGATTTGGCATGTCAGTACTAAGAGTCCAAAAGTGAAATGGGAACCCAAATGGGAACCTCTGAAAGAAGAAGAAGAAGAACCTGACACAGCAAAGAAGGACGACCACACCGTTGTCCAAATACCACCCCCTGAGGAACACAACCCTTCCTTACCGCCGTCAGAGACATTTCATTCTTCTACCAAAACAAAGACGACCAGAAGAATGTCACCCCCAGTGCCTAGGCCTTTAATTCCTAGGACAGTGTTTTGTTCTTGTTGTACATTGCCTTGTTTATACAACACTTTAGATGTTTTAGTGGTAGCCTTAGTCTTGTACGTGATCATTTTACTTTGCTATTTTATCACTCGTTCGCTTTCATGACTTGTAAATATGTTTGTTGTGTTGATTTGTTTTTACCAAAAAAAAATAAAAAAAATAAACGTGTATGAAAACGTATAAAATGTCTTGGATCTTTTGTCTTCTTCTCAAAAATCTTCTTACCTCAGTCATGGCTACATCTTCTTCTGCCTCGTCTACCTCTTCTGCTTCTGTAGTCAAAGTGATTGACGAAAAGTTAGATCGTTCCAGTTGGGACGCTTTGTATCTGCGCCATCCTTTTAACATGTTGATTGCTGGACCCAGTGGTTCAGGCAAAACCGAATTTGTCAAACGTTTGATCGAACACAAATCTCATTTGTTCGATCGTCCACCTCAACGCATCGTGTGGTGTTACAAAGAGTGGCAAAAGTCTTACACACTACTCCAAGAAAGTCAAGGAGAAGCCATTTCATTTGTAGAAGGCATCCCTCGCGAAGACGATGGGATCGTGTCTGACGTGAGTCAAACACATCTGATCATCTTCAACGACATGTTAGGAGAAGATGAAGAAGAAATTAAACTTTGGTTTACACGAAAAGGACACCATCGTAATGCTAGTATTGTATACATTACACAAAATTTATTTCAACAAAGTAAAGTCCATCGTACCATCAGTCTTAACGCTCATTACGTGGTCTTGTTTAAAAGCCCCAGAGACAAATCTCAAGTGCAAGTGTTAGCCAAACAGTTAGGCACTCCTTGGTTAAATTATGCGTACGACGATGCCACTCAAACCCCTCACGAGTATTTACTCGTCGACTTAATACCCACCACTCCTGACTATTTGAGATTTCGTGCTCAATTGTTTCACCCTTGGGGTCAAGAAGGAGGCCCTGTCATTTACACGTCCCCTTCAGCCACTCTCTGAAGAAAAAAACTATAAAAACAGTCACTACGTCATTTCTGTCTCACACTCTTTCGAGATGACTTCCTTTCAAGCTCATCCTTCGGCTAAATTGATTCGTGCCTTGTATGGCATCAGTCGCGAAAAAAATGCACAAGTCCGTGCCCATTTGTTAGAAGCTAGTCTTAAAGAAGTGTTACGATGGTTTACTTTGACGGCACGTCAATTGCTGCAAGACATCATTCACATTCCTCATCAAACTCAACGTTTTTTTCAAAAACATAAAGGGGCATTGTCACAACTAGCTGATCCTAGAATCGATTCACGGACTAAAAAACAAATCACTTTAACTCCTGGTGGAAGCGGTTCTTTAGGAGGGGTCATGATTCGTTCCCTTTTGAAATGGGATCCTAATGCCCAAGCCAAAAAACCCAAAACACCCAAAAAGAAGAAAAGTCCCAAAAAGAAGAAAGCCACACAAAAAAAGAAAAGCCCTAAAAAGAAGAAAGCCCAAAAGAAAAGTCGTGCCAAGAAAACAACTCCCACCACTGGCACCCGCCGCAAGAGAGGTACTGCGGCCAGGACGCAAACGTACACCCGCAAAACACCACCACCATTACCGTCACCACCACCAGCAGTGACGAGGTCTCCTTTTGCGTCCACATCTTCATCTTTGTTTTCTTCTTCACCACCCTTCACGATGATGCCTGCCAAACCGGACTTAAGACAAGTGTTTCCTAATTTGATGCAAAAATGGAAACCTATTTCGAAAGTCACCACTTCGGGACCCTCGACTTCAGCTGATTTGGCCATGGCAGCAGCCGCCAACAAAGTACCATCCCCTAAAACCAAAGTCCAAGAAAGAACCGGTATCTTACAAAGTTTTGTGGATTTATCCAAAGAAGAATTGAGTCGATTTAGTCCCTTGAAAACACCTCAACGTCGAGTGAGGCCTGTCATGAAGATGGTACGTCGTGCAGACAATCAGTGGAGACGTGTTCCAGTATAAAATAGAAGGGTACCCTGCCAAAGACTTCAGACTTGTTTCTACCCCACTAAAAAAAGATGACTCCCAAACGTACACACCACCACCACCACCACCAAAAAAAGAAGAAAAGTAAAAAAGGACGACTTCCACCTCGTCTGGCGAAACATTGGGACGTCTTGTCTGTCCTAACCAAATCCAATCCTCCCATGCGAAAACAACTCATTCAAACAGCCCCCAAAGAAATCATCGATAACGTGTGTGAATGTTGTTTGAACGTTTTGAAAGGAACGGTACCTTTGTCCAAGATACAGAAACTAAAATTAGGTAAACATCGGAACTTTCTTCGTCAAATGGTGAAAAAGAAAATACCTCTCCAACAAAAGAAAAAAATGTTGGTGCAACGAGGAGGATTTCTACCTATGCTGATAGGACCGTTGTTAAAAATAGCAGCTCCTTTGTTAGGAACAATTGCTGGACCCCTTTTAGGAGGTGTCATGCGATAACAAAAAAAAGAAGATAAAAAGGACCACCCTTCTCTGAAAAGACCACAAATTTTTTGTACCTTTGGATGAAATGGAAGGACGAAAACTGACTTTAGTACCTTACAAACGATAGATGGAATTTCATCGTTGGAACGAACAACGGATACCTCATTTACCACCCAATCCTAATCTCAACGCAATGTCACAGTTACAACAAGAATTACAAACCCTGATGGAACGAAGCGATTTGTCAGAAACAGAAAAATCGCAACGGTATGGACAACTTTTACAACGTCTGCAACTCTTTCACCAAAAAGCGGTCGACGAAACAGCTCCACCCACTCTGAGAGATTTTAAGACGATCATGAAAAGCGAACCTAAAGTAACCACCACCACCACTAAAACAGACACCGCCACAGGGATGACAGAAGACGACGAGACTCGAGAAGTGTTTCAAACTCCGTCTGCTGGTATCTCTAGTAAAATTGCCGCGTCCTTGTTGACACCCTCGCCTACCCCTCATCGAGAAAAAAATGAAAGATTGGGTTCATAAGAAGATGTCCACTCCTTCTTCAGCAGAAGAAAAAAAGAAAGACAGCAAGACTGACGTGATTTAAGAGACCACCAAGAAGAAACCTACCATCACCACTCCTGTGGCTCGTCGAACGCGTCAAGCCACTTCGTCCAAACCTCACGACACTCACAGTAGTAGCATCGAACAGTGGGTGACTTATTGATCAATCATGGAGAAACTTTTAGCTACCATTTATTACAATCCTGGCCATGCTGCTGGTTACGGAGGAGTTTAAAAATTATATCGAGCTGCCAAAAGTAAATTGAAAAGTGTACGTTTGCCCGAAGTACGACGATGGTTACAAGAACAATCGACGTACACGTTACACAAACCCATTCGATGCAAATTTTCTAGAAGTTCAACCCAAGTGGAAGGCATCGATCATCAATGGCAATCCGATTTAGCCGACGTCTCTCATTTGGCCACCTACAATCGTGGTCACAAATATTTGTTTTGTGTCATTGACGTGTTTTCCAAATTTGCTTGGGTCGTGCCTTTGACCTCTAAAAGCAGTACCGAATTGGTACGTGCCTTAAAATTAGTCTTGAAACAAAGTGGTCGTCACCCTTTACGATGGCAAACTGACAAAGGCACCGAATTTCTAAACCAAGCTTTTCAAAAAGAATTGAAACAAAGACAAATTCATTTTTTTACCACCGAAAATCCTGAAACCAAAGCCAGTATTGTGGAAGGTTTTCAAAGAACTTTGAAAGAACGCATGTGGAAATATTTTACACATCAACATACTCTCAAGTACATCGACGTGTTACCCCGTTTGGTCAAAGCATACAATCAATCGTACCATCGAAACATCGGATGTGCCCCCGAAGAGGTCAGCCCTGAAAACGAAGTGACCGTGTTTGATCGATTGTTTGGTACCCCTAAATGGAGACCTCAGAAGAAACCCTTGGAGTTAAAGACGGGAGATTGGGTTCGCATCGGAAAAACCAAACGCACTTTTGACAAAGGTTATTTACCCAACTGGACCACCGAATTGTTTCGTGTCACTACCCCCGTGCGTGGACGTGATCCTCCCGTCTATAAATTGGAAGACATGAACGGCGAAGTGCTCAAAGGAACATTTTACTTGCCTGAGTTACAACGAGTGACCAAAAAAGAAGACGCCTTGTACGACATCGAAAGCAATCACGAACAAAGAACACGCAAAGTAGGTAAACGTCGAGTAGAAGAAGTCAAAGTACGTTGGAAAGGATATCCTCCTAGTTTTGATTCTTGGATTGCTGCTTCTCAAGTCGTCGACTATAAAAAGAAAAAGAAGTAACCCAACAACATGCCATTCAACGCAGCAACCACGACGTCAACGACTCCTTCGCAGAGTTCTTCTCTTCAAGAATTGCAAAAACAACCGCTCTGGGTGTGGTGCGGAGAACGTGTGCCTAAAAATCAAATCGTCTTTTTCTGCCAAATTTTTGTAGTGTGTATTGTGTGATCGGAGCAGCTATTGCCAATTTGAGTTTGCAACAAGGAGACAAACAATTGTGGACCATTTTACTCAGCAGTTGCATCGGTTATCTTTTACCCAGTCCCTCTTTGAAATTTACGACGACGACAGACAACAGTCACCACAACAACAGCAGCCACAGCAACCACGGTAGTACGACCAACGTCAGTCCACCTTCTTCCAGTCACCATAATACCAGTCCTCTTTTAGAACCCTTTGAACATCCTTTGAACTCTAGTGACTCCTTGGAGACCAAAACCACTTTGGAGCTACTATGAATGACCAATTTTAACTTTACCTAGTGACAGTTCCATGGATGTGTTTCCAAACAACAGCTTATGTTGTTTCACGGCCAAATTACCTCAGTCCATCCAATTAGATCACGATGCTCATTGGGAAGTGGCTTTGGTAGAAATCATTCATCCTACGCAAATCATGAACATCAACGAAGGTCAAAACACTTTCGTCGTGGAAATCTTGAACGCAAAAATGCAAGATGAGTTGGAAAAAAATGATCCTCTAATGTGGGAATCATTCAAAAGGGTAGTAGATCCTACAACTCCTGTCTTGTCGCAGTATACCATGAGAATTCCTGTGGGGTATTATTTTAGTGGTGAACATTTGGTGGAGACGATTGCAACCAAGTTTGGACTCCAATTTAACCCAGCCTTAGTCAAAGTCAATAAATTTGTACGAATTGCTTACCATGCTGTGTCACGCCGTTTCGTCTTGCAATTTTCAAAGATCATGGGCAACTCATTGGCGAGAAAGACAAAGGCTTATGCGTGGAGGAGAAAACACCCTTAACCATCACTTTTTCTCCTGGATTGTATGCTATTTTGGGTGGAAATAAAAAGTATCCTATGTTTAAAATCAAAAGTAACGTAGAATTCGAATTGAACGTTGGACTAAATTTAATGTTTGTGTACTCCGATGTGGTGGAATACAACGTGGTGGGACACACAGCTGCTCCCTTACTGAGAGTCATTCCTTTCAAAGTGGATACTGGTGCTGGTGCGTACGAAGGTGGAAACACGTTTCACGTTCACCGTGAATTTGAACACCCTCATTATCTTCCAGTCAGTAAATCGTATTTTGACAGTGTCAACATTAGTATAAAAGGAGATTTGGGACAAAGTGTGCCATTCATTGACAAAGGAAAAGTCACGGTGAAACTACATTTTCGGAAAAAGTTCTCCAACGCATTGTAACATCCCAAAAAATGTATCCAGTGTACCGAGGAGTGGCTCGACAACGAGGACATGGTTTAGGAGATATGTTAAAATCAGCTTTTCGGACGGTAGCCCCTATTTTAAAACCCATGGTGACTCGAGGATTCCATGCCTTAAAAGATGCCGCTTTGACGCAAGGAAAAGAATTTTTGCAAAATGTCCTCATCGACAAACAAAATCCTAAAGAAGCCTTTATGAGAGCAGGCAAAAATGTGTTGATGAACACTGGCAAAGATCTTTTAGGTCTCCGAGAGAATCCTATAAATTCACTTCACGCTTCAGGCCCTGGCATTACTTCTTCCTCCACTTCACAGCAAGGACAAGGTAGAAAGAGACGACGACATCGAAATCCCTTCAAAGTTCATAAAAGAACACACGGCAGTTCAAAAAAGAATAAGAAAAGAAGAAGAACCGTCAGAGAATTAGACGTGTTTTATTACTAAAAGCCATTGAAAATGATGCACCGAGATTCTTGCGAATGTACCAAGTCAGAACTGGATATGTTTACCATGCCTCCCACCATGATGACGATGCAAGAATCCCAATGGGTGGAATTTCATCCTGTATCGTCTCTGACGGAATCAGCTCCTATCGAATTTGAAATCAAAGGACAAACCGAAGATTACTTCGATCTGAATAACAGTTACTTGTACTTGAAACTTCAAGTGAAGAAAAATGACAACACCCTTCCTGGGGCCGGTGACCGAGTGGCACCCGTCAATAATTTCATGCATTCCTTGTTCAGCGGAGTAGATTTGTACTTGAATAACAAACTGGTCAGCAGCAGTTTGGATACTTACCCTTACCGTGCTTATTTGGAAAATCTCTTGACGTACGGAAAAGAAGCCAAGAACACTCATCTGGATGCTTCGGTGGTCTGGAAACCTGACACCGCGGGAGAGAATACCTTCAACGACACAGAGCTTTCAGTACCGGCGAAGACTGGTGCTAATGATGGTGATCCTATAATTCCAGCAGTCCCTCACAATGTGGGATTTAACGAGCGTCGACTGAAAATCAACCAAAATCGACCTTTAGAACTGATGGATCGTTTGCATTTGGACATGTGGTTGCAAGACAAGTATTTACTCAACGGAGTAGATGTACGCCTGAGACTGAATCGCAGTAGTGCCAACTTCCATTTGAGGGTCCATGGTGACAACAACGAGTGGAAAACCTTCATCCAAGAAGCCAAACTTTACGTGCGCCGTGTATAAGTCTTACCTAAAGTAGCTAAAGACATCAGTCAAACGTTGAGCAGAACCACTGCCAAGTATCCTGTGCGACGCGTGGAAGTGAAAACCTTCACCATTCCCGCTGGAGCCCAATCCATAGTCGAAGATCATGTCTTCCAAGGACAGCTTCAAAAACGTTTGCTGATTGGCATCGTCAAAAACGCAGCCTTCAACGGAGCCCACAAAGAAAATCCGTTCAACTTTCAACACTACAACGTCTCCAAGATAGAAGTCAGTCGAGATGGCAAGACCTTGTGTACCAGACCTTTCGAACCTAACTTTGCCCAGAAAAATTACTTGCGATCTTACTTGAGTCTGTTTGAAGCCACAGTGCAGTTAGGCACCAACACCAGCCACGGCATTTCGTACGACGATTATGCAGGAGGATATGCCTTGTGGGGATTTGATTTCACTCCTGACCAAGGCAGCGACGAAGGACATTTCCACCCTATAAAATCAGGCCCACTTCGTGTGGAACTTGTGTTTAAAGAACCTCTACCTCCAAACAACACGATGAACGTGGTCTTGTATGCAGAATTTGATAACACTCTAGAGATCAACAGTTTGAGAGAAGTGATTCTAGACTATTAGAAGAAAAGAAAAAAAAAAAAAAAAACAAGATGCAACACGAAGAACCTATGGAGATAGATGAGGGATTTTGTGAAGTTCAGCAGTCACAAACTACCACGGATGATGATGATGATGATGACGAAGTCATTCATTCAGAACCTAAAAAAGAAGAAGAAAAAAAATCGGTTCCCGAGTTTACTGGATTTATTTCTCGATGGCCTGAACAAGAAAAACATTTACTCTCCTGTTATGCTAAGGACTTGAGTGAAATAATTAACAGTCTAGTCCGAGAACATTGTCATGGATGTCAAATCGATCATCCCAGCCAAAAACAACACGACCAATGTTTGATGATGACAGGTGAAGAAAAATTGGATGACTATTCGGAAAAGGCTTGGTCCCAGATCTCGGACGAAAAAGTGTTGAAACAATGGTATAAAGATTTGGTGAATTCTTCTTCTCCTCCACTTGATTCTCTGGAGATCAGACGCATCGAAGGGCTCATTCAACAGAGTACAGAAACTATTCGCCGTGAATATTCGTGGAATTACAAGACAGATCAATTCAAGTTTAAAGTCAGGTGTGAATTGGTGACCTATTATTTCCTGTGAAGAAGAAGAAGAAGAAAAAAATGGATACCAGGGAACTTCATTACCTGTTGACTCGCAGTTCCTACACTTCTTCTTGGAATCCTGTGGTGTGTGCTAAAGATGAACTACCTCATCGTAAACCTAAAAGCGTTCATGCCTATGTCATCAATACCGACGACAGTCATCTACCAGGAACCCATTGGGTAGCGGTGTACTTTCCCAACGATCACTGTGTGGAATATTTTGATTCTTATGGATTACCTCCTTTGGAAGACGACATCATTAACTTTATGAGAAGAAATGCCGTCTCGACTCGATTCAATAATGTTCGATTACAAGGATCGGATTCCATGGTGTGTGGACAATATTGTGTACATTTTCTTCATCAACGCAGTCTCGGATATTCCTTAGAACATTTAGTGACTTGTTTTGATAGAGACTATGCTCGAAACGATGCTAAAGTAGAACGATGGTTTTGTGAACGTTATGGTTATCTCTTGTCTTTAGCTCAGAAACGTAGTGTGCATCAGAATGATGTCAATGTAGAAAAGTGGAAGTTTAGTTTACCTTCCCAACGTTGTCAACCCTGTAAATACGTTCCTGTTTAATATCTTGTTGATTGTTAGTTTTTTGAAATTTTTTATGTTAGAGAAGCTTCTTCTTGTTGTTCATTAAAAAAAATGTTGATTGTTGGAAAAAAAATATGGTGTTGTTTTGGTTTTTTATTGAATTTGAAAAAAATGATTATGTTCTGTCTCTCTTTCTATCGATCTGAAGTTACCCCTCTATCTATTATCTCACTGTCTATCTGAACCCCATGTTTTCCATCGCGTCCGCGCTTCGAGCATATAAAGCGGTGCGTTGGCTAAAATTAGGAAAATAAAAGGGAAAAAATCCTTTGCAACCCCTAAACTCCCAGGACTTACAACTGACAAGGAAAAAGCAGAAAAATTAGCATCACACTTCGCCGGGATGAGCAGCAACACAAACCATACAGATAACTTCCGAATGCACCGCAACAGGGTTGAAACACTATACCCTCACCTATTCACAGATAGGAGTAAACAAGACAGCCCCCTAAATGTTGATTTCACTATTCATGAATGGCGAAAAGCTCTATGCAGGAAAAAAACTACCTCGCCGGGGGAGGACACATTAGGCTATGAAATCTACAAAAATCTCCCCAAAAGAACCGAACTGGTGATTTTAGATCTGTTGAATGCGATCTGGCGATCGGGAAAGATTCCAACAAGATGGAAACAAGCAATTGTTATCCCAATCCCGAAACCTGGAAAAGATCCAACAGATATAAATTCATACAGACCAATATCGCTAACAGATAACATCTGCAAGGTCATGGAGACCATGATAAATAATAGGCTTAAATTCCACCTAGAGAGTAAGAATTTGATATCAAAAAATCAAAGCGGATTCCGCAATAAACGCTCCACATTAGATCAACTTATACGACTGGAGTCAAGCATAAGACTGGCATTCAATGCAACATGTAAAAGGAATCGTCATCTAATCGCCGTCTTCCTTGATCTCGAAAAAGCATATGATCTAATCTGGACTAAAGGGCTAATTGCCAAATTAAACAAATATGGAATCACTGGCCACATACATAAGTTCATATCAAACTTCTTAACCGGTCGAACTATCCAAACGAGGGTGGGAGGACAGTATTCAGAAATACATGAGCTGGAAAACGGCACCCCTCAGGGGAGTGTACTGAGTCCCACCCTTTTCAATATCATGATAAATGACCTGGAAAAGTCAATAAACCAAACCCAGCTGGACATATCTCAGTTTGCTGATGACAGCGGAATCTGGAAAGCGGGAAACCCGTCCAGTGAAGCTGTGGTGGGCGAAATGCAGATGGGACTAGATGGGATTGGTAGATGGGCAGATAGGTGGGGTTTCAAAATATCCCCCGGTAAAACAATAGGGGTGCTTTTTACACCTAAACTTAGAACACGTAGGGACCCCCCAAAATTATACCTAAACGGTACAGAAATAAAGTTTGAAAAAGTGGCTCGTTTCTTGGGAATGCTATTCGATGAGCGCCTTACATGGAGCAAGCACATAGCAGAGCTAGTAAGGAGTTGCGGAAAAGATCTAAACCTCTTACGAAACCTTAAAGGGACTGAGTGGGGGGCGGATCAGACCACTCTCCTTACATTATATAGGACACTCATTCGATCGAAAATAGATTACGGGTGCCAGGCATATGCTTCGGCTCACCCTAATGTACTTAAACAATTAGATCGAATTCAGTACCAGGCTCTTGTTATTTGCACCGGCGCTCTCACTAGCACTTCTGGGGACGAGCTACGGGTTTTAACAGGTGAACCCCCTCTGCACCTTAGAAGGGAAGAGTTACTCCTGCGATACGAGACACGGCTGTCAATTCACCCGAAATCTCACCCCACCCGCATTATCATAGACAAGTGCAACAAGCCCTTCCGACATAAACTTAAAGCAAACCTACCAGGAGGGAAAAAAATCCATGAACTACACAGGGAGTTAGAATTAATCACTACCCAAGCGGATATAATACAACACCCGGACACCGCACCATGGACCTGTAAGGCCCCCAAAATCAATGTCGAAGCGTTAAACTATGGGGACAAACAACATAACCCGTTAGAAATCAGGGCAAAAATCTTAACTGATCTTGCAAATAGATATGAGGGATACACACAAATATATACCGATGGGTCAAAATCACTTGAACCCATGCGCACAGCAGCCGCAGTCGTAATCCCGGGGGAGAATATCACACTGGGGGCAAGGCTGCCTGATCACAGCTCCATTTATACAGTCGAGTTTTGGGCAATTAAGGAAGCTATAAAATGGATTGAAGAGACCCACACAGCCAAAACAGTGATCATCAGCGACTCCCTCAGTGTGCTACGAACCCTGGAAACAAATAACTCCTCCAGCAGGGAAAACATGCTAAGGGAAATATATTTAAAGCTTAAAACCCTGGACCAACAAAAATATACTGTGGAATTCATGTGGGTACCCTCCCACATCGATATTCCAGGGAATGAAAGGGCAGATCAAGAAGCTAAAAGACAGCTTTAAGAATCGGAAATACACCAAATGGATTATAGCGTGCTGGAAATTTACAGTATCATAAGGCAGAAAATAGATACTAAATGGCAAAGGGAATGGGACAACTCAGCAAAAGGGAGAAAACTCTATCAACTGCAAAAGCAAATTAGCAGGAATATACCAACCCCTAAATTGGCAAACCCATACGACTCCAAAATCATAACACGACTCAAAACTGGCAAAACCCTTTTAGCCAGCAGTTTTGGAAGGTTTATACCAGAGATAAGAGCAGCAGGCATAAATTGCCCTCACTGCCCCGTCCCGGAAACATTAGATCATATCTTTAATACCTGCCCCAAATACGCACCAGAAAGGACAGATTTCCAGGAAAAACAAACCAAAATAAACACGCCAGCCCAGTATCCGACGTTTTTTAACAACAAAACGAACAACATCAACTCGATGTATGCGAACATCTTGGGGTTCATATCTGCCATAGGGAAAAAGGGAAAAATATAACCAATTAAAACACCCCTCCACCCCCCTCTCACACACCCTGGACCACAGACACCATCTTGTGACGCAAGAGCTCCTACCTGGCCGTTCCTGACTCCGCCTTTTCCGCGCCCTGACATTGCATCGCAACAGACAGTGTGCTGGGCACACAATTAAATGGCATGAGGGCGATTCGCACCCCCACGCCGATTAATTAAATAGCATGCGGTGCATGCAGTAAAGCGCAAGCGGTTTTTACAGCTCTGTTTAAACCGCTTGACGAACCCCAAACTGATGCTACAGCAACAGTTTGGGGGCAAAGTAAATAGTGCGCTGTGCGCATATTAATCAGACGTACATGACGAGATTCGTCGCACACGTCTATAATTCAAATTCAGTCAGTTAGTGTAGTCATGAGTGGTCAGTCAGTCAGCAGTCAGTCAGTCAGTGGATTCAGGCGTCAGCATTCGAAGTGTGAAGATCGAGACCGGAGCCGCTGTGGGGGGCGCATGCCTTTGTCTAGTTTGCTCGTGCTGGTTAGAAGATAGGATCACTCTACTACATAGGAAGTCAGGGGACCATCTGTTGTAAATTAACCAGCACAGCGCAGAATAACCAGTATTTTTCCGCAGAGAAGCTAGTGTTTTGTACAGCTGCAAGAGACGAAGGATTTTCCACAGAAAGACAAGTCTTCCATGCAGCTGCGTGAGATGAGGAGGGTGGGGGGCTGTGCAGTAACCCCGTCAGATAGGATTACTCTACTACGTATTGCACGGAAGTCAGGGGACCATCTAATTACGGCGGCCTGCTGTTTTTCCGCAGCCAACCTAACCCCCCATCAATATCAACAACAACAACAACAACAACAAAGACAGAGGCGGCGCCCACCTGAAATCCAGAGCTGGAAGTGTTAGCCAAGGCGTAGCTGGAAAGGAGCGGGAGTGGTTACCCCGCCACCTACCACCACCGGGGACCAACACATATCCAGCAAGGCACAGCGGTTGGAGGTATACAGCAGACGGGAAGAAGACCACCCGGGGCTGCTGTATGAAGAATGCTGATAACAGTCCTTTTAAGGGCTAAAATTTGCCTGAATCAATGGGGTTTTCAATTTGGCATTTTTCGAAAACCCCTTTTGATTATACTCTTTTAAAACACAAATTTGATCAATTTCGAACCACCGTCTAAAAATTATAACTCAAAATTGTAGTGTGCGTGATACGAAACTGATACGAGTAATTTTTACTCAAAGATTGGTATTGTTTTTGGAAAATAACATGTACACTTTGTACACAAAATTTTTACAAATCAGGACTAAGCGCGTTAAATAAAAAAATTCTTTGTAACTTGAAGTATTGTCATAATTGAACAAGTGGCTAACACTTTATTGGTATTAGGGACAGCCCGACTTAGTTAACTGGGCAGAATTTGACCTCTTACGATCCTGGCGTTTCTTCCGTTCCGCTTCGTGTCTCCCTTGCCGGGCCCAAGCCACCTGCCACGTTCCTGACATAGCATGCTGTGCATGCATTGCATTTAAACCTGTTAACATTGAGGTTCTAATCCTATGTACAGGTGGAAAGTAAATGGTTACACACCCTCCTAAACGTATCGCGCCTTCAATGAACCCCAGTCTTGGGGAAACCATGCAGCGATGGAGGGGTGTAACAAATTCACAAAGTGTGTTTTGCACACTTTGTACACCAATGTGTTAGTAATAACACAGTTTGGTGAGCAAGTAAATAGTGCGTCGTGCGCATATTAACAAGACGTACATGACGAAATTCGTCGCACACGTCTATAATTTAAGTTCAGTCAGTAGTGTAGTCATTCTCGTTGACTCGTCAAGATCTCAACAGTTCAAGAAGATGGCAGCAACAAAGATTACTAAACTGAATGAAGCTATGGTAAACATTCAGAGGGTGAAGAATCATTTGATGGAAACCAACCCTGAGAGAAAGACGATGACGTTCATTCAAATGGCTCATGATCTGGTGGAAGAAGTCCTGAGGGAAGAAATACTTCGGGAAAGAACAGAATGGGAGGAGAGACAAAGACTACAGCAGCAGCAACAGCAACAGCAGCAAAGACAACAACAACAACAACAACTTTTGCAGTCCATCAAACTACCCGACGGAGAAGTCAGCTGTAAGATAGACTGCGATGAATTTGCTTTCTCTTTTACCAGAAAGAGAGCACCTTGCCTTAAAGCTGTGAGACCTATGGCTAAACGTGGCCGCCCTGCTGCAGCTGCTGCTACCGCTACTTCAGCCACAAGAAGTTAAAACAACATAACTTCTTAAAACACCCCAACGGCCCTTTTCAGGGCCACCCCAATCTCTAGAAAAGATAACTACACTCAGATTGCCATATATATATATATATATATATATATATATATATATTTGTATGTTTGTATGTTTGTGTTAGCCCACCAAAAAAACCCTAAAAAACCCTTTTCCCTTGTATGTTTGTGGTGTGTGTTTGATAAAAAAAAAATTTTGTTTTTTTTTTAAAAAAAAAATACTGTGGTGTGTGTTTGGTTTATAAAAAAAATATAAAAAATAGATTGTATGTTTGTGGTGTGTGTTTGATAAAAAAAAAATGTTTGTGGTGTGTGTTTGATTTTTATCAAAAGTAGTTTCTTTTAGGTCCGCGCCTTGGGGGGTAAGGGGTAATGGAGTGCAAAATCCGCGAAGCCTAGAATGACGTCAGAAGAATGACGTCAGACGCGGGGTAGTGGGGTGATGTTTTTTTTGTTTTTTAGGTGTAAGGGATGTTTTCCTTCACGTCCGCGCTTTTAGTATATTAAAGCAACGTCTTCCCTAGTCGAGCTACCCCACTTATTCATCAAAAATGAATAACATCGAAATCGTGAGACAGGTCCGAGTTCATTTAGAGGTGGCGTGGCACTTCCTCCAAGATCTGGAAAAGAAGGAGAAAGAGGAGAGGGAAAACAAGATCCCTATCAGACCCCACCTGATGATGGAGGATTGGGAGTCTGAAGCAACTCATCCTCCATTTATCCTCCTAAACAACAACAAGCGCTGCATGAGTGCAGCTACATGGAGGGGGGGAGCTGTCCCGCTTGTCGGTCAAAGCCAGGGAGGTGCCCGCACCTCCTCTAGGTGAACTTTAAACCCAACGGCCCTTTTCAGGGCCACCCATTACTCAAGAAAAGATTAATTTTCATATATCATTGCCAGTGTGTTTGTATAGAGTGTGTTTTTTTTTTTTTTCCCCACTCCAAAAACAAAATTCCCTTTCTCAAAAAATGTTTGTATAGAGTGTGTTTGATAAAAAAATAAAAAATAAGAAAAGGATGGTGTGGTGTGTGTTTGTTTGTATGTATGTTTTTTGGAAAAAAAAGGGGATGTTTTCCTTCACGTCCGCGCTTCGAGCATATAAAGCGGTGCCTTCCACAGTCGCGCCATTCACATTTCACTGCTGAACTATGAATACCGTCGAACTATTGCAGGAAGCCTGGGATGTGTTGGTAGGTGTGGAGTCTTTGGTGGAAAGGTTGGAGTGTTGGTGGTGATATCCTGCCACCAAGCCATATGTCACCAGCCAACTAGCGGCTCTTTCTTCAGCAAGGAGGTTGGTGAATGATGTCTTGGTGGAGGAAAGACAAAAAACTTCTTCTTCTTCTTATGCTCCTTGTCGTGTGGGTTTTATCAAAGCAGCCCTCGACTTACTGGATGGAGTGGAATACTTCCTGCACCAAGTTCAGGAAGATTGTTATATCTATCCACCCACCAGTTGCGTCAGGCGTGAAGAGATAAATCTTCACACGACAAAAATATTATTAAGAAAAGTTTTAGAGCAAGAAGTAGCCCACATTAAAATCTTGTGGGCTCTCGAAAGAAGTATGAAAGAACAAGCTAGGAAAGAAAAGGAATTCCAACGCCTGAATTTAAACTGGATGAAAATCCAGGAGAAGTTCAGGCGCATGGAACATCCGGACTGGCTACCTGTCCACCAACACTCCCAAAGAAAAAAAGATCTCACACCACCTTCCTAGGCTTCTTTACTCAATGTTGGAGAAGGAAAAAGTAATCCTCCTCCAACGGCCCTTTTCAGGGCCACCCATTTCACAAGAAAAGATTAATTTTCCATTCTTGCCTACCCTTGAGGCTGTACTTTCCCCAAATGTTCAAATACTATTGGGGACTGTACAGCCTCAGATTTTTATAGCCTCAGGATTTATAGCCTCAAGAATTTTTGGGGACTCTCAAGTCCCATTGAGGCCATAGGGTCCCATCTTGAGGCTCAACACTCACCACATACTACTACTCCGCAATGTGCTGAGATTGGACCGAGATGTCCCATCACAAAAATAATAATGTCAGCAGAAATATCATTTTCGAGAAAAAAAAAAAAAAAACTTATACATTGAGGAGCGGAAATAAGTTGGAAAAAAAACCTTTGAACATTTCAGAGAAATAGGTTTCCAGCTTTAGTTTTATTTTAAAAGGCACTCAAATTTTTGTTAGCTTTTATTAAAGATGATCTATCAACCATGTCGATACCACCGTTTTCTTCCCAATTAATTTCGTTTTTTCATTTGTCTATTTTCACATACCATAAAAAGTATTTTAAAAAAGGAGTTTATTTTGTGCATCATATTTTTAGGAAATGGGTTGGAGTGCAACACATAAATGAATTTTGGTAAAAGCATAGCTGGGTTTGAAACAACATGCGCAGAGATGAAATATTAGTAGCCTGCAATAAGTGTGGTATATGCTGTATATGCATTTTGACCAAAATACATATATGTATGTATTGAGTGTAAAATGCTGTCATCATTTAAGCAAATTTAAGATTTTTATTGTTTTGTTCATCAGCCATCCAGCATTGCACTATTTGCTGGAATGTGCATCCAGTCATGGACATCGATTCCTCCATGAACGGTGTATGGACAATGTAACTACTCTGAATCATGCGCAAACAATTTTGTTGTGATGTAAATACGTGCACGTGCACAAACATAAATAGACAATATATATCTTACGAAAAGCACTCCGACTTTTTATGTTATTGATTTTATTGAAATTTTTGGATTACTTATGTCACTGTGAATTTTGAATGTAGTTATTATTATGTGTCCATTTTGAACCGTATACATGTACCTATAAAACACAGTTTTCAGCTGGTCTGTCTCCTTCTAAACATAATCATTTCTTGAGTGTGTGCAAGGGAGTGTCCGGTATTCTTGAGTCCGTTAGTGACCACCCAAAACACAGTATATATACTATATATCTGGTATTTTCAGGGTCAGTTGTGGTAGATTGTGGTATTTTCATGGACGATTCAAGTATATTGTGGTAGATTGTAGTGGATTGTGGTAGATTGTGGTAAATGATGACACCCGTAGTAAGCGGCTACCATATAGGCCGGTACGTCCTATTACCACGTTACCACCTAGAAAACATACCCAAAAAAGTTTCACCACACTCACTTTTTAATTTTTATTCTATTGCATCAGTCATCAACGTGTGGTACAGCTGTCACGGTGAATGATTTTAATTTCCGCTCAACGGTACCGCCTAAGTGCTGGATATTCCGAGGTGACCTCTAAAGAGAACGTCCTATTACCGCGGCAATTGAGAAATACAGTGAAAAATAAATAATCAGGAAATATTATGTAAAAGCAACATATTTAATAGCAAAATTTTAACATTAAATTCATAAATTTAATCAAGGTCTTTGTATGCCCGAGTTGTAGTAAATCCATGAAATAATTATGGTTTATTATATTCTTATGTTATATTACATATTAACCCCAACCCACGAAAACTTTAATTGTATGACCCCTGTCTAGGAAACACCTTGTATGAATCTGAAGGGATGACAGGGTTTATTAACTTGCCTTTATACTACTGATCTAAGAACCAACACTGAAAAAAAACTCGGGAGTTTGACAATACACCTTTAATGGACCACCACAAGTTAGATAAATTTTATCGAAGAGCGTCAGTCATGCCACCAATTCTGCTTGTATTGTTTAAATTTTTAAGCAGACGAATTTTAGACATTGTGCTCTGCACGATTTTATGATTGAAAAGTACAAAAATTGGATTGAAACTGGATATGGTACGAATGGGATTTGACCACTTGCTTAAATTTGTTTGATTTTTTTTACCCTGAATAGTTATTTTTCAAATTTTTAATATTCACAACTATGTTAACTTCCTAACATTATGTTTACGTATACGTTATTCAGTTTTTTTAGGAATGGTGACATCACTATTTTTAAATGCCGCGTAGGCATACCGCGGTAATAGGACGTGCCACCGTGTGATTTCGGTTAATTCCAACTTTTAAATAGGCACTGCGCTCTGACATCACACCTCAACATAAATGTTAAATAATCTAAAATGGGGCAGGAAAGGTAAGAGGAAACTCGGACTAACAATCTTTGACATATAACTTTACCTTATAAATCTAACAAAACCTGTAAATATTCATACAGCCTCGTTTTGAAGCACGATTTGTAAAATTCTCATTTGTTCTAACCCTCAAGGGTAGCATTAAATCTGGGGGATTTACGCAATTAACTCTTTGAGAACTTGGACATCGTCCGCTCATTCAGATTTTCGAAAACCACACATGATAGCATAAATAAACACTAACTGGTAACAACTGGAACTTGACTAGCCATCGGACTATTACAATTAGGAAAACTACTAGTACGACAGGAAATTTACTAGCCTGGGTCTAGCGGACTACCGCTAATTAATTTCGAGCCTTGGACTGTACTGAACAGTACCGAGTCAGACTAAACGCTGCAGCTGAAATGAAGAGACTGATATGCCCAGATACAGGGCTACAAGACAGGTTCCACAAGATTATAGTGGTAGTTGTTCACAGGAAACATTTTTAATACAGTATTTCTCCTATATAAACCCAGGGTCCAGTCTTAACACAAAATATCTTAAAATAAGATGATTCGCAACAAAGGTTACATTTAAATGAGTAGTATTGAAGTATACCAATAACTTGCCACAGTTTTAATAAACAACATCTGCCTCATGCCCCTCCTTTTTCTACAAGGAAAATGAAACTGAAAAATACCAAATTCCGTTTTGGAAGTAAGAATATTACAGAATATCATTCAAGCAAAATTGAAAACAAAAACTTAATGTCAAACAGGTTTATCCTTGGATAAAATATGATAATCAGATTAGAATTACAACAACCCCTGGATATATTGCCTTGATGTCAACCTATTTCTGCATTTGTTGTGGTGGGCATTGGAAAACCTGGAAAAAATTATTTACCTAATATCAGACAGGCAATTAAAGACACTTTTGCACAGATTAGAAATGAGACTCAAACTCAGTACCTCAGAAGTGCAAATTGAGTCAGTTGCTACTAGATCATGGATGTGATTCTGACTCCGTTTTCTAATTTTTGCAGTCTCAAAACAACAACTTTCACCAGCACATGGGCCTTAAGAATACTTTAAGTGTGAGTTGCTAGAACAGAAAACAACAGAATTGGCATAAAATAAATTTAATTAGATTTAAATTGATTCAATATATTTTAAACAGCAAAGCCTGGTTTGCCAGGTTTATTGTTAATTATTCTGTTTTTTTTTTTTTTTTTGTTTTTTTTTTCTTTCTAAAATAACCCTTTTTTCAGGTTGATTACAGTCACATCCCATCCAATAATGAACAGAAACCAGGAAAGTCGCGGTCCATATCAGATTTGACAAGGGTAAGATTTCTTTTTATTTGTACGCCTCCAATATAGACATGGTAAGGGAACTGAGAGAACCTTTTTTTTTTTTTTTTGTTGTTGTTGTTGTTGTTGTTGTTGTTGGTTTGTATTCGTTTTAATATTTTTGTAGGTTTTACAATTCTGAAAGAGCAATACCACTTTGGTGTATATAATTTTATTTAAAGCATCAGATTAGGCAAACTTGTATCAGAATATGCGCAATGGTCATATTACTCTTATAAGAATATGTGCAATCCATATTACTGCTATCAGAATACATCTGGGTCGAGCACAGAGTGTCAAAAAAGACTGGATTTCAGACACAACACTAGAAGTCATTGAGTCTAGAATGTAATGTTTAGTGGTGTTCTTGTTGTTGTTTAATCTCTATTGAGAATACGTGTTGTGTTAGACAAGCGTGTTGCCTCGATCTCTTTATTCACACAACTTGCAAAAACCACATTCCGAGCGGGAATCTTTGAGCATGCATACACGGGACATGAATACATAGTCTATTTCAAGTATATGAAACCATTGTCTATTTCAATATTACTACATTTCCCTCCTATTGAGAAAATGGGATATAGTGTTATTTTGGTTCATGAAAATGCTGAAGTGTAGCCAACTTATCAAAAACAGAATTGAACAAGTTGTATTATAATTTCAATATTACTACACAGTTGCTATTGCGTGGCTAAACTATTTCCGGGACGGGAAATACCCGACCGTATGATGAGAATTCATCCTCCTATAGGGTAGAAGAAAGTTCTAGAGAATAGAACTTTGTGTAAACCCCACAGACTTAGCACGTGACTTCCCATGATACATCATTCTTTTTCCGGTCGGACATCTTAGAAGACGGTGAAGAGTCAAGTACCGAATTACCCTTTTCTTTACGTTTTCTTCGTAAAACTAAACAGGTGGTATTACCCAGACCAGTATTTTCCTTCTGGAAATTTTCGTCAGAAGCTCTCTTGCAGAGTTTTGGCAATCGATATCAGAAACTTCTCGTTAATTCCCCACCACGTGTTGTGGTACAAGGGTTTAATTTTTGCCTTCTCTCGAGAATTCTGTTTCGTTTTTTTAAGCTAGGATAGGTTAATTTTCTATTCTTTCCCTATCCTTGTCGCTGACCAGTTTATTTCCTTTGATTGGTTTTTCAAAAACTCGCGAAGTATTGAAATTAAATTTCCGTCAATCTGATGGGTTGACTCTTTTTAAGCTTAGGATAAAGCAGGTCGCACACCAGTCTGTTCCTCTAGTTTGCCTTATATTGAACTCCAGTTCAATTCTTTTAAATGAATTAGTATAGGTATTTATTCCTTAGTGTTTCTATAAAGCAATTTACCAAGCTGGTTTTTTGCTTAATTTTCTATCCAGTAAACCGTTTAATCTGTTTCATTTCACCTTGCTTTGTTCTTTGTATATAAAATAATAATAATAATAAAATACCTACAGTTGTATTTCTGTCCTTTCTTATAAAAGAGACAATCTGGAGTGGTTTAGCCTCCTGCAGGTGAGTTCCTGCTAGGGTTAAACGTCATCCAAGCAAGATATATATATATATATATATATATATATATATATATATATATATATATATATATATATATATATATATATATATATATATAAATATAAACATGTTTTCTTTTTTCAGTGTCACTTTTTCTTTACAGTTATGCCAAAACAGGAGGTTGAGGTTGGCAGGTATGGTCACAGGAAAGGCCTCTGGGACACCCACACCACCTGCCTGTCTTGCACCAACTGTACTAGGACAGACGGCTGTCCGATATGCTGTCTTTGGCCTGATGAGGTCTGGGACGTCGCAGAGTCCAGGAGAACTTATAAAGCACGCAAGAAGGTCTCTTCGTCTTCTTCAGAAATTTCCGGGTTCTCTATGTATGAGTCCCTCGGGTCTCAGAGAGATATCAGTAAGCGGACTGGGAGTGAGTTGCGCCCTACCGTGAGGAAGGTCAGCACCGTCCCTGATCCCGAAAAGCAGAGAGCGAGTCGTGCCTCTCATGGAAGGGAGGAGCAGCACCCTCTCCACTCTACTAGGACAGAGAGCGAGTAGATCCCTCATGTTAGGGAGGGCAGCACCCTATGTCACGTCGAAGGACAGAGAGCGGGGTCGGCCGAAAGTGAGTCGCGTCCACCTGTGAGGGGAGAAAGCACCCTTTCACCCCCAGTGGTCCGTTGTGGCGACAGGTTAATGCTCCACTGAAAGGGAGGAGCATCGATCTAAGTCTGTCAGATCTGGGAAAGGATCTTCGTACAGATCAGAGTCGCCTGACCGGTCATTGGCCGGTGACCTGTCACCAGGTAACGGTCACCGGGAACAATGTACCGGGCACCGTTAACCTGGCACCGGGTACTGGTCACCGTGCTCCGATCACAGGGTACCAGTCACGGGGCACCGGTCACCGAGCGAGAGTCACCGGTCACCAGTCATAGGACTACGAGTACCGGTCATTACCGGTCATTCGAGGCCCATCGGTATTGGGAGACAGTCCGAGCCGAGTCCCCCCTGCAGACTACCGTTTAGTTTCTCTTGGGACTTTGATTGGTCGTACCGACGTAGGACTGGGGAAGAGGATCGGACCGGCATCCTCCCCTTCCCTATGATTCCTTTAAACCCCCACCGGATGTGGGTCTTTCCACCGCATGGCAGCAATTGGACGGCCCCTACTTAGAGCCATGGCCTTCAGGGCATTGGCCCCATGGCGGTGAGATTGATGCTACAGTACATAGAAGGAGGGAAAGGGACAGACTCTACCCCAACCACACTAGGAGGGTTGAAGGTCGCTCTCATACTTCTGCCGTGCCTGCCACTAAGGACAGTCATCTGATTCCGCATGAGGAGTCATGAGTCGAGGTCCCTCTTACCCACAAGTCTCTCCAGCCAAAAAAATCAGAGAGACACTCGGTCACATAGTCCTGCTTCCCAGGTTCGAGTGCAGGATGAGGATGTCCTTCCTGTTCTCATGGATTCTCACGAGTTTGATACGGAATCGACAGAGGTGGCACCCCCTTCCTTAGGATCTCCCAAAACCATCGACAACGGCGGAAGAGGAAGAAGAGGTCTGGTCGTTTGACAAAGCGGTTAATGAGGTTTACCACCTATTGCCCACTGATTTGTGTCCCAAGCCCTCAGGCTCGGAGGACACTAAGATTCTCTCCAGCTTGGAGAAACTAGCTGGATCCGCCTCCCGTCCAGACCTCTTGTTGCTTCCTCACTCGGCTACGGTAAAAGAACTATCCCTAAGGTTTTGCAAGGGCCAGGAGTTTCCTAGATAACGTAGATGATGGTCCGTCCCCCCCTTCTATGCTGAGACCTTTGGTCTCTTCTGCTAATTATCAGTTCACACCCCTTACTGGTCCCTTAAACCTCCCACTTTAGATGCCGCAGCAACGCAAGTGAGTATTTCCACAGGGACTTGGGCTTGGGCTTGCCTTCCAGTTAAAATACTGGAGGCCTTAGAGCAAAAAGCTACGTCACTAGTGACCATAGCTTCGCATGCTGATCTCTCTTTGGCAGCCTCCTTCAACCTGCTTAGGGAGGAAACTCTGTCGCCACTTGCTCTACATCGTTTGTTGGAAGCAGTGGCAAAAACATAGAGACATGCGTTATCCTTGTCCATGGCTTTATCGACACAGCTTCTCTATCTCCACAGGGATGTTGCTTTGGACACATCCAAGGTATTACTGGAGCACAGTAAGAACCTTTTGAGAGCTGCTCCCCTAGAGGCAGAAACTCTTTTTGGAGGGCTCATTCCCTCGGTGGCATCTCAAGACTTGAGAGACCAGCAACATCGTTATCTTGCATCCGTGCCTGGCCCATCGAAACCAGCCAGGAAGCGAAGTCATCCTGAACAGCCTCAGAGCCCTTCACCAAGACTTTTAAAAGCCACGCAGCCCCAGTCGAAGCAACAATCTCAGTTCAGACCTCCCCTTCGTCAGTCGACACCTAGAAGGATACGCTACCGAGGTCAAGGGAAGAGGTTTATGGGTTCTTCCCCCTTTCCTAAGGAAAAGGGGAGTTGGCCCTAGGGACTCGATCCCTCTCCTGCAGAGTGTTTCCTCTTCCATATGTTGCCGTGGGTGCCAGACTAAGCCTTTTTTCAGAGGCTTGGTCTTGCATCATGGCAGATGGCTGGATCCTCTCTATCATACAAGGAGGATACCATCTTTGGTTTCGAGATCTTCCTCCTGTAGTAAGGACCCGTATGCTCATACACCAGTCGAATCTGGTGCGATTAAAGGAAGAGGTACACTCCCTTCTTCAGAAGGGTGCAGTGAAGAGGGTGTTAAAGGACCATTCTCCGGCTTTCTACTCCAGCATTTTCGTGGTACTCAAGAAAGGGGGAAAGTTTCATCTAATTATCATCTTTCCTCCCTAAACAAATTTCTGCAGGAGGAACCCTTCAAGATGGAAACAGCAGCTTCAGTCAGAAATGCCATAAGGCTCGCCCACTGTGCGGTTTCCATCTATCTTCAATATGCGTATCTTCACATCCCTATCTTTCCTCCTCACAGGAAGTACCTCCGGTTTTGCTTGGGACAGAGAGATCTTCCAATTTCACGCTCTGACGTTCGGTCTAGCCTCCGCACCCAGAGCATTCACCAGGGTCATTGGAGTAGTTGCAGCCCACTTAAGGTCACAGGGTATCCCAATCCTCCAATATTTCGATGATTAGTTGATCCACAATGGCATGCTCGAGTCCCTCAGAATTGACCTTTCTTGCAGTTGGTCTATAGTGACCATCCTGGGTCTCTTACCCAACCTAGAGAAGTCAGAGCTTTCTCCATTTCAAGATTTTGTCTACGTGTGGATGAATTTCCTTACGAACAAGGGGTTAGTCCGTGTCCCTCGGGACAGAGTAGACAAGATCATGTCCCTGTTGGAGGCACTGAGAGCCAGGATCATGCTGTTGGCTTGTCTTTTTCTTTCTCTACTGGGGACCTTGAACTCCGCAGCGAACCTGGTCACCCAAGGCAGATTACACTTGCGTCCTCTCCAGTTTCTACTCTCGACAAACTGGAAACCGCACAGGGACCCTCTGAATGTCCATATTTCTCTAGGTCAGGCCTTCCACCATCATCAGTCTTGGTGGATTCCACAAGTACTTCACAAAGAAAGGAACTCCACTGCTCAGCTCATATTGATAGCTCCTCTGTGGCTCCAACAATCATGGTTCAACGATCTCGTCAACCTGCTGGTAGACCAGCCCAGGATGCTACCCCAGAGGAGGGACCTTCTGTCATAGCACAGGGGTTCTCTTCTGCACATCAATCCTCAGATTCTCCACCTTCACACTTGGCTTATCTCAAATGATCTCTCCACCAGGAGAAGTTTTCGAACAAAGTCGGCAAGTGCATTGTTCAATCCAAGAGGCGATCTATGTCCAACGTCTATGATGCAAAGTGGAAAATCTTTTGTGATTGGTGAAGTAGGAAACATATCAATCCTAGCTGTCCCTTTTTGAGTGCATTGGTTGATTTTCTTCTCTTCCTGTTTGAAGAGAGACAGTGCTCAAGGGCCATAGGGCAGCCCTTTCTAACACTCTAAAATTTTCGAAGGGTCCGGCTATTGGTGCAGACCCTCACTTAGCAGACCTGATCAGGTATTTCGAACTGCAAAGACCAGTGTCTCGCTCTCTGATGCCTAGGTGGAATCTCTCATGTGTCTTGTGGTCCCTTAATAAATCCCCCTATGAACCTTTAAGTGAGGGTTCTTTCAAGAACCTTACCCTCAAGACTGTTTTCTTGCTCTCCTTAGTGCCCGCGAGACGAAGGAGCGAGCTTCATGCTCTATCCATAGAGCAAGGTTGTTTGAGATTCAGTGGGAATTATGAGTTGGTTTCTTTTCTTTGCCAACCAGGTTTTTGAGAAAAAAACCAGGTTCCATCAGTCGCTCCACTTCCAATTGAGATCCCCAGTCTCAGTCGTATCTGTGCTGGGGATGATCAGGATAGACTCTTATGCCCAGTTAGAGCTTTACATTTTTATTTGGCAGCTTCTAAAGAGAGAAGGAAGGGTAGGAAGTGTCTTTTTCTCCCCCTCAAGGGTTCAGCTGATATTTCAGCTTCCACTGTTTCTAGGTGGATTACCAAAACTATCAAGAGAGCTTACCAGTCCCTTACCGAGAGGGATCTTTCCTTCATGAAAATTAAAGCTCATGAGGTTCAACCCATTGCTACCTCATGGGCCTATTTAACTCATTCATCTCTGGAGGATGTGATGAAAGCCGCATTTTGGTGGTCTCACACGACCTTCTCCTCCTTCTACCTTCGCTCGTTGGCTCATCAAAGTGAAGGCATATTTTCTTTGGGTCCACTGAGGGTACCATTCGGCAGTAGTCAATGTCTTTACAATGGGGGTGAGTATTCCTTGTTATTTTTCCATAACTCATCAGCCTCCCACCTAACTGGCAAATTCAGCTATGCAATAGCAACAGAGTAAGCTATTACATGTACTGATATTAAAATGTAGTTTTTGGGGGGTAAAACTAATTTTAATCATGTAATACTTACCTGTTGCTATTGCCAGATTCCCTCCTCCCTCACCACACTGATGTCCCATGAGTAAGGCTACATCCTGAAAAAGAATGATGTATAATGGGAAGTCACGTGCTAAGTCTGTGGGGTTTACACAGAGTTCTATTCTCTAGAACTTTCTTCTACCCTACGGGAGGATGAATTCTCATCATACAGTCAGGTATTTACCGTCCCAGAAATAGATCAGCTATGCAATACCAACAGGTAAGTATTACATAATTAAATTAGTTTTACCCCCCAAAAAACTACTTATTGCAATCTCAGCAATATTCAGAAGAAACAGTTAGCAATGGATAAGCAAAATTAGGCTGATAGCAAAACTTGTAGCAGAGGAGGCATTAGAGGCTGTAGCAGGGATGAATTTGCTAATTTCAGGGACCTGTGCAGGCTATTTTCTGGATCATCATTCAGCACAATTGAAGATTTGGCAGGTAAGATTCTATGTGACAGCAAGCAGATACAAGAACGATGGAGAGAACGCTACTTCCGGCTGCTAATCAGGCCTCCTGCCACCTCATCCCAGGAGATTGAAGATGCTGCCAATCTAGCACACCAGCCCAGAGCTTAAATGTTGGTCCACCAATGTAGGTCAAGGTAACTGCAGCGCTTAAGAAATTTAAAAATGGGAAAGCAGCTGGGACATGTGACATCACAAGTGAATTGCTGAAAGCCAGAGGCAAGGGCTGCATAGCATGGCTTACCAGGATTGTTTATTCTGTGTGGGAGAAGGGCAACATCCCTGATGATTGGAAAAAGGGTGTTATCCTGCCCTTCTATAAAGACAAGGACCGCTATCTGTGCCATGAAACCCCTTCACCTCTATCCTACTAACCAGAGTGAAAGACCTTTTACAGGAATTGCACAGGAAAGAACAGTGGCTTTACACCAGGAAGGTCAACCAATGACCGCATCAATATCCTCAACACATTGATACAAACCTGCAAGGAATTCAGTCAACCACTATGGGATAGACGACTTTGACTGAAAGCTGCATTTGTCTCAGTTGACTGAGCTGCCCTCTGACTTCTACTCAAGAGTATGGGCAAGGTTGTCAGCCTAATAAAAACTCTTTATATCAACACCATCAGCTGTGTTCAAGTTGATGGTGAATGTTCACAATGGTTTCATATCAACAGTGGCATTCAACAGGGATGTACCATCACCCCAAACATTTTTCTGCCACCAATGGACTGGACACTGGAATGAATGGTAGAGAAGGGACAGCTGGGTACAACCATAGATCACCAAGTTTTTACAGACCTTGATTATGCCTGAGTTGCTACAGATCTTACTGCTCAGAGTAGACAGCTTGCAGGAGGAAGCAAAATCTTTTGGTCTCAAGATCAACTGGAGCAAGACCAAAATCCAAATGACCAACCACAAGCCATCATATCAGCATAAAACACCACAGGAGCATGAGGTTGAGGTACTGGACTCATTTACGTATCTTGGCTGCTCACTCCACAGCTTGGAAGCAGCAAACCAGAGATCAGGCATTGCATCAAAATCACTCACAGCTGCATGAAAACCATGGATATATATATCTAGCGCTTAAAGATCAGCCTTGTTACAAAAATCCAGCTGTAGAACGCATACATACTAACACTCTTGCTGTATGGTGCAGACATATGGATGCTCACAGCAGCAATTACTGAAAAGCTTAATGCCTTTGATCAATGGTGTCTCTGCAGCATCTGCCATATCACATGCACCCAACATATCACAAATGCAGAGATCAGAGGCAGAGCGAAGCAACTACTGGTCACATATACCGTCAGATTTAGACACTTACAGTTCTTTGGCCACATTGCTAGAGCGCTCCCTGATATGGATCAAAACTGTGCACTTAAAGCTGCAATTGGAAAACCAGTGCAAGAGTGGAAGCACCCATTGGGAAGACAAACAAGCACCTGGCTCCGAATGGTAGAGCAGGACCTCAAGAAGTTCAGCCATAGACTGCACATCAGATGGCACACGGCACAAGATCTCATCTACTGGCACCAACTCACATCTACAGCAACGCCTTGTTGGGTGGCACATTAATGACGATGATGAATTTACTGTTATCAGAATATGTGCAGTGCATATCACTATTATCAGAATATGGGCAATAGTCATATTACTGTTATCAGAATATGTGCAGTGCATATCACTGTTATCAGAATATGTGCAGTGCATATCACTGTTATCAAAATATGGGCAATAGTCATATTACTGTTATTAGAATATGTGCAATGCATATTAATGTTATCAGAATATGTGCAGTGCATATCACTGTTATCAGAATATGTGCAATGGTCATATTACTGTTAGCAAAATATTTACAGTGCATATCACTGTTATCAGAATATGTGCAGTGCATATTACTGTTATCAGAATATGTGCAATGCATATCACTGTTAACAGAATATGTGCAATGAATATTACTGTTATCAGAATATGTGCAGTGCATATTACTGCTATCAGAATATGTGCACTGCATATTACTGTTATCAGAATATGTGCAATGCATATCACTGTTATCAGAATATGTGCAGTGCATATTACTGTTATCAGAATATGTGCAGTGTATATTACAGTTATCAGAATATGTGCAATACATATTACTATTGTCAGAATATTTGGAGTGCATATCAAACTTCTAATGTTATTGTTTTCTGTTTTCTCTTTTGTGAAATACAAATTATTGCCCTTTTCTAAATGTTACCAATGGGAGCTTTTCAAAAATCTGTGTAAGACATTCTTGGGTGATGTTATTTTGTAATGTACATGTACAGTATGTGTTACAATTATATACTGGTATATAATGATTATAGCCACTCTATAACTGTTCCTTTAATGCTGATAAAACACTAAAGAAAAGTTTCTTTATATATGGACTATAAAGTTGGAACAACAAATTATTAGCTTATATATGCTACTGAAAACTTAACTGAAAAGGTATAAATCATTTCAACTCGGCAGTGAATAAGGCATAAATTGTAGCATCAACAATTTATAGTTGGTTGGTGAGCTTTTAATGACGCTTTCACCAAATCATTTGCTATATCATATGCCAAGGAAATGGCAGGTATTAGTGCCTTTCCCAAGGACACTGAGACATCTGACCCAGGTAGCCTAGGTGGGTATCAAACCAGCAACCCTTGGATTGCAAGTCTGATGCTGTACCAATGGAGCTATCTTGGCTCACAGACTATAGAAAAGGGCAGTAATAAATCATTTTCTGTGCACCTGTTAGATTCTGTATTGAATACATTAGGGACTAAGCATTTAATATTTAGGTGGTGGGGGTAGGGTTGGCCTTGGATTTTCTTTCAAACCAGGATATTTTTTTTCATTTACATGAAGATAATTCATTTTTTTTCAATTAATATAATGGATATAATTAGTTTTTTTTCTGGAAATCAGAACAAGAATATTTTTTTCAAGTTATTTGGGGGCCCTGGAAATTTTATTTCACAAAAATTCCAGGTGCCCTGTACCCCCCCCCACACACACACACACAATTAAATGGTCAGTAGCTTACTTGTCAGATAGCTACTCTTTGGTTCTTCTTTAGATTTGTTTTTTTTTAGGCTGGAAGTTAGATCAGGAATTGGCCTACAATTAATGAACTTATCACTTACTTGCAGTTTACTTTAACCTTAGGAGGCACAGTAGTTCAGTTAGTAGTGCATCGGACTTGTAACCCAAGGGTTACAGGTTCGATGCCCACCTAGGCCAGCCCAGGTCTGCTGCCTTGGTGTGTCCAAGGGAAAGGCACTCACCATTTATACTTGCATATAATCCAGGTCCAAATGCAAACAACATTGACCCTGATCTGCCGTCGCATATTGCGCCGGCAGATCAGGGTCTATGTTGTTTGTTCTACTGATTAGTTCTTACAAACTGCATAGACCCAGATCTGCCGGCACATTATGCAATGGCAGATCTGGGTCTATGCAGTTTGCAGTTGGTATCGGCTTATACACGAGTATATATGGTAGCTCCTCAGCATGATATAGCCAATATTGTGTTAAAAGTGCTGTTAGAACCAACACAAATATTTTGACCTTTACTGAAAGAAATACCTTTGTTATTGAAGGAATTTCAGGTCTGTGTATATATTTTGGAGCAGGCAGTCTTTATGTTAGTACAAAAACTTGAGAAAAATATTTTCAAAGAATTCTTGGGTAATATAAATAGAGTTCCATTTCTTATTGGATCATATTAAAAATGTGATCATGCAGGAAGTTTTAGCTCACCCAAGTGAACTTATTGTATGTCCTTCTGTCTGTTGCACGTTGTTTGTCAACCATTGTGTATTATCAGCAACATTTGCTATTTTAAAAGTTTTAAAAAAACATTTAAACCTTTTGCACTAGATCTTTTTGGTAGCATTCTTTAATCAATGCCTTTCAAGTTTATACAAATGATCCCAAGTTACATTCCGCTAGAGCTGCTGTTATTTTTATTAAAAAAATTGTTTAAAAGACTTCTGTGAAACCACTCAATAGAGAATTACTAAATTTGACAAAAGTTATGTTGCATTCAGGCATTTTAATTTGTGTAATGCTGAGATTTGCAATGAATATGGACATCTTTTCTGAAAACAGAAAAGCCTTTAAAATAACTTCTTCTTTTAAGAAAATGCTTAATAATATTGGATTGATTTTGACAGATAGACTTGTTGCATCAAGGTATTTTAAAGTCATACAAATAATCCAGATTGATAATCAAATATAGCTGCTGTGTTTACAAGACTTATTTTTTAAAAACACTTGGCAGAATTTGAGTAAACATGATAGAAAGCATCCTGACATCAAGGTCTTTCAAATGCATACCGTATATATTCACATATTAGCCAATACCAACTGCATAGACCCAGATCTGCCATTGCATAATGTGCTGGCAGATCTGGGTCTATACAGTTTGTAAGGACTAATCAGTAGAGCAAACAACATAGACCTTGATCTGCTGGCGCATTATGTGATGGCAGATCAGGGTCTATATTGTTTGTATTTGGACCCAGATTAAACTCGAGTATATACGATATGCCATTACTAAAAATGAAATTCTTTTGAATGCCTTTGAAAAAAATAATGGTCAACAGTATTTGACCAGAATTGACTAAAAGCATCCTCCAAACCTAAATTATTTGGCCAACTTCTCTCTCTCTCTCATTTGGCTATAGGCCAAATCATATGTTAATCTCATGGCAATTGGGCTTCTTCTTTACTTAGTAGATTTTGAAAATGCAAGGAAAAAGAAGCTTCACTTTCATTAATTGGTATTAGGATTAAAATAGACAGTTCCATAGCAATTTGTACCTTTGCTTGTCAACATGGAGTTTAACCACCTCTGCTTAATGCAAAGGTGGCCTTGTATTTTTGGTTTAGTCTCCTACATATATTATAAAATGTTTAATAGCTGGAGTCCACCAAGAGGCATATTCCCTCTGTTTGTCATATATTTATACAGTCTAATCTTGTTAATCCAATACCACATAAACTGTCATTATTTAAAATGTTCAGTAAACCCAATGTCTGATAAATGGATGACATTTTGAATAATTGTCAGTGCTTATTTCTGTTCATGACATTATATTAAAACTATAGTCCATACTTTGCAGATGATGATCAGCTATAATGGACAGCCATGGATAGATGTGACTAATTATTATACAGGATGTATGGCAGTTGAAATGAATTCTTTGAATCACAAGAAATTATTTTAAAATATACAATAGAGAGAGAGAGAGAGAGAGAGAGAGAGAGAGAGAGAGAGAGAGAGAGAGAGAGAGAGGGAGAGAGCAGAAAACAGGCTTTCTATCAGTACATTTCTATTTTGGTAATTTGTGTTTGCTGATTTTAACCCATTGTGACTAATTGGAAATGGTAAATTTTGGTTGACTTATAAAGGTCCATCTTCTAGCTTAGCCTCCATACAGGTAAATTTATGACCACAAAGTCTTAAATTTGTCTGCTAGTGACTTGACTGAAAATGGTCTATTTGTAGATCAATGGAAGTTAGATATAAAAAGACTAGACTGTACTTGCCCACAATCCATGGAAGTTATTTTTAATTCTCTCCAAATATACATGAATACAAGGTAATCTTTTTACCACCAGTCTTTGCCTTTGTTGGTAGTTTACTTCTTTTTTTCCTTTTGGTCCTCTAAATGTCTTTAACAGACAAGTTATTTTGTAGTTTTTATATGATCAAGTAAAAGATGGAACTGACAATACCAAACAAGTTTTAAACATTTTTTCTGAGGCATGTGTTCCTACAAGAAATCTAGTGTTAATTAATAGATACCATATATACTCGCATATAAACCAGGTCCAAATGCAAAACAACATAGACCCTGATCTGCCATCACATAATGCGCCGCAGATCAGGGTCTATGTTGTTTGTTCTACTGATTAGTCCTTACAAACTGCATAGATCCAGGTCTGCTGGCACATTATGTGATGGCAGATCTGGGTCTATGGAGTTTGCAGTTGGCATCGGCTTGTACGTGAGTGTATATGGTATGTTTTGAAAAGTACAGTGTTCCCTCATCATACAGCTATTTATGGGAGCAAGAAGGTATACTGCCTTATATTGAGACCACCTTATACTAAAGTACATGATACATATAATTTTGCTACCACATAATGAAATGGGATCCATAACAATACTTTCCTTATAACAGAAACTGTGTTATAACAAAAGGGCCCTATAGTGAGGGAGTGCAGTAATTTCTTTCACTCCAAGGTTGTACTTTTTAATATGGTAATGCTTGCTGTATATTTAAATACAGGTAAATGCAGTAACAGTAAAACTTTTCAATTAAGACCATCCAAGGGATTTGGTAAAGTTGGTCTTAATTGGAATATGGTATGATTTTAGAGTACCGTATATACTTGCGTATAAGCTGATATGCAGTTTGTAAGGACTAATCAGTAGAACAAATAACATAGACCCTGATCTGCCGGTGCATTATGCGACGTCAGATCAGGGTCTATGTTGTTTGCATTTGGACCAGGCTTATACGCGAGTATAGACGGTATACATTTGCTCTTTTTTAAAGTTAAGTGCTCCCTCATTATAATACTGTTCACAAGAGCCACTAAAATGGCCTGTTATAAGTGAATGTGCTTTATACTGAGGGTTGTTATAATAGTGCATAACAACACCAATATAAAGTATTTAATAATGAAAAAGTACATTATAATTAGTTCCCATCAGCCAGAAACTAAATTTAAGTATTTAAGTGAAATAAAGTAAGACAAAATAGTAAGTAAAAATGTAACCAATTCAGTGGGATCCATGACCATTCTGATGTTATAAAATGGTACGAGTATACTGAGGCGCTTTATAGTGAGGAACCGCTGTAAATGGGATGACTAAGCATGATCGCTGTTGGAGAGTAGTCTCGATTTAGGGGTGTTCTGGAGAGGTTTTACCGTAGTAGTAATAAACACTGAAAATACTGAAAATTGTCTTATGTGGACATCTCGTTATTAAGAGACAACATCAAAGATAACTTTTGTTACTGTAATTTTACTTGCATATTAAACCATCATATAGGTAAAGAAAGCCTTTTTACAAAAAACAATTTTATTTTGTTCTTTGAATGTTTACCTGTATTTATGTATTTATCTGATGATAAGCTTCATGATAACCCACCCACCCCACACCCTTTTTTTTTTTAAAAACACAAAATTTGGGAAATATTTTCTTGGGATATCTTAGTCTGAAACTAAGCCCATTCATTGTTTTTTAGTCTAGCCCCCTTAAGCCAACTTATTGCTTATTCGGCTAGCCCCCTTTTCTTATCATGGGAGAAATAGTAAAAGTTTATAGTCAGGGTTACACTGTGCTTACTACCATAGTTATCTGAGCATACTAGTATTTATTCTATTATAAAACCATGAGACTACATAATGAATGTTAAAAAGTATGGGGTGGACTTTTTAATATACAGCTGTATAGAACAAACAGTGTACACATTGATCTGCCAGCACATTGTGTGAAAGCAGAATTATTATATGATCCCCTCAATGTAAAGTACCTCAATATAAGACAGTCCCTTTCATAAGGCAAGTGGTCATGGACCTCATTTCATATTAGCAATATTATGTATAGAATACCTCAATATAAGACAGTCCCTTTCATAAGGCGAGTTGTCATGGACCTCATTTCATAGTAATATTATGTATGAAATACCGCAACAGAACGCAGTCCCTTCCATAAGGCAAGTGGTCATGGACCTCATTTCATGTTAGTAATATTATGTATAGAATACCTCAATATAAGGCAGTCCATTTTTATGGCTCCCATGAACAGCATTAGAGCAAGGGAGTAAAATGATACAGGTGTAGAAAAGTTTGATCCTTTTCTATCATTTCAGGGGAGATGTTGTTCCAGATCATGTTCAAAACCTGTGTGTATTGTGGTGACATTTGCAATAATAGTGACAGTATTACTAGCAGTAGGATTAACGCATCATCCCATAGAGAGGTCACAATCATCAGTGCAAGCATTTGTCAGTGAAGCTCAAATAGATGCTGATCAAGGTATGCCAAATATCTGTTTAAACCCTCACTTCTTTTTCCAAGAGTTACTTGTAACGTGTCATTTTTTGTACCATTTTTATTAATTATTTTTGGGTTTACGAATATTAAAGGTAAAAATAGTAATGATAATTTAAAACTGAGAAAATTTGAGTAAGAAGAAAAAAATCACAGTGTCAAAAAATAAGATGGCTACAAATAATTATAATATTTATGTTTGATGTGGTTTTGTGGGTTAAACGCCAGTTTACATCACATGATACATGGCGGCCAGAATATTTGGTGAAGGAAGATCCCGGGAAGAACTACCGACTCATGAGAAGCTACTGGCATGCTTTCTCACATACCCACATTGAGTGAGCCGAGACTCGAACCCACAATGACAGAGGTGAGATGTGAGATGTGAGTGATCTGTCAAGGCAAATGCCTTAGACCCACTGGGCCGCCTGGGGTCCCTATAATATTTATGGATTGATGGTGTTCAAAAGATTAGAGGGTATGATAAGTTACTACACTATGTACCATATATACTTGCTTATAAGTTGAGTCCAACCTTAAACAATATGATAAATGCTGTGAATTCATTTTTTTTCCAGGGAAGCTTTTTTATATGTCCATCATAATGCAGAGCATAGTGTTATGTCTGTTGATTCGTCTGCCTTTACATCCATCCATTTTGGTTTCTGCAAAGTAACTTGACCACACTTTGTGGATTGTTTGCTTTGGGATAAGGAAGAAGCCCATCTATTTGGGGGTCAAAAGGTCAAGGTTACTGAGACTAAAAAGAAGAAAAATGGTTTCTGTACCTGAAATTTTGTTTCACACCTTGAACAAACTTTGTGGATGGGTTGCTCTTAATGTAAGAAAGAAGCTTATTGCTTTTGATGTCAAAATGGCCAATGTCAAGGTCACTGTGACTAAAAGAAGAAAAATTATTTCTGCACAATAACTTCACTTTGTCATCTACCTGAAGCAAACTTTGTGCATAGCTTGTACTTGAGGTACGAAATACACCTATTGATTTTTTTTTCTCAATAGGTCAAAGGTCAAGGTCATATTGACTCTTAAGAAGAATAGTGGTTTTTGCACAATAACTTTAGTTCTATACTTAGCTTATTAACCAGACTTTGCACATAGCTTGCACTTGGAGTTAAAAAGACTAGATTTGGGGGTTCAATAATGTTTCAGAGGTCAAATTCACAATAAGTAAAAATACCATGGTTTCCACATAGTAAATGTAGTTCTAGCCCACATACAGCAATAAATAATGTGGATGGGTTGCACATGGGGCAAGAAAAGTGCCTATTGATTTTGGATCTAAAGGTTTATGGTCAAGGTCACTGTGACACAAACAATGGACAAGGTTTCTGTAAAATAACTTTCTTTACACACCTCATAGTGGCACCCAAGCTTGAAGAGGGCTGGCTGATATGGGAAGGAATTCACTACAGCCATTTGGTCAGACAACTTCAAAAAGTCAAGGTCACAAATGACCCAGCTGGTTTTCTACACCATCTTCTTTCAACAAAACTTTGTGAATGGTTTTCTTTTGGGCAAGGTAGGAACCAAATGTTTGTAGGGTTAAAAGGTCAAAATCAGGGTCACTGAGACCCATTGGTCAATACTGTCCAGAGTCAGCCAGGCCATACTAGTGTCTGCATACAAGACTGTTAAACATATGGCAGGCATATAATGTACCATTCATAGTACTCTTGTTGTGGGTTTTGCAAAAATTACATTTTTGTGTTGTTTACTGTATGTACTCGTATATAACTCGGCTCCAAATGCAAACAACATAGACCCTGATCTGCCGTCTCACAATGTGCCGGCAGATCAGGGTCTATGTTGTTTGTTCTACTGATTAGTCGTTAAAAATTGCATAGACCCAGATCTGCCAGCACATTTTGCGATGGCAGATCTGGGTCTATGCAGTTTGCAGTTGGTATCGGTTTATACACGAGTATATACGGTACTTAAATTTTGTGGATGTACCTCCTCCAACAGTGGCATTTATGACAGTTTTATTTTATATCAGGTCGTTCAATTAATGGTTTGTATCAGCCACAAAGTCCATGAAAATAACTAGAACACAAATAATACTGTATATACATGCTTATAAGTCGAATCCAATTGCAAACTGCACAGATCGAAATCTGCCATTGCATAATGCACCAGCAGATCTGGGACTATGCAGCTTGTTAAGAGTAATTGGTAGAACAAACCACTTAGAAACTGATCTGCTGGTGCATTATGCAACTGCAGATCAGGGGCTATGTTGTTTGCAGTTGGACTTGACTTATAAGCAAGTACATATGGTAATAAATTCACAGTATTATAAATTTAGATGCAATAGGACTTCACGAACTCGAATACCCACCATAATTCGAATGACTGTTGTGGTCCAAGCATAAAGATTTATCTTTTTCTGTGACCCTAAACACTCTAAATGACTGAAGACTAAACAAAACTTTTGGCTTCTGCAGAATTTGAGCTTTTGAAGTTTCACTGTATTTAATTTTCTCACTGAAAAGTTATATAAAAAAACAACAGTTTTTTTTTATATGAGTACTCCATTTCACTTTTCTGAATTCATAAATTAAAATATTCTATACATGTACAAAGTTGAAAATTAAATTCAGATAATAATTGTATGATGTTTAGCACTATTTACTTATTAGAATTTCAATGTCTGTTGTCAAGTAGCATATTTTAAGTGACTTTCCTAAAACTGATTCTTTTTGGTGGGATTCAAACAAATTTTCCATATGTTCCTTTGATTTTATGTATAAAGTTGTCAAATAAAATTGATACAAGCAATAATTTATGCTCATAACAAAGAATTTTGTTCAATGCAATTGATTTTTTTCCCCAGCTTTTTTTAAAAAGTAAAGGCAAATTGCTAAATTGAATACAGTAAAATTACTGGAATTAGTTCTTTTATTTATTTAATATTTTGGCATAGAAGCTGGGATCAGGTAACAGACAATCCCTATTAGTAACCTTTCCCCTGCACACCACACAGAAAATTGTATTTTTAACTTCTTTTAAATTCACATGATAATAATTTTATCTAGCGTTGTATAATATTGGCATGTTACAAATAATAAATCAAAATTTCTTTAGGTGAGATTTTGCTTAAATATAAATAAAAGAGAAAAAAATGAATAACATATAATTAGAACATACCATCAGGCCCATTGGAGTGTTTAAAAAATATGTATAATACTTTTAGAGTTCTATAGCCATGAATAAGTTGAATAAGTTAAAGGAAAATTCAAAGCCCATGTAAAAAGTTCCTATCTTTGTGAAATTTATCAGCTTGAACATAATATTTTATCTTTCTCTTTCTCCTTTATTTTTTTTTCTTACATTTTAAACTTTCATGTTTTACAGTAATGACTAACACCTAATTTTTTTCCACTTGAGTCAATTTAGCATACAGACTTCATGGATGGTATCTTAAATAAATTTCATGGTCAGCATAAATATCAGGATTTTATAGCTTTATGGTCCTGTTATTAGTAAAAGTTTGCCAATTTAAATCCTGTTAAAACTCAGGTAATGAGCCTTAGTACCTCAGTTTTCATTTTTAATGAGTAGATCCATTTATTGCTTTAGTATGGACTACTATGGATGCTTGATTTGACCATGGTGTTTGTTTGTGTTTTATCTGTGTTACCCCCCCCCCCCCCACCCATACAGTAAACAGGGACAAAACACATTTTATGCTTTACTATACAAAGGTTAAGTATTGGTGTTTAGCTCATGACTACATAGATTTTTCCATGCTCTATACAGCTCTCCCTGATCAGTGCTGTTGGAAGTAGACATAAATGTTTATTCAGTTGTAAACTTTCCATGTTAATGACTATACATTGTATATTGTGATGGGTTACCCTTAGGTTAACTCTGCATTGTAAATGTAATGAGTCTATGAATTAGAGCAGTGCATGGATTTTATGCATTTCATGTGAGGTCTTTGCTTTAGTGGCTAATCAAGGTAATTACTGATGCATGAAGTATACTCCTAATTGTGGTCGTACTGGCTGTCACTGCAAGGTTACTCAAAGCCTGTGACTTTCATTCACTAAATCTGGCTTCTATAAGTGGACAATGATATTAGCTTCTGAAGCAGATTTTAAGAACAATGAATTTAATTTAAAAAAAAAAACAAAAACAAAACTCCATTAAAATCTGGTTTTTATCAACTCCTTATAGTACCTTTACTTTCATATCATAGAAAATAATGTTCTTTTTAAAATTTGTTATATGTCTTTTATGCCCAGTCACAGGGACCAATAGTTCGTTGACAAGATCAATTTAATCTGAATTTATTTTCTTAATGTTTACAATAACTACTGGAAACTACTATAAGTGTTGTGGTAGTGAGCTATGTGATCATTGATTACACATCGGTTTAATTGTCAGAAAACATATTAAATTACTTCATTTGGTGTCTGAAAACAAACAGTTGAGAAAAAAATTTGCCCGGCAACAAAATTAGCACCTTTGATAATGTGCTACCCATGAAATAAAAATGTCACATTTTTCTATCTTTACATCTAGGGTAATGAATGAAATACAGATATTACATGCCTAGTTGTTGTATTTTATGTATATTCATCCACCAGAAAATGCAGCCATACATGTATTGTTGTGTGCTTTCCAGTAGAACCACATGTGCTATATAATTAATGATCATGAAAATCTATACTGCAAATGCACTAAAATTTCATCATTGATTCACAATATCCTATAAATGTCACGGTCTAGTGTCATCTGCTTCAAAGCCAAATAATTCATCCGCTTTGTAACATTATGTTTCCTTTTGTCCACATTTGTGAGACTATCCATGTGTATGACTTCACAAAAGTATGATGTCCAAATGACAAAGTAACTTACAGACTACTAATAATTCAGAAACTTAGCCCATATTTTTTTATGGAGAATGAGCTTGGACATCTGTTAATGATGCTTTGATTGTACAGTTTGTGTAATCTCATTAGAGAGTGGTCAAAACAGATCAGGTGTCAATTTAGACCAACAAGTTGTTCTCTGCCTCTTTTTCTATTTATTTGACAGTGCTGGCACCAGTAATGTCAAAAAATACAAAATAGATGAAGATAACAACTTGTTGGTTTAGTGTCTAGTGTGTGGCATGATCACAGAGAGTTGTCAATTGCACACAAAAAAGCACGCACAGTTACCTGGTTATGAGAGTTTACTGGGACACTGAACATGTGTCATACCTATGGCTCAAAGGAGTTATCAGCTGTGAAATCAATGTGGATACTGCCTTTAAAAATGTGGTCTTTGGTTCTGATGTACACTGGAAGATCACGCAGGAAGTGTCACTTACGAAATAGGACTTGGTTACAAAAGAGTGAAATACATATAAAATCAAAACTTGTATTTTCATTAAATATAAACAGCATTTGCAGCAAACACAACATATAATAAAAATACAGGCTGTTCAGACTTACATGAAAATGGAAGCAGAATACTTACTAGGAAACAAATACAGTTGTCTTTCTTCTTTACATTCTTTGTTTCTCTTTCTATTTTTTAAAGTTCACTTGTTTATCAAGTAAAGAATATGTTTGTTAGCTGCAGGACAATAACTACCTCTAATCCACTGTACATAATACAGCCATACACGACAATAACTACCTCTAATCCACTGTACATTATATGGCCATGCAGGACAATAACTACCTCTAATCCACTGTATATAATATGGCCATGCAGGACAATTAACTACCTCTAATCCACTGTATATCATATGGCCATGCAGGACAATAACTACCTCTAATCCACTGTATATCATATGGCCATGCAGGACAATAACTACCTCTCTAATCCACTGTACATAATATGGCTATGCAGGACAATAACTACTTCTAATCCACTGTACATAATAAGGCCATGCAGGACAATAACTACCTCTCTAATCTACTGTACATCATGCGGCCATGCAGGACAATAACTACTTCTGATTCACTGTACATAATACAGCCATGCAGGACAATAACTACCTCTAACCCACTGTACATAATACTACCATGCAGGACAATAACTACCTCTAATCCACTGTATATAATATGGCCATGCAGGACAATAAATACCTCTAATCCACTGTACATAATATGGCCAACACAAATAATTGTTTGTTTTGTTGGAAGTTTCCTTTGAATGTATTAGTCCATACAGACTGCTTGATGTATTGTTTAGTGAGATAAAGGGGATTGCAGCTGCTAATTACAATACATATATTACCATTAGTAGTCTTCAATCAAAACCATGACTGCGACACATTGATGTGGACTCATGTGTAATGATGTCTACACTGACAGCCAATAACATTTTTGTTAATTGAATCAAGTCGTTAAAAAAAGAAACGATAAATAATCATCCCCAAAATTTTAATTGTCAGAAATAAATAAAAAAATAAAACACATGCAATGAAATCTTACTGACATCTTTGTGCATTTACTACCATACACATATTTGATCCCCATGCCTGGCCTCACTTTCAGACGTCACATGGCAGTCTACACAAAATGGCAGCCATATTAAAAGACAATGGAGCGAATCTTTAATGACAAGTAACACAAAGGATTTAGAATTATTTTAGTTAACGATAAGTTTATAATTACATTAAATATTTCTTGCTAAGTAAGCGCAAATATCTTCTGAGATAATTAGGTACCTATTGATGACTTTGAACTTTGTCTCTACTTAATTATTAGCAAATACACTGAGAATTTTACTTGGAAATGAGCCATCAGGTTTCATTAGATTTTGTTCAAAAACATAATTCAGGAAATTTATTATTGTTAAATATTGTCCAAAAATTACAAGACATTAAAAAATTATTTTGGGAAATTTGGATCACAATGGAACAATAAACAAATCATTATCCAACCATGAAACATGGTTAAATATGGACCATTTCACCTATGAAACATTGGACAATCACAGATGGCCATGAAACATAGTCAAACATGGACTAGTCTATCCCTGAAGCATGGTCAAACATGGACCAACCCACTTATGAAATATGGACAGTCTTGGACCTGCACTGTAACAAACTGAAGCAATAATTAGCACCTGATCAGCTAACACTGATCTATTTTCTGATTGGTTTAACATTTGGTGCAAACTGCAGTTTGAGTCGGCCATTGCAGATGTCATTATATTTGGACACAAGACATCTTGAAGAGATCACATTTTTAGGGGGAAAAAGAATATGATACAATTGTATTAAACACATGACTGGATAGTACACATATATCAGTGGTTACTAGAGTAAGGAAAGAAAGATTTTAGTTTTTTGATCATTGCAAGGCAGTTCAAATTTGACCTTCAGTCTGTGGCAAAATCAGGAATTTTTTTTATAGTTTTACTATTTGTTGTTCCAATGTATGCCACACCTGTGTCAGCTGTATACATTGTTTTTCCAATGAATGCTACACCTATGTCAGCTGTATACATTGTTAATCCAATGTATGCCACACCTATGTCAGTTGTATACATTGTTCCAGTGTATACCACACATATATCAGCTGTATACATTGTTCTTCCAATGTATACCACACCTATATCAGTAGTATACATTGTTCGTCCAATGTATACCACACCTATATCAGCTGTATACAATGTTGTTCCAATGTATACCACACCTATATCAGCAGTATACATTGTTCGTCCAATGTATACCACACCTTTATCAGCTGTATACATTGTTCTTCCAATGTATACCACACCTATATCAGCTGTATACAATGTTGTTCCAATGTATACCACACCTATGTCAGTTGTATACAATATTGTTCCAGTGTATGCCACACCTATGTTAGTTGAATACAATGTTGTTCCAATGTATACCACACCTATATCAGCTGTATACAATGTTGTTCCGATGTATGCCACACCTATGTTAGTTGTATACATTGGAAAAATGGATACTTTACCCTTTAGTATGATATATTTCATAGAAGGAAAATTAATGTGAAAATTCTGTAGCAAATTTTGGTACATTGAATCAAAATTTGTGTTCATTGGCTAATTTTTCTTTGTTTTTGAATTGCAGTTACTCTGTGAAAAGTATATACAATCTAAATCCATAAATCTGGTTGCTTAGACTGTGTCATGCCTGACCATGGTTAGTCCAGGGTCTTTAAATGGACAGACCATGGAGAATAATTCTCTCCAATGGTCTTTTTCTCATTGCATGGATGTGAATAATTATGGGTACTGATGATTGACTTGACCATAGAATCCATGGTCTGATCATGGGCTCACAGACCATGATTAATATATGATCCATCCATGGTGTTATTTAACATCTGTAGTCTGACCATGGATTTTTGTGATCATAGTCATTTATGGACTATGGGCAGCCATGAGTAAAGTCCATGGTCTGAACCATAGTAGTCCATGGTACTAAAACTGAGGCAAACTGTTAATAGGTCAACAACAAAAAGTATGTGTTTCTGGTCTTTCGACCATCCCTATTTCTCATTGCTGACCCTAGCACTTTCTGCCCCCCCCCCCCCCCCAAAATCACATTGCTGAAATTGATTTGTGCATCTGATTGGGCCAGTTTTGCCCAGTACTTTGAAGCACTTGAAATATTATTTGATTTATATGTAATGTTAAAAAAAAAAAAAAAAAAAAAACTACCTGCCTACCCCAATTTTAAAACCAGTGCAATAGGAAACACACATATTTTTATTTTTTTGGCCTTAACCCTTCGCTTCCCATATGAAATTCTAACCCTATTACTTGTGCCTTCTGTATGACACTCATCATGCCATACTCTTGCTCCTTAGAAAAACATATATACCAGGTACTTTAAAATTGAAATCTACTTATAATAAGTAAACTGTATTAGCACTATTACACAGAAACAACTTAACCTAGGAAAATGAGGTTTGGAATGCATATTTATGTGCATATGAGCATGACCTTATTAGATTTGTGTGCATTTAAATTATTTTTTGAGAGATTTATCAGGTTTTTGTACACTGTGAACTTAGCTGCTTTTGTCTGTAATGGAAGCATATATGTTTTATACAAACAAATCTTGTTAGGAGTATAGATACATTTCATAAAACATCATTTAAGGCTGCTATATTTACTTCCTTAGAAATCATGTCTGACATTTTTTTTTTGTCCCATCATCCTCCAATAACAGAATCATAGGACAAATTGATTCAATAAAAAAACACCTACAGATGATTTAAGATAGCCTTTGACTGATAAATCTGTCTCAAAAATGAAATATTTATTCTGATGGTTGTTGTCAATAAAGCCAATCAGAATAACAATTTTGTTATCAAGACAGATTTATCTGTTTAACATAGTCTCTGCATCTTAAAAAAGAGCAATTTTTCATAAGTGTATATTATGCAAGATAAATTATTTCCATTTATCATATGACTGTGTCATTTAGTGCAATATGCCCATATCACAATTTTTCTATATGTAGCACATTTCGTAATACCTCATGATATCACAAATGATGTCATGTCATATAAGGTGAAGGTGTAGTGAATCAGGCATCAGAATGTACTTCAGAGTCATTTAACAACAATATTCTGTGGTTTTGTCATGTGATAAATAGAAACATGCATTTGTGTTCATTCCAAGGCATGCAAAAGATAGAACTTGTTAGACTTGTTTTATCAATTTCATTTGAAATGAACACTAATGTAAGATTCTCTGCTTATATCCCTATCTCATAAAAATGTCATAAAATATGGTATATATTCATGTATAAGCGTAGTCCAAATGCAAACAACATAGACCTTGATCTGCCATCGCATAATGCACCGGAAGATCAGGGTCTATGTTGTTTGTTCTACTGATTAGTCCTTACAAACTGCATAGACCCAGATCTGGCGGCGCATTATGCGACAGCAGATTTGGGTCTATGCAGTTTGCAGTTGGTATCAGCTTATACGCTAGTATATATGGTACTATTTCTGTCAATAGTACATTTGGGAAAGGTTGATGCAAAAGATGGCAGACACATATTTTCAGGGGAGGTAATGTGATGAACTAAAATGTATAACACCTTACCTGGTACATGTACTGTCTTATTGTCATATATGCTTCAAATTGTTTTCTACTCAGGTAATTGTATCCAAGGCTTATGCTGGAAGGAAGATGCACCTTGCAAAGCAGCATATTGTCATCACACATGCATTGATATTCCAGGTAACACAGTTACATGATTTATCTTTTTCTTGCATATTCTGAAAGAATGTGGTTTATATAAAAAGTATTGACCCTTTTTTGGAAGTTACATTTTTCTTTTATTTTTTATACCTTTTTAAGAATTTTTACAACATACAGTACATGTATTAACATTTTATGATATTGAGGAGCATGGATTTACTTTTATTTGGAATGGTTTATCTTAAGATTTTAGCATATTTTTGTGTTACCTTTAAAAATTTTACTCTGTAATTTTTACTTGGCATTATATAGAATGACTTGTACTAATGTGCTTTTAAACCCTTTACATACATACATACATTCTCTCTCACTTTTGTTCTTTTTTTTTCCTTTCTCTCTTTCTGTATGTATATATATATATATATATATATATATATATATATATATATATATATATATATATATATATTGGAAACCATGATAGGTCAGTTGGTAGGGTGTCGGACTCGTAATCCAAGGGTCGCGGGTTCAGTACTTGCTCAAGCCAGCCAAGGTAGACTGCTTTGGTGTGTTGTTTTGAAAGGCATTTAGCTTCCATATTTTCAGCATGATATAGCCAATAATGTATTAAAAGTGCCATTGCAACCAACAAAAAAACAATATATATATATTATATATATATATATATATATATATATATATATATATATATATATATATATATATATATATATATATATATATATATTGATTGCAAAACAGCTAAATTTCAAATGTTAAAGTAAATAGCAAAATTATTTCGGGTCTCATGAATCACATGTAAAAGAAAAATCATTAGTTGAATTTAAGAATTAATGTATGATATTTATGTGTGAATGATTGATTTAAAATCAGATGTATACAATCACATAAAAGAGAAATACCATTTGTCATCATCATCATCATCATTGCCTTTGCATTGGGATTAGTTGTTACAAACTGAATTACCATCTCAAAATAAAGAATTATTAATATTATGATCATTATTATTATTATTACTATTATTATTATTATTATTATTATTGTTGTTGTACTTAGTTTTTATACCCTTTGATTTAATTAATCAATGAATAAAAATCATAATTATATCCTTTAATTTTTCATACAGAAAACCTGTATTAATTTTTTTGTTATTATTTTGTAAATATTTGTATTTAAAATAAGCTTGAAATTGTAATTTTTTACCTGTAATAATTATTGAAAACAAATGTATTTGAAAAATTACAGACAGTATGGCATTATAATTTTCATTATTATTATTATTATTATTATTTTTATTATTATTATTATTATTATTATTATTATTATTATTATTATTACAGTTTTAGAGAGTTTACATTATTATTATTATTATTATTATTATTATTACAGTTTTGGAGAGTTTACACCAGATCCAAATGCCCATTATAAGTGAGTGAACCTACGTTATGTTATTTGGGTCAGTTGTAATAAAAAATCCCCATCATCTGTTTTTCTTCATTTTAATTAAAACTAACTAAAATGAAGAAACTGCTACCACCACCATTGGTAATTTTTGGCAAGTTTAATCAGATTTACTAAGACCACTTCAGCTACTACTACTACTACTGTTGCTAGATTTTGTTTTTATACCCCTTGTTTTAGTGGGGATATTGTGATACCCTCCATTAATCTGTCTGTCAGTAGCTGCATCTCTTCCTAAACCTCTGGGTGGAAATTCACCAAACTTGGTACATAGGTTGCCCATGTGATAACATCTGCAAGAAGAGTATCATGGTTTTTTTTTTACTTCTCCCCTGAGGTCCCTGGGAGAGGATCAAAAGTCATATATACACAAATTGCAGTTACAGTGACATATGATTTTTTTTTTTTTTACCAGACTTTAAACATACAATCATAGCAAGAGGACTATGATATATGTTGTGGGTTTGGGGTTATGACCCCTGAGTCAAGGTTGGAGGAGGGAGGGAATGTGTAATAAAATGACTAGGAATTTGTCATGGTGAGCCATGGAAGTTGCTATAGTTTTCTTTTTTTTTTGCCAGTTTAATAGATTTCTTATTGTGGTCTCAAATATTTGCACTCCTTTTCCTTGTGGCTTCCTAAACTGTATGTATATTTGCATGAAAATTAACTTAATTAAGGGTTGTACACTTTCCCCAAAGTAGGTCATCATGACCCACTTTTCACAGTCCAATGATGAATGTCAATTTTTATCACTTAGTGTCCATTTGTTTCATTTTCTTGTCTCAGTTTAAATTAAACTTTGTATGCATTTTCCAAAAGGATTGACACACAGTTGGCCTTTGCCTTCATGAAAACTGATATCTTTTTGCAGTCCAAAGGAGGTCACTCTAAGCAGTACCATAGCACTGTATCTAAAGTAGATCACTGTGCAATGCGAGATCCAGGATTCCAAGGTAGAATCTGCATGATTGCATGGATTTTAAAGGGGCTGAGGTTTGGAGGCCTGCCTATCACAAGTTGGGTTCAAGGGCTAAATGGATTTTAAAGGGGCTGAGATTTGGAGGCCTGCCTATCACAAGTTGGGTTAGAGGGCTAAAGCTCTGGTGGGAGGCCCATGATTTACATTTGCACAATTTTAGGAGGGAGGATGTACTGCCCTCTTCCCAGTTTGAATCTTGTGCAACTGCTCTGCACTGTTTTTCATATGCTAGTAACAATGTGTGTGTGTGAGTGTGTGTCTGCCACACATGTGCATGAATGAAAAGATGGAGGGAAAGAAGAAAAAATATATACTCCTCTTTTCATGACAATTTGAATGCATTCATCTAGGTACCTAGTAGATATTTGTAAGTTTTGCTCTTCAGTGATTGTTAAGTTTTGCCAATCCATTATTACATTTTTATCTTGATTGTAATTAATTTGGTTTGAATTATTTAACTGTACTAGGAGTATAGGGACTGGCAGTTATTGTAGAAGCCCACACAGAAATTAACTCAGGCAAATTCTGATGCAGAAAAATGTTTGATTGGTGATTTCTAGAGCATGGCTTATTGAATACATACAGTATTAAATTGGTGATTTCTAGAGCATGGCTTATTGAATACATACAGTATTAAATTGGTGATTTCTAGAGCATGGCTTATTGAATACATACAGTATTAAATTGGTGATTTCTAGAGCATGGCTTATTGAATACATACAGTATTAAATTGGTGATTTCTAGAGCATGGCTTATTGAATACATACAGTATTAAATTGGTGATTTCTAGAGCATGGCTTATTGAATACATACAGTATTAAATTGGTGATTTCTAGAGCATGGCTTATTGAATACATACAGTATTAAATATTGTTTCTGATATGTAGACTTTCATGTACATGTAGTTTCACACCATGAGTTGTATGTGCTTGAACTTTTTTCTTTCTGTGAATATTTTAATTATTTTTCCAATTTAAGATTGTTCCACTGAAAAAAAAGGTAAGTGTTTTGTTTGGCCAAGAAATTTACCCATTGTATTGAAAAATAAATTAACTTGACATACAGTAAGAAGTTTCTTTCTAGACAGTTCATGGGTGCCATTCACTATGTCATTGTACAGTAAAATGTCAATTATCTGGACCCATTGGAAGAAATATGGATTTCCCCCCAGATAATTGGTTGTCTGGATAAACCAATAATTGATTGTCTGGATAAACATATAATTAAACAGATAATTGATTGTCTGGATAAACAGATAATTGACTGTTTGGATAAACAAACAATTAAACTGATAAATGATTGTCTGGTTAAACAGATGATTGATTAGCTGGATAAACAGATAATTGGTTGTTTGGTTAAATAAACAATTAAACAGATAAATGAATGGTTAAACAGATAGTTGGCTGTCTGGATAAACATAATTATGCATATAACTGATTTATCTGGATAAATAGATAATTGATTGTCAGGATTAAAAGATAATTAAACAGATAATTGATTGTTTTGATAAGCAGATAATTAAACAGATAATTGGTTGTTTGGATACACAGATAATTAAACATAATTTATTGTCTGGATTAAAAGATAATTAAACAGATGATTGATTTTCTGGATAAACAGATAATTGTTTGGATAAACATAATTGATTGTCTGGGTAAACAGATAATTGGTTGTCAAGATAAAGAAACATATAAACTGATCAATGAGTGTCTAGTTAAACAGATAATTGGTTGTCTGGATAAAAAGATAATTAAACAGACAGATTGATTGTCTGGATTAAAGGATATTTAAACAGATAATTGATTGTCTGGATAAACAGATAATTGGTTGTGTGGATAAACAGATAATTAGTTGTCTGAATGAAGATATAATTGGTTGTCTGGATCAACAGATAATTAAACAAATAATTGCTTATCTGAATAAACAGATAATTCACAGTCTTGATAAACAGATAATTCATTGTCTGGATAAACAGATAAATGGTTGTCTGGTTAACCAAATAATATGATATACAATGAAAGTTATATAAGCGAGCCATCTTTGGGCCTGTCAAAAACTAGGTGTAATATTGTGGTGGCTGTTATATGGAGGTTAATTATATATGGAATGTATTATGGTATGTTTGTATAGGTTTTAACAACATGTCAGCACAATCCTGGCTATATAGTGCTGATTAAAAGTATCATTCTAATATCATAAAGGGAAACAACTGTGAAAAACTTTAGGAAAATAAACCCTTCTAAATCAGTGTAAATATGTAGCCATTATTGTTAGAGTCATTGTCCTTTTTGACTTGCATCTAGATATAGTGTATGACAGAATCTCATGAATGCAACAAGTCTCATTGTTTTCAATGGATCACTATGATACTTTGAACATGTAATGGCCATCATCTGATGATCTGCATATCTACAAAATTAGTGTGCTCATCTGACAATCTGCATATCAACAAAATCAATGTGCTCATCTGACAATCTGCATATCAACAAAATCAATGTGCTCCTCTGACAATCTGCATATCAACAAATCACTTTGCTCTTGCAATTTTTTTAGAGTTATTGCAGTGTAAGACAAAATCTTGTGAACACAGCTTATCTTGTAGTGTCTTATGCATTACTGTGAAACTTGGTACATATTATGGTTATCAACTAAAGATGCACATATTGACAAGTTTTTGTGCTCTGATGATTTTTGTAAGAGTTATTGCTCTTTTTTATTTACAGCTGGATGCAATATATGACAGAAGTTTGTGAATGCAACTACTCTTACAGTTTTCAGTGTATTGCTGTAAAACTTTGTACATATTATCATCAGCATCAGAAGATATGCACATTGACCAATCATTTGTACTCGCAGTATTTTCAGAAGAGTTGTGCACTTTTTGTAAAATCTAGACTCATCTCGTAATGGGGGTAGTGGTAGAGTGCGAGAGAGGTGAAGATATATTTATGCGGGCAAATTGCTCATCATTGCTCTAGTTATAAATTATTTTTGGGTGTGTAATTATAGCTAAACTAAATGATAATCAGAAATTTTCATTTTTACCTATATAATTATAAATAGAGAGGATCTTACATGAATATTAATAATAATAATAATAATAATAAGAAGAATAAGAATAATATTAATAATAATGTCTTTATTTTTTATGAGGGTGACACAATTAGTACAAAAACTAATCTCCCTTGTGGCCCTCAATTATCTATGAATGTACAGGTAAATATAGAAAATACAGCTGGCAAACAAACATACAAAAAAGGTATTTTGGATTAGTGTACACAAGAGCAACGGAGTATGGAGTCCGTACACAGAGCATTGTGTACACAAACATGCATGATTGAAAACTTTCTCTCTCACACACACACACAAACACAGACATTTTATATAATATATACATATACAGTGTTACAACTCTATGGTCTAAGTAAAATGTAACAGAAAGAAAGTAAAACCAACAAATCAAGTAAAAACCAACAAACAATTTATTTCTAGATAATTAAAATGAAAATCAAAAGACAATTACAGTAACGTGAATTAAAATCCAAATAATAAAATAATCCTAAGTGTCCTAATCACAAGTCCTAAATATAGAATGTTCCAAATGAATGTCAGTATCCTTCAATGTGCTGATGTGTAAATAATCTTTAATGTCCTGACGTGCCAGTAGTTTTTAATGCGCTGATGTGCCAAAATGAAGTACTCCAGAATATCTTTGAATAAGATAACATAAATCCCAAATTCATCAATTCAAAATCCAAAAAGAGAATGAGCACTATAAGTAAATCCAGTGAATCTTTTGAAACAAATAATTCCTCTCTCTGAATTTGGAATGATTTTTCACAACTGTAATGATTCTTTTATAGACTGATGGTAAGGTCGAAAACTCAAAATTGTCCACTAAACATGGTATATAGAAAAATAGGTCACATGACAGAATGTTCTAGAAAATTATATGGTGTATGTGACTTTTAAAATGCAACTCTAAAGGAAATTCTAGTTTTATCTGTAAACAAAATCAACCCTAACCTTAAATTAAATAAACAACTTGTTTACCAAATAGTCCTTGAACTCAAATACTAAGTAAACTACCCAATTCAAGGACAATAGCTAAACATGTAAACCTTATACATAACATTAAGGTTTGAGCAAATATTAAAGTCAAGAAACATAATTTTCTAAAATATTTATAATATTATATAAACATCATACATAACAACAGATGAAAGTTCTGAAACATGTAGCATGATTTATATATTTTGCAAGCCTTAGTGAGCAAGGATAGTGAAATGATTCAAAAAGTTTAATAAATTTTATTTGAAATGAGCACAAATGTTAGATTATGTTTTTCACATGACAAAAAAAAAATTTTAAATTTGTACAATAAAATTTAAACATAGCATAATGAAATAACTTTGAAGTACATTCAGATACATGTATGCCTTGGGTATTATCCCTACATTCAGATATGTTTATGCCTTGGGTATTATGCCCACATTCAGATATATGTATGCCTTGGGTATTATGCCTACATTCAGATATGTGTATGCCTTGGGTATTATGCCTACATTCAGATATGTTTATGCCTTGTGTATTATGCCCACATTCAGATATACGTATGCCTTGGGTATTATGCCTACATTCAGATATGTGTATGCCTTGGGTAGTATGCCTACATTCAGATACATTTATGCCTTGGGTAGTATGCCTACATTCAGATACATGTATGCCATGAGTAGTATGCCTACATTCAGATATACATATGCCTTGGGTAGTATACCTACATTCAGATACATGTATTCTTTGGGTAGTATGCCTACATTCAGATATACACATGCCTTGGGTGGTATCCCTACATTCAGGTATGTGTATGCCTACATTCAGATATGTGTATGCTTTGGGTAGTATACCTACATTCAGATACATTTATGCCTTGGGTAGTATGCCTACATTCATATGTATATGCTTTGGGTAGTATGCCTACATTCAGATATACACATGACTTGGGTGGTATCCCTACATTCAGATATGTGTATGCTTTGGGTAGTATGCCTACATTCAGATATGTGTATGCCTTGGGTAGTATGCCTACATTCAGATATATGTATGCCTTGGGTATTATGCCTACATTCAGATATGTGTATGCCTTGGGTAGTATGCCTACATTCAGATATGTGTATGCCTTGGGTAGTATGCCTACATTCAGATATATGTATGCCTTGGGTATTATGCCCTGTACTTGTTTGATCTCATGTCATTTGTGACAGACTGGTAATGCAGTGCTATGAAAATAATATTTAAAAAATATGATATGCATTTATTATCAGAAATAGCACAGTAGTCATGTGTTAAATGTATTTCTATCCATTTCAGAGTGTAAACTGACCTACTGTAGGGACTCTGTGAGATGCCTGAATAGTTGTCATCAGATAATAGATGAAGTTGAACATCAAGCTTATCAGTGTGATGATACTTTAAAATGTAAGTATGTATACCAGAAGTACAATCAAACTTATGAGTGTGATGATACTTTAAAATGTAAGTATATATACCAGAAGTACAATCAAAATTCTTTTGAATCTAAATTCTTTTAACTATGCAATTCTTGGAGTTGAGAAGGCTGTCAAAGAGCAAACTTAATCAAATTTCTAACATACCCTAACATTTGTGGTTTTAAATAAAATTACTTTTTCGCTGGTGCTAATTTGTGGCTTTGGTGAGGGATTCTGTCCTTTCCAAAGACGGATCATTGTTCATTGGGTCAATTTGTGATTTGTAACAACAATGAATCCATAAAACAAATTGGGAACTGTGTGAAATAGTGACTTTAAAGTTCAGAACAATTTTTTGGGTAAGTATGGAAAAATTTGTCTTGTAAGTTTCTAAACTAGGAAAATATGCCGTTATTTTCTACATTGAGAGAAAATAATTGTATACAACAGCTATACTTTGATCGTTGCATTTGAATGTGCAGAAATAAATTCTCTGAAATCTAGGCCATCTTTATTTAGTGAGATTTATCCTGACTAAGTTCTGAGTAGTACAAATGAAGTGACAATGGAACCTTTGGAAACTGATTTGAGTGTACCTTTGGAAACTAATTGGAGTGTACTTTTGGAAACTGATTGGAGTGTACATTTGGAAACTGATTGGAGTGTACATTTGGAAACTGATTGGTGTGTACCTTTGGAAACTGATTGAAGTGTACCTTTGGAAACTGATTGGAGTGTACCGTTGGAATCTGATTAGTGTGGGGTTTTTTTAAAACTGATTTTGAGTGTACCTTTGACAATCAAGCATTTTATACCCCCGCTTTCATTCTTTCTTTTTCTTTGTCATTTTGTCAGTGCTTTTTTTTTCTTTAAATTTAATTTCATTTTTTATTGTTCTTTCTCATATAATCTAAAGTTATTGATGTAGATCGAATTACTGCATTCCCTGTTTTGATTGATTATTTGCATTGTAAGGGCTTCATATCATGCTGTTAGAACTTGTAGCCTGACCCCTTTGGCTCTTAAAGACAAATAAAATATGTATAAACCATATCCCAACATTGAGAATCTAGTGATATTGAAGATTTACTTTGTAGGTCTGTCCACATTAGTGTTACAATGAGTACTCGAGAACCCAAGTATGAGTTGGGTACATATTAGACTCGAGTCCAAAATCTGGAACTCAAGTACTCAACAGAAAGTGGAGATAACATTTAATTACAATTTGAAAGACATGTTACTTAAGTTTTTATCTCACTTCAGTTAAATTTGCCTTATGGCAGCCATTTAGGCATTTATTTTTTCTTCTATATCATGTATACGGGAGGTCTATATGCAATACTATTTTAGAAACACAATGGTCCACAAGACTTACTTGTGCAATTGCAAATTTTTATGGTGATTTTTTTAATTGATATTGCAATTTTTAGTGTGCTAATATTTTGTATTAAAATTTCATAAATGTATGGAAAATTGGGGTGGAGTGGTAGGATGTTCTGTCATCAGAGAGATATTTTGTCTGTGATGACTTCCAAGACTTGAGGCAGAGTCTAGTCTGCCACTTCAAGTACTCGAGTCCTAGATTTGGTACCCATTGCAGCCCTAGTCACATATTCATGCATCCATATATATGGGCAGTAACCCTTTCTTATCTATTTAGACCAAACTTGCAGTTTGGGTACATTGTTAGATGAAGTACATGTTTTGCAATGAAAACTGGGTCACTGTAACATACCGTTTTGATGTTTATGCAACATTTCTTAAAAGGTAGTGTCCAGGCTTAGGTTCCAATACCATTTCAACTATTACCAGCATAACTAAAGTTTGGGTATACCAACGGTATCTTGAAACTTAACATGTCACAACTTGTTTTGGTGTGACCTACTTTCCAAGGTTCACTCAACATTACTTTAAAGTACTGACTCATGCCATTTAAAAAGTGGCTTAAGCATAACAGTTCTGCTGAAAAACATTTTTAACTCCCAAAGCCCCCCTGACATGGTCATGTTTATAAAAACAAGATTTCAATACAACTGAAAAGGTTGCTTCCTTGCTCTGGATAATTCATGATTACTAGGAATTTCCTTTACTCAGAGCATAAATGTGTTCGAGTTTGAAATTTTCGGCAATATCACACTGCCTTCATCAGCGACTACTGTTGATCACGTGACTTGTAATGGTCATGTGATAGGAGGAGACTGGAGTAGATAGGTGGTAGTTCAATGTGGTTCTATGTGGTTCAGAAATGTGGATGATACCTTGACTGAACTACATGAGTACCATGTGCAGGAGTTCTCCAATCATCTCAACTCCATTGACCCACATACTCAGTTCACCTCAGAATAAGAAGAAGATGGCAAATTACCATTCTTAGACACATGTGTACACTTAAATGATGACGGAGCAACCAAAGTCGCTGTGTTTAGGAATCCTACCCACACTGACCAGTACCTTAACTTTTCTTCCAATCATCATCTGGAACACAAGAGGTCATTAGTGAGATCTATACTTCAACAAGCTAACTCCCTAGTCACTGATGAGACAGATCGGACTAAAGAAGTAGAACACTTAAAAACCGCACTACAAGCAAATGGCTACCCCGAGTGGATTTTCAAACTACCAAATCAGAAGAAGAGAACACCTGACAAAAACAATAGTGGTCCAAATAGAACCAACATCGGTATGCCTTACATCCGCGTACGTCAGAAGCCCTAGCCAGAATATTCAAACAACATGGGGTTAATATATACCACAAACCATACAATTCTTTAAGAAAACAACTCACACACGTGAAGGACAAAACAGAAAATTTTAAGAAATGTGGTGTGGTTTATCATATCAAATGTAGTGATTATGAGAATTACTATATTGGTGAAACAGGCAGAATGTTAGAAACGAAGATTAAAGAACACATCAGTAGAGAGTCATCTGCAATATATGGACACTGCAGCAATATGGGACTGTTACGAGTAGGGGTAATGTAACAAAAGAAAAGACTCAAACAAGCTTTCAAGATTTAAATACAAATATTTAATTTCCTAAAATATTAAAATATTTCAACAAACAATCAAAGTGAAAGAATTAAAAATAACTTACAGTATAGAATATCCTTAAAAGTCCTAAATTGTTCTAAAGTTCACTGATCCGGAAGTTAATCCAAATATTCCGAATGAAGTATGTTCCGAATGAAACCTACTGTACTGATGTACTAACAAGAATCAGTTATATCCAAGTGTTATAAACTCCAAATAGTCCTTGTGAATATGGAATATCACAAGTTCTAGAAATGTTTCTGATAATTCCACGGAACTGTATAATTATTAAAGTTTAAGAAACAGTACTAAATCCTAAATGTACTGTATTATAATATATATCACTGAAGTAGTATATCCACACACAAAATGAGCCAATCTTGTTTTATGACCTCTCAGGCTGAACGAACTATGAACGAATCCTAAACACAGCAATACATCCTATTATATAACTTCTGACTGCGCACAACAGAATAAGGAAAAACCAATTTAAACTGTATTGCGACTTAAAAACAATTTAATCCGTCTAGATTACAACCCTCTCCGAACCAATCAGAAACTAGGTTATGCGAGACACCGCTAAAGTACTTATGCACTAACGTTTTTACCAGTCAATAAAGTATTGACTCTTAATGGAACATAGAATCTAGGTCAGAAATTTAACCCTCGCACGCTAAATCACTTATTTTTACTAATGCTACAAGCGACAATATTTCCCAAGTCCAATGTTCTGAGTCACATTGAAATATCATATATGTACTTTCTGCAAGACGACAGCTGTTAGACTAATATGCAGAGATCATAAACCTATACCATTATTTAAAAATGAAATAATACATAATTTTGTAACAGGACATTCCATCATTCCCAAGCAGACGAAGGTCATCACAGCTGAAGACAACCTATGGAAAAGGAAGGTGAAGGAGGCACTCGAAATACGAAAGCGGAGGCCAACACTAAATAGGGACGAGGGGCTTGAACTACCACCTATCAATTCCAGTCTCCTCATATCACGTGACCATTACAAGTCATGTGATCAACAGTAGTCGCTGATGAAGGCAGTGTGATATTGCTGAAAATTTCAAACTGGAAAACATTTATGCTCTGAGTAAAGGAAATTCCTAGTAATCAAGATTCCAATAGATCTTGTGAAAAGAAAAGAGAGGGACCTTTTTAACACTGCAGTATATTCCTGTAACCTGTAGCTTGTATAAACAGTAAAGAGTCATGATTCGCATAGCTTCACACTTAATGCTTATGGAATATTATCACCCCTGGATGGTTTATACAGTTAACTGTCATAGATGCGATTAAAAGGCAAAAACAGTTGGAGATAAACAACCACTATTCTACAGATTGCTTATTTGATTTAGACAATAGCTAGGGCAATTTTGTGTTGCTAGTCCTGCTATGGGAGAACCCATTAGGCTAATTTACATAGGTAAAGTACACAAAGTGGAAGAACCCAATTGATTGGAAGTAAGGTAAATAAAAGCCTGCATATTACATTTTGTTGTCTTGCATGAGACAGTTGAACTTATCTTTGTTAAACATTATTGGCTAGTTCTCAATCAGTGGTAAAGGTTCTTTCAGTTGGATTTTACTCCATACAAATCATGAAAAAGCAAAGCATGATTATTTGAGTAGTTGGAATGGCAAAATTAGGAGTAGTATAGAAGTGGGATTTCTTTTTGAAGGCACAATGCTGCAGTGTCAAAATGCAGCTGTCATCTACCATGATAACTAACGTGGCTATTGTATGTTTGACACTCCCTAACAACAATATAGATGCAGAAAGATTATTTTCATTGCTCAGAAAAATGAAACAAGATCTTTGTGGATGTATGGACAACAGTAAACTATCGTCAAATGTCTACTGAGTGCAGAGATGAACACTAATAAAAGATGTATCACCTTCAAACCCTCCAATGAATTATTGAGAGCAGCAAAGTCTGTATCTACAAGTTAATGTTACACTCCATTGTCCAACAAATACCGTCAATACTCATGTATAAACCTGGTCCAAATGCAGACAACATAGACTCTGATCTGCCATTGCATAATGCACCAGCAGATCAGGGTCTATGTTGTTTGTTCTATTGATTAGTCCTTACAAACTGCATAGACCCAGATTTTCCGGCACATTATGCGACTACAGATCTGGGTCTGTGCAGTTTGCAGTTGGTATTGGTTTATACGTGAGTATATACGGTAATGACAATTAAGAGTAATGCATGACTAAATCATAAATGATGGAAAGTGTATGCTAACTAAATTCTGTTTTTGTTTGATAGTGAATTTTAAAGACAGAAACTTGGTGTATTTGTATGCCTTGCTGCAACAGTTATAGCGGCACATTTGTTACCCTTGTCTGTCTGTTTGTCAGTCTGTCCACCCAGTACACCCTGGTTACATTTTATGTTTAGGCTTTTTCATTCACAGTGGTGGGGCATCCATGTTCCATGAACACATTTCTCTATTTTTTTTAAATGTCTGTGTAAGTGTGTGTGTGTGTGTGTGTGTGTGGTTATGATATATGAAAATGCTAAGTTTAACAGCTAGTTTTATTCGGAAGTTCATTAACTTCTTCAAAGAAAACAAGTATTTTTTTTCTTTTATTCAAAATTGAATTTCCAGTAAGTTTTTACAGGCTTGTAGGACTAGTAGATAATTTATTGTCAATTTTACAGCAATTACTTACTTTGGTTACATGCACTGACCCCATTAGGTTCCACAAAACCCACTTCATATGTCTAAAAAAAAAAAACACCACTGTCTAGAAGGTTGTCAGGTATGCTTAAGTGTGTTTAAGGTAATGTGTGTACATGTGTCTATTGGTATTTCATCACTAACACCTCCTGTTTTGACAAGAATTGGTTAAATCAGTGTTTTAACTGGATTAATTGTAAAATGAGTCTTTATAAATGAGAAGTAGAGTACACAATTTTCTTTTTATTTTAGTTTAAATATAGAAAGTCAGGAATTGGTATTTGTTTTGAGCCTATAAGATGGGATTGCAAGAATCATGCAATATTTTCACAAATGTCCCTTTGAAAACATAGCATCATGTGTCCCATGGGTGTACTGTAAAACCTTGGAATTCCTATCGTTTGTGGTTCAAAACTACTGACCTTGGTCATTGCCTGTTATTTGTTTAAAAGTATTTGACTGGTTCCTTTTTTCTGTCTGCTAAACACACCATACTCTTAAACAACAAGTAAACCAAACTGTCAATATAGCCCGTTTTACGGAATAAAGTTCAGTAAACATTTTATTGATTAATGAAGTTAATTTGCCAGTCAACTAAATAAAACAGCATGGCCCATAAACAATTATGCATCACCGAATTTGAGTCTCAGGGCAGATACAAAAGCTTTGAAATGTAAGTAATTTTTATTTTGGAACTCAAATACATTTCATTGTATTTCAAGACTGAATTAAAGTTGTTAAGTATCCCTCTAGATTTTACAATATCCCCTGAAAAATTACATAGGGTCAAACCATGTTCCCTAAAAATTTCAGCCTAGGCGCAACACTGGTTATTAATAACTGTATGATCAAATTAATCTTCCAGTACTTTTTACTTTTTGTTTTGCTCATGCATGTCTTTAGGCTCTAGGACACTGAGCATTTTTTTCTGGGTGGGTGGGTGAACTGGGATTTTCCTTCAGGTCAGAAAATTGTTAGTTCCCTATTACAGACAATGTTTTCACTGAATATTATGGGAGATTTGGACCAACAGGGGTAGAAGTATTTATTCCAGCAAAATGAAAAATAATCCCATGTCTACTTTCCTCCCCCTACCCAAGATAAAACTGTTGTTGCCTAACATGTGAATGAGTTAATAAATTGTACAGGCCCCAGACATATTACATTATATCATCATGAACTTATTTAAGATAAGACAAATTTCTTCTTTTTGTTTTTTTCAGGTTGTCATGCATTGTCTCTTGCAAAAGAATGCTTAAACAGAACTGACACCAACCACATAGCAAGTTCGTTCTGTAGTGATGGTGAGGCACTTAAAATGCCCAAAGTTCAGTGTGACCTGGGTAAATTACTTTGTTTTTCTTTGAGTAATAATCACTCAACATTTGATAGATTGATTTGGAATTTTTTATTGAAAATATTTTTCATATTTTTTTAGAATAAATTAATAAATGCAGAGAAACCTGACTATAAAAGATGCTGAATTAACCAGATAATTTTGTAGACAGATTTTCCTTTTTATATAGAGATGTAACATGTAAGTAAACTTAAGAAAAACAAATTTTCATTTTTGTATAGAGATGTAATATGTAAGTAAATTTAAGAAAAACAAATTTTCATTTTTATATAGAGATGTAATATGTAAGTAAACTTAAGAAAAACACATTTTCATTTTTATATAGAGATGTAATATGTAAGTAAACTTAAGAAAAACAAATTTTCATTTTTATATAGCAATGTAAAGTTAAGAAAAGAGATTCAAAAATAGAGTACTTTATGAATAGGTGTTCTTTGCATTATACGTTTATGAATGAATCGATTAATTAATTAAGGAATAAATAAATGTATGTGTCATGTCATGCACTTTGACACATATACAGTTTTTTGTTTCTCAAAATTTAGTTTCTTGACTAAATTTATGAACATTTTCTACTCATTTAGTTGTGTGATTTAATTGTGACTTGACCAAGGCTCATTGAAAATTTACTGTAAATCATATTATTTATATATTTTTTGCAAGATTTGTATATGTTACATCATACAAATATTGTTACCAGTAATTATTTGTACATAAGAGTCTGGATATAAAAAACTTTTTTTGTGAATTCTTAGTTGTTGCTAACAATTGCATGCTTGTAGGTCAAGATTCATAATTCACAATAATTTTTGGGCACCATCAAACTTCTTTTTTAGGTTGGGTTGGAGATTCTTGCAATCAAACAAAAAGCAAAAAGGTATGTTCAGACCAAACATCTTTTCATGTCTCACCCAAAGGGAGGGAGACATATTGTTTTGTGTGCTGTCCATCCATCCATCCATCCATCCATCCATCCATCCATCCATTACTCTTCCTTGTAAGCACAGTATCTCAGAACTTTTTAGCCAAACCAGACCAAACTGGATTTTTAGATACCTTGAGTGGGTCTCAAGATATGTGACCATATTTATCAATTTGTTACAAATTTTTTAAACTTTTTTCAACTTTGATCTTTTGACAAAAACTTTGTAATCATGATTTAGCAATGGACACTTCAGGTTGACAAATAAAATTTAGTAGGCAAATTTGTATTGATAAATAAATGACCTAATTAGATTTTCTGACCATTTTGGAAATTTAAAATTTTCAACACATTTTGAAACTTGTTGGACTTGGATATTTTGTACCAAGACCATGTTTACACTTATTGTTTATACTTGCTTATAAGCCGGGTCCAAATGCAAACAACATAGACCCTGATCTGCCATCGGATAATGTGCTGGCAGATCAGGGTCTATGTTTTTTGTTCTACTGGTTAGTCCTTACAAACTGCATAGATTCAGATCGAGTATATACGGTATCTTGTAAGCAAGATATTTAAAAAACTATTGAGCCAAACTGAACCAAATGAGTAAATTTGAAGGCTGAGTGGATTCTGGAGACTGTGACCTCATTTTTCAATTTAGTCATGCTTTGAAACTTTTGGGACTTTTCACCAAAACCTCATAAGCATGATTAAGCAACCATCACTTGAGAGAGACATATGAAATTTGATACTCATATTTATATGTTTATGTAGGTGACTTGATTAGATTTTCATGCCATTATACAGTTTTCACATTTGTCTACATTTTTTTTACATGTTTTACAAAACACAAATCTAGGTTGGCAGAGTGGGTGTGCGTGGGATTGGTCAAGAATTCTTTATGTAGTGGAGGTTTATGCATTGTGAGTGGGTGAAAGAGGTCTACTTGACATGTAAGCAAGATATCTCAATTCATCAACCTAATTTTAATGAAACCTGCCCTAGCTGACACCTTCATATAAGGGATATTTGTACCCAAAGGACAGCATTTCTGGGTCCCTTCTATTTAAAGCAGTAATTAAACCTTAAAAAGTCTTCAGTTAACGAGTAACCCATCCCCACTTCATAACATTACACAACCTGTACCATTTGAAACAATCAGAAAATAAAGGTTGTGGAAATGTTCTTCATGTTATTGACTATTTCATTGGCCTGGTTACCATGGTAACTCAAGTTCAAAATTCTTAAACACTTGTGTTCTAAACAATGATATTAACTGGAATTTTTCATTGAAAATCCAAAACTGATATGCCAGGAATATTGACATGACTATGACATAAAAGATCTTAGCTGATATTTTTGGAACAAAATTTTAAAAATATGCAAAAAAAAGGGTATTTCTGTAATTATAAAGTTTTACTTTAAAATGCTTCAAGTTACACAATCACAGAGAAGAAAGATCTACTCTGGAACCTGGCTTGCAACATCAACAACTAGAACCAGCTAATGTTTCATCATGGCCAGTATCCAACTCATAATGCATCAGCAGCTGACAACTCAGACACAGTAATGAGGTATTGGCCACTGATACCAACAAGTCGATCAACAATTAATGCTACCCTATTGCAGCTAGCTGCAGTTACTACCAGATTTGATCATTGGCATATTCAAATTAAAGCTGACCTTGGGATCAACTTCAGGACTTGAGTACATGTATGGGCCCAACTGGAGCATATAGATGGCAAGGACTTGGATGCATGCACTTTATGACAACACTTTTGGCATAAATCAAGGAATTATTCAATTATTTTGACTTTTGTTGATATTAGTTGAATTTCCTGTGATTAAGAGGCTACAGTTTGCACTGTGCTCGAAGGTAAGCACTTGGTTGGGCTGTCACTTTAATCAGTAGAAGCCAGACTGCTTTCAAGTCCAAACACAAAGTTTTGGCTCTAATCTTATGTCAACAATTCGAACGAGATGTCTGGTACTGCTGAAATCACAGAGAAATTAAAAGTTGTGGGGGTTTTCCCATGTAGAAACATATGCCCACTGGGAAGGTATACTTGATGTGTAACACATGTCCTTCTGCAACTGCATAGAGAAGAACTTGAGGCTGATTTTTACATCCATTTTACATCTCTCAGCAAGATATTCTGATAGTTTGAGGTAGCTGGTCAAAACCATTCTGCCAAATTTACTTCTGTGTAGATTGCACTCCAAGAAAAGCATCCAGAGACCTACGACCATCTACAGATGTTTTTTTTTTTTTTCTCACTTAGAATGGCTAAGCACAGATTCAGTTCTGTCAACACACATCCAACACTGGAACAGACCATTACCAGGAAGCATAAAAGTCAAAGTCATTTTATTTGTTTCACTCACCCCACAACCAAAGAACTCGCTTACTAGTAGCTGATGACCCATGACATTAGTGGAGAGAATGTTGAGGCATTCAAATTGCTGTATTGGAAAAAAGGCACAAAATATCAGCATGAGGAGATTATATTCAAATACTCATAAATGCAGCAAACATCACAAAGATTATGAATATCATAAAATACCAATATTAGAATCAATTTGAACTTAAATATGGACAACAGTGGCTATAGCTGACTTTGTGCCAACTTTGTCAATACCATGGCTGTGACAAGCAGTCATTTTTTTATTATTGGACCTAAAATGAACACACTGACATTTCCAAATATGTGATAGACATTTTGTATGAGTACGATATATACTCACATATAATCCTATTGTTACGACTCTATGGTCTAAGAAAAATGTAACAGAAAGAAAGTGAAACCAACAAATCAAGTAAAAATCAACAAGCAATTTATTACTAGATAATTAAAATGAAAAATCAAAAAGTCACTTACAGTAATGTGTTTTGAAATCCTAATAATCCAATAAGAATGATTGTTCTAATCACAAGTCCTAAATATAGAATGTTCCGAATTCACGGCTGTGTCCTTGAATGTTATGATGTGCTAATGGTCTCCAAAGTCCTGATGTACTAGAAATCTTGATGTGCTGATGTCAAAATGAAGTATTCCAAAATCTCTGAATAAGTTCACATAAATTCCAAAATCATCAATTAAAAATCCAAAATCCAAAAGTTTATGAGCACTGTTATAATCCAATGAATATTTAAAATAATTCCTCTCTTAGAATTTGGAATGAATTTTCACAACTGTAATAGCTCTTTACAAGACTGATGGTAATGTCAAAACTGAAAAAATGTCCACCAAACATGGTATATATAAAGATTGGTCACATGACAGAATGTTCTAGAATATGAGTCATCTTAATGGAATTCTAACTGTAAACAAAATTCAACCTTGACCTTCAAATTGAGAAAACATATTGATCAAAACAACCTAATTCAAGGACACTAGTTAAACATGTTTTTCCTGATAAACATTAAGATTTAAGCAAATATTAAAGTGAAGAAACATTTATAATTTCCCAAAATATCCACAATATTATATAAAAATCATACATAACACCTCCCCTCATAAAGAAAAAGAAAGATTTATATAATAAAGCTTTCTTTTGAATATACATCTAATACTACAATAACCAAAATTACATAAGAACATGTTTTATGATACTGGACATAATTACATCAAGCAATATTAGATTTCTATGCACGTGAGAGTGCATCTGCAATCACATTGTCTTTTCCCCTGATGTGTTTGATGTCAATGTTATATTCCTGCAATATCAAACTCCATCTCAACAATCTCCAATTTTTATCTTTCATTTTGTTGATGAAAGTAAGGAGATTGTGATCACTGTACACAATAATTGGAGAAAGAGCTGAGGTAACATACACTTCAAAATGCTGTAAAGCCAATATCAAAGCCAAACATTCCTTCTCAGTTGTGGAATAATTTTTCTGGTGCTTGTTTAGTGTTTTAGAAAAATAACACACAGGGTGATCCACACCACTTTTGTCTTCCTGAATCAATACTCCACCAACCCCTACATCACTTGCATCAACAGATAATTTAAATGATTGGCTGAAATTTGGTGCAGAAAGAACTGGTGCATTCTCAAGCATGGCCTTTAACTTGTCAAAAGATTCCTGACACTTGTCAGACCAAAAAAATTTGGTTTTCTTACTCAATAAACTTGTCAAAGGTTCAGCAATTTTGGAAAAATTGGAACAAAATTTCCGATAATATCCAGCCATACCTAGAAATCGCATCAGTTGCTTTTTACAAATTGGAACTTGAAATTCAGAGATAGCTTTGACCTTAGCTTCTATAGGTTTAACTTGACCTTGTCCCACAATATGTCCTAAAAATGTGACACAAGCATGGCAAAACTCACTTTTGCTCAAATTAATTGTCAGATTCGCATCACTGAGTCGATCGAAGAATTTTCGAATGGTTTCCAAATGATCTTCCCAGGTGTTGTTGTAGATAATGACGTCATCGATATAAGCATCACAATTATCAAGACCAAATGTTATCATGTTCATCAGACGTTGAAACGTTGCAGGCGAATTTTTCATTCCAAACGGCATGACTTTATATTGATAAAGTCCATCTGGAGTTACAAATGTTGAAATTTCTTTTGCCCTTTCCGTCAGTGGAATTTGCCAGAATCCTTTTAAAAGGTCAAACTTGGTGACATATTCCGCATTTCCAATTTTATCAATGCAATCGTCCATTCTTGGGATTGGAAATGAATCAGTTTTGGTGACACTGTTGACTTTTCTGTAGTCAGTACACATACGGAATGTATTATCTGGCTTGGGAACAAGAATACATGGTGAACTCCAGTTACTTTTACTTGGTTCTATGAAATCATTCTCCAGTAAATACTGAATTTCTTTCTTCAGATAGTTCTGTTTGAGAGGATTCATCCTATAAGGATGCTGTTTCACAGGCACAGAATCTACAATGTCAACGTCATGATAAATTTTACTTGTTCGTGTTGGAACATCAGGAAACAAGTGCTCATAGTCATGTAATGGCTGTTTTAGTTCATTTCTTTCCTGTTGTTGTAGATGTGAAAGTTTCTGGTCTAGGTTGTTAAATATTTCTGAATTCCGAAGATTGGTTATACCAGAGTCACTATAGTCTGATTGTACTCCATCGTTGATATCTTCACTGTGTGGGACAGGTACAACTAAATTAACAGAATAATTAGCTGGGCTATCTCTGTCAAAATATTCCTTTAACATATTTATATGACAAAGTTGTTTTTGTTTCCGTCTCCCAGGAGTGTTAATGATATAATTTAAGTCATTTACTTTCTTTTCAACGGTATAAGGACCATAAAATTTAGCCTGAAGAGGATTCTGAGGTATGGGAAAGAGAGCCAGAACTTTGTCACCAGGTTTAAAACTCCTTTCCTGTGAATTCCTGTCATACCTTAATTTCATTTTTGACTGGGTAGTGTGAAGATTAGTTCTTGCTACTTCACAGGCCTTTGACAACTTGTATTTGAAATCAGAGACATAATCAAGAAGATTAATCTTTGAATCTTCATTTGAAAGAAGTTTCTCTTTCAATAATTTCAATGGTCCACGGACAGTATGACCAAAAACTAGTTCAAAGGGACTAAAACCCAACGACTCTTGAACTGATTCCCTAACAGCAAACAACAACAAATGAACACCCTCATCCCAATCCTTTTCTGTATCAAAGCAATATGATCGAATTATATTCTTCAAAGTTTGATGAAATCTTTCCAAAGCACCTTGACTTTCAGGGTGATAGGCAGAAGATTTAAACTGTTGGATGCCTAATTCATGCATAACTTGTTGGAAAATTCCAGACATAAAATTTGACCCTTGATCCGACTGGACAGATTTGGGAAGGCCAACAAGTGTAAAAACTTCACCAAAGCTTTCACAATAGTTTTAGTTTTTATATTTCTCATAGGAATTGCCTCTGGAAATCTTGTAGATGCACACATGATGGTCAACAAGTATTGGTTGCCTGACTTGGTTTTAGGTAAAGGACCAACACAGTCTACCATTATTCTACTAAATGGTTCATCAAATGCAGGAATAGGTTGCAGATGAGCCTTAGGTATCTTCTGATTGGGTTTTCCTACCATTTGACAAGTGTGACAAGATCTGCAGTATTTAGAAACATCACTTTTGAGTTTCGGCCAATAAAAATGATTTAAGATCTTGTGATAAGTCTTACGGACTCCTAAATGACCAGCCAAAGGAGTTTCATGGGCTAAATTAAGAATTTCCTGTCGATATGACTTAGGAACAACAATTTGATAGCTCACTGACCACTCGTCACCAGCGGGTACATCAGGTGGTCTCCATTTCCTCATAAGGACCCCATTTTTCACAAAGTAACACACTGGAACTTGTGTGGCTTCAGTTTCACTAATAGCCCTCTGAAACAAACAAGATATCTCGGGATCTTGCTCCTGTTCAACGACAAGGGATTGTCGTTTGTCACCCTGAGTAGGACAAAGAGAATGAGTTGCCAAAAGAGGATCACTGTGATCAATACCATTTGATTGATCAATACCTGAGGAAAAAGTGACTTCATCAAGAGACTGACCAATACATGTGTCAGCTAAAGGAATAATATCCTGATCAACATCACTCTCAAGAGCTCTTTTTGCCATAGCTCTAGTAACTGCACAAGCAGGGTACAAATCAGGGATTTCAGTTTCGACAGGATCAACTTTCTGATCCAAACAAGGCTTGTCAGTTACAAGTGGATTAACCACAACCTTATCTCCAGCTAGGTCATTGCCTAGTAATAAATGAACACCCTCTATGGGTAAAGAAGTCACTGCCCCAACAGTCACAGGTCCAGAAACTAAGTCTGATGCCAAATTTACACAATGAAGAGGAACATTTACAAAGCCGCACTCTACTCCCTGAACAAGAACACTTTCACTTGAAGAAGACTCCTCAGACAAAGGCAAAGTACCTGATAATAAAAGACTCTGAGAAGCTCCAGTGTCCCTTAATATTTTAATTGGGATAGGTTTGGCAGAATCACCAATAAGTGATATAGAACCTTCTGACATGAATGGTTCATAAGCCTCCAAAATAGAATCAGACTGGGGTTTGTTTGACCCAACAAATGTATTGCTTTCAATACAAGACCGTGACCTTGACCTCGTAGAAATAAGAGCATTTGGAAAAGCTCTGTCTTTACTCTGTTGCTTATTTTTCAACTTGAAGCAATCAGAAATAACGTGCCCTTTCGTTTTACAATAAGTGCACGTAGGAAGAGATAAGGATTTCTGATCAGTCTTATCAGATGTTTGATTCCTAACAGTTGTGCTGTTGTGAAATTTGGAAGTACTCGAATGAGATTGAAATGGTTTTTTACCAGAAAACTGCTGAGAGGACGACTTATTGCCAAATGAAATTTTGTGAGTCAAGGAATAATCATCAGCGATACGAGCAGCATTTTCCAAAGTTTCCACATTCTGCTCGCAAGATAGGTTTTAACATCACTATGGATGCACCTCTTGAACTCGTCAATTAACTTTCTCATGCACTCTATCCCCTCCTGGATAGGTTTTGAAATGAAATTCTGAACATTAGATGCCATAGTAAATGCTTGTTGGTTTCACACAAAAAAAATTTCTCTATTAAAAAATCTTTGCCAAAGACAAAAAAAAATTCCAAGACAAAATCAATATGAATTTCAAAGATAAATTTAATATCTCTAATATGCTTTAATGAAATTCAGATCCCAGAAGACGAGCCCCCAATTTCTGTTACGACTCTATGGTCTAAGAAAAATGTAACAGAAAGAAAGTGAAACCAACAAATCAAGTAAAAATCAACAAGCAATTTATTACTAGATAATTAAAATGAAAAATCAAAAAGTCACTTACAGTAATGTGTTTTGAAATCCTAATAATCCAATAAGAATGATTGTTCTAATCACAAGTCCTAAATATAGAATGTTCCGAATTCACGGCTGTGTCCTTGAATGTTATGATGTGCTAATGGTCTCCAAAGTCCTGATGTACTAGAAATCTTGATGTGCTGATGTCAAAATGAAGTATTCCAAAATCTCTGAATAAGTTCACATAAATTCCAAAATCATCAATTAAAAATCCAAAATCCAAAAGTTTATGAGCACTGTTATAATCCAATGAATATTTAAAATAATTCCTCTCTTAGAATTTGGAATGAATTTTCACAACTGTAATAGCTCTTTACAAGACTGATGGTAATGTCAAAACTGAAAAAATGTCCACCAAACATGGTATATATAAAGATTGGTCACATGACAGAATGTTCTAGAATATGAGTCATCTTAATGGAATTCTAACTGTAAACAAAATTCAACCTTGACCTTCAAATTGAGAAAACATATTGATCAAAACAACCTAATTCAAGGACACTAGTTAAACATGTTTTTCCTGATAAACATTAAGATTTAAGCAAATATTAAAGTGAAGAAACATTTATAATTTCCCAAAATATCCACAATATTATATAAACATCATACATAACACTATACCTTCTGGAAAATGGACAACAGTGGCTATAGCTGACTTTGTGCCAACTTTGTCAATACCATGGCTGTGACAAGCAGTCATATTTTTATTATTGGGCCTAAAATGAACACACTGACATTTGCAAATATGTGATAGACATTTTGTATGAGTACGATATATACTCACGTATAATCCTATACCAACTGCAAACTGCATAGACCCAGATATGCCATCTCATTATGCATCAGTAGAACTGGGTTGATGCAGTTTGTAAGGACTAAACAGTAGATGCAACGGCAGATCAGGGTCTATGTTGTTTACATTTGCACTTGGTTTATACACAAGTATATACGGTAAGCAGTCAGACTATTTTGATTCAGAAGTTCTTTTCAGATGTTTGCTAGCTTTAGCAGATTGTCACCTTGTGGCACTGGACATCATATCTGAACATGAGCTAGCATCTATACCTCTGTCCCTTTCTCATGATGATGAATCCATGAGGATAACCAATAAATGTGAAGTACAATATATTCTCGTGTATACGCCAATAGCAACTGCAAACTGCATAGATCCTGATCTGCCATCTCATAATGTGCTGGCAGATCTGGGTCTATGCAGTTTGTAAGGACTAATCAGTAGAACAAACAGCATTGACCCTGATTTGTCGGTGCATTATGTGATGGCAGATCAGGGTCTATGTTGTTTGCATTTGGATTCGGATTATATGCAAGTATATACGGTAGCTAATATCTTGTAATCTAACTGTGATGAGCTCACATACCTACCACCCACAAATGTTCCTGGAAGAATAACAGCTTGTATCAGTTTGAGTCCAAGTGTTCAGGCATTTCAAAACATTAGTTACCATGGTAACCAGGCCATTTAACCAGTCTATAACATGAATACAATTTCCACAACGATCATTTTCTGATAACTGAGACAATGATCTTCAAAACTATGTAAGTTGTGCCTTCTTGTTCCAAAGTTGGGAGGGGTTCATCCATTAGATCAGCTCCTGGCCATTGGCCTACTTGTATCTAGGATCTTTTACAAATTTAACTAATATCATTTCCAATGACACTGTTATCACTAATATCATTTCCAATGACAATGTTATCAACTAATATCATTTCCAATGACACTGTTATCAACTAATATCATTTCCAATGACACTATTATCAACTAATATTATTTCCAATGACACTGTTATCAACTAATATCATTTCCAATGACACTGTTATCAACTAATATCATTTCCAATGACACTGTTATCAACCAATATCATTTCCAATGACACTGTTATCAACACAAAAAGATGAAATCATTTGTTGTCATTTCATTCACGTTACTAGATTTTTCCTTTTGTCAGTTATCAGTATCACAGAATGACATTTAGTTTTAGCCTTTTTATCAATTATCAGTATCACAGAATGACATTTAGTATTAGCCTTTTTGTCAATTATCAGTATCACAGAATGACATTTAGTTTTAGCCTTTTTGCTTTTTAAATTTTCTTAGCCATTTTAAATTAAAATAAATAAAAAGGGGTCAGTTAGGCTTTTTTCCACATGTATGAAGACTTCTGATGTGTTCCACCAGTGACACTATATATAGTTTGAATTAATCATTTTTGTAACATCAACAACAAGCAAATGATCCTTACATTGGTGTTAATCTTTACCTACCCAGGAAGATTCTCAAATCCGATAGGGTGTTTACTCAATAATTCTAGATGGATTGCAAAATGTAAAGGTCTGTCTGTCCCTTCTAGTTTCTTTTTAAAATAGATTTTCAACATTTCTGCATTATAATTACCTGTAACCACAATTCTCATTTAATTGTGACCTAGTTTTAGGTTATATTCCTTGTCTTGAAATTTGTTTTTAATACCCCCCTCCCCTTTTTCTAAAGAGTTATTATTTGACTAATTCTGTGGAAGGAGTTATAATTTGACTAATTCTGTGCACAATTTCATGACTGACAGCTGCATGATTTTAATAGTGTGTGATTTTCTTTTGCCACCACATCAGTTTTGAAAGCCAGTATTTTCAAAGGTTGAATTCCATTTAGAAAGTAAACTGACTTCAGAAAGTAAACTGACATTTCTGGTAAGGATGGGAATCCATCTTCATTCAGAGATAGGTGTCTTTATAGTGTTTTTATTGGTTTACCAGTGGCCTCCCATGTTTCCTGAACATTTATCATCATCTACTACTACTTTTGTTCAGTACCACATGGTTGCCATATGGTCACAGAATCATTACTTTCTTGTTATTGTTTACTACAATAAATGTTTCATCATGTTATTTTAGTGTTACCCTTGTTCATCCATCCATCACACCTTGATTATGTTTTGCATTCAGGTTCCACTTTCATAAAACATTTCAGTCCTTATTACTTTCAAACTATAATAGGAATATTATATTTCCAGGGCTGAGCAAATTTTTTTTTCAACCACTGGTCCTGGACTAGCGACTTGGAAAATTTTAATAGTCCAGGACATTGGGCTATAGGATTTGCTCAACCCTGAAGATGATTAAGAAGAACCTGCAAGTCTTCCCTCCCATATTTCAACAGAGCTGCCCTCTCATGAGGAAAGTGCCTGTTGTCAAATGCTCTAAAGCATCTCAAAGGTTCTGCTTATGTCTCTTTGGAGAAATAGCTACCACACATTCAGTAGCAGTCTTACATTTTATCCCCCAACTTTCACAAAAATTTTCCTTCTCCGAATTGCCTTTATTACCTTCATTGCAAAAATAATTTAGCAAACTCATTTTATCCACAGAGGAACTATCAGCTTGCTTGACAACTACTTCTAAAGTGATCATAACATACATTTTCTCTTTTAAATACGAACAGAGACAGCTCATTAATTAGTGTAATTGTTTCACTTCAAACACAATATCGCACGTGGAAGTTAATCATCTGTATAATCAATTAAAAATTAAAGAATCATTACTGTCATTTAATCTGTTCATAAAGGAAACCAACACTGATGTCGGTAAAGTACCTTTCATTAATTTAATTACACTGACTCGCTGGATTAAAATCATAGTGAGCCACTCGTGAGGATCTGGCTTGAGTAAACACAATGCAACAAAGTCGCTTAAAACACTGCTAATTGATCATACTGGCTTTCTTTTGTTTGACATGTTTTGATTTGCCGATAATTTGGTCGCTTAGCTCAATATGCAGTCAAGCGGTAACAGAACATGCGCATATGCAAAAATTATCACTGACCACATTTATGTGTTGTACAGAATGTAAATGTATACATGAAGAGGGGTAGAATCAAGTATTCAGTACGTCTGGAGGGCATGATTGGCCAAATAAAGGTAGATATAGTAATTAAAGCAGGAAAATAAGGACTTGCCTGACTTTTTAAAAAAGCACTTGTCCTGGACTAGCGACTTGGAAAATTTTACTTGCCCAACTTCAAAAATGAATAGTCTGGGACGTCTATGGGATTTGCTCAGCCCTGATTTAATTAAACTTGCATTTTAAAACAAAATATTATATTTCATTAAACTTGCATTTTAAAACAAAATATTATATTTCATTAAACTTGCATTTTAAAACAATCTCATGATTTTGAGGCTTAATACTGGCTTTTAATTTGACTTAATAGAAATTTTACAGAGTTAAAATTTTTCAGTTCAGTAGGTACTCAAGTTGATGAGTTTTATGAAATTTAATGAAATTTATTACATTTTATTTATTAAATTTATTACATTTATTTAAATTTATTAATTTAAATAATTTTTTATTTTTAATTTTTTAAATTTTTATTGAATTTAATAAATTTAATTTAATTTACATTTAATTTAATTATTTTTTTTAATTTTTATTAAATTTATTAAATTTATGAAATTTAATTTGACTTCATAGAAATTGTACAGAGGAAAAAAAATACTGCGACTGTTGAATGTGCCGACTTGACCACTCATCTGACGGTGGACTGATGTCCAGTTTTCCTGCATCACATGATACAAAAGATGCTACCACATCAAATCCATCAATAACCGTTGAGCTCCAGATTTCTGCCAGCACTTCACCGGCCTTCTGGAAATTGTCCCTTTCCAACTCTACATCACAGGTCTTGCCATTGCTGTCCAAATGAGATCCATAATGATTGTGAGGCAGGATCAATCCTGATAGGTCGCGTGACAGAGGAGCCATGCGTCATTTGACGGTGTTGTAGGCAGAGTGAAAATTGCATCCCGGTTGTTGTAATGGAAGGCTCAATAGGCTGTGGCTAGTGTTTTCAGAAATCAAGGGTTCTCATCCGGACTGCCATCTGCTGTTATGACCACAATCGGCTTCACTGATCCATTAATACACATAACAGGCCGAAAAGCAGGAAGTTGTTTGAGTTCTTCAAAATCAGCAGCGTGTGTCATTGCTGTGCTAATGTCATGCTTCCCACTGCGAATGAAGATAGCAGTCAGCCCTGAATACGATACAACCCCTGGTTTTATAACACATGCAGCATAGACTGATGGGATCAGTTTGTGGCATTCAGCAATAACCCAGCCGTGATCTGGCAGCTGCACACGATACTCCATGTGCATCAGAATGGGCGCCTGCTTATTTGCTGCCGGTAATCCTAGTGGCACACGTGCCTTGTCGTCTTGGCTGAAGAGAAAAACACAGTGTTCTCCCATAGCGACAGCCAGATCTTTCAAGTAGCAGATTGTAGCTGCTGTAAAATGAGCATCCACGTGATTGCGCCTTTCACTGTTTGCTGCCTTAAGCAGCTTGACAGGCACTGTGGTCACATGACGCTTACCTTCAGTCGTCGCCGAATTACGTGGAAGTAGACGTTGATATGTTCCTGCTCGACTGATGCTGAAGCCATCTTGGACGAGGGCTTCATGCAAGTCATCCAACGTTTTGCAGCTACTAAGTTTCTCAGATCGTTGCCGCAGATCAGCAGCTGCTCCACATGATACAATGTCCACGATTGTCTTTAGCAGCTGTGGTTGGTCATCTTCTAAGCGGGGCCTTCCTACTTTCTGCCGACAGAACTTTTTGAGTCGCTGGCCAATGACTGGATGTTCTTCCGTAACTTCAGTCAGCTTTCTCTTGAAGTCAAGCCTGGAGTTCTGTTTGCGTGCTCGTTCAGCTGCCAGACGTTTTAACTTTTTCTCCAGCTGCACCTTTTTGCTGCTGAGTTCATCAGACTTTGTTTTCATATCAGCTGTCCACAGTCCAGTGTTTTTTACCTGTAGAAGACTAGCCATTTGTGTGTTGACAGATTCTAACTCATTGCTTGCTGCGTCTTGTGCTGGTGTAGAACGTTGTTTTTTTTTCTTCACTAGACATGCTACTGCTGTCGTTTGCGTCTCGGCATCCGTCTCTCTTGCTGTTACGTCAGCAGAAGATGCCTCTTCCACCTCTGACTGAACGTCACTATTTATTATCACCACAGTTGACGGAAGTTCCTGAGATGATGTGGTTAGCGTCGAAGTAGTTGAATCTGATGCTTGGCTTAGACTGGCCTTAGGCGTGGCAGCGCGGACCCACATGCTCATCAGACAACTTTTTCTTTCTGCTGCTCTCGCATGCCAAACTCGAATCAAGTTTTTGACTACTTCTTCATTTTGTTTACAATTGTTCCACTGCTCCTGTGCACGTTTATGTGCCAGATCTGCCTTCAGATCAGGGTGTGCAGCAATGAAAGCATCCTTAAAGTCGCTATACAGTTTATAACGCGCATCCATTATTAGCATCGGTAGTTTACAGAATATTCTTAAATAATATGTAATATTAGCTGGAAAAATATAGATATTAAAAACTCTATTAAACAGTATGTTGCCTATGTCACTGATTAACACACACGTGTGCGGAAGGCAGCTGGAGTCGATGCTTTCATATGTACTGTGCGTAGCAGCAGTGTAGTGGTGGCTACTGCAGCCAGCTGCCTGCTTCAAGTGAGGCTGGCACTAACTCTGCCAACCCATTCATATATATTCTGTGGCACGAATCATACAAATTGAAATTAACAAATAATTTATACTTAGGGATCACCCATAAAGGACGTCCGCAAAACATACTGGAATACACGCAGTAGGCCTAAAGCAGCTGTTCAACACAGAATATCATAACAAAAAATACTAGCTTGCGGACATCCACAAGGTCCTTTACACCCCCTCCCCCCTTGTCCGCAGTTGTCCGCATTTGAACAAACCCCCCCTCCCCCCATCTTTGCGGACGTCTTTTATGGATGATCCCATAGGGTGTTTACTCATTAATTCTAGATGGATTGCAAAATGTAAAGGTCTGTCTGTCCCTTCTAGTTTCTTTTTAAAGTAGATTTTCAACATTTCTGCATTAAAATTACCTGTAACCACAATTCTCATTTAATTGTGACCTAGTTTTAAGTTATATTTGTCTTGAAATTTGCTTTTTAATACCCCCTCTACCCTTTTTCTAAAGAGTTATTATTTGACTAATTCTGCGGAAAGAGTTATTATTTGACTAATTCTGTGCACAATTTCATGACTGACAGCTGCATGATTTTAATAGTGTGTGATTTTCTTTTGCCACCACATCAGTTTTGAAAGCCAGTATTTTCAAAGGTTGAATTCCATTTAGAAAGTAAACTGACTTCAGAAAGTAAACTGACATTTCTGGTAAGGATGGGAATCCATCTTCATTCAGAGATAGGTGTCTTTATAGTGTTTTTATTGGTTTACCAGTGGCCTCCCATGTTTCCTGAACATTTATCATCATCTACTACTACTTTTGTTCAGTACTTTCTTGTTATTGTTTACTACAATAAATGTTTCATCATGTTATTTTAGTGTTACCCTTGTTCATCCATCCATCACACCTTGATTATGTTTTGCATTCAGGTTCCACTTTCATAAAACATTTCAGTCCTTATTACTTTAAAACTATAATAGGAATATTATATTTCCAGGGCTGAGCAATTTTTTTTTTCATCCACTGGTCCCGGACTAGCGACTTGGAAAATTTTACTTGACTGACTTCAAAAATTAATAGTCCAGGACATCAGGCTATAGGATTTGCTCAACCTTGAAGGTGATTAAGAAGAACCTGCAAGTCTTCCCTCCCATATTTCAGCAGAGCTGCCCTCTCATGAGGAAAGTGCCTGTAGTCAAATGCTCTAGAGCATCTCAAAGGTTCTGCTTATGTCTCTTTGGAGAAATAGCTACCACACATTCAGTAGCAGTCTTACGTTTTATCCCCCCACTTTCACAAAAATTTTCCTTCTCCGAATTGCCCTTATTACCTTCATTGCAAAAATAATTTAGCAAACTCATTTTATCCACAGAGCAACTATCAGCTTGCTTGACAACTACTTCTAAAGTGATCATAACATACATTTTCTCTTTTAAATATGAACAGAGACAGCTGATTAATTAGTGTAATTGTTTCGCTTCAAACGCAATATCGCACAAGGAAATTAATCATCTGTATAATCAATTAAAAATTAAAGAATCATTACTGTCATTTAATCTGTTCATAAAGGAAACCAACACTGATGTCGGTAAAGTACTTTTCATTAATTTAATTACACTGACTCGCTGGATTAAAATCATAGTGAGCCACTCGTGAGGATCTGGCTTGTGTAAACACAATGCAACAAAGTCACTTAAAACACTGCTAATTGATCATACTGGCTTTCTTTTGTTTGACGTGTTTTGATTTGCCGATAATTTGGTCGCTTAGCTCAATATGCAGTCAAGCGGTAACAGAACATGCGAATATGCAAAAATTATCACTGACCATATTTATGTGTTATACAGAATGTAAATGTATACATGAAGAGTGGTAGAATGAAGTATTCAGTACGTCCGGAGGGCATGATTAGCCAAATAAAGGTAGATATAGTAATTAAAGCAGGAAAATAAGGACTTGCCTGACTTTTTAAAAAAGCACTTGTCCTGGACTAGCGACTTGGAAAATTTTACTTGCCCAACTTCAAAAATGAATAGTCTGGGACGTCGGGCTATGAGATTTGCTCAGCCCTGATTTAATTAAACTTGCATTTTAAAACAAAATATTATATTTCATTAAACTTGCATTTTAAAACAAAATATTATATTTCATTAAACTTGCATTTTAAAACAAAATATTATATTTCATTAAACTTGCATTTTAAAACAATCTCGTGATTTTGAGGCTTAATACTGGCTTTTAATTTGACTTAATAGAAATTTTACAGAGTGAAAATTTTTCAGTTGAGTAGGTACTCAAGTTGACGAGTTTTATGAAATTTAATGAAATTTATTACATTTTATTTATTAAATTTGTAACATTTATTTAAATTCATCAATTTAATTAATTTTATATTTTTAATTTTTTTAATTTTTATTGAATTTAATAAATTTAATTTAATTTACATTTAATTTAATTAATTTTTTTTAATGTTTATTAAATTTATAAAATTTATGAAATTTAATTTGACTTCATAGAAATTGTACAGAGGAAAAAAAATTCAGTTGAGTATCTACTCAAGTTGATAAGTTTTATGAAAGTGAGGTCAGTTTCAAGCACTGTTGTGAGGCACCATATTGTGTGAACACATTTATAATTTTGTAGGAAATCCAATGTCATATTTGCTGGAGTTTCAAACATGTGCTTTCAACTGTGTACAGCAAAGACCCAAATCTGACAGCCCTTAATATGCTGGCCAGTGAGGGTAGGCTACAATTTTGTATTCTGCTTATGACCTTAGGTGAACAGAATAGTTCCTGATTTGTGGTGCTTCATGTACAGCAGGTCTGGGTTTGTGCAGTGTGCAGTATGATGCATATTCTACAGAGACAAATATGGTATCCTAGAATGCTTTTTGTTTGCATTTCAGGTTACCTGCAAATGTTACAAATCCTGGTCAAATAGTCTGTATGTAAACTCTCCAGATTGCTCAGAAATGGCATATGTGGAGAACAGGTCATCTTTGTGTAGAAAAAACAATCTGACACATTGCCTGGATGAATCAAAAGTTTGCAAGTCACAGTCTGAGGAAAGAGATGAACTATGTCTGTGTGATATTAATGTAGATGAAGGTTAAAACACTTGATTGAAATAGCTGAGGAAAGCAACAATGATCAAAAGGTTGATAATGCAGTATATATACACAGTGAAAGTCTTAAAACTGAAACCTCAATAAACTGAAATCCCATTGAGACCAAAATCATGTTTCTGGTTCCAAGTTTTCCTTCATTACAGGTAATTTCAATAAACTTTTAACACATGCTGAGTGAGTTAACCCAAATTAAATTAATCCCATAAAATTAATACTTAAGACATTTGGCCAGCCAGTGCATGTACCATATATACTCACGTATAAGCCGATACCAACTGCAAACTGGGTCTATGCAGTTTGTAAGGATTAATCAGTAGAACAAACAACATAGACCCTGATCTGCCGGTGCATTATGCGTGTGATAGTGTGTTCAAACATGTAGTCACATTTATTGGTACATGTGAAACCCCACTATAACATGATGGTCAAGGTCTACAGATTGCCATTGTACTATGTAGCGTATCATGCAATAGCACAGTAAGTCAGTTCAATGAAAAAAATGATGCATATGTATTCCCTAGGCTCAACAAATGGGGTGGGGTGGGTAGTATAGGAGTGGTGCATAGCCCGTGCTTCATGCAGTGGCACAGATACCATCGTAAATCTATGCATGCTATAGTGAAATAGAAGTAGTGAAAACACAGTGATGCATATTTAATATTTGATTTTGAGTAGAGAACCATGTGTTGGTACATACATGTATAGCATGTCATGCTATATATGTATTTACCAACACATGGTTCTCTGCTGCATTTCATCAGCACACTCAAGGTTTCGTTAGGCAGATTAGATAAAACAAAATTTAGATTTTAACAAGCCAATGGGCAACTCACTTAGGATACAGAAGGAGACCTGATCTAGATTTAGAGGGTCCACAGGCAAAATTTCAGGAGCCATGCCACAATTGTATTACATGTATATCCAAATTTTTGTTCTAACAAAGCATGTTATTGCGAGGTTGTACTCTATGTAAGATGACACACACAAAAGCACATCTAATTCTGTAAAGATGAAAATAGAGAGCCTCAGTAAACAGAAAACTTTTGAAAACTGAAAATTTTATTTGGTATGTATTTATCCCAAGTGATTGGTCTAGAGAGGTTTCACTGGATGTCCTATGCTTCGATCAAAGGTGTTAAAACTGGGAAGACATGGAGGCTTGTTTGATAGATTTTGAATATGATAGATTAATTCTTTTATGGCCATTCCACTAATGTGACAAAAAAACTTCTTGTCCTCCTTATTGTTATGATCCTTGTTATTGATGCATAATTGGTTTTTTTTTTAGTAGCACCTTCACAACATTATTGGCTGTATCATACTAAGGAAATGGGAGCTAGGTGCCTTTCTCAAGGACATATCAAGGCAGCCAACTCAGGCTGGCCAGGGTGGGTATCCAACCCAGGACCCTCCATTACAAGTCTGATACTCCAACAGCTGAGCTACTGCAACTCCATTTGTTAATGAAGGATATAAAGTCCATGTGACCTATAAATGCTGTTAAACAGTAATCGGATATCCATTGTAAGAATGTACTGTATTTGAAATGGAGTCTGAAGTTAAGTAGCTGTTCATTACTTGGTCAAAAACTTTGGAATAGCAAGGTTTGCTATAATTAGGGATCATTGTATGTCATTAACAAAGGGGCCCCTTTTGGGAGCAAAGAAAAAATATTAGCGTATTAGTTTGGACCCTTGTGAATAATTACTCACTTAAGCACTTTTCATATTCTACTGTGCATAACTTTGAACAGAACATTTATAAAATATGCAGTAATATTGAAAAAAGTATAAGATTTAATAAAGTTGCTCATGGCTTCCTAAGTTGCACCCCATCAATTTAAATCCCCATCCTGGCACATGCAGGGTTTTGTATTAAAGCATTAAAGTAAAAATTATAAATGTTTCAATACTTTTCAGTTGTCTGTTTGTTTAGTTTGCCAGATTTTACACTGTGACCTTAAACAAAATGTTTATTATGTTTTGATTAAAATAGCTCTAGTTGGATTTTAATACTGATCTCTCATTATAATAGTGATTTGTGTGTGTCATCAGTCTAAAGTGTCACAATACTAACATTAAAATAGGGATTTGTGTGTCATCATCTCTCATTATAATAGTGATTTGTGTGTGTCATCATCTCTCATTAAAATAGTGATTTGTGTGTGTCATCATCTCTCATTATAATAGTGATTTGTGTATGTCATCATCTCTCATTATAATGGTAATTTGTGTATGTCATCATCTCTCATTATAATAGTGATTTGTGTGTGTCATCATCTCTCATTATAATAGTGATTTGTGTGTGTCATCATCTCTCATTATAATGTTGATTTGTGTGTGTCATCATCTCTCATTAAAATAGTGATTTGTGTGTGTCATCATCTCTCATTATAATAGTGATTTGTGTGTGTCATCATCAGTCTGAAGTGTCACAAAACTAACATTGTAAAGGAACTGGTGCATCAGGGGGGGGGGGGGGAGAGGGGTAGTGGGCAGACAGCATACATTTCTAAATCAAAAATGGTTGCTAAGTATTCTGGGAGAGATATTGAGCTTTATAATTTTAATTGCCTCCACATTGAAACCCATCCCTTAAATAGCAGCAGATGTGTAACCTGCATAAACTGTTTGCTTCTGTGATAAAGAGTATAATAATTAATTTTAGATTTAATTTAAGGGGAATTATGTGCCATTTATTAGCCAATTAACAAATTTCCATTTTCTAAATAGCATCTTTAAATCAAAGATTTTCTTTATAAAAGTATACCACTTTATTAGAAAGTAATTTTTGGTTCAAAATGAAAATTTCACAAAAATTGGGTGAAAGATGGTGAAGTTATAACAGGTAAAATTGGCCAAGGTGTGAGACCATCAGATAACCAGACTGGTTTAAAGTCAGACAAGATTAGCGCCTCATGTTATTATATATTATTACATAAATCCTGTGAGAGAAGCTTTATCCCTGACTGACACAATGTCATGTGATTTGTGGTAATTGATAAGATTGCTCCATCATGACATCATAACATTGAAATAGCATTTTCACTATACTGATTTGCAATAATAAATAATACTGCACCGGCATGACTTCATGCAGTAGAATGGCATTTTTATTATGCTGAAACAAACTGAATTTCAAAAGTTTGCTCTAAATCATGTAATAAAACAACTAAAGACCTTTCTTGCAGTTAATATAAAGTTGTATGAATCAGCAAACCTATCATATTGACCTCCACTTGACATCAGTCTGTGCAGTTTACTGGTTCATAGGATATCATATGCACCTCAACAAAGTCAGTAATTATATAATAAAATCTAATAGAATCCAACTTGAGAGTGGACAGCAGTCCATTGGAATACCAGCAAACAACACCTGACTGACAGCTGGTGGTAGGTCCACAGAGTTTGGGGATTCATCAATTTATTAACATCAGTGTTTAATCTAAAGACTGGCCTGAACAGCTTTTTTAAAAACTTTTTATTGATATATCCATTGCAATACCAATTTCTATATTTTTCATTGCAGCTTTTGGTTCTTCTAAATATGACATTAAAGAAGAGACAGGCCCAGGTAAAGATTTTCACATTTTTCAATCAATGTAAAGTTTCTTTTTTGTTTACAATTGCAATTATTGATAAAATTGTACATTTGTATTGGTATGTTTTTATAAAACTATACATTTGTATTGGTATGTATTTATCAAACTGTACATTTGTATTGGTATGTATTTATCAAACTGTACATTTGAATTGGTATGTATTTATCAAACTGTACATTTGTATTAATATGTATTTATCAAACTGTACATTTGTATTGGTATGTATTTATAAAACTGTACATTTGAATTGGTATGTATTTATCAAACTGTACATTTGTATTAATATGTATTTATCAAACTACATTTGTATTGGTATGTCTTTATCAAACTGTACATTTGAATTGGTATGTATTTATCAAACTACATTTGTATTTGTCAAACTGTACATTTGTATTAATATGTATTTATCAAACTGTACATTTGTATTAATATGTATTTATCAAACTGTACATTTGAATTGGTATGTATTTATCAAACTGTACATTTGTATTGGTATGTATATCAAACTGTACATTTGTATTGGTATGTATTTATCAAACTACATTTGTATTAATATGTATTTATCAAACTGTACATTTGTATTAATATATATTTATCAAACTGTACATTTGAATTAATATGTATTTATCAAACTGTACATTTGAATAGGTATGTATTTATAAGATGTAGTATTATGTATTCTGTATGTGCACAGGGAGAGATCAAATATAGCCTGAATTCTTCAGGTTTTAGAAAATGACAAAAAAAGAGAAATGTTTAATTAAAGTATTAATGTTCATTTATTGCACTGAAGTATTAGTCAATAACCTTTGTTGAAACATGTTTTTGCAATTAAGTCAGTTTTACATCAGCATTAATCCTCTCTAACCTCACTTTTGGGGTGTGGTGGTATGGAAGGTAAGAAGGATATATTTCAGTTTTGTATTAGTGTTTACCATCTGTTTTATAGGAACCGTATGTATTTGATTACAAGTTGACTTGACTATAAGTCGACCCCCCCCCCTTCCCTTTTTAAGGCTGCAAAAAGCTCATTTCTCTTTGACCCACCTATAAGTCGGGGTGTATTTTGCAAGTCAGATCCGTCTGAAGGCGTGACTTGTTGTCATTGAGTCAGAGTTGCACTTTGGAAAAATAAATAAGCCAAACTGGATGGATGGATGGATGGATGGATGGATGGATCGATAGATAGATAGATAGGAAAAGTAAAGACAAAACCAGTTTAAAATACAATTATATTATTGAGTGGAATATGTCACAAATAAGTTGACAACTTACATTTTGTTCATCTTCATGTCATAAATCCATAATGATTTACATTTTAAATCCATTTATATGATAAATCCATGAATTTTATTTTAGGTCACATTCCAGTAGCAAAATTGTAGCTCAGAATTATCTGATTCACAATATACCATAATATGTTAATTCCACACATCTTACAAATAAACAATGAAACTGAACTCCACACTTTTGTGATTCACAGTATCCTATAAATGTTACTGTCTAATGTCATCTGGTACAAAGCCCAATGATTAATTCTTATCTGGTACAAAGCCCAATGATTAATCCTCATCATCTGGTACAAAGCCCAATGATTAATCCTCATCATCTGGTACAAAGCCCAATGATTAATCCTCATCATCTTGTACAAAGCCCAATGATTAATCCTCATCATCGTGACCAAATATAGTACTGAAATCCTCCATCATTGTCTAGTCATCGTAAATATTTTCTGACTCCAATTCCTTGTCTTTATTGTCTTGTGCAGGTGCTTATGTGGAGACTAAGCTTGGGCTCTGTAAGTGACACTTCGATCATACAGTCTGTGAAATCTATTAAAGGATGCAACTGAGCAGGTGTCAATTGTGCAGCACGATCACAGAGACATCAAATAACCACCCTCTGTTACTTGGCACTGAACAAGTATCAAATTTATGGCTCAGTCAAGGGGTTATCACGTGCAAAAACAAAGATGGTGTAAAGGAATTAAGGTCAAACATGCATAGTGAGTTGTAGGACTCTACTTGGTACTGAACAGGTATCAAATTTGCAGCTTGATCAATAGGATTGTCAGCTTGAAAACAAAGTCAGTGCTGCCTTTACAAGCCAAGGGCTTATTGGCCCATGTGCACCGGCAGTTAACTTGGGAAATATCACTTGGGAATTAGATCTGGCTGATGGAAAAAGAAAATATAAATCAAATCAAAACTTTTATTGCATCAAACACAAACAGTGTTTATAAAGCAAAACAAAAAATACAATAAAAATACAGGTTGTTCGGACTTGCACAAAAATGGAAGCAATATAGTTACTAGTAAACACCCATGGTAGACAACATTAATGTGCAATTCACTTTGTGGTGGGTAATATTTAATTTACTGGTAATATTTTCAAATTATTAAAATCCAAATAACTGTAGATACAAGTATTGTGTAATGAATACCGTCATAAAACGGATAAAAAAGACCATACCATATATGCATTTCTGAATGGGAATAAATGGCATGAAAACAAAAATATATGAATCCACAGTATTTGTATGTACTGAATGGGAATAGTGGCATGAAAACAGAAAAATATATGAATCCACAGTATTTGTATGTACTGCAAACATCTAGCGTTCCAATATTACCCATAGATTCATCAAATTTTTTTTGTATGTCTCGCTTACAAGATGACCCCTACTCTGCATGAATCAAATTTTCAGTAAAAGAAAAACGTTGACTTGTAAGCAAGTACAGACGGTATACATGATGTTTATATTTAAGTACAAGAATTTATATCCGAACTCATAGAGGAACCAAACAAATGTAAAAAAAAAAAACAAATTGAATGAAACAGTTTGAATTGTACATTCTTGGTTTACATACATGTGGTTTGGGTGTGTTAATAGATCTAGATAATTGGTATAAATGTACCAAAATGTTTACTTCTCTATATCTTCATCAGTTACATGCAGGGTTAATTATTGTAAATCATATAATTTTGTACAAATGTAAATGTTTGCAAATTAGTGGGGAGACTAAATACATGAAAAAATTCTTCATGGTTTAGACTCAGTTGGAACACTTGTGATTTTTGTACCAAAGTCTATCTCAGAAATAGTTCAGTGGAGTGATACATCATAAAAAGCAAAAAATTGCCAGTGACTGTCTAAAAACACTAGGCAAAATAGAACCATTTCAAAAGCAATATGATACCTTTATGGAATTATTTGCACAATTTTAGTAGAAAAAAGTTCTCTAATGAATTCATTCTTGAAAAAATAACTTTTTTTCTATTTTTGTTAAGAATAAGTCATCTCAGTAAAATCGCCCTAATGAATGCTATGATGGTGTGTGACATACACATAACATCATTTGGTAAAAAAGGTCAATAGATATGCAGTGGCAGTTACAGTTACATACTGTAGTATTTCCCAGGTATTTTTCTGATCACTGGCAGAAAGGCCATAGCAAGTTTCGATTGGGTTAAGACGATGATTAAAGATAGCATACATTTATTCACAAAAATGTTACATCTCTTATGTGCCATATTTATTAAATTCACAAAAATTAGTGATGTAAAACTGTTGTGATTTACAACATTTAGACAAAGTTGAGATCTTTTTATTACAGTAAGTCTGGATAATCTATATTAGACTGTACAGTGAAACCCCGCTATAACGCGATATTTGGGGTCCATAAAATTCGATCGCAGAAAAAGCGGGGTCGCGTTATTGCGGGGTTTTACTATATTTTACTTTATTCAGAGAACAACGTATACACGTCTAATGTATAGCATGAATAGGGTATCAACGCCGTTTACTATTTGATATCGATCCGTCTTTGTTTTCCCACATGACAACCCTTTGATTGAGCCACGAGTTTGATACAGCTGTACTTGTTCAGTGCCAAGTAACAGAGATTGGTTATTTGAACTCCCTGTGATCTTGCCGCCCAAGCTCAGTCTCTACATAAGCACCCACATATGACAATCTTTGATCTTGCTACCCAAGCTCAGTCTCTATATAAGCACCCACATATGACAATCTTTGATCTTGCTGCCCAAGCTCAGTCTCTATATAAGCACCCACATATGACAATCTTTGATCAACCACCGCATTCTCTGGTGCTTGGTTGTGTATGCAGTTAAAGAAGAAACATAAGTCGGCTATTGTTTGCGCAATGATTGTATACAGGATGAATTGAAGTCCAGCGCACATGTTGGTGGCTTACGTTTTTTGATGTTTATTAAATCGTGAGAATCTTTTATCAACCACCACATTGTCTGATGCTCGGTTGTGTATGCAGTTAAAGAAGAAAAACATGTCGGCTATTGTTTGAGCAATGATTGTATACAGAATGAATTGAAGACAAACACAAAGAAGACTTTCTGGCTTTACTCATGGATCAATAATAAGTAACATTTCCGATAATGTTTATTTTGGCATAACACTTCAAGAAATTGGTGAAATTGTTAAATTTCAGAAGCCACGCCACGATCGAATTCATAAGTGATCTCTTCCCCAAAATGATAATAAACTTCTTGTACACTATTTCTCGTACTTCAAAAAAAATAAAAAATTTCCTTGTATGAGAAAAATACATGTACATGTATATAAAATTTCAGGAACCACGCCACAGACGAATTATACTCGAATTCATACGCGATCTCTTCCCCAAAATGATACTGTAATATACACATTTTTATACACTATTTCTCATATTTTGAAAAAAAAAATGTTCATGTGCGAATGAATATATGAAATTTTGGGAGCCACGCCACGATCGCATTATATCCGAATTCGCGTTATAGCGGGGCGCGTTATAGCGGGGTTTCACTGTATTTAGTTCTGTATTCATGTTAATTTTTTATTTTTTTTATACACAAATCCAGATATGAAGGACTTGTGCTGGAGAACAGATGTATCTTGCAAGACACCGTACTGCAGTAATATAAACCTTACCAATCCAGTTCCAGGTAGTTACATAGCTTTACTTACCATGGTACATATCTTATTCATAAGGGTTGTTCAGCAGAATATACATGAGACTCAGGTAAGGTACTTCAGAATTTAACCAGTCGCCCATAGATGCAGTATAGAATTTAGTATGAATTTTATTAAAGTTTGACCAGTCAGCCATAGGTGCAATATAGAATTTACTATGAATTTTATTAAAATTTGACAAGTCACCCATAGATGCAATATAGAATTTAGTATGAATTTTATTAGAACTCAGAATACTCTGAGTACACTGACAGATATTTTTGTAAAAACTGACTTCCATGGGTACCATGTATATTTAAATAGAACAGTCCTTACCAAATATGCTTTTCATTTCCAATTTATTCAAAATTACAAGGGTTTTCCATTTAAGAATTTAATTAGGTATCAAAAACAAAGAGGTAAGAATTTAATTAGGTATCAAAAACAAAAAGGTATCTTAGAAAGAATTGGTTTTAATGGCACACATTATAATGCTGTCTGTGGGAGATACAGAGTTGATCACCTTATAGTAAGACCACCTTATAATACAGTTCATGATAAATATAATTTCAATACCAATTAATGAAATAGAATTCATGACCATACTCATCTTATAACAGGAACCATGTTATAATGAAGGGCTGTATTGTGCATCCACCATATTCTGGGCAGGAGCACAATACACTGAAACCTCTCAAGACCAAAAACCAATGGAACCAAGAAAACTTTCAGTTTTGAGGGGTTTTCGGTTTACGGAATCTCTCAAATTACACCTAAAATTTTTGTCCCCATAGTTATAACATAATATGTATATTGATTACTGATTACTTTATGTTTTATTAATATAATAATCTTGTTTCTATTGATATTTATAGTGTATAATGTTTACACTGATTTTGTTTTAACACATGAACTTATATGTAAAATTACATGATTTGATAAAATGTTGCTTGTCAGCAAACATGAGAGTACATTGTTGCACAAATTTCTTTTGCTGGTCTTTGTCAGCACTAATGTCAAAGGTGAGTGTGCGAGCTTTGTTTTAGAGTCAAAAGTCATTTGACTGAGGCTCATTTAGGTGTATAGTATTGGATATAGTCAGATGATCGGCAAATAAACATAATCTCCTTTGATTTGCATGACCACATAAACTATATTACAAACAATTAATTTTGAAAGCTGTGACTTTATCCAGTAGTTGACACTGGACATTATCTGTGTCAGTGTTTGTGCTAGGCTTTGTTTTACTTAATGCATGACCCTAGCTATTTCCTGACTATTTGGCTGACATCACAAATGCAATCAGGCAGCTACTTGGCCACATTTTGATGAAGTTTAGTTTTTTCTTGCTTCATTTTGGTGTAAAAATGTAATTTGGGATGGAAAATTTGTTTCAGTTTTCAGAGTAGAGGGGTTTTGGCTTACTGAATATTTGTTATTGAGATTAAAGAAGGAAAACGTTTGGGACCAGAAAAATGTTTCAGTTTCAAGAGGACTTTAGTTAAGTGAAGTTTAAGTCTTGAGCAGTTTCACCATATTACAGAGTTGTCCATGACTGTCTATCCAATAATAATGTCCCAGTAATATGTATCATGTAGAGTTGTCCATGACTCTCCATCCAATGATAATGTCCCAATAATATGTATCATGTAGAGTTGTCCATGACTCTCCATCCAATAATAATGTCCCAATAATACGTATCATGTAGAGTTGTCCATGACTCTCCATCCAATAATAATGTCCCAATAATATGTATCATGTAGAGTTGTCCATGACTGTCCATCCAATAATAATGTCCCAATAATATGTATCATGTAGAGTTGTCCATGACTGTCCATCCAATAATAATGTTCCAATAATATGTATCGTGTAGAGTGTCCATGATTGTCCATCTAATAATAATGTCCCAATAATATGTATCATGTAGAGTTGTCCATGACTTTCCATCTAATAATAATGTCCCAATAATATGTATCATGTAGAGTTGTCCATGACTGTCCATCCAATAATAATGTTCCAATAATATGTATCACGTAGAGTTGTCCATGACTGTCCATCCAATAATAATGTCCCAATAATATGTATCATGTAGAGTTGTCCATGACTGTACATCCAATAATAATGTCCCAATAATATGTATCACATAGAGTTGTCCATGACTCCATCCAATAATAATGTCCCAATAATATGTATCATGTAGAGTTGTCCATGACTCTCCATCCAATAATAATGTATCATGTAGAGTTGTCCATGACTCTGCATCCAATAATAATGTATCATGCAGAGTTGTCCATGACTTTCCATCCGATAATAATGTCCCAATAATATGTATAATGTAGAGTTGTCCATGACTCTCTATCCAATAATAATGTCCCAATAATATGTATCATGTAGAGTTGTCCATGACCCTCCATCCAATAATAATGTCCCAATAATAAGTAACATCTAGAGTTGTCCATGACTGTCCATCTAATAATAGTGTTCCAATAATATGTGTCATGTAGAGTTGTCCATGACTCTCCATCCAATAATAATGTCCTAATAATATGTATCATGTAGAGTTGTCCATGACTCTCCATCCAATAATAATGTTCCAATAATATGTATCATGTAGAGTTGTCCATGACTCTCCATCCAATAATATGTATCATGTAGAGTTGTGCATGACTCTCCATCCAATAATAATGTCCCAATAATATGTATCATCTAGAGTTGTCCATGACTCTCCATCCAATAATAATGTATCATGTAGAAGTGTCCATGACTCTCCATCCAATATTAATGTATCATGTAGAGTTGTCCATGACTCTCCATCCAATAATAATGTCCCAATAATATGTATCATGTAGAGTTGTCCATGACTGTCTATCCAATAATAATGTTCCAATAATATGTATCATCTAGAGTTGTCCATGACTTTCCATCCAATAATAATATATCATGTAGAGTTGTCCATGACTTTCCATCCAATAATAATGTTCCAATAATATGTATCATCTAGAGTTATACATGACTGTCTATCCGATAATAATGTCCCAATAATATGTATCATATAGAGTTGTCCATGACTGTCTATCCGATAATAATGTCCCAATAATCTGTATCATGTAGAGTTGTCCATGACTTTCTATCCAATAATATGTATCATCTAGAGTTGTCCATGACTTTCCCTCCAATAATAATGTTCCAATACTATATATAAAGTAGAGTTGCCCATGACAGTACATCCAATAATAATGTCCCAGTACTTTGTATCAGGTAGAGTTGCCCAGGATTGTCTATCCAATAATAAAAGAAGGTCCGGTTTGATTTTCACCATTTTCTGTCAAACCTTGACTGGCTTATGACACCTGTTTGATTTCAAAGTTTGCCTTTGAGTAACAAATTTCATGTATGTGTGATAGCTTTTAAAGGAATTCATGGTTTTAATGCAAATTTGGCATGGAACTTATATAAAAAGACCTAAGTCAACTTGCATCTTCAATTTTTCCCATGTAAATAATTTTTGTTATGACTCTTGTTTGATAAGAAGTTTGTCTTTGCACAGTGAACCAAAATTTCTTCACTTCTGTACCATATTGGTAGGGGCATTGATCTCCTCTAAATGCATTTCTAGTTATTTTACATTAAAGCAGCAATATTTGCCATAAATGAACATTTGTAGAAGTAAGTTTCATTCCTTTTTAATTGATGTTCTTTCTTAATAGCCAGCAGTTATTTCAGATGTGCCGAGCTTTATGTTTCACGTCATGATTCCCTTGAGAGATGTTTTTTCATTGGCTGACATGACATGTGAATTGCAATAATTCAAGATATTGCACCGTCATGATGTCAGTTTTGTTTGGTGCTTAATGGCACATCAACACATAAAAGGTTATACTGTGCCAAGGCAACTGATGTAAAGTACCTTTCACAGAGATTCACCATAGCATCTAACCTGCCTTTGTCTTGTCAGGATTTGAACCTGCACTCTTCTGGTCCCAAGTCTGGCATGCTAACCACTGATCCACTATAGCTCCAGAGTTTCAATTTATATATTTTATACAATCTTAAAGTTTTGTATTTTAAAGATGCTTATTTACTTGAAATATGCATGTTAGACTATGCTGGCTATTCAAATTTACTTGCAATAAGCATGTTCGACCATGCTGGCTATTCAAATTTGAAATTAGCATGTTAGATCATGCTGGCTCTTCAAATTTACTTGCAATAAGCATGTTAGACAATGCCGGCTATTCAGATGTACTTGCAATAAGCATGTTAGACCATGCTGGTTTTTCAGATTTACTTGCAATAAGCATTTTAGACCATGCCAGCTATTCAATTTTACTTGCAATAAGCATGTTAGACAATGCCGGCTATTCAGATGTACTTGCAATAAGCATGTTAGACCATGCTGGTTTTTCAATTTTACTTGCAATAAGCATTTTAGACCATGCCAGCTATTCAATTTTACTTGCAATAAGCATGTTAGACAATGCCGGCTATTCAGATGTACTTGCAATAAGCATGTTAGACCATGCTGGTTTTTCAATTTTACTTGCAATAAGCATGTTAGACAATGCCGGCTATTCAGATGTACTTGCAATAAGCATGTTAGACCATGCTGGCTATTCAAATTTACTTGAGATAAACATGTTAGACCATGCTGGCTATTCAAATTTACTTGAGATAAGCATGTTAGACCATGCTGGCTATTCAAATTTACTTGAGATAAACATGTTAGACCATGCTGGCTATTCAAATTTACTTGAGATAAGCATCTTAGACCATGCTGGCTATTCAAATTTACTTGAGATAAACATGTTAGATCATGCTGGCTATTCAAATTTACTTGAGATAAACATGTTAGACCATGCTGGCTATTCAAATTTACTTGAGATAAACATGTTAGACCATGCTGGCTATTCAAATTTACTTGAGATAAACATGTTAGACCATGCTGGATATTCAAATTTAATTAGAAATGACTGCTATCAACTATCAGATGATTAAAGTTTTGCTGTCATTGGATATACCTATGTTTTTCAATGACTGCATTCAATTAATAATATAATTATTGTTTCTTCTTCTTCTACTTCTTCTTCTGATTATTATTATTATTATTATTATTATTATTATTATTATTATTATTATTATTATTTGCAGTGTTGGAGAGATTATATGAGAATGATAAATCCCATCCAAGTGAGTAGTATATACCTAAGTCGATGCTATATATTGTTTTACATGTAAGGATTTAAGTAGAAATAGGTAAAGCATATGGCAACTAAAATATTGTTTATTACACCTCGACAAACAAAGGAGGGGGGGTATACTGGTGTCATTTTGCCTATCTATCCATCCCTATGTCACACTTTTATTTACCTAATATCTCCTGAACCCCTCAGATATCTTGATGAAACTTGGTATGCTTGTGTATTCTGACTTGATATCTTGATGAAACTTGGTATGCTTGTGTATCATGACTGAATATCTAGATGAAATTTGGTATGCTTTTGTATCATGACTAGATATCTTGATGAAACTTGGTATGCTTTTGTATCATGACTAGATATCTTGATGAAACTTGGTATGCTTTTGTATCATGACTAGATATCTTGATGAAACTTTTTATGCTTTTGTATCATGACTAAATATCTTGATGAAACTTTTTATGCTTTTGTATCATGACTAGATATCTTGATGAAACTTTTTATGCTTTTGTATCATGACTAGATATCTTGATGAAACTTTTTATGCTTTTGTATCATGACTAGATATCTTGATGAAACTTGGTATGCTTTTGTATCATGACTAGATATCTTGATGAAACTTGGTATGCTTTTGTGTCATGACTAGATATCTTGATGAAACTTGGTATGCTTTTGTATCATGACTAGATATCTAGATGAAACTTGGTATGCTTTTGTATCATGACATTACTTTTAGAGTGGGGATATTCCTTAAGCACTCTTCTTACTGACAAATCTACTTTATTAGGGTACTTGAAGGTACTGCCATAATGTTTATCCAGTTTTTTTTTCTCAAAACAATTCTGTTTTAATAGTCAATATAGAGGAAATTTTAAAACTCAGCCAAATGAAATTCATGTGACTATAATCCTGACAGGGGAAATTTACCATAAAAATAATTATTGTAAAAAACATTTGTTTAAACAATATTCACTCAGTACAGATCTTCAGAATAGTTCTATGTTAAAAATGATGCAGATATTAGGAAATATGAAAATTTTAAAATTTGAAGCATTGATGATCTCTTTTCTTCTGTTGAAACTTGCTTTTAAAAAAATAAAAGCTTGCTATTGGAGTTTAATTAATACTCGACAACAGATTTAAGAATAAGGTTCAAGTACACCTCTCTCATGATAACTCGTGCACAATGTGGTACAAAAACAGTGACTGCAACATAAGCAAGAGCATGAATTACTGAGGTACCTCTGAAATCAAGAAAGAGAGTTGGTAATGTTAGTGGTGGTGATGTTGGGGGGGGGGGTCAGGGTTAAGTAGTTGAATGCTAGTTTTTTAATTGTGTTGGGAATAATTGTCAGTAAATTGGTTTTTTCTAATGAAATTGTTCACTTTTGTGTATAAATTACCTATATTTTGAAGATAACCAATCTTTGAAAGATCATTAAAAACATTACTCCAAGAGGTTTCGGTACACAACACATATGTACCAGCAAAAACATTGTGTATTATGTCATTGCTTTTAGCATGTGAATGTGGATACATTCTAGTGTTACTATTGATTCAGAACAGAACTAGATTTTTTTTCTCAAAATAGATGGAGATTTATTTTGAGAAACAGCATTAAAACTTGAGTTTTTATTGTTGCATCAGTAAAATATTGATGCTGCGATTTCATGGCAAGTAATTGCAAAATTTCTGCTCATCCCTGAGCAACTCTCAGAGTGCTATTTGGGGAATTTAAAGCTCACTACAAACTTTTTACACAATATAAAATAGATGGAATGATGGACAGGTGGACTAAGGCTGAAATCACCAATTCACTCAATACTCATGTACCGATAGATGGACTGACTGACAGGTGAACTGAGTATATGATACATATTAGCATAAGAAGAACTAATAGAGAAGTAATCTCAAAATTCTTTAATTAACACTCTTTACAATTATTAAACAGTACATAAGTATACATCTTTGGCATTCCTTGGGTCTCACCCTCCACTGCATGAGGTTAGTTGTGGTAAGATGGTAGATAAGCATGCAGTATGTATGAGGCAGAATCGCCAGTATGACTAAATGACAGAATTGTCAAAACCAAATAGCCTACATGCACTATTTATGAGGTGGAATCGCCAGAATGACTGAATGATAATTGTCAAGGCAGAATTGCCGATGTTTGAGGCAGACTCGCTAGTATGACTGACTGACTGACATAACTGTTAAGGCAGAATTGCCGCTGTATTGAGGCAGAGTCGCCATAACTTGTTATGTCTGTAAGTTGAGTGGATTGGGGACAGAATGCCCAAATGACGCTGCATGCCGAGAATGGAACTGGAGTAGTATGCAGCGGAGAGCCCCAAGGAACGGACATGTATAGGATGAGAAGTAACCACAGTTCTGTTAATATTAGCATTAAAATGACAAACAATATAAGCAAATTAGGAACATGAAACATGAATCAGTACCATATTAAGGTATATACAATTGTGAAAGCAGTTGTAAGCAATGCTGTGATGCAAGAATCTGTAAGAAAGTCATAAATGCAAGAACTAAATCTAAGTACAAAAATGTACGTTCTGCACTGCAATGTTCACGGCTTGTTTCCCATTTGGGGTCAATACCTGCAATGAAGTTTTTCACAAATAGCCCAAAGTCCACTCGGCAGCCACACATACAGTTGACGTAGTCCAATAAATAAGTCGGTATGCAAGAAACAGATTTGCAGTGCACCGTCAGTAAACTGACTGAACTAAAGCCTAATAGATAAAACAAACAACAGTATGTAAACGCTGGGTGCACACCTTCCTGGTGCTTAAAACGCTGCAAAGTGCAAACGAATCTGATGATCCTGTTCCATAGAACACGGGGTGAACACACTACTGGTGCGAAATAAACCACACAGTGACCATGAATCTGATGATCCCACTCCACAGAAAGAACTGTAGAATTCCAAAGCCCAATGAAATACTTGGCACAATAAACAGATTCTGCTTACTTCCTTCCCAGAAATAAAATACATATTAAGAATCTGAATGAATACACTGATACACACATCCGAAAGAATACACTGATACACACAAACACTAACCTACATTAGAACTCACACACTTGGTTTTGTAGGTGGCAGCACCTGCTTAGTCACCAGGTTGCACTTGAGCTGTGAATGTGGTTTTTTGCAAGTCAGGCACACGTGCACATTACTACAATTTGTTCTGAAACAACCTTTTGCTTCATTGAAGTTATTACATATTTCTTTTCCTAAGTGTAATATCCTTCTCCGACCTTGTCTATCCACTGTACTCTGTCTATACACCAATGAGCTTTGTCTTGGTTGATTAATTGCTGTCTGCAGAGCAAGGTGACAGAAGTCTGAATCATGAGCAAAACTCCAGCAGTGCTGGCATGGAAAAACCTTATAAGCAGATAAGACATAACTTTGTTCCTTGGGATCAATTCTACTCCAATCTACTTTAATGTTCCTGGAACTGCAGTAAATTGCTGCTTTGCGTGCAAATTCTTTGTGGTACTCATAAAATGCTGGACTTCCTTTTGTTAGGGCATGCATTTTTATCATCTATTTTTGGTATACATCCAATTCTTGAGTTCTGGAAGGGAAGGCCTCGCACATAATTGCTTTGTACAGACTAAACGCCAGTATGAACTTTCTAATAGTCAAATTCCTGGAAAGTCTACGGTTGCGGACTTGTGTGATGTTTGAAATTTGACCAGGAAACTTTCCCACTAAATTCATGCCCACTGACCTGACTGAATGGATGTTTGATCTTCAAATTCATGTGGCATTAGAAGTAAAGATAAATTCATGTAATTACCTGCAGTAATCTCCTTCTGCAATTGTGAGCTGACAGGGTCAATATCTGGCAGGGTAGAGATAGGCACGCCATTGTCAGGAAAAACAGGGACAGACATAGTGATACACGACCTGGTTTCCACGGCCAACATCACTGTTGCGAGGGTATGCGACTGTGTCTTAGTACAAGGATATCCCGTATTGTTGGTCATATTTAACTGGGTTTGCATCCTGATCACTGCTGCTTGGAGAGATGATACTGCTTCCAATAGAACGTTATCCCTTTCATGAATATTGTGTATTTGTTGTTGTTGTTGTTGAATAATCTCTCCGGTGCTAGGAGTCCCACCTACCATGGATGCAGAACAAGGCATTCCTATTGCTCGCAGCTGCGCACTAAGTTGACTGCAAGGGATTAACCACAGAGGTAGATTGCCGAGGACTCACCAATGGTTGACAGGCAGAAATACCGAGCCTAGTCTCATCTAGGTCAAGGGGCGTGTCTGTGGGTACTGACATCATCCCGAGCAGCTGCACACCCTCCCTTCCTCTGCAAGCATGCAGCGGTTTCACTGTTTGATCTCAACCGTTGGACTGGGGATCTTGTGCACACCCTGGTGTGTCCGAATCCAGAAGCCTAAAGGCTTGTGTTAGGCCGCCATCTTGAATTAGATTAAGATTTTCTTCATAAATCTGCACAAGCTGAGCCTTCTTTAGAGAAGCAGGCACAATAATGTTAATCTCAATAATTTTTTGAAGCAGTCTTCCCACTGACCAATTTTTTAGCTACTGAGCATCCCATTGTTGTCTGTTATTAGTCGATCTATGACCGCGGTACCCATGAGAAGGGGAAAGGTGATGCGGTTTATCCATGATATACAAGAACCAAAACACAAAAAACTTTTCTTAGAAGTCAGCAATTTCCCAGCAGAACATTAGAGTTTGTGAAACAGAAAGTGTAACACGACTTAGAAGTCAGCAATTCCACGGCAGAACATTAGAGTTTGTGAAATAGAAAGTGCAACACGTCATGACATCCACTTGAAAGAATCAGGCAAAGTACTCTAAGTAATGTACTCCAGATGAATCAAAGTTCTGGCGTCATGCCTAGAAATTGAAAACTATATCAATATGTTTCCAGTATAGCTTATGAACAAGTCCAGAAGAGTGTCAAGCTCCACTAGAAACAACTCTTGAACCAAGAAGAGAAGATAATACGAAAACAAAACCTGTCCATTCTCGACACTGATCACTTGTAAACTTAATGACTGCTAGCAGGCTAACTCAGCACAGCGGACCCCCTTTTCTCTGATTGGCTGATAGCCGATACCAACATAGTGGGCGTGTCTACTGAACTGTCCGTGCATAACAGGGTTTGACTGGAATCCATTCTTTGTGTAAACATCATTTAATTACATTAAACACCTATTTATCTCACTTCTCCATAATGAACCTTATCTATAAGACTAAGCTTTTCATGTACCAAGTATACCATTTGCTTGGTTCCTTTGCTATCCCTGATCACATCTACGAATGAGTAGGATAAACCACTCATTAATGTTTGAGATGTTACCTGCATAATAATATTTAAAAGTGTTCGATTGGTCAGTTGAAATGAGTTGACTGATTCATGACCATGACCACTAGCACTTTTCACAGATAGTATTTGCCTTTCCTTCTTACTTTTTTTTTCTCCACCCCTTTTACTTGATTTAATGCAAAAGATGTAATTAACAGGATAATGCAAAGGAGGGTTGTTTTTAATTTATTGTAACAATGCAACAAACACTTCCACAAGTCGCAGATCAAAACACAGTCAGCACCTAGTTAGGTTCTCATGCAAACACTGCTTTGATGGTTGATTGACACTTTTCATGTTTGAATACAAGAGAGCATATCAGATTTATGATGATTGCAGTGAAACCGAATTAAAAGATAAAACTGACACATGAATTTCACTCAACAAGACTTATTTAATTGTTTTTTTGTTTTTTTTAAGTGTTGCTACCAGTAGGCATTACCAACATTTTCATTGATCAATATTTCGTCATTTATTGTTATATACAGAGTATTGAAAATATTTTGTACAGAAAATTTAAAATGTATGACTTATTAAAAGTTGTGAATTTCCTAATGTTGATTCCAAATGTCTGGGCACTAACTTCCATTTTTGATGATAAAATGAGCAATAAATAAATATTTCATATACCAAATTCACATTCAGCGCATATATTTTCTATAAGAAAAAATGGGATCCATGCATGCCCCCATGTTATAAGTGGGTTTGCAAGTTATCTGCTAAAACAAGGAGGTGGTGTAAATGGATGTTGAGTGAGCATTAGATAAGACGTAGTATGGCATGGAAATTTGATTACACTACATAGCATGGTATTGTGGTGTTACTATTTTAAAAAATATTACTTATATGATTTCTGAATTACTTCCCCTGGGCAATACCAGGCAACCTCTAATCCATGTCTAAGGAAGTTGTTGTTGTTGTGGGTTTAATGCCATTTATAAGCACATGATAGGCTATACATGGCGGCCAGTTTTATCTGGTGGAGGAAGAACCCGGGCAAACTCCGGGAAGAACCACCGACCCACGGGAAGCTACTGGCAAGCTTTCTCACATATCCACATTGGCCGAGCCTGAGACTCGAACCCACGCGGACAGAGGTGAGATGGCAGTGATCGGTAAAGGCGAGCGCCTTAGACCACTTGGCCACCCGGGGCCCCTGTCTAAAGAAGTAAGAACAACTCTACGTAGTGCCACTACCATTACAATTGATCAATTGCCAACTTCTCCTATCTGCCAGTCAAACGTTAATGCACAGCAACTAGCAATGACCCACTGAACAATGCTACCTTTGTTTTCATCCAAGTGAATTATGTAACCACAGTCACGCTATAAGTTTGTCATAGCAGCTCCGTCACCTGTATGATTGCCATTATACAACATATACAAATACAAATGCTTATAACTTCAAAATTTCTTGTGCAGTTTTCTTAAAATTTTCAGTGTGTACTGGGCATTAATTTTGTTTTCATTGATAGTTATTTTCACAGAAAAGGTTTCAAGTTTTATATAAGTTGCTATGCTAATAAGTAGTCAGAGCTATCTCAGTTCTGGCAGTCCATCAATAGTGTTATCACACATTCTGTTTTCTGGCAGTCCATCAATAGTGTTATCACACATTCTGTTTTCTGGCAGTCCATCAATAGAGTTATCACACATGCTGTTTTCTGGAAGTCCATTGATAGTGTTATCACACATGCTCTTTTCTGGCAGTCCGTCAATAGTGCTATCACAATTGTTGCTTTCTGGCAGTCCATCAATAGTGTTATTTCACATGCTGCTTTCCTATTGATTTTTTCAGAGAACTTGGAGGTTTTCAACCCATCTCAATTAGGTAAAAATTTACAATTCTTTCTCATTATCATGATGTGCATGAAAGCCATAGAGTATACCACCTTATACGGAGACCACCTTATAATGAAGTATATGATACATGTAATTTTACTACTACATAATGAATGGGATCCATGACCATACGTGCCTTATGACTGGAACCATCTTATAATGAAGGACCTTATAGTGAGGGAGTCCTGTATATAAAATGCCTTCATAAAACATACCAAGTAAACAAAATTTAAATTTAATATAAGCCCCTTCTTTTCACATAGTTTTTGATCATTAATGGAGACAGCGAGATGCATGAGTTCTCAACTGGCTGCAGATTTAGACAAGATACACTGCATGAGTACTCAACTGGTTGCCAGATTTAGACAAGATACACTGCATGAGTACTCAACTGGTTGCCAGATTTAGACAAGATACACTGCATGAGTACTCAACTGGTTGCCAGATTTAGACAAGATACACTGCATGAGTACTCAACTGGCTGCCAGATTTAGACAAGATACACTGCATGAGTACTCAACTGGTTGCCAGATTTAGACAAGATACACTGCATGAATACTCAACTGGTTGCCAGATTTAGACAAGATATACTGCATGAGTACTCAACTGGTTGCCAGATTTAGACAAGATACACTGCATGGGCATTCAACTGGTTGCCAGATTTAGACAAGATACATGTACACTGCAAACAGCAATATAAAATAATTGATTACTCTATTAATCAGGAGTTCATATGCCTGTCAGTTGCATAGAAAATAAAAAATTACATTTCCTACCTAAACATAAGTCTCCTTAGCTGAGAACAGTTACTATTGACTTGTTAAGTAAATAGGGGTCCTTGTACAATGCTGGTTGACCAATTTTGGAACCCAAACTGACACAAGAGTCAGGTAAGGAATGCAACTCTTGGTATTTTGGAAATAAACTTCCCAGATAATAAAAAATCAAAATGGATAATTTTTTGTTTGGATAGTCAGAAGAGTTTAATATAGCAAAAAAGCATTGGGGGGGGGGGGGGGGGGTCTGGTTCAGATAAACTAACAATATGGACAAATGTGGTTCACATGTTCAAAGACATACTGTATTTCATATTTTCAGGTTGTAATAAAAAAAATGATGATAATAGTGGTAAGTTTTGTATTCTGTATCCCATTTTATGTCCTGTCAAATTGAATAAATTGGCTCATCACTTGTTTTCCAGACCTTTATTTTTGTATGAACCTTAATTGTATGCATTTACTTATTATTCTTTCCTTCTGGTATTATACAGTAGACCCTTGCTGTAACAAACAATTTGGGCTCCATCAATAATGAGACATTTGTTATAACGAAGTTTTCTCTTTATGTATAAGTGCTATCCAGGGTCCATTTTGGGTGTTCATTATACCAAGGAATTTGTAATAGCAAGTTTTATTATAGCAAGCATTATTATAGGGAGGTTTATTATAGCAAGGATTGTTATAGGGAGGTTTATTGTAGCAAGTATTGTAATAGCAAGGTTTATTATAGCTAGGGTTGTTATAGGGAGGTTTATTGTAGCAAGTGTTGTAATAGCAATGTTTATTATAGCTATGGTTGTTATATGGAGGTTTATTGTAGAAAGTGTTGTAATAGCAAGGTTTATTATAGCTCGGGTTGTTATATAAAGGTTTATTATATCAAGGTTTGTAATATCAAGGTTAATTATTGTAAGGGTTGTTATAGGAAGGTGTATTATTGTAAGGGTTGTTATAGGGAGGTTTATTATTGTAAGGGTTGTTATAGGGAGGTTTATTATAGCAAGAGTTGTTATAGAGTGGTTTATTATAGCAAGAGCTGTTATAGAGTGGTTTATTATAGCAAGAGCTGTTATAGAGTGGTTTATTATAGCAAGAGTTGTTATAGAGTGGTTTATTATAGCAAGAGCTGTTATAGAGAGGTTTATTATAGCAAGAGTTGTTATAGAGAGCTTTATTATAGCAAGAGTTGTTATAGAAAGGTTTATTACTGTAAGGGTTCTTATAGGGAGGTTTATTATAACAAGAGTTGTTATAGGGAGGTTTATTATAGCAAGGATTTACTGTACTGTGAAATCACTTATTTTTCATGGGTATCAGTATGATGGTTTTGGAAAGAAAAAAAAAAGACATTTTGTTGACATCGAAATTCATGGATCAGGGTATATTCTAGAACTGAAAATTTAGGAGGGCAATTCCTCTTTTTGGAAAAAAAGGTGGGATTTTTCTGTATAGAAGGAGAAATTTAATGAAGAAATAAGGCAGGGGTTGAAAATATAATATGCAAGTTTTTCTAATTCGGCTGAAGTTTTGGTGCAATTTGTTAAAAATTAGCAAGAATCTCAACATTTTGCAATTTCTATTAGACCCTGGTGGATTGGAGAAATGGTGCTATTGTTTCCTCAGTACTGATTGTTGTTCTTTTAGTCTTTAAATTTATGGCTTGTAGCAGACACAAAATCTACGAAAATAGGTACCCCACAAAAAATAGTGAATTCATAGTATTTTTATGTATGTGTAATGTTGTACAATTTGGTCTGCCATATATACTTGCTTATAAGTCAAGTCCAACTGCAAACTGCACAGACCCAGATCTGCCATTGCATAATGCACCAGCAGATCTGGGTCCATGCAGTTTGTTTGGAGTAATCAGTAGAACAAACAACAGGGACCCTGATCTGCCACTGCATTATGTGATGGCAGATCAGAATCTATGTTGTTTGCAGTTAGACTCCACTAATAGGCAAGTATATACTGTACATGACAGACAATAAACTTCAAAAATGGAATTTGATTGGGTTGCTTTGTTATGTGCAGAAAAGTCTTGGACTTTGGACCCCACAGGTCACCCCCACCTCCACCCAACCCCTTGAAGAGGAGGCGACAAATCATGAAAAATGTGAAGATATATACTTATATATGTTTGAATGTAGAAAAATAGTTTTACAATCAACTCTGGTTCCAATCTTACATAATTTACAGCATTCTCAACTGTAAATTTGTCCCTCAAAATTGACTTCATATTATACAATACTGAATAGTTTCATTTCTTTAACTAGCATTTTTCCAATCCCTAACTCTTAGTACATTTTCTTCCTCTCGTACTCAAATGTCTTCACATGATCTTGGACCTCACAGTTGCAAAATGTTTAAATTTTTATTTCATCTCTGCAGATTTTGCTGAAAATATCAGGTGCCACCTTGCACAGATATACTCGAAATGTTTATTCACTGGGAACAAAATGTTCTAAATGTTTATTCACCAGACAAAAATACCCTCAATGTTTATTCGCAAGACAAAAATACCCACAATGTTTTTCACCAGACAAAAATACCCTTAATGGTTTATTCACCAGACAAAAATACCCTAAATATTTATTAACCATACAAAAATACTCTGAATGTTTATTCACAAGACAAAAATGCTCTAAATGTTTATTCACCAGACAAAAATGCTCTAAATGTTTATTCACAAGACAAAAATACCATCAATGTTTATTCACCAGACAAAAATGCTCTGAATGTTTATTCACAAGACAAAAACGCTCTAAATGTTTATTCACCAGACAAAAATACCCTCAATGTTTATTCACCAGACAAAAATGCTCTAAATGTTTATTCACCAGACAAAAATACCCTCAATGTTCACAAGACAAAAGTACCCTCGATGTTTATTCACCAAACAATAATGCTCTGAATGTTTATTCACAGACAGAAATGCTCTAAATGTTTATTCACCAGACAAAAATACTCTAAATGTTTATTCACCTGACAAAAATGCTCTAAATGTTTATTCACCAGACAAAAAGGTTCTAAATATTTATTCACAAGACAAAAATGCTCTAAATGTTTGTTCACCGAGCAAAAATACTCTAAATGTTTATTCACTGGACAAAAATGCTCTAAATGTTTATTCACCAGACAAAAATGCTCTAAATGTTTATTCACCAGACAAAAATGCTCTAAATGTTTATTCACCAGACAAAAATGCTCCTAATGTTTAAACAGCAACTCCACACTATGCTTTGCATTTGATTCACCATTAATCAAATAAAATAAGTCAACCACAATTTGTATTGACCAGTAGTACTGGTAGTAATAAACTTTAATTATTCCTCTTCAACAAATTCTTTTTTCATTACCAATTATTTAATTAAAGTATTTTTATTCTGCCAAACTTCAGAGTGTGCTCTGATGGTGTGTAAAGAACATGATAGATGTCCTAACACCTATGATGAGGTTGAGGATCAACTTAAGAAACTAGGTTGTGACAAAATTATCAAATGTAAGTAATGTATGATGACCTTATTTTTCTTTCTTTTTTTCTTTCTTTTTTTTCAGGTTTCATTGACATAAAGATAAATGATATATGTGTAATATATATTGGGACAATATTTCAACCATAAGATAAAAATGTATATAGTTTTAGACAATTATTTTTCATCACTGTAAGATGAAAGGAAAGAAGAAAAGAGAGATAAAATGGAATAGAAAAGGAGATATTGTTTACACATATATATATATAATTTAAAGATAACATATCAGTATACAGTAAAGATTGTTTATAACGTTTCAAGGGGGACGGGGCTTTTTAGAATGTTATAAACGAGAAACGTTATGTCAAAATTCATGGGTATTTTTTTCAAACTGTTTATGTACTTGTCCATGTCAATCATATTGAAAATACATGTAGTAAACAATTTATACTGGTATGATTACTGTCAGAACTTGCATGTAATGTTAATCAAATTTTCAAACAACATTCATTTGTATAAATACATGTTATCATTACAAAAAAAAAGATAAAACAGTGTGTTTTATAATCCGTGAAAGTGTCAACATACATGTACATGTACCAGCTGCTGAATCATAAAAAGCACTTTTGCGTAAAATCATCTTTACTCATTAACTCGGTTGCTTCCTTGTGAACACTAATTTCACATGCACGATAAATCATATTGATTGCAGACAGTACATTTATTTCACACTCAGTTCTCTTTGTCAAGGCTCGCAAGGTATCTTTGGATTAGAGCACGTCTATACTGTGAGGAATGAAAATGGTTCATATTATTTTTCTATATGTAGCTTGTCCATATGACCCTATTGGTTCAGGGTGAGGGGACCTCAGTGGTTTAAAATAAATCACTAAGTCATTTTAGATAATTACTGTTTATATATGCACAGTAATTTCCTGTCTGCCTCGCTAAATTTACTACACTACAGTTTAGCTACATGATTTGCAGAGAACTGTCTCACCACTCCACTTATTTTCTCTTAAATAACCTCTTCCATCCTTTTTCATTCTCCCTCTCTCTGTCTATATATACTATTACAAAATATACCGTAAGACATACCAACATACAATTCCCCTTACATACCGAATATGATTGTCTAACCATTACCATTTGTAGGGTGGACCCTATAGACCAACCCAGTAACTAAATGCTGACCCAGCATTTTATTTTTAGGAGAATATAACCCCGTTCCCAAGATTGTCATTGATTTCCTGACTCACACAGTCTTTATCTTTTCAACTGTCCCTGATGTTGATATGTTTTCCAATTTCCTCCTCTACACTTTTCTAGCTGATGATGTGAAACCTGTTGATTCTGTTATTTTAATTCATCCTGCCCTATCTAAAATTACACTATATCTTTAACTTTTTCTCACCCTAAAATCCCTTTGGTCATACATATATACACATTCACATATACACATCACCCCTATATAGACATATATATATATATATATATATATATATATATATATATATATATATATATATATATATATATACACACACACACACACATGTATATATCCACATACAATAATACATACATACATACATACATACACATGCATATGTTTCCAATAACATAGTTTATGACTATTAAATGTACAATAACTATCTATTGTCAACTTTTCCCATTTACAGTTTCTATAAGCATGATATATTTCTATATTAAAGTTAAAAGCAGTGATCTTTTTGAACTGAAGCAAACTTGACCTATCTATATTAAATCTACATTTTTAAATATATTGTTATGCATATAGATTATGAGATTAATTATATCATCAGCCTGAGTTTTGTCGTTAATTCCGAAGATAATATTTATGTGTGTGAATTCCAGATTATTTGTATGACTACATTTACCTTTTATCCATTGTGAAAGATCATTTAAAAAATCTTAGTTATGTGACAATCCCAAAAGATATGAAAAATTGTCTCCACCTGTAACATACAAAAAGAGCAGAGCTCATTTGGAACAATTCTTATTCTTTTGAGAAATGCATCAGTAGGCAAAATTCTGTGTAATATTTTCAGCTGCAACCATCTAAGATATGGACATTTTTAAGTTGAATATGGTAACAAGAAAAAATTATGCCAGTTGTCATCTTCTAAATTGCCAAATTCAAAATTCCATTTTCTTCTAGAAGTTGGTACTTCATTGTTTCCAATCAGATTTTCATATCTATCTCTACATCCTGTTTTATTTTTTAAATTGGTATAAACAACAATATTTATAAAAAGGCGCAGATTTGAATCGTAATTGATACTGAATTAATTTTTATATGACTCTATAGCTGCAAGTATGCCTTGAAAATCTATGAAATTAATGTTAATAGAAAATCTATTTTTAAAACTATCAAAACCTATCCATGAACCATCCTCATTACTAAAATCATATACAGATCTAATGCCTTTCTGAAACCATGTTTTGTAATACATGCTTTTTCCATCTATTGTAGTATAAGGATTAAGCCATATTTGTGTTTCTAAAAAATGTTCAGCTGTGACCATTTTGAATGATCTAGTTAGTTTTAAACATGATTCAAAGACATCTAACCAAAAACAATTAAGATTCTTTTTCACTGAGTTAAGAAAAAATCTGTTCCAAATAAAAGAAATTATCCATATTTGATACTGAAAATTGTAACAAACTTTTCCATTTAGATTCATCAGACAATATTCTTCTAAGTCACTTAATTTTCAACACATTTGTAGACTTGAATATATCAGTCATATTTAATTCACCCTCATGATAATCATTCACAGCAATATTTCTTTTGATTTTGTCCTTGACCCATGCCCTACAGACTTGTAAACGAGTGTATTTAGTTCACTGAAAACCTGTTTAGATGGATTTGGTAATGACAATAAAAGAGGATTAACTTTAGAGATGGCTAAGGTTTTTATCACAGTTATCCTTCCAATTGGAGTTTTAAACCTCTTATTCCACTTAATTAGCAGGTTCTTAATTTCATGAATTTTAGATGAATAATTAAGAGTTTTTTTTTCCAAGTTAGTTGAAAACTTTACACCTAAGACAACAAACTCAGTACAACCCCAGTTAAGTTTATATTCTGGACAGTATTTCTTGTTGCTACCTGTTCTATTGACTATCCAAAGTACCTTTGTTTTTTCAATATTGATACAAAAACCAGAACATTTGGAATATTTATATAAAAGTTGTAAAGCAGACATTAGAGATTTCTCTGAATCATCAAGACTAAGTGATGTATCATCAGCTTTATACCGAGAAATAACACATGTTATATTAATTATGTAAATTCCCCTAATATTTTCATTTTTTTTCTTATCATATGGGCCAAAATCTCTGCACACAGGATACAAATATATGAGGAGACTGGATCCCCCTGTCTACATACTCTTTCGATACCAAAGATTTGACCATTAATAATTACATAAGATTTGATGTTTTTGTAAAAAGTTTTATCCAATTTATCATCAGCTCATCAGAATTTTAAAAATACGTAACTTTATCAATAAATGGCCATGCAACTGAGTCAAATGTTTTTTTTTCAAAATTAATCAAAAGAAGCAGTCCAAGAATATTGTGCTTTTTGGTGTAAAACATTAAATCATACAAGTTATTTATGTTTTCTCCAGTGTATTGTCTATTTTGAAACCCTGTTTGATTCTTATGTATAATTGCGGAAAGCACAGTTTTAATCCTACTTGCAGTATATGCAGAAGCAACTTTGTATGATACATTTAGAAGTGAAATGGGTCTCCAATTTGAAATATTCTGCTTAGGTTTAACACCTTTTGGTATACATGCAATAACTCCTTCTTTCTCAGTAGAAGATAATTCACCAAGTTCATATCCAGAGTTAATCAAACTCACTAGAAACTGTCCAATATCTTTCCCAAAACATTTATAAAATTCAACCATGAATCCATCAGATCCTGGGCATTTTTCATTAGGCATTTATTTTTTAGAACATTTGCAGCTTCTGTATATAATATGGGACCATTTAAGGAATACTTCTTGTCAAAATCATTCAGTCTAGGGATGTCTGGGTAATTAGGTAGCATTGGCAGGATCAACTTCACGTTTTTTTATGTAAATTTATATAAAATAGTTTTTGCTTCATCCAAAATTTCTTGCTGACTGTCTGTTAAAGAACCATTGCTTTGAACAAGAGGTGGCATCATTTTACTTATATAATTTCTATTTTGTAAATTACAGAAATATTTGGTCACTTTCTGTCCTTCTTCAGTCCATATAGCTCTAGACCTAACCCACACTCCATCCATCTTTTTTCTTCCTAATAATTTCTAACTCTTTCTTTTTTTCCTCCAGTTTTGCTACTTCACTGACAGTGTTTCTCTCTTCAAAATTGCTTATATCTGCAATTAGTTGATTTTCCTGTTGAGTTTTTTTCTTAAAAGATGCTTATGAAATTGTTGTTCCTCTTACTTCTATTAGAAGCATTTTAAAGAAACGTTGATCATTTATTACACATTTAAAATCCAATAAAGTTATAGTATCAAAAATATTTAATTTGTCAGCACATACATATTGATCTTTAACTTGTAAGATAGCTTCTTTTACTCTTCTAATATTATCTGTGTCTTTTAATAATGAATTATTAAATTTCCATCATTATTTCATTTTAATTTTCTTTTGTGAAACTATCTTCATTTTCACAGAGAAGAATCAGTCCTATATCCTGGTTCAACATTTACAACTTCAATAATTGTCAATAAATTTTCTGAAACCAGAAAAAAGTTCAGTCTGGCTCATTTTACTGGATTACTACTTTTCCTCCAAGTATACCTATGGATCCCTATATTATGTTCCCTCCATACATGTACTAAATTATATTCTGTACATATATCTAAGACAACTTTCTCTTGCTCTTGGATTATTTACATTATTATGATCAAAAGCATCTATACGTGGATCTATCACAAGCTTGAAATCTCCTCCAATTATAACATAATCATTTTTAATACATCTTTTTTTTATCTCAAGGTAAAAATCTGGACTGTCTCTGGTCCATAAATAGTAATCAGTGTTAATCAGTGGTTTCCAATGGTTTGTGTCCATGCTTAGTTTTGCATGTATTATCTTTTTTCATTCCATGCAAGGTGAACTGGAAATTAATAGTCAAAATTATGGCTACTCCTCTTGAATTAGTAGAGTATGAACCAAATAAGCATTCATATCCCCAGGTAGTCCGTATGAAATTTTCCCATTTTTCAATGAAAAAGTGGGTATCTTGAAGAAGGTGTATCAAATATTTTGTTAGAAAATTAAATACATCTCTTATTTTCTGGAGATCCCCCAACCCCTGACAATTTAATTTAGCAATATTAATTGACTCAGACATAACATTTAAGGAAGTTACTACTCTTATTTCTTGAGACCATAAATAAAATTGTATGTAACTAATTTTGTAACTAAGCCATGCATCTGATAACATTAACAAAAATGTTGTGTATTGTACAATATCAAGAATACTTCTATTATAGCTAGTGGTGATCTGGTATACAGATCCAAATGGTGCCACAAAAAAGAGTAAGAAAAACCGGAGAATTATTGTTTTCATAGTGATGGGAAAAAACTGAAAGAAAACAAACAACCAAGCAACACTCTACCCCCCCCCCCCCAAAAAAAAAAAAAAAGAAACAAAAAGCTAAAGACAGAGGTACACTGTAGGCCAAGTGCCCACTTTAAAAAAAAAAAAATACAGATCACAGGCATTATTGCACTGGGCTTTAAAAAAAATGTCTTTTTTGGCATTAGTACAGGGAAAATAGAATAATGGCAACAAAATGTTCTATTGTAGATGTATATATTATTATCTGTTTATCTAATATTGGTATAAAGTACTTATATATTATAGCATTTGGTAACATAAATTCTAGTGTACTGGTAACATAAATTATAATGTACAGGTAACATAAATTATAATGTACAGGTAACATAAATTACAATGTACAGGTAACATAAATTCTAGTGTACAGGTGACATAAATTAAAATGTACAGGTAACATAAATTATAATGTACAGGTAACATAAATTCTAGTGTACAGATAACATAAATTAAAATGTACAGGTAACATAAATTATAGTGTGCATGCAGACAGGAAACTGTTCAGCTCCAAATAGAGAAATATTGGAAAATAAAGCAATCATGAACAAAACGGCCTACAAAAAAAATGAAAGATAAAAGTAAACCAGTGAGACAAAATATGATGTCTATCTACAATATAGATAATCAGAGGTAAATTACACTTCTGTAAAAGTATTGTAGAAAGGAGATGCTGGTATTTAATATACATTATTAGAGTTTAGTCTTTAAATCTGTAATGATTTTGATACATCAAATATATATTATGCATAGTCAATGGTCCTCACAAAAAAGAAAAATTTGCAACAAATATCAAGGTTAGATCATTTGCAGTTTAAAGATGTCTCTGCCCTTTAATAACAAAGTGCCTCTGACTATATTTTACAATATGAGATTACCTGCATTCAGTCTTCCAGTCTTAGAGATAATATATCTATAGTAACATAGTATTACATCTATATTTCAAGGGTTATAGATATATATTCAAATGTTATCTATATGTCATCATGTATACAAGAGAAAAAAAGCAATGTCAATCAGTGTGCCTCTTCAAACTAACAAATATATTTGTAAAACATACTCAGGCATGAAATGAGGTCATTAGTTAAAAAGTTGAGATCTTTGAAACAATGGCCAAAATTCCCATTGTTAGCTCTACTGGTCATAGACCAGAAGAGCTTATGGGATGGTCTGTTGTCCATCATCTGTCTGTCATCCGTCTTCCGTCCATTAGCACAAGTTTGTTATCGCTACTCCTCCTAAACCACTTGGAGGATTGCCATGAAACTTTACACACACATTTATCCCATGGTCTAGTTGGTCCTAGATGAAAATGGTGCTGCTCAGACATCCAATATGGCTGCCACAGTGGCCATATAGAAAATTTTGTTATCGCTACTCCTCCTGAATCGATGCTCATATCAACATGGGGTTTTCACAAAAATGACTTCATATGATGTCTAGTTAGTCCTAAACGAAAATGGTGCAGATTTGACATCCAATATGGCCAACAATGCCAGCTATCTTGAAAATCTTGTTATCACTACTACTCCTGAATGGATGATCATATCAACATGGGGTTTTCACTGAAAGACTTCTTATGATCTCTAGTTAATCCTAAATGAAAATGATGCTGATCTTGGGTCCAATATGGCCACCACTACAGCTATCTTGAAAATCTTGTTATTGCTACTCCTCCTACATGGATGGTCATATCATCATGGGATTTTCACTAAAAGACTTCTTATGATGTGTAGTTGGTCCTAAATGAAAATGGTGTGGATCTGACATCCATATGACTGCCATGGCAGCCATCTTGAAAATCTTGTTATCGCTACACCTCCTGAATGGAAGGTGATATCAACATGGGGTTTTCACTAAAGGACTTCTTATCATCTCTGGTTGGTCCTAAATGAAAATGGTGCCAATCTGAAGTCCAATATGGCCACCACAGCAGCCGTTTTGAAATCTTCTTATTGCAACTCTTGAACAGAAAGTTATATTTACGTGGGGTTTTCAATAAAAGACTTCTTATGATGTCCAGTTGGTCTTAAATGAACATGCTGCTGATCTGACATCCAATATGGCCGCTACACAGTGGCCATCTTGAAACTCTTTGCATTGCTACTTCACCTGAACGGAAAGTCATATTGAAATGGGGCTTTCACCAAAATACTTCTTATGATGTCTAGTTGGTCCTAAATGAAAATGGTACTGATCTGGGATCTAATATGGCTGCCACAGTGGCCAGCTTGAAAATCTTGTTATCACCACTTCTTCTGAATGAATCATCACATCATCATGGAGTTTTCACTAAAAGACTTATAATGTTTTGTTGATCTTAAATTAAAATGGTGCTGATCTGACCTCCAATATGTGCCCATCTTGAAAATCTTGTTTTAGCTACTCCTCTTAAAGGGAAAGTCATTTTGACATGGGGTTTTTATAAGAAGAGTTCTTATGGTGACTACTTGGTCATAACTGAAAATTACTAACCCTCGATATGGCCACCATGGTGGCTATCTTGAAAATATTGTTATCTCTACTCCCAAATGGATGGCTATATCAACATGGGATTTTTGCCAATAGACTTCTTATGATACCTAGTTGGTCCTAAATGAAAATGGTGCCAGTCATTCATCCAATATGGCTGCCATGATAGCCATTGTGAAACTCTTGTTGTCACTACTCCACCTGAATGGATGATCATGATGACATCGGGTTTTGATGAAAAGACTTCTGATGATGTCTACTTTGTTCTAAATGAAACTGGTGCCAATCTGACATCCAGTATGTCCACCACAGTAAGCTAATTTGAAAATCTTGTTGTTGCTGAAGAATATCCGAGATGGTTTCAACACTCAGCAGTTAAAAGGAAGAAATGGTCTTATCTTGAATTCCTGGAAATTCTTTTCACCCAGTAGAGCATCAGTCCCTTCAAGGGACTCTTGTTATTCTATACTGAAGCAAAATTGCAAATTTTCTGGGCCAAACAAGCCTAATTAGCTGAAAATGTTCATGTCTGCATACTTTAGACTAGTTTTAGATACTGCTGTTGGGAAAACCACTTTTCTATCCTAATATACAGATAAGAGTTATTTTCCTTGCATGTAATAATAATAATACATGTAATAATAATAATAATAATAATAATAATAATAGTAATAGTAACAGGCGCTGGTTAGAATTCAAAATCTTCAAGTCTACCTTTACATTTTACCTACTGAGGAGAAGAGCCAGAAAAAAGAAATATTTGCACACAAAAAAAAAAACCATGCAAAAAACACATTATTGACCACACTTTGCTTCTAGTTGGTTCCAAAATTTGTATTGAATCATTCATTAATATAGTATTATTTTATTTTACTGTTTAAATTGACATGAGTTTTATGACAAGCAAACCCCAAAATGAAAAACATATATAATATACAGGCCTCAAGAAAATATGTATTTCAAAAAAGAAGTAAATACTGTATTTGTTAAAAAGTTCATTAACCAGCTTTGTTATAATCCACTTTTGTCTCCCTCTTCACAGAAAGTATTGATGTATGAGCATTAATAAGGAATACGGCTTAGGAATGACTAAGCACATAGCCCACTTAATCTGGGATCAGCCTAGAATACACTAAAATGCTGGGATCAGCCTAGCACAGATGTTACTTGAGCTGGGATCAGCCTAGCACAGTCTACTTATGCTGGGATCAGCCCAGAATACACTCTAATGCTGGGATCAGCCTAGCACCAATTGGGAATCAGCATAGTCTCGTATAGTGTTTCATTCAGATTCTAGCCCATGAGTAGCCCCCACAGAGAGAGCCAAATATTTTATTTGTTTAAGTATTTATGTTATTGTAGTTATACATTTTTGATGTAGTTGAATTGTTGAATCGAGAGAGAGAATGCATATACTCATGTAACCTTTAATTTCTTACAATGCATATATTAAACCTTTCCTCGCATACATCTGTATTTGTGTTGTGCATAAAATGATAATTACTTAATTTTTGTTTATGCACAACTGGATGTTCTTGATTTATTTTATGTACATATTGCCAGTCTTATAATGAGCTTTATCATGATAATGACAATTAATGGAGGTATTGGTGGTGTGGCAGGCTGATGTGATGTAGGATTATATTGCTTAGTCGTAAGCTAACACTTGTATAGGCGGGTTTGTACATGTACCTGGAAATTGGTAGGCAGACTGGGACTTGTGCAAGAAGCTATTATTAGCCCCTTACACGTGCTGTCTACATGGGGTTTGTTGGAGGATCACATATGGTGTGCATGATCAGAACCATTCCTATTGGGTAGCATTGGCAGCTGAATTCAAATGGCCAACCAAAGTAGATGGTCTGGATGTAGCATCACATGATCATATAGAGTACCATGGATCGGTCACTTCTCTGGACGTTCCAAGGTACAGACATTGAGCACGCGGTCTCGGCATCCAACTAGTCTTATAGATTTATGCTGGCCCGCCACCACCCCTGACACCTCCCATTGGTGCCTACAGGGTGGGGTGTGCCCCTTGTATTTTCGTTACTTTTACTTCATTATTTTCTCATGGGGCTGCCATGGGCTAGGGTGTATTTTCCCCCAATCGGATACTCATCTGCTATACTAAAAACATAAAGGCCATGCCTGTTTAATACATTTCTCATACAGGTTTAAATAGACAAAAAAAAAAAAATAAGAATACTTTCTTCATGCTGGGATCAGCCTAGCTCTATTCCACTAATCTGGGATCAACCCAGAATACACTCCTATGCGGGGATCAGCCTAGCTTAGATTTACTTAAGATGGGATCAGCCCAGAATACACTATGCTGGGATCAGCCTAGCACATAGCCTACTTAATCTGGGATCAGCCCAGAATACACTAGAATGCTGGGATCAGCCTAGCAATACACTACTATGCTGGGATCAGCCTAGCACATAGCCTACTTAATCTGGGATCAGCCCAGAATACACTCTAATGCTGGGATCAGCCTAGCACAAATGTTATTCGAGCTGGGATCAGCCTAGCAGTCTACTTATGCTGGGATCAGCCCAGAATACACTAAATGCTGGGATCAGCCTAGTACAGATTCTACCGGAGCTGGGATCAGCCCAGAATACACCTGAATGACTAAGCACATAGCCCACTTAATCTGGGATCAGCCTAGAATACACTAAAATGCTGGGATCAGCCTAGCACAGATGTTACTTGAGCTGGGATCAGCCTAGCACAGTTTACTTATGCTGGGATCAGCCCAGAATACACTCTAATGCTGGGATCAGCCTAGCACCAATTGGGAATCATCATAGTCTCGTATAGTGTTTCATTCAGATTCTAGCCCATGAGTAGCCCCCACAGAGAGAGCCAAATATTTTATTTGTTTAAGTATTTATGTTATTGTAGTTATACATTTTTGATGTAGTTGAATTGTTGAATCGAGAGAGAGAATGCATATACTCATGTAACCTTTAATTTCTTACAATGCATATATTAAACCTTTCCTCGCATACATCTGTATTTGTGTTGTGCATAAATCCACTTTTGTCTCCCTCTTCACAGAAAGTATTGATGTATGAGCATTAATAAGGAATACGGCTTAGTAATGCTAGTTTAATAAATTAACAGATGAACCTGCTGACTCTCCTGATCTGAAATGATAACAATAACTCCCATCTGACTTGCAAATGACTTTAGAACAAAACTTAACCACAAAGACTTCAACACAGACCACACCCCTGGTACTGTCACTAAATGATGCATATATCCCTCTTTACGGGAGACTTGAGTATTCCTTTTTTTTATATGTCTTTGTATATTTTCTGTTTGTCTCCCTCTGAATGCCATTACAAGTCAACACCTCACAGCTCAACCCAATGTTTCTGATGCAGGCAATTAAAATAAGTTATAACGAAACCCAAACTTCTTATGTCCTTCAAGACACTAATGAAATTGTCTATCGACAGGTATAAGATCATCCTATCAGGATACATTCTGCGTGCACTCGATGTAATGAGACATACTTACTCAGACAAAGAGTGTGACCTTATTTTCTTTAATACAGGAAAGGAGAATTAGCCCCAATGTATTATGCTGAGCAGTCAGCATGTTCATTCTAGTGTGTGTGCACATATATTGCTCTGCAGGAAGAGTGTTACTATGTACATAATTGCAATTAATGTGAATATTTACATGTAACAGGTAATTTCATTAGTTAAAATGCCATCATGTAAGCACAGTAAGCTGTTAAGCTACTTTTTAGTGCTAAAAATAGAGTTGAGTGACCAACCAACCAAAAGTAACACAGAAAATTTTGATTGGTATGGAAGTTGATGGTAATAGAAGATAAAAGATTCAAATTGGTAGGTTTCTGGCTCATTTGCACTTAAAATCCCTTAACACAAGTAGAAAACTAGTTGTAGAATACAGTATAATCTTTTATTTCATTAAATTCAGTGAATTAATATGAAAGAATTTGCCCCAAATGCCAGATTGCCAGAATCGAGCAACTCAGCTGAAATGTATACGTGTTTGATCTGAGCTCTAAAGTTCCCACCATCAGTATAACTAGTGACTTGTAGAGCTAAGGTGACCTCAGTATAGTTCCCACCATCAGTATAACTAGTGACTTGTATAGCTATGGTGACCTCAGTATAGTTCCCACCATCAGTATAACTAGGGACTTGTAGAGTTAAGTTTAACTAGGGACTTGTAGAGCTAAGGTGACCTCAGTGTAGTTCCCACCATCTCAATAACTAGTGACTTGTAGAGCTAAGGTGACCTAAGTGTAGTTCCCATCATAAGTATAACTGGGGACTTGTAGAGCTAAGGTGACCTCAGTATAGTTCCCACCATCAATATAACTAGGGACTTGTAGAGCTAAGGTGACCTCAGCTTGGCATGTTGTTATCTTGGCATAGTTCATTGACAGCAATTGGAATGAAAGGGAAAATCTCTCTCTCTCTCTCACAGACAAGGAGCTGACAAAGTAATTAGACAGATTTATTAATCTCCTCAGTGCCTCTATAGAGGTAGGGGTATATAGTAATCCTTGTGTCCATCTGTCCATCCTTCCATCTGGAATAATTAGTCCCTCAGTTTTTGATGAATTGCCATGAAACTTGTTAAATATCATGGTCATCACCTGAAGATGTGCATATTGACAAATCATTTTGCTTCTACGCTTTTTATTAGAATTATTGCACTTTTGTCTTGTAGCTTAATGAAGTGTATGACAGTTTTGCTGAAGCACTAGTCCTGCAGTTTTTGATGGATTGCCATGAAACTTGTGAATATTATGGTCATCACCTGAAGATATGCATATCAACAAATCATTTTGCTCCAGCAATTTGCTTTAGAGTTATTGCCCTTTTCATCTTGTAGCATAATGTAGTGTATGATACAATCTCATTAGCACCATTAGTCCCACAATTTTTGAATGATTGCCATATGAAACTTGAATATGCACTTATGGACAAATCTCTTTGCTCCTGCAATTTTAGTAAGACTTATTTCCTTTTTTTGTCTAATAGCTTAATGAATTGTATGACACAGTCTTGTTAGGGCAACTAGTTTGGCAGTTTTTCATGGATTGCCATGAAACTTGGTAAATATCATTATGGTCAGTGCATGAAGACAAATCACTTTGCTTTTGCAATTTTTATTAGAGTTTTCGCTCTCTTTGTCTTGTATTTTAATGCAGTGTATGATACAATCTTGTTAGCGCCACTAGTCTTGCAGTTTTTGATGGATTACAATGAAACTTAGCAATATTATTGTCATCACCTGGAGTTGGACATGTATCTACAGTAATTAATGGTTCTCTAAAGCATCTCACAGTCATGGATCCCATCATTGGAAAAATTTCATTTATTAAATTTCTAATTTAATTTTAGTTTTTGGCTAATAATAATCCATTATTATGTGATTTTATATAAAACAATCCATTTCATTTCATGTTTTTTCTTCTTCATACAATATACCCGTTATTACATGTCCCTGCTATTAATATACCTAAGCAGTATAATAATGTACCCATGCAGTATAATAATGTACCCATGCAGTATAATAATGTACCCATGCAGTATAATAATGTCCCCATGTAGTATAATAATGTACCCATGTAGTATAATAATGTACCCATGCAGTATAATAATGTACCCATGCAGTATTATAATGTACCCATGCAGTATAATAATGTACCCATGTAGTATAATAATGTACCCATGCAGATATTTTCCCATACAAATGCAGTAACCTGTAAGTATACTTTTATGGCTGCAGTGAACAGCTGTATGAAGGGGGATAACTATAATTGTCTTAAGTTCCATGCATTAAAATTTTTCAAATATTGAACCATTACAAAGAAGTAGCTAGTGCAACAGATCCCCTGAAAATTAATTAAGGTATTTCACTTCAAATATTTCTTTACAGTTGAAAACCACTGGCAATAATTACTAATTCTTTCTTTTTCTATTGTCAAAAACCACCAATATCCCATGGGCATTTTTTTTATGTAATAATTTAGTTACAAAGAGAGAAATCTTACTGTCTATGACACGTGCAACTTGAAAATTGCATACATTTGATAAAAGTATGATGGTCCACATTTTATAAGACCACCCCTTCTCCAGTAAAAAGGTGGCCTTATAAAAAGGATAGCCACTCATGAGGGGAAAAGAATGGTTCAGATATATTATATTGGTGTCAGGCATGGTGGACTTATAAAAGGAGTGGTTTCTCAAGAGGGGGAACACTGTATATTCAACTAACAGTGCCTTTACAGTTTGAATCGATACTTACATGGAAGAATCCTGAGAAAATATTTCACAGAAAATTACTCCCATTGCAAAGAATATTGTGCCAGACCTCTGAGACTATTGCACATAAAATATGATATTCATTTCTTCCTAAATGAAACCGTACACAAAGTGGACTTATTGTGCTCTATGTTTTAACTGGAAGTGCACTCCAATTTACACACAAAGTGAACATGGTAGTTCAGTAAAGTCAACAAGATAATGTACTAAAATGAACAAGGTAGTGCACTAAAGTGAACAATGTAGTGCACTAAAGTGAACAAAGTGGTGCACAATAATAAATAAGGGTACATCAGACTGAACTTGGTTCTATACTGGAGATATCTTGATAGTTTGTTTTTGTGGGTTTAACGCTATTTTTCAGCACATGATAGGCTATATATGGCAGCCAGTATATTTGGTGGAGGAAGAACTCGGGGGAAAACCCCAATTAGAACCACTGACCCAAAGGAAGCTACTGGCAAGCTTTCTCACATAGCCACTTTGGCTGAGCCGAGACTTGAACCCACGTGGACTGAGGTGAGATGTCAGTGATCTGTAAAGGCGAGCCCCTTAGACCACTCAGCCACCCAGGACCCCAGATATCTTGATAGACATTTGTTGAGATAGGACATGACTTTAGGAATGCTTGTTGTTCTCCAAATGAACAAATGAGTGAACAGTGGCAGATCCTTTAAGGTGACTTAAATACAGAATTGTTATTTCAGCCTTAGTTAAATTTCAAAGAAATGCTTAATATGATTAGGATTTCCTCATCATTCATTTAAAGTTTTATCTTAAAAAAAATTTTATTTTCTATTTTGTTTATTTTCTAAAAGTGGCTGTAATCAAATGTACATGCACTGATTTCCTCTAGTAACTTTCATGATGTTGCTATTGCAGTGACAATAATAATGATAATGATAACAATAATAATGATGATTATGCTATGATGATAATGATGATGACAATAATAATGATGATTATGCTATGATGATGATGATAATGACAATAATGATGAGTATGCTATGATGATGATGATGATGATGAAAATAATAATGATGAGTATGCTATGATGATGATGAAAATAATAATGATGGGTATGCTATGATAATGATCATTATTATTAAAATTATTGGTGGTAGTGCAGATGTTTTAGTTGGAAGAATCTTGAGAAAGTAACTAGAATGTAATTTGACCCATTCATCGCTGTTCTTTTGTTGTTTCTGAAAATGCGAGCATGCATGAGTGTTGAAGTAATTTATATACATGTTTGTTACCTATCAAGAATACTCAGCAGCTAAATAGGACTTCACAAGAAATATTGCCAAAAAATCTTCACATGTAGTAAATTCTTTTGAGACAACAAAAGAAAAGTCATGAACTGGTTGAATCACAGATTTTTTAAACTGGATACTTACAAAGAAGAGGTCAATTTTAGTTGAAAAACTATATATTTTGTCTGCATTCTAGATCCCACTTATGCATGACTGAAAGGTTCCACTCATGGTTTCTCGTAGAATTTTGTGGTGCATGAGAAAGATTGGTGGTAGTGATATATGAGACATACCTTTTACATGCATTATTAACTAGATCAAACAGACAGGTGCTGTATTGTACAGGTAAATGGAAAAATATTTGAAAGCCTAGATTTTAATCTAAAAAAATATATTTTCAAGGTTGTGATGTAAAGTATTATGGACAAAAATACTTCAATGTGTCTGAAAATGGCAACAGTCAGATAATCAGCTTATTTTGTAAAGACTATGAATCAACCGAGGCTCCAGACTTTCAGTGCCGGCAAGGTACAGTACTATATATCCATCAGTTAATCAATCTGTCTATCTATCCATTCATATCCATCAGTTAATCAATCTGTCTATCTATCCATTCTTATCCATCAGTTAATCAATCTGTCTATCTATCCATTCTATCAGAAGATAGAGATTTCAAAGTTTGCACATTAGCAGGTTTGACTGATTTTAGTTCTTTATCTATCATTGCCACACACTGTCAATTTCTGCAATTAGAAAATATAAAAAATTCACATACATCTTTTAAGACCATTCATTGATCACCCTAGAAAATGTTGATTGCATCAGGGTAAGCATGCAGCAGCATCATAAAATGTTTTCAAAAATGCTCGTTATCATCACAAAAGTAAAAAAATTAATATCAGTGGAATACAAAAGAAGAACCGTATATACTCGCATATAATCTAATATCAACTGCAAACTGCATAGACCCAGATCTGCCATCGCATAATGCGGCAGTAGATCTGGGTCTATGCAGTTTGTAAGGACTAATCAGTAGAACAAACAACATAGATCCTGATCTGCCGACGCATTATGCAATGGCAGGTCAGGGTCTATGTTGTTTGCATTTTGGACCTGGCTTATATGCAAGTATATACTGTACATATATTTAGATAAGATTCTTTATTTCCCTAAGTTATAACAATTTAGTTAATGTTTATTGATGAAACTATTTTTTTTCTTGCTGAGAGTATACTATAGAAATATATATGAGCATCTCATGGGTAAGATGCAATTTTAATTCATGACATTTTTTTCATTACATGTTCTAGAAAATAACAAGAATGACAACAATCACAGCTAACAACAACTGATACTACTAGTACTACTACAATAAAAATAGTAGATTGCAATAGTGCCCTAGGAACTGTACACCATCATACACACCCCACCACCACCATCTCACCCACTGGTAACTGAGTAGATCTGAACCAAAATTTAACAAATATGGGAGATTTTGATCCGATCCACCAATTTCCACCCAAGTATATGAAATCTTCCATTTGCTGGTGAAACCTATCTTTTGTTTCTTATGATCTTGGAATTAGAGCCACCAATCTCTGATCTTTATAACCAGGCTAACATGGGGCTAGCCGACCATTGGGTAATTAAAAAATTTTGTGAAGGTGATGTGTCCATTTTTTAGAATGATTGTTTGGAATTTGCTTAACTTAAAAAGTAATGTGCATGTGTCACACATTTTGAGCTGGTCGTGGAAATGACTGAAATAGATATACCACACACTATGAGTAGACTCCAACATCGATGGCTGATCATATGATTATGTCAGTGCAAAGACAAAACCAGCATCAAAGGTTGCATGCCAGCAGTCAGGCCAAGTCAGGTACAAAAGATAACGGCTAAGTGAGTGAGTAATTATACTTCATTATTTTAATTAAATACCCAAGAATTAAGAACAGGTGTCATTTGAGAGATTGGGCTTTGAATTAGGTGACAGGATGTTTCCTTAAAAGATTAATTTTTAAAGGATATCAGGAAACACTCAAGCGTATCAGCACTGGTGCATTGCATGTTGGTAGGTTCTAAAGCATTGTGGGCTGAAATGATAGTGTATTGGGACCACTACAGTAAAAGGCCTTGGGGAGAACATTGCCATTGTATTATGTTTTAGTTTTTTAGTGTGACTCATCATGGGCTTTCTGTAGATATTCTCCAAGAGTGTGGCAGTTGTGTAATGTGTTAAAAATATTGTGTGACATGTAGATTGGTCCCTTATTATAAAGCCCATCAGTATAATACAGACCCTCACATTACATGGGAATTGGCATGGATTCTGTTAAATTGACTTAATCTAGTACTATCATTGTATAATACAGACCCTCACATTACATGGGGATTGGCATGGATTCTGTTAAATTGACTTAATCTAGTACTATCATTGTATAATACAGACGCTCACATTACATGGGGATTGGCATGGATTCTGTTAAATTGACTTAATCTAGTACTATCATTGTATAATACAGACCCTCACATTACATGGGGATTGGCATGGATTCTGTTAAATTGACTTAATCTAGTACTATCATTGTATAATACAGACGCTTACATTACATGGGGATTGGCATGGATTCTGTTAAATTGGCTTAATCTAGTACTATCATTGTATAATACAGACCCTTACATTACATGGGGATTGGCATGGATTCTGTTAAATTGTCTTAATCTAGTACTATCATTGTATAATACAGATGCTCACATTACATGGGGATTGGCATGGATTCTGTTAAATTGACTTAATCTAGTACTATCATTGTATAATACAGACCCTCACATTACATGGGGATTGGCATGGATTCTGTTAAATTGACTTAATCTAGTACTATCATTGTATAATACAGACCCTCACATTACATGGGGATTGGCATGGATTCTGTTAAATTGGCTTAATCTAGTACTATCATTGAATAATACAGGCCCTCACATTACATGGGAATTGGCATGGATTCTGTTAAATTGTCTTAATCTAGTACTATCATTGTATAATACAGACCCTTACATTACATGGAGATTGGCATGGATTCTGTTAAATTGACTTAATCTAGTACTATCATTGTATAATACAGACCCTCACATTACATGGAGATTGGCATGGATTCCATTAAATTGGCTTAATCTAGTACTATCATTGTTTCTTAATTCATTAGGGTCCCACGTTGAGATGCAGGAGCCCTATAGTAATCATCTTTTCCTTTCATCCATCTGTCCATCCATTCACACTTCTTGTAACCAGCATAGCTCTGCAAACCTTACATATATTTGGATGCCATATGGTTAATGAATGGTCTATTACATGTACATGTGCCTTTTAACTGTTTCATCTTTTCAGATCCAGTTTGCTCTTTTTCCATCGATAGACCTTCTCCTGTACAATAGATGCTTGTAACCAGCACAGTATAGGCACTTTTTAACATATTCTGATGTAATGTGGTGTGTATATTGTCTCATAGGCCTAGATGTGCCGTTTTATAGGTTTTGTCCTATCAATTCCATTTTGAATATAGTTATGTCCCTTAACAATTACCTAAATATCTTTATATAAGATACTGCTTATAACATAGCTCAGCAATCCTTTCACATAACTGGATGCCATTTGTTATGTGAATTGCCTATTACATGTAGATGTGCCTGTTAAAGGTTTCATTATTTCAGGTCCAGTTTTGATGGAGTAATTTTATATCACATACCTGGACCAAACTTTGTGGATAGCTTAATCCATTTGGGGTAAGGAAGAAGTCTGTCAATTTGGGGTCAAAAGGTTAAAGGTCAAGGTCACCATGACTAAAAGAAGAAAAATTATTTCTGCATAATAACATTAGTTCTGCATCACATATCTGGACCAAACTTTTGTGATAGCTTGCACTTGGGGTAAGGAAGAAGCCTGTTGATTTTGGGGTTAAAAGGTCAAGGGCACTGTGACTGAAGGAAGAGAAATGGTTACTGCACATTAACATTAGTTCTGCATCACATACCTGGACCAAACTTTGTTGATACCTTGCACTTGGGGTAAGAAGAAGCCTATCAATATGGGGTTAAAAGGGCAAAGGTCATGGTCACCATGACTGAAAGAAGAAAAATTATTTCTGCACAATAACATTAGTTCTGCATCACATATCTGGACCAAACTTTGGTGATATCTTGCACTTGGGGTAAGGAAGAAGCCTGTTGATTTTGGGGTTAAAAGGTCAAGGACACTGTGACTGAAGGAAGAGAAATGGTTAATACACAATAACATTAGTTCTGCATCACATACCTGGACCAAACTTTGTTGATACCTTGCACTTGGGGTAAGAAGAAGCCTATCAATATGGGTTTAAAAGGACAAAGGTCATGGTCACCATGACTGATTGAAGAATAATGGTTACTGCACAATAACATTAGTTCTGCATCACATATATGGACCAAACTTTGTGGATATCTTGCACTTGGGGTAAAGGAAGAAGCCTATTGAATTTGGCATCTGAAGGTCAAGGGTCAAGGTAACTGTGACTGAAGATACATGGTTTCTGCACAAAAATGTTAGTTCTCGACCATGTATCTTCAAAGTTTTGTAGAAACTTGCATCTTGTGGAAAAAAGAAGCCTACTGATTTGGGGTCAAAAGGTCAGTGGTGATGATCATTGTGACTCAAAGAAAAATGAGTTTTGCAGAATAACTTTTTTTCTAGAGTAAGTTCTTGACCTAACTTTTTGGATGGCTTGTACTTAGTGTAATAAAGAAATCTAAGTTCAGTTCAAGACCGCATACCTTGAGCAAAGATCCAGGTCACTGAGACCCATTGATCAATAATCTCCGGCATCAACCATGCCCTGCTAGTGCATATATAGTGCATATATTGAGGACTATTAAACATGGGGTGGGCGTGTTATGTGCTGTTCACAGTGCTCTTGTTGTATAGACTTATGACCCTTGACAATTAACTTTATAACTTCACATGGGATGTTGCTTGTCACCATAATAGCTCAAGAACCATTCAACATATTCTGATGCAGTTTGATATAAACATGACTTTTATATACCTCTTATGGGTTTAGTCTCATTTACATGAGTTATGGCCCCATGATTTCTTGTCCACCTGACTTGGGTTTCTGCAAAATAAATTCACCAAAATTTTCAACTAGATTTGGCATGTGTCTTCAGATTGATGAGACCTTGAGGAAGTTTGATTTTTAGTGTAATACAACATTTACAAGAGTTATGGCCCCTGATTGCCTGTCCTCCTGTCTGTGCTTTCCACAGCATAACTTTACTAAGTTTTCTTGCATTTCAACCAAATCTGGTGTGCAACTTTATATTGATGGGACTTTGAACGAGTTTAATTTCAGGTGCTTCAAAATATCATTTAGAAGAGTTATGGCCCCTGATTGCCTATCCTCCTGACGTTGCTTTCTGCAGGATAACTTTTACTAAGGAATATTGCATTTCAGCCAAAGTTATCATGCACCTGTATACTGATGATACATAGAATGAGTAGGATTTCAGCATTCCACATCATCATTTAGAAGAGTTATGTCCCCTGTATGGCCATCTTCTTCTAACATTGGTTTTCCAACACAAGTTCTTCTTTGTAAGACAATGCCAAGCAAATTGTAGAGACCAGGGCCTCCCACTTGCTTTTAGTATCAGGTTGATAAGAACCAATTTAAATCTAGTTTTACATCATTGAAAACCCTATTTTTGTTGTCAAGCCCACATAGTGAGAAGTGAGATACAGAAGTCACTTTTTCACCATCAACATTTTAAAAAGTTTTTCGTTTCAAGTTTTTCATCTGCATACATTTCCTAAACTCTTTGATAGATTCTCATCAAATTTTAATGAATCTAAAACAATTCATTTTATGACATGTTCATTTGCCCCTATGACACTGTGTCAAGGTCAGTCATAAAGTTTGTGTTAAGATTTACGTTACAGTTTTTTCATTTGATAGCATTTCCTAAACTCCTTGATAGATTCTCATAGCATGAATCATTATGAAGCTAAGACGGTTAATTCTGTGACACACTTGCTCGCCTTTTTTACCTTGGAGTAAAGGTCACACCTATGGAATTTTTGTTTAAGGTTTTGGTTAAGTTTTTTAATTTGATTATATTTGCTAAATCCCTTGATCGACTTTATTCATACACTGCATGAATCATTATGAAGCTAAGATGATTCATTCTGTGACATGCTTGCTCAACCTTTTGACCTTGGGGTGAAGGTCACACATTTTAAAGCAACTTTGATCATCGGTTTCACATGCAGGCCCTGACCTTGTGTTTTTGTATGCAAAATACTCCATTATCAGTGTTGTAATTAGGATACACTGTATAAATCATCCTGAATCTTTATAGTTTGATACCCAGTATATATATATATATATATATAAAATGTAAATAATATAAATAATACTATAAACATAATATATAATATGCTATAAGCATAGAATACTTGTGACATTAATCTTCCAGTGTTCGAAATTAACTTTCAGAACGTGCTGAACTTCTTCCCAGTAGTACCTAAATGAATAGCAAAATCCTTTAAACAGTTACTGTTTTGCTCTGAAAAATGCTGGTTTTAGTCCACCAGACAGGCAAGAATTTTGAGCTCTGTATACTTGAGGTATACATGAAGGATCACAGTGCTATTGGCATGTTTCTGAATCATAACATTAAAATTGTCATGGTTCTCCCAAAACAAAGAGTGTACCTATTTTTAAATATATTAGATTAGGACCCAATTACAAAAGTCAGCTGATAAAAGTGTGCCAATCTACATAATTGTGAGCACAGAATTAATTCAGTGATGATGATTATGCTCTACATGAAAGTGTGTGTATAAACACAGGACTGTGCATATTTTTTTTCATCCACTTGTTTCTGAAAATTCACTTGTCCCACCTACCTTTTAACTTGTCCCAAATTTAAATCACTTGTTAAGATTTGATGAGATGTTTGCACTTTAATCCATTGAAAGAATAAACAAAATAATGTACAACATATTTATTTTTTTTAAAGATTTTAATTTTTGAAAAACATAGGTTGATATTATACATTGTGTTATAGGTTGATATTATACATTGTGTTACATCAGAGATGTTCAGTTTTCCATTGTCCAGGTTTCTTATATGCACTATTTCTTGATCCAATATGGTAGCATCAGTACATGTACTTCCATCAGCAAGAATGGAAAGGAATTTACTGGAATTCAGACTTTCCCTAACTGCACGGGCCTTGTGAGGTCCAGAACTGTCATGAGACTTGATTGGTTTAATCCTGAAATTGTCAGTTCCATTGACAAATACACTGGTTGAATTTTCAACCTGTGCCAGTTCGGGATATTGTTTGCAATAACTGCAAAACATTTTAGCTTCCGAGTCAATGAATTCCAGCCAGGGATAACTATGCAGTCAAGCGATAATATAATGTGCGGACATGCAAGAGTTATCAATGACCACTGGTAGGTGTGATACTGGCTGTAAATAAATACATGGAGATATAGAATCAAGCATTCAGTATGCCTGGAGACCATGAACGGCCAGTCAAAGGTAGATAAAGTGATTATGGCATGAAAATAGGCACTTACCCAACTCTTTTAAAAATGACAAAAAGCACTTGTCCTGAACTAGCGACTTTGAAACTTTTATTTGCCCAACTTCGAAAATGAATAGTCTAGGATGTCGAGCTATGGGATTTGCTCAGCCCTGAAACATGTAGTACGTTTTGTAACTCTATTTTGTACACGATTGTTAGTTTGAATTCTTGTTCATCTTATTCTTATTTCTATTCTTGTTTGTTGTTATTCTTTTTCTTCTTCTTATTTTCTTAGGTTGGAGAGGAAAACGATGTAATGAAGCAAATCAAAGAAGTGTAAGTTAAGAACACTTTGAGAGATTTTTTCTTTTTTCCAATTCATGAAATGGGATAATAGTCAATATTTTAAATGGTACATTCAGTTTATTCTAATGAAAAAGTAATAGGCACAAATTTACCTGTATTGTTCAGTAGATTCCAAAGGCAAAATCCAAATTACCTTTCTTGTGCAATATTCATGTGATCTCTGTATAAAGTACCAGTATTTATAGTTTGCGAACAGTCATGCATCATAAGTAATAACAAAGGCTTGTACACCATATATTTTCTGGCCTTTGCTCAGAATTTTGAGTAAGAAATATTACTCTAGTCTTTAATATCTTACTTGTAATTTACAAATCCAGTCCTTTGATTGGTCAGAATATTTGGAGTCAAGTTTGATTGGTCAGAATATTTGGATTCAAGTAAAGTTTATGACAGAGGGACTATTTATCAGCAGACAGAACATACATACCTGATTGGAAGTCACAAAGTTAAATTTTAATATCTTATTTGAAGGTGATGAATTTAGTCAAACAATCACAGACAATTGATTCTCATGCTTACTTAAAGCACCAAGATTTCTATTGTTTGGTTATAAAGAATGCTGATATTATTTTAAAAAATGATAATTGTTTTCAAATAATTTTACTACTGTCTTTCTTGAGAATGGTGAATCTAAGGTATCGCTTCAAGATGGCAATGGCAATATTGACAGAAATGGCATTTATGTTCAGAGCCTATGATACAACTTATTAAAGGTCATATATCTTCTACATCAACGACTCTTTTTCATGAAACTTTTGGAATAATACCAGTATTACTTTGTGTCCAAAGTTATACGCTGATATACATGTTCTAAGAGTTCCTGCTTTGACTGTGTATATCTTAACACCATTCACATGTAAGACACCAAATTCCATGGTTCACTTCAATATCCTTAGCACTAATACTGTATATACTCACGTATAATCCGATACCAACTGCAAACTGCATAGACCCAGATCAGGGTATATGCAGTTTGTAAGGACTTATCAGTAAAACAAACAACATAGACCCTGATCTGCCGGTGTATTATGCGATGGCAGATCAGGGTCTATGTTGTTTCCATTTGGATCAGTCTTATATGCGAGTATATATGGTAATTAGCCTAGAGATTATACAAATTATTGTCTGCACAGAAAGATAGCTCGCCCTCGTAAAAAAAATATTCTTGTTTTTGCAGATTGTCTGCAAATGTTTCCAGTGTTATAGTCTGTGCGAGGCTAATACAGACTGCTCAGAAATGATGTATTTGGAGGAAAAAAAATGTTTATGTCTCAAACATAATGTGACACATTGTCTACAGGAGTCTCGTGTATGTAGCTCACAGATCGAAGGAAAACAATGTCTATGTGATGTCGATATACAGTTAGCAGAAGGTAAGAACATCAGAAAAGAAAAGTATACACAATGGTCCCTCTCTATTAAGCACCTCAGTATTATACGATTGCTCATATCACACGGGTATGGTCATGGATCCCATTTAGGGGATGACAGTAATTTTATATTGAACTTACCTCAGTACACCTGTCTCTCGATAGCTCGGGACAAATGATTTCCAAAAACTTAGACCACACTATAATTGGGGCACCAGTTACCAAGGGACCTAAAAAAAATTAAGAAGGGCATTGAGAATACGGAGGGAGGGGGTGTGACAGGGATGTTCAATGGCTGAATACTCATTTTATAATTACGTTTGGGAATAACTGTCAATTAAGACCTTTTTTCTCATGAAGTTGTTCGCTTCTTCTGTATAAATTACCTTTATTTTCAATATACCCAACCTCTGAAAGATGAAAACATTGTGCATTACATCACTGCTTTTTGTTGTTAATTCACAACAAAACACGATTCTTTTTTTTTTTTTTAAATAGGGACATTTATTTCATGAAGCTTCCATCAACTTCAAAACTTGATTTTTTATTGTTATATTAGTAAAACATTGATGCTGTGATTTCATTGCAAGTAATAGTAAAACTTATTATCATCCTTGATAAAATCTTCGAGTGCCAATTCAGGAATTTTAAGTTCACTATAATGAACATTATCTGGGAAACAAAGCTTTTTATTCATCAAGTACTCATTTTGCTTGGTTGCTTTGCTGTCTTTGATCACATTTGTGAATGTGTAGGCTATTTTAAGGTAGTTTAATTATATTACTTGTGTAATAATATTTATAACAGTGTTCGATTCAACTTTACAGGTACTATCCACTGTTTTCGATGATAAAACAATTGATATATCAAGGTTTCAATTACCAATTTCGATTGCAATTTTCTTCAATTTCAACAAATAGGGGCCAATTTTTGGGGTATTTTCTAGTAAAAAATCTATGCGATCCATGCATGACCCAGCGTTATAAGTGGGTTTGCGAGTTATCCAGGTTCTAGTTATTGAGGGATTGTGTATAAGGCAACCTCACTAATAACATGGTATACTTTTATGGCTTACTTATACAGCATTATAGTGAAGGTTCACAGTACATGCATGTTCAATTTTTACAAAATAAGTACAATTCTTCCTCATTATGCTGCTGTTCATGGGAGTCATAAATGTGGAGTACCTTATAGGTTTGGTTGCCTTGTATTGAGGCATTTTATGCATAATATTACTGTTAAATAATGGAATGGGAGCCATGACCATACACACTTTATTGAAGGGACTGCATTATAATGAGGTACCTTATAGTGAGAGAGTACTGTATATTACATTACGGTATATACTCGTGTATAAGCCAATACCAACTATGAACTGCATAGACCCAGATCTGCTGTCGCATTGTGTGATGGCAGATCTGGGTCTATGCAGTTTGTAAAGATAACTCAGTAGAACAAACAACATAGACCCTAATCTGTTTGTGCATTATGCGCTGGCAGAACAGGGTCTATGTTGTTTGCATTTGGACCCAGTTTATATGCAAGTATATATGGTTGTTACATTTAACATTTCTTGAGCAAAAAGTAAGGCAAAGAACAGCTGCTGAGGATGAACTTTTGGGGATGAAAAGCAAAATAATATTGGCTGACTGTTATGTTCCTTTGGTGTCAGGTTTGAAGTAAACAATAGGATTTTTTCACTTTTCATTGTTTAAATTAAAATTCATCAGAGAAGTTTTGGCATACAAAACTTATGAAAATATGAAAAGTGTGTGATACACCCATAAAACTGCATTGTAATAATGCATAATGCAATGGATTTGTGACCAATATGGTAATGTAACAGTGTCTTGCATTATTTAAGAATTGAATTTCATATTTTTGCAGCATTCATGAAGTCTTGAAGCTTGATAATTGATTACACATGGTATGAATGGCCATAGTGAAGCCATTAAGAAACCTTTGAATACCTATAATCATCCGACTGATGTAGACTGTATTCTGAATTTATTGTACTTAACCATCTTAGTTTTCTGATGCATGTTTTACACACTTTTGTTTTAGATATGAAAGTTCAAAGAGCTTTAACTAATGGTGGTACAAGCATAGGTAAAAGTATCTTCTTATAGTACTGCATACTAATTTTTCTGCTGCTGTCCTCCTCCTTTTTCTCCCACTACTTCTATTTCTACTACTTCTGTCCTACTACTTCTTCTATTTCTACTACTTCTGTCCTACTACTTCTATTTCTACTACTTCTGTCCCAACTACTTCTTTTATTTCTATTACTTCTGTCTCTACTTCTATTTCTACTACTTCTGTCCCTACTACTTCTTTTATTTCTACCGCTTCTGTCCCTACTACTTCTTCTATTTCTACTACTTTTGTCTCTACTACTTCTGTACCTACTTCTTCTATTTCTACTACTTCTGTACCTACTACTTCTGTCTCTAACTTCTGTACCTACTACTTCTTCTATTTCTACTTCTTCTGTCTTTACTACTTCTTCTATTTCTACTACTTCTGTCTCTACTACTTTTGTACCCACTACTTCTTCTATTTCTACTACTTCTGTCCCTACTACTTCCTCGTGGTACTTTCTCACTCACATTATTTCTTCATCTTCTTGAATTTTTCTTCTTCATCTCTTATTCTTTCCTTATTATTACATGTCCTTGCCTGTAAATAATTTTTTTAAACTTGAGTTTGAGCTTGAGCTTCATTATCAACCAATCAAAAATGAAGTTACAAAAGTAAAGTTAGTTGTGTTTGTTGAGCATAAACAAAAACTCATGCCCATTTGTTTTATGATGTCCAGACTCATCCTAGTGAATTGTAAATTGAAAATTCTATAGTTAGATCTTCTTACCACTCCACATCAGCTGAAAATTTTCAGTAAAAAATCAAACATGGTATTTCATACACATACACCAAGAACATGATGATAATGATGCTTCTCTGTGCCATATTGGCTTCATAAATTTTTTTTCACTCTTTCAGAACCATTTACCAGTACATCCAAAAGAAATAATATAGTTTTGGGGGTAAGTGAATTTTGTCTTATCTGAGAAAAACAGTAGTCCCTCATTCATGGCATAGATTTTAAGGGGGTTAGTAAAACTGTTATACTTTCCAATGTTAAATTCAGAGAAATCTGGCCATTTTAATCAAAACAAACCACCCTTTTAAACTTGACTCCCCATAGCCCAATAAATCAGACCCCAAACCTGTATCAGTATGTTGGATGGTTTTTGGTATGATCTCACCTATACATACAACACTGCAATTATTGCAGACAGATTTGTCTGCAACACATAAGTGCACATGTGGATTGTATTTAGACACCAGTATATCTCACAGCTCTTGAATTACTGTCAGTTTAAGGGACCTTTTGGCAATCTTTACAGCATATTTCCTTATCAAATCCAATGTTTGACAACTTGTTAATCATGTGATCATAACTCAAGAGCTGGGAGAAATACTGGTAAGAGTCTAAAATCAATTGAAATGTGCACTTGTGTGTTGCAGCCAAATATGTGAGCAATAATTGCAGAATTTTGTATATATGTGATTTTTAGATCCCCAAGCAACCAGCATACCAATACAGGTTAGGGGTCTGATTTATTTTACCAGAATCCTGGTTCTGCCTGTGCTCACTATAACGCTGTTCAAAGGAGCCATAAAAGTGTGCTGTGTTATAAGTAAAACTTGCCCACATTTTATACAAAGTTGGGGATTGGCTTTTGGCTTATCAAGCGTGGACATGTCATAGCGGAATTGTAGTACTTGACAACAGCATTCTTGTTGCACTCTTTATGTTCATCATAATATTTGTTGATTCTGTGTCAATCTTTTTGCATCTGACTTTGTTCTTTGGACATTGTTATATGAACAGTAAATAAACTTGATGACTAATTATCTTACAAAGAGTGCCAGTGGCACTGACCAATCTTACAAAGAGTCCCACTAGCACTGACCAATCTTACAAAGAGTGCCACTGGCACTGACCAATCCCAGAAATGGGTCACAGAGACAGACTTCATTGTTTTTTTCATTTTCATTCACTCATTATCTATGACTTATTTTATATATAGTCATGAAACTTGATAAGTGCATTAATCTGAAGAATACATCTTAATCCCCAAACTAGGTCACATTGATCAAAATTTCTCATTCTTATAATTATGTTAAATTTCTACACTTAGCACTATTTCTTGAAAAATTATTGCATGAATATTCGTGATTTCTTTTTTAGTGGATTCATCTTAAGGAGTAGAGTCACTACTATAAAAAATGTAAATCACATTTTCTTACTTTCATGCTAAAATGACAAAATATTTTTCATTTTGCACCATGTCTGGTACTGTAGTATCAGAAATTTGTGTTAGGGACCAATTTTTGTGGTTTTCGTTGTTGTTCCGAACCATGAATTTAAATACCCAACAACAAATTTGCCACGTATGATGATGCGCCTCCCCCCCCCCCCCCAGCCCATTTTCGTACTGTGTTTCGTTCCTAGAGATTAACAAAATTACTGGCATTTTATAAATCAACTTCAGTACCGTAATCTGGTAATAAAATATTAGCTTTTACATGTGTTTGTTTTATTTTAACCCTTTGAAAAAAGAATTATAAATAATTTTATATGGGTTCAACGCACACATATCGATAAGGTATCCAATAGCTGTAATTTCCACTCACTGCCTTAAATCGATATGTGAGATAAGTGAGGATAGAGAGAAATTAGAAAAAGCATAAGGTATTCAGACACATGTATTACTAAAAATGAAAGAAAGAAGAATAAAAAATACTAGTATATGAAAATTAAATTTAATACCTATTCAAATTGATCCTTCATTCAAGTGCAACTGTTATTGAAAAATTTAAATCCTCCTGAAAGCACCTTTCATTTTATCCATGCATTTTTAATCCAAAAGAACAAGTCTGTAAAATACTAGAACTATTGCTTGAAGCACTATTATTAATGAAACACTATGTATATACACTAATTACAGCAGAGTGTTAAAGCTTGAAGCCCTGTTATTATTGAAACACTATGTATATACACTAATTACAGCAGAGTGTTAAAGCTTGAAGCACTATTATTAATGAAACACTACGTATATACACTAATTACAGCAGAGTGTTAAAGCTTGAAGCACTATTATTAATGAAACACTACGTATATACACTAATTACAGCAGAGTGTTAAAGCTTGAAGCACTATTATTAATGAAACACTATGTATATACACTAATTACAGCAGAGTGTTAAAGCTTGAAGCACTATTATTAATGAAACACTACGTATATACACTAATTACAGCAGAGTGTTAAAGCTTGATTAATGAAACACTACGTATATACACTAATTACAGCAGAGTGTTAAAGCTTGAAGCACTATTATTAATGAAACACTATGTATATACACTAATTACAGCAGAGTGTTAAAGCTCACACCTCACTGATTTTCGGACAAAGCCACTGTATCAACATCATGTCAGTCAAGTCTCATGGTACTCACAAATGCTTGTCAGGTATATAATCCCCAAGTTGCAGAATTAAACAAGTCCAGCTTTCTCAAGGTCCGATCTTACTCTCATTGTTGAGCAAGCTGCAATTATCCATGTGGCATGAATCAGCTTGATTAATGAGGTTGCAAGGTTCACTAATATAGTGCACTGATTGTCACTAGTAACATCTTCTTTTTCCCTGATTGCTTCCATGATCTATTTACCATACCACTTGTAGAAGTGTGATTTTAATTCTTCTTTGTACTCTTTATTTATTGTGAAGGGTAGTAGTTGAAGTTGGTTGTTACAGGAGGCAGGCACAAGCAATGGAGTGATTCCACTGTCTTTCAATTTAGTTAGCATCTTCACACTTTGGTGGGCTCTAAACACATCAAATATTGCCACTGCCTGCTGATTGCATTGAGCAACGGGCAGCCAGTCACGTGTTTTGTTCACTGTATGGATAGTGATTTAAGTAAGAGATCATACAGATATACTTTAATAACCGACTGGCTTAGTGTTGTTGGCTGTGTTAGCTTTCTTAGATGTTGAGCACTCAGACGAAAACATGGTGTAAGTGATTGATCTTGACAGGTGTTTTATTTGTGTTCATAGAAGTGGTAGTATTGTTTTAGTGTTGTTGGCTGTGTCGGCTTCCATTGATGTTATTCACTTGGACGAAAACACAGTGTAAGTATTGAACTTGTCAGGTCTTTGATTTGTGCTCATACATGTGGTAATACTGTTTTAAACATTCAAGTGACTACCGTTTGCATCGGCATAGTTTTATTCTTTTATATTTGTTATTTTGGGTATTTGTAGAGGTTAAACCATGATATTAAATACTTACTAATATGCAAACTTTGACAGACAAAAGCACAAATTTAAGTACCCATGAAAATGTATTTTTTTTTAAATTTTTTTTTACAAAACCATGAAAATTAAGCCCCACAAAAATAAATGATACTACAGTATATGGTCTCTTGTGCACTAATGAACTGAGACATGTACCGGTATTTATCTTGAAATTAACATAATAGTACTAACCACAACTCTAACAAGCCAGTGCTCATTTACACTGAAAGTTTTTTTTTATTTTTTATGTGAACTCAACTAAAAAGCTTTTTGATGATGTACCACCAAAGAAAATATTAGTCTTTGTAAAATATTGCAATTTCTATAACAAATTTTGACCATATTTTAAGGATTTTATGTTGTTTACCTGTCTTTTTTTATATACCTTTTAAAGAATTTTAACATCTTTACCTTTTATAATTTATCCTTGTAGGAGTACATGTTTGTGTTTATTTGGAAGGGTTTATCTTCCTTAAGTTGTTTATACAATTGTTAACTTTACATTTCAAGAACTTAATTTTTAATGGGCACTGCATAGCCAGTATTGTGCTGACATGCAGTTAAACCCTACACACAGATGCATACATGCATATCATTTACATATCATTTATACGGATTGTGACAGTACCTGAAATTGCCGTTGTCTCAATTAAGTATCACTTTTAAATAGTGGTTGCATTAACAGAAATTGCATTTATATTAATGTCTTTGCTTAACATAATGTGCTTATAGATCATGGTCTACAGTGTTAATTCTATGTACAATTCAATCAAACAATATAGACTTAGAACAGCCAGCACATAATGTACTGGCAAATCTTGGTTTACACTGTTTGCAGTTGGGCTAATATGTTAGATTTACTGTAAATCACACAACTTTAGCAAACATAAAATTGAATTTGGCAAGGAAATCAATTATCACAAAAATTGTATGCATGTAAAATTTTTGTGATGAGATCATACTTGTAATGTGTAATTTACACTGTAAATACCCATGACTAGTAACATTTTTCAACATGTACAAATATTAGACACCCATTAAACCACGAGATGATTTTTACTATTTTCTTTGTATAAGATTAACATTATAAAACATTACATTCAAAAATCTGATTTTGCCATCAGTAATTTTGTAACATTTTATTTTGCTAAACTGCTGAAATTAAAATTAACATTACATTCAAACATTTGGTTTTGCCCATCAGTAATTTTGTAACATTTGATTTCCCTAAAATGTAATGAAACTAAAATGTTGTGATAGATAAAATATTTTTACTTTTATTGCAGATATTTTTGTGCCTAATATGTCTTCGCCAGTCAAGATGAGAGGATCATACAAGAATCCAAGAATGAATAAACAATATTTCAGTATTTTTCTCCCTGTATCATGGTTAAAAAACTGTTTTTGTTCTTGTAGATACTTTATGCATATCAGTATATACTTTGCTTATTTGTGTATTTTAATATTTTTGACTCTGGTTAATAGACTCCTGAAGATGGCAACATCAATTTTTAGCTCTACTGGTCATATACCAGAAGAGCTTATGGGATGGTCTTTCATCCGTTGTCCATCTGTTCATTAGCACCAGTTTGTTATCGCTATTACTCCTAAACTACATGGAGGATTGCCATTAAACTTTATACACACATTCATGCCATGGTCTGGTTGGTCCTAAATCAAAATGGTGCTGCTCGGACATCCTATATGGCCACCACAGTGGCCATCTTGAACAATTTTTTATTGCTACTCCTCCTATATGGATGGTCATATCAACATGGGATTTTTACTAAAAGACTTCTTATGATGTCTGGCTGGTCCTAAATGAAAATGGTGTCAATCTGATGTCCAGTATGGTTGCCACAGCAGCAATCTTGAAAATTTTTTATTGCTACTCCTTCTGAACAGAAAGTCATATTGAAATCAAATGAAAATAACTAACCATCAGTATGGCCATCATGGTGGCTATCATGAAAATATCTCCACTCCTCCCAAATGGATGGCTATATCAACATGGGGTTTCACCAATAAAATTCTTATGATACCTAGTTGGTCATAAATGAAAATGATGCCAGTTGTACATCCAGCATGGCTACCATGATGGCTGTCTTGAAAAAATCTTGTTGTCACTACTCATCCTGGATGGATGATCATTATGAAATGGTGGTTTCACCCAAAGACTTCTAATGATGTCTGCTTTGTCCTAAATAAAAATAGTGCCAATCTGACATCCAGTATGTCCAGTACAGCAGCTAATTTGAAAATCTTGTTATCACTGAAGAATATCAGATGTGGTTTCAACCCTCAGCAAATTAACCTATTGTCATATGTTGTCACACCTACTGCAAATTAACCTATTGCCATATGTTGTCACATCTACAGCAAATTAACCTATTGCCATATGTTCTCACACCTACTGCAAATTAACCTATTGCCATATGTTGTCACACCTACTGCAATTAACCTATTGCCATACATCATTAAAACTCAAATACATGCTTGATACTTGTCTACTAATACTACATACCTGCTCTGTCACACCTTGCCACTCAAAAACAAAAAAACCAATGTTAAACTGCAAAACAATCTTGACCTGCAAAACACAAATTCCTAAATATGCATCACTGACAAATGGAAGGGGTTGGGGGGAGGGGGGACATCATCAAACACTACTAAAAAATAGTATACTTCAAAAGAATTTTCAGATTTGGGAAATTGTTTGGAGCTAATTAAAACATTCAGCAAGGTATGAACAAGTAATTAACCATTTTTATTGCAAACTGAATCTAGTAGAATGCACAAGGGCTGCTACTGAAAGCACATCTAGTCAGGAAAAGGGTGCAATTTGCAGGGGAAGTAACTGTGTATTATAGTTGAGAAAACAGAATTGCTAAATCACAGATAAAAAAATCTATAATTAACATCTGGTACTAGAATCAAAGTATATCTTTTTTCAGAAATAAAATGAAATAAAAAAAGTGAGATAAATAAAATCATAAGTCATATTGTCGTTATTGGTAAAAAAAATAGTTAAAAGAATGAACAAAATAAAACAAAAATACCAAAATAATAGCATTCATAGTCACAGCTTGTTTGCTGTCACATCTTTTATCATTATGCAAAGGCCAGAACAGTTATATTTCATTGTATTGATCAATTAATATCATCTTACTTCATTTAAATTTGCTGTCAAACACGGCTACTAGAGTCAAAGAAAATATTAATTAGCTAATTTTGAATTCATTATATCAGTTACCGAGGCTAGGTGTAATAATCCTACTTTCAACCATAAAACCCACCAAATAAGTTGGAGAAGCCCTTTACCACTGTCTAGAAAGTGGCAAGTATGATACTATCACCAGGTATGGTGTGAAACATTATGTAATTATAGGCACATGGAAAGCTTGTTACACGTTCAGGGCTAAGGTACCGTAATCACGGTAAGTCTTGGGACACCCTTAATTATTTTCAAAAGTAATTTTTTTATGACCTATAAAAGTTGGGACACGAAGTTAAAGCAATTTTTTCATGTACTATAAGTCTTGGGACACCTAAAAAAAAAAAAAATTCTACTGATCGATCGGTGTATTTTATCGATCGTAACCTCATGTAAAATAAACAGGCCTTCGTGGTTGTTAAGGGACTCTCACTATGAATTATTGCATGGAAATATTAAAAATTATTACAATTTGTTTGAAGAGTCAATAAACATATCGAATTTTCTCTATTTTCTTATTATTTCTATGAAATTAAAATATGTATAATTTAATCAGACGATGACAAGAACTGAGCATTAGCGGTATGTTATACCCATTCAACAATAACTTCTCCCTATTGTGCTCTAGTTTACTATTGTCAGTTTGTGCATTATTGCATTAAAATTGTCGAAAGTCACCTGTAATTATTGGGGAGGTTTTTTTACCCTGAAAATGAAAATACCAAATTCATTACAATGTGATACCAGGATGAGAACAATGAAAATGGTGTTTATTTCAACCCCAGCATTTGTATTGTTCGCATGTTTACATCATGGAGTCACCACGTGCACATTGAAGATTTTACTTGTGATGAATGAAGTACATACATTTGATTCGAATCATAGGCACCACTGCACTAAACTTAAATAATATCTTTAAAATACGATAAAGAAGTTCAAGAAATAATGCTTTAAAAATAAAAACTCCGTGGTAGTTTGCTTTGATGTAAGCGACCTTAATTAAGTCCCGTTTACTCAGTTACGGTAATCGTGCTAATATTACGCAATAGAAGCCAATCACACATCAAAGTACCGGCATTGCCGCCGGACAAAATTCCTCTTTACCCAAGCCAGTTTCAGGGTTTTAACAATTAACTGGCCTGGATTGCTGTCGGAAAACAAAAGACAAATCCGCCAATTATAAACAAAGGAGACGCCAAACAACCAGCTTGCCAAAATCAAAAGTGGAATGAATAATGCGTGGAAAATTATCATTTTGTGAAGCCGAAACGCTAAACTAAAATGGATCAATGATGCTCTTAATTGATCTATTCAGAATTTTAACATATATTATATATGACAAGTTATTTGAATTTATGCTGGTTATGTGCTTTATAAAATTAAACACGCGTGCCTTTTCATATAGATTACATCACTTTGTAGGATCGCTTATACCACTGAAAAACAGTAACTGTTGAGCACGTGAATCCACATAAATGAAACAGCAATGAACGTGTAGCTGAAATGTTATCTGGAAGAATGCGATTTGGTAAAAATGATGAATAAAGCAAAATCTGCATCGAATATTTTTGGGAATAAACAAGGATATAAGTGACGCCAAGTACGATTTGCACTGTGTAAGTACTGCACACTATAGTACAGGTCTTCCCTTAAATATAAGCGGCCCGTGAATTATGAAGTCTTTTTTACCTTTATTTTAAATAATGTTGGAGAAAACGGAAAATATGCACATGCAAAATAATAACATAAACAATCATAGTATTGTATAACAGTTTATTGACAAATGACGTGGTAACTGAACGAGCTGGTCACTGCTGTGTGACGTATGGCGATCTTCCCAATTTTGTCTACAAGTTTTGGGACACCGAAAATTTTATATATTTTACAGGCATATAAGTCTTGGGACAAGAAAATTCTGGCCCCTTATTGGTTGACTGAAAATTAGATAATCAGTAGGCGTAGTACGTCATATTCGGTCGACCAATGAGAGGGCCGTATTCCATTCGGCTCGTTGCACTTGCATATTAAGCGGGCGCGATCATGGCCATGTCACCGGTAGCGTGGGAAAATAGTCTGGCATTCCTTAAAGTTGTGGTAGTAAGTCAAACTTTGTATAGGCGTAAAAAGTCGAATGCCTGAGCTAAACATCGGTACCAAATTTATTACGCCACGCGATGTGTAGCTCGAAATATCAGCGTCAATTCTTAAATAGTTTGCGCCAGAAAGGAGAGAAGTGTCCTCCCTTGTAGTATTATATAGTACATGTATGACTGATAGATAAGTTGTAAGCAACAATACAAGCCCCTGTGCTTCAATCAATCCTGGATAATAAATGTGTGTGTGTGTGTGTGTGTGTGTGTGTGTGTGTGTGTGTGTGTATGAGAGAGAGAGAGAGAGAGAGAGAGAGAGAGAGAGAGAGAGAGAGAGAATCAGGTTCATATTTTCAAAATTGATTTATTCCTTATCGAACTTTATTGAAACGCATAGATGCTGCTGCTGATTCTGTAGTTGTGGTGGTGGTGGTTTCAGTTATGATGATGATGTTGATGATGAAGTCACGATACTTACGTAAAGCATGTGATAGAGAAGTGTGAATATAAAAGATATTTTAGGGTGGCGTGGAGTTCACTGTTTGTTTTTTTTTTTTGTTTTTTTTTGTTTTGTTTTAATCAAAGCGGAAGTTAACTACAAGTTTTCTCTGACCTTTCTCACCTCGTAGGTATCTGAGCACTTACTCGGACTAAGCGGAAGTTTATATCGTTGTGACATAATTGAACTTGTTTCGTTTCTTGGTTGTGTTAAGAATATCTAAACGAATCGTTCTTCATTATTTACGTATAAAATTGATGTTTTGTTGTGATTTTGTAACAGCTGTGAAAGGAAATCGAATGATTTTGTACAAAATGATTTATATTCAGTTGCTATTCTTGTTATGATGTCACGCTGACTTTTCTTGCACATACATGTATCATAGCCACCTAATACTTTTTGCATTCATCTTAAATAAAAACATTGTATATATTTGGAAGAAAAAAAAACAAAACAAAAAAAAAAAAACAGACTCTAACATTATACAAAGCGGATGCAAATGATTTGTACTTCACTGAAACTCATCGTTTCGAATTGAAAAATGAAATGCGTACAATAAAAAATCCTTTAAAAACAACTCTTAAATTAGTAGGAAGGATCGAAAATCGAGAAGAAACAATAACAAAAAAAAAAAAAAAAAAAAAAAAAAAACGCGGCTTTACAGGTGATTTCATAGTTTATCCTTATTATTGTAACATTTTGAAATTGCTGTGCATGACTTGAGAAAGAGACTTCGTGGGAATAAAAACATTAGAAGTGAAAAGAAGTCTTAACAGCTTTTTGTCTGGTTTAAACACTTTATTGCCTATCGAGAAACTTTATACAAGGCAAATGGATCAGGAACAAGTCTTCCAACTTAATAGTACTTCTCCATTTTAGATGTACAAGCATGTAAAAGAAAAGAGGTGTGCTCAATTTGTATGGTTAATATTTTCTAATTTGTTAATTATGTACATGAGATGTGCATAATGGCCATAGAATAAGAATGTATTTTGTTTATTTTTTTATTTTTTAACGGCAATTGTAACATATTAATTGCTATATCATGCCGAGGAAATGGATGCTATGTTAGCTTTCCAAGGACACACTGAATCAGCCGACAAAACGTAAGTAATTGTGTTAACGACTGATTATTTACCAGAACCAGTTATATACTGGTAAATCATATTGTCTTGATAATGAATTTCCGCATTTCAGTTTTAATACAGACATTTTATTCAGTGATATAGAAATCATTTCCAAACAAAAGAGTAGTAACATCAATATAAAAATTTAGAATGTTGAGTTTCTGAAACAATATATATCTTTGACTATCATAAAATCTATTTTTAAAATGAAATGGTAGTCATTTTCTGTCGGATACCCCTCAGGGCCAGGAGGGATTAGGTATTACATTTGCCTATCATAAAGTCTATTCTTAACATTAAATGGTAGTCATTTTCTATATGATACCCACAGAGACGGGAGGGATTAGGTATTAAATTTGACCGAAATTTTCTATAGGATACCCACAGGGACAGGAGTGATTAGGTATTACATTTGCCAGAAATTGATTATGATTAAGAGAACTGCATTTATGTGTCAGTCTTGTTAATAAAACAGTCGTTCGACGATCACCACAGAACATGTAAGAAGGGTGCTGAAACAGAACGTTTTGGTTTTTGTAAAAAAAATTTCATGTTTTGATAATGTATAGGTAGCTCTTTTCACGTATTCAATATGAATGGAAGAAATTAATTTTTAAATAGTGACGTACGACATAGAAATGGAAACAACAGTTAGAGTTTCTAAGATTGTAGGATATTACATCCTGTGCCTAAGGTTAATGTACGTCTGTAATATAATCTGTACATTGTTTGTTGACGATTTATAAAACGAACAAAGAGTTTTAGCATTTCTTCTCTCCGCAAGAGTTGGCAGACCCGTTTTAAAATAACGTGCCTCTCTACTTGCATAGTTTGGTAGACAGAAAACTAATCTAGCTACTTTAAACTTTTTCGGAATCAGCATCATGTCATGCTGACCACACTTCAGATCTATATTCCAAGATTGGCCGGATGTAAGTAATGTAAATGTTGCTGAGGTTATCTTTCGAAAGAATCGATTTAAAAAAATTATTTTTTAAGGTGCCCAATGCGTTTACCTGATGCAGATTTAGTAATATTATCAAGCTTCTGTAAGAATGTGGTCAAGGAGAAAAGTGAAAGGAAACATTAATAACAGAAAATTTACACCTGGGGATGATGGGATAGATGAAGTCATAAATCAGCTCTTCAAATCTCAGTTTTCTTTTTGTTTTACAGTGAAGAAGGATGATATTCAAGCTCAAAGATCAACAAAAAAGATACATCTGTTAGTTTTAAAGCTGTATCTCCTTAAAATCCAATATTAAACTGCAACAATGCCAGTTGTTCTATGTAATTTCTAATTACAGTAGAAGTCCATTTAACTGAATCCAAAGTATGTCCCCTGACTTTTTCACGCGTAATGTCGATAAAATTCGCAGATACATGGGCCCATATATCCAAATGGGAACAGGCTGATTCTGATCATTGCTGATTCGGACCAGGCTGATTCGGACCAAATCACGGGCTGATCGGTCAAATTACGGGCTGATTCGGCCCAAATGCCAGGCTGATTCGGACTATGCGAAATATTATTAAGTTTCGTATTTTAAAAGTGATATTTACATTTGTTTAAAATATGATATTTCTCATTATTTCCCAAGTACGTTCAGCAGTTAAAATCTGCATTTAATGAAACAAAACCCCGTTTTCACGCGAGATAATGGCGTTGTTATAATGATGTAAGATGTTTATCTTGCATCGGCAATTTAATAGTGAACTATTTTCAAAGCAGCTCATTCACCTTTCTGCACATTTTTTTTCGGGGGGGGGGGGGGCCAAATTCTGGTTTATTTATATTATACTAAAAAATTAAACCGGGGTTCTGTAAAATTTATGCTTTAATTCAATATAATATCGTACATCGATATTATACGTCTATATTCTGCTAATCTTGTGGACCTCGTAATAATAAAAAAAATTTTTAAAAAAAAATGATAAATGGAGGTGTTATCTTTGTTGAAACATGAAATATATTTTACAAATCTTTGTTTATAACACAGTATGTTATTTGTTTTCTGTGAATTCATAATGAATGATTTAATATTATGCAAATTATTAACTGCAAAAAATCGTGAAAACATGGCCCATGCAGTAAAATTTTTTCGTGTGTGTGTGTATATATATATATACACACACACACACATATATGTCACAACCCCGCTACTGTATTATAAATAATACTGCAGATCCGCTACGGTATTATAAACAATACTGCAGAAGGTGTGCATTAAAATTTATCGACTCACGAGCCCCCAGTCAGCAATGCCGACTCTCTAAATACATATAACAACTCAAGGTTGAATATATAACAAGTTTATCAAATATACGAATCAACTCAATAATTTCATGGACATAAATCTTCAGTTCAATATATCTTGATACAATAATTGGCCGGGTTAACCAAATGCCCTTTTTACACTTTAACTCGTCATATGGAAGTTAACGTCCTATTGTGAGAGAGTCTCTGTTCAGTGAGTTGTCATGAGTACTCATCTGTTCTAATTTCTCTTCCTTCCTGTTCCTCCTTCTGTACACCGTGCCTCTTATGTGCACCCTGTGAGTTTATTCGGCTTCCTTTGGCCTTTCTCCCTTCTGTCCTCCTCCCTACTCCTTCCTTCTTATTCTCTCGGTGTCGTCACGGCGTACACCCTGGGAATCTCTCAGCGCCGACTCTCACGGGCACCCTGGGAGCTTCATTTTAGAAGCTTGTTTTACCCAGTTCGAATTCCTTTCTTTTTACGAGTTAAGTCTCGGAGTGGCTTGTAGCTAAAATTCCCTCCTCAACATAAGCTTTTCTGCTCTACTTCAGACAATAGTCTCTCTCCCTCGAGAACTAGCAGCGCACTTATGTTTCTGTGTGCGTTTACGAATAAGAATGACGCATTTTCCTGCCTAAAGGGTTAGCCCCTCCCACCAGTAGATCTAGCTTCTCTCATCCCTAATTGGTCAACACGCCTCTTGTTTGATTTTCTTTCCGCCTGGGTCCAGGTTTCTTCACACCTTCTTGGCGTGTCACGAGGTATCCGGCAATAGCCCCGCTAAGCAAGGATTAAATACCTTTGAAGCCAATTCGGAGATACAAAATTACGCAACTGCTAAGTAAGACGTCCGACCCACATGCTATGATTTCCGCAAAATTCTGCCCTTCAGTTCATTACAATAGCCCTTCAGTTCGTTACAATATATATATATATATATATATATATATATATATATATATATATATATATATATATATATATATATATATATATATATATATATATATATAAGTAGTAGAGGGGGGTGACTTAGAGCCAAAATTTTAGGGGGTGGCACTATAGAGCCACAATGTTAATTTCCCGTATGGCTCTCAAGTGCCCCCACCACGTTAATTTCCCATAGGGGGGTCTATCCAGAGCCATACGGGAGTTTAACGTGGCGGGGGTACTTGAGAGCCATACGGGAGTTTTAACATGGTGGTACCGTAATGTAGTGACGAAGACAACGTCTACTACCATCAAAACGGGGTGGAGGGTGGGGAGGTGTTTTGATAGTAGTAGACGTTGTCTTTTGTCACTACATTACGGGGTGGGGGAGGGAGGGAGGGGAATAGAATTAATCTTTCTTGATAATGGGTGGTCCTAATACGTCATCTACTATCCAAACACCCCACACTACACTATCCAACACGCTGTGTGTAAGTGACCTTCTGCCTAGTGGCTATACCTATATAGCCTAGAGTTATATATAAAGCATTACCTATACCTCAGATCATGTTGGAGGTGTCAGTAAATTTGCATATATTGTACCTATGTTATAAATAACACTAAAATGGACGTGACTAAATGTTGTATTAAACTTCGGGAACCGTCACGGACTTTAGCGTTGACTAGAAAAAATCCGGAACATTAGATTATAATGGCCTAGACTAAAAGTAACACTAAAATTCCGAAATCGTACCGCACGTTAGCGGAGACTGAAAATAATCCGGAAAAAAAAATGGAAAAAATTGGCTGAGACTAAAAGTAACACTAAACTTCTGAAATTGTACCGGACGTTAGCGGAGACTGAAAATAATCCGGAAAAAAAAATGGAAATTTTTTTTTTGATTTTTTAAGTTTTGTTTATATCAAAACACACACCACACTATCTACATTTTTTTTTTTTTTTGGGAAGGGGAAATTTTTTAAAAAACAAATCAAAACACACAAACACACTATCTACATTTTTTTTTTTTTTTTAGGAAGGTGAAATGTTTTAAAAAAACAAATCAAAACACACAAACATACTATCTAAATTTTTTTTTTTTTTTGGGAAGGGGAAATTTTTTAAAAAACAAATCAAAACACAACCATTTTTTTTACTTTTTAAATTTTTTCTATATCAAAACACACACCACAAATATACAATCCATTTTTAAAAAAAAAATTTATATTTGATTGACTGCAAAAGTTGTTGTTGTTGTTGTTGTCTTTGCTGCTGCTGCTGTTGGCGCTGTAGTCTATTTCTTTCCTCCCAATTTTAGATCGATAGAAAGAGAGGGAAAGTGTTTTTTTTTTGGTTTGGTGGGTAAAAAACAAACCACACAACACCATTCAGATATATACATCAATAATAATAATTATATTTTATTCAATGTATATACATTATGTTACTCGTGGTAATAAAAACAATTTCATATAAGTCCAATACAGTTCAATACACTTCCATATTTACCATTTCATTCTCTTATTGTTCTGACACTTCAGGAAGATTCTTGTCTACAATTCTCTCATAACTTTCTTCTGGACTCTCATTGATAAACTCCAACTTAATAAAATGTCCATTATCATCTCTAATCCACTTCCTTTTTTTACAAATCTTGTAAAACTTTACTATGATCTAATCCAAAACACCTTGCCACATCACTAATGGAATCCATCCGACTATATAATCCTGAATTCAAGTCAGTTAATTTCACAGGTCTCACAAATCCTCCAATGACTTGACTCTTCTTCTCTGGCTCTTCCCATCTAGCTTGAAATCTTTTCTGGAACTTCTTCGAAAAGACCGACTTACAAATTCCAGTACAGCAATAGTAGACACTTGATGAAACACAATCAAAATATTCAGCAGCCTTTTCCATACTTTCAAATCTTCTTTCCTCTGTCTCACCAACAAACTGGCACAACACACTTCTATCACTTCCAAAATTAATTCTCCTTCTTTCTTTATCATTCTTCACATGTTTATGCAAACATGTTCGTTCACTAGCAGTCATCACTTGAAGATTTTCTATTCTATCATCATCAAGTACATCACTGAGATGTACCACTTCACTCTGTCTTGGTAGATCCACTCCATTCACCGCTTCAAAGACAAATCTCCCTCGATTTGTTTGTTTCTTCCTCTTTCCTTCCTTACCAGTAACCTTAATCTTTATCAATCCAAATGAATTCAAATTTCCTTTGACTTTCCTTCCATACTTCATATGATAGACATTACCAAGTATGTCAGCAGCATAATTATCATACACCTTATGAACATACTTATTCAGTTCAATTCCAGTATCTTGACTTTTATCTCGAGCGCAGTACTTTTCCATCTTCACAGTTTGAAAGTTCAATCACGACTAGTTATTCTGAGGGTAAGAAGGTCTATATATATATATATATATATATATATATATATATATATATATATATATATATATAAAGGTTCCCTGGGTGAAACTGAATCAGTTTCAAAGTAAACTTCAAGATGAAAAGATCACGCCGAAGCCATGAGAAACCAGAAGAAGAAGAAGAAGAAACAAAGAGACCACGACGACTAAGACATTCCGTACCGCCTGAAACACTGCTAGATGAACTACTAGCTCAAGTCCATGCTAGTCACTTCGAAGAGGAGATGAGTGAACCTGAAACCTTACCACCTTCTAATCCACCCAAAACAAAATCCACTACCAGAACCCCTGATCAAAAAACACTACCTAGTACTTTGGCTCCTCCTGAAAATTACTATCGGATTCGAGAGACGGAAAAAATAACTTCTCGAAAATTTAAAACTACAGCTTACACTCACACGGTTCACTTTAAAGACTTCAAGTCCAAAGTACCTCCCGAGAAAGCGGCGGGGTTCATTAGCGATTTGTGGGATTCTGTCTTAATGAACTTGAAACGACAATGTGGAGACAAAGAAGACGATCGATTGAGACTGGCCATTCATCATGACAATTTGAAGAGTCCTGTTTGGATCGAGTTCAGCACCCCGGCAGAATTAACGCCAGACAAAGTCATGTCCAAAATAGAACATGTGCAACAATCCAACGACAAGTTTACCATCACCGATGGAAAGGCCACACTTTACTTGACTCACGTTTCCCCTCCTTGAGGAAGTGGACGAAGTAGGAAACCGTTACTGGTGGACGATATTCGAAGTACCAAACGCAGTGTCGTCCAAATCGACAATACTCAAGACCAGATGTGCTTTGCTCGGGCTATTGTGGTGGGACGAACATATGCCAACAAGAACGAGAGCAAAGAATGGAAAAGAGCCTGGAATAACATTCGACAGTCGGACAGAACCAAACAACGAAACAAAGCAGAACTCCTGTTGCAACAAGCAGGCATCCCTAACCAGCCAAGTGGTTAACTTTGAGGTTTTGAAAAATGCTTTGCTGTCTGGACAAGTGGAAGACTTTCGAGTGCACACGTTAGAACCTCACAAGATCGTACGGTTACCTAATCATCAAAATGTCACTCGTCCTTTACAAAAAGTGTACCAAATCGTGTACCAGAAGCGAGTGAGACTTCCAGACCACACCACTTTACATTACTGACACGCCGATCTGCAGTATAAAAAAGGGCACCCCTTCCAAACCTAACCATTCATTGTGACTTTCAACGTTGACCGAGCAAGAAGAAGAGAAAAAAGATTAATTTTGTCATCCTCCCACAAAAGATTAATAAGAATACTCATGCCACCCACCCACCGAGGGAGAAATCTAGTGGTGTGAACTCCAAGTACCATTACGACTTGGAGTGCGATGCAGTGCCATGCGACGAGACGGATTCCGTAAGCGTTGACAGCATCGATTCACACGATCAGACGGATGCCGTACGCTTGGACATCGTCGATGCAGCACGTGTACCTCACCGTCCATCTAGAGATGCAGGACGACCTTTCTTCTTTATTGGGAAGAATGCTAAACGTACCTGTGAATGTCATAAAGAATTGACGATACCTGTGGCTTTGCCTGGTTATTCCAAGTATGATAATCGACTCGAGACGTTCAAAGACAAGTGGCCTAAATTTCTACTACAATCCACTACTGACAAAGCTTTAGCCAGATCTGGATTTATCTACTTGGGAGAAGGAGATAAAGTTCAATGTTTCAGTTGCGGTGTGAGACTTCACCAATGGGAGCCTACCGACTCAGCTTACATTGAACATGCCAGATGGTCTCCGCACTGTCAGTTCTTACCTTTAGTGGCCTCAGAAGAGTACGGGTACGATGAGCCAGATGCCAAGAAGAAGTAAAAAAACATGTCGGAGGATACTTTACAAGAATACATTTGTGGTTTACCTTTGGAGCTGCGAGAACGCATTTACCAGTATTTTGTCCCTAGTTTTAGAAGATCGCATTCGTGACTTGCCTTCGAAGTTGCGAGTACACATTTACAAAGAGTTTGTCCAGATCCAAGTGAAACCCAAACTCAAAGTCATTCCTCGATTTGTACACTACCGTGACTTTCACCGTATCAGAAATCTGATTTTGAAGAAAAACTATCACGAGTATCGTGAAGAACACAAAAGAGAGTTACTTTACGTGTTCATTTTAATTGCATATTTTCTCACTAATTCACTTCTTCGTGTTCGTGTAAAGTTGTAAAATATGTTTTTTGTTGTGTTGGTTGTTTTTTTTAAAAAAAAAAATAAATAAATAAACGTGTATGAAAATGTATAAAATGTCTTGGGTCTTTTGTCTTCTTCTCAAAAATCTTCTTACCTCAGACATGGCTACATCCTCCTCTTCTTCTGCCTCGTCTACCTCTTCTGTGGTTAAAGTGATTGACGAAAAGTTAGATCGTCAAAGTTGGAATGCTTTGTATCTGCGCCATCCATTTAACATGTTGATTGCTGGACCGAGTGGTTCAGGTAAAACCGAATTTGTCAAACGATTGATCGAACACAAAACTGATTTGTTTGATCGTCCACCTCAACGTATCGTGTGGTGTTACAAAGAGTGGCAACCGTCTTACACACTACTCCAAGAAAGTCAAGGAGAAACCATTTCCTTTGTGGATGGTATTCCTCACGAAGACGATGGAATCGTGTCTGACGTGAGTCAAACCCATTTAGTTATTTTTGATGACATTTTAGGAGAAGACGAAGAAGAAATTAAACTTTGGTTTACACGAAAAGGACACCATCGTAATGCTAGTATTGTCTACATTACACAAAATTTATTTCAACAAAGTAAAGCCCATTGAACCATTAGTCTGAATGCTCATTACGTGGTCTTGTTTAAAAGCCCCAGAGACAAATCTCAAGTACAAGTGTTAGCCAAACAGTTAGGGGCTCCTTGGCTCAATTATGCGTACGACGATGCCACTCAAACCCCTCACGAGTATTTACTCATCGACTTAAAACCGACCACTCCTGACTATTTGAGATTTCGTGCCCAATTGTTTCACCCTTGGGGTGAAGAAGGTGGTCCTGTCATTTACACGTCCCCTTCAGCCCATTTTTTAAAAAAAAACTATAAAAACAACCTACGACGTCATTTCTGTCTCATACTCTTTCGAGATGACTTCCTTTCAATCTCATCCTACGGCTAAATTGATTCGTGCCTTGTATGGCATCAGTCGTGATTAAAATGCACAAGTCCGTGCTCATTTGTTAGAAGCGAGTCTTAAAGAAGTGTTACGATGGTTTACTTTGACGGCACTTCAATTACTACAAGGCATCATTCACATCCCTCATCAATCAAACTCAACGTTTTTTTCAAAAACATAAATCGGCATTGTCACAACTGGCTGATCCTAGAATCAATTCACGGACTAAAAAACAAATCATTTTAACTCCTGGTGGAAGTGGTTCTTTAGGAGGGGTTATGATTCGTTCCCTTTTGAAACGGGATCCTAATGATGCCAAAGCCAAAACAACTCCTAAAAAGAAGAAAAGTCCAAAGAAGAAAACCACCACCACCAAGAAAAAGAAGAAAGGCAGGCCTCAGAAAAAGAAAAGTCGTGCCCAGAAGAAGAAGAAAACCACACCTACCACCACCACCACCACTAACACCCGACGTAAAAGGGGTACTGCAGCCAGGACTCAAACGTACACCCGCAAAACACCACCACCCGTACCATCGCCACCATCACAGTCCCCAATGATGACGAGGTCTCCTTTTGCGTCCACCTCCTCTTCCTCTTTGTCTTCTTCTTCACCCTCTTTTACCATGATGCCTGTCAAACCAGACTTAAGATCCGTGTTTCCTAATTTGATGCAAAAATGGAAACCTATTTCTAAAGTCACCCCGTCGGGACCGTCGACTTCAGCTGATTTAGCCATGGCAGCAGCCACCAACAAAGTACCATCCCCTAAAACCAAAGTCCAAGAAAGAACTGGCATCTTACAAAGTTTAGTGGATTTATCCAAAGAAGAATTGAGACGATTTAATCCCTTGAAAACACCTCAACGTCAAGTGATGCCTGTCGTGAAGTTGGTACGTCGTGCAGACAATCAGTGGAGACGTGTTCCAGTATAAAATAGAAGGGTACCCTGCCAGAGACTTCAGACTTACTCCTCCTCACCTCTAAGATGGCTCCCAAACGTGCACACCACAACTACCTCCACCAGAAAAAGAAGAAAAGTAAAACCACCAAAAATGGACGACTTCCCCCTCGTCTGGCCAAACATTGGGATGTCTTGTCTGTCTTGACCAAATCCAATCCTCCCATGCGAAAACAACTCATTCAAACAGCTCCTAAAGAAATCATCGATACTGTGTGTGAATGTTGTTTGAACGTGTTGAAAGGAACGGTACCTTTGTCCAAGATACAGAAACAAAAATTAGGGAAACATCGGAACGTTCTTCGTCAAATGGTCAAAAAGAAAATACCTCTTCAACAAAAGAAAAAAATGTTGGTACAACGAGGAGGATTTCTACCTATGTTGATAGGACCGTTGTTAAAAATAGCCGCTCCTTTGTTAGGAACGATTGCTGGACCACTTTTAGGAGGGGTCATGCGATAACCAAAAAAAGAAGATAAAAAGGACCACCCTTCTCTGAAAAGACCACACCTTTTTGGTACCTTTGGATGAAATGGAAGGACGAAAACTGACTTTAGTACCTTACAAACGATGGATGGAATTTCATCGTTGGAACGAACAACGGATACCTCATTTACCACCCAATCCTAATCTTAACGAAATGTCTCAGTTACAACAAGAAATACAATCCCTGATGGAACGAAACAATGTGTCCGAAACAGAAAAATCTCAACGGTACGGTCAACTTTTACAACGTCTACAACTCTTTCGTCAAAAAGCAGTCGACGAAACAGCTTCACCCACTCTGAGAGATTTTAAGGCTCTGATGAAAAGCGAACCTAAAGTCACCACTAAAACAGACACCGGTACAGGGATGACCGTCAAAGAAGAAGAAGAAGAAGAAGAAGAAGAAGAAGAAGAAGAGTTTTTACTAACTCCACCTCTTAAAAAATTAAAAAAGTTAGCCACACCGGATTGGATAAAAAAGAAGATGCCTACCCCTTTACCCTCAGAAGAGAAAAAGAAAGAAGTGAAGAAAGAAGTCAAAGCAGAACCGATGACCCCTGATCAAACTCCCTCCTTTACCCCAGTAGCACGTCGGACACGTAAACAACAATCCAAAAAGATACCTCACGAAGAAAAGAGTATTGGAACTTGGTTAACTTATTCTTGAGGAAATCATCATCATCATCATCATGGAGAAACTGTTAGCCACCATTTATTACAATCCTGGCCATGCTGCTGGTTACGGAGGAGTTCAAAAATTATATCGAGCTGCTAAAAGTCAATTGAAAAGTGTTCGTTTGCCAGAAGTACGACGATGGTTACAAGAACAATCGACGTACACGTTACACAAACCCATTCGACGAAATTTTTCTAGAAGTACCACTCAAGTAGAAGGCATCGATCATCAATGGCAAGCCGATTTAGCCGATGTCTCTCATTTAGCTACTTACAATCATGGTCACAAATATTTGTTTTGTGTCATCGATGTGTTTTCCAAATTTGCTTGGGTCGTACCTTTGACTTCTAAAAGCAGTACCGAATTGGTACGAGCCTTAAAATTGGTCTTGAAACAAAGTGGACGCCAACCTTTACGATGGCAAACTGACAAAGGCACCGAATTTCTAAACCAAGCTTTTCAAAAAGAATTGAAACAAAGACACATTCATTTTTTTACTACCGAAAATCCTGAAACCAAAGCCAGTATCGTGGAACGTTTTCAAAGAACTTTGAAAGAACGTATGTGGAAATATTTTACACATCAATATACTCTCAAGTACATCGACGTGTTACCTCGTTTGGTCAAAGCGTACAATCAATCGTACCATCGTAGCATCGGATGTGCCCCCGAAGAGGTCAGCCCTGAAAACGAAGTGACCGTGTTTGATAAATTATTTGGTTCACCCCAGAAGAAAAAAAAAGTAGAAGAAAAACCTTGTTGGAGTTAAAGACGGGAGATTGGGTTCGCATCGGAAAAACCAAACGTACTTTTGACAAAGGTTATTTACCTAACTGGACCACCGAATTGTTTCGTGTCACTACCCCCGTCCGTGGACGTGATCCTCCCGTCTATAAATTGGAAGACATGCACGGTGAAGTTCTCAAAGGAACATTTTACTTGCCTGAGTTACAACGAGTGACTAAAAAAGAAGACACCTTGTACGACATCGAAAGCATTCTCGAACAAAGAACACGCAAAGTAGGTAAACGTCGAGTAGAAGAAGTCAAAGTACGTTGGAAAGGATATCCTCCTAGTTTTGATTCTTGGATTGCGGCTTCTCAAGTCGTCGACTATAAAAAAAAAAAGAAGTAAACTCACAACATGCCATTCAACACAGTAGCCACCCAGACGACTTCAACGACTCCTTCACAGAGTTCTTCTCTTCAAGAATTACAAAAACAACCACTTTGGGTGTGGTGCGGAGAACGTGTGCCTAAAAATCAAATCGTCTTTTTCTGCCAAATCTTTGTAGTGTATTGTGTCATCGGAGCAGCTATTGCCAATCTGAGTTTACAACAAGGAGACAAACAATTGTGGACCATTTTACTGAGCAGTTGCATCGGTTATCTTTTACCCAGTCCCTCTTTGAAATTTACGACGACAGACAACAGCAGCCATAGCAACAACCACGCTAGTTCGACCAACGCCAGTTCACCTTCTTCTTCGTCCAGTCACCACCACAATACCAATTCTCTTTTGGAACCTTTTGAACATCATTCTTCTGTTCACTTGAGTGACTCCTCGGACACCAGAACCACCTTAGAACTATGAATGACCAATTTTATTTAACTTTACCCAGTGACAGTTCCATGGATGTGTTTCCCAACAACAAATTATGTTGCTTCACGGCCAAATTACCTCAGGCCTTCCAATTGGATCACGACGCTCATTGGGAAGTGGCTTTGGTAGAAATCATTCATCCTACGCAAATCAAGAATGTGTCTGGAAATCAAACCATTTTTGACGTAGCAATCTATAACGAAAAAGTGCAAAAAGAGTTGGACGCTCATGATCCTGAAATTGGGGAAAAAATGAGTTCAAAAACTGACAATACTCCCTACTCGACCTATCGCATGAGAATTCCTGAAGGGTATTATTTTAGTGCTCAACATTTGGTGGAGACGATTGCGGCCGTCTTCGAAGCCCAATTTGGCAAAGCCTTGGAAAAAAACCAAAAATGGGTAGAGATCAAATACCATCCTGTGGCACGCCGTATCTGGATACAATTTTTGAAAGGGCATGAGGGAAAGCCATTCGACGAGAAAGAAGACAAACGCTTACCCGCGCACGAAAGAAAATTCATGACTATCACTTTTTCTGCTGGGTTGTTTGAAATTTTGGGTGGAAATAAAAAGTATCATGGTGAACGAACAATCCACACCAACACAGATTTCGGAGAGGCTTTTCGCACCCCTATCGAATTGAACGTTGGACTGAATTTAATGTTTGTGTACTCCGATGTGGTGGAGTACAACGTGGTGGGTCACACAGCTGCTCCCTTATTGAGAGTCATTCCTTTCAAAGTGGATACTGCTGCTGGTGCGTACGAAGAAGGTGGAAACACGTTTCACGTTCACCGTGAATTTGTACATCCTCATTATCTTCCAGTCAGTAAATCGTATTTTGACAGTGTCCACATTAGTATAAAAGGAGATTTGGGACAAGATGTGCCATTCATTGACAAAGGAAAAGTCACGGTGAAACTACATTTTCGAAAAAAACAAGTTCTCTAACGAATTGTAACTGACCCAAACAAGAAAATGTATCCAGTGTACCAAGGAGTGGCTCGACAACGAGGACATGGTTTAGGAGATATGTTAAAATCGGCTTTTCGGACGGTAGCTCCTATTTTGAAACTGATGGTGACTCGAGGATTTCATGCCTTAAAAGATGCTGCTTTGACACAAGGAAAAGAATTTTTGCAAAATGTCCTCATCGACAAACAAAATCCAAAAGACGCTTTTTTGAGAGCAGGCAAAAATGTGTTGATGACTACTGGTAAAGATCTTTTAGGCCTCCAAGAAAATCCTATAAATACGCTTCACGCTTCAGACCCTGGCATTACTTCACAGCAGCAAGGACAAGGTAGAAAGAGACGACAACAACGTCTAAATCCTTTCAAAGTTCATAAAAAAACACACGGCAGTTCCAAAAAGAATAAGAAAAGAAGAAGAACCGTCAGAGAATTAGACGTGTTTGATTATTAACTGTGAAAAAAAAAAATGATGCACCGAGATTCTTGCGAATGTACCAAGTCAGAACTGGATATGTTTTCTATGCCTCCCACCATGATGACGATGCAAGAATCCCAATGGGTGGAATTTCATCCTGTATCGTCTTTGACGGAATCAGCTCCTATCGAATTTGAAATCAAAGGACAAACCGAAGATTACATCGATCTGAATAACAGTTACTTGTACCTGAAACTTCAAGTACAAAAAAATGACAACACCCTTCCTGGGGAAGCTGCCCGAGTTGCACCCGTCAATAATTTCATGCATTCCTTGTTCAGTGGAGTAGATTTGTACTTGAATAACAAACTGGTCAGCAGCAGTTTGGATACTTACCCTTACCGTGCTTATTTGGAAAATCTCTTGACGTACGGAAAAGAAGCCAAGAACACTCATCTGGATGCTTCGGTGGTCTGGAAACCTGACACCTCGGAAAAGTTCAACGACACAGAGCTGTCAGTACCGGCGAAGACTTCTGCTAATGATGGTGATCCTATAATTCCAGCAGTCCCTCACAATGTGGGATTTAACGACCGTCGAAAGAAAATCAGGCGAAGTTTAGAACTGATGGATCGTTTGCATTTGGACATGTGGTTGCAAGACAAGTATTTGTTGAACGGAGTAGATGTACGCCTGAGACTGAATCGCAGTAGTGCCGCCTTCTATTTGATGGCTCATGCTAACGAGTGGAAAACCAAAATCCAAGAAGCCAAACTTTACGTGCGACGTGTAGAAGTCTTACCAAAAGTAGCCAATGACATCAGTCAATCCTTGAGCAGAACCACTGCTAAGTATCCTGTGCGACGAGTGGAAGTGAAAACCTTTACCATAGCCGCTGGACTCCGATCCAAAGTCGAATATCACATCTTCCAAGGACAGCTCCCCAAACGTTTGCTGATTGGCATCGTCAGTAATGCAGCCCTCAACGGAGTCCACGATCAGAATCCGTTCGAGTTTAAACACTACAACGTCTCAAAGATAGAAGTCAGTCGAGATGGCAAGACCTTGTGTACCAGACCTTTCGAAACTAACTTTAGCGACGGCCATAAAAATTACTTGCGATCTTACTTGAGTCTGTTTGAAGCCACGGGACAGTTAGGGCGCGACACCAGCCACGGCATTTCGTACGACGATTATGCAGGAGGGTATGCTTTGTGGGGTTTTGATTTCACTCCGGACCAAGGCAGCGATGAAGGACATTTCCACCCTATAAAATCAGGCCCCCTTCGTGTGGAACTTCAGTTTGCAGATCCTCTACCCGACACAGTGAACGTCGTCTTGTATGCAGAATTTGATAATACTCTAGAAATCAACAGTTTGAGAGAAGTGATTCTAGACTATTAGAAGAAGAAAAAAAAGATGCAACACGTAGAAGAAGAACCTATGGAAATAGATGAGGAATTTTGTGAGAAGTCACAAACTACCACAAATGATGATGATGACGAAGTCATTCATTCAGAACCTAAAACCGAGTTTACTGGATTTATTTCTCGATGGCCAGAACACGAAAAACAGTTAGTGTCCTGTTATGCTCAGGAATTGAGTAAAATAATTAACAGTCTAGTCCAAGAACAATGTCATGGATGTCAAATCGATCATCCTAGTCAGATACAACACGACCAATGTATGATGTTGACAGGTGAAGAACAATTGGACAACTATTTGGAAACGGCTTGGTCCCAGAACTCGGACGAAAAAGTGTTGAGACAATGGTATAAAGACTTGGTGAATTCTTCTTTTCCTCCTCCACTTACTCTTCTGGAGATCAGACGCATCGAAGGGCTCATTCAACAGAGTGCAGAACCTATCCGACGTGAATATTCGTGGAATTACAAGACAGATCAATTCAAGTTTAAAGTCAGGTGTGCATTGGTGACCCATTATTTCCATTGAAGAAAAAAAAAGAAGAAAAAAAATGGATACTAGAGAACTTTATTACCTATTGACTCGTAGTTCCTACACTTCTTCTTGGAGTCCTGTGGTATGTGCTAAAGATGAACTACCTCATCGTAAACCAAGAAACGTTCATGCTTATGTCATCAATACTGACGACAGTGATCTACCAGGAACCCATTGGATTGCCGTGTACTTTCCCAACGATCACAATGGTGGTGGTGTGGAATATTTTGATTCTTATGGATTACCTCCTTTGGAAAAAGACATCATCGAGTTTATAAGAAGAAATGCCGTCTCGACTCGATTCAATAATGTGAGACTACGAGGATCAGATTCTATGGTGTGGGGACAATATTGTGTTCATTATCTTCATCAACGCAGTCTCGGATATTCCTTAAAACTTTTACTGACTTATTTTGATAGTGACTATGTTCGAAATGATGCTAAAGTACAACAATGGTTTTGTCAACGTTATGGTTATCTCTTGTCTTTAGCTCACAATCGTAGTGTACATCAAAATGATGTAGATGTAGAAAGTTTCACATTTACTTTACCTTCCCAACGTTGTCAACCTTGTAAATATGTTCCTGTTTGAAAATTTCTGGTTGAATGGTTAGTATTTTTATGTTAGAATAGTTATTGTTGAATAAACAATTTTGTTGATTGTTGAAAAAAAATATGGTGTTGTGTGGTTTTTTATTGAATTTGAAATAATAATGATTATGTTCTATCTCTCTCTTTCTATCGATCTGAAGTCACCCCCCTCTATCTATGATCTCACTGTCGATCTGAACCCTATTTTTAGGTCAGCGCAATGGATGGTGTGGTGTATGTATTGGATAAAAAAAATTTAAAATAAGAAATGGGTGTGTGGAGTATGTTTGTATAGAGTGTGTTTGTGTTTTTTTTTTTTTTTTTAAAAATAAAAAATAAAAAAAGGATTTGTAAAAAAAGGAAGTGGATTAGAGATGATAATGGACATTTTATTAAGTTGGAGTTTATCAATGAGAGTCCAGAAGAAAGTTATGAGAGAATTGTAGACAAGAATCTTCCTGAAGTGTCAGAACAATAAGAGAATGAAATGGTAAATATGGAAGTGTATTGAACTGTATTGGACTTATATGAAATTGTTTTTATTACCACGAGTAACATAATGTATATACATTGAATAAAATATAATTATTATTATTGATGTATATATCTGAATGGTGTTGTGTGGTTTGTTTTTTACCCACCAAACCAAAAAAACCCACTTTCCCTCTCTTTCTATCGATCTAAAATTGGGAGGAAAGAAATAGACTACAGCACCAACAGCAGCAAAGACAACAACAACAACAACAACAACTTTTGCAGTCAATCAAATAAAAATTTTTTTTTTAAAAATGGATTGTATATTTGTGGTGTGTGTTTTGATATAGAAAAAATTTAAAAAGTAAAAAAAATGGTTGTGTTTTGATTTGTTTTTTTAAAAAATTTCCCCTTCCCAAAAAAAAAAAAAAAAAAAATGTAGATAGTGTGTTTGTGTGTTTTGATTTGTTTTTTTAAAAAATTTCCCCTTCCCAAAAAAAAAAAAAAAAATGTAGATAGTGTGTTTGTGTGTTTTGATTTGTTTTTTTAAAAAATTTCCCCTTCCTAAAAAAAAAAAAAATGTAGATAGTGTGTTTGTGTGTTTTGATTTGTTTTTTAAAAAATTTCCCCTTCCCAAAAAAAAAAAAAAAAAAATGTAGATAGTGTGGTGTGTGTTTTGATATAAACAAAATTTAAAAAATCAAAAAAAAAATTTTCCATTTTTTTTCCGGATTATTTTCAGTCTCCGCTAACGTCCGGTACAATTTCGGAAGTTTAGGGTTACTTTTAGACAGCCAATTTTTTCCATTTTTTTTTCCGGATTATTTTCAGTCTCCGCTAACGTGCGGTACGATTTCGGAATTTTAGTGTTACTTTTAGTCTAGGCCATTATAATCTAATGTTCCGGATTTTTTCTAGTCAACGCTAAAGTCCGTGACGGTTCCCGAAGTTTAATACAACATTTAGTCACGTCCATTTTAGTGTTATTTATAACATAGGTACAATATATGCAAATTTACTGACACCTCCAACATGATCTGAGGTATAGGTAATGCTTTATATATAACTCTAGGCTATATAGGTATAGCCACTAGGCAGAAGGTCACTTACACACAGCGTGTTGGATAGTGTAGTGTGGGGTGTTTGGATAGTAGATGACGTATTAGGACCACCCATTATCAAGAAAGATTAATTCTATTCCCCTCCCTCCCCCACCCCGTAATGTAGTGACGAAAGACAACGTCTACTACTATCAAAACACCTCCCCACCCTCCACCCCGTTTTGATGGTAGTAGACGTTGTCTTCGTCACTACATTACGGTACCACCATGTTAAAACTCCCGTATGGCTCTCAAGTACCCCCGCCACGTTAAACTCCCGTATGGCTCTGGATAGACCCCCTATGGGAAATTAACGTGGTGGGGGCACTTGAGAGCCATACGGGAAATTAACATTGTGGCTCTATAGTGCCACCCCCTAAAATTTTGGCTCTAAGTCACCCCCCTCTACTACTTATATATATATATATATATATATATATATATATATATATATATATATATATATATATATATATATATATATATATATATATATATGATTTATTTTAGTAGTTATTTCCGTACATGGCCGAATGGCCGCACACGAACTAAATCCAAAGAACGAACGAAAAAGTAGTTATTAATGTTTTTGCAAACATAGTAAGAGAATGTAATATAAATTTACCCATGGTTTTTATTGATTTTTCATGCAAATCGTGCTTTCTTCGCATTATATTTGCTCCCAAAAATGTTGTGTAAAGAGTCATTGATGAGTAACACAATGGTATAGCGTACTTTATTGTTATCGTTAAAGTTTTATCTTTTGAGTCTCGAGCCAGTAAACCAACTTATTTTCATTCTAACCTTTGAAACATCTGAAAATATTTAATTTAAAGCACATATTCAACCCATTAAATATTTATTTCTGAATAGATAATTTATTATATTAAACACATATAATAAAATAACACTTACATGTAGCCAAAGATCACAAAGTTATTTCAAGTCAGCATTATATTTTGTGTTCTAGAATGGTATTAAATTCAGTAAATTGGCAAATGACATCAATAGTGCTTTAATTATAGCGGCGTTGATCAAACGGGTTTTGCCAATTCACTTTCAATAATAATGTGCATACAATTAAATAATACATTATACATTCAGCTATTGAAAATAACTTACGGTGCTCATTGTTTTAGTATATAAGGTTTATTTAGTATAAAGATACATTCTACATAAATCTACTTTTAAAAAAAGGCAGTAACATACTCAGACCAGTATACAGGAACAAATGTACACCACTTCCAACTACCTTCTCTCCTGTCGAACTTCCGGACCAGTTTGCAAATTTCTTCCGTGACAAAGTACAAACCATTAGAGATAAGCTTGACAACATAATTTCAGTTGAGTCGTCGTCACTATACAGTTGCGATACAGAATTTCAGCGGCAACCGTTAGCAGCATTTGAACCTGTCTCTATGAATTTAGTGCGTACAATCATGATGAAGAGTGCCCCAAAGTCATGAGAACTTGATCCGATTCCGACATCACTGCTGCTTGAGTGCTTAGATCCAATATTGCCTTCACTAACTGATGCTATTAATACTTCTCTCTCATCCGGGGAATTCCCATCATTTTTCAAAACTGCCATTGTAAAGCCTCTGCTGAAGAAACCAACACTTGAGCATAACGATTTAAAGAACTACCGCCTAGTTTCTAAGCTCCAATTCATGTCAAAAAAATCTTAGAAAAAGTTGTTCTATCCCAACTTGTATCTCATCTGAATTCAAACAGTCTTTTTAGCAATGTACAGTCTGCATATCGCCCTCGCCACAGTGCCGAAACTACCCTTCTGAAAGTAGTTAACTACCTTATCTCTGCTTTGGATACTGGAAAGATTACAGTCCTCATCCTCCTTGACTTGTCTGCAGCATTTGACATAATAGACCATGATATATTACTTCACCGTCTCCATCATGTATTTGGCATTCACGATACAGCCTTACTATGGTTCAAGTCCTACTTGGTCAAGAGGACACAATTGTGTTCACAAATGGAAAACACTCCAGCCCAGTTGATCTATGTTTTGGTGTTCCACAGGGTTCTGTTCTTGGACCGGTTCTCTTCATTCTATACACTCAGCCGCTCTCAAGTGTCATAGATCGTCATCCAGTGTCTCACCAATTTTACGCTGATGACACCCAAATGTACAAATCTAGCCACCCAACTGAAGTTGATGCTACCATCCAAGGTGTAGAGAGGTGTATTTCCGATGTGAAATCATGGATGACATGTAACAAGCTGCAGATGAATGATGATAAAACTGAAGCCATTCTGATTACCACACAAAGACTTTATCATTCACGTCCTTTACCTCAAACAATAAATATCAGCAACACCAACATTAAATTCACACAGTCAGTACGAAACCTAGGTGTTACTCTAGACAGTACACTCTCATTGCACCAACATGTCATGAACATATGCAAGGCTGCATACCTTGAGCTGAGACGGATCAGCTCCATTCGCAATTATCTTTCAGTTGATGCCACTAAAACAGTTGTGTGTTCCTTAGTACTTTCAAGACTGGACTATTGTAACTCAATTCTATCTGGTTCATCTCAGTATCTACTCCAGAAACTTCAAAAAGTTCAAAACACAGCTGCTCGGATCATTCTTAGAGTACCACGAACAGAGCACACCTCGATCCAGAATCAAACACAAAATTTGTTTCATTGACTGGCACCAGTCCAACATACCTATCTCACCTCACCCATGTGTACACACCAGCAAGATACTTACGCTCCTCTTCCGACACCCGTATTCTCATTATTCCCAATATCAAAATGAAGTCATACGGACAATGTTCTTTTGCATACCAGGGCCCAGCAACGTGGAACGAATTGCCCACATAACTTAGACACAAAGACACAGTGATCTCATTCAAGAGTGCTCTTGAAACTCACCTTTTTCGACTGCAAGAATAGATCTAAAGACTTAATGTTTTCTAATCTTAACTATTTTCAGTGTGTTTTTGGTTTTCTAATTTCATGTTGTTTTTTTTTGTTTGTTTTTTTTTCGTAATTGTATCATTATATATGTGTTTTTAGGTGTTATCTAATGTTGTAAAGCGCTTGGAGCTTCTAAAGATTAGGCGCTATACAAGTCCTCATTATTATTATTATTATTATTATTATTATTATTATTATTATTATTATTATTATTATTATTATTATTATTATACAGAGACGAAAAAATCTAACCAAAACATGAAACCAATATATACAGACGAAAACACATTAACAACATGGCCACCGTTTTGACGATTGTTTTTCGGTGTTATTAATTTTATTATTTCACAATACAATAAAGTAAACTATTTAAATTTAGCACAAAGGTGCATGAGATACACAGTCTTACGTCATTTCATTTCATTATCGATAACAATGCCATAATCTCGGGTAAAATCGGGGTTTGTTTCATTAAATGCAGATTTGGACAGCTGAACGTACCTGGCAAATAATGAGAAATATCATACTTAAACAACTGTAAATATCACTTTTAAATCCAAGATGAAACTGAATAATATTTCACATGGTCCGAATCAGCCTGGCATTGGAGCTGAATCAGCCCGTAATTTGGGCCGAATCAGCTCGTGATATGGTCCGAATCAGCAACGCTCCGAATCAGCCATGGTCCGAATCAGCCACCTGTACTGACCCTTTTTTCTTCTTGTTACAGGGAATTCCACACGGTGTTTATTGGCAGAATTTGAAATACTAGCAGATGTCTGATTTGGGTTTTCCAGAATTTGGGCACAATCCTTCAGATATATATGCGTCCATGAGTATATTACAGTATGTCGGCGTTTTTTCGCCACTGAATTAAAAATGTTATCATAGCAAAAAATCTTTTAAAAATGACGAATTTATACTTATTTCTATTTTGAAAAACATTTTCGTTATAACGACATTTTTTTTTTGTTTTGTAAAACTTATCAGAATAGCGAAAATACTGAAAAATTTTATTATAAACAGCTAAATTATTTTCTTTGAAACGAAAAACATTTTCTAAATGCCAAAAATAAGAATGCTTTCTAAGTAATGAAAAGGTCTTAGTTGTTTTGAAACGATGTGTTTTGCATGACGAATGTTTCTTTTCGTTATTTTTTTTTATTTAGAACAATGTGTTTTTAAAGAAATTATATTTTTATCTCAATGGCGGGCCCTAATTCTCCCCTTTGTGTTAAAAAAAAAAAAAGTTTCGAGTCTCCGGGATTGAATTCTGATTAAAATAAACAAAAGCACTACAATACAATATATCCAAGTGTTCCGTGTTTGAGAGAGAGAGAGAGAGAGAGAGAGAGAGAGAGAGAGAGAGAGAGAGAGAGAGAGAGAACACATCTAGGATGAATGTTTACACTAAAGAGAGTTACCATTACACCGGTAGCATATGATGGCGATGGAATTCATTTCCTGTATGTCGTGAAGGTGAAGAAACACACTTTTGTGGTAATTTTTGTCGATGCATTTCCTAAAAACGTACAATTTGGCAAAATTGTATTTCTTTTCTTTGCAATTTACTGGTTGTTATTACCCATAATTGCAATTTTGATGTTGCATATAGGCTCTAAATTTATCGACCCGTGAACAGGGAAGTGATGAATGTGTGTTGTGACCACAAATATTTCAGTTTCTATGATTTTATTCAAGTTATTCTTGTTCTTATTCTAAATTGCATTGTTATATTTGAATTTTGTGAGAGCATGTTTATGATCACGTTTAAAATTTAAGTTAATATGGTTGATTTGATCCATTTACATGGTGCATTCTAGAGCCGAAAATTTAGGGGGGAAATGGTCCGAGTTTCCTCTGACCTTTCCCACACCGTTTTAGGGACCGACAATTTAATTTTCTAGCGGGAATTGCTGGCATTTTCATTCGCTCCGTTTTTGTTTTTTGTTTTTTTAACCTCAAGATAAAAAAAATTTGTCAACTAATATAATTGATACGATATATTATTTTTTGTGCTATAAATCTGAGCAAGAATATGGTTTTCTGGAGAGCCACACATTCGTTTTCTTATAAAGACCCAGTCTGTCCCCTCCACTCTCCGAAAGTTTAATAATCGACCCCTTGTTATTGTTGAAATAAGTGCAAATCCTGCAATCTAGCATAGACCCTGCATTTTGAGTTAGATTCAAGGCAGGTGCTAGAAAACCTGGCATCCATATTAATTCTTCTACTATACCAGACCAGCTCTTTTAGCAGTTTAGATTCAAAAGCCAATTCTAGGGTCATATGCATTGTAGCCAGTATCATTACACAGTGTTCTAGCCAAAAGCCAATAAGCCGGTTGAACTGCCCATACTTTGCACACTTGGCTCCTTTCATTGCACCCTTCTGCCTTCTTGAACTGCAAAATGAGTGTCTTAAAAACAGTCATTTTCTACATGCCCCAAGAGTTAAATTGCTTGTTTAACTTGTTTTCCAAATTTGAATCACTCACTTAATTGATTGCAAATCACATTCTACTCTGACTCAACACCAAGTAGCAGGAATATGTCATCACCTGAGCTTCATTTTAAAAATCAAAAGGTATTACTGCAAGTGGTCTGGTTTGAAATTGTCTTTATCATAATGTTTTCCACAGAATCTAAAAAGGGCATGCTAAATTGACTTCCCAAATGTGCACTTTAAACTCAGAAAAGAGCACTTGATACGCGTGTATCATGCTACAAAAGGCACCTTTTTTCATTATGAATTGTTGTTTTTGTTCTTGTTGTTAATAATAATAATAATAATAATAATAATAATAATATTGTAACATTAGGAAATTATGAGAGTACAGAGGAGCCTCATTAATCCAGACTCCGTTTATCCGGAAACCTCGCTATCCGGGCAGAGTTCAACGGGAACGGATTTCCTAAAGTCGATGATGCTGTATTCATGTTGTTCTCAGACATGTCGGCCCACCACGCCGCTGTCAACGATGAAATGCTCATTGCCAAGGCAAAGATACTCGGAGACCAACTTGGCATCACTGACTTTGCCTATTCTCGTGGTTGGCTACAACGCTTCAAGAATCGGCGGTGCATCAAACGAAAATTGTATGATGGAGAAGCAGATAGTGCTGACATGAACAAAGTGCAGGCTGGCAGAGAAGAACTACAGCGACTACTGCAAGACTACGACCCACAAGATATATTCAATCTTGATGAAACTGGATTGTTCTTCCGACTGGGGCCAAACTACAGTCTAGCAACCCACAACATTAAAGGCACCAAAAAAATAAAGTGAAATAAACACAAGTCAATAGATGTATCCATTAATTTATTTCCACCATTATTGCATATACAGTACATTTACAGCTAGCAAATACATGTACAGTACATGTATACAGTATGATGACATCGTAAAATAAAAATGTGCATGATTCAGTTATCCGGAAAACTCATTAATCCGGAAATATTCACTGGGAACGAAGGTGTCCGCATTAATGAGGCTCCTCTGTACATGTATTGATTTTGTAAAGTTTAAAAAAATCCTATGTTTCATGTGTATTCAACCCAGAAAGTTGCAGGAGTAAATTCCTTCATATGGTTTTATTCAGCATAAATTTTCTTCTGTTTTTTCCTACATTCCTTAGTGGAAGATACGTGTGGCAGTAATGCTTTGAAAGGAAATTGAATGCATGGTTAGCAGGGCTGAGCAAATTCCATAGCTCGACGTCCCAAACTATTAATTTTCAAAGTCGGGGAAGTGAAATTTTCAAAGTCGCTGGTCGGGGGACAAGTCCTTTTTGCTATTTAAAAAAAAATTGGGCAAGTGCCTATTTTCATGCCATAATCACTTTATCTAGCTTTGTCTGGCCGTTCATGCCCTCCAGGTGTACTGAATGCTTGATTCTACCCCTCTCCATGTATTTATGCACAGCCAGTATCACACCTACCTTTGGTCATTGATAACTCTTGCATGTGTGCACGTTATATTACCGCTTGACTGCATATTGGGCTAAGTGACTAAATTATTGGCCAATCAAAACACATGAGACAAAACAAAGCCAGTGTGATTAATTAGCAGTGTTTTAAACAGCTTCCTTGTGTTTACTTAAACCAGATCCTCACGAACGACTCACCCTATGATATTAATCCAGCGAATCAATCCAATTAAATTAATGAAAGGCACTTTCCTGACATTAGTGTTGGTTCCCTTTATGAACTGATAAAATGGCAGTGATGATTTTTGAATTTTTCATTGATTGTAGAGAGGATTACCTTCGACATCTGATATTGCATTTGAAGCGAAACAATTACGCTAATTAAGGAGCTGTCTTGGTTCTGATTCAAAGGACAAAATGTATGTTATGATCACTTTAGAAGTAGTTGCCAAGTAAGGTGATATTTACTATGTGGATAAAACAAGTTTGCTAAATTATTTTTTCAAGGAGGTTAATAAGGAAGAGTTGGAGAAGGAAAATTAATGTGAAAGTTGAGGGGTCAAACGTAAGACTGCCACTGAGCGTGAGGTAACTGTTTCTTCAAAGAGACATAAGCCAGACTCTGTGGAAACAAAAATGTCAAATATGACACTAATAAGAGACTGAGACGGTTTCAACCACATTAGGTTGATAGTTATCCCTTACTTGAATTCATTGACTCAGAAGCAAAAATGTTTTGCTGTTATTGCAAACAATATTTCAGACTGGCACAGGTTGGAAATTCAACCAGTGTATTTGTTAATGGAACTGACAAATTCAGGATTAAACCATTCAAGTCTCATGACAGTTCTTTACCTCACAAGGCCTGTGCAGTTAGAGAAAGTCTGAATTCCAGTAAATTCCTTTCCATTCTTGCTGATGGAAGTACATGTACTGATGCTACCATATTGGAGCAAGAAATAGTGCATATAAGATACCTGGACAATGGAAAACTGAAAACCTCTGATGTAACAAAATGTATAATATCAATCTAGGTTTTTGAAGAATTAAATCCTTATAAGAAATAAATATATTGTGTATTATTTCATTTGTTCTTTCTATGGATTAAAGTGCAAACATCTCATCAAATCTTAACAAGTGATTTAAATTTGGGACAAGTTAAAAGGTAGGTGGGACAAGTGAATAAAAAAAAATTTGCTCAGCCCTGGTTAGGTACACGCACAAGTTTTAAATTTTACCAAAAGTAAAAATAATGATTAATCATATAAGAAATTGCTTGATTTTACAAGGCTTTATATTTCTGCTTCTTCTTTCATGTGTACTTTAAATTCCTTGGATGCACTAAGATTTAATTATTGAAGGACAGAATCTGCATGTTTACTAGTTCATTAGATTTACCTTTAAAAAAAAAATGCTATAACCAGTCAGTGGCATTTATTGTTCCCTTTGATTTTGTCCTTTTGAGAATGTAGTACTGTTAAAATGTCTGTAGAGATTTCCTATTTGATTTTAGATTAAATTTGGAGCAATAACTGACAACAATCAAAATCTGTCAGAAACTTTTTGAGAACAACATAGGCTCAGAAATTATTGCAGTGCTATCCCATATTAATTATTGTAACTTATTGAAGAAGTCGAAAAGAACAAAAAACACAGCATGTCATTTAGAATCAACAGAATTGACCGTACCTTTGATATTTTAGTGGTTCCATCAATAATGTTTGTGTGCAAATGACAACCAAATGCAGTTTAGAATGAACCCTGATGTCATTGTATCATCTGCTGAAACATTAATGAAATGGAGCTTTTTTTTGTTTGTATTTTAAAAAAATGATCTATCAGAGTTCCAGCTAGACAGGTATAGAGTGATGTTCCACTCCCTCTGCCCTCAGTGCCCTTCTAGCCCCTCCTCTGGCCTCAGTGGCCTTCTAGTCCCTCCTCTCTGCTGGTCATCAGACCATGAAAACATCTTAAAACTTATTTTCTATTGATTCAACTTATTTTTCTGTTTATTTTAATGTATGATAAATATATGAATGTGCTTTTGCCTGTTTTTACTTCCGCAAAAGATGAAAATCTGATTTCACCATCAGAATGAAGTCATTTTATCACTATAAAAAATGACCCTTTTGCTAAAAGTGCCTCTCACCCCTCCCCTCTGTAAGAAATTATTAGCTGGAGCTTTGTCTGTAAAGCTCTTAATTTTGTTGAGTGCAGGTCTGGTTTAACTGCTAGGCAAACTAGGCTGTTGCCTAGGGTGTCAAAATTTGGGGAGTGGCAAAAAGCTGAATGAATAAAAAAAAAAAGAATTAGCGTAAAATAGAAGATAATAAGTGTCTAAAATAGAAAGAGAAAAACAGAAGGAAAGAATAAATGTACATTCCTTTTTCGAAAGTTAATTGTGCGGGAGGGGGCGCAAGGCTGAAAGTTAGCTTAGGGCGCCAAGTACCTTTGCGCTGGCCCTGGTTGGGTGCATAATACGTGTTGAACATTTGTTTCTATCATTTGAGATATATATACATGATACTGATAAAACATCAATCTTAGTACTCTGGTCTTTACATTTCTGCATATATTATTAACCATCTTGACCATCTAGATAATATTAAAACCATCATTTGACCAAGATGGCAAGTTGTCTTGGTTGAATGTGGCATAGCAGGTACCCGTTGTTGATTGAATCTGATTAAAGCACATGCCCTCTTGGCCAAATGTGATATAGCTGTTACCCTTTCAGTCAAATGTGAAAAGTTGTCAAGTCTGTTTGGTTATAAGACCAAAGTAACAAACAAATTAATTAGTTGAAACTTCAACATGTATCTTTTTTACATGTACATATTAAAGCAATCATCACTGGTTATACAGAACCATAAATCATTTAGAACTTGTCGGTATTATAAAAAGGATTGAACAATGTATAAGAAAACTTTGTTTGGGTTTCATTTATAGACCATGTTGTCTGCATAGCAGTGATGTATAGAGGAAATGTACGTTTTTTGAGTAGATAAAAGGAAATATTTCACGAGTGAAGTGGGAAACATTGTATTGTCATGAGTGCCGAAGCCATGAGTGGCAGTACAAAATGTTTCCACTTCACGAGAGAAATATTTCCTTATATCTACTCAAAAAACCATAGATTTTCTTTTTATTATATATTTTTTAAGGCAAAAACTGTCATATTTGCATGGATTTTTTGTCCATTCTGTGACAATGCGATTAACGGCTGCATTACTACATCGATAAAAAGAAGTTGCAAAATTTACAATAATTGTAGGATGGCAACCTTTTACAAATTTATCACAAATAATGCCTCAGATTGTGTATTTTGTCCAATTAATGACTGTTTTCAAATGAAAATGAAGAGAATTTTATTTTTGTTAACACATTTCTTGTGTGGATTAATACAGTTAACATTGTTGGGGTAGAGGTAGAAATTGAAATATAGAAATATCATGGAGTGGTCAAAGGCGACAAATTTCAGAGCGTAACATCTTTAAAGGAAAGATTTTAATGATTGTGAGTTTACTTGTATGGATTTTGGTTCTTTATTTTGTGCATTTCTGCATTAAAACATGAATTTTTGGCCTTGGCAACCTTGCAGTCTAGTTTAGTAACACGCTGCACCCAAATTTCGATTATCACATAATTTCGGTTTGCAATCAACACTCATCAATGAACGATTTCTCCATCATTTTCAGACATGATTATGATTGTGTTGAGAGTTACAATCGCTACTTAAACAATTTTATTACTATATTTAACCAAGAGTTTTTCCTAAAAGTGTGTCCGTTTGTCGTAGAGTGCAAAAGGCACACTGTATAGTTGACAGAATATCTAATAGCAACAGTTCATGTAAGTTCAGTCACTAATAATTTGCAGGATTCATTTGAAAAACTAATTTGAAAAGGTTAATACTTGAAGCCTACTTATTGTTTTTTTGAGGTTGTTTTTAAGCATTTTTGATGGCGTCTCCTTATTGATTAAATAAATGTATACTAGGGTCTGCAGTCTTGACACATTTTAAGATCTGTTCATCCTGATGGAGAGAGAGAGAGAGAATATGAACAGAAGAAGAAAGAAAGAAAGAAAGAAAATGAAACAGGCTTAAATATGGAAATACAGATTTGAATAGGAAAAAAAGTAGTTCCAGAAGTTATATTGCCACTGTGGCGATAATTTTTTTATCCCACTGATATATTTAAATATCTCATTATGAAATATATAATAAAAAGTCATAGCAAGAAACCCCAATAAACAGCAAATATTCACCAGAAATTTAAGATTATCTAAGGTAACAATATATTGGGAGACTTTTCATTCCTTTAAATAATTTATTGAAAAATTATTATGGTGTGATTTTAACAGATGAAATCATTATCCATATCTTTATCAAAATCTAAAGAACCAGTCATAGATCAAATCAAATATTAGGCACACCACTATTTCCTGACCTGCGAAAATGGATGTACAGTGAAAACCCTGGGTCCACAGTGTCATTGTGCTCTGTAATGTATCATGCAATACGTAAGAAGAAAGTGATGCATGTGAATCCCCTAGGCTCTACAAACTGGGAGGGGGGGTATAGAAGTGGGTGCAAAGATTGTGTTTCAATGGTACAGTTACCATCATGTATCAGTGTATATTAAACAAGAAATAGTGACAACAGACTGATTGCATATTTAATATTTGATTTTGAGCAGAAAACCATGAATTGGTATATACATGTAAAATATGAATAGTTGAAATATTGATACATGTACTCACTGTGCAATCTCATTGCATCCATGATAGTGAATCCATAATAATTCCATTGAAAATATGCACAAAGAAGCATATGTTTTTGTCATTTCAGATCATGCTGTCTGAATTCTGTGAAAAAATAATACAAAACTAATGTAAGGAAGGATAAAGAACATTTATGGCTCAGTATGTATGCACATGTACATCGAGGTCATTAAGTGGTGTTCATATAAATTGAAAACTGCTAGAATTTTTTTCTACTAGAGTCCTACTGCATCTGAATACTATCAGTGCTCAAAGACATTTTTTTTTCAGACACAGGCCCCGGGCTAGTGACTTTAAAAAAATCACAATTCCTGACTCAAATTCCACAAGCCCTGACTCAAATTCCATGTGCCCAAAAGGGCCAATTAAAAATTTTTTTTTACTGTTATTTGTCAAACAATATTGCAATTACTGTACTTTAAATATGAAAAGAAATAAACAAAATCATATAAAATTGACTTGTGTGTTTATTCAGCTCTCAAAAATATTTCACATAAGGCAATGTTTTCCTCCAGGTCCTGATGTCAACCATTGTCCAATTGCTCTATCAATGTCCTCCTTACTCGCTGGATCAGCAGTTTTGATGTTCATTAGCATCTTAAGCGTGTCTTGCATTATTCAGTTTCTCTTTATACTTTTGATGTCATTCATTGGTGCTGCTTAATATGTTTAACCAGTGTTGAATTACTGACTCTTGTGTTTCTGCCTAAATCATTTTTTGGGTCGGTCTTTCCTTTTTATCTCACCTTTGCCAAAGGATGCCCGATATTTAACCAAAGACTCAAAAGCCATCATGGGCCACCTTTGATCCCTTTATTACTTATAACACCTCAAAAAACATCCCGCATTTGGCCTAAACTCTCCAGATTATGACAATAAGTTAATTAATTAAAAGCTTGTTGTGTACACGTGTTAGCCCTAATCCATTCACTCAGCCTCGCATCATTGCACTGATTCATTTACTCAGCCTCACATCATTGCACTGGTCGCAACGACTGTTGGAACAGTTCCGGTCCCCATTAGACTGGTTCTGGCTGGTTTCTGTAATGTGTGGATCTAACGTGTAAAAACACCGTTTTTTTAATTTCTTTCTTTTTTCAATTAAAAAATAAAAATCTGTTAATTTTCAAAAGCGGTAGATGTTAACTATAAAATGGTATGTGCACTAGATGGCCTTAACAATGGTATTTTTAGAATTATATGTATGTTAAAGCCTGAGCACTAATTATAGGTAACCCAGGCAATCTGTTCCCCATTCATAGGTCACATGCTTCGCTTTGTACACAAAGTTAACATCTTTTGATAGAAGTACGGTAAGTAGATGATCTTCACAAGGGTAAGGGGCATACAGGGGGATAAATATTAATAATTTACTAGTGTTTCAACAACTTGAAAATAAAATTCCACTATTCATAAGTGAGATCAAAGTTTTCTCAGGCAAATTAGATTTTCTTTTGACAAGCCCGATGGACACTTGACTTAGAATTCAATAGGGGCCCAATCTGAAATTAGAGGGTCCCCAGGCATTGGGCTATCAGATTTTTTTAGCACTGACTATACATAATTCCTTCGACTACAGCATGAATTGTTAATAAACAAATGGAGTCATTTTGTGTGTGTGTGTGGAATAAACGGTGTGATTCACTGGTCGATTGATTGTGTGATGATTTCAAACAACATTGCTAAGCCATCAATATATAAGTTTATACTGTATATATTCAATGATAATTGACCTTACAGCAGAAGACATTTCACTCCTACTTCATTTGCATATAAGTTTTATATTTGTTAAAATTTGTTGATGAAATTTTCAAGTATGACCGAGTTTGACCTATGAATTTTACAAAATTTGGTTCTTAATTTTAAAAAAAAGATATTGATGTTAAAAGTTACCATATATACTTGTGTATAAACCAGATCCAAATGCGAACAACATAGACCCAGATCTGCTGTCGCATAATGCGCTGGCAGATCAGGGTCTGTGTTGTTTGTTCTATTGATTAGTTCTTACAAACTGCATAGACTCAGACATGCTGGTGCTTTATGCGATGGCAGATCTGGGTCTATGCAGTTTGCAGTTGGTATCTGCTTATACGCAAGTATAGACTGTGCCATATGATGCAACTAAAACATGGTCAGTTGTCTAAGTATTTGAGTCGTGTAGAGTTAATTACCAGTAGGTCTGATCAGGAATTACTGCTGACATGTGATTGGTCAGTTTTTAGCTGTGGTGAACCAGTTTGTTCGAGAGGCAGTAAGATCAACTGATTGAAATTCACAAGGAACTTAATATGAATAGTATGTACCCATACACAGTTATTCTCAAGGAATAGTTGAGTTACAGAAAGAGAGATGTCCACTGATTGATTCTTTAAACATTTTGTGAACAGAAAAACCTTCATGGGCAACAAATCCATATAAAGGGTACTTGCTTGTAAAGGCGACTTAACCACAACGGTCACAGTTTTATGGTTACTTGAGTTTCTTTAATAGACACGTTTCGTTGTATTTATTTATTTATGTAAATTATTTTTTAATAATTTATTAATTTCAGGTGAAGCATTAAGCTAGTTGTTATTGAGACCCATGGTCAAGTTGATACCTTCATCAGGCATGGAAGACGTGTATCTTTATGAGGTTCTGTATGCCTATCATCCTGAGAAGGATAACTCTAGTGACATTCCAATTGACCCTGGTGATGAGATCAGAGTCGCTGCAAAGGATGCACCATCTTCTCGGAGCAAAGACTCAACATGGCTCTTTGGCAACAATGTTACAAAAAATATACAAGGGCTGTTTCCGAGTAATTATGTAAAACGTGTCCAGTTTATACAAGTTTCAAAACCAGCTGTACCGCCCAAACCACCAATTCTGCAAAGTCCTTCCAGGGATCAAAACTACTTGGATGTCGGTAAGTAGTTGTGAATTTTTTTTTTTTTAGCATTTAGCAGATGGCAAGACAAAAGTGTGGCAGCTGCATCAGTGATAACATTCTCTGCTTAATCTTTGTGAATTAATTTTTGCAAATAATTGATGTTGGAGATACATCATTGCATGGTTTGCAGGTTACATATAGTTACTGATTTATGCAGAACCCTTGTCTTTGCGTTGGAATCATTCATGCCTGACATTTTCATTTCTTCAGTGGTTTTAATATAAAAGAAAGATTTAACTGGCTTCTCAACACCTGTTTGAGTTACGGGTAATAAAGGATGCTTAATTTTTTACATTGTTTCTGAAAATACAATTCCTTTGAGGCAGAAATTGCATTTCTGGGGTTACATATCAACCAATCATGTCAACCAATCACTATAACATAGCTGTGGAATGATCTGACGAGTTTTCACAGTGAATAATACTATATATTGTTGTTAGAGTGGTCCCTTATTATAAAGCACCTCAGTACATGTATAATACAGTCTCTAATATAATACTGGTATAGTCATCGATACTATTATGCTGGTTTGATTATATTTTTCCATATAATATACCCCAGTATAAGTCATCTAGTCTATATCACAATACACTTTTATGGTTCCCTTTGACAGTGTTATAATGAGGTACCACTGCATAAGAAGTTGTAATATCCTGTCTACCTGTATATAATGTTTCCCAGTATAAGGTGACCTCACCTGTATCATGGTACTGCTTTATGACTTCCTTGAACAGCATTATAATGAGTGACCACTGTATACGAAGTTTTGATTTCCTGTCTATTTGTGTATAATGTACTCCAGTATAAGGCAACCTCACCTGTACTTATTGATGGCTACCTTGAATAGCATTATAGTGACAGACTACTGTATAGGAAGCTGTGATAGCCTATCTACTTGTGTATCATGTACCCCAGTGTAAGATGACCTTGGATGTATAATGGTACTTCTTTATGGCTCCCTTGAACATCATTATAGTGAGAGACCACTGTATAGGAGGTTGTAATAGCCTATCTACCTGTATATAATGTACCCCAGTATCATGTGACCTTGCCTATATCACGGTACTTCTTTATGGCTCCCTTAAACATTATTATATTGAGAGACCACTGCCTATCTATTTGTGTATAATGTACCCAGTGTAAGGTGACCTCGCCTGTATAACGGTACTTATTGATGGCTCCCTTGGATAGCATTGTGGTGAGAGACCACTATATTAGAAGTTGATAACCTGTCTACTTGTGTATCATGTATGCCGATATACGTCGACCTCGCCTATATAACGGTATTCCTGTATGGTTCCCTTGAATATCATTATAGTGAAAGACCACTGTATAAGAAGTTGTGATATCCGATCTACCTATGTATAATGGTACTCCTTTACGGATCCCTAGAACAGTATTATAGTGAGAGACTACTGTTAAAGAAGTTGTGATAGCCCATCTACCTGTATACCTGTATATAATGTACCTGGCATAAGGTGACCATGCCTCTAACCCAGTGCTTCTTTATGGATCCCTTAAACAGTGTAATAAGAAGTTGTGATAGCCCATCTACCTGTATATAATGTTCCTGGCATAAGGTGACCATGCCTGTATAACAGTACTTCTTTATGCATCCCTTAAACAGTGTAATAAGAAGTTGTGATAGCCCATCTACCTGTATATAATGTTCCTGGCATAAGGTGACCATGCCTGTATAACAGTACTTCTTTATGCATCCCTTAAACAGTGTAATAAGAAGTTGTGATAGCCCATCTACCTGTATACCTGTATATAATGTACCTGGCATAAGGTGACCATGCCTGTATAACAGTACTTCTTTATGCATCCCTTAAACAGTGTAATAAGAAGTTGTGATAGCCCATCTACCTGTATATAATGTTCCTGGCATAAGGTGACCATGCCTGTATAACAGTACTTCTTTATGCATCCCTTAAACAGTGTAATAAGAAGTTGTGATAGCCCATCTACCTGTATACCTGTATATAATGTACCTGGCATAAGGTGACCATGCCTGTATAACAGTACTTCTTTATGCATCCCTTAAACAGTGTAATAAGAAGTTGTGATAGCCCATCTACCTGTATACCTGTATATAATGTTCCTGGCATAAGGTGACCATGCCTGTATAACAGTACTTCTTTATGCATCCCTTAAACAGTGTAATAAGAAGTTGTGATAGCCCATCTACCTGTATATAATGTTCCTGGCATAAGGTGACCATGCCTGTATAACAGTACTTCTTTATGGATCCCTTGAACAGTATAATAAGAAGTTTTGATAGCCTACATGTATCTACCTGTGTATAATGCGCACCTACCATATATACTCGCGTATAACCCAGGTGCAAATGCAAACAACATAGACCCTGATCTGCCATCGCATAATGCACCAGCAGATCAGGGTCTGTGTTGTTTGTTCTACTGATTAGTCCGTACAAACTGCATAGACCCAGATCTGCTAGTGCATTATGCGATGGCAGATCTGGGTCTATGCAGTTTGCAGTTGGTATAGGCTTATACGCGAGTATATATGGTAATTGCAAATTGCATAGACCCACATTTTGATGGTGACCATAGTTTGATTGCAATCATAAGAACAGCATAAAGTCAGATCTTTTATATATATAGAATATTTGCTTGTATCAAGTGAACAACATATATTTTTTCGAGTGAAATATATCCATTATTCACATGGAACAAGCAAATTTTCTTTATTTAATGCTCAAATGTATTGGCTAGCTAAAGATTGTAGCAGACTGAAGTAGCAGATTTCTTATGGTATCCTGCATGATAATGTCACCTATTTACTAGTTATGTTCTGCTGTGGTTTGTGTACATTTGCACAGAAAATATGAGTTGTAACATAATTCTCTTTCCTAATGCAAGGTACATAAAGAAAAATTATTGAAGAAGTAAGTACATCATGGGATTTGAACCTGGTACTCCTGAGTGACAGGTTACCATGCTTTTTCCACAAGACCAAGCAGTTAACAGCATGGCAGATGAAATCTGTGGTCATAGTGTTATTGGTGTCTATTGACTGGTGACAAAATAATTTTGATAATTCGCCTCAGTGAATTATCAAAATTATTTCTCTTGGAAAATCCATGAATTCAAGGACTAGCGTAAAATAAAATGTTGTTTCTCATCTCTAGATACCTAATGTCATATCTCATTATGATACAGACTTGCTTGTGACATACGTCATCATAATGTCACCAAATGGAGTACACTCATACAACTTTCATCAGCAGCATTATGATGAGGGTATACTTTATAAGCATGTTGTTTCTTTCCTTATGACTTAATTGGTTTATTAGCCATGGAAAGTTGTCTCCCTTCCCTTCAAGTCTGCCATGTAAATGTATATAATGGTACAGGTGATTATAGTTTATGTAAACATTTTGCTTTGTCACTATTGTAACATCATTCGTTCGTTTGATTAACGACGTGTGCGGCCATTCGGACATTTACGTCGAAAAATTTACATCAGTGATAATTATGATATGTGAAAATCTGACAACTGGAGAAATATACAGAAATAAATTTTTTTATTCATCTTAAAATTTAGCTCTCAAATAATTTGTCCCAGTAATTGACTTATTACAATGCACTTTATTCAAAGTCAGTGTACATTATCAATTACATATACCGTATTTATTTGTGTATATGCCAGATCCAAATGCAAATAACATAGACCCTGATCTGCCGTCACATAATGCGCCGGCATATCAGGGTTTGTGTTATTTTTTATTCTACTGAGTAGTTCTTACAAACTGCATAGACCCAGATCTGCCGGCGCATTATGCAACAGCAGATTTGGGTCTATGCAGTTTGAAGTTGGTATCGGCTTATACATGAGTATATATGGTATTTGTGTTAAGGATCTACCTTGCCTTCCAGTGTCAAAACAGATGCCATCTATAAATAGTTGCCTAAAGTGATATATATCAGAAGATCTTTTTTAATAGCTGTGATTGTTTTGTTTGTCAGGACCTGTGACTTTTTTGTTGGCAAATTTCAGTATGACTTTTCCTCAGTATTAAAAAATTATGCTCATTGTCTTAGTTAAATAATGGTATAAATTTTAGAACATGGATACTTGAGAAAGTGCATAAATCCTTATAATAAAATCTGAGAACATTGTTGACTAAATCTTCCAAAGTTAGTTCTTTTAAAAAGCAATATTGCAAATGTATCAAAATACCATTCAGTCAGATTGCAAGGATTTGATTGTAGGGTTCAGGTAATGAGGATAGGGATGACTGAATGATGTTAAAATCAGACTATGGCCTCTTTTAGAGGAACTTTTTTTTTAGTACAAAACTAAACTAGAAAAAACTTAGATGGCTAATCATTGCAAAAACCCACCATGGTTAATTTTTGATGGTTTACCATATATGGACAAGATAACTACCAAGTTTTGTGAATTTCTACCCATTGGTTTGGGAGAGATGTGGTAATGGACAGATGGCCCACAGTATCACAATATACCCAGTGGTTAGGGAGAGATGTGGTAATGGACAGATGGCCCACAGTATCACAATATACCCAGTGGTTAGGGAGAGATGTGATAATGGACAGATGGCCCACAGTATCACAATATACCCAGTGGTTAGGGAGAGATGTGGTAATGGACAGATGGCCCACAGTATCACAATATACCCAGTGGTTAGGGAGAGATGTGGTAATGGACAGATGTCTCACAGTATCTCAGTATACCCAGTGGTTAGGGAGAGATGTGGTAATGGACAGATGTCTCACAGTATCTCAATATACCCAGTGGTTAGGGAGAGATGTGGTAATGGACAGATGTCTCACAGTATCTCAATATACCCAGTGGTTAGGGAGAGATGTGGTAATGGACAGATGGCTCACAGTATCTCATTATATCCCTTTGCTTGATGCTAAAGCATAAGGAAAACATTTAGATGTGATTTTTAGAGCATATTTGTACAATGTATCATAGAAAAGTAGCAAGGAAGAAAAGAACTAAAGTTACAAATGTCTTGAGAGTTTGTATGCATCTTGTTTTAGAATTACAATAATGGAAGGACAAAAGTTTTGGACTTTGAGCTTGAGTATTGGGAACAAGTTTTGTAAATGTGGGTCCAGAGCTTGGGTATTTGTAAAACATGTATTCCTGTGTTCCCCCTGCCTTGCCCATCCCACCCCTGAAAATCTGTACCCCCAGGATCAAGTCTGAGGTAAGAATAAAGACAGACCAATTTTAGTTACATATCTAAATTTATCTTTATTTGCCCAGTAACTGTATATATAGTTATACAGTGTGGATCTCGGTAGTTTCCAAATTATGAGACTGGGGCTATGTTGCTGGGGGTAAGGATGGACCATTCGGTCAGTGTCAGTTGCATGTATACATTTGTCTGTTTATGCACAGTAAGTGTACACTGTATGTTTGGTTATAGGGTTTCTCAATTGTTTCCAAGTTATGCCCCGGGGGCGAATTCCTTGGGGCTTAGGGATGGACCCTGAATTTAGTGTTAGTTGCATGTAGACATATATCTTTTCATGTGAAAAGGTTGCTTCCTTGATCGGGATAATTCATGATTACTAAGAATTTCCCTTACTCAGAGCATAATTATCTTAGAGTTCGAAACAGGCAGAGTATTAGAAACAAGGATTAAAGAACACATCAGCACTTTTCACCAGTATTCAAGTTGATAAAGCTATGTGTGTAATCAGAGAAAAATTAGAGGCAGACATTACTCTGAAATCCAGATGTGACCTCCCTATTGAACATATCTGCACCTTATTGAGACTGTGTTTGGACAGCACCTATTTTATCTATAATGGGCAGTTTTACAAACAGAAACAGGGAGCAGCAATGGGGTCCCCATTCTCACCAATAGTTGCCAATTTATATATGGATTTTTTTGAGAAAAAGGCCTTGGAATCAGCCATGAACCTACCATGGTTCAGATATGTGGATGATACTTTGACTGAACTACATGAGTACCATGTGCAGGAGTTCTCCAATCATCTCAACTCCATTGACCCACATATTCAGTTCACCTCAGAACAAGAAGAAGATGGCAAATTACCATTCTTAGACACAAGTGTACACTTAAATGATAATGGATCAACCAAAGTCACTGTATATAGAAAACCAACCCACACTGACCAGTACCTTAACTTTTCTTCCAATCATCATTTGGAACACAAGAGGTCAGTAGTGAGATCTTTACTTCACTGAGCTAACTCCCTAGTAACTGATGAGACAGATCAGATTAAAGAAGTAGAGCACGTAAAAGCTGCACTACAAGCAAATAGCTATCCAGAGTGGATTTTCAAACTTCCAAAGAAGAAGAAGAGAACATCTAACAAAACCAGTAGTGGTTCAAATAGAACCAACATCGGTATGCCATACATCCGTGGTACGTCAGAAGCCCTAGCTAGAGTATTCAAACAACATGGGGTTAATATATACCACAAACCATATAATTCTTTAAGACAACAACTTACACATGTGAAGGACAAAACAGAAAATTTTAAGAAATGTGGTGTGGTTTATCATATCAAATGTAGTGATTGTGAGAATGACTATATTGGTGAAAGAGGCAGAGTATTAGAAACAAGGATTAAAGAACACATCAGTAGCGAGTCATCTGTAATACATGAACATTGCAGCAATATGGGACATTCCATCATTCCCAATCAGACCAAGGTCATCACATCTGAGGACAACTTATGGAAAAGGAAGGTGAAGGAGGGAATCGAAATACGAAAGCGGAGTCCAACACTAAACAGGGATGTGGGGCTTGAACTACCACCTATCTACACCAGTCTCCTCATATCATGTGACCATTATAAGTCACGCTATCAACAGTAGTCGCTGATGAAGGCAGTGTGATATTGCCGAAAATGTCAAACTCTTAAGATATTTATGCTCTGAGTAAGGGAAATTCCTAGTTATCTTTTCATGTTCAGTAAATGTTCATATGGTTAAAGGATGGGGAATCTCACTAGTTTATATGTTATGACCTAGGGGCTAAGTCCATTGGAGTAAGAATAGACATGGATGGCAGAGTAAGTAGCATATTTAATTTCATCTGTTCATGTTCAATAAGTGTACATGTTGTTACAGGATGAGTATCAAAGTTGTGACCCAGGAACCAAACTGTATGCCACAAGGGCATAACCCAGGGGTCCCATTCACTACCCCCTCAGACATGAATTGACACTTGGGTTCCTAATGACACATACCAATTCTCAGGCACATTAGTTTCATAATTGTTTATTTTAAATACCTTTTTCAAAATTTTTGTGCAATTTTTCATCTTTACATTTTAAGAACTTAACTTTTAGATGGCACTATATTGTTAGTATTGTGCTGATGTGCTGTTTAAATACATGCGTACATTAGTCTCATGATTAGAAGTGTTTATTTTAAATTTATGAAAAATACCCCCCCCCCTGCAACTCCACCCCAATTTTTAAACCAATATGCACATCTACAAACAACTTGCAGTCATGTCACAAGGTTTGAAGTCTCTATCTTGAATGGTGTTGGAGGAATTATGCAACATTGAAAAAAAACCTGAAATTCCTACACATGTTATATAGAACTTCAGTTAGGTCAGTGATATACCATTGCATATCTATGCACATGGACTGACCATGGAGCCAGCGTTGCAGCACTGTCAATATGTATTTGTCTTGTCATGTCCAGTTAGTGTATGTAAGGTTGTTTGGTTTATAGGGTTTAATGCCATTTTCGAGCACATGATAGGCTATACATGGCGGCCAGTATATTTGGTGGAGGATGAACCCAGGAAGAACCACAGACCTATAGGAAGCTACTGGCAAGCTTTCTCACATACCCACGCTGGTCGAGCTGAGACTCAAACTCACACGGACAGAGGTGAGATGTGTGAGTGATCTGTATAGGCGAGCGCCTTAGACCACTCGGCCACCTGGGGCCCCTTGTAAGGTGGGGATTTTGATAATTTCTAAGTTATGAACCAAGGGCCTACTCCAAGGTCATGACCCAGGGCTATACCCTGTATTCACAAAACTCCTCAACTTGTGTGCACACTTAAAGTTTGATACAGTAAATAAACTAATTGAAATACAAGATATTTCAGAGTATAGGGAAACACTACTATAATATTACTTTGTTACAACATGATAGTTGTAGTGTGGTTCCTGAAATTTTATCATTCTTTAATTAGCACAAAGTTTTAGTGCCTAAGTAAACAAGAGTTTGAGTTATTAATATTTGGCAAGATGTGCTGTATTCTTGAAGAAAATAATGTCTTATCACTGCTTATTAAATATGTAAACACTGTTTTTTTCTCACTATTGCTCATTTAGTATGCATCAGTTTATGTTGGTAATAATGCCATTGAAGCACATAGCTTTTGCACCTGTTCCTCCACCTCCAATTTGTAGAGCCTAGGGAATTTGAATGCATCATTTTTTTTCAGTTGACTGACTTGTTTTGCTATTGCAAGGTATGTTACATAGCATGAAGGCATTCTGTGAACCAAGACCGCAGGGTTTAGCATTAGCAATACATTAGATGGAGATGTTAAATATGTATACTTTATTCCAACATATTTAACAAATATTAGACCGATGACAAGAATTTTGAGTTTTGAGTGAGCAATCAAGTTAAGGAATTTTGTGAATATGGGGCCAAGTGTCTTGGATGCACAAGTGCATTTATCTCTTCATGTCCAGTAAGTGTATGCATGGTTATAAGGTGGGAATCTTAACAGTTTCCAAGTTATGACCCAGGGGCAAATACCCTACCAAGGGTCATGATCCAGAGTCTCCATTGGATATATGTCTGATTTTGTATCCTAATGTCCATCAAACCTACATGTACATACATGTATGGTTGTATGTTGGAATCTGAACAGTTTCCAAGCTATGACCCACAGGCAAGTTCCCTACTCCAGAGTCTGTATTGGATATATTGGGTATGTCTGATTTCTTCTTCTCATGGACCCAGGGGCAGTATTCCCTATCTCAGGGGCAAGACAGAGGGTGTCATCCAAAAGTCTGTTGCATACGATACTGCCTCAGAATAAGGCAATTCCCTTTATAAGAAGGGTATAGTAATGGATTAAATAGTAACATTGTGTATATAATACCTCTATAATAAGGTGACCTCACCTATAAGGCAGTCCACTTGTATGGTTACCATGAACAAAGTACTGTATATTATAGTCCTGACCTTGACGATGACGTGCCAACATTCAGATCTTCACCTTGAAAACTTAAAAAAAATTGTGCACATCCACAGTTATATCCTAGAGTTTCAGGTCTTCGGCAGTGTAGGAGGAGTTGGACAGATATGTGGACAGACAGACTGATGGATAGATGTACAGATGGGCAGAACAGCATAATCCCTGCCTCTTTGCAAAAAGCATGATCGGAATTAAATAGAAGCTAAATATCTCTACAGTAAGAACTTCCCCCAATAGGAGGATTAAAACTTGTGCATATCTACAGACCACCACCAATCATATTCCAGGGTTTGAAGTTTGACACCTCCATCTTGATTGGTGTAAGAGGAGTTTTGTGACAATCAAAACACCAGAAATTACCACACATTTTATGTATAATTATATAGATTTTTTGGGTTTTTTGTCAGTTTTAATGGCGCTTTTACACAGTATTGGCTATACCATGCCAAGGAAATGGGAGCTAAGTACCTTTTCCAAGGACACACTGAGGCAGCTGAACCAGGCTTGCCTGGGTGGGTATCCAACCCATGACCCTTGGATTACAAGTCTGACACTCTACCAGCTGAGCTACCGTGGCTCCCATAATTATATAGATGCAGAAGTGTCCTCTGGATGGATCAGAATTCTCAAACTGTTGTGCACATCCATTGACCAACCCCAATCATATCCTAATGTTTCAAGTCTCTATCTGGAATGGTGTAAGAGTTGTTGTGTGACATTACACTTGCACGTGTGCATGAACATCCAAACAGGTAGGATAACATCATCCCCGTCTTTTCTTTGGAAAACAAGGGGATAATGAGTATCATTAATTCTTCCCATTTTTTTATTTCCTAATAAAGCAGTACTTGTATAAGCTGAAGTTGGATAAATGAAATTAAAACTCTCCCCCATTGTAATGCACATCATTATAACGTGATTTCGGATATAATGCAGTACTACTATGGACCCCATGACTTAAATCACACCAAAATATAACAATATGGGTTGAAAGAAAAGGTGAAACTTGGTCTTATATCTTCATTTCCTTTTCAAAACACCATTATTTTAAAAAAAATTGATAGTGCCTGGTGGTACTGTTCACTATATTACGCTATTCTCAGTATATCACGGTTCTCAATATAACATGGTTCCATACATAACGCGGTTGTCATGGTTTAATGCATAGAATAATAACAGATCTATTCAGTAAGATATGTTGTGTTTGTATTGTAAGCTTTTTTGTGTGCTGAAGACCATAATTTGATTTTAAAGCCAGAAAAGTGAACAACAATAATGAGAAGAGAAGGGAAGTAAATTTGTGGATTATACAGAATAGAATATTGAAGAGTTACCTCCCTTTCACTGCAGGTAATGACTGGTACTCCTGGTAATTATTAACAACTTTTATTTGGAAACACACACACAAAATGAGGCATGTTACCAAGTACTTTGGCTTCAAAATACCCATGTTGTACATAGAGGACAAACAACAAGACAAATTCTTTCACATTGTTCTTGTTCACTTAAGTAACTGGCAAATTCTTAAAGCATGTGGGGTGATGTAGAGGGATATAGCACAAAGTGCTGGGAAACTTATTCTATACCCTTAGTAACAAAGTCAGTTTTGGTAGTGATATTGGTATTAAGTACTGTACAGTATTTATGTTAAAGTTAATATATGTGGAAGTGAGCATTGCTGTCTTTTGACACATCCAGTTGTATGTTTTTTACATGCAAAATGTTGTTTCGTTTTTCTGTGTACATGTACTTGTTTGTGCCTCTGACTGAACATGAGATCTCTATCAAGCTATCTACCAACCTACTGGTACCTACCAACCTTTCAGCATACACACTAGCCCACCCACTTGCCTATCTACTTCTATTATATACCTACTGGTACCTACCTACCTACTTAAACCATTATATCTATCAATCTATCTATCAACTACTCTTGGGGCCCCAGGTGGCCGAGTGGTCTAAGTCGCTCGCCTATACAGATCACTGACATCTCACCTCTGTCCTCATGGGTTCGAGTCTTGGGCTCGGCCAACGTGGGTATGTGAGAAAGCTTGCCAGTAGCTTCCTGTGGGTTGGTGGTTCTTCCCGGGGTTTTCTCGGGTTCTTCCTCTACCAAAATATACTGGCTGCCATGTATAGCTTATCATGTGCTGAAAAATGGTGTTAAACCTATAACAACCAACCAACCAACCAACCAATCAACTACTCTCTATGTACCTACTATCCTCCTACTATTTTTTAAGTGTCTGCTCATCAACCTATCCATCAAACTACGTACCTAATGCCCACACACGCCCCAATCATACCAAAATATGAAGTTGATAGTGATTGCTTGCCCTGCGTGGCTGAGTGGTCTAAGGTGCTCGCCTTTACAGATCACTCACATCTCACTTCTGTCGGCATGAGTTTGAGCCTCAGCTCAACTAACATGGGTGTGTGAGAAAGCTTGCCAGTAGCTTCCCATGTATCTGTTGGTGGTTCTTCCTCCACCAAATATACTGGCTGCCATGTATCATGTGCCGATAAATGGTGTTAAAACCCACAAAACCCAAACCATAAAAGCAAATGTCAAATTTGAATAATTTTCACTTGCTATGATAGGAAAACCTGACATGTGTTGACAAATTGTGGCTTTTGTTTTCAATTGAATCTGGCCTCTTTTTTGAAAAGGAACTTTTTAATGCAAAAAGTTCACATATTTGAAACCTACTTGTTTTTGTGGTTTCTAAACGTCTGACTATATTTTGCAGCTATTTATTTTCACAGAGCTGATTCTGCTTGTATGTTGTAACTTTTTTGCGAAAAGAATTTTGTGGCTGTTTAATTTCATGGAGACATTCTTCTCATAATATTCACACAAAAATTAGCTTGGCAATAAATGTAGGTTTGCAAAAATGTATTGGCTCATGTGGTTTAGTTTTTTTTTTCTCCAAGAAAACGTTTGTTTGTAGTATTTAACCTTGGCAAGGTTTTGTGTAAATTTTCATTGAAATATATTATGATGTACTTGAAAACAACAACATGAAAAACACTGATGGAGTATGCATTATTTTGTACTTACTATTAATGCTGCATTTCCTCATGACAAAAATCAAAACTTGAGATAACGGCATGACTGACCTGGTGTCTGTCCCAAACCGACCTGGTGTCAATTACTTTAGAATGTAATCAATGAAATTAAAGTTAATTTTTATAATTTTGATTAAAGTTACTATTGCAGCTATTCATTTGAAGCCATGTAATTGATTAAATTGCTTATTTGTTAGAATGTAATCAGTTACCGATGAATTTTAATTGCTTTTGATTTTATAAAATCACATATACGGTATTTATTTCTATTATGCATTTATGGCGTGTCACGATTAATATCTACATCATGCACACCAGAGTCAAGAGATAAAAAAGTGGAATCCTAATGGGGACATAAAATGTCAGGCAGACGATTTAGCATTTAGATAAGCATCAATGTTTTCCAGTACATTGTTTGTAATGCACTTTTTTCACAATATAAAACTGGCGATGAGGTCACCATGGCACACGCATCTGAACGCAGTGAAAATCAGTATAGGGAACATATGTTCTCACTGTAAGTGTCACTATAGGACAGTTTGTGCCTGACCTAAAACCTGGTCTACCTATAAAAAGTGTTGGTTGGTTGGCTTTTAATTGCACTTTTTTTCTACACATTATTCCTTGGAAATGGGAACTAAGTTCTCTTCCCAAAGACACACTGAGGCAGTCATCCTCTGCTGGCCTGGGTGAGTATCAAACCAGCAGCCCATGAATTATAAGCCACATGCTCTGCCAACTAAAATGCCATGGTTCCCCCTTTTAAAGTGTAGTAGACTCAATTAAAAATCAAGACAGTCATCTAAACATCATGCTTGTTTAGCGACAGCAAGTCCTATCAAAATTTGTACATCACCGAGTGTAAATACTATTGTAAGACCATAGCACAAAGGTTTCCTGAAAATTAAATGTGCCAAACTGGATGATCTGGTAGGATTTTGGTGGCAAGACTATTGTTGTACATTGTTAGTCACTGCAAACAGCACGCACATAATGTTAGTTATAAATCACTGCGTTTTGTGAAGGAATGCAGCTTTAATATCAAACAAAATTAGAAACATTGATGCATTATGCTTTCAATTTTTGGCATGCAGTTAAAATCAGATAAATGTGGATGTGTCTGATGTTTGTGGTAAAATCAGATAAATGTGGACGTGTCTGATGTTCGTGGTAAAATCAGATAAATGTAGACGTGTCTGATGTTCGTGCTTGGAAATCTAAAACTAGAATACATGTACATGTATTGAGAAATGTGATCTGAATGATCAAGATGTTTTTTTTATACTGTATATACTTGTAGATAAGTTGGGTCCAACTGCAAACAACATAAACCCAGATCTGCTGTTGCTTAATGGGCCAGCAGATCAGGGTCTATATTTTTTGTTTTACTGACTACTACTAACAAACTGCATAGACCCAGATCTGCTGGTACTTTATGCAACGGCGTTTTTGGGTCTGTGAAGTTTGCATTTGGATCTGACTTATAAGTGAGTGTACAAGGTGTGTGTTCACCATCGACACCCTCAAATAATTGAATGTCTAATTTAAAAAAAATTGGGACCCAGAGCAAACTCTTGGTTTCAACTTAGGAATAAATAATATATATTTTTGTGAAATTTACCTTGTTCATGCACAGTCAAGTGTAAGTGTCAATCCATTTTGTTAATTATAGAGTTATGACCTGAAGATTTGATTTTTTTTTTCCTTTCTAAACCTATAGCTAGTGTATGTATTGTACATGTTTACATGATTATGCAAGTTGCTATCTTTGCATTGAAATGTTGGTGGTCCTTTTTCACTTTATGTCCTGAGGCTTGTACAGTTAAGTCATACAGACCTCACACACTGATGTAGCACAAACAGTCAGTTTCTTGTCAAGCTGTCATTTCATGTCTTTGTGTATCAATCAGGATAGGTGACGATGTCAATGTATAGAGTAGACCCTGGATCATAATAGAGAATAACAAATACTTTCTTGAAATGGTCGACGATTAATGTTTAGCTGTTATTTAGCTGTCAGGTTTTGCATGCATTTACTTGGTTTTTCCAAAGTGGACAGAAATGACCTCACATTGGGGAAATTTCTGTGTTGTCCAATTTTAAAGAACTTGTGATTTAGAAAAAACATTGTTTCATTACGTTTTGGCATGTTCCAAATTGTATATGCCTGCCTAAAGGCAAAGCATATTATGTTATGATGTTGTCTGTCTGTCCGTACATCAGTCTGTTTCATTACTACACAATAGCTAGCTATAGAGTAGTCCACCATCTACAGTTACGAAACTCTGTAGATGACATGTGCTTGGCATAAGAAAGGACGCTAAAAATTTTGATATTACAAGGTCAATTTCAAGGCCATTGTGAATGAAAGAAGAAAAATGATTTTGATAAAGTACCTTGAGTGTTCCATCATCAGTAGTTACCAAACTTTGTGGATGACTTGTACTTAGATTAAGGAAGAATCCTATTATTTTTGGGGTAAAGGTCAAGTTCACTAATTGAAAGAAGAGAAATAGTTTATGTGTAATAACTCAAGTTCCCCACCATCTACAGTTACCACACTTTGTTGATGGTTGCACTTGAGGTAAGGAACAAGTCTGTCTATCGATTTTGGGGTCACAAGGTCAAGGTCACTGTGGCTGAATTAAGAAAAATGGTTTCCACACAAAAGCATTAGTTCTACCTTTCAGACATAGACTAAACTCTGTGGTTGGCTTGCACTTGGGGTAAGGAAAAAGCCAATCAATTTTGTGATGAAAAGATCAAAGGTAAAGGTCACTGTGACTGAAAGAAGAAAAATGGTTTGTGCAATTTTTCTTTACATATCATTGATGTACCATCACCAAAGCATGTGGATTTACTTGCATCTTGCATAAGAAAGAAGCTTATTTATTTTGGGGTCAAAAGGGTTGAAGGTCAAGGTCACTGTGACTGAAAGAAGTAAAATGTTTTTTGCAAAATAACTTTAGTTCTAGACCACATACCATCACCAAAGTTTGTGAAGGGCTTGCACTTCAGGTATGGAAGAGGCCTATTTTTGGTCAAAAGGTCCAAGGTCATAGACTTTTGGATTTCAGAAAAATTGGTCTTTCAGAATAAGTTCTGTAACAAAATTTTGTAGATGCTGTGCACTTGAGGTAATAAAGAAACCTATAGATTCTGGGGTCAAAAGTTCAGATGTCATGGTCATGGTGAGTCTAGTAAGAAAATACTGGTTTATGCACATTTAAGTTTTCTTCAAGGATGCATACCTTGACCAAGGGTTGAGGCCATTAAGACCCATGGTCAGTAATCTCCAGAATCAACCATACCCTATAGTGCTTACATAGAGAACTATTAAACAAGAAGTTGAATAATGTGCCATTCATGGTACTGTTGCTCATGAACTGTTGCCCATGAACTGTCATTCCATTTCAACATGTTACATTTTGGAATTTGTGACCAAGTTGTGAAAAGCATGAAACATCAGAGCTTCTTCCATGGCTCACCATATTAAATCTCCATGCTTTTGATTACATATTCCCCCCCCCCCCCACCCCTGTACCAGTGAATACTCAACCTGTGCAAGGTTAACAGTGCTCTAGATGAGTTTTAATAAATTGGATATTTTACTTGGTGGTTTGGAACTAATTGCATTTGTTGAAATTTGATGGTATAATTTGTGAACAGTGCAGAATACAAATGTACAGTACCAGACAGAGTCTTAATCATCAAGACATTACCGTATATACTCGCATATAAACCAGGTCCAAATGCAAGCAACATAGACCCAGATCTGCCGGTGCATTATGCGATGGCAGATCTGGGTCTATGCAGTTTGCAGTTGGTATCGGCTTATATGCAAGTATAGACAGTAATCATGCCTTTTAGAATACATTAATTGGCTTTGTGACCAAGACAAATTTAGGGTGCTTTGGACCATATGGCTCTGAGTGAATGTTTTCACAGTGATAAAGTACTATCAGTTTCAAACATGTATGGAACATCCCAAACTTGTACTGATATCTTGTATAGTTTGTATTGATCAAATGTGCCCTTCTAAGGTATGGACTGTGCTTAGTATATGAGTAATACACTAACAGCCTGTTTAACATTAACTTGTTTTATGTAATTTTAATGCATTACAAATTTTCTTTATTCATTTTTAGTCAACTTGATGGTGTAAAATATACAGTTATGCTGCTTATCTAGAGCTCTGGGTTAATACAGTAAAACCCGATTTAAAGGACACACATATATATATATATATATATATATATATATATATATATATATATATATATATATATATATATATATATATATATATATATATATATATATATACACACATACAGTAGGACAACATGTAAAAAAAAATTTTAAATTACAAACCCATTGCTAAATGTCTCTTACATATTTAACGTCTTTTACTTGTTCCTTAGTTGTCCTCTGTAGACGAGTTTCACTTCATTTACCAGTACTTTTTTTCTTTTTATGCCTTGTGTTCATAAATTGGCTTGTAGTGTAAATATCTTCTTTTATGCAGAACTTAGAAACTTTATAATATTTAAATGTCACGACATGACATTTTCACAAATAAAGTCAATGCAGCATATTTGCAACACAAAATTTTCATGACATGATACAACGTGGATATAACTCGGTACTACTATGGACCCCTTGACCAAAATCATACCAATGTATAACAATGGGATTGAAATAAAACAATAGAAAACTTAGTTTTATATCTTCATTTCCTTTTCAAAACACCATTATTTAAATATATTTGATAGTGCCCGCCATACCACAGTTCTGTATATTACACTATTCTCAATATATCGCGATTTCATATACATGTATATCGCAGGTCTCTGTATAATGTGGTTTGGTATATAACACGGTCTGCAGTGCTGGACACAGACTACTGCATTCTAATGAGGGAGACTTCAAATACTAAATGCATACTATCTTTCTTCATAGTCTTATATATTGTCATAACTTTGCTTTTCTTGCTAAATTTCAAGAAAAGAAACAAAAATATGCTCTAAAAAATCTTGTGATACAACAAAATTTAATTGCTTTAAAACAGAGTTGGCTTTAAATTAACACATGGGATCTTTCAAACTGGTACATGTACAGTACAGTTCGTGATTTTTCGGAACCCCACGCTTTGCGGTGGGGGTGGAGAAAGAGTTGAGAGGATTAAGAAAAAAACCCTTCACCATCTCTCCGCGCATCCTGATGAGTTGCCGCGAATCTCATGGAGAATAGCTCTGCGCATCACGCTTTCTCGCTGAGTTGCATTTGATCACCACCACAGAGTGGACGTGGTCTCAATAATATGGGTGTAGTTTACTGTTTATGACCCCTGCAAGCATGCTCTAAAGAGGTTTAGACAGAGAGAGAGAGAGAGAGAGAGGCACCAATTTATCTACATCGTTATCACATTTGGGAACTGTATGTAAGACCTGACAGTATGTCAGTAATTGAACTCACTGACTTAAACTTCTAATCTTTTGAACCACTTCTCTTAAATGTTTGAGCAATTTCAAGGGTTGAAAAGTCACTTGCCCAACTCAAAATGGCAAGTGAAAATGTATGGTGGTCCAGTGAATTTTCTAATAACTCGTGCAATTGTCGGATTACTGATTCAGGCCTGATCAGTATTTGTTTTGAATGAATAGGATGTTTGGTCAAGAATAATGCCAACTTTGTTCATTGGAAGTCCATAGTTTCTACCAGAAGTTTGTTTCCCATTTGTTTTGATCAAGCTCATGCAGGTTCTTTGGTCTTACTCTTCAATACTGATAAACGCTAACCAGAGGGAGAGCAGACTGGTCTCAATTTGTAATTTTTTACAATGTGTTAGAAGGGTCATAGAAAATGTGCCGGAAAACAACCTTTAACACAATAGAATTTAGGTTGCTAACTTGTCCAGCTTCTATATTTCTAAAATAGCTGGTTGCATAAAAGTTTATTCAAGTAAAAATTGTTAGTACTTGCCTGACTGAGAGAGTTGAAGTTAAGAAACTTTTTAACGCTGTATTGAGATTTATGTGTTCAGAAAAAAAGTTCTCACTCTACCTTTATCTTCCTTTTTTTTGTTGCTGCAATCTTTTAAGAATATTTAAAGGTATATGTCATCTATGTCTCTATTGAAAATACAAAACAGAAAGAGTTCTGAACTTCAGCAATAGTTTTATCAGTTATGGCATTTTATTAAGTGACTTCTATGTGCTTTTGGCACATGCCACCTGGCATGAAAATCATAAAACTTTCGAGTTTGAAGTTGAGCTTAAGATATTTAGTCAGCCAATCACAAAGGACTTTACTTTTGTAACACCAGTTTGTATTGGCTGAGATTGGAAGATCAGTGTTTTCGCCAGGATATGGGATTGTGCAAACCCCGTACACTCAATTTAATTACCCCCCCCCCTTAAAATTGAGTGAGATTGCAAAAATCAGGCACAGTCAGTTTATTGTGAGTATACCTGTCACATTCATCAGTATCAACAAAGCTCAATCTGATCATGTAAGCGCTTGACTTCTAAATCAACTATCATAATCAAGCACCTATGAAGTGACTTTTTACAATGAAAAATGAGACATTTTCATTGATTATCTTGTCATTAAAAGCATTTTGCTAGCTGTGCTTGGCAAGGTTACGCAATTGCAGACATGCAGTTTTCAGTATTCTGTGGTAATGTCTCTGCTGTTTCATACAGTTCTAATGCATATGATGTGGTGCAATTGTCATAACACATGATTGCTGTTGCTGTACCGATAATGAAGATTAACAATTGTAAGTTTTGTCTGTATTCATTAAAAGTTATTTAAGAAAAACACCGGTTGAAACATGGGACTAGTCATTGATACTGTTCTCATGTAAAAATGCAACCCCCTCCCTTAAAAATGTTAAATCCCGCCTTAAGAAAATAATCCCACTGTATGTGAAAATCTGGGAGAATTCACTGGAAACTGAATGCCAGACTCAGTTTTATGAACTCCACACCTGGTACCAGGGTAGGTTGTTGTGCTGTATTTGTTTATACATACACTGTAACACACCTAATTAGGAACAATGTAGACCCCCTATTTACCTCCATATAATGTCATGGCAGGTCGGGGTCTATACTGTTAATTCCGCTTATGATTTCAAATGAACAGTATTGACCTTGATCACTTGGTAAATTATGCAACAAGAGTCTACGTGTAAGCTATTCACAAATAGGTTTGCTTTATATACATGATATATATACATGCTTTATATACATGATATATATACATGCTTTATATACATGATATATATACATGCTTTATATACATGATATATGTACATGCTTTATATACATGATATATGTACATGCTTTATATACATGATATATGTACATGCTTTATATACATGATATAAGGTTTTTTAGGTTATATTTCAAACAGAAGTCAGTGAACTCATAGGTTCCTTAGAGTGCCATTTATTTTTGTAATGTAATTGTTAAGTCCTTTGGGGCTTTTGAACACTACTGTGATTTAGAATGCTCCATTGGATGGCAATAATAGAATTGGCAAATTCTTTCACCACCTGCTGCCATAAATGGTGAATGACTATGATATCCATACATGTAATGTTTGCCTGATCATTAAAATATTGCTGATTTAGAGTTTAAAATTTGGTGCCAAAAATGAGGCTCTCCCTAAAATGAATTAAAAATTACCTTATTGTATACATTGCAGGGTTTCTCATTGACTCCCAGAAATGCCTGAATATGTGGATGGAACTCCACGTTTTATTATTTTTGTTAAAGTTTTGTATAAATTGTATTTGGACTCTTGATGGGACTGTGACTGAATAGGTGTTTGAAGTTTATGATAAGTTTGTTTCTCAGGGATCATGGGGAATTTTATACACATTCTAACACAGTGTCAAATCTACATTACATCAAATAACTTGGTTTACAAGTTGTCCATCTTAGCTTTTTCTTGCATTTTAGATGTTACATGTAAATACAGCACTTAATACTTTTTCTGTCCTATGTTCTCACTTTCATCTTTTGTGTTAACCACGGTCATTCCAGATCTTACCAACTACTTGCATCAATTTGTATAAATAATGCAGAGCCATCATCCAGTATGACTGCTGTTGCTATAATAAGAAAACATTTGTATGATTTCCCCAAAATTTTGTTCAAATGTGCTAAAGAGTATCATTGCATTAGGACCTTTGAAGTTTATACTGTACACATGATGTCAGTTTATTTTCATTCATGGCCTCCTAGCTTGACGGTCTTGTAGATATATACAAATGATGCTGATCTGCTATCTGATATGGCCACCATTACTCAAAATAGAAAAACATTTAACTTAAACAAGTTTTTCTATTAAACAAAATTTTTAAAAAAATAATGCATCCATGCATAAAGGCCATTAAATATTGGACAAATGATACTGATGTGCCACCAACTATGATGATACAAAAAACGAAGAAACCTTGAAATAATTGTTTTCATAACATATGCCATGAACAGAATTGGAAGAAATTTCAACTGAAAGCATCCTGTTAGCCCAGATTTCTTGGCCAACTGCTCTTGCATTTGGCAATTAGGCAGATGAATGATCTCAGACTGACTTGGGTCTCTTGTTATTGTATCCTAAAACAGGGACATAACAGTAGTGCTTAGCAGTATTATGTTACTTAATATTAGCCTTGACATTTACATTACAGCCTATCAGCTTACATCTTATAATCGATATTTTCAAAACCAGGGCAATGACCACCAGCTATTTATAGAATTCCCAGTTGTAGCTACCATAGTTTCATCAAAGACAAATTACTCAACTCAATTGTCCATGACCAATCACTCACATCCAAAGCTGACAAAACCCACCCATTTTAGACCAGCAATCATGTGAAAGATAAATATTTCAGGGTTGTAATAATTGGATGTGTATTAATAATAGACCAGGATGAATGTTTCATGATTCTTTAAGGGGTCATATGATAAACTGTTACAGTTCAGCTACAACAATTTTTGGGTATTTGTAGTAAGCCATGCATATATGTGGGTAATTACGTTCTTTTTTTTTAAATGGGACCATACATTTATCATAATACTCCTCCATCCTGGTTGTACCCTTTATTTGGCAGCTGGTAGGCTGTAATATGGAATCTTGTCATGCTATAATTTTGATGTATTTACAAGGTGTATGACCTCTTCAAGATGTATTGCCAGTATATGCTTTGTTTAGGTACATTTACAATGTATCTTCTACTTTGTCGTTTAAATAAATATCATCTGGACTGTAAACCTTGAACAAATGTACATATATCTGTCTGTTTGTATGGATGGATGGAAGGAAGGAAGGATGCATGCATGGAGAAACCTGCCTTAAAAACTTCCTTTAAAAGATTTATTATACTCTTGACCTCTGACCCGAGTGCATCCAGAGCATGTTACCACTGAGTTTGCAAATGGAAAGAGGAAACAAGAGCTGAAAACAGACACACAGAAAATGCATATGGCAGTAAAACAGACAGATAGATGGAGAGATAGATACAAATTTTGGATTGATGTATATACCTACCTACTGATCTACCTAGTGCCTACTAATCCATTCCCCTAATGTACCTTTGCATCTATAGTGTAGAAATACATACAAAAAACCTGTCTAATCAATTCAGTGTCCTTACTCAAGAAAACATACAATTTTGTCTTTATTGACAACTGTCCTGTATGTAAATGTGAAGTATCATATGTAAGTACACTTAAGACAACTGGTTCAGACTAATGTCCTTTAGGAGTAGGTATCTTTTTTATGACTGTGTGCATCCTCTCCAGTTTCACATTCTGGTGAACTGGAAACTGTACAGGGACCCTGTGAATGCTGAGATTCTTCTAGGTCTGGATTTCCACCATCATCAGATTTGGTGGACAAATCGGGACCGGTTTCTGTCCACAGTCCCCATGCATGCCCTCGAACCCCACTCTTATCTGTTTGCAGACATGTCAGATTCAGGGACTTATTCTTCAGGGTTGGTGGTCCGGGGAAGAATCTACCTTCCACATCAACAATTTGGAAATGAGGGCAGTGTTCTTAGCCCTTCAGGGGTGCGTCAACAAAATAAGAGGTCGCTGTGTGATGGTCTCCTCTGACAAGATGCTGGTGGTAGCGTACCTCAGGAAACATTGAGGCATACATGCACTTTCTCTCTGTGTGGAGGTTTGCTGGGGATGATCAGGATAGACTTTTATGTCCAGTTAGAGCTCTTCATTTTTATTTAGCAGCGTCTGAAGGGAGAAGGTAGAGTAGGAAGTGTCTCTTCCTCTCCCTTAAGGGTTCATCTGATATTTTAGCTTCCACTGTTTCAAGGTGGATTACCAAATCTATCAAGAGAGCTTACCAGTCCCTTACCGAGAGGGATCTTTCCTTCATGAAAATTAAAGCTCATGAGGTTTGAACCATCGCTGACTTATGGGCCTATTTAACTCATTCATCTCTGGAGGATGTGATGAAAGCCGTGCTTTGGCGATGTCACATGACCTTCTTCTCCTTTTTCCTTCGCACATTGGCTCACCAAAGCGAAGGCATATTTTCTTTGGATCCGTTAGTCGTAGCTCAAAAAGTGGCCCATGCGGATACCATCTGGCAGTAGTCAACATTTCTGCGGTGGGGGTGAGTATTCCTTAACCAGTTGTGAGATCATCAGCCTCCCACCAAACTGGCCAATCCAGCTACGCAATAGCAACAGGGTAAGCTATTACTGATATTAAAATGTATTTTTTTTTGGGGGGGGGGGGGGGGTAAACTAATTTTAATTATGTAATACTTACCTGTTGTTATTGCCATATTCCCTCCTCCCTCCCCACACTAATGTCCCACTTGTAAGGCTATATCCTGAACAAGAATGTTGAATTGTGGGTTACACATGTGCAATACTGTGGGGTTTACACAAGGAGTTCTATTCACTAGAACTTTCTAGTCAACACTATGGGAGGATGAATTCTCATTGTAAGGTCTGGTATTTTCCATCACGGAAATAGATTAGCTTTGCAATAGCAACAGGAAAGTATTTCATAATTAAAATTAGTTTAACCCCCCCCCCCCAAAAAAAACAAACTACATTTTAATGATATAATACTTACAGTACAGCTCATGTGATTTTTCAGAACTCCGCGCAACGCGGTGGGGGTGGAGAGTGAGTGGAGAGGATTAAGAAAAACCCCTCCACCATCACTCCACGCGTCCTGACGGAGTTGTCGCGGAGTCTCGCGGAGAATAGCCCTGCACACCACGCTTTCTCGCTGAGTCGCATCCGATCACCACCGCGGAGTGGATGTGGTCTCGATAAATATGGGCGTGGTTTACTGTTTATCACCCATGCAAGCAGAGGTTGAGAGAGAGACAGGGGGAGGGGGGCACCGATTTATCTACATCGTTATCCCTCTGGGAAGCAATTTGCTAACTTTTTTTATACTGAAAAAAACGTAGTAATTCAGTTAATTATAAATATTTCCTTGTTCAAACGAAGATAATGTATGATACATAGTGCCAAATCATATTTAAGATGATGATAACGTAATGACAATGCCTCATAAACTGTATTAATACTACATTTTGCTCAATGAATCTAATTTCTTTTTCTTCAATACTATGTTATCGGAATCGAAACATGCATTAATATCCTTATTTCTTTTTCAGTAAACGCAATACAAAATTGTAATGATCATATAGTCAGTGATATTGTACTACCTGCAATGAAAAGAACGATAAACATCGAACAAATTAATAACAAAGCTGCAGTCATACCTGACTGAAGTGAAACAAAATCGCACAAGTTCCGATGGTTACTCCATGCACGAGTACTCATTCACATATTGTACGTTTTTTTCTGACATCCAATCGCTTAAATAAAGCATTATTAAGATTTCACATCGTTATTTTATTTTAAACTGTACTATTTTGCATTAATTACCAAAGTAGCGGGGTTTTTTTAAAATCACAAATGGTCGCAAAAGGTCATCCTAGATACATGTAGTTGACACGTGCAAGTAACCTAGCACAATAGAAGCCATCAGCACTGCGTGTTTTCTTTGATATTGATGTGTTAATTTCATGTGCTAACTGTTAACCTAAAAGTACAACAGCAATGCTTCTGCATGGTTTTTTTTCTTTGCCATTGATTTGACAAACTTGCGCATCAGATGAAATTAATGTTTAACTTTTTCTTTTCTGTTCGTTTTCCTACTGCATAATACACAAAAATAAGATTAATAATTTTAGATCATTAACTCTTCTTAGTAAAGTCCCCCCCACCCCTCTCTCTCTCATAAAATACGGAATACAAATCACTACTGCACAAGTTATCGTAAACTGAAATCTGGAAAAGTTTGCAAGTGGTAAGAAACAGAAACATGCTCAATAACCAAAGGCTCTAACAGTCACAAACAGGAAACTGCATTCTTTAATATCTGCATAAAAATAATTTAAAAAAGTATATTTTATTTTTATATTTTCGCCGTAGGAAAATGAGCAAATAATAGGATACACGTGGAGACAATACATCCATGCAAAATGCTCTAAACTTGTTGGAAATTAAAATCTCTGAACATCTCAGATTTTAGAATTTTTAATATTATTTTTTATTTCGGTAATAAGCAGAGTTCAGATTAATTACTAACAATTATCAAACTTCCGTTGTTAATGGCGGGACCATAATTGCGGCTGTAAAGTACAACGCGCCAAATCAGATGGCTTCGTGTGATAAAAACACACTGTTCCCTAGCTGAAACTTACATCATCCTTTGATGCAAACCCTTGTTAATATTTTACAACAGTGTTCACAATGGTCACTGCCTTGATTTCTGTAGAACATCCGCTGAAGTCAAGTCTTTATTAGGGAGAGACAATTGAATTTTCCAACCGTGTGTGTGTGGGGGGGGGGGGTAAATGCATTAAAACAATTGTCTTTCTCTGATTTTTGTAGCAGACGTTAATCCGTTCCATATTTCACTTAAAATAAATAATTACTGTGATGAAAAAAAAAAAAATATCCCGGTCGAAAAAAACAAAACAACATATAAACCCCGTATATTAAATGGTCAGTCCCTTACAGTATACATGCAGTCATAATATTCAGCCTTGTGACTTTGCTAAGCACGCGGTTTGCATTTCAGTGTAAATTCAGTGTTTTAGGTTTGTTGCTGGGGGGGGGGGGGGTAAGCAGAAGCGGATGTCAATTTGGATTTTAATTGTCCATATCTCAGAGAATTACTTTCCTTTGGAACAAAATGATAAATTTATTCTCCTTGAGAGGCTCAGCAATGTGTGCTTCTCGTCAAGTCAGTGCATAAGTTTGTTCATATTTCTTTGAAATAAATTAAAATCATAAACTTATTGCAAAAGAAATCGATCAACCTTTTATAAACAGTAATGTGTACTGAATATACAAGCCTTTTGAAATTATTTTTTTATTGTCCAAATATATGATCGAAATAAAAACGACTGATTCTTCAGATGGTATCCGGTTGTAAATCACTCTTGACGTCTCAGTCTTTCCATAGGTGGTCTTCATTCATTGGCTGTTCAGATGTCAATCAGTAATGTCGACTAGCCCCTCCACGGTGGAGTTTACATCGGCATGCCTGCCGAAACGCGGTGGTGATTTGTAGGTATTTATGCCAATTTATGCCTCCACCGCGGAGTGCTATCGCGGAACTAAAGTGGGGAGGATTAAGTACCCCACCGCGATGCGCAGAGTTCCGAAAAATCACATGAGCTGTACTGTACCTGATGCTATTGCCAGATTTTCCCCTCTCATCCTGCACTAATGTCCCTCTAGTTTAGGCTACATCCTGAAAAAGAATGAAGTATAGTGCACACGGACAATGTAGGTATGGGGTGGACTAGGGCCGTTCTAGAATACCAGTCACCCTATGGGAGGATGAATTCTCATCATACGGTTGGGGTATTTTCCATCCAGAAAAGAGTCAGCTATGCAGTAGCGACAGGTAAGTATCAGATCATGACATTAGTTCCCCCCATCTACATTTAAAGGATTTTATATGTGTTCACTTTATCTTTTATTGTTTATACCTTTTACAGAATTTTAATATCTTTACCTTTTATGTTTTTTTTTGTTGTACTTCATGTTTAAATTTATTTGGAAGTGTGTATGTTCTTCAGTTTTTGTGCAGTCTGTTTGTACATTTTTTTAACTTTACCTTTGGTTAACACCATATGGCCACAGTTGTGCTGAGATGCCATGAAACACTGTTGCATTCCTGCATACTGTCTAGAGATGTACATGTAGTATGTATGATTTGTCGAACTAAATTTTAACTGGGCTACCTGGTCCTTCTTCTAGTAGTCCAACTAATGTTGAAATTTGTCAGACCCAGAAAGCATATGATATCCAGCATTTAAATATACCTGTAATCTCAGTAACTGTCCTGGGTTCCATATATAGGTGTAGGTATACTTCTTTTGCAGGTTTTTATAAACTTACTTAACATTTGTTATCATGTGGAAATATGAATTCACTTAACAAGATGGTGGGTGCAAGAACTTTATAAAATACAGACAGCTGTTGTGGAGTATTAGACAAAGTTATTATCAGATTGTTTCCCATTTTTCTACCTACAGATGATAGAAGCTATAATCATGATTCATTACAAACAACAAGATGCATTTTTTTAGTGAGTTTCAGGAGAATTATGGCAGTGGGTGGGTACCATAAATTAAGTTCAGAGTATTTTATCTGTAAGTACAACCCGGGAGCCTCAGTACATGTAGCTCAGATGGTAGAGTGTTGGACTCGTAATCCAAAGTTCACGGGTTCAATACCTGCCCAGGTTGGCTGCCTCAGTGTGTCCATGGGAAAGGTACTTAAATCCCATTTCCTTGGTGCATGGTCAATAATGTGTTAAACTGCCCTTAAAATCCTCCATACAGTGTATATACATATAACAACAACCCATGATACTCCTGTTGAAAAGTGGCTTCCTGGTAGGTCATGAGTCACTGTGAGCAACTGAAATGGCAATTAGAAAAGTCAGACTCAGATCTGGTGTCACAGAATGCACTAGAACAGTCGTTCCCAAACTTTTTTGACTGTGACCTTAAATACCATCTTTTGCAACCCAAAATGCAGTACCAGTATAGGGTTGCAAGGGTCCTCGCGATCCTCATTTGGGTCGTGATCCGGGGTTTGGGAACCACTGCACTAGAAGATTAGAATGTTTGCATTTCATTCTAGTATACATATGATTCATGCAAACAGTATACATGTACATGTTCATGTGGCATGTTATTCATTAGGAGAAGCTGCTGCTGTCATACTCTTCATAGTGGCTGGATGTAGATATCACTAGCATGATTATGTATGAGAGAACATGAAGCTCAAGCTTATAGTGATTATTGGTAACTTTCATATAAATTCAGTTAGAATATATAGAACTTTCAAGACTTTTTAGTCTCTGTCCAAGACTGCAGCGTTGCACCAACATAGATTGCTCCAAATAACATATTTGATCTTGAACATAAGATTTGTGTACAAAAGGGTTTTGAAAATGGCGTTTGGTTTTGGTTTGGTCTGGATTTTATGGCACAGCAACACAAGTAGGTTATTTAGTGCCAGTCAGTTAGAATAAAGTGCCTTAACCAAGGACACACCATAGTAGATTTGAATCTGCACCATTTCGGTCAAGAGTCCAGCATGCTAAGTACTGAACCACTGCAGCTCCTTTGAGAATAAGCAGCTTGTGTCTCCACTGTTCACAGTTTGGTTCATGCTTAAACCTGTACATAGGTATTCACTTCAATGAATGCCATCTTAAAGAATGGAAATTACTGTCAGTAAGTAACGAATATGTACCTGAAAATCATGTTTGAATTTTGAATGTTGTGTTCCAGGAGTTCAAGTTTGATGTACTGTACCCATATTTGTGACAATTGTAGCATGGTTTATATATTGATACTGGAACGGGTACCAAATTTAGGACTCGAGTACTTGAAGTGGCAGAGTCAACTCGGCCTTGAGAAATTTAAATTGCGGTATATGATGACACTATCTCTATCCAGGTCAATGAACATGCCTACCCACCTATCCACCCCTTCCTGGTTAGTTTTGAAAATTCTAATGCAAAATGTTAGTGAACTTTTCATCAATAAAAACCCCAAAGTTTTCTCATATATTTTGTAAACAGAGTAAAATCTGCACATCAGGTAGAAATATTGCAATGAAAAGAATCATTCTTGGTCAAGGAATCAGAATGCAGCATTCCATTCAGAGTGTTAGATCATCTTGGCTAGCCGGTGTGACCATGACTTGGGGTCACTTTAATGTGGGAAAATGGGTTGGTGGTATTCAGTGCTAGAAAGTGAAGCAGACTGCTGTTGTCATGACAAGTTGAAAATTTGAGCTTAACATCGGTCAGCTTTTATTTGGCCATACACAATGTAAGTTGTGAAATCATTCGATTAAATGCAGGTCATGTGAAAGCGTCCTACCTTGTATAGTATTGAACACAGACCTCACTTTACATGATATACAAGAATAGACAAGAGCCCTGGTTGCTGTAAGGCAAATTTAACTGAAGTGAGAAAAAAATCTTAAGTAACGCATCTCCCAAATTGTCAGTGGGAGTTGTCTCCTTTTTTGTCTTGTACTTGAGTCCCAATTTTGGACTCAAGTCTAAAATGTACCCGACTCGTACTTGGGTACTCAAGTACATGTACTCATTTTAGCCCTAGTTTGCAGGTCTATTTGAAGTTTGTAGGTCTATTTGAAGTTTGCAGGTCTATTTGAAGTTTGCAGGTCTATTTGAAAGCATGTTGAGGAGGCTTATTTTGTTGAATTTAATATTTATGATATAACATCGCAGAGTTTTCACTTCACAAAATAAAAATTCTGAGTATTATAGTAAGTATTCAAATTTGAAAAAAATTCTGACTTTGAGAAACAGCAAAAGTTCAGATTTATGCAGGAAAATAATGTTCTTTTTCTCAGTATTTTTCCATGTTTTAAGTTTTAAAAGATTGCATTTTTTCAGGTTTTTATTGTAAAGAATTTATGATTATACTTTTTATGATTATACTTTTAGGTTTCTAATATCTAATATATTTGTCTTCAAAGCATAGGTGAGAGATAGGTATTATTTTTCTGTGGATATCTTCAATATGTGAAGATTTTATGACGGCTTGTGAATGTGGGATACACTGTCACAAGGTGCAGTTTTGTAGGTTAGAGATAGCATTCTGTAAAACCCTTGTCTCTATTACACTTAACAGATTATATCCTGTATCTATAGCTATTTATCTTGGGATAATATACAGGTTGGCTGTACTATAAGATTTTTATGGGACTTGTATTATTTTGTTATCATGTGGAATATAAATGAACTTCTGAGAAGGTAACTGCCTCAATTTTCATTAGAGTGAGAGCATTGGGTACGAGCAGTTCATGAAGTACAACCTTGACTGCACATCAGTGTTTGTTACCATATTGTTCCTGTATTTTATGCCATGTCAGTGATAAATGTAATAAATTGATAGAATTATTATCCAACGATAACAACGACATAGGCTTTAGGGAGTTGGGGAGGTATATTATTAAGACAATTTTCAGCCTAGGATGAAATGGATTGCTTAGGCCATCAGCATTATGGGGAAGCATGAGGGGCTATGATTCTCTCTATGTTTTTCAAAGAAAAAGGCGTGGGTAATATTATTCTGCCCATCTGGAGGTGCATGCATGCCTGTGTAAGATCACACAACTCGTACATCATTCAAGATAGAGATTTCAAACTTTGGGATATAATTTGGGATGGTTTGCGGATTTGCACAGTGATTTTAGAATTTGAATCCATCCCTGTTATTGAAGCTTGTGGGTGTGGGGGATGAGTACATTCTTGCAACACTCTTGCATATATATGTGTGTGGGAGGGGTAGGGAAAATTTAGAAAAACATGGGAATAATGCTTTGCTTTATACTTCTAGTTTTCTTTAGTGCTGGAATATTTGGTGTTATGTTTTTAGCTCTTCTGGTCATTGACCAGAATAGCTTGTGGGATGATGGCCTGTTGTCCATCGTCCGTCCATCCGTTGGTGCAAGTTTGTTATTGCTACTCCTCACTAACTTCTTGAATGATTGTTATGAAACTTTACACACACATTGATCACATGGTCTTGTTGGTCCTAAATAAAAATTGTGCTGCTCGGACATCCATTATCGCCATGACAGCAGCCATCTTGAAAATCTTGTTATTGCTACTTCTTCTGAACAGAAAGTCAGATTGATATGGGGATTTCACCATAAGACTTCTATGATACCTAGTTGGCCCAAATTAAAATGGTGCCAATCTGACATCCAATATGTTCACCTCAGCAGCTATTTGAAAATCTTGTTATTGCTGAAGAAAACATGTATCAGAGATGGTTTCAACACTGAGCAGTTAAAAGGAAGAAAAGGTCTTATTTTGAATTTCTGGAAATTCTTTTCCGCCAGTAGAGCGTCAGTCTCTTCAAGGGGCTCTTGTTTTTGTTTGTATATATATATATATATACTTGCTTGCTCATATGAAACATAATTAGGAACAGAAAGGGAGTGCAGAAATATATTAAAATGGGGGATAAAGTTACTCTTTGCACCATATGTTTTATCACTTACCAAAAAAAAAATATTATGCAAATAAGATGTCTATAAACTTCTTATGTGATGAATTGACTGATGTTGCATATACCATCAGTGAACATGTTAGCAATACCTATGTTAATACATAAAAGCAGGAACATTTTTGTCTAGCAAGCACAAACTATATTTTGTTGAATCATTCATGGCATGAAGTACACTTGCTAACTTTTTGTTCATCTCAATCCTAATGCAGTTCACACAAGTTTCAGAGTTCTATTTTAAAATGACATCTATTGCATACATGTACATTTTATATAATTCTCAGCAAGTAGTTGTTGGATATTGTGTTACTCTTTATTGCTCCATCCATCCCTCCATTCATCCACCTCTCTGTCTGTCATAACCACATTTCTGAAATTGCTGGTACATACATGTACATGTAGGTTACCTATGTGGTGACAATCTGCAAGAGGGGTATGATATTTGGGCCTATTCTCTGGATTTTTGGGAGGGGTTCAAAGTTCAGATATATAAAAAATGCAATTACACTGCCAAAAACTTTGTGCACATATTCATATGAGGAAGGGGACACAAAGTATAATTAGTAGGTTTGGGGTTACAACCCTTGGGTTAGTGTTTGTGGGGGGGGGGGCTTTTAGGGTCCTTTAGGATTAGGAAATATAAGCACGGGTTTTGCCATGGTGAGCACCTGAAGGGGCACAAGTGTTGTGATTTAAATAAACATCTGAAAATAGGAATTAAAAACTTGGAAATTCTGAAATTTCTATGATTCTGTGATTGTTAGAGTAAAATTGCCAAAAGATACAATTTAATAGCAGCAGTACCGATTGCTATTGTGTAGCCTTACTTTTTCATGCCAAAAAATCATCATCTGTTTGATGTGAATACATCCTCCTACAGAGTGGAGAATTGTCATTATGACACAATCAACTCATGCACCTCGCATGGTCCATGTGCAGAACGGTCATCTTTTTCAAGGATGCCATGCTGTATGGACATTATGCCTAGATTGTCGCTCGAGAAAATTTGCTTGTAGTGAGTGTTTACTGCATTAGCCTCCGTTCAACAGTTAATTTTGAATCTCTGTGTTACATTATCCATTCTGTAATTTAATTTCTATGCTGGTAACCATTTCCCCTTTTAGAATTCAGTTCTTTAAGGTACCTACTAGGTTACCTCATGTATCGCACCCTTTATGGGTTTGGGTACACTCACCTGCTTTTCAATATATAACTAAGGTATGGATAAGTGCTTGTGTTAAAGGAATAACAACAGGCCTGGCCTAACATAGAGGACAGTGTATTCCTCTCCATCTAAAAAATAGATTGACATAACCACCAGTAAAGTTGGTGAGTATTCCTTTTTTTTCCTTCAACACATTGTATATTAATAATTGTCCACACCCTTGCTTCACATTGTTATGCATGTGTGTTTGCATTTTTCATAAGTAAAAGGTTTAGCAGTGAGAAACAGCTTATTTTACTAAAGGAAAAAGACAGGTAAATTCTAACGGGTCATTCAATTGTTTACCTCATGCATACACAGGGGCGTACTTAGTATGTACTGCATACAACCAGGTGAGTTTACGCATGACATTAAAATATATTGTCATTATTTTGTTTTTCAGAATAATGTCAGGACAGTCTGTGGGGCATTGTGGCTACAAGAAGGGGCCTTGGGACAATCACCCAGACTGCTTCAGTTGCTCCAAGTGCACATGAAACAGTCCTTGTGCACTTTGCAAATTATAGCCTTCTGAAACCTGGAATCTAGCTGATTTCAGTCGCACCTATCTAGTGCGGAGGAACTTCCCTCCCCCTCATCTTCAGAATTTTCTGGTTTTTCTCTCACAGGCCGCACAGGGCCCTGCAAGAGGCTTAGCTCTTCAGGTCGGAAGAGCACTCCCGGGTCCCAGGAGTTTATGGGACCAACTTCTTTGGTGGCCTGTGAGCCCCTCCAGAAGGAGGGACTAAACGTTCAGGGAGTCAATCACCTCCCCCCAAAAGGGAGGAGAAGTCAGACATTCCTACGTTAAGGGCATTGTGTTGCTCGCTCCCAAGAGGAAGGTGGTGCACCACTCGCCTCATGCCCAGGGTAGTGTGTTGCTCATATCCATGATATGTTGCTCCCTCCCTCTAGGGAGGTGGTGCACTGCACACCTCATACACATGGCAGCATGTTGCTTCCTCCCATTGGGGAGATGGTGCACCACACACCTCGTGCCCACAGCAGTGTGTTGCTCCCTTCCAAATGGGAGGTGGTGCACTGCTGCCAACACATCAGGGGTAGCATGTCGTGCCCTCCCGATGGGGGGATCAGCACCGCACCCTTCAGAGTGATGAATCAGCTGAGGATGAGGTATTATCTGATTATCACTCAGCGGCTTCACTGTACAGGGTACGGACAGAGTTCCCCCCTCTACCGTCCCATCCTTTGTAGAATTGGGAGTCTGCCCACCAGACTAGGGAAGGGGATCGGATTGGTATACCCCCCTTCCCTTTTATCCCAACGATTCCTTATGGGATGGGGGGCCCTATACCACAGCATTCTTGGTCTTTTATACCCCTGTGGGCTACTCGACCCTGCCCCCACAGTAGAAGTGATGCTGCGGCTTGTGTCCCGCCATCACCTCCTCACCAGGTGGCATCCACCCGGAAGGCTAGAGACGTCGCATCATCAAGGGCATACAGGCGGTCTCATATCTTCACTGCAACTTAGTCCCTACTGAACATTGCTTAACTATGGGCCATGGCGCAGAATACTCCTATACCACCTCCACAACCAAGGGACATAGTGATGCCCAGCCACTCTATGGTTCAGAGTATGGTAGATGATGATGATGATGCTCTCTCTATACTCGTCGACTCCAATGAGTTCGAGGCCATTGACGCCTCCTATCAGGCCCACTCCTTCCTTTCAGTTGTATGAGGAGGAGGACTTCTGGTACTTTTACCCCCGGAGTTGTGCCCGAAACCATCTAGCGCACAGTCCAAGAAAATCCTTTCCATTCTGGAAAAGATCTCTTGGGGGCACAACCTCAAACAGACCTCTTGCTTCGTCCTCATTCCTCCATAATTGAGGAAATCTCTCAAAGGTTCTCTGCAGGTCAAAACATCGTATAGCAACATCGAGGGTGGTCAGTCCCTCCCTCAACATTGAGACCCCTGGTCGCTACCACCAGTTAGCGGGTACATTCCCCAAAGTGGCCTACTAAACCTCCCCAGTTGGATGCCGGTTTGGCCAAAGTGGGTATTTCAACTGGAGCCTGGGCACACCTTCCCATCAAGACATTTGAAGCAATGGAACAGAAAGATTGGCTACTTGTCACCATAGCTTCTCATGCTGACCTCTTCTCAGCGACTTCATATAGTATGCTGAGAGAGGCCTTAATGAATCCAGTCACCTTACGTGTGCAGGAAGCTGTGGTCAAGACATCTCGGCATGTGCTTTCTGTCACAATGGCGTTATTCAGCACATCTGCCATGATGTTGCCTCCTCAAAGGTCTTAATTAACCACAGTAAAGACCTTCTGAAGCCGCAAACCTCTTTGGGCGACTGATCCCTGCTGTGGCTTCTCAAGACTGCAGGATCATCAACATTGATCCTTCAGAACTGCTCCTGGCCCATTGAAATCAGCCAGGAAGCATGTTCAGTTTCAAACTAAACCTCCTCTTCATCAGTCAGGTTCACAGTGCCCAAGGAGGAAGTTCTCTAACTCTCTTTTCTTTCCTATTGAAAGAACTGGGGGGGAGGGGGACAGTCCTAGGGACTCAAGTCCACTCCTGCCATGCATCCCTCTCCCAAATGTCCCTGTAGGTGCTTGCCTAGCTCGCTTTTGCAGAGGCTTGGTCAAGCATCATGGATGATAGGTGGGTCATTTCCATCATGAGCGAGGGTTACCAACTACAGTTTAGGGAACAATCCCATCTATCAAGGACCTCCATGTTCTGTCACCAGTCCAGTCTGGTGAAATTGAGGGAGGAGCTGCATACCCTTTTGCAGAAAGGGTCAGTTGAAAGGGTCCTGAATGATCAGTCTCCGGCATTCTATTCCTGAAGATTCCTCATTACCAAGAAAGGCAGAAAGTTTCGCATCATAATCGATCTCTCCCCTTTAAATCGGTGTCTTCTTGAGGAACCTTTCAAGATGGAGACCACATCATCAATCAGGAACACACTTCGTCCATCAAATTAGCCGGTCTCCATCGACCTTCAGGATGCCTATTTGCACATCCCGATATTTCCTGCACACCATAAATACCTCCAGTTTTGCTTGGACCAGGAAGTTTTTCAATTCCGGGTTCTGCCATTTGGAATCTCTTCTGCACCAGAGTCTTCACCCGAGTTATGGGAGGGCTAGCAGCCTACCTCCAATTGCTGGAAACACCGAATCTCCAGTATTTTGATGACTGGCTGATCCACAATATTCAGGTTCACTCCCTCCATTAGGATCTGTTCTGTTGTTGGTCCATTGTAACTTGGTTGGGTCTTTTACCCACCCTCGAGAAGTCGGAACTCATTTCATCTCAGAACTTCGTTTATGTGGAGATGAACTTCCTCATGACCCAGAACTTAGTCCAGGTTCCATTGGATTGGATTGAATCCTGGCACTTCTAGAGGTGCTATGAGTAAAAACACTGTTGTCTGCTCGCCTTTACCTATCTCTGTTGGGAACCTTGAATGCAACTGCGGATCTGTTTCCCTTAGGATGTTTCCATATGTGCCCTCTACAGTTTATCCTTCTGACAAGGTGGGCACCACACAGAGATTCTCTATCAGCTCTGATATCTCTAGGACCAGACTTCCATCACCTTTTGCACAAGTGGATGAATCAGGACAGATTCGTGACTGGGGTCTCCATGCATGCACCCGACCCTGACTCCTATCTGATCACTGATGCATCAGATTCCGGTTGGGGCTCTCATCTAGAGCTGGAGGGCATAATTCTCCAGGGTCATTGGGCTAGGGATGACTCATCCCTCCAGATCAACAGCCTAGAAATGAAAGCCATATTTCTAGTGTTGCAAGGGTGCAACGACAGAGTAAGGGGTCAGTGTGTCATGGTCCGTCGTAGTGTATCTCCAATGTCAAGGAGCCCCTTCTCTTTGTGTGGAGGTCTGGAACCACCTCTGCTGGGCCACCTCGGAGAACATTACCCTCCAAGTTCACCACATTCCGGGGAAGAAGAATGTTTTAGTGAACAGTCTGTCCAGGTCAGGCAAAACACTTCTCATGGAATAGACTCCTCACTGTTCCATAACAGAGTTCCTATTCTCACTATGGGGAAAGCCTCTGGTGGACTTTTTTGCAACCAGGCTCAACAACAGACTTCCCTTTTACATCTCTCCAGTCCCGGACCAGAGAGCATCATCAGCGGGCAGATTCAGCTTCCAGTGGAATTGTCTATTAGTGTACATGTTTCACAGTTCAGACTGCTATCTCAAGTTCTGCAAAAAGTCAGAACTTCCACTGCACGTATCATTCTCATAGCCCCACAGTGGCCGCAACAATCATAGTTCAGTGATCTTCTAGACCTGTTGATAGATCAACCCAGGTCTCTACCTCACAGGAGGGATCTTCTGTTGCAACACAGGGGCTCCCTCCTACACAACAACCACACATTCTCCACCTTCATACTTAGCTCATCTCAGGCGATCAATCCACCAGAACAAGTTGTCGGGCCAGGTTGCCAGTTGCATCATTCAGGCCAGGAGAGCTTTGACATCAAAGATCTATGGTGCCAGGTGGAGAATCTTCTGTGATTGGTGCAGTAGGAAACACATTGATCCTAGCTGTCCCTCTGTAAGTTTTGTTTCTGATTTCCTTCTGTTCCTTTTTGAGAACAAAAGATGTTCAGCACACTTAAATTCTCTCAGGGCTCAGCAATCAGTTCAGATTCGCACCTTGCTGATCTTGTTAAGTATTTTGAGCTGCGGAGACCTGTCTCCCACTCTCTTATTCCCAGATGGAATCTATCTTGTGTTTTATGGTCCTTAACCAAAACCCCCTATGAACCATTGAGTGAGACTTCCTTTCAGGACCTCATACTCAAGACTGTGTTTTTACTCGCTTTGGCATATGTGAGAAGATGCAGCGAGATTAATGCATTGTCTGTTGACACTGGCTGTCTCCGGTTTAATGGCAATTACGATTCAGTTTCTCACCTTGGTCAACCAGGATTTGAGTCAAAAATCAGTTACCTTCTGTAGCTCCATCACCTATAGAGATTCCCAGTCTCAGTCGAATCTGTCCTGGAGATGATCAAGATAGGCTTTTATGCCCAGTTAGGGCACTGCATTTCAATCTAAATGCTTTGAAAGGTAAAAGAAAGGGTAGGAAATGTCTTTTTCTTCCTATTGAGGGCTTGGTTGATGTTTCGGCCTCCACTTTCTCATGGAGGATTGTCACCAGAATTAAAAGAGCTTATCAGTCCCTTTTCGATAGAGACCTCTCTTTTATGAAACTAAAAGCCCATGATGTTGTTCGAGCCATCGCTGCCTCATGGGCCTATCTAAATCACTCTTCCTTGGAGGACATCATGAAGGCAGCATTTCGGCAATCCCATACTACCGTCTCCTCCTTCTACCTCTGCATTTTTTCTCAGGGACCCATAGTTGCTTCACAACATGTGGCCCAGAGGGACACCAACAATTTGTAAAGTGGATCTCTCTCTCATATGGTGAGTACTTCCCATTTTTCTCTGTTTTTGATCAGTTTAACACATCAGCCTAGCCACCTAACTGACAAATTCCGCTGTGCAATAGCAATGGGGAAGATATTGCTGCTATTAAAATGTAGTTTTTTGGGGAGGTAAAAGTAATTTTAATTATGCAAGACTTACCCGTCGCTATTGCCAAATGCCCTCTTATCACTCCGCTCTGATTTCCTGGCATAATGTTGTCTATGAAAAAGATGGCTGTTTCTGCGCAGGTGCAGTGAGGTGCACAAGTTCTCCATGTCTTATTGACAATTCTCCACTCTGTGGGAGGATTTATTCACATCGAATGGACAAGATTTTTTGACACGAAAAAGTCAGATGTGCGCATTAGTGATGGGTAAGTATTGCATAATTAAAATTAATTGTACCCGCCCCAAAAAACTACATTTCACTGCCTGTCTTAACCATCAGATTTAAAGGTAGGTCATTTCTAATGTTGTAGAGTTCAAATTTTTCCAGCATTATTTTGTTACAGTTATTCCAAAATTATGCCAAAGTCGGTGCAACTTATGGAGGTAGTTATAACAGTTATGTTTTAATGTACTGTTTTAGTGGTTAGGCATTTAAACGAGGTGTACAAGTGCTTTGAAGTGGGTGTAATTAGTACCTTAAGAAGACTAGTGCATTTTGTAAATCAAGTTCACAAGGTACAGCAGTATCCAAGTAGGCCTGACTCACTTCCACTATTTTCTATCTTGGCCTGCAGTGATATAATTTTGCCACTAAGTTTGTTTGGTACATGAGCTAGATGCCAAATTAATTTTGGAGCCATCTAAATTTATCTAATCAACTGTAGAACTGTAGTTTACCTGTGAATTGCAGCTGTCTTCTAGAGCAATATAAACTTAATACAGAATATTGGAGGGTCACTTAGTGATATTGGAGGGTCACTTAGTGAATCTGTTTTTGGAATTACTGAAATACTGTGTGTACTGTTGTGAAAGTATCTCTCCATCTCATGTTGGTTACCTGACAAATCCTCCATGTTGACCACCGAGAATTACAGCCATACTCAGATCTTTGAACTACATTAATACCACTTGAAAAAATAAAAATAAAACTTCATCATCTTTTTGGAGTCCCTTTCCACACAGAAAGCCTTGCAAAACCTTAAATTTGACAGCCTATATTATCCCAAATCTTAGAGAAATATTATTTGCTCATACAATCAGGAAAAAGTATTATGCACTGTTGGCTGTCTTGTCACATTGGTATTTAAGGTAATGAAAGATCAGATAAAGCAGCCAAAGCTACCCTGCAGTCACCCATTTTTCATTGGAAAATTCCATATACTGACTTCAGATATTAAATAAATCTGCATATTCTGTATACTTGGCAAAATATGTGGAATGAAAAACTCCAGAGTCTAGCTTTGTGATGTTAAAACCATTTTTGGAATGTGGCATCCCTCGTATAGAACAAATATAAGCCTTTTTACAATCTTTACATGTAGGGTAATGAATGAGAAACAGACATTAGTTGTCTATTTTTTTTATTTGATACATGTCCATTCACCAGAAAACACAGCCATACATTTATTAGAGCCGAGACTTTGTATTTTCCAAGAGAGCTGCCATGTTACTAATCTCTTAATCCACTTTTTAACCCTCTGCTATATAATTATTGTTAAAATCTTCCCTACAGACAGATTCAGGTTTTATTTCTGTGTAAATAAGAAATGAAAACAAACTAGATAAGAGGATTTAGGAATTAATTATTATTTTGAAGGTATTTATGACAAAAAGATGCATGTATTTTTAGTATCGAGAGAAGAAATACATGTATGATGGTCATTAAGCAACAATAATCATGCTCCTTAGGGGTTTGATGTGTACAGAAGCCTACAGTGCTACATGAAAATACTACAGGAACCTACAATGCTACATGTAACTACTAAAGAAGCCTACAATGCTACATGTAACTACTACAGAAGCCTACAATGCTATATGTAAATACTACAGAAGCCTGCAATGCTACATGTAACTACTACAGAAGCCTACAATGCTACATGTAAATACTACAGAAGCCTACAATGCTACATGTGACTACTAAAGAAGCCTACAATGCTTCATGTAAATACTACAGAAGCCTGCAAAGCTACATGTAACTACTACAGAAGCCTACAATGCTACATGTAAATACTACAGAAGCCTACAATGCTACATGTGACTACTAAAGAAGCCTACAATGCTTCATGTAAATACTACAGAAGCCTAAAATGCTACATGTAAATACTACAGAAGCCTACAATGCTACATGTAAATACTACAGAAGCCTACAATGCTGCATGTAAATATTACAGAAGCCTAGAATGCTACATGTAAATACTACATAAGCCTAGAATGCTACATGTAAATACTACAGAAGCCTACAATGCTACATGTAAATACTACAGAAGCCTACAATGATCCATGAGACTACTAAATAAGCCTACAATGGCACATGTAAATACTACAGAAGCCTACAATGCTACATGTAACTACTACAGAACCCTACAATGCTACATGAAAATACTACAGAAGCCTACAATGCTACATGTAACTACTAAAGAAGCCTACAATGCTACATGTAAATACTACAGAAGCCTACAATGCTACATGTAAATACTACAGAAGCATAGAATGCTACATGAAAATACCACAGAAGCCTACAATGCTACATGAAAATACTAAAAAAGCCTACAATGCTGAATGTAAATACCACAAAAGCTTACAATGCTACATGTAAATAATACAGAAGCCCAGAAACCTACAATGCTACATGTAACTAATACAAAAGCCTACAATGCTGCATGTAACTAATACAAAAGCCTACAATGCTGCATGTAAATACCACAAGCAAGTAGCAATATATAATCAGTATTATGACTCAGTGTGATTAATATTTTAATATTCTGCAATAAACCTGATCTTTTAGGTCATGTTTTCTTTTATTTATTTTTTTCCTTTTTCTCTTTCTTTTCTTTTTTTTTTTAGAGAACTGGTTAATTAGCTACAGGATAAGAAGTACCCTTAATCTAAGATACATAATGCTGTCAACAAGGATAATTTTTTATTTTATTATGCAATTCCTTTGAATTTACTAATCTGTATGACTCTTTGATATTTTTTGTTACACAATTCCTTTGAATTGACATGAGGTAAAATAGGGATCATGGTTTCTGCTTACTGTTTTCGTTTTTATGATGCCTAGTTGGTTCAAATGAAAATGCTGCTGATCTGACTTCCGGTATGGCCATCATGGCCGCCATCTTGAAAATCTTGTTATTGTTACTACTCATGAATGGAAATTCATATTGGCATGGTGTTTTCACCAGAATATTTCCTTTGATATCTAGTTGGGTCTAAATGAAAATGGTGCCATCTTGAAAATCTTATGCACACAAGAAACAAATTTCATAAATTCAAAGACTGGGAAAACTACAGGAAATTGAGGAATGCAGTTTCAGATATGATTGGAATAGCCAAACAGACATACTACAAACAAGCCATTGAGGAAAATCAAAAATCTAGTAATGTGTGGAAATATCTAAATTAACTAAATTCCAAAAAGTCACTTGTTCCTCCCAGTAACATCAAATATAATGGTCATACGGCAGCTATTATGAGGGATAGTTTAGATTCATTCAGATAGTATTTTAGTAGTGTCTCTGATAACTTTCAAAGAAAAAGTGAAAACTTTGATCCTACTGTTCTAAATCAGAACCTAAATGAGAAACTACAAAATATAGAGCCATTTACATTGAACTATGTTACAGAGCATGAAGTTTACAAATCATTGGAAAACATGAATCTAAACAAGGCTACAGGATTATATGAAATTGGACCCAGAATACTTAAATTGTATGCACCTGTGGTAACCAAGTCAGTTACTCATATAATCAACATCAGGGCCGGCCCAAGGGATTTCTGTGCCCTAGGTGAACTATATAACACAGTTCACTTCCATCTAATTTGGTGCCCCTTACTTACTAATTTGGTGCCCCTTAAAGCCTGGCACCCTAGGCGACCGCCTAGTTTGCCTATGTGGTTGGGGCGGCCCTGATCAACATCAGTATTGCAACAAATGAATATCCTGACCTTCTTAAAATTGCAAAAGTGACACCTATTTTTAAGAAAGGTGTCAGAGAAAATCCAGAAAATTACAGACCAATATCTATACTACCCACTCTTTCTAAAGTAATAGAAAAACATGTACCAAATTCTATATATTCTTATTTAAATCAAAATATGCTTATACATAAGGAACAGTCAAGATTTCGACATTCACACACCTGTCAAACAGCTCTAACTAAAATTACAGAAAATGGTTGAGCAAAATGAACAAAGGAAACCTAAATGGAATTGTTTAGTTGGATTTTAAAAAGGCTTTTGATTTTGCTAATCATTCCATCTTACTGTCAAAATTGAAATGCTATAAGTTTCATGGCAGCACTATCCAGTGGTTAGCTTCATATCTACAAGAGAGAACACAGCAATTGTGCATAGAAAGTACAACATTGCACACAGCCAGTATCAAAGCTGGTGTTCCCCAAGGATCAGTCCTTAGACCTCTGTTATTTTTTGTCTTCATAAATGATCTGCCCTTCATTACAAGTGTATACAATGTTGACCTTTTTACTGATGATTCTACACTTCATTCATCTTGATCCTCTATAAATGTTGAGCAATCAAGCTTATGCAATGACTTTAACAAAATTGAAGATTGGTGTCACAAAAGTGATATGATATTAATGGAAATAAAATAAAATGTATGCTGATAACAACTTCACAAAGACAGGCAAAACACATTTAAATTTAACCATAAAAGGATGTGAAATTGAGAATGTAGCAAGTCATAAACTTTTAGGTGTTCATGTGGACAGATTTTTAAAATGGAATGATCAAGTTTACAAAGTATATAATGACGTAAATTAAAAAATTACATTACTTTCTAAGATAAAGAAATATCTTCCTGTGGAAACAAGGATTCTCTATTATAATGCTTATATTTTGCCACTTTTTGACGATTGTGTCACAGTTTGGGGAAATTGTTCCAAACACAATATTGACTTTCTTTCAAAACTACAAAAAAGAGCAGCACGAATTATAATTGGAAAACCATTTGATGCACCAAGCAAGCCTCTCTTCCATGAATTGAAATGGCCGGATTTATCTAGAAGGATTTGTTACCAAAAAAGCATTTTAGTCTACAAGTCTTCAAGGAATTGCTCCACAATATCTTCAGGAATTATTCATAACAAATTCAACTGAATATGGATTAAGATCTATTCATGATGGGAATCTTCGAGTTCCCAAGCCAGAGTTAGAAACTTTCAAAAGTCTCTGCATTATTCAGGTGCTTTCATATGGAACAGTATATTTTCAAAACATCAGAAAGAGTGATAATCTAAAGTTATTGAAAGAAAAGTGTTTTTCTTGCATGTTTATCAACATCTGATTATTGTCATAATACACAGACACTTTATATTATGTTGTAAATATTTTATATAATTTTTCCACATTTTAAGTAGACCTCAAGGGATAGTAGTAGCATTGTGCTAACTGAGTTATCTTCTATAAATAAAGTATTTATATTATTATTATTATTATTATTTTTATTTTTTTTTACCCAATATCATCAAGATACACTGGTTTGTTTTGTGTTTAGGAAGGGACAAGGTTTAGCTGTTGCTGAGTTTCAAACACATTGTCTCTACATCACAGTCAGGTACATGTATGCATACCAACATTGTCTCTACATCACAGTCAGGTACATGTATGCATACCAACATTGTCTCTACATCACAGTCAGGTACATGTATGCATACCACTGGACTAAAAGTCCTGTATCAGCATAGTCAAAAAGGTAAGTGAGCTTATGGACTGGGCCGGAGTTTGTTATCCATCGTGTGTTTGTTTTATACACTCTATAAGTTTTGTTTCTGAATTTATTTTGATCAAGCATGGACCTTAAGCTTGTACTATGAGAATATCAAAAAAGTTTCATAATGAAATAACATCTATGCATATTAATGTCCTGGCATCTGATTGACTAAGCTTTTTAACACCTCAGAGGCTTTTCTCTGAATAGACATTGACAAAACCAGTCTCAGATGAGACTTGACTGTTAGTGATATCTGTGCTTGTTAATGAGGTTATCTGACATCTGATTGACTGACCTTGACGCAGTGCATTATGAAAGGAGGAAAATTTCACCAAATGTCAGTCTAAATATTGTTGCTATTGAGGATAGTTGCTCCATACTGGGAACTGATTGCCTGTTCCTTTTAATAGGTGTTAGGTTTTTACACATTGTTAGACCTGTAGATAAGAGAACATCATCTGCTTGACCGATCTTAGCTCGTGTTTAACATTTGGTACCTACCTTTTCTTGTGAAAACTCAGCCTTCAACTATGAAAGTTTGATTTTTAATGGATTTTAATCATTGTTTACAAGTATCAAGGCCTATTATCATACACACATCTCATAAGTTTTATTTTTAATGGATTTTAATCATTGTTTTACAAGAGGCCTATTATCATACACACATCTCATAAGTTTTATTTTTAATGGATTTTAATCATTGTTTACAAGTATCAAGGCCTATTATCATACACACATCTCATAAGTTTTATTTTTAATGGATTTTAATCATTGTTTACAAGTATCAAGGCCTATTATCATACAGACATCTCATAAGTTTGATTTTTAATGGATTTTAATCATTGATTTACAAGAGGTCTATTATCATACACACATCTCATAAGTTTTATTTTTAATGGATTTTAATCATTGTTTTACAAGAGGCCTATTATCATACAGACATCTCATAAGTTTTATTTTTAATGGATTTTAATCATTGTTTTACAAGAGGCCTATTATCATACAGACATCTCATAAGTTTTTTTTTTAATGGATTTTAATCATTGTTTTACAAGAGGCCTATTATCATACACACATCTCATAAGTTTTATTTTTAATGGATTTTAACCATTGTTTTACAAGAGGTCTATTATCATATAGACATTTCATCAGTTTGATTTTTAATGGATTTTAATCATTGTTTTACAAGAGGCCTATTATCATACACACATCTCATAAGTTTTATTTTTAATGGATTTTAATCATTGTTTTACAAGAGGCCTATTATCATACAGACATCTCATAAGTTTGATTTTTAATGGATTTTAATCATTGTTTACAAGAGGTCTATTATCATACACACATCTCATCAGTTTGATTTTTAATGGATTTTAATCATTGTTTTACAAGAGGCCTATTATCATACACACATCTCATAAGTTTTATTTTTAATGGATTTTAATCATTGTTTTACAAGAGGCCTATTATCATACACACATCTTATCAGTTTCATTTTAATGGATTTTAATCATTGTTTTACAAGAGGCCTATTATCATACAGACATCTCATAAGTTTGATTTTTAATGGATTTTAATCATTGTTTACAAGTATCAAGGCCTATTATCATACACACATCTCATAAGTTTTATTTTTAATGGATTTTAATCATTGTTTTACAAGAGGCCAATTATCATACACACATCTCATAAGTTTTATTTTTAATGGATTTTTATCATTGTTTTACAAGAGGCCTATTATCATACACACATCTCATAAGTTTCATTTTTAATGGATTTTAATCATTGTTTACAAGAGGCCATTTATCATACACACATCTCATAAGTTTTATTTTTAATGGATTTTAATCATTGTTTTACAAGAGGCCAATTATCATACACACATCTCATAAGTTTTATTTTTAATGGATTTTTATCATTGTTTTACAAGAGGCCTATTATCATACACACATCTCATAAGTTTCATTTTTAATGGATTTTAATCATTGTTTACAAGAGGCCATTTATCATACACACATCTCATAAGTTTTATTTTTAATGGATTTTAATCATTGTTTTACAAGAGGCCTATTATCATACAGACATCTCATAAGTTTTATTTTTAATGGATTTTAATCATTGTTTTACAAGAGGCCTATTATCATACAGACATCTCATAAGTTTGATTTTTAATGGATTTTAATCATTGTTTTACAAGAGGCCTATTATCATACAGACATCTCATAAGTTTTATTTTTAATGGATTTTAATCATTGTTTTACAAGAGACCAATTATCATACAGGCATCTCATAAGTTTCATTTTTAATGGATTTTAATCATTGTTTTACAAGAGAGCCTATTATCATACAGACATCTCATAAGTTTGATTTTTAATGGATTTTAATCATTGTTTTACAAGAGGTCTATTATCATACACACATCTCATAAGTTTTATTTTTAATGGATTTTAATCATTGTTTTACAAGTATCGAGGCATATTATCATACAGACATCTCATAAGTTTCATTTTTAATGGATTTTAATCATTGTTTTACAAGAGTCCTATTATCATACACACATCTCATAAGTTTTATTTTTAATGGATTTTAATCATTGTTTTACAAGAGGCCTATTATCATACACACATCTCATAAGTTTCATTTTTAATGGATTTTAATCATTGTTTTACAAGTATCGAGGCATATTATCATACAGACATCTCATAAGTTTCATTTTTAATGGATTTTAATCATTGTTTACAAGAGTCCTATTATCATACACACATCTCATAAGTTTCATTTTTAATGGATTTTAATCATTGTTTTACAAGAGGCCTATTATCATACAGACATCTCATAAGTTTTATTTTTAATGGATTTTAATCATTGTTTTACAAGAGGCCAATTATCATACAGACATCTCATAAGTTTTATTTTTAATGGATTTTAATCATTGTTTTACAAGAGGCCAATTATCATACAGACATCTCATAAGTTTCATTTTTAATGGATTTTAATCATTGTTTTACAAGTATCGAGGCATATTATCATACAGACATCTCATAAGTTTCATTTTTAATGGATTTTAATCATTGTTTTACAAGAGGCCTATTATCATACACACATCTCATAAGTTTTATTTTTAATGGATTTTAATCATTGTTTTACAAGAGGCCAATTATCATACACACATCTCATAAGTTTTTTTTTTAATGGATTTTAATCATTGTTTTACAAGAGGCCTATTATCATACACACATCTCATAAGTTTTATTTTTAATGGATTTTAATCATTGTTTTACAAGAGGCCTATTATCATACAGACATCTCATAAGTTTTATTTTTAATGGATTTTAATCATTGTTTTACAAGTATCGAGGCATATTATCATACAGACATCTCATAAGTTTCATTTTTAATTGATTTTAATCATTGTTTACAAGTATCAATGCCTATTATCATACACACATCTCATAAGTTTCATTTTTAATGGATTTTAATCATTGTTTTACAAGAGGCCTATTATCATACAGACATCTCATAAGTTTTATTTTTAATGGATTTTAATCATTGTTTTACAAGTATCGAGGCATATTATCATACAGACATCTCATAAGTTTCATTTTTAATGGATTTTAATCATTGTTTACAAGAGGCCTATTATCATACACACATCTCATAAGTTTCATTTTTAATGGATTTTAATCATTGTTTACAAGTATCGAGGCATATTATCATACACACATCTCATAAGTTCAATCATGAGCAACATCTATGCATATTAATGAGGTGTTGAAACATCTAATTGGTCCAGGTTCCGACCTATTGACTGTTATTGACTTACATGTAGTTCATTACAGTCATAGTTTCTCTGTCCCTAAAAAAGATTCTTCTTTTAGAATCAGATCAGCCTATATTTGCAAGGTTTAGATTTGATTAGATACCTAGATAAACAAAGACTAGGTCCTGTACGACATGGTTAAATGCACTAGCATCAGTGGTAGTAGTCCTACTCAAAATATTGTATTATCTATTGCAGTACCCTTGAAAATGTGGTCTCATGTCTTTCTCTATAGCGTTTTTGATTACAATGACTAAATTATTCATCTGGTGATTGTAGTCCCCAGCTTTCCTGATTGCAAAAAGGAGATTACAAGAAAGTTTCATTTGAAAATTTGAACCGATTCATCACATTTGATTATTACCATAATACTTGCTTATAAGCTGGGTCCAAATGCAAACAACTTAGACCCTGATCTGCTGTGTTGTTTGTTTTACTGATTACTCCTTACAAACTGCATAGACCCAGATCTGCTGGCACATTATAATCTCAACCCTCCCCAAAAAGCTTTTAATCAAGACTCCAAAAATGTAATTTAATTAGATTTAGATGACTGCATGAGTTTACAGTGTTTGCAGTGCAGCTTAATTGTGGGGTGGGGGTGTCAATAAATACCAAATTAGACAAGAGTAAAAAGGATGGATTGCAGAGCTTTATTAACGTCAATGAATATTCAGACTCTATCCAAATAGATTAAATGAATATTTGAATAGGAAACTTAAGTATTTGTTTCAGCTGTAGTGTAGATCCTGATCTGCCAGTGCATCATTTGAAAGCAGATCTTGATCCAGGTTGTGTGCAGCTAAGTGCACATTATATGTAAATACAGCATTGTTATAGAATCAGATTTGTATATATCATTATTCCCTGCTTCTCACATGTCAAACTGCAAACACATAAACCAGTCTTCTGTGCTCTTGCTGATGTTTACATTGGCTTGTTCATCATTTACCTACTAACTGTATTTATTTGTAAAGTTTCATTACTAAACCTTTATATTTGTTTAAACAGCAAGGTAACCCTTTATTTGGTCTGTGACCGATATTTATTCTAAAAGTGCATGCTGTCAAATAAGACATGAGGAGGAGGTAGAGTGGGATGCATTATTCCTTTTTTTATTCAGGAAAAACACAATTTTGATTTCTTCAAACAACTTGAATTTATTTTTCACTTAATATTTGATGTAGAATATTTTTTGACAGTTTTGCAAACAAGGTGCAATATTTATTGATTTTACTGCCTGCACAAAACCAAATTTTTAAAAATAAATCTTTATTTACTCAATTTTTATTGATTTAATGGAAAGTTTTTTGCAGGATTGTTTTATCTTATTTCTTGTGTGCAAAATTTTAAAGGAATATTAGCACAGTCTCACATGGAAGCATAGAGTTTTATATTCTTCTAATTTAAAATGCTCTCAAAGTATTATATGAGTTTTGTCCCCATACACTGTGATGAGGCCATTTTACTTCTAAAATAGATAACCTAGTGGGATGCTCATTTGAATTTTGTTTGAAAAATTATAAAAGCAATAAATCTGTACAAATTTGCCACACTCTACAGTAAACATGTATATTTATATGTTTATAAGCAAGTAATCTGTAAAAATTCTTTTTATAGAAGAATGTTGTACTCAGAATGATGTCTGACCTTTACAGACTTGTACCTTAAATGACAATGATAACAAATAAAAAGTTATATTGAGTAGCTTTCGTTCATCCTTGTGACATCTTGTCTTAATGTTCAGATAGTAGAGCATTAATCTTTTTGTATCTCATCTGTTTGATATACAAGCCCTAGGCTGTGGAATACAAACTTTAACCTAACAGCTGGATTAACTGTAGCATACTGTGCAGAAAAATGAATGTTTAAAGCTGTATATTTTGAAACAGAAAAACCCGGATTTTAGTTTATGTCTTGTCTACATGAGCAAGTGATGGGACATAGGTTCTATTCTAGGGAGCACGATTGCAGGATTCATGCAGATTTGTAAAAAAAATCATGTAAAAAAATAAACTGAATTTGAGTGAAAATCACACTTAATATTTTCAAGTAGAGTATTACCTTATTTTTGTATGAAATCCCTCCATTGTTCAGAAAATTCCACCTCTGTTTTCATATGGAGGGTGAATTTATCCCTTAAATTTTCACTTGAATAGATCCAGCAGAGCTGTGATTTTTATCTATACTGGTCATAGACCAGAAGAGCTTATGGGATGGCCTGTTGTCCTTCGTGTGTTGTCTATTTGTTAGTATGACTTTGTTATTGCTACTCCTCCCAAACTACTTAAAAGATTGCCATGAAACTTTACACCAGCTTTCAGCCCATGGTCTAAGTTTGTCCTAAATGAAAATAGTGCTGCTCGGTCATCTAATATGGCCACCGCAATGGCCATCTTGAAAATCTTGTTATTGCTACTCTGCCCAAATGGAAAATCATCTTCAGATGGGGTTTTCACTGCAAGAATTCTTATGATATCTAGTTAGTCCTAAATGAAGATTGTGATGCTCAGATAATCAATATGGCTGCCACAGTGGTCATCTTGAAAATATTGTTATTGCTTCTCCTCATTGACATGGGTTTTAACTACAACACTTCTTATGATGACTAGTTGGGCCTGAATAAAAATGGTGTAACTTGGAAATATGGCCAAGACACTAGCAATCTCGACAATCTTGTTATCACTGTCTCTTCAGTAAATGGTCATGTCGATATGGGGTTTTCACTAAAAGACTTTTTATGATGTCTGGTAGGTCCTAAATAAAAATGGTGCTGATTTGACATCCAAAATGGCCACAATGGCAGCCATTTTGAAAATCTGTTATCACTACTCTTCATGAACACAAAGTCATATCAACATGGGGTTTCAACCTGAAGACTTAAAATGGTGCCAGTCTAATGACCAATATAGCAGCCATGACAACCATCTTAAAATCTTGTTATTACTACTCATAAATGAAAAGTCATATAGACATGGGATTTTCACCAGAAGAATTTCTTATGATGTCTAGTTGATCCTAACTTAACATGGTGCCAATCTGACATCCAATATGGCCACCACAGCAGCCATCTTGACAGTCTTTCTCTCTCTGTCTATATATATATATATATATATATATATATATATATATATATATATATATATATATATAGAGAGAGAGAGAGAGAGAGAGAGAGAGAGAGAGAGAGAGAGAGAGAGTTAATGACCTTTTAACTTACTAGAGAGAGATCATGGACTTTAAATGGATTTCTGGATTTTCTTTTTGGCCAGTAGAGTGCCAGTCCATTTAGGGTCTCTTGTCCTATTGGTTACAGCATGGTCAATGCTTACACTAATAATTCTGTGCAAAGGTTTTGTCAGATACACATGTAGTTTGATACTGTACATGTACATTATACAGCACTGACTGCAGGTGAGACTGTATATTGGTAGACCTTGAATGAGTTCAATTTCCATGGCTTAATGACATCATTTATAGGAGTAATGCCCGCTGATTGCACATCCTTCTGACTTCACTTTCCACAACATAACTTTACTAAGGATTATTGGATTTCAACTGAATTGGGTATGGAGGTTGACCTATAACAGAGATACAAATTTTGGATTCTGCACTCAGTTTTGAGTTTGTTTTGTATAACCATAGCCGCTTACAACATATAGGAGGGTGCATTGAGTCTATTCAACATCCCCGAGCCTGCTGGGAGTTACTGTAAAGCCATAATTTCCAGGTTATGCAGGGTCTTGATGTTAATCCCACACAATTTGTTGACATATAGAAGCTGCATTTGCTGAGTGGTTAGTGTGCCAGACTCATAATGAATAGGGTGTGGGTTCAAATCCTACCATTGAATCAGCCTGGGTCAGCTACCGTGTTGTGTCCTTGGACAAGGCACTTTACTCTAATTGCCTTGGCACTAAATAACCTTCATATGTTGCTGTGCCATGAAACACCAAACCAAACCAACCATTAAAATGTTTGATTGGCCTGATATTCATATACCATATCAATTATATGTTAGGCCCAGTCAAAAGTTGGCACCTTTCCATTTGAACTAGGGCCCTGGGTGGCCGAGTGGTCTAAGGCGCTCGCCTTTATAGATCACTGACATCTCACCTCTGTCCTCGTGGGTTCGAGTCTTGGGCTCGGCCAAAGTGGGCATGTGAGAAAGCTTGCCAGTAGCTTCCTGTGAGTCGGTGGTTCTTCCCGGAGTTTTCTCGGGTTCTTCCTCCACCAAATATACTGCCCGCCATGTATAGCCTATCATGTGCTGAAAAATGGTGTTAAACCCACAACAACAACAACAGCTTTGATATGGGTGCCCCCCAAATTGGAACGTTTAAGCCAAATCTGACGAAAAAAAGTATGAACAAAGTACAAATCAATCTATTTCCAAATCTCTGCTTAGGAGGATTATTTAGTAGGATTTTTTTTATCTGTTAATTTAAAGTATGGATGATTTTCACATCAAGTGTGCCATCTCTAGGAAAAATCTAACGTTGATGAGACATTGTGTATACCACTCATTACACAATACATCAGGTTGATTTAACAATAATGCTGACAAAAAATGTATTCAAACTACATCCACTACCTTTAAAGGAACATGTTTCTCAAGAAAACATTTGATGTTAACATCTTAATTCCATTGTAAGTTTGTAATCCACCAAAGTTTCTAATCATTGTAGATCCTGCAAAAGCAATGTATTGGTTACATGCCGATCAAGGAGAAATCAAACTGGATTGATGAAAATGATAATTTCATTTTTAAATTTAAATTCACAGAACAGAAAGTAAACATCGATTTTATATTTATCTTGTAATTACAAGTAGTGAAATAAGAATTTGAAAGTGATCTGACCAGAAATCAGACAATTAACATGTGCTTTCTGTAAAAATGCTTTTTAAACAGAAAGAGTGAAGGAATGTATAAATTCATGACATTTCAATTAAGAATAAATGGATCTTAATTATCCTTGAAGAAACCAAGACAATCCATTACCAGACTTATCCAACAGCTAGTGAAACAGCAGTTAGTTCATGGATAAATGGCAAGCACAAAAATCACTGCCAGTGACTCATTTGTCATGTTATTTAAACAAAGTTTTTGCATGTGGTCATTTACTTATCAGTATCATTTTTTGCACTTATGGTACTTCTTAATCTCAGAAAATTGAAACCTCTAAAGTTGGTGACACCAAAATTTAAATCTTGTCAAATTTACTTAATGCAGGTACATGTACATGTACGTTCAAATTTGAAATAGACTTAAAAGGGCACCTAAATTTGCATTTTTATGGTACACAGATCTTACAGTTTAAGTTGTTTTCAGTAAACAGTTGCCTCCCATGACCTTGTATTAAAGCACTGGATAAATGAAAATTAGATAAGTGAGATAAGACTGTATTTGGATTTGTCATGAATGCATTAAGCTCTCGTTATATCGCTATACATGTATTCTGTATCAAGGTGATTTCTAAGGCTATATGACCGGAGATGCAATAACATGAACAGAGCAACCTTTCTTTCCCAATCAACCATTGGATGGAAGAACAACATTGGAGTGAGGTGTCTGTTTAAGAGAAATAAAGAATATTTGAAAAAAATATATTGGGGAAAGTCAGACATAGGAGAGGTGGATGATTCAGGGTAGTGACCACTGTGGAAGGTTGCAATATATTTACACATGTACATGTCACAGTGGAAAATAGCGGAGTTGACACTTGGTAGAAATTCAGAGATGGTTCTAGAGCATCTCTGGCAGACAAGGGGTTAATCAAAGATTTCTGTGAAAGGTTTCATCTGTACTTTTACTGGAAATTAGGTCTGCAGGGATTGACTTAAATCAACTATTTTCATAGGAAGCCTTCCTTTGATCAGTCAGAAGAAGTATGTTCAGATTTCATTCATCAGAAAGTTCTGCTTATTTTTACATCTAATGGCATGGCACATGTGATACTTAGGGCTTATTTTATTATACACTTAAGCTGTATATACTTTATGAAGCTAATCAGAGACTAAAATATTGGTGTAAAAAATGTTAGGTGCAAAGGTACACATAGAATATTAAGATCTATTTTTACATCTACAGGCACATGTCCTTTTTGCTGTTGTTCAATGAAGTTAATCAGGGAGCTAAAATAATGGTAGCTACAACATCATGTTTAATATTGCTGTTTGTTAAATTGTTTGAATTTACTAAAGTTTATGTGGGAGGGCTCAGAGTCTTTCCTGGGTGGTCCCACAAATGTTTATGGACAGCAGATTGCACACAATCATTATTCTTATGTATCAGTCACTAAATAAATAAATAAATACAGACTGACTAAAAATCTACCATTAAGGGAGGTTCATTTCACATGAGAAAAGCTTGTGTACTCAGCAGCACTTGCAGTTTTTCTCTTACTATACCCATGCCTCTACAGAAACATGGAATAGAGCTGTATAGGAATCCTCATGTCCATCCATCCAGTTGTCCTTCTATCCATCTGTCTTTTCATCTGTCCATCAGACAATATTGTGAAGCAACTAGTCCCATGGTTTTGATGGATTGCATTGAAACATGGTAAATATTATAGTTATTATCTGAATATGCACAGAGTTATTGCCCTTTTTTACTCACAGCTGGAGGTAATGTATAACAGAATCTTACTTATGAAACTAGTTTTGCAGATTTTAGTGGATTACCATGTAACTTGGGAAATGTTATGGTTTTCGTCTGAAGATGCACATATCAACAAATCACTTTGCTGCTGTGATTTTTGTTATTGCCCTTTTTATCCTGCATCTGAATGCAGTGTATTGTGAATGCACGTGGTCTTGCAGTTTGTGATGGATTGCTGTGAAACTTGGTACATATTATGGTCATCGTTTGACAAATCACTGTGGAACTGTAAAAACAGCACCAGAGAAATTGTGCCTGTAGCAATTACCGCATTAGTGGTTGCCATCTGTAGTTCATAATAAGTCTTGGTGTTGCACTATCCATTCCATAATTTAAAATTCCTTATTGTAAACTTTCCCCATTTTTTTAGAACTTAGTTCTTTAAGGGGCCTCCAAGGCTATCTCATGTATTCCACCCCTTACGGGTGGAAACACTCACCTAATTTACTGATAAAATACAACTGGTGTTTTAATTAATGTATACAAATTTTGGATTCTGCACTCAGTTTTGAGTTTGTTTTGTATAACCGTAGCCGCTTACAACATATAGGAGGGTGCATTGAGTCTATTCAACATCCCCGAGCCTGCTGGGAGTTACTGTAAAGCCATAATTTCCAGGTTATGCAGGGTCTTGATGTTAATCCCACACAATTTGTTGACATATAGAAGCTGCATTTGCTGAGTGGTTAGTGTGCCAGACTCGTAATGAATAGGATGTGGGTTCAAATCCTACCATTGAATCAGCCTGGGTCAGCTACCGTGTTGTGTCCTTGGACAAGGCACTTTACTCTAATTGCCTTGGCACTAAATAACCTTCATATGTTGCTGTGCCATGAAACACCAAACCAAACCAACCATTAAAATGTTTGATTGGCCTGATATTCATATACCATATCAATTATATATTAGGCCCAGTCAAAAGTTGGCACCTTTCCATTTGAACTAGGGCCCTGGGTGGCCGAGTGGTCTAAGGCGCTCGCCTGTATAGATCACTGACATCTCACCTCTGTCCTCGTGGGTTCGAGTCTTGGGCTCGGCCAATGTGGGCATGTGAGAAAGCTTGCCAGTAGCTTCCTGTGAGTCGGTGGTTCTTCCCGGATTTTTCTCGGGTTCTTCCTCCACCAAATATACTGCCCGCCATGTATAGCCTATCATGTGCTGAAAAATGGTGTTAAACCCACAACAACAACAACAGCTTTGATATGGGTGCCCCCCAAATTGGAACGTTTAAGCCAAATCTGACGAAAAAAAGTATGAACAAAGTACAAATCAATCTATTTCCAAATCTCTGCTTAGGAGGATTATTTAGTAGGATTTTTTTTATCTGTTAATTTAAAGTATGGATGATTTTCACATCAAGTGTGCCATCTCTAGGAAAAATCTAACGTTGATGAGACATTGTGTATACCACTCATTACACAATACATCAGGTTGATTTAACAATAATGCTGACAAAAAATGTATTCAAACTACATCCACTACCTTTAAAGGAACATGTTTCTCAAGAAAACATTTGATGTTAACATCTTAATTCCATTGTAAGTTTGTAATCCACCAAAATTTCTAATCATTGTAGATCCTGCAAAAGCAATGTATTGGTTACATGCCGATCAAGGAGAAATCAAACTGGATTGATGAAAATGATAATTTCATTTTTAAATTTAAATTCACAGAACAGAAAGTAAACATCGATTTTATATTTATCTTGTAATTACAAGTAGCGAAATTAATATTCTATGTGTACCTTTGCACCTAACATTTTTTACACCAATATTTTAGTCTCTGATTAGCTTCATAAAGTATATACAGCTTAAGTGTATAATAAAATAAGCCCTGAGTATCACATGTGCCATGCCATTAGATGTAAAAATAAGAGAAATTGTGCCTGTAGCAATTACCGCATTAGTGGTTGCCATCTGTAGTTCATAATAAGTCTTGGTGTTGCACTATCCATTCCATAATTTAAAATTCCTTATTGTAAACTTTCCCCATTTTTTTAGAACTTAGTTCTTTAAGGGGCCTCCAAGGCTATCTCATGTATTCCACCCCTTACGGGTGGAAACACTCACCTAATTTACTGATAAAATACAACTGAGGTATGGGTAAGTCTCTTTTTTTTTATAAAATAACAACAGGCCCTGCCTAACATAGAGGTCAGCATAATCCTCTCTATTCGTAAGAAAAAGGAAAAAAAACGTGACCATTATCGGTAAATTTTCACGTATATTATTAATATCCACACCACGAATTGCGTGGTCATTGCATACAGTACACGCATCGTGTTTTTATGAAAAAACACTTTCCCATGGTGGAGCTTAATCCTTTTCATGCTGTGTCCGTCGCGGACAGTATATAGTGGTCGTCATGGATTGCCAACGTCGTGGTTCGTAGTGGACGGATTAAGTTTCATTGCCCATTTGAAAGTCGCAGCAATATAATTATGTAATAGTGGACGCCCACTACCACGCGTGGAACTTACCTATCAGCTCAGCTACAGCACACAGTGCAGAATGCTCTTTTTAATTTATATGCAATGCTGTTTAATATTCAAAGACTCGCTCACTAAAATGCATTCACATACGTGTATTGAAAGAGATGAAAGATAAATTGCCATGCAAAGAGTCACGAATGATGCTTCACAAATTATACAAAGTTTAATTATCTTAATTTTAATGAGAGAGGGGGGAGAGAGATTCTGTTTTGAACAAAAGGTAAATGAAATCACACGTAAATACATGTATTAGCGGGTTTCATTCCGTTATTAAAATAAAAGAATGTGAGAAATGCTGTGATTTTTTAAAAAATTACCCCAGTCACTTTTAAATGGTTTGATTAAAATGTTCCCACACAATGAAATATACATGGCACTATCCAATATACAACCTCTACTATTCCAGCCTGTTTAGTACTTGCGACTCAAATATACATGTCCATGCGACACATTTTATCAGAAACTAGACATGTGTTTACTTTTACCATAGACCTACTGTTTTTACTCCGAGTGTACGAAGCACGTGATGCTGCATTCTGTGACAAACAGCTTTAAAAAATACTTAGGATTGCTGATTTGGTCATTTGACGAGTTTAATATTAACAAATGGACGGGTGAAAGCAATAAAAAGTGTGTAGTCATGATTGACTTGCTTCAGGTTGCAAAAGGTCATCCTAGATACATGTAGTTGACACGTGCAAGTAACCTAGCACAAGAGAAGCCATCAGGACTGCTGATATTGACGTGTTAATTTCATGTGCTAACTGTTAACCTAAAGTACATTGATCTGACAAACTTGCGCATCAGATGAAATTAATGTTTAACTTTTTCTTTTCTTTTTGTTTTCCTATTGCATAATACAGAAAAATAAGATGAATAATTTTAGATCATTAACTCTTCTTAGTAAAGCCCCCCCCCCACACACCTCTCTCTCTCTCTCTCATAAAATATGGAATCCAAATCACTACTGCACAAGTTATCGTAAACTGAAATGTGGAAAAGTTTGCAAGTGGTAAGAAAAGTAATACTGTACTAGACATTATAGCGTAATATAGGGGGAAAAAAAGAAACAAATTTTCCCGTCGGTGGTTGCAAACTCACGACCTCGTGCTCCAATATCAAATATGTGTGTGTAACACACACTCTTAAGTCACTCCAAAGTCACAAAGATAAAGCTGCATACATTAATATCTGCATACAAATAATTATAAGAAATAGATCAATATTACGATTGGGTTACTGACATATCATTTCCATAAGAATATCAATATTGCCATGTACATCACCCGAAATTGCTACGCCACGTGTTTGCCAAGACTATAAAATCTATCTCTATTATTGCACTGATTGTTGTAAACACAAGGCTTCTTATTTTTCATGGCTTTAAACTGGTATCCCTGGTATCCCTGGTAGAACTTCGTTAACTACTCTGATCTGGAGGTGGAAATGTTTTGGCTTCAGAGGTTGCAAATCCCAATTATTTCCTGTTCATTTTGAACCGTTTATATTAATTCTAAGGTGTTCGCGAATATTGTCAGGTTCACCTTGATTATTGCAGTAATGCTCACTCATTGGACTTTCAGTCTATTAAATTTCTGAAGCATGAAGTTTGTACTTGGTTAATTATGACCAGATTCGACAATAGATAATAAGAAAATAAGACAAAGGACACTAATAGCAGGTGAATAACCCAATGAATTATATAAATTCTTTGTGGCGTGGGGGTGGTGGTGGTTGTGGTTATCGTTATCTAGAGGATGATCGACCTCGGTGTTATTGCCCGGATCGAGTAAATAATAATATAAATTGTGAAACTTATAGATGGAATGAATAGAGATCTGAGCAGATATATAGAACAGACTAAAACGAGCCCCCGTATATGAAATATAACAATTTAATCAATTACATAAACAACTGTGATAATACATTACAGTAGGAAGATACACTTCTTTTTGAAATAAATCATTCACCAAATTTTAAACACAAATATACTTATATAAATAGCCGATCTGTTTAAATGATAGAATTAATTCATCATAGAATCGAGTGAACAATCGAAGTCATTGCTTTGTACAGCTTCATAACCTGGTGTCCTCCTGTTCACTCCTGTTCAATTAGTTCCTTCGCTTTCTTCTCACTCTGACTATCTTGCCTCTGTCGGCCCTCAAACTTTGTGTGGGTAGGTGGAAACGTAGGTATGTAGATACGTAGGTACGTGGATACGTAGTGGATTACGTCATTGGATTACGTCAGCGGAGCTATTTCCCCTTTCAAAATAAACAGAGAAGCAACCTAAATCTTCTGTCAGATATCCTACTGGGAATAGATCATTACTCCACTCTCGTTATGTCAGATATCATCCTATCGGAAGTCAAACAGATACCAAAGGCTATCTGGTCAAGCCAAACACGGCAGGCCATAAACAAACAAACCTAGTTTCATAAGATTAATGTATTTCCTAACGGCTATTTCATCGCTGACTCACATTAACATCACACGAGACATAATAGTTCCGTTCTCGATTATACAAATGAATGAATGAAATTCATTACATGGCTTAACTACGTTAATTTCAGCGAATACACACATTCAAGTCTTTAGCGTCCATGAAATCTCACTTCATGGCTTAACAACGTTAATTTCAGTCGATACGCACTTAAGTTTTTATCATACATGAAATCATCTAAGATTGGTGAATTCACACGGATTCTCATACTCATATCAACTAAAGTAATGCATGAAATTCTTAAAATACATGACTCCTATAACACTCAAGACAACAAATTCAAACAATCTGTCAAACTTATATATAAGATCATTAAACGAATTCAGATAATGAACTCAAACACAGTTATACTCATATCAAGAAAATTGATCTACGAATTTATACAAATAAATTCATGCAAATATAAGTAAATAAATTCAAGCAAATAATTATATTGGTATCAACGAATTACATGAGATTGATGCAAATACCTTGTGCTTTCAAGCCTTGCTCGCTTCTACCGCCAGAATTGTGTCCGTCAACTTTCCAGACATCCAGTCCCTTGGATTATTGTTTTATGAGATAATTTCTTGCAAGTTCAATCTCGGAGCCAAAAATATCTTCCTCTTACAGGAGTTTAGACTGACTAAATTTTGCGATGTGGCATATTAAAACTATGAAATTTCGTGTGGGAAACACGCCCCTTATTTAGCGTAGCCAATCAGGATTAAATATATCTACCGCCTTTTATAAATAGGCGCCAAAATTTGCGGTCATCCTGACCCTCTAGATTTCCAAATAAATGATTCTGGACAATCTCAACTCTGACATTTTCGATACAAAGATTGAGTTAACCTTTTCCCTTCCAGTTTCTTTGACTGTTAAATAAACGAATGCTTAATTAAAAATCGGTTCCTCTCACAACACAGATCGCAGCATAGTGATTCAATACGCACCCTGTCCTCATAAATCTAATTAATTGTTCTCTGTCCAAGTTAATGTTCTCTTTATAGATCGACAGAAATTTGCACCCTTACATTCTTGTTAAATACAAAATGAATTGCCAAGCAGTGATTTACATATTACTTATTTAAATAAAGAGTGGAGTCAAAATTGTATTTCTAAATTTTGTCAGTAGATGAATTCCAAAATGAAGATGAACGAAGCACATTTCAAAAATGCATACTCTCTAATTATCAATGCCTGTTTCAAAGTTAGCGATAAAAGCTACGGCTAACATCAATCAAAAGTTATGGTGCATAATCTCTCTCTCTCTCTGATGTTTGCATGTAATAAACACATTTTATTACAAAAAAGATGCATGTATAAAAAAAAAAAAGCTTGTAGTGTAATGCAGCTTTCGTAAACATGTAATAGCTTTGTGCTGCTGCGATAAACTTGTAGTATATGCGCTGCTTTGCAAGATTACTTGGGACTATAAAAATTTTATATGGTTTATTTTATATACTGCTAGAAACCAGTTTTACGCAAAAATATCACAACTTGACCACATTGCGTTTCTCATTCCATACTACAAGTCCAAAATTAGTTGTTCCATACACAACAAAAACATTTTCATTCAGAAGTTAATGCTTCTTTTTAAACATTGGGGTCAAAAAACATAAGATAGAAGCTCAACACCTTCATGAATGGCCATTGTTAACAAACATAGCGGCTAATGTCAAAGTAAAAATATCACTCCTTCGCTGGTGCTTGATGATAGATTCACGAAGAAAGTGACAAAGAAAGTAACCTTTTTCATAAAAATCACTTCGTTTATGGCATGAACAGCCACTGAAAGAGAGCAGCCTTCAATACTGTGTAGACGAATTCGGCGCATTTAAAAATTATCATACTCTGAAATAATCAGTAATTTTTCTAAGTCTACAGATAAAGGTATTTGTATCCTGCTTTCAATAATTTCTTTAAAGAAGGTTTTGGAAACTGTGTAGACAAAAGGAAATTATGAAGTTGCCGCTTATGCCCAGCGGCAGGGTTGATGCGTTACTTGTTTATCTAACGCTGTTTCATTCACGTCTTTCTAGCGCTTGCATTACAGGATGTTATCCCAGCTGAAGTGGCTTCATTAAGCAGAAACCCTTTGTGTTTTCATAACAATATTCCCATGACATACTTGTATTCTGATTTAAGTAATTTAACTTCTACTCTATGTGCTACTGGGGGTGCGGGGGTGATAGGATTTAGCTATAACAAAATTTCACTTGTGATTTTTAGAAAATTAAATATTAATAATTTTAGATGTGAATCAGGACCATTGCAGCTTGTTACATTTTAATGCTTGGTCCCTTATTGGGAAAATAAGACTACTATCTATCGTTTGCTTTATATACTGCTAGAAACCAGTTTTACGCAATAATATCAACACTTAACGGCTGTGTGTTTCTCTGTCTAAATTCGCTCTTCACAAACTAATATCTTCTTAGTTTTAAAGCGTTTGATTTTGTGATAACAAGAAACGTTTTTATTCAACAGTGTTTATTTTGAAACATACATGTAGAAGCGCGACGCTGACCAGTAGCTGCTAGGAATTGTCCTAATTTAAGTCATTTAAGACTTCTACTCTATTTGCTTATTATGCAACGGAGTGGGGAGCGGGTTTGTAGGCTGGGAGAGAAAGAGAGACGAAGGGGATGGGGTATAGCTTAAAACAACTACACTTGTTCTGATTTTTAGATAGTTTAGACGTGCATCAAGGCCATTATACTTTTTTTTCCCCTAAATTTAAGTTAAATGGTAGGTCTCTAAATGGGAAAATAAAAATAATTATATTTAGTTTTTCATATAATGCTAGAGACCAGTTTTACACGATAATATGAGAACTTAACATCAAATGCGTTTCTCAGTCCAATTTGTTTTTCAGAAACTAACATCTTTTTAGTTTTAAGGTGTGTGGTTTTGTGATATTTTCATTCAACAGTTATTGTACTGTACATTTGAAACATCGAAGCGCAACATTGAACATTAGCTGATGACAAGTAGAAACTGTCATGATGGACTATTGTTGACTCGAGGAAGGAAGCTACAGCAACAGGCGTAGTGGCTGGCTTCAAAATAAGAATGATATTCCTCAGCCAGTGCCTGGTGATGCAATGTAGATTCATGAAAAATTGTGGACAGGAAGTAGCTTTTTTCTCTCATTGAAATCACTTTGTTAATGACGTGAATGGATACTGATAGAGTGCAACAGTCAATACAGTGTACACAATTCCGTGCATTTGAAAAATTGCCGTACTCTCACATAAACAATGTTATTTTCAAAGTTTAAGAGTAACAGTACAGAAGAACCTTTCCGTAGTATAGCTTGTGTATCTTTTTTATTTTAAAATATTTTGGCAAGAATTATGACATACATGTCATAATGTGCCAGTGTTCATGATTGTACATGTTCGATATAAATACTGTATTATGGTGTTTGTTTGTAATCTCTTTTTGAGTTTTATATGTATTAGTGGTTTCAATGATTTCTTCAGTGTGTGTCTTGGAAATAGTATGGAAATTAAAGGGAAACTGAAAAATTAATAACCAGTACACAACACACTTTTATGAAATATCATTTATTGAGAAAGAACATCGAAGTTACTGCTTGATGCAGAACAATGTAAAGTTCCGCATCTGTAAATGCTAACAGGTACATATACATGTATTTAATCAGCAGAAATGTACGTTGTAGCTAAGCAATTTTTTCTACGTTATGCACGTTCGTCTGTATGTATCATCAGCCAGGCTACTGATAAGTACACAAGAAATGTTACCACTGTACAGGTAAAGGTATGAAATTGATACCTGCCATGTTTGGGTTTATGATGTCATAGTTTCTCCCATCAGTTTGTTTAGTGTGTCAACTTGTGGAGCGAATACAATAGAATCAGCGAGGGGTGCCATAAAACCCACTATGACTCACGACTACTGCAGTAAAATCCATCACAGACTTCCACTAGACTGAGTTGATTTTCACTTAATTCGGGTGAAAATCCACCAGACTGAGTCAACTTACACTACTCATAGTGGGCACCTAATCCCCTGCCCATTTCTCCACACCCACCAGATTGCATGGTGAATCATAAAAACATGATGCATATACTGTATGTGTCTACATGTTCTTTAATAAAATTCACAGTGTGAAATATTTTATTTTTTCAACAGGAAAAAAGACAGGTTTATTTTTATGAGGTCAAATCTATCATTTACCTCGTGCATACAGGTACGTAGTGCATACACAGTGGTGTACGCGGTACACACTAAATACAACCAGGTGAGTTTAGCATGACAACAAGGTGAGTTTAGCGTGACATTTATCAAATATTGTCATTACTTCTCTTCTATCAGAATAATGTCAGGACAGTTTGTGGGGAAGTGTGGTCACAAGAAGGGCTCTTGGGACACTCACCCAGACTGCATAAAGTGCTCCAAGTGCACACAAAAATAGGGAAGTAGAGCACCGCAACAGTGGGTTGCACCCTCCTGTTAGGGACGGTGAGCACCGCGACAGCGGGTTACTCCCTCCTATTAGGAAAGTAGAGCACCACAACAGGGGGTTGTGCCCTCCCATTAGGGAAGTAGATCACCGCAACAGCGGGTTGCACCCTCCCGTTAGGGAGGTAGAGCACCGCAACAGCAGGTTGCTTCCTCTTGTTTGGGAGGTAGAGCACTGCCACAGCATGCTGCTCCCTCCCTTTAAGGAGGTGGAGCAATGCAACACATCTCATGCTCATGGTAGCGTGTTGCTCCCTCCCTTTAAGGAGGTGGAGCAATGCAACACATCTCATGCTCATGGTAGCGTGTTGCTCCCTCCCATTCGGGAGGTGATGCACCACTCCCATCACTTTCAGGGTATTGATATAACAGTAAAAGATGATTTCCTCTCTGATTATCACTCGTTGGCCTTACGGTATGGGGACAGGGTATGGACTGAGTACCACCCTCTACTGTCCCATCCTGTGCAGGTTTGGGAGTCTGCCCACTGGGCTCAGACTAGGGAAGGGGAACGGATTGGCATCCCCCCCATTATCCCAATGAATCCTTATGGGATGTGGAAACCTCCACCTCAAGGCCTTTGGTCCACTATGCCCTTATGGGCTACTGGACCTTGCCCTCACAGTCGAGGTGATGCTGCGGCTTTTGTCCCGCCATCACCTTCTCACCAGGTGGCTCTAATGCGGAAGGCAAGAGGTGTCACATTATCCAGGGTAGACAGGCGGTCTGGCCTCCCCAATGGAACTCACACTGAACTATGGGTCGTGGCACAGAGTGCTCCTATGCCCCTTCCACCATTGAGGGACATAGCGATGCCACCCACTCTCCAACTCAGAGTATACCAGATGATGACGATGTCCTCTCTATTCTCGTTGACTCAGATGAGTTTGAGACAGAAACAGTGGCACTGACACCTCAGGCCCACCCCTTCCTCTCAGTTGGAAGTGGAGGAAGAGGTCTGGTCCTTTAATAAGGTCGTAAACGAAGTTTACTACCTCTTACCCCGGAATTGTGCCCCAAACCATATGGCACACAATCCAAAAATTCTTTCTGTTATGGAAAAGATCTCACGGGAACAAACACAACCAGACCTCTTGCTTCTCCCTCATTCCCCAATGATTGAGGAACTCTCACAGAGGCTTTTGCTAGGCCAAAAGGTAGCTCGGCAACGTCAAGGGTGGTTCGTCCCTCCCTAGACATTTAGACCCCTGGTCTCTTCTGCCTAGGGATCTAACCCCTCTCCTGCTGTGCATCCCCCTCCCGAACATCCCCGTAGGTGCTCACCTAGGTCTCTTTTCAGAGGCTTGGTCAAGCATCACGGATGATGGGTGGGTCCTCTCATTGTGAACGAGGGTTATCGACTCCAGTTTCGAGAACAAACCCTGCTATCAAGGACCCTTATTCTATTTCCCCAGTCCAATCTTGATGAATTGAGGGAAGAGGTGCACACCCTTTTGCAGAAAGGGGCAGTCGAGAGGGTCCTGAACAATCAGTCTTCCGCCTTCTACTCCCAGATCTTCCTGGTCACCAAGAAAAGTGGGAAATTTCGGATCATAATTGATCTCTCCCCACTCAACCAGTTTCTTCTGGAGAAACCTTTCAAGATGTAGACAACCTCATCGATTCGGAACGCACTTCGTCCATCCAATTGGGCAGTCTCCATTGACCCTTCAGTATGACTACTTGCCCATCCCGATTTTTCCTCCACACAGCAAATATCTCCGGTTTTTCTTAGACCAGGAAGTTTTTCAGTTCCAGGTTCTGCCATTCGGAATCTCTTCTGCACCCCGAGTCTTCACCCGAATTATGAGAGTGGTTGCGACCTACCTTTGATTACTCCAGTATTTCGATGACTGGCTGATCCACAATGTCCAGGTTCAGTCCCTTCATCAGGATCTGTTCCGTTCTTGGTCCACCGTAACTCGGTTGGGTCTTTTACCAAACCTCGAGAAGTCGGAACTCATTCCATCACAGAACTTTGTTTACGTGGGGATGAACTTCCTCACAACCAGAACTTGGTCCGTGTTCCACTGGATTGGGTAGATAGAATCCTGGCTCTTCAAGAGGCGCTATGAGCAAAAACTTAATTATCTGCTCACCCTTATCTATCCCTATTGGGAACCTTGAATGCTGCTGATGACTTGGTTCCTTTAGGACGTCTCCATATGCGCCCACTACAGTTCCTCCTCCTCGCAAGGTGGAAACCACACAGAGATTCTCTATCAACCCCGATTCCACTAGGATGGGACTTTCACCACCATTTGCTCTGGTGGATGAATCGGGACAGATTCCTGGCTGGGGTCCCAATGCATGCACCCGACCCCCACTCTTATCTGTTTGCCGACGCGTCAGATTCTGGTTAGGTTGCTCATTTAGAACTGGATGGCATAATTCTTCAGGGTCTTTGGAAAGCAGTATTTCTGCTACCTCAAGTTCTGCAAAAAGTCCAAACTTCCACTGCGCAGATCATCCTCATCGCTCCACTGTTGGCCCCAGACATCATGGTTGAACGATCTGCTAGACCTGTTAATCGATCGACCCAGGTCTCTACCTTACCAGAGGAATCTCCTGTCTCAACACAAGGGATCCCTTCTCCACAACAGCCCACACATTCTCCACCTTCATGCTTGGCTCATCTCAAGCGATCTCTCCTCCAGAACAGGTTTTCAGACTGAGTTTCCAGTTGCATCATTCAAGCCAGGAGAGCTACATCAAAGGTCTATGATGCCAGGTGGAGAATCTTCTGTGATTGGTGCAGTAGGAAACACGTTGATCCTATATGCTCCACTGTAACTTCCATTGCTGATTTCCTTTTGTTCCTCTTTGAGACCAAAGATATTCAGTATCCACTATCAAGGGCTATCGAGCTGCCATCTCGAACACACTTAAATTCTCTCAGTGCATGGCAGTCAGTTCAATTCGTACCTTGCTGATCTTATTAAGTACTTTGAGCACCAGAGACCCGTCTCCCGCTCTCTTACGCCCAGATGGAATCTTTCTTGTGTTTTGTGGTCCTTAACCAAAACCCCCTATGAACCATCAAGGGAAGCCTCCTTTCAGGACCTCACACTCAAGACTGTGTTCCTACTTGCTCTTGCGTCTGCGAGACAACAAAGCGAGAGTCATGCCTTGTCTATTGACACTGGCTGTCTCCAGTTTAATGGGAATTACGATTCTGTCTCCATCCTCTGCCAACCAGGATTTCTCACTAAAAATCAATTACCTTCTGTAGCTCCACTACCTATAGAGATCCCCAGTCTAAGCCAAATCTGTGCAGGGAATGATCCAGATTGACTCTTAAGGCCCCGTGAGGGCCCACCGTTTCTATCTTAATGTCTCCAAAGGAAAAGGGAAGGGTAAAAAACGTCTCTTCCTTCCTCTTAAGGGGTCCATATACATTTCAGCTTCCACTATCTCCCAGTGGATTGTCACTACAATCAAAAGAGCGTATCAGTCACTTACTGATCGAGACCTTTCCTTTATGAAACTAAAAACCCATGAGGTTCAAGCCATTGCTGCCATATGGGCCTACATTAATCACTCCCCCTTAGAGGACATCAAGAAGGCAGCCTTCTGGCATTCACATACTACCTTCTCCTCCTTTTATCTCTGCTCATTAGCACAACAGAGTGCAAGTATTTTTTCTCTGGGGCTCATCGTTGCAGCACAACATGTGGCTCAGAGAGACACCAACCTTCTATAAGATGGACCTCTCCCTCTATGGTGAGTACATTACATTTTCTCTGTTTTTGATCAGTTTAACTAGAGCATCAGCCTACCCCACTAACTGACAACTTTAGCTAAACAATAGCGACAGGATAAGTAATTGCTGCTATTAAAATGTAGTTTTTTGGGGGGTAAAACTAATTTTAATTATGCAATACGTACCTGTCGCTATTGTTGAATGCCCTACTCCCACCCCACTCTGATGTCTTTCGTAATCATTGTCTATGAAAAAGATGATGATTTAGGCAAACCTAAACGAGGCACAGACTTGAGTGCAAAGGTCATATTAACGTTTTTCTCCACTCTGTGTGAGGATGTATTCACATTGAACGGACACTGATTTTCTGCATGAAATAGAACAGCTAAACAATAGCAACAAGTAAGTATTGCATAATTAAAATTAGTTTTACCCCCCCCCCCCCCCCCCAACTACATTTTTAGCTCTACTGCTTATATATCAGAAGAGCTTATGGGATGACCTGTTGTCTGTTATCTGTTGTCTGATGTCCACCCTCTGTCTGTCCATTAGCACAAAAATGAAAATGGTGCAGCTCAGACATCCAATTAAAATGTTGTTAACACTGCTCCTCCTGAATGGAAGGTCATATCAACATGGGGTTTTCACTGTAGGAGTTCTTATGATGTCTAGTTGGTCCTAAATGAAAATGATACTGATCTGACATCTAGTTTAGCCACTATGGCAACCATTTTCAAAATCTTGTTATTGCTACTCTTCTAGAATTTATGGTCGTATTGACATAAGGTTTTCAGCAGAAAACTTCTTGTGATATCTAGATGATCCTGAATGAAAATGGTGCCCCGAGACATAAAATATGGCTGCCACAATGAACATATTGAAAATCTTGTTGGCACTAATTCTTCTGAATAGATGGTAATATTGGCATGGGGTTTTCACCAAAAGTCTTCTAATGGTGTTTTGTTTAACCTAAATTAAAATGATGCCTATCTTGGATCCAATATGGCCACCACAACGGCTAATGTGAAAATCTTATTGCTCAGGAATATCAAAAATAGTTTCAGCATTCAGCAGTTACAAAGAAGAAATGGTCTTATCTTGAATTTATAGAATTCTTTTTGGACAGTAGAGCATTAGCCCCTTCAAGAGACTCATTGTTAGTTGTTGCAATTTTTGACTTGGTGCTGATGTATTGTATGACAGAATTTTTTGAATACAATTAGTCTCATAGTTTTCAATGGATGGCTATGATACTTTGTACATGATATGATCAGAGTCGGAAGATGCACATATAGACAAATCACATTGCACTTGCAAGTGAATTGTTGTAAAACTTAGTACATAAGTACATATTATAGTAATCATCAGAAGATATGATTGTTGAGCAGTCATTATACTCATTACTTTTGTTGTGCACTTTTCTTTTACTTGAGACACATCTCCATCATGGGGCAGTGTGGGATGTGGTAGAAGGGCGGGGGTATATTTACATGACCAAATCACTCACCATTCCTGTAGTTTGAATAGTATGACTTAAATCACAAATTGCATGTGTTATACCACCATCCTGATCACAAATTGCATGTGTTATACCACCATCCTGATCACAAATTGCATGTGTTATACCACCATCCTGATCATGTAAGAATGGATTTGAATTCCATAGGTCACACTCTATATGGCATACAGCTGTATATTCAAAATCTGTTGACTTTGAATAGTTTTCAGTCAGTTCATTGAAATACAATATTCAAAATCTGTTGACTTTGAATAGTTTTCAGTCAGTTCATTGAAACCCTATCTTGAGAAATCACCCCTTCTGTCAATGAAAGTAGTCGCTTTATTATGGCAGATAGTCTTTCATTGGAGGTCATCACATTAGATAATGTTGATCTGTGCATAAAAAATGTGGTCTTTCAAGACAGGTGGTCTTCTAAAACACTGGTATTTCATTACTGCTTGTCTTCTTAAATATTGCTCTTTCTTGACAGGTGGTCTTCCAAAATACTAGACATTTATGACAAGTGGTCTTCCAAAACATTGGTCTTTCATCATCATGACAGTTGGTCATCCCAAATCTAGGTATTTTAAATCGAGTTTTACTGCATTGCCTGCCCTGGAAAAGAAATTTTTCAATGAATCATCAGAAGAAGACCCACTGATACCTTGAGGGATCAGACATATGACAGCAGGTTCCGAGACATGTCTTGTACATGAATGTTTTTGAGTATGGACACTCACAAGATGAAAATTATGTATAGTTAATTTGGTTGCCACTGCTACACAAGTTTTGTATTTCACACTTGTTACATAAATTGACTCTTTTACTGTTATATAGGCTGCTTCCCCTTTTATTGATGACTCACATTCTCATAGTAAGTATTTTGATAAACAATACATAGTGAAAACATATGAAATCTTTATTCATTTTTTTTAGCTAATAATAATTATGATATAAAAAAAACATAGGTTTAGTTATTTTTTATAAATACACAAGTTTTGATCACTTGATTGGCAAGTATTTATTTATAATCATTTTAGACTAAGAAAAATACCCTTTCAGCTTTATACTATATGTATAGTAAAACACCTACTATGTTGAGGCAATCCCTTGCCAGAAAGGAATGTAACCTATACAATACACAAATAGGGACCAATAATTTTTGGTTGGAATGGATTTCGGTCCTGCCATGCTTACGGTGCAGTGTCCATTCTCTTTTACCAAATATAGTTTGTATTACTAATAATAGTAAAAAAATGTATGGTCTTCCTAAAAAGTAACAAAGTCTAGATCCACTGGCCTTTCAGAACAATAATTTATGTCAAGACAGGGTACTCAAATTTAGATAAATAATTTATGTCAAGACAGGGTACTCAAATTTAGATAAATAATTTATGTCAAGACAGGGTACTCAAATTTAGATAAATAATTTATGTCAAGACAGGGTACTCAAATTTAGATAAATAATTTATGTCAAGACAGGGTACTCAAATTTAGATAAATAATTTATGTCAAGACAGGGTACTAAAATTAGATATATAATTTATGTTAAGACAGGGTACTCAAATTTTGATAAATAATTACACCTGATAGTAGCTATCTTCCTTGGACATTCCAGTGACGGTAATACTTAAAACAATAGTAGGAATTGTTTTAAAAGAAAATCACAGTAATTTCTGAAATGATGGTTCAAATGTTAATATGAACAGTTTTCTAGTGACATATAAAGAACATACACTTTAGAAAAACATTATAAAGATTCTTTAGAGCAGTATGTTTGCAATAGTAGAAACAAGTTACATGTAGCAACATCTCTGGAGTTATGTTCTTCAATCTGACCTTGTGTAAATTAGTGAGACTTCAACAATCCACCAGTATTCTCTGTACTTTTATTCTCCTATAAGAGAGGGTCACAAAATTGAATACATATTATCATTATGGATCTTTGGTTACACACTGAAAATTAATTATTTTGCTTTTTATCCAAGACTTCTCAGCATCTGGATATCATCAAATTTGTACAGAATCAGTTTTTGGCACACATTTCTTAAGAAGGCTTAAAGTGAGTTCAGGGAAGTTGGTACAAAGGATGAAAGTTTATGAATGGAATGTACAGTATTTCTAATTAGCTCAGTTGGCTTTTACTTTGTTTTGAAATTGGACTTATAATTGGAAAAAGCTTCTTAAATAGAAAATTGCCAAGGTCATCAAGAATAACTTGTCTATGGAAAATACTAGTGGTATCTATTATCTATTAAATCTTCATGTTTATCCAGAGTTAGGGTCAGGAAAGAAGTTAAGAACTTGAATTTGACCTATGGGCAGATCAGAGCTAAAATGGTTTTGTTTGTTTTTTCTCTAGCAAGTGAAGGTTGAAATTTAAGGAACAAAATTAAAGCCTCTCCCACCCCACCATTTACATGGTTTAGGTGCTTGTAGTCATTTCAGGATTTCAGGGCAGTATAGCCCTGCTGCTGCTCCAAACCAGAATGAGCCAAAAGTTGACCACTGTAAATTTTTACACTGTGTTTTTAGCTCTACTAATCATAGACCAGAAGACCTTATGGGATGGTTTAGGTGCTTATAGTAATATCAGGGCAGTATAGCCCTGCTGCTGGTCCAAACCAGAATGAGCCAAAAGTTGACCACTAAAACGGTTTGCACAATGTGTTTTTAGCTCTACTAATCATAGACCAGAAAACCTTATGGGATGGTCTTTCGTCCATTGTCCCGTCCGTCTGCCAGCACAAATTTGTTATTGCTACTCCTCGTAAACTACTTTGAGGATTGCCATAAAACTTTACACACACATTCATCCCATGGTATAGTTGGTCTTAAATGAAAATTGTGCTGCTTGGACATCCAATATGGCTACCACAGTGGCCATCTTGAAAATCTTGTTATTGCTATTTCTCCTGAATGGATGTTCGTATCAGCATGGGGTTGTCACTAAAAGACTTCTTACGATATCTAGCTGGTCCTAAATAAAAATGGTGCTGATCTGACATCCAATATGGCTGCCATGGGAATCATCTTGAAAATTTTTTTTATCATAACTCCACCTGAACAGGATGTCATATTGCCCTGGTGTTTTCACCAAAAGACTTGTTATGATGTCCAATTGGTCTTAAATGAAAATGGTGCTGATCCAGACATCTTGAAAATCTTTTTTCAACTCCATCTGAATGGATCATTGTATCAACATGAGGTTTTCACTAAAAGAATTCTTATGATGTCTAGTTGGTTCTAAATGAAAATGGTGTTGATCTAATGTCCAGTATGGCTGCCATGGTGGCCATCTTTAAAATCACGTTATTGCTAATCCTCATGAATGAAAAGTAATATTGGCATGGGGTTTTCACCAGAAGACTTTTTATGATGTATGGTTCCTCCAAAATGAAAATGGTGTCAATCTGATGTCCAACAATATGGCCACCACAATGGCCATCTTGAAAATATTATGACTACTCCTCAAGAATAGATGGTCGTATCAGCATGGGATTTTTACTAAACAACTTCTTGTGATGTCTGGTTGGTCCTGATGGTGCCATTTACACATTCAGTGTGCCTGCAACAGTGGCCATCTTGAAAATCTTGTTATCACTATTTCTCCTGAATCAATGGTCATATCAGCATGGGATTTTCATTGAAAGACTTCTTATGATGCCTTGTTGGTCATAAATGAAAATGGTGCCGATCTGACTTCTAATATGACTGCCACAATGGCCAGCTTGAAAATCTTGTTATCACTACTTCTCCTAAATGAATCGCCATGTCAGCATTGTGCTTTCACCAAAAGACTTCTTTTGATGCCTAGTTGGTACTAAATAGAAATGGTGCCAATCTGATGTTGAATATGGCCACTATGGCATCCATCTTGAAAGTCTTGTTATCATTGCTTCTCCAAAATGCAAAGTCACATCAACATGGGGTTTTCACTAGAAGACTTTGTATGATGCCTTGTTGGTTCTAAATGAAAATGGTGCCATTTTGACATCCAGTATGTTCACCACAGCAGCTAATCTGAAAATCTTGTTATCGCAGAAGAATATCAAAGATGGTTTCAACACTCAGCAGTTAAAAGGAAGAAATGGTCTTATCTTGAATTCCTGGAAATTCTTTTCAGCCTATAGAGCATCATTCCCTTTGAGGGACTCTTGTTTGGGGGGAGGGGGGGGGGCAGGTAAAACTAATTTTAATTATGTAATACCTGCTATTATTGCACAATTCTCTACTCTGATGTCCTTTTGTCTCAGTCCAAATCAAAGAAAGATTATATTCTGATTGTTGCAAGTAGACTAAGGTATCGACTGATCATGTTGTTATTTATTTGAGACCTCCAATTATTTATTGGAGGCAGGAATAGTGTCCTTGGACTGGCATTTAGTGCCAAGAAAAGATATAGTAATGTAATAATAGCAGGTAAGTATCACATAATTAAAATTATCCCCCTCCCCAATACATTTAAATGGAAATCATCACAATAATTCCTCCAATCATGTTTCAAATGTTAATATAAATTTCCTGGTGACAGAGCAAGAAAATAAAATTTAGAAAAATATTATTAAGATTATTTAGAGCGCTGTATTGACACTAGTAGAAAGTACAGTGAAACCCCACTATAGCACGCTTCGTTATAGCATGAATTCGGATATAACACAATCGTGGCATGGCTCCCGAAATTTCATATATTTTTTCGTACATCAAAAAGTACGAAAAATAATGTGTAAAAAATATCATTTTGTGGTAGAAATTGTGTATAAATTTGGATATAACATGATCGTGGCAAAGCTCTCAAAGTTTTACATAAATTTCACAAATTTCTTGAAGTACTGCAAAGTTTTTGTGTCAAACTAAGCAAGAGTTTGATTTAATAATTTGGCAAGATGTATTGTATTCTTGAAGAAACAAATGTCTTATGATTGCATCTTTCTTTACATGAATAAAGATGTTAAACTTTTCTATTTGTGAATATTCATTTCAAATTTGTCGATAGTCAACACTGCATTTTTATCTTAGCTTATTTTTTAAAGATGTCAGCTCATTAAAAAGTTGATAAGTGTTAATCTTATTATTATTGAATCAAGAACAAAAAAGCCAGTAAGTCGTCTTTGTGATTTTCTTCAGTGCATTTTTGTACAATTGTTGCTCAAAAGAAAGAAGATTCTCATCCGAATTTATAAATCAATTCATTTAAGTAATTGCTAATCATCAAAGTCAATTTCACTGCTAAAGGTTGTTCAAATTATGGAGCAATGATTTATAAAAATATTAAAAAGACCAAAAAACGAAAACCACCAACATGCACGTGTCTTTGTGGTGTTATCAGACAACTGTCACGCATTCAACTCACCAGTGAATAATATCGTGCATTCCCTATGCAAATGACACATTATTCCTTAACAATTATTCTTGCTGTAGTCGTTCAAACAAATGGGTGTAAGAGTGTTAATTAGTGGGTATTTACAACGGATAACGGGATACAGAAACGTAAAGCTATTACTGTTAAAGATTCCCTTGAAGCCCTGGGCAGGATTAAGTCCGGAGTTAAACAAATGCAATTAGCTTTGATATTTAGGTGTTCACAAGTCAAGCAAACAATGTGGTGGACTGAAAATTTCTTACCCGAATTTATAAATCAATTAATTTACATACCTTTTTAAGGGACGACAATAGACTATCAATGCCTGCTCAATCAACCATCATACACACACACTGAAACAAGTTTTTGGCCCGAATTGTCAGGAGAAGTTTTGGTCATTGCCACACACATGTAACCCACCCCACCCCACCCTCATCTTAACCTGTTTTATTTTCTAGCTTCAGATCATTCACATATACACAGAAAACTGTCCTTCAAGTGATTGGAACAGAACCATTTATGTTGTAGGGGTGGAGCGATTGGCTAATATAATCAAACAATATACTCCCTGCTTTTGCTCTGCATTGAAGCAGTGTCATAGTTACAAACAAAAGTTTATGTGAATATTGGGTTATTTTATTTATTTTTTCCTCTGTACGTTAGAGAGTGACTCGACTGTTTTTATGGAACTCACTGTGTACCCATACAATCGAAAGGTTTACTCCCAATCTGGGTTCAGGCAGCTTACATGTACACACACCTGCAGAATTCTCATCGCAAGTACATTACGAGGTCAATTACAATACATTTGACCTCCTGTATGAATTTGCAGCTCAAGTACATGTACTTTTCAAGCCTAAATATAGGTTTCTTTTTAGAAACTCCCAATGTCTGAATCATACAGTTTATTGTTGGTCAGAAATCAGACCCTTTGGACATCTCCAGCAAATATGAATGTTGTGTGTGGGGGGGGGGGGGGGAACTTTGTCATAAGTTTGTGTGAATGTATTAGTAAGAAATTAAATATTATGATTCGATTGGATCTATCAAACTTTTTTGAAATATAAATTATGCTTCTTTGTGCACATTTTTGATGGAATTATTGTTATGGATACAACCAGATGGTCGACCGGTGAGTAAACGTACTCTTAACTATTTACGCTTAAGTTGCATATTTCATATTCATGAAAATAAATATTAAATATGTAATGACTGTTTTAAGTAGTTCTTGTTAAATATGGAACAAGTTTATAATTGCGTCAACGAAGTCTGTAGTATTGCCCCACTCCCCTGATTTAAGATGGTAGCTGTGCCAATGAAGCATGTAGTTTTGCGCCCACTGTTATACCCCCCCCCTCCCTTTTTTTTGGTGCATGCATCATTTTCTTCTGCTGAATGATTTAGTTGGTTATAGCACAGTTCGGTACATAGCACGATGTCATTTTGTGGACCCCGACCATCGTGCTATAGCAGGGTTTCACTCTACCATGAATAGCAATATCTCTTGAGTTATGTTTTATATAAATTATTATTACTTCAACCATTTATTTTATCAGTATTCTCAATACTTTGATTCAAGCTATTGATCCACTTATTCAGGCAAAGTATTCTCAATACTTTGATTCAAGCTATTGATCTACTTATTCAGGCAAAGTTTAAGGGTGCAACTACAGTCATGCTGCACCACATATTCTATTTTTATGCATTATCATGCAAGCCTAGCTGACTGTTCATTAGTGTGCAGATGTTGGAAGGTTGTAATGAGATTCAGTTATCTAGGTCATTGGGCTGTTACTATATTTGTATCAGTGATTTGAGATATTGCTCTGTCTGTAATTTTTTTGACACCCTTAATCCATCAAAATGATATTTATTTGTTATGCCCCACTATGATAGCAGAAGGGGCATATTGTTTTACTGTGGTCCACATATCTGTCTGTACATCAGTGCCAAATCTGTTTAAGTGTAATAGCAAAGAAACTATTAAATTTTTAGTCTTGAAATTGTACTAATTTTATCATTATAGTCATAAGTAGATGACATTGTTCAATTTTCAGGCAAACAGAAATTTTTCAGTTTCTGAGACATTTTTAAACTTTTTAATCTTATATTGTTGTTTTTTTTTCCCCAGCAAACTTTGTTGGCATGATTAAGTAAAATCCACTTGAGATAGAGAATATTTTGGTGCTGTATATACTCATGTGTAAGTCAATTCCAACTACACACAACATAGACCCAGATCTGTCATCACATAATGCACTGGCAGAGCAAGGTCTGTGTTTTTTGTTCTACTGATAATACATAACAAACTGCATAGACCCAGATCTGCTGGTGCATTGTGTTATGGCAGATCTTGGTCTATGCATTTTGAATTTGGTTCCAACTTATATGAGAGTCTATATAGTAGGCTTATTTTCATTTATATACAGATGACCCAATTACATTTTCAGGCCTTTACAGCAGTTTTTTACTTTTTTAAAACTCATTTTTGAACTTATTTTGGACAAAACCTTGTTAGCACAATTTAGCAAAAACTACTCAAGGTTGAAAAATGAATATTTTATGTTTATCTGTCTATTCATACGTAGATGACTTTTTTTTTTTTTTACAGAATAACCATTTTTCATTTTTTTTTCTAAACTTTTGAGTTGTTCAGACTTTTTGGGTCTTCATATATGTTTTGGAAATAAAAATCTAGTTGTACTTTAACTGTTTGTATCTAAGATTTATCCTATATTATTGGTGTCTACAATTATACATACATTCCCCAAGATATGAATAAAACATATATACAACTTACAGATATTACAGTTACCATAGTTTAGCTTGATCAAGACTAATAAGATAAAAAAAACATCTTGTATGCCTAATATTAGATATTACAGATATTACATAAAACATATAAAAACATATAGAAAAAACATCTTGTATGCCTAATATTAGATATTATAGTTATTACATAAAACATATAAAAACATATAGAAAAAACATCTTGTATGCCTAATATTAGATATTACAGATATTACATAAAACATATAAAAACATATAGAAAAAACATCTTGTATGCCTAATATTAGATATTACAGATATTACATAAAACATATAAAAACATATAGAAAAAACATCTTGTATGCCTAATATTAGATATTACAGTTACATAAAACATATAAAAACATATAGAAAAAACATCTTGTATGCCTAATATTAGTTATTACAGATATTACATAAAACATATAAAACCATACAGAAAAATCATCTTGTATGCCTAATATTAGATATTACATAAAACATATAAAAACATATAGAAAAAACATCTTGTATGCCTAATATTAGATATTACAGATATTACATAAAACATATAAAAACATACAGAAAAATCATCTTGTATGCCTAATATTAGGTATTACATAAAACATATAAAAACATATAGAAAAAACATCTTGTATGCCTAATATTAGATATTACAGATATTACATAAAACATATAAAAACATACAGAAAAATCATCTTGTGTACCTAATATTAGTTATTACAGATATTACATAAAACATAAAAATATATATAAAAACATCTTGTTTACCTAATATTAGATATTACGGATATTGCATAAAAGATATAAAAACAAATACAAAAAACATTGTATACCTAATATTGGATATTACAGATATTACATAAAACATATAAAAACAGATATAAAAACATCTTGTATACCTAATATTAGATATTACAGATATTATATAAAACATATAAAAATATATATAAAAACATCTTGTATACCTAATATTAGATATTACAGATATTGCATAAAACTTATAAAAACATATATAAAAAACATATTGTATGCATAATATTAGATATTACAGATATTACATAAAACTTATAAAAACAGATATAAAAAACATTTTGTATACCTAATATTAGATACTACAGGTATTACATAAAACATATAAAACAGATATAAAAAAACATATTGTATGCATAATAAAACTGAAAAGCCTATTTAAGAGATGTGTTCAAGCATTATTGTTTGAAGTTTTAGTAACTAAGGTTATATTAGTTCTTACAATACCATCCTATGTGCTGAAGAGACCACGTGAAGAAAAAAATTATCACCTGGTAATGCTTTGTGGTAGCTACTGTTCTAAGTCTGTGAAACCCAAATTTTTCATAGGATTTCTAGAAATAACACTGATGGTATACTCAATAAATGAGTTATGTAAAAAGGATCATCATCTTACCCCCTCAATTTGCAGCTGGGGCACCTTGATTTAGTCATGTCCATTTGTCCCTCCATCCATCTTGAGAGGGTAATGCTAGCAAGATTGCCAAAAAAACACTCACTGTAGTCACATGAAAATAGGCTAGCATATTTGTATACACATATAGATGACCTGATTAGATTTTCAGCCATTACAACAGTTTTTCAATTTGTTTGTACACATTTTTGAACTTGTGCAACTTTTTTGTGCCCAAAAAAACCTTCTCAGCATGATTAAGCAAAACCTTTTGAGGTAGACAAAGACAATTTTATTGGCCTATTGGTATTTATATGTAGATGACCTGATTATATTCTCAGGCTACTACATCAATTTTTCATTTTCTTTTCACACATATTTAAAACTATTTGGATATAGACTTATTTTGACACAAACCTTGTTAGCACAATAAAGAAAAGAATTTTAAAAAAAACAATAAAAAAAAACTCAAGGTACTTTGGTAGGTGTATAAAATTTGGTTGGTATATTTGTATTTATTTGCAGATGACCTGATTAAATTTTCAGCCCAGTTGAATAATTTTTCAACTTTATTTACAAACTTTAAAGGGGGCCCCGGGTGGCCGAGTGGTCTAAGGCGCTCGCATTTACAGATCACTCACACATCTCACCTCTGTCTGTGTGGGTTCGAGTCTCGGGCTCGGCTAACGTGGGTATGTGAGAAAGCTTGTCAGTAGCTTCCCGTGGGTCGGTAGTTCTTCCCGGGTTTTTCCCAGGTTCTTCCTCCACCAAATATAATGGCCGCCATGTATAGCCTTTCATGTGCTAAAAAATGGCGTTAAAACCACAACAACAACAACAACAACAAACTTTAAAACTTTTCAGAGTTCGACTTATTTGACAAAAACCGATCGAGTAAAAACCACTTAAGGTAGACAAATGAAGCATCTTTGGATTCATATATAGATGACTTAAATAGATTTTCATGCAATTACCCTCAGTATTTCATGCAGTTACCGGGTATATCAATATTTCATGCAATTACCCTCAGTATTTCATGCAGTTACCTGGTATATCAATATTTCATGCAAATACTTTCAGTATTTCATGCAGTTACCTGGTATATCAATATTTCATGCAATTATCCTCAATATTTCATGCAGTTAGTTGCCTGGTATATCAATATTTCATGCAATTACCCTCAATATTTCATGCAATTACCCTCAGTATTTCATGCAGTTACCTGGTATATCAATATTTCATGCAGTTACATGTATCCTCAATATTTCATGCAGTTGCCTGGTATATCAATATTTCATGCAATTACCCTCAATATTTCATGCAGTTACCCTCAATATTTCATGCATTTACTTGGTATATCAATATTTCATGCAATTACCCTCAATATTTCATGCAGTTACATGTACCTGGTATATCAATATTTCATGCAGTTACCCTCAATATTTCCTGCAGTATCTTGGTATATCAGTATTTCATGTAGTTACATGTACCCAGAATATTTTGTGCAGTTATGTAGTATATCAATATTTCATGTAATTACCCTCAATATTTCATGCAGTTACCTGGTATATAAATATTTCATGCAGTTAGCCAGTACCTGTATACCATTATTTCACATTTTTCATGCAGTTAGCCAGTACCTGTATACCATTATTTCACATTTTTCATGCAATTACCCCGTATATCAATATTTCACATTTTTCTCAACCTTAGAAATTTTGGGACTAAACCTTTTGGTCTGCATGTCTGCTTTGGGGGCATATGTGCTTGACAAACAGAAATCTTGTTGTCATTATTTTGTGACATAATAAAGCAAGTGTCTTTATATGAATATTTAATGTCTCTCAGAAATTGTTATGAACTTTCAGCTTGTTTCCCATTTGTTAGTCCTCATGGATCACATAGAAAATGATAATTTTGTAAAATAAATAATATTATCTTGGCATTGATTTTATTCCAAGAGTAATATCTATACCACTGTGATGTTGAGCCAACAATTTTCTGACACTGTCATATTATAAAAACAAATGTGTTTGAATGCAAAAAGCACTTGTACCTTACCATCCACACTTAATGTGATGGTACAGCTTTTACACACAAGGAGGAGTTTGACAGAAAAAGGGGTGCTCTTTTATTCCACACTAAATGTTGCTGTCATAACCAAACTGTGCCATGATATTCATGCTGTTGTATATTATAGTTAATTATTACCCTTAAGGTGGTAAATTAAACAAATGTAGATCTGTGGGGTCAAGCAGTTATCAACAGATCTTCCATCCCCAAGAGTACTGCTTTGTTGGCTCAGTGGTTTGCATACTGGACTTGTGACCAAAAGGGTGTGGGTTTAAATCCTGCTATTGGATCAGCTCGTGTCAGCTACCATGTTGTGTCCTTGGGCAAGGCACTTTACTCCATCATAGTCACTAAATAATCTACTTTCGTTGCTGTGCTGTAAAACTCCAAACCAAATCATTTTCATTTTGGGACAAATTGTCTTGTGGCTTTTTTTGGACACTCTACAGCAGGCTGCCAATATAAATATTCATAATAAAATAGTGATAAAAAGGCGCAGGACACTTGAAATCAATCTTTTTTTTTCAAAGTAAAGAAAAAAAATTGTGTTGTAAGGGAACATTGCATCTAGAAATGTATAAACACTTCACATCATTATTCTTTCTTCTGTGAAGGTTGGCCAGCATACATTACTGTCTGTTTTGGTATATTAGATAACTTTAATGCATGAAGTGGAGGTCTAATTCCCAATTAAAGGTATGATAAGCAACAATACAGGTGATCAGTTTCATAAATCTTAGCAATTAAAAAAAAAAAAAATTTGATTATTCACAGTTGCATGTTGTAAATCTTGCAGCTATGTGATTCATTTTTCTGGCAGCAATCTGCAGATGCATGACTCAGCAGAATTGTAAGGATTAATCACATCCTTTTTTGTGACTAAAAAGGACCATATAATTCGATTATTCATTTTCCAGCCTTGCTGAGATGCAATTTTTATTTAAAGTGTTCATTAATGACATCATGGCAGAAATGTAGTACCTGCATGATTCATTGTGCAGCTGCATTCATTTGCTTTCCCATGCATTTCAATAGCACATGGGTGCCAATGCTGTTTTAATTTAGAAATGAACATGAGGACACACATTTTAATAAAGGCAATGCCTCAAGTCTTACGTACAAGAATGTCTGATGAAAACAAATAAGGTATTTCTCGTTATTGATAATGGATGTAACCTTTAATGCATGATTCTGCATGGATCATCAAGAATCATTCTTTTCTCTTGGCAATCATGGGGTTGTAGGCAATTACAGATTTTTTACTTAACTTCAAAAGGTTTGATTCAAAATGTTGTCACCAGCACAGTCTTTGTGTTCTAGTCTGCATGTTTAAACAGGAAAAATTTCTGTGTTTGTGAAACACATATCCCTGCATCTCTTCATTTGGACGTTTACCCTGAAGTTTGAGCCTTTCTGATATAGATACCTAAACCCTGAGGGTAAATATTACCTCAAGGGAAAATGTTAGATGGGTATGTGCATTTGTCTTTTTCATGCTGAGGGTAAATATTACCTCAAGGGAAAATGTTAGGTAGGTATATGCATTTGTCTTTTTCATGCTCAGTAAATACTGTGTATTCATGGTTATTGGGTGAAAATCTCTATAGTTTTCATGTTATAAGCTAGTCCCTGGGGTCATTTGAATGTATACATTTGTCTTTTCATGCCCAGTATTAGTATATATGGTTATATTGTGGGGATCTTAACAGTTTCCAAATTATGGCTTGGGGGATAAGTTCCTGGAGGTAGGGATGCCCTGTAGTGTATACACCAGTATGCAGATCTTAATAGTTTCAGTGCTATGACCCAGGGGCATGATACAAATTCCCAAAATGTTGGCACAAGCTACACCCTTAGTCATATCATTGATCCAAGTTTTATGTGTCTAGCTTTAATCGGGTGGAAGGAATTTAACTATCTTACACACATGCTTAAGTATGCAGGTACATACATATGGATGAACTGAGAGAGACCTAAGTTTATACCCTTATAGACTGAAGTCTGTACATTTTCTAGCATTCATCACTTCAGAAGTTTATGGTGTGGTAATGTGTTAGGCTTTTTAGCTCTAGTACAAGATAGTGGTGTGGTAATGTGTTAGGCTTTTTAGCTCCAGTACAAGATAGTGGTGTGGTAATGTGTTAGGCTTTTTAGCTCCAGTACAAGATAGTGGTGTGGTAATGTGTTAGGCTTTCTAGCTCTAGTACAAGATAGTGATGTGGTAATGTGTTAGGCTTTTTAGCTCTAGTACAAGATAGTGGTGTGGTAATGTGTTAGTATCTTAGCTCTAGTACAAGGTTGTGGTGTGGTAATGTGTTAGGCTTTTTAGCTCTAGTACAAGGTAGTGGTGTGGTAATGTGTTAGGCTTTTTAGCTCTAGTACAAGATAGTGGTGTGGTAATGTGTTAGTATCTTAGCTCTAGTACAAGGTTGTGGTGTGGTAATGTGTTAGGCTTTTTAGCTCTAGTACAAGGTTGTGGTGTGGTAATGTGTTAGGCTTTTTAGCTCCAGTACAAGATAGTGGTGTGGTAATGTGTTAGGCTTTTTAGCTCTAGTACAAGATAGTGGTGTGGTAATGTGTTAGTATCTTAGCTCTAGTACAAGGTAGTGGTGTGGTAATGTGTTAGGCTTTTTAGCTCTAGTACAAGGTAGTGGTGTGGTAATGTGTTAGGCTTCTTTGCTCTAGTACAAGATAGTGGTGTGGTAATGTGTTAGTATCTTAGCTCTAGTACAAGGTAGTGGTGTGGTAATGTGTTAGGCTTTTTTGCACTTAAATTTAGGTTAAGGACCAACCATTTAATTTTTGGAGAAGGGTTGACAGAGTTGTTTTAAAAAAAAAAAAAAAAATCTGACTCCCATATACATGTAGTTTGAAGAAAAAAAATATTCTTGCTCAGAATTGTAGAAAAAAAGAACTAATTATATCCATTATGTTAGTTGAACAAAAAAATAAGTGGGGGAGGGGGATTTTTGAAATACAAATTCTGGCTCCCAAATAGCTTGAAAAAATAATCTAACTCTGATTTGTAAAAAAATAAAACTAATTATATCCATTATATTAGTTGAAAAAAATTATTTATCTTGAGGTAAAAGCACAACTTTTACCTTTAGATTTGTGGAACTTTACCTTTAATTGACACTATATCGCCAGGATTATGCTGACATACTGTTAAACCCAATACATACATACACAAAATTACATGAGCATGACACATTCATCAGTTAGGAAAGCAGCTTAAAAGAGAATGCACATAATAAAGTAGTTTTTAAAGTAGATCTATAATGCAAAAACTCAACATAAATATGCTAACAAAGGTGAACTTCTTCATATTTGACATCTTCATGAAGACTCAATAAAAGCACAGATAAGAACAACCTTCAAAGGCTTTATACATGTATATACTGACAAACTTAAAACAACAAAATGAAAAAAAATGCTTAATTTTTTTACTTGCAGTTAAAGGAAAATTAACATGAAGGGCATGCCAGACAATGAGATGGAAATAAAAGTTCAGCAAATATTTTTTTAAATATTCCAGTAAAAGTATGATTTTAACCTGACAGGTGGTAATGAACAAAATTATTCCACCTCTGTAATCATGTATACCTTAAATAATAACAAGGTTAAAAAAACAATTAATCAGCATACACTTAGAAAGATATGTAAGTAATAATCCAATGATTAAAACAACTTCAAAATGTGGAAAATTTGAAGAAAATAATGGTTTAAAAAAGCAAAATTTTACCCTGTAGAGAAATACATATGTAATTATATTCAAGATTGTTCACTAGACCCAAAGCTTCATTATTGAAAGGGGGTAAAATTTTGTCTGACAATATTGCTAAGCTTAAGACTCCAAATCCAATTAAAGAAAATAATAACCATCGTAAAAAAAAATGTTCTGATAAAATTGTCACAGTATAATATTTCCAATTATCATTGCCATGATTTTGAACCTAAACAGATATTTATATATGGGTATCCATTTTCCGTAGAACAGTTTATTTGTACTTTTTCTAGTATTGAGGTATATAAAAGGTCAGTATAAAGGTGGTACACCAAAAGTGGAAAAAACTCATTTCCAACCGTTTGTGTACTAAAATAGATTGACCTAGTGATTTCATGAAATAAATGCTGATCCAGTTTTTATGTTTGCTTAGGGAACAAATATTCACATTTGTTGACATTGGTTGTGTAACTTACCTAACTGTGTCAATATTATGCAATATTCAGAAAACAGAAGTAATTTTGAACAATTCTTCTTGTGCAAATATAAGGGAAGTTACTTTTGTCCTGCTTTAATTTGTTGGTGCTGTGTTATTTCTGCATAGCAAATAAAAAAGAAGAAAAAACAAAGAAATCAAATGAAGAAAGTAGTTGAAAGTAGAAATACATCTTTTTTTAATGAATATTCTTTTGCAATCTAAATCAATTTCAGTTTACATATCTTCATTTAGTACCAGAGTATTTACACATGCCACCACACAGGTGAAATATTTACTTAGCCAGTTTGAAGTATATTGAAAAGTCACTAACTTGATCTGTACTTTGAAAAACAAATGTTGTTGAAAAAACATTGGTTCTTTGTCATAAAAAGCGTCCAAGGAATATATTATTTTGATGAACTTTTCTAAAAGTAAGTTAACATCCAAGTAGCAAGACCTGCAGATCTTCAATATCATTGTGTTTATTGCATCATAACTGACAATTTTGCAGATTTTTTCTTCAATTGTGAAATGCCTTTAAAGTTTGTTTTAATAGCAGCTCTAACTTACCTGTCGCTATTGTGTAGCTTTAATGTTTAATAGCAGCAATATATTACCCATCGCTATTGCACAGCTTTCACTTTTTCGTGTCGAAAAATCTTGTCCGTTCAATGTGAATACATCTGCCCACAGAGTGGAGAGTTGTCAATCCGACACAGTCCACTCATGCGCCTCGCATGTCCATTTGCAGAAACAGTCATCTTTTTCAAGGACGCCATGTTAATGTTTGTGTTATTCATAATGTAGCCAGAGAAAAATTGCTTGTTGCTAGTTTAAACCACATTCGGTTCTCCCTTCAACGATATTTCATCTGTGTTTTTTCTATTTCACAATTGTATTTTAATACCACATGTGATGAGTCACATTGTTATTGTGTGTGTTTGCATTGCTCCTAGAGAACAATAAAGGTTAACAACTGAACGTCTTCCTTATTAAAAAAGAATATGAGAGTGAGAATAAATTCCTCATGAGTGAATCATTGTTTACCTTGTGCAAATACACTGGGGTGTATACAGCACACAGTACATACAAACAAGTGAATTTATGTGTGAAAATAATACAATATTGTTATTATTATTGTTCTCTTTCAGATAACTTTTAATTCAGGGAACAATTGTTTACCTTGTGCAAATACACTGGGGTGTATATAGCACCTAGTACATAACAAACAGGTGAGTTTCACGTGTAAAAATAATACAATATTTTTATTATTATTATTATTATTATTCTCTTTCAGATAACAATTATTTCAGAGAACAATGTCAGGACAATATGTGGGAAAGTGTGGCCACAAGAAGGGCCCTTGGGACACTCACTCAGACTGCCGCACATGTTCAAAGTGCATACATAAGAATCATTGTACCTTTTGCACAAAATGGACTAATGAAATCTGGAATCTAGCCGATTCCAGATGTACGTATAGAAGGCGGAGGAAACTTCAGTCCCCCAAATCATCTGAATTTTCAGGTTTTTCTCTTACAGAGCCTCAGGAAGGAACAAATGTAGGAAAACTAGTTCTTCAGGTCTGAAGAATGCACCAGGGTCCCAGGAGCCTATGGAACCAGTCTCTTTGGAGACAGGTAAGGCCCCTAATGTAGGAGCGAATGAACGTTCAAGTAGTAGATCACCTCCCCCTGAAAGGGATGAGAAGTCGAACACCCCTCACGTTCACAGTAGTGTAATGCTGCCTTCTGCGAGGAAGGAAGTGCACCACTTGTCGTAGGGTAGAGTGTTGCCCCCTGTAAAGAGGGAGGAGTTGCACCACACCCAACACATCCGGGGTAGCGTGTCAATGTGATGAAGATGAACTAGGCTCTGACATATGTATGTCACCTGACTATTCACTGACCGGTGACTGGTCACTGGTCAATGTATGGTGACCGGTCATTGACCTGTCACCAGTCAATGTATAGTGACCATTAACCAGGCACTGGTCACTGGTCAGTTTTTCAAATGTATGGTGACTGGTCACTTAGTCCCATTGACCGGTCAGATCTTACTGTTCACCGTCCACTGGTCATCTCATACAGGTCACAGAGTTTATGCCGGTCATTAATCAGAAGCCTCATGGTATGGGGATACGGGGGAAAGGGATCAGACTGAGATCTCCTCTCTTCACTCTACCTTCATACCCTGTACAGGATTGGGAGTCTGCCCAGCGGGTCCAGACTAGAGAAGGGGATTGGATCAGTATCCCCCTTTTCCTATTATCCCAATGAAACTGTACAGGATGTGGGTCCCTCCACCTCAGGGTAATTGGTCCCTTATGCCCCCTTGGACGACTGGACTTTCGACTCAGAGTAGAGGTGATTCCACAGCTCGTGTCCTGCCATCACCTTCTTGTCGGGTGGCATCCACCAGGAAGGCTGGAGGCATAGCATCATCCACAAAAGACAAGTGGTCTCGTCTTCATCCTTCTATAACACATAAAGCCCCTACTCACCATGACGAACAAGTATGGGAATTGGCACAGAGGGCGCGTATGTCACTTCCTCCAAAGGACATAGTCGTACCCAGCCACTCTCCTGCTTGGAATATTCTAGATGATGATGTGTTATCTATTCTCGTCGACTCCAATGAGTTCAAGGTAGAAACAGCTCATTTGATGCCTCCTATCAGGCCCACCATCTCCTCTCAGTTGCATGAAGAGGAGGAGATCTAGTCTTTTCATAAGGCTGTAAACGAAGTTTACCATGGACTTGTGCATGAAACCATCTGGCACACTGCCCAAGAAGATCCTTTCCATTTTGGAAAAGATCTCTGGGACTCAACCACAACTAGATCTGTTGCTTCTTCCGCATTCCTCAACAATCGAGGAAATATCACAGGTTCTCCACTAGCCAAGACATTGCTCGATGATGTAGAGATTGGTCTGTTTCTCCCATCATCTGTGATGCTTGACCAAGCCACAAAAAAGAGGCCTAGACGAGTACCTATGCGGACATTTGGAAGAGGAATGCACGGCATGAGAGGGGTTTGAGTCCCTAGGGCTGCCCCCCCCCTCTTTCTTAGTAAAGGAAAGAGGATTAGAAAACTTCCTCCTTGTTGGTCTTCAGCAACCATGCCTTGAACCTGACTGTTGAGGAGAAGGTTTAAATTGAGGTTGCAGATTGGACTGAGGCTGCATTTGTTTAAAGAACTTTGCAGATGGCCCCTGAGGGTAATTCACATTAGCATGCTTCCTGGCTGGTTGTGATGGGTAAGGAGCAGTTGTAAAGGATCTGGGAAGCAATGGTTGGAACGATTCCTCTGAAGAGGGTCTCAGCTGCCAAAGGAGAAGCCCTGAGAAGGTCTATTCTGTGGTTGAGTATGACCTTCAAGGAGTCCAACACAATGTCACTGTGGATGTGCAGAAGTTCCGCTGAAAAAGCTATTGACACTAGATGCGCATGTCGTGAGATTTTTGCCACATCTTCCAGGAAGCATTGCAATGGGGCTGGGTTTAACGAGGCTTCCTTCAGCATCCTGTACAAAGTAGCTGAGAAGAGGTTGGCATGAGAAAGTATGGAAACTAACATCCAGGCCTTCTGTTCAATAGCTTTGATTGTCTTGATCAGAAGGCATGCCTAGGCTCCGGTAGAAATACCCACTTGAGATGATCCAGCATCCAGTTGGGGAGGTTTAATAGGCCACTTTAAGGATTGTAACTGGTAGCTTGAGGCAGAGACCATAGGTCTCAAAGTAGAGATAGAAACGTATCATCCGCTATGTTGCTGAGCAATATTCTGGCCTGCAGAAAACCTTTGAGAGATTTCCACAGTCATGGATGAATGAGGAAGTAGCAGGAGATCTGGTTGAGTTTGGGTCCCTGAGATCTATTCCAAACTAGAAATAATTTTTTTGGACTGTGCACCTGATGGTTTTTGGGCACAAGTCCACAGGTAAGAGACAGTTAACTTCATTTACTGCCTTATCAAAGGACCAGATCCCTTCCTCTTCATCAAACTTAGAGGAGATAGTGAGCCTGATAGAAGGCATCAATGGAGCTGCTTCCACATCAAACTCATTGGCGTCTACAAGGATAGACAGAACATCATCATCATCTAGTGCACTCTGTACAGGGAAACCGCTGGGCCTCACTATGTTCGTTGGAGGTGGAGGTGACATAGGAGCAGTTGGTGCCACTGCCCATAACTCCATGCGGTGTGTACTAGAAGCTCCAGTGGAAAATGAGGCTGCTGGTCTTTCCTGGATGGTATAGATTATGACATGCCTCCAGCCTTCCTGGTGATGCCACTTGACGAAGGGCTGATGGTGGTTCATGAGCTACAGCATCAGCTCTTGGTCCAGGGTCCAGTAGTCCATGGAGGGATAACGGATCAATTCCCTTGAGGTGGAGGGCCCCACATCCCATAAGGATTCATAGGGATAATTGGAAAGGGGGGGATACTGATCCGATCCCCTTTCCTAGTGAGAATCCCTTGGGCAGATTCTCATTCCAGCAAAGGATGTGATGGTAGAGTGGGGAGAGGGGGCAACTCGGTCCAAACCCTATCCCCCTACCGAGAGGCCTCTGTATGATGACCGGTGAACAGTTATTGGAGATTGGCATAGGATGACAAGAGAGAAACCTGAGAATTTTGAAGAGGGGATGACGTTTCCTCTGCCCTCTATATGTGCATCTGGAAGCAGCAAGATTCTAGATTTCAGTTGACCATAATTTACAAAATGCACGGCGGTTTTTCTGTGTGCACTCAATTTGAACAAGTGAGGCAGTCTGTGTGATTGTCCCAATAGACTTTCTTGTGGCCACACTTTCCCAAAGACTGACTCAACATTGTTCTCTGAAATGAAATTTCCTGCATGAAAGCAATGAATAATGACAATAGGTATGCAATATGTTACACGTGAACTCACCTGTTGTTATATAGTGTGTGCTGTATACACCCCAGTGGATGCACAAGGTAAACAATGAAAAACTCACCTTTCTTTATCTTTGTAGTAAAGTAAGATGTTCAGTTGTTAAACTTAGATGTTCAGTTGTTAAACTTTATTAAAGGAGCATGTTGTAAACACACACACTATAACACTGCGATGTGAGTCACAGAAACAAATATGAATATGGAACATTGGAAAACACTGAATTTAGTGTTTAGACAATTACTTAGGGGAAGGAAAACGTAATTCCTTCTATGTTAGGGTGAGGTCTCTGCTCTGCTTAGCACAAATGACTTACCTGTAACCATTTGTAAATTTGACTATAAGTGCCCCTAACCCCTTGGGGGTGAGATAAAGTGTGGTAACTTAAGTGGTCCCTTCAAAGAACAATATTCTGAAAGGGGTTGGGGGCATGTGAAATTAATTATGGAGAAGAATAAATGTAACACAGAGATATACAAATTTGTTGAAGGAAAAACCGCAATGCAGTAAGACTCTAACAACAAGCAATATTTATCTGGTTAACAACTTAACACATGTCCATTAACATGGTGTCCTCGAAAAAGATGACTGTTCTATGCATGGGCATGCAAGGTGCACAAGTGGACTGTGTCCTATTGACAATTCTCCAACCTATGGGAGAATGTATTAACATCAAACGGACGACGTTTTTCGTCACAAAAAAGAGTAAGCTATGTAATAGCAATGGGTTACCATTAAGTATTACTGCTAATAAATTAATTTTATAAATTGCATCTTTCCATTATTTCTCCTGAATTAAGTCTAGAACTCCTGAAATTTCAGAAATGTTTTGGTAGGTACAAAGTATATTTCATGTTATGCAATATAGAAGAAGTCATTTGTTTAAATTGTTTGTTGCAGTGTTTAAACAGTGAAAAGTTTTCAGTGTTAACTTAATGTCTGAGGCCTGACAGCTGCTATCATACAAGTATATATTAAATGTAGTATAAACCTGTCATATGTCATAATGGCAACCATACCTACTTGTTCAATGCGGTACAATACTGATTTCAAATCTTGGAGAAATATATAATGATATATACTGTCCTTACTCGGGTATAAGTCGGTACCAACTGCAAACAACATAGGCCCTGATCTGCCGTCGCATTATGCGCCGGCAGATCTGGGTCTATGCAGTTTGTAAGGACTAATCAGTAGAACAAACAACATAGACCCTGATCTGCCGGTGCATTATGTGACGGCAGATCAGGGTCTATGTTGTTTGCATTTGGACCCGGGATATTTCATGAGTATATATGGTACCTTGGTGGTTCATTCCTTATTCAACATGGAAGTATTGTTTATTTTTCCAGGTTCTACAAATGCACTATTCTTTCTCTGATTTTGCCATTGCTATATGAAAATGCACTTTGCAGAAAAACCCAACTTGCCAAATTCTTCTTGCTTGTTTGTAAACAATTTAACATGCACATGCCATGCTGTACTGGAACTTCCCATTGCTAAAGAGAGTCAGTACCAACGGTAGCAGACCTATTTCTCATGTGACAAGGGACCTTACTCTTGGATAGCAGAAGTGCCCCATTTATTTATCATCGGTTGTGCAATATTTTATTCTTTCTCTTTTAAGGACCCTTTGTTCAACCACCAAAAGGCCCTTCCAGACGGCCACCGGGTAAAACATCTTTCAGTGATGAAGGTGAGTATATTCTCATTAACATATGTGTTGCTACCAATGCCTTATTGGCATGTTAATACTGTGTGTCCAGATGTAGAAAGTGTAGTCCCAGATCTGCCGTTTTGTAATGTACAATCAGATCAAGGTCTACATTATTTAACTCACCTAGGTATTTAAGAAAACAGTGTACACCCTGCAATATCCAATAGCATAGCTTGGTGTATCCATTTTGAAGTTAGGCACATTTTATAACACTGTATTATAAATTGGGCGATTACCAAGAATTTCCTGTATAATAACCCCTTTTTCATTTTGCCAAAGGTTACAGAAGTCTCAATGTAGTGATCTCATTGTCAGTCAGCCAGCATGTATTTTTCTACAGTTTTGTGATATATTACGTTTTGGCAAGATGGTCATGCAACTTGTTACATAGGAACACAATGGACATTGAATATTCTTATTAATCTAGATGTCAGAAGATCAGAGGTTTGTTACATAGGAACACAATGGACATTGAATATTCCTATTGATCTAGGTGTCAAAAGATCAGAGGTTTGTTAAATAGGAACACAATGGACATTGAATATTCCTATTGATCTAATTGTCAGAAGATCAGAGGTGAAGGTCATTATTAATTCACAGTGGAATGAAAGAGTTAATGTCCATATTCTCTTTATTGTTGTAGTGTATTTTTTAGGCCTTTGAAAATTCTTTGAAAGTTGACTTGCCTGAAGGCAAATAAATTTCAGATTTTTTAACTTGCCCATTCAACTTTTTTCCTTCACCTGCATAAGCATCTTATATAAATGGAAAAATGTGTCCCTTTAGGATTACAATATTTATTTCATATCAGAAAAAGCATGTCACATTAAATAACTGAATGTTATATGTCAATTTTATGTGCAGTCCAGTGATGGGAAGAAAGTTACTTAACAGGTCGTATTAGATTTAGCTTTCATAACAGGTAATCTAAATTATGATATTTGCTTGCCATTGTGAAAATTCATATGCTCAGGCAACAGGCAATTGGAATTTCAAAGGGCAGATTTCAACACTCAGATTCTGTCAAGTGCTATTTATATATCATAATTGGTAAAAAAAATATATATATGACTTGAATTTTGATTTGTTTAACCTGTACATTGAGACCCTTGGTCAACAGTTAGCTATTTTGGTTGATAATTTGGGGAGATGGTATGAAAGGAAGTTTGAACAGCGGCAGTCTTCATATGTATTTTCTGTAATCAGTCTGATGACAACAGAGGGTTTCTGAAGTTGATATAAAGTGAGGGAAGTAAATACAATAATTACGGAAGAATGTACCACCAGACTCGATTAGCTTCTCCTGATATCATGATCACCTTCAAGACACAAGTTTAATTTGATAGATTAGTGCCATAACAAGAGTTAACCCGTCTGTACTGGCAGTTCAAGTTAAAGTCACATCTTAACCTTGACCTTGAACAAATTGGATGCTGGCACTTGTAAAGCAGTTTTGTGGCACCTGTTCAATTAAAAAGAGGAGTTGTAATTAATTGATGGGCCAACTTCAAACTGTATTACTAACAAATAGTATCTACAAGGGGTTTTTCTAATGATTCTGATATTGAGAGTTCATCTAGGTCGTGAATTACAAGAGTACAAGTAAATATAAAGTCTGTCCGTGTTTCATGTAACTTGACTGGCCATACAAGTGAAATAGCATGAAAATTACAAGACATTTAAAAAAATATTCATGTTAATTTGAGTTTCAGAACAGCATGAACACTGTCATAGATATCTTAAATTACAAGTTAAAAATTTTTGTTCTTTGTTATCATCATTTGTACATGTATCAATCACAACCAGTTTTCCATACATGAGGATCAGTTGATAACAAGGCTCACCCTGTGTAATAATACTAAGTATCAGATGAGTATGGTTAGGGCCAGCACAACAGTCTTATGCATGTCATGAGAGGTTAGGGCCATCACAGCAGTCTCATGCAGGTCATGAGCGGTATGGGCCAGCACAACAGTCTCATGCATGTCATGAGAGGTTAGGGCCATCACAGCAGTCTCATGCAGGTCATGAGCGGTTAGGGCCAGCACAACAAGCCATACCTTAAAACATTCTGAAAAAAATGGAGATGTCTCCCTTAAAACATATAAAACTTGCAGCAAGACAGTCCATTAAAAAGCTTAACCCTTCAAATGATTGAAAGTAAATTTAGAAGAAAAGAGAATTTGTATGGTCAGTCAGGAGATACCAGAACAGACTATACATAGCATGCGCAAGGACTAAACAAGAATTGTCTCCCTTACAACTTCGTAAACTTGCAACAAGATGGTCCATTAAGGACTCGCAATACTAATTATACTGAAAAGTGGGAACCAGTCTAGAAATGGGTGAACATAAAATAGAGTATGTGTGGGTTTGGAGGGCCATAATTGGTTGATAATGAAAATTAAAATTTTTAGTAAAAAGTCTTTTGGGAGTTTATTAGATACAGTGTTTTATTGATGTAATTTTAGTCCTTCTACAGACTTGACTTTGGAACACTCATTACTGAAATTTGCACTTGATTCTTTAGGTGCAGAATTGAAAACACATGTTGATAAAAAAAAATGCCATGGCTCGTAATGTTATTTTCCACACAGAAATTTGCATCAAGAATGGGTCTCTATTGATAAATATAGGTTTGATCATGAACATATAGAAATTTAAAGTTATTGACTTTTTAATATCATGGTGTTTCCATGGGTTTACTACAGGAGTTGAATTAGTACCGTGAGTCCTTAAGAAGCTTAACCCTTCAAATGACTTGTGAATAAAAAAGTGTTTCTCCTTTGATACACAAAGAGGGACCACTCTCAGAATATTTTAAATTGTGGCAGTGTACTTATCATTGGAAAAAGCTTTCCTAAATCAAAATTGTTAAAATTTTGTTTAACATAGGGATGGTCTTCTTATTAAGTGTGAAAGTTATGGTAAGACAGTATTGCAAATTAGTTACTTTTGAAAAGACTTTTACTGTTATTATATTTTGTATACTTATTGTACACTGTAGAGGCTGACAAATAGAACAACTCTATTGATACTTACTGTACACTGTAGAGGCTGACAAAAATAGAACAACTCTATTGATACTTACTGTACACTGTAGAGGCTGACAAATAGAACAACTATTGATACTTACTGTACACTGTAGAGGCTGACAAATAGAACAACTCTATTGATACTTACTGTACACTGTAGAGGCTGACAAATAGAACAACTCTATTGATACTTACTGTACACTGTAGAGGCAGACAAATAGAACAACTCTATTGATACTTACTGTACACTGTAGAGACTGACAAATAGAACAACTCTGTTGATACTTACTGTACACTGTAGAGGCAGACAAATGGAACAACTCTGTTGATACTTATTGTACACTGTGGAGGCTAACAAATAAAACAACTTTTTAATATCACTAATACCATGAATGTATGATGAAAATTTGTCCTCCCATTAGGGCAAACCAGAAGATTCCAGAACACTGGATTGCCCCAGTGGGACACCCCGCACATATTGCCCATGCTTACTGCTGCTCTTTCATTCTTTTCTCGGTCGACATAATGTAATGTCCAATACTGTTTACGTGAAGAAAATTTGGCCGCAGCTTCATGGGTCAATGAGAAAATTACTATTTGTTTTGTGTGCTATATTATTCTTAAACATTAGGATTATACCCTGATTAAGTTTTATTGCTGTTTGATTAAGCTCTATTGAGAGCTTTTAGCATATGTTCCATACACGTGGTGTAAAACTAGACATTTTATTTTATTCTTTTTACCCCTTGTGCTTTTTCTAGTTGAGAGTAGGTATCTTGTTTAAATTCCCTATCCTTGCTTAATTGCAGTCTACAGACTTGCCTTTATCCATTTTATTGTTCCGTACGAATCATTTAATTCACCTTGCCTATATCGTGAATCATGCTAATTTTATATGTAGTAAGTAGGTCACACACAACTTTTTTCCTTCATATCTCCTGCTTGGTTATCGAAAACAGGTTCTTTTCAATTTTAGTTTCGGATAGTCTTCCTTTATTTTTTTTCCCCTTATTATTAGCAATCGTAATCAACTGGTTATTAGCAATCGTAATCTACTGGTTATTAGCAATCATAATCTACTGGTTATTAACAATCGTAATCTACTGGTTATTAGCAATCGTAATCTACTGGTTATTAGCAATCGTAATCTACTGGTTATTAGCAATCGTAATCTACTGGTTATTAGCAATCGTAATCTACTGGTTTTGTTGCAAATTTAGTAGTCCCAGCTTTATTTAAGCCTGGTTGACTTGTTTATATTGCATTTTTCTGTTATGAGCTTAGCATTGCTTTCTTTTTAGGAATTTAATCTTGTGAAAACACCCAAGTAAGGTTACTTCGCTGGAATAATTATATTAGTGTAGACTTAGTCCACACATTACTTTGTGTATACTGTTTGTTGCATAGAAGTTTTTTGTATAAAAAATCTTCTTTTAAGCTCTCTGTACAGGAACAATGTCTAAGCAAGGTGTGGGTAGGTGCTTGTCTTGCATACGCTGTTTGATGGGTGACTCTTCTGTGGCCTATGGTCGGACAAAGTCTGGGATCTCACAGAGAGTAAACACACCTATAAAGCGAGGAAGAAGGTATTCTCATCTTCTTCAGAGTTTTTAGGGTTCTCGTTCTCTAAGTCCCTTGGGTCTCAGACAAGGATTACCCAAGTCTCTCTGGAGACTTGTAGGGTTAGTGAGCCCCCTCCCAAGGGAGGTTATAAATGGGTGGAGAGTGAGTCGCACCCTCTCCAGAGGGAGGAGCAGCACCCTCTCTTTTCCACTAGGACAGAGAGCAAGTTGGACCCTTCCCTTGGTGAGGAGCAGCATCCTCTCTCATACAGAAGGGCAGAGAGTGGGTCACAACCCCCTTGAGGGCAGAGCAGCACCCACTACTGACCCACAGCTCAGTGTGGGCTGAAAGTGAGTTGCGCCACCTGTAAGGAGGAAGCAGCACCCTTTCAGTCCCCGGCGCCCATTGTCGGTGACAGGATCGATCGCCCTGGTATGGGGAGAGCTCAGATCTAAGTCTGTCAGGTATGAGGAAGGGTCTTCCTACAGATATGAGTCGCCTGATGAGTCTTTGTGGGGTGACCGGTCAACGGGACCCACCAGGCGATGGTATTTGGAGCCCCTATGGTGCAGGGATAGGGATCGTGGCTGAGTCAACCCCCTCTCCAGACTGTTGTTTGATCCCACAGGGGACTGGGAAGTGGCTTACAGATGCCAGATTAAGGAAGGGGATTGGATTGGCATCCCCCATCCCTATTACCCCATTAAATCCCTATGGGATGTGGGGCCTTCCACAGCAGCGAAGTGATTGGCCCTTTTCCTACTAGAAACAATGGATTTCTGGACCTTGGCCACATGGTAATGAGGTTGTGGATGTCGGCTATGGACCTACATTGTCTTACAAGGTTGGGTCAAAAAAGAGGAAGGGGGATAGACCTTCTTCTCCCAAACAGTCTATGTGGGTGGAGATTTGCCCTAACCCACTTGCTGAGTCCACTGCTAAGAACAGTCCGTTAGCTCCGCAGGAGGAATTATCAGTCCAAGTTCCTCCTTCCCCCAAGTCTTCCCCACAGCAGAGAGACATTGGGTTACATAGTTCTGCCTCCCAAGAGAGAGAGCAGGACGAAGACGTCCTTTCTGTCCTCGTCGATGTGCACAAGTTTGACAAAGAACCCCCTCCCTTTGGGTCACATGCCCCGTCTTACCTGTTGGTTAAGGAGGCAGAGGAGGAGGAGAGTTGGTCTCTTGCCCAGTGACCTGTGTCTCAAACGTTCAGGTTTTGGTGACTCTAAAATTCTTTCCAGTTTGGAGAAACGTTCTGGGGCAAACTCTCGACCAGATCTCTTGTTACTTCCTCACTCAGTTAGGATCAAGGAGCTCTCTCAAAGGTTTAGTAAGGGCCAAGACTTTGCTTACAACGTAAGGGGTGGTCTGTCCCCCCCCCCTCTACATTGCAATCATTGGTAGCTGCTTCTAGCTATAAGGTTCATACCCCTTTCTGGCATACTAAACTGCCCACTTTGGATGCTGAAGCGGCTCAAGTGGGTATTTCTATGGGGACCTGGGCTCGCTTTCCAGTGAAAACACTGGTATCCTTAGAGCAAAAGGCTAGGTCAGTAGCAACCGTAGCCTCGCATGCTGACTTTTTTCCAACGGCCTCATTCAGCCTGCTGAAAGAGGAATCTCTGTTGCCAATGGCTCTTCAATTCATTTGTTGGAAGCAGTGGCAAAATCTTCAAAGCATGTGTTGTCTTTGTCCATGGCCTTGTCAGCGAAGCTTCTCCACGTCTGCAGGGATGTTACTCTGGACACTTTGAAGGTCTTACTTGAGCACAGTAAGAACATTCAGATGGCTGCCCCCCTGGAGGCAGAGACCCCCTTTGGAGGGCTCATCCCCTCTGTGGCTACTCAGGATTTGAGAGACCATCAAATCTGGTCCCTTGCATCCACTCCTGGCTCTTCGAAACTGGCCAAGAAGCAAAAATCATCCTGACTGTCCTCAGGGTCCATCAGTTAAACTCTTTAAAGCTGTGCAGTCCCAATCAAAGCAGCATCCTCATTTCAGAGCTCCCACTCAGTAGGCGGGCCTTAGAAGGGCACACGGCAAGGCCCAGGGAGGAAGTTTGTGGGCCCTTCCCTAAGGACAAGGGTGGACAGCCTTATGGACTCGCTCCCTCTCCTGCAGAACATGCCTCTTCCTTTGGTTCCCGTTGGCACCAGACTAAATATCTTTTTAGAGGCTTGGTATGGCATAACAGTCAATGGCTGATTCGTTCTATCATAAACAAATGGCTACCAGCATCGGTTCTGGGATCTCCCTCCTCTAGTAAGGTCCTCCATTTTCTTCCACCAGTTATATCTGGTGCACTGGTGCACTTAAAGAAAGAGGTTCACTCCCTTCTTTGGAAGGGTGCAGTAGAGAGGGTGTTAGAAGACCAATCTCTGGCCTTCTACTCCCAGATATTACCGGTTCCCAAGAAAGGGGGGAAAGTCCTGTCTAATTATGGACCTTTCCTCCCTAAACAGACTTCAGCTGGAGGAACCATTGAAGATGGAGACCACAGGTTCAGTCAGGAATGCCATAAGACCTGGCAATTGGGCGGTCTCAATCGATCTTCAGGATGCATAACTTCACATCCCTATCTTTCCTCCACAGGGAGTACCTCCAGTTTTGCCCGGATGGGGAGGTCTTCCAATTTCAAGCTCTGCTGTTCAACCTAGCCTCCGCACCCAGAGCTTTTACCAGGGTCATGGAAGTAGTTGCTGCCCATGTAAGATCACTAGGTATTCCAATCCTCCAATATTTTGATGATTGGTTGATCCAAAATGGCTGACTAGAGTCCCTCAGACTAGATCTGTCTTGCTGTTGGTCCATAGGGAGCAGGCTGGGTCTTCTGCCAAACTTAGAGAAATCAGATCTTACTCCATCACAAGAATTTGTCTACGTGGGGATGAATTTCCTCACAAACAGAGGTTTAGTCCATGTCCTTCAGGACTGAGTAGACAAGATCCTGTCCCTGTTGGAGGCGCTGGGAGTAAAGACTACGTTATCAGCTCGTATTTTTCTCTCTTGCTGGGAACTTTGAACTCCGCAGTGGACCTGATTCCCATAAGGCAGACTGCACTTGTGTCCCTCTCCAGTTTCTCCTTTTACCGTAATGGAAACTGCACAGGGATCCCTTGAATGCTCTGATTTCTCTGGCTTGGGATTTGCACCACCATCTGATTTGGTGGACATATCAGGACCATTTCTGGCAGGAGTCCCTATGCACTCCCCCAAACTCCACTCTTACCTATTTGCAGATGCATCAGATTCAGGGTGGGGTGCTCTTCTAGAGCCGGAAGGACTGGTTCTTTAGGGTTCATAGTCCCGGGAAGAATCGACCCTTCACATCAACAATTTGGAAATGAGGGCATTGTTCTTAGGCCTTCAGAGGTGCATCCACCAAATTAAAGGTCGCTGCATGATGTTCTCCTCTGACAACATGTCAGTGGTAGCATACCTCAGGAGACAAGGAGGCACATATGCACCTTCTCTCTGTGTAGAGGTTTGAAACCTCCTTTGCTGGGCAACTTCAGAAGGAATATTCCTCAGAGTTCGCCACATTCCTGGCAGGAAGAATATTTTGGCAGACAGTCTGTCAAGGAAAGGGAAGATAGTCCTCATGGAATGGTCGCTCCACCAATCCATAGCAGATTCTCTGTTCCAACTTTGGGAACTCCTTTGGTGGACTTGTTTGCCACCAAGCTCAACAACAAGCACCCCTGGACAGTGGATGCTTTCAGCCTGAAGTGGGATCATCTATTAACTTACGCCTTCCCACCCTTCAGGATGATCCCACAGGACCTACACAAAGTCAGGCACTCCACTGCTCAGCTCATTTTGATAGCTACTCTGTGGCCTCAGTGATTGTGGTTCAGTGATCTTCTCGATTTGCTGGTGGACCATCACAGGACCTTACCTCAGAGGAGTGACCTCCTGTCGCAGCACAGGGGCTCTCTCCTACACAACAACCCACATATTCTCCATCTCATGCTTGGCTCATTTCAAATGATCTCCCCACAAAGAAAAGTTTTCAATGAAAGTTACCAAGTGCATCATTCAGTCCAGGAGAAGATCAATGTCTAAGGTATATGATGCCAAATGGAGAATCTTTTGTGATTGGTGTAGTAAAAAACGTGTAAAATCCTAGCTGTCTCTCTGTGAGCGCAGTGGCTGATTTTCTTCTCTTGCTTTTAGAAGAGAAACAATGCTCGGTTTCTACTATTAAGGGATAGCAAGGAGCCTTTTCCAGCACTCTCAAATTTTCAAAAGGCCCGGCCGTCGGGACAGATTCTCACTTAGCAGACCTGATCAGGTATTTCGAGTTGCAAAAACCAGTGTCTCACTCTCTAATGCCTAAATGGAATTTTTCTTGTGTCTTGTAGTCTCTTAATAAACCCCCCTATGAACCTTTGGGTGAAGCTTTCTTCGAGAACCTTACCCTCAAGACAGTCTTCTTGCTTGCCTAAGCATCTGCAAGATGAAGGAGCAAGGTTCATGCCCTAGCCATAGAGCAGGGCTGTATCAGGTTCAGTGGGAATTACGAGTCAGTTTCTCTCCTTTGCCAACCAGGTTTTTTATCAAAAAGCAGCTTCCATCAGTTGCTCCACTCCCAATTGAGGTCCCCCGTCTCAGCTGTATCTGTGCTGGGGATGATCAAGATAGACTTTTATGTCCAGTTAGAGCTCTATGTTTTTACTTGGCAGCCTCTAAAGGGAGAAGGAAGGGTAGGAAGTGTCTTTTCCTACCCATTAAAGGTTCAACTGATATTTCAGCTTCCACCATTTCAAGGTTGATTGCATTAACTATCAAGAGAGCTTATCAGTCCCTTACTGATAGGGACCTGTCTTTCATGAAAATTAAAGACCATGAGGGTTGAGTCATTGCTGCCTCATGGGCCTATTTAACTCAATAATCTTTGGAGGATGTGATGAAAGCTGTGTTTTGGCACTCTATCACTGTTTTCTCCTCCTTTTACCTTTGCTCGTTAGCCCACCAAAGTGAAGGCATTTTCTCACTGGGCTCAAATGTTGTTGCTCCATCCCACAGTAGTCTCCAGTTCTTCAATGAGGGTGAGTATTCCTTGTGTTTGTTTTTTATTCGCCAGTTGTGGGATCATCAGCCTCCCACCAAACTGACTAATTCAGCTATGCAATAACAACAGGTATGGTATGACTGATATTAACTCATCAAGGCCAGGAGCTGTTTCGCATTTTCACTTAAAATTAGGGTAGAAGAGAAAGTTTTCATGTTGTTTCCAATGGAATCCAAGCACGTCTGATTCAGAGGGATTTTCCTATCAACAGCTTAGATATGTAAGAGAGGTTTTTTTGCATCGGCTCTCAGACCTGTGCATGAGCAGATGGATGAAAATTGGACTGGTTTTTTTTTGTTTTTTTTTATTGGACCCATGATTTTTGCCTGCTTGTCCCTTTTAACTCTAATCCCAAAGTTATGCAATTTTTTTTACAAAGGTTCATTTTTGTCTGTGAAGTTTGGTCAGGTCTGCTTTAGATTTGATGAGAGGAAGTCTAAAATCCGGACAAAAACTCAGGTCCTGCAGCTGCTGATTTTTTAGTAAAGAAAATTGGGTCTCAAAATTGCGTTTTTTCCCCGATGTATTTTTTAATGTGTGTAGAATCTCTTTGTTACTTAACATCAGTGTAAAGTTACATCCTTCTTCTTTTCTCTAATACCACCCGCTTGCATCTATCGTGAGCTGTGATGATGTCACAGACTATGGAAGAAGGGTACTACCTTGTGATGTAAATTGCATCTCTGGGTCTTAATGAATTAAAATGTATTTTTTTGGGGGGGGGGGGGACTAATTTTAAAGATGTAATACTTACCTGTTGATATTGCCAGATTCCCTCCTCCCACCCCACACTGATGTCCCACTAATTTTAGGCTGCTCCCTTGAAAAGAATGAAAGAGCGGCAGTACACAAATGGACAATATGTGTGTGGTGTTCCACAAAGTCAACCCAGTGTGCTGGAAACTTCTGGTTCACCCGAATGGGAGGACGAATTATTGTCATACTGTCGGGGTATTTTGGTCCCGGAAAAGTACCAGCTATGCAATAGCCACAGATAAGTATTACATCATTAAAATTAGTTTTACCGCCCCAAAGAGATATATTATTGATACTTATTGTATACTGTAGAGGCTGACAAATGAAACAACTTTTTAATATCAGTAATACCATTCCTGTTGCTATTGCTCTGTTTGATATAAGAGTTAGTGTGTTGTGTACAGTATTCTGATCATAAAGGGACACAACTCCGCAATAGAGGCGCTTCATCTATCTGTACTGTAAGTGGGATTACATTGTGCTATATTGCCCCTCAAATACATGTGTTAAAGGTGTCTAATGTTTTTTGGATTCTTTTTCTTGTTATTGTGCCTGTTAATCTGAGATGACAAATGTTGCACATTTCTTGTCAATAACATCTTGATGTACATGTTTTAGTTTGGATTACAATGTATATTCATAACAAGTGCCTGACATTTATATAGATTCACAGCAGTTATTAGCAACTGCTGCCCAACAATTCTGATGTAATAACCAACTGGAAGTTTTGGCTTGCATTCAGATGATGTAGATTTTAGGCTGTTGACTCTTTCTCAGTGGAGTCAGGATTTTTATCATGACTTCCTGTTTAATTTTCAAAAGGTCATATACCTTGTAGATTATTTGTATGATAAGGAGTACACAGAGAGTAATATTTTATAGTCTACAAAGTTTATTTAATCAGTCTGATTACAATTGAGATCCGTGACATAAGGGAGATCTGATGCACACAAATACGAAGTTATGTTTTGTGAACATATAATTGCTAACGATAATTCTCCCTAATATGAAATGTAATGCTTACCATATTCTGATAGGTTACTAAGAATAAGTAGACTGGAATTATTTTAAGTAGATCTCAATTTTAATTGGATTGATATTTTCATAATTAGTCAGTAGGCTCTATATATAGTTTGTGTCTGGTGGTATTTATGAGCACGTTAGTAATTGCCATTACAATAACAAATGGTACATTACCAATAATTGCTTTGCATCGAAATATAAAAGAAAAAAAAAAAAAAAAAAATTGCTGCATTTAGTCCTATGATATATACATCGCAGGGACTGGATTTCACATAGAACATGAATCTGGATTTAAACTTAAGATTAAAATCAAGAAATATGATTTGTTGAAGTTCAAATGACAAATGAAGTTTCTCAGGTCACTAAGTTTGAAATCAAGTGGTTTAATTTGTATGAAATGGAATTCCTAGCTGAGTTTGACCAATGAAGTTTCTGAAGTTGACAAGCCTAAAAGTAAACAATCTGATTAGATGAAACTGAAGTCTGATTTGAATTGAAATGTCTGAAGTAGAGAAATCTGAAGTCAAGCAATCTGATTTTAAGAAATTGAAGTCTGATTTGAGTTTGATCAATGTAGCGTCTAAAGTAGAGAAGTCTGAAGTCTGGCAATCTAATTTGAATTGAAATATGACCTGAGTTTTACCAATAAAGTTTCAGAAGTCTGGAAGTCTGAAAGCAAGCAGTGTTATTTGATGAAATTGAAGTCTGTCCTGAGATTGACAGATAAGTTTTAGAAGTTGAGAAGTGTGAATTCAAGCAAACTGATTGTTGAAATTGAAGTCTGACTGAGTTTGACCTTGAAGTGTCTGAAGTCAAGCAATCTGATTTGATGAAATTGAAGTCTGATTTGAGTTTGACCAGGGTAGCGTCTGAAGTAGAAACATGGGGATTCCATTGCAGTCTTATTTGAGTTCAACCAGTGAAGTTAAGAAGTCTGAAGTCAATCAATCTAATTTGATTTGAAGTATGATCAGAGTTTTACCAGTGAAGATTCAGAAGTCTAGAAGTATGAAATCAAACAGTATTATTTGATGAAATTGAAGTCTCTCCTGAGCTTGACCAATACATTTTAAAAGTCCAGAAGTGTGCAGTCAAGCAAACTGTTTTGATGAAATTTAAGTCTGGCCTGAGTTTGACCAGTAAATTCCAAAAGTCAAGAAGGCTAAAATCAAACAAGAAGATTTGATGAAATCAAATCCGACCCGAGTTTGATTACTTTAAAGACTGTAGTCTAATTTGATAAAATTGAAGTATGACCTCAATGTAGTTTGACCATTGAAGTTTTAGACACGTTTAAAAGTCAACTGAATTGCACCCCACCAAAACCAAGAATTGAACAATACAAAAGCAGTCTTGTCAGTCCCTTCAACAGACAATTTGTGAAAGAAAGAGAGCATTTGGTGTACATATTGTAAATAGTGTGAATTCACTATTACAGGGATACAAGAGACTTAGCATTGTATGTGTTACCCTCATTAAATAAAGTCTTTATTATTATTATTATTATTATTATTATTATTATTATTATTATTATTATTATTATTATTATTATTATTATTACAGGTATAATCTTATCCATTGCCCTTTCTGACACCACTGTTGATCACCTGTTGACTGACCGAGTTTAATCACCCTTCAGTTGTTGCTGTGCATTTTTTTTATAACAATTTCCGCAGTTTGCAGTTATGTCTTTAGATCACCCAAGTGATATGTCATTTAAATATTTTGTTTGATCGACTTAAGCCTGAAACCTAAAGAATAACTTCCTGATTGTGCTTGATTACACTAACATTAAATGGGTTTTTTCCCTGTCAAGTACACATTTTTTAAATTGTATTGTGAAAGAAATTATAAAGGAAATATATGATCAAGATTCTGTTATTTCATTTATTTTCATACCTTCTCCAAACACAATTAACTCCTTAGGTTTGTCAAGGCCACAAATGTTCAGTTTTGTGAAATGAGCTCTTTAAAAGATTGCCAAATCACATTGTAGTCCATTTAACAAAATTTGGTGTGAGAGCTTCCTGGAAATAATCCTCCCTTCTGTTTTTTGACATGGGTTTCAAAATGTGGAAGGTAAGAAAAAGGCACACATTGGCATTAGAGTTTTAAATCCATCTCTTATAAGGCCTTCTTGAGTTTTAAATCCATCTCATAAGGCCTTCTAGAGGTTTAAATCCATCTCTTTTAAGGCCTTCTAGAGGTTAAATCCATCTCTTTTAAGGCCTTCTTGAGTTTTAAATCCATCTCTTATAAGGCCTTCTCCACCAAAATGCGACCTTATAAAAGGGTTGGCCTCACATGAGGGGGACAAGGGGATGTATGATAAGGGGTGGCCTCTGATCAGGGGTGACCTCTCTTGAGAGGAGCCAAGTAGCTTCTGATCAGGGTTGGCCTTTCTTGAGAGGGGCCAGGTGGCTTCTGATCAGAGTTGGCCTTGAGAGGGGCCACATGGCCTCATATCAGGGGTGGCCTCTGGAGAGGGGCTATGTGGCCTCATATCAGGGGTGGCTTATTTTCAGAGGGGCCTTTCAAGAGGGCGACCACTGTTCTGTGAATTCATTTATTTTTGCAGATATAAGTTTTTGTGGATTTGCAAAAATTGACACTTGCTTCCTGTTGTTTGAATAGAGAAGGATTGTTATTCATTGCATTTTTCAATTTGTGGATTGTAATAACCACAAAATCCATGAAAAATAGTACCCCACGACAAATAGCAACTATGTGAGAATCATGTTTAAGGAGACACATCATTCATTTTAAGGGATATCTGTTCATATATAGACAATAATTTGGACCCCTTTTCTTAATTTTACCATAATATTTATTGTACATACATATATAGTCATATTGTACAGATTGTCAAGTTAGTTTGAAATAATCACATCAGCTTGTTGGTCAGTCATCAGTATAGTGATAGTAATGGCTTTATATGTAACCCAATTGACATATCTTATTATGATGATGATGATAGCTAATGAATATTGTTAAAATAAAGCCAAACCACCATAATATATATATATATATATATATATATATATATATATATATATATATATATATATATATATATATATATATATATATATTACATAAGATGATAAATTCTTGCATTCAGATTGGCTAAATTTAGGTATTTATTTTAGGACATAATACATTTCTTCTCAACTCCCTGATACTATAACTGGTAACAGTCATTATACTTGTTCCAGTATACACTATTGCCACTCATATAGTCATTATACTTGTTCCAGTATACACTATTGCCACTCATGAACATCATATGAGGTCACATTACATCATGTAAAGTACTAAATCTAATTTTGCCTTCTCTCTTGGAAACTGTTCTTATACGGTGTTGTTTGGTGTGCATGTATATTTCCTCACAGAATACCACTGCTCCTCTGATAATGTGGGTATGGTCTTGAATCCCATTAAATTATTTGAATTTCATTTAATCATTGATATTTGAATTCTGTCACTAATTTTTTGTTCTTTGCTGATGATGATCAATCATGATGGGATTTCATATCATTAAATATCCTATATTTAGGTCTGTCCTGTTGTCTGTTGTTCGTCGTCCATCTTCTGTTTACAATCCATCTATTAGCACAAGTTTGTTATCACTACTCTTCCTAAACCACTTAGAGGATTGCCATGAAACTTTATACACACGTTCATCGCAACATCTAGTCGGTCCTAAATGAAATTGGTGCTGCTTTGACATCAAATATGAATATCTTGTTATCGCTACTTCTCCTGAATGGATGGTCATATCAGCATGGGGTTTCCACTGAAAGACTTGTTGTGATATCTACTTGGTCCTAAATGAAAATGGCACTGATCTGATGTCACATAGGGCCGTCACGGCAGCCATCTTGAAAATCTTGTTATCACTACTCCTGAATGGAAACTCATATTGACATAAGGTTTGCACCAGAAGACTTCTTCTCATAATGTCCAGTTGGTCCTAAATTAAAATGGTGCCACTTGGACATCCAATATGCCACCAGAGCAGACATCTTGAAAATATTATTGCTACTCCTCTGCTATCAACATGGGGTTTTCACTAAAAGGCTTCTGATGTCTAGTTGGTCCTAAATGAACAGTGCCGATCGGACATCCAATATTGCAACCATGGCAGCCATCTTGAAATTCTTGTTATTGCTACTCCGCTTGAACGGAAAGTCATATCAAGATGGGGTTTTCACTGGAAAACTTCTTATGTGTCTACCGGTAGTTAATAATAAATGAAAATGGTGCCTCTTGGACATCTGATATGACCACAACAGTGGATATCTAGAAAATCTTATCACTACTCCTCCTGAACAGAAAGTTATAATGACATGGAGTTTTCTCTAGAAGACTTTTATGATGTCTGGTTGGTCCAAAATCAAAATGGTGCCTCTCAGACATCCAATATGGCCACCACAGCAGCCATCTTGAAACTCTTGTTATTGCTACTCCTCCTGAATGGAGGGTCATGTCAGGCATATCAGCATAGGGTTTTCACTAATAGACTTGTTATGATGTCTGGTTGGTCCTAAATGAACATGGCATTGATCTGACCTCTTATGTGGTTGCCATAACAGCCATCTTAAAAATATTGTGTTCGCTACTCCTCCTGAATGAAAAGTCATAATGACAAGTAGTTTTCACCAGAAAACTTCTTACAGTGTCTAGTTACTTCTCCCGAATGGATGGTCATATGGCATGGGGTTATCACTAAAAGTTGTCCAGTGATGTCTGGTTTGTCTTAAATGAAAATGGTGCCTATTTTACATCCAATATGGTCACCACAGAGATTAATTTAAAAATCATATTGCTCAAGAATATCAGAGATGGTTTCAAAGAAGAAATGGTCTTATTTTGAATTGCTGGTCATTCTTTTTGGCCAGTAAAGTGTCAGTCCATTTGAGAGAGTCTTGTTATCTTTTTATGCACTAGTATGACACAGCCTTGTTGGAACATCCCACATTATAAGGCTCCCTCATTTATGACACAGGTCATTTGTATAGCTTCCATGAATAGCATTATAAAGAGCGAGCATTGTATATATAAAGCCTATGCTGTACCCACAAGATAACACTAGTGTCTGACCCCACACACATGCATGCATGTACACATGCACACACACACACATGCACACACACACACACACACACACACACACACACACACACACACACACACAGGAGACCTGTCCACTATATATAAAGTCAATGCTGTACCCACAAGATGACACTAGTGTCTGACCCCCCACATGCATACACACACACATACACAGACAGACAGACAGACAGTAGTGTCTGGCCCCCCCACATGCACACATTTCTGATCTCACACACACATGCATGCATGCGAGCGTGCATGCGTGCAACCCCTCCCCACACACACAGTAGTGTCTGACCCTCCCCCACACAAGGTACCTGTCCACTGCATATATAAAGCCTATGCTGTACCCACAAGATAACACTAGTGTCTGACCCCCACATGCATGCATGTGCATGCACACACACACACACACACACACGTCTGACCCCCACATGCATTGGCATGCAATACACACACACACTTTAACATCATATGCTGCAAGTGAAAATCTTTAATAATATTATAGTTAATGCCATGATATGCTAGGAATTGCTGTTTTGTATGTATCACCTGCTTTAGTTGAAAGCTAGTAGGCATCATGGTGAACAATGTTCAAGTTTTGTAATTCAGTTTTTGAAAGTTACATATCCTTTACATTTTTACTGCATTCAGCTGAAACTTGAGGTTAATATTACCATATGTCTTAAATTTATATTACCATATGTCTTAGATTTATATTACCATATGTCTTAAGTTTATATTACCATATGTCTTAGGTTTATATTACCATATGTCTTAAGTAATATTACCATAGGTCTTTGGTTTATATTACCATAGGTCTTAGGTTTATATTACCATTGATCTTAGGTTTATATTACCATAGGTCTTAGGTTTATATTACCATATGTCTTAAGTTTATATTACCATTGATCTTAGGTTTATATTACCATAGGTCTTAGGTTTATATTACCATATGTCTTAAGTTTATATTACCATATGTCTTAAGTAATATTACCATAGGTCTTTGGTTTATATTACCATAGGTCTTAGGTTCATATTACCATTGATCTTAGGTTTATATTACCATAGGTCTTAGGTTTATATTACCATAGGTCTTTGGTTTATATTACCATAGGTCTTAGGTTTATATTACCATTGGTCTTAGGTTTATATTACCATAGGTCTTAGGTTCATATTACCATTGATCTTATGTTTATATTACCATAGGTCTTAGGTTCATATTACCATTGATCTTAGGTTTATATTACCATAGGTCTTAGGTTTATATTACCATAAGTCTTAGGTTTATATTACCATATGTCTTAGGTTTATATTACCATATGTCTTAGGTTTATATTACCATAGGTCTTGTTTGTCTTGCCTGCTTGCACATAATAAATGAAATGTTGGTATAAATATTACCATAGGTCTAATGTTTATATGCTGATATGCTAGGACTTCCTGTCTTGGCTGCCTTGCCTACTTAAGCACAAAGCATGTTTCATTGTTGCAAACAGTGTTAAAGTTTTGTGTTAAAATTTTTAAGGTCACATATCTTCAACATTAGTTGTTGTATTCAACTGAAACTTTAAGATAATGTTAGTGTAGGTCTTAAGTTTATATGCTGATATGTGAGGAGTTCCTGACTTTCCACTCTTGTCATTTTTAGCATTATAGTCAACAATATTACAGTTTTGTGTGAAAGTGTTTGAAATCAGATACAGGGTTTATACTGACAAGAATATGGATGCAGGTGGAACACTATATGACAAGCATATGGATGCATGTGGAACACTATGTGACGAGCATACAGATGCAGGTGGAACACTATGTGACAAGCATACAGATGCAGGTGGAACACTATGTGACAAGCATACAGATGCAGGTGGAACACTGTGATAAGCATATGGATGCAGGTGGAACATTATGTGACAAGCATATGGATGCAGATGGAACATTATGTGACAAGCATACGGATGAAGGTGGAATTAAACTGTAAAATCTGTTACGGTTGACTATCATAAAAACCTGAAAACATGTTGGCTTTTGGGGCTGCATTAGTTGAGTTGGTAGAGCATCAAAACTCATAAGCCAAAGGTTGCAGGTTCAGTACCTGCCTAGGTCAGCCTGGCTTGTCTGCCTCATTGCATCCTTGGGAAAGACGTCACATTAGCTGACTTCGGCTGATCCAGTCGTAGAATTCCAACCTGCACCCTTTTCGGTCCAGCATAATGACCACTGAACCACTGTGGCTCCTTGACCCTAGATGGGCTCATATTAGTGCAAAAAATAAATACTGTATATACTCGTGTATAGGCCCTTACCAACTGGAAACTGCATAGACCCAGATCTGCCATTGCATAATGCGCCAGCAGATCTGAGTGTATGCACTTTGTAAGGACTAATCAGTAGAACAAACAACATAGACCCTGATCTGCCAGCGCATTATGCGACGGGAGATCAGGGTCTATGTTGTTTGCATTTGGACCTGACTTATATTCGAGTATATACGGTATGCACAGACTTTCAAAAATTATTACTTCATTTAAAATATAAATTATTTAATTATCTGCCTCCTTATCGTTCAAAGACTTTGGTCTATTCATTTCTGAATTTAATTTTGCAAATAAAAAAAAAGAGAAACTTCAAGGTAAACTACAGCTGTTTAAATCTTTGGAAGTTGACTTGTTTTATTGTGGGGCATGACAGATCCGAGCTGACTCAATAATGGTGATTTAATATGTTTGCAGTTTGTCTTTTGTTTAAGTGTTGAAGTAAATCAGATTCAAAAGTTTTAGGTCGATACGCCAAGCAGAAAGAGCTAGTCTTGATTGAAGACAGAGCTTGATCACACCATAACATTTTTTGATGAGAAGCTTGCAGCTGGTTTTTGGTTTTGTATTTTTGCCACACCATATCTGTGGAGGGAGCATATAGTGTTATCCATGTCTCATCTGTTCTTTAAAAAGACCTAGTTCAAGTTTGTATTTTATTGTTTTGCAAAAAAATGTAACAGGGTTATATTCCCTGTTTGACTTTGATCTTTGATATTCAGCAGCATTATATAGGCAGGGGGATTCATGTTGTGTGGATACATTACTAGTTTGACCTGGGGTTTCAGTTTTTTTCCCATTTTGATAGGACCAATTTGATAGGACCAACAAGCAATTTTTTTCCTGTGTAAAGATCATTTGTAGCCAGAAAATGACATGTGCTCATTGTTCATATTGCAGTTTCTTCATGTGACCCACATATAATCAAGGACAAATGTTCTTCATTTGGTTTCCTTGACATTGAATGCACAGAGATTTGCAATTATACACCATTACACACTATGCAGATGTAAATAGTCTGCTGTAAATACAATATTTACCTATGTGGAATTCATTCCCACAGTAGCAGATGTGGTGATGTATAATGTGATCAGGGTTTATGTGGCTTATTCTATTTAAATTGAACACCACAGACCCTGATCTGGCATTGTAGTATGGGATATCATATTTGGGTCTATGCTGTGAATGTATACTATATATACAGGCACATACACACACATATACACACACACACACACACATACACACACACACACACATATATATATATATATATATATATATATATATATATATATATATATATATATATATATATATATATATATATATATATATATATATATATATATATATATATATATATATATATCATCCTAAGTGAGATATTTATCTCTGTTTTTAAATGGGACAGTGATAAATATGGGTACATTCTCCATTTACTTGACCTGACCTACACCTACTGACCTACTCCAGATAAAAGCATGAATCTTATGTCATGTGATGGCAGAGGATGGCAAGATTAGGCTGATTTACAACTTACTAAAGGTAACAGTTGTCATGTGAATTTATCATTGTGTTGTATCATTTTTTTTTGTACAAATAGCTGAGATAGTTAAACTAACTGAAATGAAACACAACATATTTTAAGACTTGGGTTTCCCCTCCTCTCATTCTCAAAGGATAAATAATTTATCACAAACCTTGTGAAATATCAGAAAATGAGTATTGTCAAGTATAGTTTTTCATAAGCACACATTTTTGCAGAATTTGTGTTTTTTATTATGTATTTGGAAAGAAATATTACTTTAGATCTGTTTGATCTCAGTAAAAGTAATTAAGACAAGGTGTATTATTTTGTGGTTAATGTCACCTATCCATCTCTCTATCCATCCTTGATGAACTTGGTATCATTGTGATTCCGCAAATACTACAATACATACCTTCAGCAATCTTGGCAGGACGGTTGCCCTATATGATACAAAGTACCTTACTGATTTGGGAGGATCTAAAGGTCAAAGCTCAAGGTCACTGTGACCCACCAAAGCAAAATGGTTTCTGTGCGATAACTTGAGTACTGGTTCACTTATCCTCACCAAGCTTTGCTGATGCCTTGTTCTGTAGAGTGCAATGAGCCTTATTGAAATATGGTTTCAAAAGGTAAAAAGTCAAGATCACCAGACCATGGGGCCACCCCGCCAGAGTTCTGCTTCATATACCCTAAACTTACTTTTCAGATATATTATTCTTTAAGATTTAAGAATCATATTGATTTTAGGGTACAAAGGTCAAAGGTTAAGTTCATTGTGGACCAAGAAAGGAGATTGTTTCTGCACAATAACTTGATTTCTATTGAACCTATCTTGACCACATCTCATAATGTTATCCTGGGGAAAAACAGAAAAGTCACATGCTTTGGCACCTAAAGGTCAATGGTCGTGGTCACTGTAATAAAAAAAGGGGAAGTAGATTTTGTATGTGCCCACTATAAGGCTGAGTGTATGGTGTTATGATGTCTGTCTGTTCATCCATCTCTCTGTTGCCAATTTCATTTATGCACAATAAATCGAGTTGTCTCCATCTACAGGTACCAAATTTTGTTAATGGCTTGCACTTTGGGTAAGGAAGAATTCTATCAATTTTGTGCTCAAAGTCTCAAAGGTCAAGGTCACTGATCAAAACAAGAAAAGAAGAAAAATTGTTTCTACACAATAACTCAAGTTCTTCACAATCTACAGTAACCCAACATTGTGGATGGGTTGCACTTAGGGTAAGGAAGAATCCTATAAATTTTGAGGTCAAAGGGCAATGTCACTGTGACTGAAAGAAGAAAAATGGTTTCTGAAACATTACCTCAAGTGCTCCATCATCTACAAATGCCATCCTTTGTTGATGGCTTGCACTTAGGCTAAGGAAGAACCCTTTTGAATTTGGGCTCAAAAGGTCAAAGGTCAAGGTCACTCTGACTAAAAGCAGAAAAATGGTTTCCACACAATAAAATGAGTTCATCATCATCATCAACAGTTACCAAACTTTATGGATGGCTTGCTGTTGGTGTGGAAGGAACCCATTTGATTTTGTTGTCAAAAGATCAACGGTCATAATCACTGTGACTGAAAGAATAAAAATGGTGTTTGCACAATAACTTCAGTTTTACATCACATATCTCAACCAAACTTTGTGGATGGCTTGCACTTATGGCAAGGAAGAAACCTGTTGATTTTGGAGTATAAAAATCAAAGGTCAAGGTCACCATGAATGAAAGCAGAAAAATGGTTTATAAACAATAACACGGGTTATCCATCATAGATCTGAAATAAACTTTATGGATGGCTTACTCTTAGGGTAAGGAAGAAGTCTATGGATTTTGGGGTCAAAAGGTCACAGTTCACTATACCTCAAAGAAGAAAAATGGTTTTTGCACAGAAATTTCAGTCATCTGCATACATGTAAATGACTTATTATACATTGGGTGGTCATATAATATGCTGTTTAATGGCAGTCTTGTTGATCTTGTGAACAGATAAGAAATTTGACTACCCTATGAGAATTTAAAGGCATTCATTAGTACCCAGTCTATCAGATGTTTAGCTTGCAGATATCTATTTTTATGTGGGCCAGTGTATGACTTACTATTGGTAGAGGATGCATACATTTCTTATGGAAAAGAAAAATCTTATGAATAAAATAATAAAAACACATTTTAGATTAAATTACAGCTCATGATTGTGGTACCAAAATATCATATGCACATACAATGATATTTTATACTTTGACATGTGAGAACTGCCATTTCAATATGAGTTACCATTGACCACACTAATGAATTATATTGCCTAATTAATATGCATGGTCCACCTTAGATCCCCAGAAACTGTTGTTTAAATTTAAGCTTTTGGAGATGAGATAAATTAATTTCTTAAGAAGTGGGGTTTGAGGTCATGTAGGTCAAATTGATATTTTATCTGTTCTTTTTCGTGATTTATTTTTTTCACCAAAAAACAAGCATTGTAGCAAATGAAATGACCTGATTACAGGCGAGTAATTCCAACTTGCTTAGGCAAGAAATGCAGTTTCATCAGGACTTAACATGACGGTAAGGAGAGGAAATAATGTGATGTGCTGGATTCTGAAGTACACTGGGTACTGGCAAATAGAGTACCAGAATATCACCAAAAATATTCCTTTAGTGTTGAAGATGTACTATAAATAAAGAAGGGCATTAAGTCTTGATTAATTGTTCAGTTAAAAGAAGGGAGTACATGTATATAAAAAAAAACATATTTGGGAAGCAACTTGTTCAAGATAAATATCGTACAGAGATGCAGCCAATTTAATTTACTTAAATTTTCATACATTGATTGATACATAAAGGTGTTGTTGACTTTGAACCCTACAATATTTTTTATCAACCTGCTATATTGCATGCTCTAATTTCAAGTGCGACTGAATGTTGATGAACAGAAAGGCTGATTTTATGAGCAATGGGACTGTTCAGAATTTGGACTTTATCATTACCTTGTGAGTGGAAGATTGAATTTCAGGTGATTTAGCTGAATTTTAAGTTGTCCCCTAATGAACTAATTCAATGTTGCCTAATATGCATTTCTACAAAATGGTCTTAGATTCACTAGGTAACAAACGAATATTCGAGTACCAATTTTTTACTTGACTATTTCCTAAAAAGTATTCTGATTCAAATGTTTGGTTATTTGTTTTAATAGCAGCAATAACTTACCTGTTGCTATTGCGTAGCTTTACTTTTTCGTGCCAGAAAACCAACGTCTGTTTGATGTGAATACATCCTCCCACACAGTGGAGAATTGACAGTATGACACAATCCACTCATGCCGGTCATCTTTTTCAAGGATGCCATGCTGTATGGACATTATGCCTAGATCGTCACCTGAAAAAATTTGCTTGTAGCGAGTGTTTACTGAATTAGGGGTCTCACATTTACAGTTAATTCGAATCTCTGTGTTACATTATCCATTCCGTAATTTAATTTCTATGCTGGTAACCATTTCCCCCTTTTAGAATTCAGTTCTTTAAGGTACCTACTAGGTTACCTCATGTATCCCACCCTTTATGGGTTTGGGTACACTCACCTACTTTTCAATATATAACTAAGGTACGGGTAAAAGGAATAACAACAGGCCCTGCCTAACATAGAGGACAGTGTATTCCTCTCTCCATCTAAAAAATAGATTGACATAACCACCAATAAAGTTGTTGAATATTTTTTTTCTTTCCGTCAACACCTTTTTTAATAATTGTCCGTGCTCTTGTTTTGCATTGCTATTGCATGTATGTCTGCATTTTTCCTCAATTAAAAAGGTTCACCAGTGAGAAACATCTTACTTTACTAAAGGAAAAAGACAGGTAAATTCTAGTGAGGTCATTCAATTGTTTACCTTGGGCATACACAGGGGTGTACATAGTACGCACTGCTTACAACCCGGTGAGTTTATGCTGACATTAATATTGTCATTATTTCGTTTTTCAGAATAATGTCAGGACAGTCTGTGGGTCACTCTCGGATTATTACTCAGTGGTCTCACGGTACAGGGATAGGGTAAGGACCGAGTTCCCCCCTCTACTGTCCCATCTTGAGCAGGATTGGGAGTCTGCCCACCGGGCTCAGACTAGGGAAGGGGATCGGGTCAGTGTCCCCCTCTTCCTTATTATCTCAGCAGATCCTTACGGGATGTAAAGCCCTACACCTCAGGGTCCTTGGTCCTTTATGCCCCCATGGGTTACTGGACCCAGCCCCCACAGTAGAGTTGATGCTGTGGCTCATGTCCTGCCAGCACCTTCTCAGCAGATGGCATCAATCCAGAAGGCAAGAGGCGTCACATCATCTAGGGCAGACAAGCAGTCTTGTCTCCCCTCTGCAGCTCATAATACAACAGCCCCTACTCACAATGCCAAACACTGGGCCATGCCGCAGAGTACTCCTATGCCCCCTCCGCAACAAAGGGACATAGTGATGCCCAGCCAGTTCGGAGTATGCTAGACTATGATGATGATGCCCTCTCTATCCTCATCGACTCCAATGAGTTCATCATAGAAACAGCTCGACTGACGCCACCTATCAGGCCCACACATTCCTCTCAGTTGGATGAGGAGGAGGAGATCTGGTCCTTTGATAAGGCAGTAAACTTTCTGCACATTCGCCGTGATGGTTGACTGGTTGGCCTAGAATAGAATGAAGGTTCCAGATCATCTACACTGGCCAAAAGATGCAAGACAGTTGTAAATCTTTCTCTATTGGGGCAATCAGATTGACTGTGATGTCACTGTCCAGCTGTTTGGAGTTGACATGGATTTCCTTATGAAATTTTATGAGCATATAAAGTGAAAGATGTAGGAAAGCTTCAAGACATCTAAATGTATTTAAGCCCATTGGTAGGTATCTACTTTACATGATAAATGAGTTATCTTTAACTCTTTTATCCTTTCTATCTTTAACTACTGTCCTTTAACAGTTCATGTTTGAGACTGAGGACTAGAGCGTGTAGCCATGTTGCGCTTTTCTCTTTATGTCTTCATTTTTTTTCTTCAGATGACATAAGCAAACTCTATGATGACAGGTGTTGCACTCTGGACTTGTACTATGTCAAACTATGATGAATAGAAGGTGAAATGTGGGGGGGGGGGGTGGTTTGGGGGGGGTAAAACTAATTTTAATTCTGCAATACTTACCCATCGCTATTGCATAGCTTTACTTTTTCATGCCGAAAAACCACCAGCCATTTGATGTGAATACATCCTCCCCCAGAGTGGAGAATTGTCACTATGACACAATCCACTCATGCACCTTGCATGTGCCCAAAACCATCTGGTGCACAGTCCAAGAAGATCCTTTCCATTCTGAAAAAGATCTCAGGGATGCAATCTCAACCAGACCTCTCACTTCTTCCTCATTCCTCCACAATTAAGGAAATCTCTCAGAGCTTCTCTGCAGGTCAAAACATCTCTGTGCAATGTTGAGGGTTGTCTGTCCCTCCCTTGACGTTGAGACCCTGGTCTCTACCGCCAGTTACCGGGTACATTCCCCGAAGTGGACTACTAAACCTCCCCAGCTGGCCAAACCATGGCTTCACTCTCCTGCTATACCACATTTAACGTGGGTAATTTTTTCATGTATAGAATATAGAATAGTTTGATATGCATAGTTGTACATTGTTGCCTGTTTGACAAAGTAAACTATTTAATTTATAAAGATATTACATAGTAAAGGCACAGGAACAGATCATTGGGAAACTCCTTTTATTATATCTAACATTTGCTCTGAAAGGTACCAAGTTTTATCTGTTGCTTTCGGTGTAACAGGTAGTTTGAAATTAGATTACATACTTCATTACTTATACCATAAGCTTCCAACTTTTGAATTTAAAGCTCATGGGCAGGCAATCAAAGGCCTTGGATAGATCCATTAATATTGCCGCTGTGCACTTGCTTTCTTCAAGAGCATGGTAGATGAAGTAAAGTAGTGTGAGACCCATATCCTGGTCAAAAAGCAGATAAATACGAATGGAAGATTTTTTTCAAAATGTTCACTCAGTTGAGATGCAATTTCTTTTTCACATATTTTTTAAATGCTTATAGGTCTATAATTTTCTTTAGATAAAGGGTCTTTTTCCTTATATAAGGAGTGACCTGTGCTTCCATGAGACAGTTAGGAAAACCTCTTGTAAGAAAGTAGTATTTTTTTTCTTCTTGGCTATGAGTCGAGACAATGCAGGTTCACCATATTTTACCAATTTTACAGGAATATTGTGTACTTAAGTCACTTTTTTAGAATTTACACTAAGAATAGATTTTCTTACAGATTCTATGGACATACTGTATGATTAAATGAAAATTCCAGAAGATCTTGGTTGTTTGCTTAAATTGCTTCTATGCTAGGATGGAGCACATTAGAATCCAAATCAATCCCATCTATGAGCATACATCATACAAAAATAACACTGGTACTGTACTTTAGAAAAGTACAGGAGAGGACATTAGTGAATTCCATGAAACGGAGTTATTATTGTGTTTCCCATTCATGAAATCAATCCAAAAGTAAAGATTTTTGTTTTCTTTCATGCTTATATATCATACAAATTTGAAGGTGTGTGCTAAGAATGAACCAATAGGAAATTCTATTGATACTTTGTCTCGCCTGCATTGCTGGTACAGAATCCAACAACATAGCATAGCCAGCTTAATAGCAGCAATACATTATCCCATCACTATTATATAGCTTATTACTTTTTGTGTCGAAAAATCTCGTCCGTTCGATGTGAAAACATTCTCCCACTTAAAGTGGAGAATTTGTCAACAAGCCACGTCACACCCGTGCACCTCTCTGCGCCTGCGCGAACATTCATCTTTTTCATGGACGCCATGGCTAATGGTTGTGTCGTAACGAACGTAACCTGAGGAAAATTGTCTGCTGCGGTTTGCAATTACATTTCGGTCCTCCCTTCACCTAAATTCATCTGGGTTACATTTGTCCGTCTCGTCTATATGTGTCTTATGCTGCCCTACGTCAATGTTTGTTCTAGGAAGAGACTATCTAGATTGCCACGTGTACCCTGTCCTTAGAGGGGTTAGGGTACACCACATATTTTTTCTTTTCAGATACAAATTAGCTCACGGTAAGTCTTCTGTGTTCATTACAACGTGACATAGAACAACCGAGGTAGCAATAGCAGGCGCATAATTTTACCAAATTAATAATTCATTTATTGTTATTGTTTTGCTAATTCATCAATTGTATCTTTATTAACTACGCATGACGCGTCACATGCTTTCCTTGTACTTTCTTGCGAACAATAAAGTTTGTCTAGAGAACTAGCTCCTAATCCTTGTTAGGAAGAACATGTATATGTATGTTGTTTACCTTTAGTCAAATTCCACTGTGGTACATATAGCCCGCAAAAGTATATGCAAACAGAGCCAAGTGAACTGGTATGCATAGAGTACGCGACATATATTAAAAAGGTGAGTTTTCCACGTGTGGAAATTAAAGGTGAGTTTTACAAATTTTATTATTGCATTATATTTCATTAACATTTATTTCAGAATAGAACAATGTCAGCAAAACAGTCTGTAGGAAAGTGTGGCCATAAGAAAGCCCCGTGGGATACACACCCAGACTGTCTTACATATTCCAAGTGTAAGCGGAAGAATCGCTGCAGCTTCTGCACTAATTGGACCAATGAAACCTGGAATCTTGCTGATTCCAGGAGTACATATAGAGGGCGGAAAAAGATAGTTAAATCCCCCTCATCATCTGAATTTTCTGACTTTTTTATTGCAGGCACTCAGACAAAGGGAACGTACTGTAAGAAGACCACTATAGTTCAGAAGAACATTCCGGGGCCCCAGGAGCCTATGCCAACCCCCCCGGACATGGTTGAGGTCCCACCTGTAGGAGGCAGTGAACGTTCCAAGAGTAGATCGCCTCTCCCGTGAAGGGAGAAGACGAACAGGAACAGTAGCGTGTTGCTTCCTTCCACCAGGAAGGAAGTGCACCACTCGTCTCAAGGTAGCGTGTCACACCCTCCAGAGTGGGAGGTGTTGCACCGCACCAAACACTCCCAGAGTAGCGTGTTGCACCCTCTCGAAAGGGAGGTGCTGCACCGCACCTTGGGTAGTGATGAAGACAAACTGACATCTGAGATGTCTTCTGACCGGTGACCGGTCCGGTCACCGGTCAATGTCGGGTCACTGGTCACCGGTCTTTGGTTGATAACCGGTCACCGGTCACATCGTCCCGGTGACCGGTCATTCTTTACCGGTCACCGGTCATAAGCCACCGGTCATCTCGTACCGGTCACCGACTTTACACTGATCATCAATCAGAGGCCTCGTGGTACGGAAGGGCCCAGACCAGGGAAGGGGATCGGATCAGCATTCCCCCTTTCCCTATTATACCAATGTATCCGTACGGGATGTGGGGACCAACATCTCATAATAATTGGTCCCTTATGCCCCCTTGGGCTACTGGATCCTGGACTCAGAGTAGAGACGATGCTGCGGCTCGTGTCCCGCCATCGCCTCCTCACCAGGTGGCATCCACTTGTAGAACTCGATGCATAGCATCATCCACGAAAGACAAGCGGTCTCGTCTTTCTCCTAGAACGTCTAGAACACATAGAGCCCCAACTCATCATGACAAACAAGTATGGGAAATGGCACATAGTGCACCTCTGTTACTATCTCCAAAGGACATTGTGATGCCCGGCCACTCTCCTTCTCGGAGTGTTCTAGATGATGATGCGGTATCTATCCTCGTCGACTCCAACGAGTTCGAACTAGAAGCAGCTAGACCCACCAGCTCCTCTCAGGCAGAGGAAGCGGAAGAGATCTGGTCTTTTGATAAGGCATAAGACGAAGTTTACCGCCTACTACCTGCGGATTTGTGCCCGAAGCCGTCTGGTACACAGTCCAAGAAGATCCTCTCCATTTTGGAAAAGATCTCCGGGACTCAACCACAATCAGATCTCCTGCTCCTTCCACATTCCTCAACAATTGAGGAAATATCTCAGAGGCTCTCCTCAGGCCAAGACGTTGCTAGATGGTGTAGAGGGTGGGCTGTCCCTGACTCTACTTTAAGACCTATGGTCTCTGCCTCTAGTTACCGGTACATTCCCCGAAGTGGCCCATTAAGCCTCCTCAATTGGATGTAGATGCATCTCAAGTGGGTTTGACAACTGGAGCCTGGGCACGCCTTCCTATTAAGACGATCGAGGCCATTGAGCAGAAAATCCGCCTTCTGGTCACCATAGCTTCTCATGCGGACCTCTTCTCAGCTACTTTGTTTAGTATGCTGAGGTAGGCCTATCTGAATCCAGCCACATTACAGCATGTGCTGGAAGCTGTTGCCAAGACATCTCGGCATTCGCTTTCTATTGCAATGGCCCTATCAGCGGAACTCCTACACATCCGTCGCGATGTTGCACTGGATTCCTCGAGGGTCTTACTTAGCCATAGTAAAGACCTTCTAAGGGCTGCTCCGTTGGAAGCTGAGAGCCTCTTCGGAGGTCTCATCCCCACTGTGACGATGGGTGGGTCCTTTCTCTTGTAAGCGAGGGTTACCATATTCAGTTTCGGGAACAACCTCCACTATCAAGGACCCCCATATTCTTTCATCAGACCAATCTGGTGAAATTAAGGGAAGAGGTAAATACCCTTTTACAAAAAGGGGCAGTCGAGAGGGTCCTGAACGATCAATCTCCCGCATTCTACTCCCGAATCTTCCTGGTCACCAAGAAAAGTGGGAAATTTCGCCTCATTATCGATCTCACCCCCTTAAACCGTTTTCTTTTGGAAGAACATTTCAAGATGGAGACCACCTCTTCAATCCGAAATGCGATGCGTCCATCGGATTGGGCGGTCTCCATCGACTTTCAGGATGCCTATTTACACATCCCGATTTTTCCACCTCATCGGAAATATCTCCGGTTTTGCTTGGGCCAGGAAGTCTTTCAGTTCCGGGTTCTGAATCGCCTCCGCACCCAGAGTTTTCACCTGAGTTATGGGAGTAATAGCGTCCTATCTACGAGTACTGGGAACCCCGATTCTCCAATACTTCGACGACTGGTTAATCCACAACGTTCAGGTTCAATCCCTCCATCAGGATCTGTTCCGTTGTTGGTCCACAGTAACTCGGTTGGGTCTCTTACCCAACCTCAAGAAGTCAGAATTGACTCCATCCCAGGACTTCGTTTATGTAGGGATCAATTTCCTCACAAACCTGAACTTAGTCCGGGTACCCGGGGAGCATATAGATCGAATCCTGGCACTTTTAGAGACACTACGAGTAAAAACCGTGTTGTCTGCTCACCTTTACCTATCCCTACTGGGAACCTTGAACACCGCTGCAGATCTGGTTCCCTTAGGACGGCTCCATATGCGCCCTCTACAGTTTCTCCTTCTCGCAAGGTGGAAACCACACAAGAATTCTCTATCAGCTCTGGTTCCTCTAGGACCAGACTTCCATCATCATCTGCGATGGTGGATGAATCGAGACATATTTCTAACTTGGGTCCCCATGCACGCACCCGATCCCCATTCCTACCTGTTCGCCAACACGTCAGATTCCGGTTGGGGTGCTCATCTAGAGCCGGAGGGCATAACTCTTCAGGGCCATTGGACCCTGCACGAGTCGTCCCTCCACATAAACAACCTAGAAATGAAAGCTGTCTTTCTAGCGTTACAAGGGTGCGTCAACAGAGTATGGGGTCGATGTGTCATGGTCTCCTCCGACAACATGTCCGTCGTAGCGTATCTCCGACGTCAAGGAGGCACACATGCCCCTTCTCTTTGCGTGGAGGTCTGGAACCTCCTCCACTGGGCCACCTCGGAGAATATTTCCCTCCGAGTTCGCGACATTCCAGGGAAAAAGAACATCTTAGCGGACAGTCTGTCCAGGTCAAGCAAATCAGTTCTCACAGAATGGACTCTTCACCGCGAAGTGACAGAGTCCCTTTTCTCAAAATGGGGATGGCCCCTCGTGGACTTGTTTGCGACCAGGCTCAACAACAGACTTCCCTTTTACATCTCTCCAGTCCCGGACCAGAGAGCTTGGAAAGTGGACGCATTCAGCTTCCAGTGGGATCGTCTGTTCGCATACGCCTTCCCACTGTTCCAGTTGCTACCCCAAGTTCTGCAAAAAGTAAGAACTTCCACTGCCAGGATCATTCTCATAGCCCCATTATGGCCCCAACGATCGTGGTTCAACGATCTTCTAGATCTATTGATAGATCAACCCAGGTCTCTTTCTCACAGGAGGGATCTTCTGTCGCAACACAGGGGTTCCCTCCTACACAACAGCCCACACATTCTCTACCTTCACGCTTGGTTCATCTCAAGCGATCTATCCGCCAGAACAAGTTTTCTGGCCGGGTTGCCAGTTGCATCATTCAGGCCAGGAGAGCTTCTACATCCAAGGTCTATGATGCCAGGTGGAGAATCTTCTGTGATTGATGCAGTAGGAAACGTGTTGATCCCAGCTGTTCCTCTATAACTGCCATTGCTGATTTCCTTTTGTTCCTTTTCGAGAACAAAAGATGTTCAGTATGAACTATCAAGGGCTATAGAGCCGCCATCTCTAACACACTTAAATTCTCTCATGGCTCAGAAATTGGTTCAGATCCGCACCTTGCCGATCTCATTAAGTATTTTGAGCTACAGAGACCTGTCACCCGCTCTCTGACGCCTAGATGGAATCTATCATGTGTTTTATGGTCCTTAACAAAAACTCCCTATGAACCATTGAGTGAGGCATCCTTTCAGGACCTCACACTCAAGACTGTGTTTTTACTCGCTTTGGCGTCTGCGAGAAGACGTAGCGAGATTCATGCATTGTCTGTTGACACTGGCTGCCTCCGTTTTAATGGCAATTTTGAATCCGTTTCCCTCCTTTGTCAGCCAGGATTTTTAGCCAAAAATCAGTTACCTGCTGTAGCTCCATCACCTATAGAGATCCCCAGTCTCAGTCGAATCTGTGCTGGAGATGATCAAGATAGGCTTTTATGCCCAGTTAGGGCACTGCGTTTCTATCTAAATGCTTCAAAAGGGAAAAGAAAGGGCAGGAAACATCTTTTCCTTCCGCTTAAGGGCTCCGTTGATATTTCGGCCTCCACTATTTCAAGGTGGATTGTCACCGCAATTAAAAGAGCTTACCAGTCCCTTACTGATAGAGACCTCTCCTTTATGAAACTAAAAGCCCATGAGGTTCAAGCCGTCGCTGCCTCATGGGCCTATCTAAATCACTCTTCCTTAGAGGACGTCATGAAGGCAGCTTTTTGGCGATCCCATACTACCTTTTCGTCCTTCTACCTCCACTCATTAGCACATCAAAGCGCAGGCATTTTTTCTCTGTGACCCATAGTTGCGGCACAACATGTGGCCCAGAAGGACTCCAGCAAATAGTAAAGTGGATCTCTCCCTCAAATGGTGAGTAATTTCCATTTTTTCTCTGTTTTTGATCAGTTTAACATCAGCCTACCCACCTAACTGACCAATTCAGCTATATAATAGTGATGGAATAATGTATTGCTGCTATTAAAATGTAGTTTTTTGGGGGGGGGGGGGGGTAAAACTAATTTTAATTATGCAATACTTACCCATCACTATTATCAAATGCCCTCCTCCCACCCCGCTCTGATGTCCTGGCGTAATTTCGTCTATGAAAAAGATGAATGTTCGTGCAGGCGCAGAGAGGTGCACGGGTGTGACGTGGCTTGTTGACAAATTCTCCACTTTAAGTGGGAGAATGTTTTCACATTGAACATACGAGATTTTTCGACACGAAAAAGTAATAAGCTATATAATAGTGATGGGTAAGTATTGCATAATTAAAATTAGTTTTACCCCCCAAAAAACTACATTTTAGGAAGAAAAGAAGGTAATTGCAACCACTATTTACTTTTTATGGGTGCTAACATAAGTGATAAAGGTGAATGCACTCATCAGATTTCATGACTGTACATGAATATATATATACCCTATATATATATATATATATATGAAGTATAGGAAACTAAGCTACCTGTAAATGCAACAAATTATAATGTGAAATGGAGCATGAAAATTAAAGGCATGTTATTTGTGCCTAAAGTCTGTGCTGATTTCAAATGTGAACACACCCATCAAATTTCATGACTTATACAAAAGTGTCTGTGCTCACTTGACATTGACAAATAGGTCACTGTGATCTGCTTTTGACTATAGTTGGTAGTATCCTTCAAGATGAATGTGTTTTTTAGCGAAAATTCTTTTTTATTCACTGATTGCCTGCTGATTTTAGCAGCTAACATTCATAATGAAAATTTCCACAAATAATTATTGAGATTGGTACAGTCGGACTTTTGTCTGATGTCTCTGCCCAGGCACTATAAAATACATGTCTGCCTTGAGAAGGATTCCAGGGAGAAGATAAGATCAATTATTTGAAGCCAGTTATTGTTATTTTCTTTTTAGATGATGCATTTTGCTTTAAAACTGCTGTTGTGCACAATTCTGTTGATCACCCCACTCCACCCACATGTACAGTAAGTGGAAGGAGAACAATCAGCCTTCTTATTATCAACTGACCACTGGCAAAATTATCAACTACTTTTCCAACTGAGCCGTCAGTTTTTTCTGGTATATGAAAAATCGTTTCTGCAGTTGCACAGTGTTTAATGGCAACCTACTTTTCCTTTACAGCCTGCTGCTATAAAAGATAATGAGAAGACTGGATATGATATCAAAGTTTCAGTCTGCCCAAACTGTATCTGCAGAGAGAATTTGCAGATATCAGTCTGGGGAAAATAGAGCAAAAACTTCAATCCCTTGACTGGTCCCCTGTTACTTGAGACAGGTCAGTAGCGTTTCCTGAAGCAATATTTGTCCACAATACACATCTAAATATAGACTGTTCTTGAGAAGTGGGAGGGCAGGAATATCCTGAGTATGCTAAATTATTAAACAAGACTGGGAATGTGTGAATGTCTAGACAACAAAGTGACATCTTGTGCTTCATCACAGTGATGTGATCTGCTTGGCTGTGATGTGTCATTGTGATCCATACAAATTGCAATTATACCCATGTGATCAAACTGACCAATCAGTTTGGCCATGTTGGCACCACCATATTGACTAAGCAAAAGTTGGACAGGGTAGTGATATATTGTTCCTCCTTATGAATTGTTTATATCAAGCGGATACACTTTGGTTCCATCCCTTGAGCAAGTTTTGACATCAACAGCGTTATGACATCATCATATGCATGATGTCAGAAATGACATTTAACCAGCAGCTAAACTGATCTTAGAGAATTCTTGCTGACTTATATAAATTATTCAAGTTGTGAGCCACCGTTGCTCAGTTGGTTTAGCATTGGACTTGTAATCCAAGGGTTGTAGGTGTGATAGGCGCCCATGCCAGCCTGGTTCAGCAGCCTCAGTGTGTCCTTGGGAAAGGCACTTAACTCCCATTTCCTTAGCATGATATAGCCAATAATATGGTAAAGTACTGTTAATAACAAACCAACCAACATTATTAAATATATTTTATCTTAGTCAACGCTCACAGCACTATCTAGTGCCCCCATAATATGGGGTGCCTCGTTTTAGTTTCACTTTGTTTTTATATGCCTGCCATTATGTTATGTTGTTCATCCATCTGTCTATCCATTACCAGTTTTGTTTCTGCACAATAGCTTGAGTTGCCCAATATCTGCAGTTACTAAATTTCTTGGGTGGCTTGCAGTTGGGATAAGGAGGAATGCTAGTAATTTTCAGGTCAAAAGGTCATGGTCACTGTGACTGAGAGAAGAAAAATGGTTTCCATGCATTCCACATTCTACAGGGACCAAACTTTGTGGATAACTTGCACTTGGATAAGGAAGAACTCAATTTATTTCGGGGTGAAAATTTAAAAGGTCAAAGTTCAGGGTCACTCTGACTGCAAGAAGAAAAATGGTTTCTACACAATATCTTCAGTTCTCCACCATCTACATCAGGCATGTGCAACTTAGTCCAGGGCACAGGCCAGATAGTGATTTTTAAATGTACCCGTATTATGTAAATGTAACTGGATAAAACCACGTTGCAGGCCAGATGTGGTCAGCAGGCCATAGGTTGCACATGCCTGATCTACATTTACCAAACTTTGTCTATGGCTTGCACTTGGGATAAGGAAGAATCCTATCGATGTTGGAGTTAAAAGGACAATGATCGAGGTAATTGTGACTGAAAAAATAAAAATGGTTTCCACACAATTACATTTGTTCTGTATCATATACCTCTACCAAACTGTAGATGCTTGCGCTTAATGTTAGGAAGAATCCTATTGATTTCATGGTCAAAATGTCTAAGGATAAGGTCACTTATAATGAAAGAAGAGAAGTAGTTTCTGCAAAAAAATTTCAGTTATCTACATAGAGAACTATTAAACACAGGGCAGGCGTATAATGTGTTGTTCATGATTCTCTTGTTTCCTCTGGCCCAGGTTTGGATTTCCATTGCATAGCATAGAAAAATTGAAGTGGGCCAGGTGACCCAGGCTATTGATGTCATTGATAAAAATAGATACTTGTCATGTACACTGTTCTCAGTATATTGGGTGAGGCGATGTAGCTCAGTTGGTAGAGAATCAGACTCATAATCCAAGGGTTGTGGGTTCAATACACACCCAGGCCAGCCTGGATTGGCTGCCTCAATGTCCTTAGGAAAGGAACTTAGCTCTCATTTCCTTGGCATGATATAGCCAATAATGTGTTACAAGTGCCATTAAAATCAGCAATAACTTCTTATATTGTCTGTGCCAGGTATACTATTCTTCTCTAATATTTGAACTTTATCTTGAGAAAGACAGTCTAATATTGCCTCTGATCCATACCAGAACCTGATATTCAAATCTAGTGAGGAAAATCTAACTTTCATTCAAACAATTTACAATTACGCAGGCTTGTGTCCTGTAATGATAACTTCCTTGTTCATTTATCTCTTTCAAGCTAAGGACAATGTCCCCATGGCATAGATGTATGAAGTTAGCACTGTATTGTCTGATGTTATAACTTTGATATTGCATTCATTGTGACAGACATGACAGTTACAGGAATAAAGTTTTCAGAACTAGCTGGTACAGAAAGAGCAATCTTAAAAGGCCTAGAAGAAACACATAATTCCTTGACATAGCCTGCGTAATTGTAAATTGTTTGAATGAAAGTTAGATTTTCCTCACTAGATTTGAATATCAGGTTCTGGTATGGATCAGAGGCAATGGCTTTGAAATAACACCCCATCTTGTGAAAATTTACCTTGCTTTGCTCTCTGTACCTGCATAGGTTCACAGTGTTTATAGACCATGTTAGACCATGTTTCTACATTGATATCTTATTTTATCGGAAAAAGCCAGAGGAAAAAAAACTTTAAACCAGAAGAGGAAGTTAATCTGGGGGAAAAAAACCAAAACATACAAACAACTTAAGCGTCAAAGGGATTAGTAACCAAAAGATTTGTTGATGAATCCCCAGAACGGAGATAACTTTGTATACTCACTAGCATAGCATTGTCTAAACCAATTCTTTCCTTTGAAAATTGTATCACTTTTTTGCGCTACTGGACATAGACCAGAAGAATTTCGGAGATGGTCCGTCCGTCCACTTGCAAAAGTTCCAGAACTACTTGGAATATTGCCATGAAACTTTGCACACACATTCATCCCATGGTCTAGTTGGTCCTCAATGAAAATGGTGCTGCTCAGGCATCGAATATGGCCACTACAGAAGCCATCTTGAAATTCTTGTTATCACTACTCCTCCTGAATGGAAAGTCATATTAACATGGGGTTTTCCTCAGAAGACTTCTTATGATGTCTAGTTGGCCCTAAATGAAAATGGTGCCAATCTGATGTCCAATATGGCTGCCACAGTGACCATCTTGAAAATGTTGTTATTGCTACTTCTCTTGAATGGATGGTCATATCAGCATTGGGTTTTCATCAAAAGACTTCTTGTGATGTCTAGTTTGTCCTAAATGAAAATGGTGCCGATTTGACTTCCAATATGGTTGCCACAGCAGCCATCTTGAAAACCTTGTTATCACTACTCTTCCATAATGGAAGGTCATATTGACATGAGCTTCTCACCAGAAGACTTCTTATGATGTATATTTGGTCCTAAATAAAAATGGTGCTGATCTGATGTCTGATATGGATGCCACAGTGGCCATCTTGAAAATCTTTTTACCACTACTCCTTCTGAATGGATGGTTGTATTAGCATGGGGCTTTTACTAAATGACTTATGTCTGGCTGGTCCTAAATGAAAATGCTGCTGCTCAGACATCCAGTATGGCCATCACAGTGGTCTTATCTTGAATTCCTGGAAATTTCATTTTGGCCAGTAGAGTGTCAGTCCCTTTGAGGGACTCATTTTATTAGATAAACATTTTTAGTTGATATTGAAAATTTCACACAAATTGGATGAAAAGTAACAAAGTAATACATGCCACCTATTGTGTTTAGCTTGTCTAAGAGGACACATGCTGCAATAATAGTTACAAATCATCGCAGTTTACATTGTAAACATTCAACATGTTATTATTTTGTTACTTTTCATCCAAAGTGTGTGAAATTTTGAACATTAACTGAAAATGTGTATCTGTTCAACATTAACTGAAAATGTGTGTCTGTTCAACATTCATTGAAAATGTGTATCTGTTCAACATTCACTGAAAATGTGTATCTGTTCAACATTCACTGAAAATGTGTATCTGTTCAACATTCACTGAAAATGTGTATCTGTTCAACATTCACTGAAAATGTGTATCTGTTCAACATTCACTGAAAATGTGTATCTGTTCAACATTCACTGAAAATGTGTATCTGTTCAACATTCACTGAAAATGTGTATCTGTTCAACATTCATTGAAAATGTGTGTCTGTTCAACATTCACTGAAAATGTGTATCTGTTCAACATTCATTGAAAATGTGTGTCTGTTCAACATTCATTGAAAATGTGTATCTGTTCAACATTCACTGAAAATGTGTATCTGTTCAACATTCACTGAAAATGTGTATCTGTTCAACATTCACTGAAAATGTGTATCTGTTCAACATTCATTGAAAATGTGTCTGTTCAACATTAACTGAAAATGTGTATCTGTTCAACATTCATTGAAAATGTGTATCTGTTCAACATTCACTGAAAATGTGTATCTGTTCAACATTCACTGAAAATGTGTATCTGTTCAACATTCATTGAAAATGTGTGTCTGTTCAACATTCATTGAAAATGTGTATCTGTTCAACATTCACTGAAAATGTGTATCTGTTCAACATTCACTGAAAATGTGTATCTGTTCAACATTCACTGAAAATGTGTGTCTGTTCAACATTCATTGAAAATGTGTATCTGTTCAACATTCACTGAAAATGTGTATCTGTTCAACATTCACTGAAAATGTGTATCTGTTCAACATTAATTGCAAATGTGCATCTAAGAAAGGGATACAATTTTCAATGGAAAGAATTGGTAACCGTTCAGTGTTACCATAAAAATTTTCAATTATTTTAAATGGAGACTACAGGTGTAAAGCTTTTGATTTAACCTTATCTTGCCTACCAGTAGCTCAAATTGTTCATTATCATTTAGATCTTACTATTTCTGTTTTGGATATTATATAAAAAAAAATACATTTCTAGAAGACACATAAATATAACAAAGTATGTCCTATATGTGAAATATGTTTCAAATAACGACTAAAGCCACAGTAGAAAAACACTGTAAGCAGCATGCACTTTAACATATTTGTATCCTAGGTTCATATTGTGATGAACAGGAAAGCTGTTTAGAAAAAATAAAATAAAACACACACACATGCACATACACATGCATGCACACACACATGCATGCACACACACACGCATGCACAAGGATGCGCACACACACACACATAATTTTTTCTGTCTTTTTTTTTGTAAGTCATTTGGCCAGAGAGAATTTTAGAAATCTGACCTAAAATAGGGGTAGGCAAAAACAAGCATTTCTTTTCTAAATGAATCCAAGGAAGTCTAATTGTGCATGATTTTTGTATTGATACATGTAGTTGGTTAGATGTTTCGAAGAATTTATTTGGGATTGTCTATTTCATCATGTATCGCATAAGAAAAAAATGTGACTTTTTTCCTGCTGTTGGTTCATAATTGGTGCCTTCTGGTCTTTTTTTTATAGATAGAAACTGATTCTAATTTTTTAAAAGCTTAACTCATTGTACCTGCGAGACTATTTTCATTTTCACCTAAAAGGAGACAAAATTTTATTGTTACTTTTGATTGATTCCAAGCGTGTCTGATTAAGAGACTTTCGTATAGACAGATGATTAGCTTTTTTGGCCCATGTATGAGCAGATGCATGAAAAATTGGACCTCTTTTTTATTTTTTTATTTCTTTTGCTTATTGGGCCCATGAATTTTGCCTCCATTTTTCTCCAAATCTCCAACTCACCCTACTTACAGCAAAAGGTTCTTGTGCCTGTGTACTGTTGGGATTGTTCTGATTTAGATATAACGACAGGAAGTCTAAAATCTGGACACAAACTCCGGTTCCCGAATTGGCGATTGTGCCACAAAAAGAGTCGTCTAAAAAGATTTACCCTTTTTTTGCTGTAGTTTTTAATGTGAGTCGAAAGTCTAAATTAACAGGTGTCATTGTAATGCTACATCTTTCCTCTTTTGTCTAATACCACCCACTTCAGTCTGTCATGAATTGTGATGATGCCATAGAGCCCAGAACAAGGGTACTATCTTGTGATCCATAAATGTGGCATTCTTGGATAATGAGTTAATCTATCTGGGTGCAACTTTGACCCAACTGATTTAGCTCTAATGAAAATTTATAATCAAGATCAGAGATTCATACCCAGTACTGGTGCATTGTTTTCTCTGGAAACAAATCTGGTCTAATTTTTATTTTTCCTTTTTAGGCTGACATTTTGTAAAAATACATAGAAAATCTACCATTATTTGATTTTGTTGTAAAGTTTAGTCTTTGCTCTTTCATCCTTCTGTAAAGATCTTATGTATTGGACTATGATGAACAGTAGTGATGTCACGACCCCAGGAAGAAGGTTACCACAACCTCATGCCAGGTGGAGTTATCATTAGTGTTAACCATTTTGAGGGGCTGATAGTTTGGCAGATAAGGTACTAGTGGTAATGCTAGCCTATGACCTTATAACCTTATGTTGCTTCAGTGAATGTTCACTGGGTACTCATTACTTAATATTAAAATATACTTTCCCCATGAATAAAAAGAAAAGAAAAAGCAAAAAGAAATAAATTTATTATTATGCCCTTGATATGCAATTTTGTGAAAATCAGATGGCAATAGGAGCCCAGTGTTTCAACTAGGGTTGCCTCCTGTTATGTACTTTAAGGAACCATTCCGTATTGAATAGTAAAATGTAGTGTTGTAATATGTCAATTTCTTAAGGGATCACATGTGTTCCGTATTTTGGAGCTCTTCAGGTGGCAGCCCTAGTTTCACCAGCAATGTTAGTCAGATGTTGTTTCATTACAGAGTCAAGGGGTTTTGACATTTTTAAACTGATGTTAGTTCTATTCCCCCTTCCCTCTTTTTGTTAAATCAGTGTTGGTCTCACAAGGTTGCTACAGGAAGTCTAATGTTTCAACTGTATTTGTTAGCCAGTGACATTGTAATAAAATCATTGTTCACTGCCCTATTGCTGGGGTCTTGAGTACACAAGAGACCCCTTCTCCTCCCCCACCCCCATCCCCTAACACTTGCCTCAGGCGTAGTTTTTCTTTTGGTTGTCTTTTTAATGGTTTTGTGACTTGCATGTTGGTATATCAGGTAGCAGTATTTGGCCTAATATTTCACCAGTATGAAGTAATGTTAGCTATGGACATCATATCTGTTTCTGGGTTCAGTGAGCGGTCAACTGGATCCTATTTTCAGAAAGGTCATGCTCCTTCCAATAGATGGCCACTGGGACATATTTCAATAACACAAACATCAGAATGCAGAAAGGACACATAACAGATCTTCTCATATTTTGGCATTATTATGTTATTTTTATAGCTGAAATGATTTATAGGTGAAGTATCGGTTTTGTGAGTCACTATTTTTTTTTTAAGACTAGGGACTATAGCAATGACTTACAAGTTTCTGCTCACAGGAATCTAAGTAGGCTACTGAACAAGGAACAAATGAGGCATATAGGCCATGTATGTACAGTGTGTGTGTGTGTGTGTATATATATATATATATATATATATATATATATATATATATATATATATATATATATATATATATATATATATAGCTATTGGAGAAGATTTGTGAACAAGCAATGCATTATGCAATTATGCAGTCAAAATATTGAGATTCTGGCTGTTAACAGAAATCCATTAGCTCATGTAGGCCTGATATAGTCCATTTCAAACAATATCTGTAATAGACTCATTTTAATTTCTGTCTGTGACATTGAATGATTAATCTGGAAAAGATAAGATTTTTTTTCTTAGTACTGTCATTTCCAGTGCTCTGGATCTACAGGAATTTTGAGTTTAAAGTGTCCTTTTACATGTCTCGAGTGAATCACAGGAACATTTTCAAACAGACATTTTGCAAGTCTTGAGAATGACTCCCAGTATGTGATACTATAATTTCATCAGGCATTGCTTATTTGCAGTAAATCGTTGTTCTTTGTGTTTTCATACCAGCCACTATTTTGATTTTGTTACAGCATGTTGACCTCATAGATTTTGCAAAACGTCATTAACTTTTTAATACTGGTCAAGTAATTTCCTTTCAATTTTGATGAAATATAATAGGCTTCACTCACCAAGAGCTCAGACAAGTACAGTTATGAGCAAGATCCACACTTCAGTGAGTGATTTAGCATCTGATTGGCTGAACTAGTCAGCACTTTTGTGTTTCTATTTCTGATCAAATTTTGATCAAACTTGATAAATAAGCTTATATTATCAAGATGTCCAAAGAATTTTATTATGATTAAGATCTACAAATATTAATGAGGTGATTTTACACGTGATTGGTTGAGTTTCTGCCACTCTGGAGATGTTATTTTGTGTAGGATTTTAGATGAGACTTAGGAAATAGGCATATATTATCAAAATATCATGGGTATGATTATGAGTGAGAATCACACATATTAATGACGTGATTTTGCATCTGATTGACTGACCTGGTCATCACTAGGAACTGTATTTACTATCAGATTTTGATCGGGCTTCTTAAGTAGTCTTTTATCATCAAGGTACTGGACAAGTTTGATTATAAGCAAGATCAATATCGTATATAAGCAATAAGATTTTGTGGCCCCCACTCCTAGAAATAGGAAATTTTTTAATCGCAAAATGAGTACTTTGGGGAATTTTTAAAAGATAGGCTTCTGATGTTTCTAACCTCTTATCCTTCATCACTCCTGTAATTTTTGTTGCAATTTTTTTCTTATGTCCCTATATAGCAGATTACAAAATGAATATTATAAGGGTTTGTATACAGTGTAAACCAAAATTAGTACTGAGAGATCTAAGGCACTCGCCTTTACAGATCACTCACACATCTCACATCTGTCTGCGTGAGTTTGAGTCTTGGCTTGACCAGCGTGGGTATGTGAGGAAGCTTGCTAGTATCTTCCTGTGGGTCGGTGTTTCTTCCTCCACCAAATATACTGGCTGCCATGTATACATGTAGCATATCATGTGCTGAAACATGGCGTTAAACCCCACAAAACCAACCAAACAAAAACAAAATTAGTTATATATTTTTGTTCTTGTTTTGTAGGGAAGTTTATTTTTTTGTCATGGAAGTATTACAGTATTCCCTCATTATAATGCTGTCCATGGGAACCATTGAATATACTGCCTTACAGTGAGACCACCTTATAATGATGTACATGATACATATAATTTCACTACTACATAATGAAATGGGATCCATGACCATACTCTCCTTATAACAAGAACTGTGTTATAATGAAGGGCATTATAACAGGAGCAGTGTTATAATGAAGGGCCTTATAACAGGAGCAATGTTATAATGAAGGGCCTTATAACAGGAACTGTGTTATAATAAAGGGCCTTATAACAGGAGCAGTGTTATAATGAAGAGCCTTATAACAGAAACAGTGTTATAATGAAGGGCCTTATAACTGGAGCAGTGTTATAATGAAGGGCCTTATAACAGGAGCAGTGTTATAATGAAGGGCCTTATAACAGAAACAGTGTTATAATAAAGGGCCTTATAACAAATAATGTTATAATGAAGGGCCTTATAACAGGAACAGTGTTATAATGAAGGGCCATATAGCGCAGGAGTGCTGTAATAGTTATGTTTTCTGGTGTAAAAAACAGCTGTTTAGAACAAGTCCTTAATATGAGACTGCAGTGTTGCACTTTGGTTGAACTGTCAGGATGACATTCTATGTATTCTGTAGCCTTACAATGATCAAGATATGTTCTACTAGTGAAAGGAATACATATCCATTGCTATGGAAATGGAAGCAGTGTCTGCTTTTTTTCTCAGCTCATTGTCAATGCACATACATTGGATAATCCAAATACTTATTATCCCTAATAGAAGGGTATAGGGAGGATTAGTTCCATGCAACTAATTGTGTTGCCCTCATTAAATAAAGTCATTATTATTATTCTTCTTCTTATTATTATTATCTTTAGAAGATGTGTTGTGAACCACCTTAGGGTTCCTATCTTGAAGGTCAAGGTCACACCACAATAATTTAAGTTTTTCATCACACTTTCATTTAACTTTAGGACAAAAAGAAAATATGTGTGTTTCCTATTGCACTGGTTTTAAAATTAGAATGGGCAGGTGTTTTTTTTTTTTTAAACATTATTTATAAATCAAATAATATTTTGAGCGCTTCAAAGTACTGGGCAAAACCGGAATTTTGGGGGGTGGGTGGGGAAAAAGTGCTAAGGCCGGCAGTGAGAAACAGGGACAGTTGGTCAACCGGAAACACACATTTTTGTTGTTGTCCTTATAGCTGTTTGAGATTAAGGGATGCAACTTAGTATACATATATGCCATCATTAGCAGGTGTGTTGTATACCAGGTTGGGGGTTTTATCTTCAAGGACAATGCTATGGTGTTATATGTTGAATTGTCTTAATACACTTTCCTTTCCACTCTATAATATTAGAACCATTTGAGACGAGATAAAACTTGGTATAACTTCATACAGTATTATCTCATTATAATGCGATCCATGGGAGCCATAGAGTATACTGGCTTATAGTCAGACTGCTTTATAATGAAGTACAATATACATATAATTTTACAACCATTATATTAAATGGGATCCATGACCATAATCACCTTATAACAGGAACCGTGTGCAGTCTAGGGAGCCATGTTAGCTCAGTTAGTAGAGTGTTGGGCTCATATTCAAACGGGTTGCAGGTTCTGTGCCTGCCCAGGCCAGCCTGGATTGGCTGCCTCGGTGTGTCATTGTGAAAGGCACTTTGCTTCAATTTCCTCAATATGATATAGCCCAAATAAGTGCTGAATGTGCCATTAAAAACCAACTGACCCACTGACAATGTGGCCTTGTAAAGCTGACAACCATTTATCAAACTTCTCTTTTAATATGACATGAGTATGTTTATGCATGTGTAATGCACTCCTTACTGCAAGTGGCATACAACCAGACCTGCTCTTGCATAATTTACTGGTATATCAGGGTGTTCATTGTTGGCATAATATACTGGTATATCAGGTGTTCATTGTTGGCATGAAATCATTAGTAGAATTAACATTATAGACCTTGAACTGACAGCAGGTCTAAGTCTTTGCAGTTTGCAGCTGGTCATGTTATATACAAATACAGTAGGTACAGGTTTGTGAAATTTGTCAAAATCAGTTTCATTAAGTGACATTTGAGTTTATTTTATGTTTTTAGAGGGAACTAGTTGTATGTATGTATAGGGTTTAACAGCACATCAGCACAAACCTGGACACAAGAAGCGAACTATTCTCATTCAAACTCTTTATCTCTGGCTTCATTGATTCCACTTCGGTTTCTAGGTGCCCCATGCGCAAGTCACCTTTCAACAGGTTTAAATCATCATACCTATCCTTTTTTGTGCAAGGAACATTCCCCGCAGAAACCTGTCATTTTTTTTAAAAGGGCATTTACCTTTATTACTTTCTATGCCATTCTGTGTACCATCGGAACCAGAACAAGAAGCCACAGGTTCCGCCGACAGTTGAAAGGAAGCTTCCTTCCTTTTATGCTCCGGAACAGTGTTCCCACCCTTTTGAAAAACTGGGACAATGTCCTTGCTAGTGGCCTCAGAAATTAGTTTCATTTGGAAGGTGACTTTGTCCCCAGAAAAGCCAGAAAATGATTCGTTATCCGACGGAAACAATGATAAAATATCATTCACCTCAAGCAAACTAAACTAAAACCTAGTTCATGGCCACCCTTATTAGCCATGAATATTGACGGATGTGTTTAGAAATACAATAAGGAACTATCTCAAAATATTTAAGAATTTTTCAACGCATGAAAACCACTTTACTACCAGATATCTTAACTGACGTCAAGATCTCATAAAAAAAGACAATAGGCACCAGTTGCACGGGCTTTTATATGGGTCACAGGGTCATGTGGAAAAACTGGTTTTGTCTTATGATCTATAAATAGAGCCATGTAGTCCATGCTTTCAGCAATATGTACTTTGAATACTTGTCTTATGATCTATAAATAGAGCCATGTAGTCAATGCTTTCAGCAATGTGCAACTTGAATATGATAGGTGTTTGGCCTAATATGGGAAAAGAATTTGTCTTTACCTTTTAGAAGGGAAAAGCTGGAGGAGAGTGTTAATCTATAAGCAATAGGCTGAAAGACTTCAGTCTGTATCACATGTAGTTATAGAATTAATTTTACCTGTCATGTAGCATAGGTTAGAACTCTCGCTTAATATATCTTTAATAAGTGTTTTCTATTGATATGTTTAACATTCCATTGGTGATTTACTCACATTTAGGTTCTACTGATCCCATTATTATCTGTTTTTAATTTTGTATACCTGAATTAACTTTCATGAAATCCTGAGGGAATTCTGGCATCTCTCTTTTGGTGCTGGATCTGACTATCTATCAATCCTTCATTTGTGAATATATTTCTTCATTACACTTCCACAATAGAGAATTAAAATTGTGTACACTTGTGTAATCTGTATGCCCAGTTGTATCTTTTTGGTGGACTTTTTTATTCCCTCATTGTGCTGCTCAGACATCCAATATGGCCACCACAACAGCCATCTTGAAAATCTTGTTATCACTACTTCTCCTGAATGGATGGTCATATCAACATAGGGTTTTTGTTAAAAGACTTATGATGTCTAGTTGGTCTTAAATGAAAATGGTGCCAATCTGATGTCCAATATGGCCACCATGGCAGCCATCTTGAATATCTTGTTGTCACTATTACTTTTGAACGGAAAGTCATATTGACATGGGGTTTTCACCAGAAGACTTCTTGTTAGGTCTAGTTGGTCCTACATGAAAATGGTGCCGATCTGACATCTGGTATGGCTGCCATCTTGAAAATCTTGTTATTGCTACTCCTTCTGAACAGAATGCATATTAACATGGAGTTTTCACCAAAAGACTTCATATAATATCTGATTGGTTCTAAATGAAAATGGTGCCAATCTGATGTCTAATATGGCTGCAACAGTAGCCATCTTGTTATTGCTACTTCTGAATGGATAGTCATATCAGCATGGGATTTTAGCTAAACGACATTTTATGATGTCTGATTGGTCCTGCATGAAAATGGTGCCAATCTGATGTCCAATATGGCTGCCACAGCAGCCATCTTGAAAATTTTGTTAACACTATTCCTTCTGAACAAAAAGTCATATTGACAAAAGGTTTTCACCAGAAGACTTTTTATGATGTCAAGTTGGTCCTTGCTTTTTGCTACTACTCCTGAAATGATGGTTGTATCAACATGGGGTATTTACTAAAAGACTTCTTACGATGTCTGGTTGGTCCTAAATGAAAATGGTGCTGGTCAGACATCCAATATGGCCACTATGGTGGCCATCTGGAAATTCTAGTTATTACTACTTCTCCAGAATGAATGATCATATCAGCATGGGGTTTTCACTTAAGGACTTCTTATGATGTCTAGTTGAAAATGGTGCACAATTTGACCTCCAATATGGCTACTGCAATGGCCATCTTGAAGATCTTATTATAGCTATTTCTCCCAGATGGCTAGTCATATCAACATTGTGCTTTCACTAGAAGAATTCCTATGATGTCTAGTTGGTCCTAAATGGAAATGGTGTGTATCTGATATCCAGTATGGCCATTATGGCAGCCATGTTGAAAATCTTGTTATTATTACTCCTCTAAAACAGAAAGTCATCGCAACATGGGGTTTTCACCTGAAGACATCTTATAATGTCTTGTTGGTCCAAAATCAAAATGGTGCTGATCTGATGTCAAATATGGCCACCATTGTGCCCGTCTTGAAAATCTTGCTATTGCTACTCAAATGGAAAGTCATTTTGACATAGGGTTTTCATCAGAAGAGTTCTTATGGTGTCTAGTTCGTCCTAAATGGAAATGATGCACACTGACCCTCAATACAGCCACCATGGTGACTAATCTTGAAAATACTTTTATCTCTGCTCCTCCCAGTCGGATGACTACATCAACATTGGGGTTTCACCATTAGACTTCTTATGATTCCTAGATGGTCCTAGATGAAAATGGTGCCAATCATACATCCAACATGGCTGCCACAATGGCTGTCTTGAAAATCTTGCTGTTGCTACTCCCTCTGAATGGATGGTCATATTGACATGGCGTTTTCACCAAATGACTTTTAATGATGTCAGCATGGTCCTAAATGAAAATTGTGACAATCTGACATCAGTATGTCCACCAGAGCAGCTAATTTGAAAATCTTGTTATTGCTGAAGAATATTGGAGATGGTTTCAACACTCAGCAGTTAAAAGGAAGAAATAGTCTTATCAGCAGTTAAAAGGAAGAAGTGGTCTTATATTAAATTCCTGGAAATTCTTTTCACCCAGTAAAGCATCAGTCCCTTTGAGAAACTCTTGTTTTTACACATTTTGAATTTTTTGGGACTTGGACATTTGACAAAACCTTGTTAGCTCAAAGCAAAAAACATTTGGTACAAATGTTTGTATTCATTTCATGCAAGTATAGAAATTTTTAAATATTTCTTTTTTAATTTTTCTGACATTGACTTTTTCACTCTGTAGTGTAGTGGGGATACTCTACATGTGTTTTACAAACACATATTTTTCTCTTTTGGGCTGCTGTGGCGTGCTTATGTGTTTTACAAACATATATTAGTTCCTTTTTGGGCAGCTGTGTGGTGCTTGCATGTTTTACAAACATAAAAATAGTATTGTAGTTGAAGCTGTCACAAATTAGACCTATTGTCACAAGACATAATCGGGGCCCCGGGTGGCCAAGTGGTCTAAGGCACTCACCTTTACAGATCACTGACATCTCACCTCTGTCCTCGTGGGTTTGAGTCTTGGGCTTGACCAGTGAGGGTATGTGAGAAAGCTTGCCAGTAGCTTCGTGTGGGTCGGTGGTTCTTCTCGGGGTTTTCTCGGGTTCTTCCTCCACCAGATATACTGGCCACCATGTATGGCCTATCATGTGCTGAAAAATGGTATTAAACCCATAAAACCAAACCAAACAAGACATAATCAGGGTCAGTGTGTACCTGACTAAATTATTGCAAGAGATCCTTAGTTCAAATGATCAGCCACAGATCTGCTTTCTTTCAAGTTACATTTAGTGTGCTGACCAGTACTCAAATGTCAGTGGTGCTTGGGATATGTAAGAGTATTTTTAAATAGCTTTGAGTGGTTGTATTACATTTGAGGGTAAATCAAACAAGGGTAAGTAGGGAAGGAGTATTAGTGGATTAGGTCTGTAAAGCCTCTTACAAACCAGCTTTTCTTGGGAAGGGCACTTAGCTATAGCCAATAATGTGCCATTAAACTGAAAGTACCCTTAACTCATTAACGTTCAAAGATGTAACTCATTAACGTTCAAAGATGTAAGTTTGTGCCATGAGGTTCTTGCTTATTTCTTGGCTTCTGCATTAAATCTGTACAAAAGTTTAAAAAATATTCATTCATTCAAAATTTTTAGGCAATTCAAAAAAATCAATTAATTCATTAATGCCGAAAGACGTAATTTTACATCATGAGGTAGTATCTTTCTTCCAGGGCCTGTGACATCATCATAGTTCATGACTGACCCTAGCAGGAGATATTAGAGAAAAGAACAAGGATGTAGCTTTACATTGATGCCAAGTAATGTAGACATTCTATGCACATTAAAAAAATACATCTGCAAAAAATCAATTTGAACCAGATTTTCTTTAGTAAAAATATTTCCAGTTCCAGGACTGGAGTTTTTGTCTGGAATTTAGACTTTCTCTCATTAGATCTAAAGCAGAAATGACCCAACTTAACACGGAGAGACGAATCTTTGCAAATCTTAGGTTAACATTGGAATTTGAGGTAAAAGGGGACAAGCAAAAAAAAAGCATTAGTTCAATAAGCAAAAAAAATAAATACAATTTTCACCCATTTGCTTATGCGCTGGCCTAAAAGCAAATCCCAAACAACTTATCTTACATATCTATGCAGCTGTCAATGTGAAAGTCTCTCTGAATCGAAAGTGCTTGGATTCATTTGGAAATAACAAGAAAACTTTCTCTTCTACCCCAACCTTAAGTAAAATTGAAAATAAGCTCCTGGCCCTGATGAATTAAACTTTGTGGATGGCTTACACTTGAGGGAAGGAAGAACCCTATTGATATTGGAGTCAGAATGGCAAAGGTCCAGGTCACTGACTAAAATCATAAAAATGGTTTCTACACAATAACATAAGTTCTACGTCATATACCAGGACCAAACTTTGTGGATGTCTTGCACTTGTGGTAAGGAAGAAGCCTATTAATTTGGGGGTCAAAAGGTTCAAGGTCAAGGTGACAGTGACTGAAAGAAGAAAAATGGTTTCTGCACAATAACATTAGTTCTGCATCACAGACCTGGACCAACTTTGTGATGGTTTGCACTTTGGGTAAGGAAGAAACCTATTGATTTTTAGGTCAAAAGGTCAAAGATAAAAAAATGGTTTCTGCACAAAGTGGGCATATATTGTACTCTTGTTAAACAAATTGTAAAGTCAGAGTTTTTAAAGTATCCAAGTTTGGGTTAAAGTTTTTCGTTGTGTAACAGGAGGGGAGACAAATTCTAACTATCGCGGTCGGGAATCGAACCCGGTTCATCTGTCTCACAGTTGGGCACACATACCACTAGACTAAATGGTCCGGACCAGCTAGGCTGGCTAGTAAGTGGTCTCATATACCTAGGCCACTACACTCCTCCCCCTTACCTTGACATTCGTCCTCGAATGTCACCCAGATTCACCTCTCAGAGCAGTCAAACCCCATTCCCAACCTGCCAACCAGCTACTGAGAATCGGATGAGCCCCCAAATGTAACAGGAGGGGAGACAAATTCTAACTATCATGGTCGTGAATCAAACCCTGTTCGTCTGTCTCACAGTCGGGCGCACATACCACTAAGACTCAAAGGTCCGGACCAGCTAGCCTGGTTAGTAAGTGGCCTCTTATACCTAGACCGCTACAGTTGTTTTAAGTTTTGTAAGTTTGCAGAAAAGAGAATGGTCAGTGCTGGGACTGAATGAGTTATTTGAGTGATGTTCTTTCTCTCTCTTCTGCTCTCATTCTCTTTCTATCATTCATTCTTGTTCCAAATTGAGAGTGGATGGTTTGGTTTTTAGTGTTTTACAGTACAGCAACACTTTGAAGGTTATGTTGTTCCAGGGAGTGAAGTGCCTTGCCCAAGGACACACCATAGTAGTTAATACAGGCTTGTCCACTGGTCTGGGGAATTGAACATGCACCCTCATGGTAACGAAACCAATGCTTTAATCACTGAGCCTAAGTGGCTTCTCGAATTGAGAGTGGAATAGGTGGATAATAATTTCCATTCCAAATTTTGCCAGTTGGCTGCATGCTTTGCATGCAGGAGCTGTGGTGGATCAGTGGTTAGCATGACAAACTTGTGACCGAAAGGGTGCGGGTTAGAATAATACCATTGGAACGGCCGGGGTCAGCTACCATGGTGTGTCCTTGAGCAAGGCACTCTGCTCCAATTACCTCAGCACTAAATAACCTACTTGTGTTGATATGCCATAAAGCACCAAACCAAACAAAATCAGTTGCATAATTGATGTTAAAAAAATGACAGAATCTTTCACAGTTTCATGAAGGTTATATACTCTGATTTCATTGTTCATTATTACATATAGGTTGGCTAAGAGAATAAAATGAAAGCTTGAAAACTAATATATTTTTCAGATCTTTGACCTTTATTTATCATCCCAAAGATCCCACTTGTTCATTAGGCACAATGTCAGGATTGATTGTCACACAGTAACCATTCCATATTTAATTACAGAGAAAACTTTAGATGATCATGCAGGTTTGCATCTTCTACCAGTCAAAACTGGGTCAGTTCTAAATTTAGAGCACATATCTAGGCCAGTGGGTCAAGGAATATTGTACATCAATGGAACCTAATATACCTCTCAGCTGGAGAATTACTTTAGACATAGACTGATTTTCTAGATGTATCTCTTTCTACCTATGCCAGACTGGTTCAGCTACATTTTATTTACAGGATTTCCAATTTCTCTGTAGAGAGTTATTCATTTTCAAAGACTTAATATCTAGTTGAGCTGTTGGAACCGCTAGTTTCATTGAAACATAATTCTCCCATGTCGATATTTTGTGGATGAAGCCACAGTAAATATCAGGTTTAAGAGGTATGTTGTTGTATTTTCCTAATATTTTGTACTTGTCCATTTGCATGACACTTAATTATAATTTGAACAGTAATTTTGAGATTTTTGATGTCTGTGAACAATTTTGTCTGACTATTCTTGTGGAAATAGCAGCATGATTATAAATAGAAAAAAAACCCATAGCTTTAGGCTTTAGGGACTGAACATATAATTATTTTTTTTTGGGGGGGGGGGGGGGGGCTGGGATTTTATTTTGAACCTCAAAATAGTTTACTTTCTTTGACCTCAACAAAATGTATACTAATATAATGGATATAATGGGTTCTTTTTTTTCCATTAAAGCAGAACAAGAGTATTTATTTAAGCTATTTGAGGGCAGAAATGTTCACTTAGAAATTGAGAAAAAAAGAGGACAGAATGAAGAATATTAATTTGGTCCCTGCTGAACGAAATTGGTGCAGGCCTATAGTAATCACACTCTCCATCTGTTAGTCCATCCTTCTATCTGTCTAGCAATCCATCTGTCAACAATCTGGTTCCCACAATATAATTTTACTGGGGATTATTTGATTTTAGGAAAATTTGGTATGCAGCAATTTACTGATGAGACCTTGAGAGAGTTAGATTTTCAGCCATTTGTATAATCATTTGGAGGAGGTATGACCCCTGATTACCTGACCCCCTAACTTTCAGATCCACACTTAACATTACCATGACATCATTTACTGGGGTTATGCTCCCTGATTGCCTGTCCTCCTTTGATTTCTACAGCATGATCTTTCAAAGAATGGTTGGATTTTTTTAAAAAATTTTGACATGGCTTAATATTGATAAGATCTTGAATGAGTTTGATTTCCAGAGTACCATGACATGATTTATAAGTTATGCCCCCTGATTGTCTGTTCACCTGACTTTTATTATGCAGCATAATTTTACCAAGTTTTATTAGATTTCATTTAGTATACAACTTCATATTGATTGGAACTTGAATTAGTTCAAAATTAGAGTGTTCCATGATTTCATTTACAGGAGTTATTCCCCCTGATTGTCCATCCTCCTGACTTCAGTTTCTGCAGCATTACTTTACTAAGGCTCCTTAGATTTAAGTTAAATTTGGCATGCAGCTTTCTATTGATCAGACCTTGATTGAGCTCGATTTACAGAGTTTCAAAACATCATTTACAGGAGTTATGCCCCCTAATTGCCCATCCTTCTGACTTTGGTTTTAGTAGCATAAGAGGGAGCCATGGTAGTTCAGTTGGTAAAGTGTCTTACTCATAATCCAAGGGTTGCAGGTTCAATACCTGCCCAGGCCAGCATAGGTTTGCAGCCTCAATATGTCCATAGGAAAGGTACTTAGCTCCAATTTCTTCAGCATGATAGAACAAATATTTTGTTGAAAGTGCCATTAACAACTAACCAACCAACCAATCTGCAGCATAACTTTTACCAAGGTTTATTGGATTTCAACCAAATTTGCCTCAAGTTTTAGACCTTTTAGCTTTATATTTTTGGAACTTAACTTTTTATTGGCACCTTACGGACAGAATTGTGCTGTGATACATACATACATACATACATACATACATACATACATACATACATACATACATACATACATACATACATACATACATACATACATACATACATACATACATACATACATACATACATACATACATACATACATACATACATACATACATACATACATACATACATACATACATACATACATACATACATACATACATACATACATACATACATACATACATACATACATACATACATACATACATACATACATACATACATACATACATACATACATACATACATACATACATACATACATACATACATACATACATACATACATACATACATACATACATACATACATACATACATACATACATACATACATACATACATACATACATACATACATACATACATACATACATACATACATACATACATACATACATACATACATACATACATACATACATACATACATACATACATACATACATACATACATACATACATACATACATACATACATACATACATACATACATACATACATACATACATACATACATACATACATACATGCATGCATGCATGCATGCATGCATGCATGCATGCATGCATGCATACACACACACACACACACACTTACTTACTTACTTACTTACTTGCTTACTTGCTTGCTTGCTTGCTTGGTATACACCTTGATATTGATGAGACCTTGAAAAAGTATGATTTCCAGTGTTCCACAACATCATTTGCAGGAATTATGCCCCCAGATTTTACGTACTCCTGACCTTGGTTTCTGCAGCTTTACTTTACCAAGGAAGGCTGGGTTTCAACAGAATTTCAGAATGCAACTTTATATTCATGAGACCTTGTTTGGTTTTGATTTCCAGCATTCCACATCATCATTTACAGGAGTTTTGATCCAAGATTGCCTGCCTTCCTAACTTTGGTTTCCACAGTATAACTTGATTAGGGAATGTTCGATTTCGATCAATCTTATTATTGATGAGACCTTGAATGAGTTGGATTTCCAGAATTTCATGTCATCATTTACAAGAGTTAAATAGTTTCTGACCAACAACTTTAGTTCCAAACCATTTACCTTGACTTAACTTTAAAAATGTCCTATGCACTGGATAAGAACAAAGTCCGTCAATTTTAGGGTCAGAAGGTCAAAGGTCAGGCTCACCGACTGAAAGAAGGAAAATGTTTTTTGGACAACTTTAGTTTTGGACCAGGTACCTTGACCAAATTCTAGGGATAAGGAAGAAGTATATTGATTTAGGGATCAAAAGGTCAAAGGTAAAGGTCATATTGACTCAAAGAAGAAAGATCATTTCCAAAAAAATAACATAAGGTTTGGACTACATGAAGTTAGTGGATGAATTGAACAACTTTAGATTTTGGAATCAAAAGGTCAGATGTCAAGGTCATGGTAGTCATATAAATAAACAATGGTTTCCTTTCATTAACTTTGGTTTTAAACTACATTTCTTGACCAAACCTTGCAGATGGCTTGCACATGGGTCAAGAGGGAAACCTGTCAATTTTGGGATCAAAAGATCCAAGATCAAGGTCACTGTGATTACCAATAATGTATTTTGCAAAAGTACTGAATAATCAGTGTGATTTGTACTTTGAACAATTATTATTTACATTATTAAATGTTGTTGATATTCCTAGTCATGAATAGAAGCTGAAAATAAAGTTTACAGTTCCTGTAAGATTTAAAAACCAGTCCATATGTTCTGACGAGTTTCCACCCAGCTCCCAAGTTTAGAAATATCTGAAGAAATAATGAATTGTTGACCAAAAACTACAACAAATAATAAGTACAATAAAAATTGGAAAATGATTAAATGGAAACCACAAAACTTAACTTTATTGTGGCAATAGGTGCTCCAAATTGTTTGTATAACTATGGTTATTATTACACAAGGGAGAGTACTGTATATACTACTGATTCATATTAATCGTAGCATTTGTCTCTGCCATGTTGAGACCAAATGGTACATTTCTATAGCATCAACAGTGTACAGGTGGATGGTGAGGTTTTCATGGACTTGTCAGTTCACATTTGACAAAGGCAGCTGCTGCTACTGCATTCAGTCCAAAATGATAGTTATGACACAGCATGTTTAGATAGCTAAATGTAGCTCTTTTTGACCCAAAAGACATAAAATAGCCTCTAACGATGAGGAAATACATAATCCTGTAGCACTTGCTGGTCCCTAATTACATCTGAATGATTTAAGTATAGGTATCCCCGAGTTGTGTCTGGAACAATCAGATCTGGTTAAAATCTTTTTATTTTGACAATTTTGTTTAATCTTTTTTGTTTCCTTTTTTTTTTTAAAGTGCAAGATGCATATGAGCAGGGCTGGTTTATTTGTACTGCATAGCTGAGACTAATGTGATCAGCCTTTTCAAAGAATCATTATAAAGTGAAGACAATTCATTTTATGACACTGCTGCTCACACCTTTCACATTGGGATCAAAATCACAGTCATAGAAAATTTTGTGTTAAGGTTTTGCTTCAAAAAAATCATTTTTGCTTATAATTCCCTAAACCCCTTGATGGTTTTTGTTCACACTTGGGGTGAATCTAATTCATTTTGCAGCATTGCTTCCCCATTTGATCTTGTTGGTAAGGACACAGTTATAGAAAATTTACCTTTAGGTTTTGAATAAAGTTTTTTTGTTATCTGTTTATATTTCCTAGACTTCTTGATAGGTTTTCTTCATATTTTGGATCCATCATCAAGAAGCTAAGACAATTCAATTGGAGACATGTCACTCGATCTTTTGACCTTGGGATCAAGATCACTCATTTTGCAGCAATGCTTTGATTGTGGGCTTGACATGCAGGTCTGGCCTGCTTGTTGTGACATATTTATTTTCTTTTGAGAAACTAATTTAGATTACTAGAGGTCCTATTTGACTACTGCTTGTTATAAGTGAAAGGTCTGCAGCCCAAAAAGCTGTATCCCTGGATACATGGAACCACCATGATTTTGATGCCATGAAGAGTGATGTCAAATTAACTCTTCTGGTAGATAACCTGGTTTTGACTTCAATGATTTAAATAAACAGTCTCATCATGAAGTTGTATAAAAAGAGTAGTTAGGTAATCAGAAACTGAATTGACAAAACAGCACTTTATCCTACATGTGATATCAATCTTATTTAAATACCGTATATTTTTTTAGTAAATATCCATCCCCTAATAAAAACCCTTGCAAGCCTCTTTTCTATAAGAAGGTCTCTGCATATGGGATAAAGTTAGTCCTACTGGTGCATATCCACTTAGATAGTAGGTTGCTACAGAAAATCAAAAGATACTGAGTTGAATTTTCATAAAGAGGGAAGAAATCTGTGGTAGACAAAGACAGTATGAAACTTTTGTTAAGCAGATATGGTATGAATTAGAATGGATTTATAATGTAATATGTTTAAAGAACACTACACTGGCAGTTTCTTAAATTAATTTCTTCTATGACAATACCAGAGGGCCAGTCTGATAAATTTGTCAAAAAGAAGGGGTTGGTTTTAATTCTTATCAGACAAAACTATCCTTGGTAAATAATTGCCCAAATGTTGTAAAAATGGGGGATTGACTTATAAAGCATGGACTTATCATGAAGCATGGACTTATCATAAAGCATGGACTTATGAAGCATGGGTGTATCATGAAGCATGGACTTGTCATGGCATAGACTTATCATGAAGCATGGACTTATGAAGCATGGACTTATCATGAAGCATTGGCTTATCATAAAGCATGGACTTATCATGAAGCATGGGATTATCATAAAGCATGGACTTGTCATGAAGCATGGACTTATCATGAAGCATGGACTTATCATAAAGCATGGACTTGTCATAAAGTATGGTTTGGTTTTGGCTTAGTAGGGTTAAACACCATTTTTCAACACATGATAGGCTATACATGGTGGCCAGTATATTCTGGTGGAACAATAACCTGGGATGACCCCTGGAAGAACCACCAACCCATGGGAAGCTACTTGCAAGCTTTCTCACATGCACACATTAGTTTGAGCTGAGACTCTAACTCAAACAGACAGAGGTGAGATGTGTGAGTGATATGTAACGGCAAGCGCCTTAGACCACTTGGCCACCCGGGTCCCTAATAAAATATGTGGTTAAATCATATAAATATATGTTCCCAGGGTGTTTATTAGAATAAATATGGCACTTCATTTGTTTTAAAAATGCTTATAATGCTTCTAAGGCAGTCTACTTTTGTATGTATATTTTTATGTAAGTAGCATATAATGGCACCTCAGCACAGTAGTGGCTATTTGTATGTATATATGTATGTAGTTGCATATAATGGCACCTCAGCACAGTAGTGGCTGTTTGTATGTATATATGTATGTATGTAGTTGCATTTAATGGCACCTCAGTACAGTAGTGGCTATTTGGTACCAACTAAAAGTAACATTCAAAAAATGTAAAAATGAAGAATTGCACAAAAATCCTAGGAAGATAAACCCTTCCAAATAAATGTAAACATGAAGTACAACAAGATAGAATAAAAAGAATACATATATTACAATAAAAAGAATACAGATGTTACAATAAAAAGAATACAGATGTTACAATAAAAAGAATACAGATGTTACAATATAAAGAATACAGATGTTACAATAAAAAGAATACAGATGTTACAATAAAAAGAATACAGATGTTACAATATAAAGAATACAGATGTTACAATAAAAAGAATACAGATGTTACAATATAAAGAATACAGATGTTACAATTCTGTAAAAGGTATATAAAATAAGAGATAAATATCAGCACATGTAAAATCTGTTTTTCCTGTTGTTAGTAATGGTGGCCATATTTGAGGGCCAACTGGAATCCTTTGAACAAATTTCAAAGGTTTTCATGCCAGAATGCATTCTGTCAAATATGATTACATTCAGTTAAGTGGTTTTGGAAAAGAAGTTGTTTCAAGTTTTTCCTAGTTTTGCAGTGGTGGTCATATTGGTTGGCAGATTGGAATAATTTGACAAACTTGATGAGTCTTCATGCCACGATGCTTACTGTTGAGTTTTGGTCAATTTATGATCAGCAATTTTGGAGAAGATATCATTTAAAGGTTTTCCTATTTTTAGTAAGACTGACTTTTCTATTTTTAGTAACAATAGCTATATTTGAAGGCAAACTGAACTGGCTCCACTGATGCATTTCCAGTCAAACTGAACTGGCTCCACTGATGCATAATGCCAGTCAAACTGAACTGGCTCCACTGATACATAATGCCAGTCAAACTGAACTGGCTCCACTGATACATTTGCCAGTCAAATTCAATTAAAACCACCATTAACATCCTCACATCATCCAGCCAGTGTGTTGTCCCCTAATTTAGACAGGCTGAATAAGGCAAGCAAGAACAACTGGACAGAAAAAGACAGACAGACAGATGATGGATGGATGAGCAGCTTTCAGAGAAAAGATGAACTGGAAAAAGGACAGACTGGTAGATCTGTATGGATAAAACAGCAGCTTCAGAATAACAAACAGGCAAATATGCATAATATTGAAAAAAATCACAACAATACAAAGGTACATGTAAATCGGTGAGGAATGTTAAAGACAACAAATATTATCCGTCAGGCTTGGTTTCCATTGTTCTGTAGTTTAAAACTCCAGTGTGACTAACAGTCCGGGTCACAGAGGAGAGAACACTGAAGTGTGTAATGGCTTCTTCTCCAAAACTATAGAATAAAATTTGACCAAACTTGACAGAAAGCATTCTGGCATAAAGACCTATACAATTTTTACAGGAGCTGTCAATCTTCTATCAAATATGGCCACTGTTACTAAATATCAAAAAACCTTTAGATGACTTCTTCTCAGAAACTGCTCAACAGAAATTTGCCAAATTAGTCAGAATGCATTCTGGCATAGAGGGCTTTCAAATTTAAATAACTGATGCTTATCCACCGTCAAATATGGCCACTCTTTCTGAAACTATAAAACCTTGAAACAACAACTTCTCAAAAATGCGTAACAGAATTTGACCAAATTTGACACAAAGCATCCTGGCGTCGAGGGCTTTCCAGTGTGTACAACTGATGCTGATCTGCCATCAAATATGGTTTTGCTGCTAAAAATAGAAAAACAACTTCATCCAAAACTGTTGAATAGAATTGACAAAACTAAACAGAAAGCATCCTGGCATGAGGACCTTTCAAATTTTTTATAAATGATGAAATTGTGGTATAAAATATGGCCACCATTACTAAAAACAGAAAGACCTTTAAATGACTGCTTCTAAAAACAGCTAACAGAATTTGACTAAATTTGACAGAGAGCATCCTGGATTATAGAACTTTCAAGTTTGTACAGCAGATGTCAATCTACCATCAAATATGGCCACTGTTACTAAAAATAGGAAAGAAAAACTTTCAATGACTTGTACTCCAAAACTGATGAACAGAGTTTGGTCATATTTGAATGAAAGAATCCTGGCATGAAGACCTTTCAAATATAGCCAATCTTGATGAAAACCTTTCAAACGTATACAAATTATGCCAATCTGTCATCAAATATAGGCAGACAACATTTACACAACTTTATCTACAATAAAACTAGTGAACAGAATTTGACCAACTTTGACACAAAGTGTCCTGGCATTGGTGCCTTTCAAGATTGGACATATGGATACTGAACTGCAATCAAATATGGATGAAGAGACAAAAACTAGAGAAACCTTGAAACAGTTGTTTTCAAAACATGCAATCAAAAGCATTGGATGAAATTTCAACAGAAAGCATCCTAGTGAACCAGATTTCCTGACCAACTATACTCTTGCATTTGACTAGCTGTTAGGCAGATGTCAGAGGTGAGCAGTCTCATGCCCACTTGGGCCTCATGTTTACTGTCCCATTTTTCAAGACAGAGATGCACCAAGTTGTGGATGACACATCAATGATGGTCACTTTGTCCATGAACTTATGTCGAACTGCTGTTGGCTGAATTGGGTGCGGGTTTGAATCTTACAATTGGACCAACCTGGGTCAGCTACCGTGGTGTGTCCTTGGGCAAGGCATTTTACTTCAATTGCTTTGGGACTAAATAACCTTCTTTTGTTGCTGTGCCGTAAAGCACCAAACCAAACCAAACCATTATGTGTATCCTGAGAGAGTGTATACTGTAGGATCTGTACATTTTTTATTGGGTTTTTTGTGTGTGTGGAAAACAGTAGTTTTCAGACATTGACAGGAAGGACAGAAGACATTGCTGATAAAATTGTCATGCTTCATCTGGGGAGGTTCACATGTATGGTATTGTGGATTTTACTGCTGGAAACAGGTAGATTCAGGGGAGCAACTGCCAGCAAATGCACTCTCCCCCCACATGAACACACACAAAGAATGGGCACACAACAACTGGAATATTTATTTGAGTAAGTTTTCTTTAGATGGTTAAAATTACTGGTATGCCCTGGAAATGCATAAAATACAGGATCTTCTGGGGGCTTCACCCCATGGGCCCCTGCCATGGGTTCCATCCCACAGACGCGTTGCCTACTTGTTTACGTCCCCTCTTAACAATATTCCTCAATCTGCCCCTGGGAAAGTTTGATGTTGAACCAATCAGAAAGTGTTGCTCGATTGCTTTCAATTTGCTTTCCTTCCTTTATTCCCAAGAAATCGAATGTATCTCAAAAAAATTAAATATCGGTATATTTGTGGAAAGTTTGTGAATTCAGCTAATAGATGACATTGTAGTTGTTGATTATATTTTATGCCCTCTCCCCAGGCAGAAAACTGATTATTGATAATACTACAGCATGATGACATTTCCAACTATGGTATGCTCCTTTGGAACATGTGGACATGTCTTGAACATTTCTTGTGTTGTTTAATATGCCTGTCAGTATACTTTAGTGGCTTAGTGTTAACATTAGCACATAGAGGAACACACTGATCATGTCACTATATCTCCAGCTATTGCAAGCTTTATAGATGGCCTGTCTAATTTCAATGTAGATAATGTTAGCCAGACATGCAGTGAAATATGTGTTAGATCTGCATGAATATATCAACATGGCATTTGTAGTCACTGCCTTTCTCTATACATCTTTGGGTGTCCAATTTTAGAACTGAGCAAGTCTAATATCAGATTTCATTCTTCATAGTACCTAATGTCTACATGAATTGACAGTTGAAAACCAAGTACCATATATACTCACTTATATTTTGAGTCCAAATGCAAACTGCACAGACCCAGATCTGCCATCACATAATGCACTGGCAGATCTGGGTCTATGCAGTTTGTTAGGAGTTATCAGTAGAACAAACAACATCGACCATGATCTTCTGCCACATTATGTGATGGCAGATCAGGGTCTATCTTGTTTGCAGTTGGACTCCACTTAGAGGTGAGTGTATATACGTATGGTACTCTGCACATGTATTTTGAAATGCACTACAAGTACTGTGTGAACTATAGGTACTTCCCTGTCCCTCCCCCAGTGTTGAAGACTTTTGACTTATAATCCAGGCTATGGTCAAATACGTGCATTTCCTGGTAGTGACCAATGCTATAAGATGACTAAAGTTAACTTGGCATTCTCACACCCTCCAACCTTTTACAGCCAAATGTTGAATAAAAATGTTGGCACATATTTATCTTAGTGCACATAGGGAACTTGAAGTGTACCAATTGTACTGTATATGCCTAATAGGAGTCATTTTACAGAATATGTATCAAGTTTCATGTCGGTGTCAGAAAAGGCTTCAGAATTATTAAGCTGAAGAAAAAATAAATGTCAGTACATTGGTCTGTGACCTTGAACACGTACTAGTATAGATACCTGTAAATAATTGCACCAGGTTTTAATTACCTCTATCTTAAATAGTTATGAACTTATGCTGTAGAAAGGAAAATTTGAAAACATTGACTCTTATCTCCAAGCTAGGACAATAAATGTGGTATGCAACATGCCCTCTAGTAATGACACAAAAGTGTAGCATTAAGTTAATTGGTCATTTCAAATTGCATGTAATTTTAAGAGTGGAAGAGAAAATGTGATGGATAAATAGATAAAAACATGAATACCATGTGACCCCATGCTTTGCACAAAAAGGGGGGAGACAGAATTTGATAGATAGGACATAATAATTGGAATATATCTACAGAAAACACAGCATATCAGAGTCTATTCTAGGATGCACAATTGCTGGATTCATGCTAATTTTTCAAACACCGTCTTTAAAACTCAACCCAGTTTGTGAAAATCACACATATTTGCAAGCCTACCTCTTTTCTTAGAACATTCCGCTTTTTACCCTCCCCCAATCCCACATGGAGCCAGGTAAGTACTATGTGGGATATTGCTATCCCTATGTATATCTGTCTGTTCTTCTGTAAACATTTCCATTTCTGGAGCACAACTCTTAAACCATTAAATGTATTTCAACCAAACTTGTTATACATGTCAAGCAAGTTGATTAAAAATACCTTTTGATACTGAGAATTTTCTTCATTCTATATTTTTTTTATGTTTCCATGGAAACAAAGTGTAGCATAAGTGGTATATAAATTGAGAGTGCTGGACCATAAGTAGTATGCAAATTGAGAGTGCTGTATAATATATGTGGGGGACCTGGGTGGACATGTCATCTTAAGATGACTCTTGTTTTCACATTGATGAGGGAATTTCCTCAAACCCCATCCCCCCAACCCTCAACCCCAGCACCACCACCACCACCACCACTTTTCAGTGCTAGAATAATAGACCCAGCATATTGCGTACATAACATTTTATGTAAAAATATTTTAACTGGAAATCTGTAGCAGAGGAAACAATAAAGTGCTCAATAACTTTGAAGAACTTCATGGATTGAAAAGAAATTTAGTACAGCTTAGTCCTTACATTGAGAAGACTTGGGTCAGGTTTGATTTTCAATATTTTCTGATAAAAATTTGACTGAGTAATGGTCTTTGTAATAGAATTTACCTTTGCAAATAGTGAACCAAGCTTCTTCAGTTGTACCATATTGGTGTGGGCATCCATGTTGTAAGGACACATTTTTAGTTGGTTATTCAGTCTACTCCCCTTTTACTCATCCCTCCCCACAGGCAACCCGTTCATCTTCCTGCCTGTTCTGAATGGATGAAAATTCAAAGATAGCTCTTCATATCTACAGACCATCCCCAACCATATTTTTTTCTGTCTCTCTTAAATGGTCTAGAAGGAGTTTTGGGACATTACATATTTGTGCATTCATACTTAGCATGATCACATATTCTCGCAATTTTTTCCTCCAGAACTGTTGATAAGTGAAGATGATAGAGAGGCCATACTTGCATCATGACGGGAAAGATGGTTTTTTGCATGTAGATCCGTCATACTTGTTAGAAGTTTTGATATTCTGTTTCATGTGGTACATGTATGTATGATGATGGCTGATGGAGATACACTGTACTGGGACTTGACCTTAAAAAAAATTGTACAAATGTAACAGAAATGACTGACTACATTGGCTTGGATAGCTCATTGTAGTAGAATACATACATGTAGAGTTAGAAATGTCCAAGGGTTTGAACCCTGGTGTGGCCGCACATTTTTTTTTCTCTTCTGTTAAAAATAATTTGATCATAGGCACAATATGGGAGAGAGAGAGGGACAAACTGTGACTATACATGTATTTCAAGTTATTGAAAACACCCCAAGATACCAAACGCATCTATGTAAAATGCCCACCCACCTGCCAACAGTACAAATGCAGATTTGTCAATTACATTAGACTCACAGGTCAGATTCCAAGCTGTTAGTTTTAAATTGTAAATAGAGCGAACAGAGTAAACCCAGATCTACTTATACATTATGTGAGAGCAGATCTGGGTAAATGTTAATCTTAGTTGAATAAATATAGTATCAGTCGATAATTGCAATTTAGATTTAAGTCGTCCAGCCCTAACCACTGTGATGAATTATGTATTAGAACTGTGTGATACCATAACAGCTCTGCATGGTTGGTCTATTAATTTCCATATGTTATTTTCAGGGGGGGGTTTAACTGCTAGGGCGGCAAAATTTGGGGGCAGCATAAAACTGAATGAATAAAAAAGAAAGAGAAATAGCGTAAAATAGAAGATAATAAACGTCTCAAAATAGAAAGAGAAAAACAGAAGGAAAGAATAAATGTACAATATTCATTTATAAAAGTTAATTGTGGGGGAGGGGGGGGCGCAATCCTCAAGGTTCACCTTGGGTGCCAAATACCCTTGCGCTGGCCCTGGTTATTTTACATTTCTAAATTTGGAATTAGAACAGGCGGAGTAACCTGATAAAATACAATAGGATTTTTGGCTCTGTTTTTTTTTTCTTACTAAATGTTGCATGCTGTATGTTGCCTTCATCACCTGTATACATTTTCATTTTCAAGGACAGTTTTTTCTTAGTTCAGGTGATCTGAACATTTTAGGATTCTCAATTGATTTTGTTGTATCCACAACAGGGATCCCCCTATTTAGAGATGAAACAAGTACATCTGCAAGTTCAATTAGCAAAAGTTGCAAGTGGCTTATAACATTCATAATGATAAATGTGACTTGCTGGACTCCCAGTGCCCCTGTGAAAAGCCTTGTTTATTGTATGGCAGTATATTGGGCAACATTTGATACCTTGTTTTCAAAAGCTTTTGGTATTGTAAAAAACATGTTTTAAAGAATGCTACTCTTCAATTTTATAAGCAGTTTTGGTCTTCAGGATTACTGCAAAATAGGTTTCAGGGCTCGAACTATACCTTTTTTTGTTCATGCATTTTGTCACAAATAGAGACAATACCAACTTGCAAAATGCTATTTTAACAGCAATGCCTTACCCATCACTATAGCGTGGCTAATAACTTTTTTCATGTTGAAAAATCTCATCTTTTTGATGTGAATACATCCTCCCACAGAGTGGAGAATTGTCAATAAGACACAGTGTACTTGTGCAGCTCTCTTCATCTGCGCAGAAACAGTCATCTTTTTCAAGGACGCCATGTTAATGGTTGTGTTGTTCATAATGTGACCAAAGAAGAATTACTTGTTGCGAGTTTAAACCACATGTGATTCTCCTTTCAAATTTATTTCATCTAGTGTTACATTCATCCATCGCCTCTTCTCTTTTTATGCCGGTAACCCCTGCCCCTGCCCTTTTTCAGTAATTAGTTTTGGAAAGGTCTTCTTGGGTTACCACGTTGTATCCCACCCTTAGGGATTAGGGTACACCCCTCTTATTTTTTTAAATACAATTGGTTTTTGGGGAAGTCTTGTGTGTTAGTTATAACACAACATAGGCCCAACCGCAATTAATAGGAATTTGTAATTCCCTTAATTAAATAATTGATCAAACATCAATTCGGTGTTTTTTCTAATTCACCATTGTATTTTAATACCATGTGTGACGTTTCACATTGTTATTGTGTGCGTCTGAATTGCTCCTAGAGAACAATAAAGATTAAACAACTAAATATCTAATCCTTATTAAAATGTATATCATTACCTTTGTGCATACACTGGGGTGCATATAGAACGCAGTGTGTACAAACAAGTGAGGTGAACTGGTGTGTACATAGCACACGATATATACCAACAGGTGAGTTTCACGTGTGGAAATAATATAGAGAGGATATATGCTTCAAACGAGTGAATAACGGACATATTTCATTGAGTGGGTGAAAATACTTAAGTTTCTCACCCATGAGATGAAATATATCCGTTATTCACTCAGGGCAAGCAAATATTCTTTTTATTTTATGCTCAAGCGTATTGTCTAGCAATTTGTATAACTCACTGAAGTAGCTGATTTCTTGCTGCGTCCCGCGCGATAATGTCATCGGTTTACCGTTTATGTTCTGCTCTGTTTTGTGTATATTTGCACATAAAATATCAGTGTTTACATAATGCTCCTTCCCAATTCGAGGTAAAACAGCAGATAAAAAGAAAATGAAAATTAAATATTTGTCCATTGCTGGATTTGAACAAGGTTCGCCTGGCTGTGAGGTGGCCATCTTAACCTTTACACCACGCAAGTGTCTTATAAAAGGTTTGAAATTTCTTACTCATAATGTTATCAATCTCTATTGACGGCCAGTGAAAAAATATGATATTTTTTTCACTGCAGTGAAATATCACAATTATTTCACTTGGAAAATCCAGTAATTCACTGACTAGCATAAAATAAAATATTGTTATTATTATTGTTCTCCTGAAGATAACTATTTAATTTAATAGCAGCAATACATTACCCTATCACTATTATATAGCTTATTACTTTTCGTGTCAAAAAATCTCGTCCGTTCGATGTGAATACATCCTCCCACTTAGAGTGGAGAATTTTGTCAACAAGACACGTCACACCCGTGCACCTCTCCGCGCCTGCGTGAACATTCATCTTTTTCAAGGACGCCATATTAAATGGTTGTGTCGTTCATAACGTGACCAGAGGAAAATTGCTTGTTGCGAGTTTAAACCACGTTTGGTTCTCCTGTCAGCTTTATTCCATCTAGTGTTACATTCATCCGTCTCGTCTTCTGTTTTTAAGTCCGGTAGCCCCTGCCCTTTTTCAGTATTGTGTTCTGGAAAGGTCTTCTTGGGTTACCACGTTGTATCCAGCCTTTAGGGATTAGGGTACACCATCTCTTAGTCAAATAAAATTGGTTCATGGGTAAGTCTTGTGTGTTAGTTATAATGCATGATAGGCCCGACCACAATTAAGAGACAGGAATTCATAATTTCCTTAATAAATAATTGATCAAACATAAATTCGGTGTTTTAAACCATTGTATTTAAATACCACGCGTGACGCGTCACATTGTTGTAATGTACATCTGAATTGCCGCTAGAGAGCAATAAAAGTTTTAAACAACTCAAACGTCTAATCCTTATTAAACACAGGTGCAATGAGGTGTGTAATGTATATAACAATTGTTTACCTTTGAACATTCACTGGGTTGCATTTAGCACGCAGTGGATGCAAACAGGTCAGATGAACTGGTGTGTATATAGTACACCGGTATATACAAACGAGGCGAGTTTTCACGTGTGGAAATAATACAATATTATTATTATTGTTCTTCTTCAGATAACTTCTTAATTCAGGGAACAATTGGTTACCTTGTGCAAATATACTGGGGGTATATAGCACCCGGTACATACAGACAGGTGAGTTTTACGTATGAAGAATAATACAATATTATTTTTATTATTATTGTTCTCTTTCAGATAACATTTATTTCAGAGAACAATGTCTGGTCAGTCTGTAGGAAGTATGGCCACAAGAAGGGCCCTTGGGACACTCACCCAGACTGCCTCACGTGTATAGAAAGCAGAAGAAACATCAATCCGCCTCATTGTCTGAATTTTCAAATTTTTTTTCTTATAGAGTCTCAGGCAGGAACACACTGGGAGAAGACTAGTTCTACAAGCTCAGAAGAACACTCCTGGGTCCCAGGAGTCTATGGGACCAATCTCAAGAGTCCGGAGACAGGTAAGACCTCTCCTTAGAAGGGAGTGAACGTTCGATGAGTAGATCGCCTCCCCCCGAAAGGGAGGAGAAGTCGAACACTCCTTACGTTCACAGTAGCGTGATGCTGCCTTCCGCGAGGAAGGAAGTTCACCGCTTGTCAGGTAAGGACCCTCCTGCAGGAGAGAGTGAACGTTTGAGGAGTAGATCACCTCCCCCCAAAGGAAGGAGAAGTCGAACACCCCTCATGTTCACAATAGCTTGTACTGCCTTTCGCGAGGAAGGAAGTGCACCGCTCGTCTCAGGGTAGCGTGTTGCACCCTCCCGAGAGGGAGGAGATGCACCGCGCCCAACACTTCCGGGGTAGCGTGTCGCTTCCTCTCGAATGGGAGGAGATGCACCGCACCTTGTTTAGTGATGAAGACGAACTAGGTTCTGACATATCTATGTCGCCTAACTGGCCATTGCCCGGTGACCGGTCCGGTCGCCGGGTATTGACCGGTGACTGGTGACCAGTCCAGTCGCCGGGCATTGACTGGTGACTGGTCTGGTCTGGTCACCGGGTATTGATTGGTGACCGTGTCCGGTCACTGTGCATTGACCGGTAGAAATGACCAGTCAATGTATGATGATCGGTCACCGGTGACTTCGTCCCAGTGACTGGTTACATCGTCACAGGCCGTCGGTCATCTCGAACCTGTCACCAACCTTATACCGGTCATCACCCAGAGGCCTCATGGTGCGGGGATAGGGGATCGGACCGAGACCCCATCTCTCAACTCTACCATCATACCCTGTACAGGATTGGGAGTCTGCCCAGAGGGTTCAGACTAGGGAAGGGGATCGGATCGGGATCCCCCTTTCCTGTTATCCAAATGAATCCGTACGAGCGGTGGGGCCCAGAGTAGAGGCGATGCTGCGGCTCGTGTCCCGCCATTGCCTCCTCGTCAGGTGGCAGTCACCAGTAAGGCGGAAGCATAGCATCATCCACGAAAGACAAGCGGTCTCGTCTTTATCCTGGAACATCTAGAACACACAGACAAACAAGTACGGGAAATGGCGCAGAGTGCACCTATGTCACTGTCTCAGAAGGACATAATGATGTCCAGCCACTCTTCTGCTCGGAGTGTTCTAGATGATGATGTGTTTATCTACCCTCGTTGACTCCAGTGAGATCAAGGTAGAAACAGCTCTTTTGTTGCCTCCTATCAGTCCCACCAGTTCCTTTCACTTAGATGAATCGGAGGAGATCTGGTCTTTTGATAATGCTGTAACTTGTGCCCAAAGCCATCTTGTGCACAGCCCAAGAAGATCCTTTCCAGTTTAAAAGATCTCCGGGTTCCAGCCACAAACAGATCTCATGCTCCTACTACATTCCTCAATGATTGAGGAAATGTCACAGAGGTTTTTCCACAGGCCAGCCTGTGCTAGACGGCGTAGAGGATGGTCTGTCCCTCCCTCTACTCTGAGACCTTGGTCTCTGCCTCTATCTACTGGGTACATTCCCAAAGTGAAAACCCATTAAGAACCTCTCCAGTTGGATGCAGATGTGTCTCAAGTGGGTATTATAATTGAAGCCTGGGCATGCCTTCCTATTAAAATAATCAAGCCTTTGAGCAGAAAGGCCAGCTTCTGGTCACCATAGCTACTTTGTTTAGTATGCTGTGGGAGGCTGCTCTGAACCCAGCCGTATTACAATGCGTGCTAGAAGCTGTGATAAAGACATCCCTGAATTCACTCTCTGTCGCAATGGTTTGATCAGTGGAACTTCTAACATCCACCATCACATTGTGCTGGACTCCTCAAAGGTCTTACTTAGCCATAGTAAAGACCTTCTAAGGGCTGCTCCATTGGAAGCTTAGAGCCTCTTTGGAGGACTCATCCCCACTGTGGCTTCACAAGATTTGAAGGATCATGAACATAGATCCTTCACAACTGCACCTGGCCCATCGTAATCGGCCAGGAAGCACACTAAGGTGAATTGCCCCCAGGGGCCATGCACTAAATTTTTTAACAGATGCAGCCCCAGTCCAATGCACAAGCTCAAATGAGACCTCCTCCTCCTGAGTAAAGTCCTCAGGAGGAACTTCCCTAACCTACCTTCCTTTCCCAAGGAAGGTGGTGGGGGGGGGGGGGGGATGGCCCTAGGGACTCGTACCCTCTCCTGCCATGCATTCCTCTCCTAATGTCCCTGTAGGTGCTTGTCTAGGCCTCTTTTCAGAGGCTTGGTCAAGTAACTTGGATGATGGGTGTGTCCTTTCTATGGTAAGTGAGGGTTACCGGCTTCAGTTTTGGGGAACAACCTCCTCTATCAAGGACCCCGATGTTCTTTCACAAGTCCAATTTGGTGACTTTAAAGGAAGAGGTGCACACCCGTTTACAGAAAGGGGCAGTCAAGAGGTTCCTGAATGATCAGTCTCCTGCATTCTACTTCCAATTCTTCCTGGTCATCTAGAAAAGTGGGAAATTGTGTATCATTTTCGATCTCACCCTGTTAAACCGGATGAAATACCTCCGGGTTTGCTTGGACCAGGAAGTCTTTCAATTCTGGGTTCTGCCATTCGGAATTGCTTCTGCACCCTGAGTCTTCACCCATGTTATGGGAGTTGTAATTTCCTATCTCTGATTACTGGGACCTGTTCTGTTGTTGGTTCACAGTAACTCGGTTGGGTTTGTTTTACCCAACCTTGAGAAGTCAGAACTCGTTCCATCTAAGTTTACGTAGGGATGAATTTCCTCGTGAACCAGAACTTAGTCCGGGTTCCACCGGATCACATAGATCGAATCCTGGCACGTCTAGAGGCGCTACGAGCAAAAACATTGTTGTCTGCTTGCCTTTACCTATCCCTATTGGGAACCTTGAAACGGATCTGGTTCCCTTAGGACGTCTCCATATGCGCCCTCTACAGTTTCTCCTTCTCGCAAGGTGGGAACCACACAGGGATTCTCTATCAGCTTTGATTCCTCTAGGACCAGACTTTCATCACCATTGCGCTGGTGGATGAATTGGAACAGTTTCCTGACCAGGGTCCCCATGCATGTGCCTCAGCCCCACTCCTGTCTGTTTGCCTTCGCGTCAGATATCAGTTGGAGCGTTCACCTAGAGCCAGAGCATGTAATTCTGCAGGGTCATTGGACTCGGGACTCCCTCCGCATAACAACCTAGAAATGAAAGCCATATTTCTAGCATTACAACAGTTCATCATCATAGTAAGGGCTCGATGTGTCATGGCCTTCTCCTACAACACGTCCATCGCAGCGTAACTCCGACGTTAAGGAGGCACACATGCTCCTTCTCTCAGTGTGTAGGTCTGGAACCTCCTCTGGGCCACCTCGGAGAACGTTACCTTCCGAATTCGCTAGTTTCCAGGGAAGTAGAACGTTTTAGTGGACAGTCTGTCTAGGTCACGCAAACAGTCCTCATGGAATGGATTTTCACTGCTACGTAACAGAATCCTTTTTCTCACTATGGGGAAGTCCCTTGTGGACTTGTTTGCGACCAGGCTCAACAACAGACTTCCCTTTTATGCCTCACCAGTACCGGACCAGAGAGCTTGGGCAGTGGATACATTCAGCTTCCAGTGGGATTGTATGTTCGCGTTCCCACCATTCAGACTGCTACCTCAAGTTCTGCAAGTCAGAACTTCCACTGCTCATATTTTTCTAATAGCCCCATTATGGCCCCAACAATCATGATTCAGTGATCTTCTGTTGCAACACAGGAGCTCCCTCCTACAAAACAACCACACATTCTCCACCTTCACGCTTGGCTCATCTCAGGCGATCTATCTGCCAGAACAAGTGTTCGGGCTGGGTTGCCAGTTGCACCATTCAGGCTAGGAGAGCTTCACCATCCAAGGTCTATGATGCCAGGTGGAGAATCTTCTGTGATTTGTGCAGTAGGAAACATGTTGATCCTAGCTGTCCCTCTGTAACTTTAGTTACTGATTTCCTTTTTATTCCATTCGAGAAAAGAAAAGATGTTCGGTATCAACTATCAAGGGCTATAGAGCTGTTATTTCCAACACACCTAAATTCTCTCAGGGCTCAGCAATTGGTTCAGATTCGCACCTTGCTGATCTTATTAAGTATTTTGAGCTGCAGAGACCTGTCTCCCGCTCTCTTATGCCCAGATGGAATCTATCTTGTCTTTTATGGTCCTTAACCAAAACCCCCTAAGAACCTTTGAGCAAGGTTTCCTTCAGGACCTCAGTTACCTGTGGTAGCCCCATCACCTATAAGAATCCCAGTCTCAGTCGAATCTGTACTGGAGATGATCAAGATAGGTTTTTATGCCCAGTTAGGGCACTACGTTTTTATCTAATGCTTCAAAAGGGAAAAGAAAGGGTAGGGAATGTCTTTTCCTTCCTCTTAAGGGCTCTGCTGATATTTCCACCTCCACTATCACGGTGGATTGTCGCCTCAATCAAAAGAGCTTACTAGTCCCTTCCCGATAGAGACCTCTCTTTTATGAAACATCAAGCTCATGAGGTTCGAGCCTCCACTGCCTCATGGGCCTATCTAAATCACTCTTCCTTGGAGGACATCATGAAGTCAGCATTTTGGCGATCCCATACTACCTTCTCTACCTCCGCTCATTGCGCAGGTATTCTCTCTTGGGACCCATAGTTGCAACACAACATGTGGCCCAGGGGAACTCCAACAATTGGTAAAGTGGATCTCTCCCTCAAATAGTGAGCACTTTCCACTTTTCTCTGTTTTTGATCAGTTTAACAGATCAGCCTACCCACCTAACTGACCAATTCAGCTATATAATAGTGATAGGGTAATGTATTGCTGCTATTAAAATGTAGTTTTTTTTGGGGGGGGGGGTTAAACTAATTTTAATTATGCAATACTTACCCATCACTATTATCGAATGCCCTCCTCCCAGCCCGCTCTGATGTCCTGGCATATTTTCGTCTATGAAAAAGATGAATGTTCGCGCAGGTGTGGAGAGGTGCACGGGTGTGACATGTCTTGTTGACAAAATTCTCCACTCTAAGTGGGAGGATGTATTCACATCGAATGGACGAGATTTTTCAACACGAAAAGTAATAAGCTATATAATAGTGATGGGTAAGTATTGCATAATTAAAATTTTTTTTACCCCCCCCCCCCCCCCAAAAAAAAAAAAAACTACATTTCAGAGAACAATTGGTTACCTTGTGGAAATAAACTGGGGTGTATATAGCATGCAGTACATACAAACAGGTGAGTTTGATGTGTGAAAATAATACAATATTGTTATTATTATTGTTCTCTTGCAGATAACAGTTATTTCAGAAAACAGTGTCATGACAGTTTGTAGGAAAGTGTGGCCACAAGAAGGGCCCCAGGGGCACTCACCCAGACTGCCTCACATGTTCAAAGTGTACACATAAGAATCGTTGTACCTTTTGCACAAAATGGACTAATGAAATCTGGAATCTAGCCAGTTCGAAACATGCATATAGAGATCAGAAGAAATGTCAATCCCCCTCATCGTCTGAATTTTCAGGTTTTTCTCTTACAGAACCTCAGGCAGGAACAGACTGTAAGAAGACTAGTTCTTCAGCTTGGAAGAACACTCCAGGGTCCCAGAAGCCTATGAGACCAGTCTCTCCGGAGACAGGTAAGGCCTCTCAGGTAGGAGGGTGTGAATGCTCGAGGAGTAGATCACCTTCCCCCGAAAGGGAGAAGTCGAACACCCCTCATGTTCACAGTAGCGTGATGCTGCCTTCCATGAGGAAGGAAGTACACTGCTTATCTCAGGGTAGCATGTTACTGCCTTCTGCAAGGAAGGAATTGCACCACTCTTCTCAGGGTAGCGTGTCGCACCATTCCAAGAGGGAGGAGTTGCAGTGCACCCAACACTTCTGGTAGCATGTCACGCCCTCTCGAATGGGAGGAGCAGTACTGCACCTTGAAGAGTGATGAAGATGAACTATGCCCTGACATATCTATGTCGCCTGACTGGTGTCCGGTCACTGGTCAATGTCTGGTGACCAGTAATGTCACTGGTTAATGTCAGATGACCAGGCACTGGGCACCAGTCAGTTTGTCAAAGTGACCAGTCAATGTATGATGACTAGTCAGCTGTCACTTCATCCCAGTGACTGGTCAGATCTTACTGGTCGCCGACTTTACACCGGTCATCACTCAGAGGCCTCATAGTACAGGGACAGGGGTCGGTCCAATATCCCTTCTCTCCCCACTCTACCATTATACCCTGTACGGGATTGGGAGTCTAGGGAAGGAGATCGTATCGGTATCCCCTCCTTTCCTATTATCCCAATGAATCCATATGGAATGTGGGTCCCTCCATCTCAGGGTAATTGGTCCCTTATTCCTCCTTGGGCTAATCGACCCTGGACCCAGAGTAGAGGTGATGCTGTGGCTTGTGTCTCACCATCAACTCCTTGACAGGTGGCATCCACCAGGAAGGCTGGAGGAATAGCAGCATCCACGAAAGACAAACAGTCTCTTCTTCATCCTGGAACTTCTAGAACACATAGAGCCCCTAATCACCATGACGAACAAGTATGGGAAATGGCATAGTGCACCTATGTCAATTCCTCCAAAGGACATAGTGATGCCCAGCCACTCTCCTGCTTGGAGTGTTCTAGATGATGATGCATTATCTATCCTCATAGACTCCAATGAGTTTGAGGTAGAAACGGCTCATTTGACGCCTCCTATCAGACCCACCAGCTCCTGTTAGTTGTATGAAGAGGAGGTGATCTGGTCTTTTGATAAGGCGGTAAGCAAATTTTACTCCCTGATATCTGTGGACTTGTGCCTGAAACCAACTGGCACACAGCCCTGGAAGGTTCTTTCAATTTTGAAAAAGATCTCCATGACTCAACTACAACCAGATCTCCTGCTCCTTTCACATTCTTCAACGATCGAGGAAATATCCACAGGCCAAGACTGTGCTAGACAGCATAGAGGTTAGTTAATTGCTCACTCTACTTTGAGACCTATGACCTCTGCCTCTAGTTACCGGGTACATTCCCTGAGGTGGCTCATTAAGTGCAGGTGCATCCCAAATGGGTATTACAACTGGAGCCCTTGCATGCCTTCCCTTAAAACAATTGAAGCCATTGAGGAGAAAGTCTAGTTTCCCGTGCTGACCTCTTCTTGGCTACTTCATTTTGTATGCTGAAGGAGGCCGCTCTGAATCCAGCCATATTACAACGCATGCTTGAAGCTGTGGCCAAGATATCCCGGCATTCACTTTCTGTCACAATGGCTTTATTGGCAGAACTTCTACACATCTGCTGTGACATTGTGCTGGACTCCTTGAAGGTCTTACTTAACCATAGTAAAGACCTTCTAAGGGCTGGTCCATTGGAAGCCAATAGCCTCTTCGGAGGACTCATCCCCACTGTGGCTTTGAAGATTTAAAGGATCATCGACAAAGACCCTTCACAACTGCTCCTGGCCCATCTCAATCAACTAGAAAGTGTACTCATGCGAACTGCCCCCAGTGGCCACCCGCTAAATTCTTCAAACAGATGCAGCCCCAGTCCAATGCACAACCTCAAATGAGACCTCCTCTTCGTCAGGTCCTCTGCATGGAAGTCGCAGAAGGGCCTCTTGGAGGAAGTTTTCTAACCTGCCTTCCTTTCGCAAGAAAGGGTGGGGTGGTGGGTGGAATGGCCCTAGGGACTTGGACCCTCCCCTGCCATGCATTCCTCCCCCAGATGTACCCATATGTGCTCGTCTAGGCTTTTTTCTGAGGCTTGGTCATGCATCATGGACGATGGGTGGGTCCTTTCTATTTGTGAGCGAGGGTTACCAACTTAAGTTTTGGGAACAACATCCTCTATCAAAGACCCCCATGTTCTTTCACCAGTTCAGTCTGGTGAAATTAAGGGAAGAGGTGTACTCCTTTTGCAGAGGGTCCTGAATGATCTCCCGCATTTTTTTTTTTTGGGAGGTAAAACTAATTTTAATTATGCATTACTTACCTGTTGCTATTGCCAAATACACTCCACTCACCCTGTTCTGATGCCCTGGTGTAATGTTGTCTATGAAAATGATGACTGTTTCTGTGCAGGCACAGCAAAGTGCGCAAGTGGAACATGTCTTATTGACAATTCTCCACTCTCTGGGAGGATGTATTTACATGAAACAGACGAGATTTTTCGACATGGAAAAGTAAAAAGCTGCACAGTAGTGATGGGTAGGTACTGCATAATTAAAATCAGTTTTAATAGCAGCAATTACTTATCCTGTCGCTATTGTTAGCTATACCATTTTTCGTGCCGAAAACCCACTGTCCGTTCGATGTGAATACAGCCTCCCACAGAGTGGAAAAAGGCATTAGGATGACCTTTGCACTCCAGTCTGTGACTCCTTTAGGTTTGCCTAAATTCGTCATCTTTTTTCGGACGCCATGATGAATAGATGTTGACCTGAAGACAGCACCAGAGAAAATTGTGCCTGTTACAATTACCGCACTAGCGGTCGCCTCTTACAGTTCATAATAAATCTATATGGTGTTGCACTATCTGTTCGTTTAAAATTCCGTTTTGTAAACTTCCCCTTTTTATTAGAACTTAGTTCTTAAGGGGCTGCCAAGGCTACCTCGTGTATTCCACCCCTTAAAACGGGTGGAAACGCTAACCTAATTTACTGATAAGAAACAACTGAGGTTCAGGTAAGTCTCTGTATTTTTATAAAATAACAGCAGGCCCTGCCTAACATAGAGAACACATATACCTCTCTCTTAGAAAAGAACATGACCATTATCTGTAATTTTTTCATGTATATCATATAAAATTAATGTCCACACCACGAATTGCATGGTCTTTGCAATATGTTCTGCATGTTCCTTAATAAAATTCAGTGAAATATTGTATTCTTTCACAGGAAATAAGACCGGTTTATTTCTAATGAGGTCAAATCTATTATTTACCTCGTACATACAGGTATGTAAAAGTGCACAGTGGTGTACGCGGTACACGCTAAATACAACCAACGTAGTACATACATAGTGGTGTACGTTGTACGCACTAAATACAATCAAGGTGAGTTTAGCGTGACAATACAAAAAAATTTTTTTTTTAAATTGTCATTACTACTATCAGAATAATGTCAGTACAGTCTGTGGGGAATTGTGACCACAAGAAGGGCTCTTGGGACACTCACCCAGACTGCATAAAGTGCTCCAAGTGCACACAAAAAAAATCGTTGTACACTTTGTGAATCATGGCCTTCTGGCACCTGGAATCTAGTTGATTCCAGATGTACTTATCGAGGACACAGGAATATTCCCTCCATCACATCTTCAGATTTTTCTGGATTCACTGTAAGGTCTCAGCTTATGGAACCAACTTTGTTGCAAGCCAGTGAGGCCCCTCTAGAAAGAGAGACTGGACATTCGAGGAGTAAATCGCCTCCTCACCACAGGGGGTAGAAGATGAACACTTCTCACGTTGAAGCCTCACATAGCAAGTCACTCCCTCCTGTTAGGGAGGTTTTGAGCACTGCGACAGCGGGTTGCTCCATTCTGTTAGGGAAGTAGAACACTGCAATAGTGGGTTGCACTCTCCCGTTAGGGAGGTTGATCACCGCGACAGCTGGTCACACCTTCTCGTTAGGGCAGTTGAGCACCGCAAGAGCGGGTCGCGCCTTTCCGTTAGTGAAGTAGAGCACTGCAACAGTGGGTCGCGACTTCCCATTAGGGAAGTAGAGCACCGCAACAGCGGGTCGCGCCTTCCTGTTAGTGAAGTAGAACACCGCTACAGCGGGTCGCGCCTTCCCATTAGGGAAGTAGAGCACCGCTCCCCTCACCTTTGGGATAGTGATATATCAGTCAAAGATGATTTCCTCTCTGACTATCACTCATTGGCCTCACGGTATGGGGACAAGGTACGGACTGAGTACCCCCCTTTACTGTCCCATCCTGTGCAGGATTGTGAGTCTGCCCGCTGGGCTCAGGCTAGGGATCAGCATCCCCCCAACCCTATTATCCCAATGAATCCTTATGGGATGTGGGGCCCCTCCACCTCAAGGCCCTTGGTCCACTATGCACCCATGGGCTACTGGACCTTTCCCTTACAGTCAAGGTGATGCTGCAGCTGGTGTATCACCATCACCTCCTCACCAGGTGGCTCCAATGCGGAAGGCTAGAGGTGTCACATCATCCAGGGTAGACAGGCGGTCAGGCCTCCCAACTGGAACTCGTACTGAACTTCGAGCTGTGGCACAGACTGCTCCTATGCCCCCTTCATCGACAGACATAGCGATGCCCACCCACTCTCTGACTCAGAGTATACCAGATGATGATGATGTCCTATCTATTCTCGTTGACTCAAATGAGTTCGAGACAGAAACAGTGGCACTGACACCTCTCAGGCCCACCCATTCCTCTCAGTTGGAAGTGGAGGAAGAGGTCTGGTTCTTTGATAAGGCAGTAAACGAAGTTTACCACCTCTTACCCCCAGAATTATGCCCCAAACCATGTGGCACACAATCCAAAAAGATCCTTTCTCTTATGGAAAAGATCTCCAGTGAGCAAGCACAACCAGACCTCTTGCTTCTCCCTCATTCCCCAATGATTGAGGAACTCTCCCAGAGGCTTTCGCTAGGCCAAAACTTAGCTCGGTAATGTCGAGGATGGTTTGTCCCACCCTTGACATTAAGACCCCTGGTCTCTTCTGTCAGTTACAGGATACATTCCCCAAAGTGGCCTACCAAACCTCCCCAATTGGATGCTGAGGCGGCCAAAGTGGGCATGTCAATGGGAGCCTGGGCTCGCCTTCCAGTTAAAACAATCGATGCCATGGAACAGAAAACCCGGTTACTTGTAACCATTGCGTCGCATTCTGATCTATTCTCAGCAACTGCATTTAGTAAGCTGAGAGAGGCCTCCTTGAATCCAGCTGCATTACAACGTGTGCTGGAAGCGGTGGCCAAGACATCTCGGCATGCGCTTTCTGTTGCAATGGCTTTATCTGCGGAATTTCTGCAAATCCGCCGTGACGTTGCACTGGACTCCTCGAAGATCTTACTTAACAACAGTAAAGACCTTCTAAGGGCTGCTCCGCTAGAAGCCGAGACCCTCTTTGGGGGCCTCATACCAACTGTGGCTTCTCAAGACTTGCTGGATCATCAACATCGATCCTTTACATTCACTCCTGACCCATCACAATCGGCCAGAAAACGTGTTCATGCGAATCGCCCTTAGGGGCCATCCGCCAAGTTCTTCAAGCAGACGCAACCCCAGCCCAAGCCACAACCTCAAACTAGACCTCCTCTTCATCCGTCGGGTCCACGGCATCAAGTTCGCCGTAGACCCCAAAAGAGAAAGTTCTATAATCCTCCTTCCTTCCCAACCGGAGGAAAGGGGGAGAACAGCCCTAGGAATCTAACCCCTCTCCTGCCGTGCATCCCCCTCCCAAATGTCCCCGTAGGTGCTCGCCTAAGCCTCTTTTCAGAAGCTTGGTCAAGCATCACGGACGATGTATGGGTCCTCTCCATTGTGAACGAGGGTTATCAACTCCAGTTTTGAGAACAACCTCTGCTATCAAGGACCCCCATTCTATTTCCCCAGTCCAATCTGGGGAAATTGAGGGAAGAGGTGCACACCCTTTTGCAGAAAGGGGCAGTCGAGAGGGTCCTGAACTATCAGTCTTATGCCTTCTGCTCCCGAATCTTATTGGTCACCAAGAAAAGTGGGAAATTTCGGATCATAATCGATCTCCCCCCACTCAACCAGTTTCTTCTGGAGGAACCTTTCAAGATGTAGACAACCTCATCGATTCAGAACACACTTCGTCCGTCCGATTGGGCAGTCTCCATCGACCTTCAGGATGCCTACTTGCACATCATGATTTTTCCTCCACACCGCAAATATCTCTGATTTGGCTTAGACCAGGAAGTTTTTCAATTCCAGGTCCTGCCGTTCGGAATCTCTTCCGCACCCAGAGTTTTCACCCGAATTATGGGAGTGATTGCGGCCTACCTTCGATTACTGGGAACACTGATTCTCCAGTATTTCGATGACTGGCTGATCCACAATATCCAGGTTCAGTTCCTTCATCAGGATCTGTTCCGTTCTTAGTCCGCCATAACTCGGTTGGGTCTTTTACCAAACCTCGAGAAGTCGGAACTCATTCCATCACAGGACTTTGTTTACGTGAGGATGAACTTCCTCACAAACCAGAACTTGTTCCGGGTTCCACTGGATCGGTTAGATCAAATCCTGACTCTTCTAGAGGCGCTACGAGCAAAAACATCGTTATCTGCTCGCCATTATCTATCCCTATTGGGAACCTTGAATGCCACTGCTGACTTGGTTCCTTTAGGACGTCTCCATATGCGCCCGCTACAGTTCCTCCTTCTCGCAAGGTGGAAACCACACAAAGATTCTCTATCAACCCCGATCCCACTAGGACGGGACTTTCACCACCACTTGCTGTGGTGGATGAATCGGGACAGATTCCTGGCTGGGGTCCCTATGCATGCATCCGACCCCCACTCTTATCTGCTCACCGACACATCAGATTCCGGTTGGGGTGCTCATTTCGAAAAAGAGGGCATAATTCTCCAGGGTCTTTGGACTCAAGCCGAATCATTCCTCCACATCAACAACCTAGAAATCAAAGCAGTATTCCTAGCATTGCAAGGATGCATCGACAGAGTAAGGGGTCGCTGCATCATGGTCTCCTCAGACAACACGTCCGTCGTAGCGTATCATCAATGTCAGGGAGGCACACATGCCCCTTCTCTTTGCGTGGAGGTCTGGAACCTCCTCCTGTGGGCAACCTCAGAGGACATCACAATCCGAGTTTGCCACATTCCGGGCAAGAAGAATGTATTAGCGGACAACCTGTTCAGGACAGGTCAAGCCATCCTCACGGAATGGTCGCTTCACCACTTCGTAACAGAGTCACTGTTCACACTCTGGAGAAGACCCTTAGTGGACCTGTTTGTGACCAGGCTCAACAACAGACTTCCCTTTTACGTTTCTCCTGTCCCGGATCAGAGAGCATGAGCAGTGGACGCATTCAGCTTCCGGTGGGATCGGCTATTCGCATATGCCTTCCCACCTTTCTGACTGCTACCTCAAGTTCTGCAAAAAGTCTGAACTTCTACTGCGCAGATCATCCTCATAGCTCCACTGTGGCCCCAGCAATCATGGTTCAACGATCTGCTAGACCTGTTGATCGATCGACCCAGGTCTCTACCTTACCAGAAGGATCTCCCGTCTCAACACAAGGGATCCCTTCTCCACAACAGCCCACACATTCTCCACCTTCATGCTTGGCTCATCTCAAGCGATCTCTCCGCCAGAACAAGTTTTCTGGCCGAATTGCCAGTTGCATCATTCAAGCCAGGAGAGCTTCTACATCCAAGATCTATGATGCCAGGTGGAGAATCTTATGTGATTGGTGCAGTAGGAAACACGTTAATCCTATCTGCCCCTCTGTAACTTCCATTGCTGATTTCCTTTTGTTTCTTTTTGAGACCAAAAGATGTTCAGTATCCACTATAAAGGGCTATCGAGCTGCCATCTCCAACACACTAAAATTCAATCAGGGCATGGCAATCGGTTCAGATTTGTACCTTGCCGATCTTATTAAGTACTTTGAGCTCCAGAGACCCGTCTCCCGCTCTCTTACGCCCAGATGGAATCTTTCTTGTGTTTTGTGGTCCTTAACCAAAACCCTCTATGAGCCATTGAGCGAAACCTCCTTTCAGGACCTCACACTCAAGACTGTGTTCCTACTCGCTCTCGCATCTGCGATATTATGAAGTGAGATTCATGCCTTGTCTATTGACACTGGCTGTCTCTGGTTTAATAGGAATTATGATTCTGTCTTCCTCCTCTGCCAACCAGGATTTCTCGCTAAAAATCAATTACCTTCTGTAGCCCCACTACCTATAGAGATCCCCAGTGTAAGTCGAATCTGTGCAGGGGATGATCCAGATAGACTCTTATGCCCCGTGAGGGCCCTCTGCCTCCAAAGGAAAAAGGAAAGGTAGGAAATGTCTCTTCCTTCCTCTTAAGGGCTCCGTAGACATTTCAGCTGTCACTGTCTCCCAGTGGATTGTCACTACAATCAAAAGAGCATATCAGTCGCTTACTGATCGAGACCTTTCCTTTATGAAACTAAAAGCCCATGAGGTTCGAGCTGTTGCTGCTTCATGGGCCTACATCAATCACTCTTCATTAGAGGACATCATGAAGGCAGCCTTCTGGCGTTTCCATACTACCTTCTCCTCCTTTTATCTCCGCTCATTAGCACAACAGAGCGCAGGCATCTTTTCTCTGGGGCCCATCATTGCAGTACAACATGTGGCTCAGAGAAATACCAACCTTCTATAAGAAGGACCTCTCCCTCTACGGTGAGTACATTACATTTTCTGTTTTTGATCAGTTTAACTAGAACATCAGCCTACCCACCTAACTGACAAATTCAGCTAACAATAGCAACAGGATAAGTAATTGCTGCTATTAAAATATAATTTTTTTTTTGGGGGGGGGAACTAATTTTAATTATGCAATACTTACCTGTCGCTATTGTTGAATGCCCTCCTCTCACCCCGCTCTGATGTCTGAGTAATCATCGTCTAATAGACGGTGGTTTTTCAGCACGAAAAATGGTATAGCTAACAATAGCGACAGTTAAGTATCGCATAATTAAAATTATTTTTCACCCCCCCCCCCCCCCCCCAAAAAAAAAAAAAACTATATTTTACCTGCCACCCCCCCCCCCCTCCCCCATTACATTTTCAGGACATGATACATGGTGGCCAGTATATTTGATGGAGGAAGAACCAGGGTAGTACCACCAACTAACGTAAAGCTACGGGCAAGCTTTCTCATGTACCCATGTTGGTTGAGCCAAGATTTGAACTCACGCTGACAGAGGTGAGATGTGTGAATGCGAGTGCATTAGACCACCCGGCCACATGGGGCCCAGCTGTCATGGATCCACAAGGATTACTGTTCAAGGTCACAGGTGTTTATTCATTTGAGGTTTTGGATGTTACACTCTATCCTGCTTTCTTGGGCATATATTTATATGGAGGTATTTTCTAAGTCTACTGTCATCAGGTTTTAAGCAAAGTTGTCAGGCAGAATTCATTGTGTGAAAAGTCAAAGATCTAGGTCACAAGTAGGGTTGCCACCTGTTATGTATTTTAAGTAACCTTTCCATATGGAATAATGTAGTTTTGTAATATGTCAGATTCTTAAGGGCTTACATATGTGTTCTGTATTTTGGAGCTCGTCAGGTGGCAACCCTAGTCATACGGACCTAGATCTTTTGACCTGCAAGTCCAACCAATTGCATGTGAGATCATTCAGCAGACCTTTGTTATTCCTGTTATGGGTTAGACAATTTGTGTATGTGTGTGTGTTTGCATGCATGTGTATGTGTGTGTGGAAAACAAAGAACAAGTTTTCCATTCCTGTATATTAATACTATTCATTTATTTTATTTTCCAGGTGTGGGTCACCACCTTGTGGACTCGTACTTCCTCAAGCCAATTTTGTGTTTCCACTGTAAGTAAAAATAAAAATTTGCTTTGTCATTAATATGCTAGTGTTTTTCCTCCCTTTGTATACTATTATAGTTTCTTGTCAAAATGATCTTTACCTCCAATGGAATCCAACAAAAAAGTGTTCCAGTATTTCTTTGATGATAAGACCAAGTGGCCAATCTTGTAAACTTTGCGAAGAGTGAGGGTCAGTTTATCATCAGGAACGGCTTTCTAACAGAACAATTAACCAATAGTAAAAGTTGGATTATGTGGGTTTATAAACATGCATGGACTTATTATAGGAGAATTATGGTCACTGTATTAATGGAGAAAATTCTAATGGATACAAGTTTAAAATGCACAAATACACACACACACACACACACACACACACACAATCTGAGTATCATCATCAGTGGATGAAGTGCAAGTGCCCATAGCTGAGTGGTCTAGAGGGTTGAGGTATGAACCATGGGTTTGAATCCACATAGTGACATGGTGTTTGTGTCAAGGCCTTATTGAAATATCAAGTTCCAATATCCTTAGAACAACAACAACAACAACAATCCTGGTTCTCTTGGACCTGCATGACTGCAGATGTAAATTGTCCATTGTGAGTCAGCTGATTGACAAAAATGAGCAGAGACCAGTATTTCCTATTTGTAAAGCTATTATCACTGGCATGGGCAATAGAAACAATTGATCAAGTTAGGTATCTGTCATCATCGCAAGCCATGGGCAGTAATCCCCTATGCTCCTTTATCATCCATGGCTGCCTGTGCCAAGGTTTTGTTTTTCATAAGTACACATAAACAAAAATACATCATCAATAACATAGTGTAACAGGCTCCAACACATCAATGAAAGTGCCCGTTTTATCGATAAATAAATGACTGTGCTTGGAAGAGAAACTTTGATTGGCTCATTCAGACAGCATGAAATGTCATGTTGGGTCACAGTGGCAAAAAAAAAAAAATGAACTGTGCTCACAGTGATTCTGATTCGTTAAGCAGGTGTATGCATATTCACTAGAAATGAAATCTCTGCACAGGCAGCTGTGGGTGATTAGAAGTGTAGCAAATTATTACCTTTGGCTTGTGACAATGGGTATCTGTTGAAACACTAATTGTTAGCTAGGACTTCAAGAGAAATATTTATGTATGACAGGAATTTTTTGAAATCTTACTCTGTGTAAAGTGCATCAATTTCAAATAAGCTAAGATCTCATTATTATAATTCTTGAATAATTAATTAAAAAGATTGGCATTTGGAAAGATAAAAACTCTCTGAAATGGATAGAACAAGACAGTAAGAACTCAATAGTTGCATTGTTAACCCCAAGTTTTAACAAAAACAAAAACAGCAGTCTGTGTGGACAGCATGTAAACAAAATTATTCAGTACAATGTAGAATAAATGCAATATGTATAATCTGTTTGTTTTGTTTGGTGTAACACAGCAACACAAGTAGGTTATTTAGTACCAAGTTAACTGGAGTTAAGTGTCTTGTCCAAGGACACACCAACTGGGCTGATCCAGTGGTAGAATTCAAACACACACCCTTTTGGTCATCCAGTGGTAGAATTCAAACACACACCCTTTTGGTCATCCAGTGGTAGAATTCAAACACACACCCTTTTGGTCATCCAGTGGTAGAATTCAAATCCATGGACACACCAACTGGGCTGATCCAGTGGTAGAATTCAAACACGAGTTTAGTAACCACTCAGCCACCATGGCTTCTACTTCAGTTAGCAAACTCCTATAACATGCAGGAGGCCTCATCAGGCTTATTTCTACATCCGCAAGCCTGCAGCGGGTCCCCATGATCCCAGATTAGAAGGATTGAAAAGGGTCCCCATGATCCCAGATTAGCAGGATTGCAAAGGGTCCCCATGATCCCAGATTAGCAGGACTGAATTCTGAAAAGAAAATTGATAATTGGTCTTAATATACTTGAATCGGAAAAGAATTGAAGTTTATTCAGACTATACGCTGAGCCATCGTGGGTTAATTAGGTGGAGTACAATTATTTTGTAAACTGTTTCCTTGGTTCTCCTGAAACAGAGCACATTTTAGACAGGTTATTTAAATACAGTTTTATGAGGGTCAATTTGTACATATGTGTATTGTACGGTATATACTGTATTTGAGGATCTGGAGGTATATGATCAATTATCCTTTTGTTATGCTGCCACTGCGATAGCAGACGGAGCCATATTGTTTTGCTGCTATCCATTTGTATATCCGTTAGTCCATAGATCCATATATTTCAGATTCTTTATAGTACGATGGCACAAAACCTTTTTAACTTAAAGTGAAATGTTACACACATGGTCATAAGCAGATGACCTGATTAGATTTTCAGACCATTACAACAATTTCTCATTTTTTAACACCTTTTTAAATTTTTGGGACTTGGAATAGATGAATGATATTTTATAGGCCTAATTGTATTTATATGTAGATGACTTGATTACATTTTCAGGCTATTACAACAATTTTTCAGTTTTATTTTCACATTTTTTAGGTTTTTTTTAACTTGTCCTTTTTTTTTTAATGAAACCCTTATTAGCACAGTTGAGCAAAAACTACTTTGAGATATTCATATATAGATGACCTGATTCAACTTTTAAGCTCTTTTAATATTTTGTCAATTTTTGTAACACCTTTTTTAACTTTTTGGACTTAAACTATTGTGACAAAAAACTTGTTAGCAGGATTAGGCAAAAACCTCTTTAAATAAAGAAATGAAATTTAGTAGGCATATTTGTATTTATAAGTAGATGTGCCGATTAGATTTTCGGGCCATTACAACAAGTTTTCCAATTTGTTAAACCTATTTTTGAACTTGGACCAGTTTGGTCTTCAGAACAGTCTACTAACAACATTACAGTATTGCAGGCACATATGTTTTACAAACACAAATTTTTTATGTTTTTTCCATGTCCCTCTTCAGATGTGGAAGAGGCATTCTACTAATATGTGTTCCATTGTCTGTCTGATGAAGGCATGGTTTTAAGTCCTCTTTTGAGGAGGATTTGCCTTCCCATGGGCTCAGATCCCTGGGTGAAGGTTTGCACACAGCTGACGGCATATTATGGTTCCTGTAATTTTGTTATGCTGTAATATTCTGTAATATCATATTTTGACTCCAGCTGTCTGTGGTCACTTTCATTGTAAGCAAAACTAAAGGCAAAATATCCCTATATTAGGTTCCGATTTGTTGCAGTTTTATCAAAGTTTGTGCTGTAATGCTTTGAGATCTATAATATGTGCTCATTTGTCTTCAATCAAGGTTAAAAAGCTTGCTTGAAATTTATTTCTTTTATTGTTTCCCTGCCACAAAGGTGAGGGGAGACATAAAAAAAATATTCTCGGCTCTGCCTGTGCAACCCAATCTTGTGTATGCTGCTAGAGTTTTATATTGATAGAAAATCATTCCAAAAACTTATTTGATCTCTCTGAAATCTTCATTTTCATTATCAAAAGTTTCATTCACAAGAGAATTTGTTTTAAGAAAATCTGGATGTAAAAAAAATATATATGTTGTGGCAGATTTCATGCGCTTCATTATGTTTTTTTTAGATTCAGCATTTTAACAAATTTAGACATGTCTAGCATCCATCAATATATTTTTATGACTTAACACCTAAGGACCAGAGTTTCTTTTTTTGTTAAGGACTGACTTGTACTTGAAACAGTTGACTGTACATTCCAACAGAGTTCTGTTGGTATTTCATATTGAATATTTATGTGATGAAACAGTTTTTAATTCAGATCTGTGAGTCAGCTTGAATACCCATTGAACTGTACACACCCATCATCAGGATTTTTCTTCAATGTTGAAGAGTACATATACTTATAATGTGACTCCTGATTAGGCAGGAGTCTCCCTATTTGCAGGTAAATTTCCTGGTCTCCTGACCAAAATGGTTTGGTTTGGTTAGGTGTTTTACAGCAGAACAACACTTTGAAGGTTATATCCTACCAAGACAAGTAGAGTAAAATGCCTTGCCCATGTATATACTACAGTAGCAGATCCGGACTGATCGGATGGTCAGACTCAAACCAACACCCTTCTGATCACAAGTAAAATGTCACCACAGCTCTTTCCTGATCAGGAGATGAAATTGCCTGGATGTAATAGACCATACATAGATGTGCAGATGTGGCCAATAAAATGTGATGTTTACATGCAGCAGGTCTCACTTGAAGGTCTGAATGAGAATTGAAGTAACTGCATTAATTGGGAGAACATTTCCTGGTAAATTGGGTCCTAGAAGTAAGGAAGATGAGAACTAATGTGAATATACTGTATGGAACCGGAGGTGAGGGGGCTTTAGCATGAATCACCTGCATTATAGAAACAGTCTCCTCCATTTGTTTCACCAGTCAATCTCACTGGCTGTGGGAAAGTGTTGCATATATTTAGATGATTAATGCAGTTTTTGGTTTATTGATATGCAGTACCTTTGTTGTGATTTTGTTTTGTATACAAGTACTATGAGATGAATCAACAAAATAAATGCAAAATTAGAAATGGTGTTTCTTGACCAAGTTGGTCATTCAGTTGAATCATTCATTCTAGCTCTGGGCTGATTTGTATTGAAATCAATTACCATACTCAACATTTAATGCATAAATACTATATTTATACATGTTTGATCATGTGGCACGCAGTTTGCAAAGGCCTTATTTGTCTCATAAGACTCATAAGACATGTTTCATTTTAAATGCAGTTTAATTATTTGAATTATAGCTGTAATAAGCTCAAATTATCATGTTCTCTTTACTCATAGATAACCTGTGAAGAGCAAGTTTATGCAAAGTCCAAACTTTCCAATAGAACTCTCTCATTATCTCGGGGACTTATTGAAGAAAAGGCAGGGATTATGAGTTTCTGCCTGTCTGAACATGCATACATGCATAATGTCGTGCAATTTATTCAAATGCCATTGCCATGATATACTAAGGAGGAGTCTTATAATGTAATGCTTGTCCATACCACCTATTAGTCAGTGTCACTGCTCTCTTTCCAGACATACTGTACATATCATTTAACACCCATTTTATACACCTGTTTTAAGTCAGGCATATTATGTTATGGCATGTCCATCTGTCTGTCTGTCCATATGCCTGTCAACATTTGCTTGTCTGGTCCATGACTTTGTAACAGTTGGAAAGATTTTTATGAAACTTTGCACAAGAATATATCATGACCAAATGGTGTGTCACAACTCTAACCATGCTTCCTGCCTTAGAGTCAAGTCTCAGCAAGGGAAAAGGTAATTATGTGACTTGTATCCTTTTCCAGAGTATGACTTTTGAACAACCAGAAATATTTAACTACTTTGGCCAGTTGTATGTCATTTATCGATGGTGTGTCACATACCATAGCAAAGCTCCTGCCTCAGGGTGAAGGTCGCAGCAAGGAAGAAATGTAACTGATGTTTATCCTTGTCTGGAGTATATAATTTTAAACCACTGAAGATATTTTAATGAAACTTTAGCCTTTTATATATCTTGAGTTGACACACTACCATGCATATTCACAGTCATACCCCCACCCCCACCTCAAGGTCAGGGTCACAACAATGGATAATGTAAGTCAGTGACCAGTTTCCTTAACCAGGTTGCCATTTTTTAACCCCAACAGATATTGTGATGAAACTTTACCCAAATCTATACCTAATCATACATTAATCAAGTCCCAAGCACAGAGGTCAAGGTCATTAGTAGGGAAAAAGTTACAAGACTGACATAGCATGTGCTTTTTGCTGTCGTCTTGTTTCTTTCTGCCAGATAATTCAGAAAAATTATCTATAATGAACCTGCTTATAGAGAGGCTATCCAAACTGAGACTAAACCTCCACCAGAAAGGGGGAGTGTATTGTAACTGTGGACTTGATCTTTAGATGGGTTCATTGGAATGAGAATATTATAACCGTGGACCTGCTCCTAAAAGAGGTTCATTCGAATGCATGTATTATAACTGTGGACCTGCTTGTTAGATGGGATCTTTGGAATGAGTGTATTATATAACCATAGACCTGCTCGATAGATGTAATCTTTGGAATTAGTGTATTATAAGTTTAGACCTGCTCGGTAGATGGGATCTTTTGAATGAGTGCATTATAACTAAAGTCCTGCTCTTTGGATGGGATCTTTTGAATGAATGCATTATAACTATAGACCTTCTCTTTAGATAGCAACTCTGAAATGAGTGTATTATAACTGTGGACCTGCTCTTTAGAGAGGATTGTTGGATCGGATGTATTCAAATTGTGGACCTGCTCTTTAGATGGTATCTTTGGAAAGAGTGTATTATAACGATAGACCTTCTCTTTTGATGGGATCTTTGGGATGAGTGCATTATAACGGTAGACCTTCTCTTTAGAGGGGTTCATTGGAATAAGTGTATTATAACAGTAGACCTAGTCTTTAGAGGGCATCTTTGGATTGAGTGTACTATAACTGTAGACTTTCTCTTTAGATGGGATCTCTGGAATGAGTTTATTATAAACGTAGACCTGCTCTTTAGATAGGATCTCTGGAATGTGTCTATTATAAACGTAGACCTGCTCTTTAGATAGGATCTCTGGAATGTGTCTATTATAAACGTAGACCTGCTCTTTAGTTGGGATCTCTGGAATGAGTGTATTATCAAATTAGACCTGCTCTTTAGATGGGATCTCTGGAATGAGTGTACTATAAACGTAGACCTGCTCTTTATTAGATGGGATTTTTGGAATGAGAGTATTAAAACTGTAGACCTTCTCTTTAGAGGGATCATTGGGATGAAAATATTTTAACTGTGGACCTGCACTTTTGAGCAGTTCATTTGAATGAGTGCATTGTAAGTGTCGACCTTCTCGTTAGAGGAGTTCTTTGGAATGAGTGTATTATAACTGTAGACCTTCTCGTCAGATGTGTTCATTGGAATGAGTGTATTATAACAGTAGACCTGCTGTTTAGTCATTAGAATGAGTGTATTATAACAGTAGACCTGCTGTTTAGTCATTAGAATGAGTGTATTATAACAGTAGACCTGCTGTTTAGTCATTAGAATGAGTGTATTATAACAGTAGACCTGCTGTTTAGTCATATTAGAATGAGTGTATTATAACAGTAGACCTGCTGTTTAGTCATTAGAATGAGTGTATTATAACAGTAGACCTGCTGTTTAGTCATTAGAATGAGTGTATTATAACAGTAGACCTGCTATTTAGTCATTAGAATGAGTGTATTATAACAGTAGACCTGCTGTTTAGTCATTAGAATGAGTGTATTATAACAGTAGACCTGCTGTTTAGTCATTAGAATGAGTGTATTATAACAGTAGACCTGCTGTTTAGTCAGTAGAATGAGTGTATTATAACAGTAGACCTGCTATTTAGTCATATTAGAATGAGTGTATTATAACAGTAGACCTGCTGTTTAGTCATTAGAATGAGTGTATTATAACAGTAGACCTGCTGTTTAGTCAGTAGAATGAGTGTATTATAACAGTAGACCTGCTGTTTAGTCATTAGAATGAGTGTATTATAACAGTAGACCTGCTGTTTAGTCATTAGAATGAGTGTATTATAACAGTAGACCTGCTGTTTAGTCATTAGAATGAGTGTATTATAACAGTAGACCTGCTATTTAGTCATATTAGAATGAGTGTATTATAACAGTAGACCTGCTGTTTAGTCATTAGAATGAGTGTATTATAACAGTAGACCTGCTATTTAGTCATATTAGAATGAGTGTATTATAACAGTAGACCTGCTATTTAGTCATATTAGAATGAGTGTATTATAACAGTAGACCTGCTATTTAGTCATTAGAATGAGTGTATTATAACAGTAGACCTGCTATTTAGTCATTAGAATGAGTGTATTATAACAGTAGACCTGCTGTTTAGTCATTAGAATGAGTGTATTATAACAGTAGACCTGCTATTTAGTCATTAGAATGAGTGTATTATAACAGTAGACCTGCTGTTTAGTCATATTAGAATGAGTGTATTATAACAGTAGACCTGCTGTTTAGTCAGTAGAATGAGTGTATTATAACAGTAGACCTGCTGTTTAGTCATTAGAATGAGTGTATTATAACAGTAGACCTGCTATTTAGTCATTAGAATGAGTGTATTATAACAGTAGACCTGCTGTTTAGTCATTAGAATGAGTGTATTATAACAGTAGACCTGCTGTTTAGTCATTAGAATGAGTGTATTATAACAGTAGACCTGCTGTTTAGTCATATTAGAATGAGTGTATTATAACAGTAGACCTGCTGTTTAGTCATTAGAATGAGTGTATTATAACAGTAGACCTGCTGTTTAGTCATTAGAATGAGTGTATTATAACAGTAGACCTGCTGTTTAGTCATTAGAATGAGTGTATTATAACAGTAGACCTGCTGTTTAGTCATTAGAATGAGTGTATTATAACAGTAGACCTGCTGTTTAGTCATATTAGAATGAGTGTATTATAACAGTAGACCTGCTGTTTAGTCATTAGAATGAGTGTATTATAACAGTAGACCTGCTGTTTAGTCATTAGAATGAGTGTATTATAACAGTAGACCTGCTGTTTAGTCATTAGAATGAGTGTATTATAACAGTAGACCTGCTGTTTAGTCATATTAGAATGAGTGTATTATAACAGTAGACCTGCTGTTTAGTCAGTAGAATGAGTGTATTATAACAGTAGACCTGCTGTTTAGTCAGTAGAATGAGTGTATTATAACAGTAGACCTGCTGTTTAGTCATATTAGAATGAGTGTATTATAACAGTAGACCTGCTGTTTAGTCAGTAGAATGAGTGTATTATAACAGTAGACCTGCTGTTTAGTCAGTAGAATGAGTGTATTATAACAGTAGACCTGCTGTTTAGTCATTAGAATGAGTGTATTATAACAGTAGACCTGCTATTTAGTCATTAGAATGAGTGTATTATAACAGTAGACCTGCTATTTAGTCATATTAGAATGAGTGTATTATAACAGTAGACCTGCTGTTTAGTCATTAGAATGAGTGTATTATAACAGTAGACCTGCTGTTTAGTCATATTAGAATGAGTGTATTATAACAGTAGACCTGCTGTTTAGTCAGTAGAATGAGTGTATTATAACAGTAGACCTGCTATTTAGTCATATTAGAATGAGTGTATTATAACAGTAGACCTGCTGTTTAGTCATTAGAATGAGTGTATTATAACAGTAGACCTGCTGTTTAGTCAGTAGAATGAGTGTATTATAACAGTAGACCTGCTATTTAGTCATATTAGAATGAGTGTATTATAACAGTAGACCTGCTGTTTAGTCAGTAGAATGAGTGTATTATAACAGTAGACCTGCTGTTTAGTCAGTAGAATGAGTGTATTATAACAGTAGACCTGCTGTTTAGTCATTAGAATGAGTGTATTATAACAGTAGACCTGCTGTTTAGTCAGTAGAATGAGTGTATTATAACAGTAGACCTGCTGTTTAGTCATTGGAATGAGTGTATTATAACAGTAGACCTGCTGTTTAGTCATTAGAATGAGTGTATTATAACAGTAGACCTGCTATTTAGTCATTAGAATGAGTGTATTATAACAGTAGACCTGCTGTTTAGTCATATTAGAATGAGTGTATTATAACAGTAGACCTGCTGTTTAGTCATTAGAATGAGTGTATTATAACAGTAGACCTGCTGTTTAGTCATTAGAATGAGTGTATTATAACAGTAGACCTGCTATTTAGTCATTAGAATGAGTGTATTATAACAGTAGACCTGCTGTTTAGTCATATTAGAATGAGTGTATTATAACAGTAGACCTGCTGTTTAGTCAGTAGAATGAGTGTATTATAACAGTAGACCTGCTGTTTAGTCAGTAGAATGAGTGTATTATAACAGTAGACCTGCTATTTAGTCATATTAGAATGAGTGTATTATAACAGTAGACCTGCTGTTTAGTCATTAGAATGAGTGTATTATAACAGTAGACCTGCTGTTTAGTCAGTAGAATGAGTGTATTATAACAGTAGACCTGCTATTTAGTCATTAGAATGAGTGTATTATAACAGTAGACCTGCTGTTTAGTCATATTAGAATGAGTGTATTATAACAGTAGACCTGCTGTTTAGTCAGTAGAATGAGTGTATTATAACAGTAGACCTGCTGTTTAGTCAGTAGAATGAGTGTATTATAACAGTAGACCTGCTGTTTAGTCATTAGAATGAGTGTATTATAACAGTAGACCTGCTGTTTAGTCAGTAGAATGAGTGTATTATAACAGTAGACCTGCTGTTTAGTCATTGGAATGAGTGTATTATAACAGTAGACCTGCTGTTTAGTCATTAGAATGAGTGTATTATAACAGTAGACCTGCTGTTTAGTCATTAGAATGAGTGTATTATAACAGTAGACCTGCTATTTAGTCATTAGAATGAGTGTATTATAACAGTAGACCTGCTGTTTAGTCATATTAGAATGAGTGTATTATAACAGTAGACCTGCTGTTTAGTCATATTAGAATGAGTGTATTATAACAGTAGACCTGCTGTTTAGTCAGTAGAATGAGTGTATTATAACAGTAGACCTGCTGTTTAGTCAGTAGAATGAGTGTATTATAACAGTAGACCTGCTGTTTAGTCATTAGAATGAGTGTATTATAACAGTAGACCTGCTGTTTAGTCAGTAGAATGAGTGTATTATAACAGTAGACCTGCTGTTTAGTCATTGGAATGAGTGTATTATAACAGTAGACCTGCTGTTTAGTCATTAGAATGAGTGTATTATAACAGTAGACCTGCTGTTTAGTCATTAGAATGAGTGTATTATAACCATAAGTCAGCTCTTTCAAGGGATCGTTGCAATGAGTGTTTTATAACTGTATGCCTGCTCTTTAGGAGGGATCTTTGCAATGAGTGTTTTATAACTGTATGCCTGCTCTTTAGGAGGGATCTTTGCAATGAGTGTTTTACAACTGTAGGCCTGCTCTTTAGGAGGGATCTTTGCAATGAGTGTTTTATAACTGTAGGCCTGCTCTTTAGAGGGGATCTTTGCAATGAGTGTTTTATAACTGTATGCCTGCTCTTTAGGAGGGATCTTTGCAATGAGTGTTTTATAACTGTAGGCCTGCTCTTTAGAGGGGATCGTTGCAATGAGTGTTTTATAACTGTAGGCCTGCTCTTTAGAGGGGATCTTTGCAATGAGTGTTTTATAACTGTAGACCTGCTCTTTAGAGGGGATCTTTGCAATGAGTGTTTTATAACTGTAGGCCTGTTCTTTAGAGGGGATCGTTGCAATGAGTGTTTTATAACTGTAGGCCTGTTCTTTAGAGGGGATCTTTGCAATGAGTGTTTTATAACTGTAGGCCTGCTCTTTAGAGGGGATCGTTGCAATGAGTGTTTTATAACTGTAGACCTGCTCTTTAGAGGGGATCTTTGCAATGAGTGTTTTATAACTGTAGGCCTGCTCTTTAGAGGGGATCGTTGCAATGAGTGTTTTATAACTGTAGGCCTGTTCTTTAGAGGGGATCTTTGCAATGAGTGTTTTATAACTGTAGGCCTGCTCTTTAAAGGGGATCGTTGCAATGAGTGTTTTATAACTGTAGGCCTGTTCTTTAGAGGGGATCGTTGCAATGAGTGTTTTATAACTGTAGGCCTGTTCTTTAGAGGGGATCGTTGCAATGAGTGTTTTATAACTGTAGGCCTGTTCTTTAGAGGGGATCGTTGCAATGAGTGTTTTATAACTGTAGGCCTGTTCTTTAGAGGGGATCGTTGCAATGAGTGTTTTATAACTGTAGGCCTGCTCTTTAGAGGGGATCGTTGCAATGAGTGTTTTATAACTGTAGGCCTGCTCTTTAGAGGGGATCGTTGCAATGAGTGTTTTATAACTGTAGGCCTGCTCTTTAGAGGGGATCTTTGCAATGAGTGTTTTATAACTGTAGGCCTGCTCTTTAGGGGGGATCTTTGCAATGAGTGTTTTATAACTGTAGGCCTGCTCTTTAGAGGGGATCTTTGCAATGAGTGTTTTATAACTGTAGGCCTGCTCTTTGAAGGGGATCTTTGCAATGAGTGTTTTATAACTGTATGCCTGCTCTTTAGGAGGGATCTTTGCAATGAGTGTTTTATAACTGTAGGCCTGCTCTTTAGAGGGGATCTTTGCAATGAGTGTTTTATAACTGTAGGCCTGTTCTTTAGAGGGGATCTTTGCAATGAGTGTTTTACAACTGTAGGCCTGTTCTTTAGAGGGGATCTTTGCAATGAGTGTTTTATAACTGTAGGCCTGTTCTTTAGAGGGGATCGTTGCAATGAGTGTTTTATAACTGTAGGCCTGCTCTTTAGAGGGGATCTTTGCAATGAGTGTTTTATAACTGTAGGCCTGCTCTTTAGAGGGGATCTTTGCAATGAGTGTTTTATAACTGTAGGCCTGTTCTTTAGAGGGGATCGTTGCAATGAGTGTTTTATAACTGTAGGCCTGCTCTTTAGAGGGGATCTTTGCAATGAGAATCAGGACATAACAGTTGCTTTTCATTAACTAATGAACTTGCTCATCATAAGTGTCAAATAAAAATTGATGATCTGCTTAAGAGGTGTTCATTTAATTTTTATTATTCATCTGCCATAAGGCAGAGTATTAAGTGATTATGTTGTTTGTCTGTCCATCCATCTGTTACCAGTTTCATTTCTGCACAATAACTTTTGTTGTCCACCATCTACAGCTAATAGGCTTGCACTTGGGGTAAGGAAGAACACTGTCAATTTCGGGTTCAAAAGCTCAAAGGTAAAGGTCACTGTGACTGAAAGAAGCATTCACATAATAACTCAAGTTCTGCACCATCTGTAGTTACCATATTTTGTGGATGGCCTCTTGCAATTGGGGTAAGGAATAACCCAATCAGTTTTGGGCTTAAAAGATAAAAGGTCAAGGTCACTCTGGCTGAAAAAATAAAAATGGTTTCTGCGCAATAACATAGTTCTACATGACATACCTCAACCAAACTTTGTGGATGGCTTTAATTTGGGCTAGGGAAGAAGGCAGTTGATTTGGGGGTTTAAAAAGTCAAATGTCAAGGTCACTGACCGAAAGAAGAAAAATGGTTACTGCACAATAACATTACTTTTACATCACAGACCTGGCCCAAACTTTGTGGAGGGCTTACACTTGGGATAAGGTAGAAGCCTATTAATTTCAGAATCAGAAGGTTAAAGGTCAAGGTCACCCAAAATGAAGAAAAATAGTCCCTGCAAAAAAATGTAATTTATCTGCATAAAAGAATATTAAACATGGGGCAGGCGTATAATGTGTCTTTCACAGTACTCTTGTTTTATATAGAGGAGCTCTTATTAAATAGTATTACTGTAATTTTATAACTTTACATTTGAAAATGACACGCTATGACTAACACATATTAAAGCTTTCATGAAAACATGAACCTACATGTTAAATGAGTTTTCACTGAACTGTGGCCTGCTAATATGAGCGAATCTCATTCACTGTGACCTGCTAATATGAGCTAATCTCATTCATTTGTGGACTTTGTACAAAAGTGCATATGTAAGAAAACTTTAATTTTAAAGGGTTACAGTTCTTCCTTGTTATAATGCCCTTCATTATCATGTGATTGTGGATATAATGTACTGCTATGGACCTTATTACCAAATTTGAATCATTGTACTTGAATTGGTTTATCAATTGTATCATAATGTGTGTTTGAAGAAAACAACATGAAGCATAGTATTATATCTATTTTTCTTTTTTAAAATGTTATTATTTGACAAAGTTCAAATGCACAAATACCATAAAGTGAAAAATTATATTTGATTTACATAAACTAAAATTATTACTATATGTTCAACTGGCATTTTGTAAATCCACCCAAGAGGACAGACATGCATTCATCAAATTTTCAATTGTTTCAATGATACCACAGTTCAGTACAAAGTGTGGTCTGCAGTTATGGACTCCAGCTATTGCATTATAACGATGCTATAATTGTGAACCTGTATCTCATTATACCACTGGGTCTTCATATTAGTGTATATGGTATGAGTCAGACTCTCTCACTCTGGTATGTTACATCTCTTTTGCATTTTCTGGAAATAAGGTCTGTCTGCCCTAATGACTTGCTGCCATCTCCATGGGGAGTGAATCAATAGTGACTCAGGAATATGTGTTAGTGGAGCATCTGCATAAGCTGACATGGATGCGGCAGCAGCAGAAAATGATGCAGCAGATGAATAATGATGTGTTTGCTGTTAGTCTTTTCAGGGACATGTATAGTACAGTCTAGCAATACATATGTAGCTCCTGAGATGAATGCATTATCAGTGATTAAAGCAGTATCATTTTGTATGCCTAAATCATGACCTATTACCTCAATATTCATACTAACTGGGTTTTTAAGTTGTTGTAGTTTTATTACCCCCCCCCCCCTTTAAATACTACCACTGAGCACAAGGATGTAACTTTAGTGGTGAATCAAAACATATAACACATAAATGCAGGTACAAAAGGACAATTCAGTATAATAATGTGGTGACTTTGGTTCATAACTTAAGCTCATGAACATTTAGGGAATAGGATGATGACAATGAGGCCATCACAACACAAGATAACTCGATCATGTGGTTCAGGGAATAGAATGATGACAATGAGGCCATCACAACACAAGATAACTTGATCATGTGGTTCAGGGAATAGAATGATGACAATGAGGCTATCACAACACAAGATAACTCGATCATGTGGTTCAGGGAATAGAATGATGACAATGAGGCCATCACAACATCACAAGATGACTATTGGGTGGTTCAGGGAATAGGATGATGACAATGAGGCCATCACAACATCACAAGATGACTATCGGGTGGTTCAGGGAATAGGATGATGACAATGAGGCCATCACAACATCACAAGATGACTATCGGGTGGTTCAGGGAATAGAATGATGACAATGAGGCCATCACAACATCACAAGATGACTATCGGGTGGCTCAGGGAATAGAATGATGACAATGAGGCCATCACAACATCACAAGATGACTATCGGGTGGTTCAGGGAATAGGATGATGACAATGAGGCCATCATAGGTATTCATATTGGACTTTTGAACATCCAAGGTATCAATAACAAGCTAGACCAGCTGAAATTAACCATGTCATCAAATGATAATAATGTACATATTCTTGGTTTAATGGAAACAAAGCTGAATGAAAGTCATACAAACAAACTACTTATTATTGATGGTTATTACTTATCTATTAGAAGATGTAGAGGCTGACAGGCTGGAGTTGTCCTGATTTATGTTAAAGATGGTTTATCAGTTAAAAGTAGAACTGATCTTGAATTAGATTAAATTGAAGCAATATGGATTAAATCAACCACTCAAATGCAGAACCTTTACTGGTTGGTGTGGTTCATAGATCCCCATTTGCAAAAATAGGTCAGAATGAAGATTTTGAAAGGCAGATGGATAAAATGATTGATGACAAAAAGAAATCTATATTATAGGTGACTTTACCAAAGATCTAATTAATGTTCAGATAAATCAAAATTGCTTATACTCCATAAAGTCCCATGGCATTACTCTGTTAGTAGATAAAAAACATGAGAAACTGATCACTCTAATAGATCACATCAATGCAAATATACAAGAAAATGTGTCAAGCATATATATATTAATACCTAACATTTCCCTCCAAGTTATTACATAAATATTGATTATCATTAAGACAAGAGTTATGGATGTATAGGGTAGTGTTTGTTAAAAGGACTTGAAGTGGTCACATAAGGTAATGTTTGAAAGAGTTTTACATAGTTCACACATCTGATCCTGATTATCAGGCTGACCCTTGGGATTTGGGTCTGTGTCCTGTCATCACTGTAAAGGCAAGAATTGTTAATGAACCCTGACTGTCTCTATTCTGTAGTTTTGATAAACTATGGCCCTGGTGTAAAAAGACCAATCGGTTCTGTGTAAGGGGCAGTCATCTTGAAAAATAGCTTGTGTGAACATTAAACTTATTTTGGGAATCTACTTTGTGTTGGATGGGTTTTTTTTGTTTTTTTTTTTTTGTTGTTGCAACTTTTGTACCCTGTAACAGGTAGGTTCAAGTGATCACTTCAATTTTTTTTTCTTTTTGAGGACTTGCAGTGTAACAAAAATGTCATGAAGATAAATACATGTACTGAAATAAACCAAGATTGAATGATCACAACTAAACAAAGAACAGCAGACCTAGTAAATCATACTTTGTCTTAAACTGAATGATACATGCCTACAAATTGTAGTCCAGAACAAAATTCTTGGAGTAATTGTTGACAACAATTTGCAATGGAATGAACGTATCCTATGTAGAAAAATAAATTCTTTGTTGTGGTTATTATACAAAATTAAGCCATATTTGTCAGTGAAAATTAAGCTATATTTGTCAGTGAAAATTAAGCCATATTTGTCAGTGAAAATTAAGCTATATTTGTCAGTGAAAATTAAGCTATATTTGTCAGTGGAACGTGGGATGATGCATGGTAAAAGCTGTATTCAACCATATCTAAGGAAACACTGATAGAAATAAATACAAATTATTCCAGCTATGAAAAAGAGCACGTAAACTTATCATTGATAACACAAAGAACATTCAGTATGAAATGAACAAATAATATTATTATGGTCTAATAATATCTGAAAGAATCTTCCTGTAGAAGTCCTAAGTTATTTACAAAGTTTCTAATAACACAGCTCCAATGTATCTGCAGAAATTATTTCATATGGGAGAGCAAGGCAACAAACCTAATTTGAGGTCTTTTCCAGCCAGCCATTTTCTTGTTACTTTACCTAATAAAGAGATGTTCAAAATAAGTTTTCACTACTCAGGTTCCCACATTTGGAACAGTATTCCAAAGGAAATAAGGGAAAGCAACAATAATTTAGGGAGCCACGGTAGCTCAGTCATTAGGGCATCAGACTCATAAATCAAGGGTCATGGGTTCAATACCCACCCAGGCCAGCATGTGTCCACTGCCTGGGTTTATCCTTGGGAGAGGTAATTAGCTCCCATTTGCTTGGCATGATATAGCCAATAATTTGTTAAAAGTGCCATTAAAACCAACAAGAACAAAGCATTTCACTATCATCTGATAAATTGGATGAAAAGTTTATTTAATAGCAGCAATATTTTACCCGTCGCTATTGCATGGCTTTACATTTTTATGTTGCAAAATCTCATTCGTTCGATGTGAATACATCCTCCCACAGAGCGGAGAATTGTCAAGAAGATACGGTCCACTTGTGCACCTTGCATGAGCTTGTGCAGAACAGTAATCTGTTTCAAGGACACCATGTTAATGGTTGTGTCATTCATAAGTTGAGGAAAGAAAAATTGCTGTTGTGAGTTAAAACCACATTTGGTTCTTCCTTCAGCAGTATTTCATATAGTGTTACATTCATCCATCTCGTCTTCTGTTTTTATGCCAGTAACCTCTGCCCTTTTTCAGTAATTAGTTCTGGAAAGATCCTCTTGGGTTACCATGTTTGAGGGTTAGGGTACACCTTTCTTATTTTCAAAATACAATTGCTTCACAGGTAAGTCTTGTGTGTTAAGTTATAATGCAACATAGACCCTATTGCAATTAATAGGAATTTGTAATTCCATAATTAAATAATTGATCAAACATCAATTCTATGTTTTTTCTATTTCACCATCAATTCTATGTTTTTTCTATTTCACCATTGTATTTTAATACGATGTGTGATGTGTCACATTGTTGTTGTGTATGTTTTGCATTGCTCCTAGAGAACAACAAAGGTTAACAAATGAACGTCTTCCTTATTAAAAAGAATACGAGAGTGAAAATACAGGAAATTCCTCATAAATTAATCATTGTTTACCTTGTGCAAATACACTAGGGTATATATAGCATGCAGTACATAAAAACAGGTGAGTTTCAGGTGTGAAAATAATACAATATTGTTGTTATTATTGTTCTGTTTCAGATAACTTTCATTTCAGAGAACAAAGTCATTTCAGAGAACAAAGTCAGGACAGACTGTGGGAAAGTGTGGCCACAAGAAGGGCCCTTGGAACACTCACCCAGACTGCCTCACATGTTCAAAGTGCACATGTAAGAATCATTGTAATTTTTGCACAGTATGTATAGAGGGCAGAAGAAACAACAATCCCCCTCATCTTCTGAATTTTCAGATTTTTCTCTTACAGAGAACAAAGAAGAAACCCACTGTAAGAAGAATAGTTCTTCAGCTCGGAAGAACACTTCCGGATCCCAGGAGCCCATGGGACCAGTCTCTTCAGAGACAGGTAATGCCCCACTTGTAGGAGGAAATCAAAGTTTGAGTAGATTGCCTCCTGCTGAAAGGGAGGAGAAGTCAAACACTCCTCACATTCACAGTAGCTTGATGCTGCCTTCTGCGAGGAAGGAAGTGGACCACTCATCTCAAGATAATGTGTCGCACCCTCCCAAGAGGAAGGAGTTGCACAGCACCCAACACTTCCAGGGTAGCATGTAGTGTCCTCCCAAATTTGAGGAGCAGCACTGCATCTTGATGAGTGATGAAGACAAACTAGGCTCAGACATACCTATGTTGCCTGACCAATCACTGACCGGTCACAGGGCACCGGGCATCAGTCACAGGTCATTTCATCAATGTATGGTGACCAGTAACTGGTCACTTTGTCCCCATGACCAGTCATATCATACCGGTCATCTTGTACTGGTCGCCGACTTTACACCAGTCATCTCTCTGAGGCCTCATAGTATGGGGATAGGGATCGGACCAAGATCCCCCCTCTCCACACTCTACCATCATACCCTGTACAGGATAGTGAGTCTGCCCAACAGGTCCTGACTATGGAAAGGGATTGGATCAGTATCCCCCCTTTCCCATTATCCCATTGTATCTGTACAGGATGTGGGGCCCTCCACCTCAAGGTAATTGGTCACTTGTGCCCCCTTGGGCTACTGGACCCTGGACCCAGAGTAGAGTTGATGCCATGGCATGTGTCCCGCCATCACCTCCTCATCAGGTGACATCCACCAGGAAGGCTGGAGGTATAGCATCATCCATGATAGACAAGTGGTCTTGTCTTCATCCTGGAACTTCTAGAACACATAGAGCCCCTATGCACCATGATGAACAAGTATGGGAAATGGTGCAGAGTGCTCCTATGTCACTTGCTCCAAAAGACAAAGTGATGCCTAGCCACTGTCCTACTCGGAATGTTATAGATGATGATGTGTTATCTATCCTCAATGACACCAATGAGTTCAAGGTAGAAACGGCTCATTTGATGCCTCCTATCAGGCCCACCAGCTTCACTCAGTTGGATGAAGAGGAGGAGATCTGGTCCTTTTATAAGGTGGTAAATGAAGTTTACCCTCTCTTTCCCATGGCCTTGTGCCCAAATCCATCTAGTGCACAGCAAAAGAAGATCCTTTCCATTTTGGAAATGATCTGTAGGACTCAAACACAACCAGATCTCGTGCTTTTTCTTCATCCCACTGCGATTGGGGAAATATCACAGAAGTTTATGTCAGGCCAGGACATTGCGCAGCGACATGGAGGCTGGTCCATTCCTCCCTCTACCTTGAGACCTATAGTCCCTGCCTCAAGTTACGGGGCTCATTCCCTGAAGTGACCCACCCAATAAACCTCCCCAGTTGGACGCAGGTGCATCCCAAGTGGGTATTTCAAGTGGATCCTAGGTACGCCTTCCCATTAAAACAAATGAAGATATTGAGCAGAAAGTCCAGTTCTGGTCACCATAACTTCCCATACTGACCTCTTCTTAGCTACATGTACTTTGTTTAGTATGCTGAAGGAGACAGCTCTGAACCCAGCCGCATTACAGTGCATACTGAAGGCTGTGGCCATGACATCCCGGCATTCACTTTCTGTCACAATGGCTTTATCAGTGGAACTTCTGCACATCTGCCATGATGGTGCACTGGACTCCTGGAAAGTCTTACTTAACCACTGTAAAGTCACAGTCTTTCATGGTCGAATGACTAAACATGACTATAACTAAAAAATCATCATGGTCTAAGGGCTGCTCCATTGGAAGCTGAGTCCCTGTTCAGAGGATTCATCCCAACTGTGGCTTCACAAGATTTGAAGGATCATCAACATAGATCTTTCACACCCTCTCCTGACCCATCGCAATCATCCAGGAAGCATACTAATGGGAATCACCCCCAGGGGGCCATCAACTAACTTTTTCAACAGATGCAGCCGCAGTCCAATGCGCAAACTCAATAAGACCTCCTTATCATCAGTTGGGTTCATGGAGTGGAAATTGCTGAAGAGCCTCGAGGAGGAAGTTTTCTAACCGACCTTACTTTCTCATGGAAGGAGGGGGGGGGGACAGCCCTTGTGGCTAACACCCTCTCCTGCAGTTCATTCCTCTCCCAAACGTTCCCGTAGGTGCTCGTCTAAGCTACTTTTGGGAGGCATGGTTAAGCATCACAGATGATATGTGGGCCCTTTATATTGTGAGCGAGGGTTACCAACTTCAGTTTCAGGACAACCACCTCTATCAAGGACTGCCATGTTCTTTCACCAGTCCAATCTGTTGAAATTAAGGGAAGAGGTGCACACCCTTTTGCTGAATGGGGCAGTTGAGAGGGTCCTGAACGACCAATCTCCTGTGTTCTAGTCCCAAATATTCCTGGTCACCAAGAAAAGTGGGAAATCTCATATCGATCTCCCCACGTTAAACCGGTCAAATACCTCCGGTTTTGCTTGGACCAGGAAATTTTTCAATTCCTGGTTCTGCTGTTCAGAATCGCTTCTGCACCCAGAGTATTCACCCGAGCTGTGGGAGTGGTAGCGTCTTCCCTCTGATTACTGGGAACCCCAATTCTCCAGTACTTCGATGACTGGCAGAACCACAATGTTCAGGTTCAGTCCCTCCATTAGGATCTGTTCCATTGTTGGTCCACAGCAACTCGGTTGGGTCTCTTGCACAACCTCAAAAAGTCGGAGCTGAACTTCCTCACGAACCAGAACTTAGTCCGGGTCCCACAGAATCACATGGATTGAATTCTGGCACTTCTAGAGGCGCTGCAAGAAAAAACATCATCTGCTTGCCGTTACCTATCCCTATTGCTGATCTTATTCCCTTAGGACATCTCCATTTCTCCTTCTTGCAAGGTGGAAACCACGCAGAGATTCTCTATCAGCTCTGATTCCTCTATGACCAGTTTTTCATCATCATTTGCACTGGTGGATGAATCGGGACAGACTCCTAACTGGGATCCCCATGCATGCACCTGACCCCCACTCCTATCTGGATGCCAACATGTCAGATTCCAGTTGGGGAGCTCAATAGAGCTGGAGGGCATAATTCTCCAGGGTCATTGGACTTGGGACAAATTGTTCCTCTACATCAACAGCTTAGAAAAGATAGCTGTATTTCTAGCTTTGCAAAGGTGCATCGACAGAGTGAGGGACCAATGTGTCTTGGTATCTGCTGACAGCACATTTGTCATAGCATATCTCTGATGTCAAGGAGGCTCACATGCCCCTTCTCTTTGCATGGAGGTTTGGAACCTCCTTTTCTGGGTGCCTCGGAAGGGATTACCCTCCGAGCCAGCTTCATTCCTTGTAAAAAGTCCCACATTCCAGGGAAAAAGGACGTATTGGCAGATAGTCTGTCCAGGTCAGGCAAACAGTCCTCACAGAATGGTCTCTTCACCTCTCCATAACGGAGTCCTTTTTCTCACTATGGGAATGCCTCTGGTGGACTTGTGTGTGACCAGGCTCAACAACAGACTTCCCTTTTACTTTTCTCCAGTCCTGGACCAGAGCACATTGGCAGTGAACACATTCAGCTTCTGGTGGGATTTTCTGTATGCATATGCCTTCCCACCATTCCGACTGCTACTTTAAAGTTATGCAGAAAGTCAGAACTTCCACTGCCCATATCATTCTCATCGCCTCAGTGTGGCACCATGATCATGGTTCAGCGATCTTCTAGACCCGTTGATAGATCAACCCAGGTTTCTACCTCACAGGAGGGATGTTCTGTCACAACACAGCGGCTCCATCCTACACAACAGCCCACGCATTATCCACCTTTATGCTTCTCTCATCTCAAGCGATCTATCTGCCAGAACAAGTTTTCAAGCTAAGTTGGCAGTTGCATCATTCAGCCCAGGAAAGATTCTGTATTCAAGGTCTGTGATGCCAGGTGGAGAACCTTCTGTGATTGGTGCAGTAGGAAACACGTTGATCTTAACAGTCCCTTTGTGACTTTCATCGCGGATTTCCTTTTGTTTCTCTTCGAAAACAAAGGATGTTCAGTTTCAGCTATTGAGGGCTAAAGAGCTGCCATTTCCAACACACTTAAATTCTCTCAGGGCATGGCAGTTGGTTCGGATTTGCACCTTGCCGATCTCATTAAGTATTTTGAGCTGCAGAGACCTGTCTCCTGCTCTCTTACACCCAGATGGAATCTGTCTTGTGTTTTGAATCTTTAACCAAACCATGGAGTGAGGCTTTCTTTCAGGGTCTCACACTCAAGACTGTGTTTTTACTTGCCTTGACATCTGTGAAAAGATGGAGGGAGCTTCTATTTACACTGGCTGTGTCCGATTTATTGGAAATTATGAATCCATTTCTCTCCTTTGTCAACTGGCAAAAATGAGTTACCTTCGGTAGCTCTACTGCTCATAGAGATCCCCAGTCTCAGTTGAATCATCTTTTCCTTCCTCTTAAGGGCTCCATTGATATTCCAGCTTCTCATTGTGAATTGTCACTACCATTAAAAGAGCTTATCAATCCCTTACCGAATGAGATCTTTCTTTTATGAAACTAAAAGCCCATGAGGTTTGAGCCATCACTACCTCATGGGCCTATATATTTATTCTTCCCTGGAGGATATAATGAAGGCAGCATTTTGGAGATTACATACTACCTTCTCTTTCTACCTCTGCTTTTAGCACAACAGAACTTGGGCATTTTTTTTTTGTTGCTCTACTGGTCATAGACCAGAAGAGCTTATGGGATGGTCTGTTGTCCATCATCCGTCAGTCCATTAGCACAAGTTTGTTATCGCTACTCCTCCTAAACTACTTGGAGGATTCCCATGAAACTTTACACACACATTCATCCCAAGGTCTAGTTGGTCCTGGATGAAAATAGTCCTGCTCGGACATCCAATATGGCCACCACAGTGGCCGTATTGAAAATCTTGTTATCGCTACTCCTCCTGAATGGATGGTCATATCAACATGGAATGTTCACTAATAGACTTATTATGACATCTAGTTAGTCCTAAATGAAAATGTTGCAGATCTGGTATCCAATATGGCCACCGCAGCAGCCATCTTGAAAATCTTTTTATCGCTACTCCTCCTGAATGGATGTCATATCAACATGGGGTTTTCACTAAGACTTCTTATGTCTGGTTGGTCCTAAATGAAAATGGTGCAGATCTAATATCCACTATGGCCACCATGGAAGCCATCTTGAAAATCTTGTTATTGCTACTCTGCCAGAATGGATGGTCATCTCAACATGTGGTTTTCACTGGAAGACTTCTTATGATGTCTAGCTGGTCCTAAATGAAAATGGTGCCACTCTGACCCCCAATATGGCTGCCATGACAGCTATTTTAAAAATCTTGTTATCACTGCTCCTGAATGGATGGCATATCAACATTGGCTCTTCACTAAAAGACTCTTTATCATGTCTGCTTGGTCCTAAATAAAAATGGTGTTGATCTTTTATCCGTCGTCCGATGCCCGTCCATCAATTAGCACAAGTTTGTTATTGCTACTTCTCCTAAACTCATTTCTGGATTGCCTTGAAACTATATATATATATATATATATATATATATATATATATATATATATATATATATATATATATATATATATATATATACATATATATATATATATATATACACACACACACAAATATATGTACATACATATATAGATTAAGATCACTGATCATATCTATCAAGTCACTTAGAACAGTGGTTCCCAACCTGTCGGCCACGGACCCCTTAGGGGGCTGCGGGGTTATTCCAAGGGGTCCACGAATTCACATAGCTTCGCAGCAAGTATTGCTCCTCCAGCCAGATCTTGCTTTCCTCTGATATCCCATCTGCTGCAAGCAAGGCATGTTCAAATTAAGCGCACCAAGCAGAAGCTCGGCGCACTAAATGTTTGTCCCCGACACAGTCTCAAAGTACCACTATTAGCATGTGGGGGTCCGTTTCTATTTTTTCATGTTAAAAGGGGGTCCTCATACTCAAAAAGGTTGGGAACCACTGACTTAGAACATAATTTTCCATGGCACTATGAACTGTGACTTGCATTGTGGTTGAAGGAAGTCTCAGCATTAGAGGTGTTATATTTTTAGGCACTGTGTGTCTTTTGCCTGCAAGTACAGGAGTGGCAATGTCTTCTGCAATTTGATGAAGTGTATCTGGGTCTACCAGGGCTAGGGGATAGAGGGGTGTTAAGTAATTAGGCCCTGTGTAGCTTCTGTCTACTTGAGCAAACAAGTGTTTAATTAATTATGGCGCTGCTTCACAGGCACTGATAGGAGTGGAGATTATGGGCCAAGCTTAGGATGGCTGTGGTGACACAGTGCTGGTGTTAGATCTGTTGTTTATGTCTTAACAAAGTTCAAGAAATACATTATAAGTCCAAGCCAAGCATCCACTGCCCTGAAATAAAATGGGTTTTGTTGATGAGAATACAGTACATTTAACTTTATTTTCATGTGAAGTAGTGTATTTGGACATAGACCCATGTTACTATGAGTATTTGTAGATTTGGAATTAGTCCTAGGTTCGTTTGTCTGCTTCAGTGATGAGTTGTTCCTGACATGGATAGGGATACTATCCTAATTTTCTACAGTATTGACATTGTTAGATTTACCACCATTTTATTTGTATGCAGAACTCTGGTAAGTATTTAAAAAAAGAGAATAACATTTTTAACAGCATCAGTCACAACGAGGTTTAACCAAAAGCATTTAAGTACTTAGAAGAACACTATCCATGATGAATAAATCCTCGATGAATGAATAATCATATGATATTCACTGATTTTGAGAAAGGAAAGTACTTCTAAGTAATTGTTTACCTGGCTACCATCTTGCAGCATGAAGGAAATGATGCAAGATCATGTGTTTTCATCATTCAAAATGGTAGACATGGTTAAAAGGAAGAAATGGTCTTATCTTGATTTCATGAAAATTCTTTTCGTGAATTAGAGCATCAGTCCCTTCTAGGGACTCTTGTTTCTCATTGACCCATTGTTGAAGCACATGTGACCCAGAGAGACACCAACATTCAGTAAAGTGGATCTCTCCTTTAAATGGTGAGTACATTCAATTTTTCTTTGTTTTTGATCAGTTCTAACACATCAGTCAACCCACCTAACTGACAAATTCAACTACACAATATCGTCGGGTTATGTATTACTGCTATTAAAATGTATTTTTTTTTTATGGGGGGATAAAATAATTTTAATTATACAATAAATACTTACCCATCGGTATTTCGGAATGCCCTCCTCCCACCCCGCTCTGATGTCCTGGCGTAATCATAATCTTTGAAAAAGATGACTGTTTTGCGCATGGGCATGTGAGGTGAACAAGTGGACCATGTCATATTGACTATTCTCAGCTCTGTGGGAGGATGTATTCACATCAAATAGATGAGGTTTTTCGGCATGAAAAAGAGTAAGCTATGCAATGGCAATGGGCAAGTATTACATTTTTAAAATTAGATTTTACTCCCCCCCCCAAAAAAAAAAAAAAACGACATTTCTATGCACATTTCATTGCATATCAAACTATTCTTACACAAAATTAAATTCATTTAGTGTGAATTCAGTTATTTTTGTGGTTATGTGAAAAATTACGATGTTACAGAAGGATCATTGTTCACAGGGTCTTTTAACTTTTAGCTGTAGCAACCACAAAATTATTTTTTAAAATGGTACCCCACAAAAAATAATGAATTGTCAGTATTTTTATTATATGCAAGTGCTAGCAAGCACACATTTTGTGTGTTCATCGAGGTGCATTTCTGTTATACGAACAGATATAAGTGGCAGATACTTTGCAACGTGATGAAATGAAGTCAGTTTTCCTTCAAAACCGTGAAAAGTGTATTAGCGAATTATTTTTATATTTATTGTTGGCTGCAGATGAAATGTTTGTTATATTACTTCACAGTATGACATTTTAGGAACAATGTCTAACAGATTTCTTAATATGAGAACAAGTTTGTTATTGATATAAAAATTAGGCATAATGAATTTCTGTGGTGGCTTCATTAGCAACAGCTTGAGGCTAGATTTGACCAAACTGTAATACCATATATTATGCTGTGTTTCAAGTACACTGAATTGCAAATGTTATAGACTTTGATCTGCAAATGGATAATGTGCTGTCAGATGGGTCTCTATGCTGTTCCGTCTACTTAAATTTCAAGCAAACAGAATAGACCCAGATCTCATGGTGCATTATAGGCAGATTAAGATGGTTTAATATAGATCTAATGAGCCTGCAGCAAAAAGATGAGCTACTGTATATACTTGCATATGTTGGGTCCAGCTGCAAACAACATGGACCCTGATCTGCCATCGTATAATGCGCCTGCAGATCAGGGTCTATGTTGTTTGTTCTACTGATTACTCCTAACAAATTGCATAGACCCAGATCTGCATTATGCAGCATCTGATCTGTTTCTGTGCAGTTTACAGTTGAATCCAACCTATATGTAAGTATATACGGTATTAAAGACAATGATCAAAGTGATCTCATGTTCAAGTAAAAAGAGATTTTACTTGTGGATTTCAAACAAACAGGCTCCCTGGACTATTCTTTTAATGGAGGCCAATTAGATTCCTACTTTGACCATAAAATCAATTCTGGAAAAAGCATTTTTGCTGTAATTACACCAGAATAACTTCCCTACTAGTCAGTATGTAAAACATTACATCATTAGAAAGAATAAAACAAGTGCTGTTTACTCTGAAGGAGTGGAAGTTTCACTTTTATCTGTCTTCATTTGCATCTCCAAGTATCACAGTAATTTCTTTTTCGATAAGGTATCTAAAAAAAAAAAAATGATTATAGCCTAATAATTTTGTTCTGTGTACTTTAAGGGAATGAAACTACATGGTGCCACTTTGAATCTCTACTTTATTGTTTATAGATTTATAAAAGTAAACATGTGTCATTTAATTCTTGGCTTCGAATTCAGTTTGGCTTGTGGATGATATTTATACAGAAAAACTTGTGTACAAGATGGAGAAACTTGTGCATGCAGTGGTGAAGGACATTTTTACCTTTCTTTCACTAGGTGCTATTAAATTTTTCTGTATTGTTGAAATTTCAGGGATGTTAGAATTTTTGCATTCTTGGGTGGCTCCTTGTGGTGCAGAAGCAGAGGAAGATTATCTAAAGCAGGGGTGGCCAGACTTTAGTGACATGGGATCTACTTTTTACCGAGTCATACCAACATGTTTTACCAGCATGCCCCCCGCCTTCACGAGACATTGAAACATGTTGCAAAATATTGAATTTCTTTCAATAATCAAATAATGTGGCTATGGCTATATCAAACACTCCTACATACTTTTTTACAAAGTCTGTTAATAAATGTACATATGTCAGGGGTGGCCAGACTTAGTGACATGGGATCTACTTTTTACCAGAAACTACTTTGCGATCGACCGATCGACTGCAATCAACGTATTGGCCACCCCTGATCTAAAGTGGGAGGGCAGCCAGCCATAGCCTTTTGGTTGCCCAGACTGGTTTAATGTTGTTTGGTTGTTGTAAATCATATTACTTGGCTGCATTTAATTTTAAAATACTGTGAATTCAATTATCTTTGTTAATTTGGTATATAGTTTTGTGGTTTGCCAAAAAAATGAAATTTTTATCAACACCTTAAATTCATGGAATAAGGAAGGATTCATGTTATTTCCACGGAAGGAACATTGTTTTGTTGGATCTTTAAATTTTGTGGTTTGTAGCAGATTCAAAATCCATGAAAAATTAGTACCCAAGAAAATATAGAGCATTCAAAGTTATTCATTTCTGATATTTTGACTCGAACAATACTGGCAATACTGTTCTGGTTATAAATGACTTATTTTATGCCTTATACCTTGTGTCACAATCATACCTGTACACAGTGCCAGATTAAGGTCGGTGTTCGGAGGCACATGCCCCAGGCCCCCCCCCTACTCATGGGGGGACCCCCTGGTTGCCATGATAAAATTACATGTGTTTAAATAAATCATATATAGGTCTAAACTCTCTAATACTTAGCCTAATATAGCTATAATAATTATGCACATTTAAATGACAGTTTAAGCACAGCTTTCAGGATGTATATGTAGATCTATATCTTAAGTGCCCCAGGCCCCCCAAAGCTGAAATGCACCAGGCCCTCCAAAGCCTTAATCCACCCCTACCTGTACATCTCATGTCTACCAGTAATTGTATGATGAATAAGAGGCTGCAAATTTTTTAAAATAAAGACCTGATCACAAAACTGATAAATTTATTCTGACAAAAACATAGAAGACATGTCAAGAAGCTTTTTTGTCTTTAAAGGGATAAAGAAAGAAGGCCAATTTGAATTATGGGATAATTTCTCGGTGGTCTTCTTTATCTTAATTGAGGATGGGGGACTTTTTTCAGTGCTATAAATTGTTAATTACAAGCATTTTTTAACTTTTTTGTTGCAGAAAGTTGTTGGTAGATTTTAAATGTTATGAAACCATTGTGAAATGGTCCAGAAGTGTGAAACTGTGTACACTGTTCTTCAATTTATGTTAGATAAATTTCCCCATATGTCAGATTGTTTTAACAGAGTTTGAAAGCGGTTTTGGTCACAAATATTGATAATCTTGATAATTCATAATATTATTGGGGAGCTGTGGTAGCTCATTTGGTAGAGTGTCAGACTTGTAATCCATTGGTTGTGGGTTCAGAACCCACCCAGGTCATCCTGGGTTAGCTGCCTCAGTGTGTCCTTGAGAAAGGCACTTAGCTCCCATTTTCTCAGCATGATTTAGCCAAAAATGTATTTAAAGTGCCATTAAAAGAAAAAAACAAAAAATCTTAATATTATCATGACTGCATGGTTTTCAAATTTATGCATATATATCAATAAAGCAATTCTTGGCTCCATTATACTACTGATTCCCCTTTTGTTTACATATATGGATCATATTATCATCATGTTGTTGATTCCATTATCAATGTCCGAATGTATACATGCATAGGCACACATATCAGCTGATGATGCAACATGATCACATGATGCCGCTCATCACGCTCATCACGTTTGCAATATTTACCTATGTTGTCTGACCTTCAGACATTCAGATGTTTCAGAATAGTCAGGTGACATAATAGATATCAGATACACCTGAGTATCATGAATGACCTTTCAGTGTCCCCTGCTTCCTTAATCACATTCGTGATCTAATGCCAGAAACTGAGTTTGAGAACAGCCCATATTTGCTATGTGCAAGTGGTCACAGTATGTTAAACCACTTATTGATAAGCATACTGTGTCTGTCTAGTGATAGGTATTGGATAGATTGGTGCTTTACTTTTCCTTTTCCATTACAGCTAATCTGAAAAGGGACAGTGCAGTTTATCACTCTACCATAATGAGATATTGAGAGCTTCTGCTAGCCTTGTTAATACAAGCCTAATTCTCACTTTTCCATTGAATCCATTAATTTTATCTTAAACTCCTTGACATAAAAGAGTATCTGGGCCAGAACAGCAATATCACTTCAGTTCTACAAATTCAGGACTGAAACCTGGAGTCTTACTTCATTATTTGCATTATGTACATTAGTCCTGCTCCCCCAACAAATGCTTAAATTGCCATTTGCCATACCAGTTTGCCCCTTTGCCCTACTGCCATGCATATCCAGACTGGTATTTGCTTGATTGACTTAATCCATGGCTCCAGATATTAAGGATTAAAGTCTAATTTTGTAGGCAGAGGGTTCATTTATTTTTAACCTAAGTTTTGTCTGCCACTGATACTGCTTGCTCAGCTCTACTACATCATAAATAAATGTTCTGCTAGACAACCTTCATAGATGTGGTTTACCCATATGTTCAGTTTTCTTTTCTTATTAACTTGTCATAATTGGAAAATTGAGGTTGCCACAAGAATCAAATTAATGGAATTAGCACATGAGCAAATAAAACACCATTGAAACCTCATCACCTCAACTGTCAGCATGTGAGTGACTATTTTATCACAGACTCTGCTTAGTTAAGCAAAGTCAACACTGGTCAAAAATAAACATAATAATTGGTTGAGCATTAACTTGGTTCCATTATGTGGGTTTGAAAATATGCACCCACAGTAAAATTTAACTTTCTGAATTTAATAACTCTAATGGTGGCCATGGAATTGAATGGAATTTAATTGGAATAATAATTGATTACAGTCTAAAAAGAGCTTTCAAAGGACAAACAACACTCTCTCCATCACGTACAGGTGCTTTTATATATACAGGTGAAATATGTAGGTACACTTAAGAAAATAGTTCTATAAATCTTACCAATAGCAGATTTAGATGGGGTTTCTGGGGGTTTGGTCAGACCCCTCATGTACAGTTAAAATACTAGTACATTATTCATTGAAACAACATAAAAAGTTTAAATTACCAGGTGTTTTTTATATGGAGTGACCACTAAGGCAGGGATCACTGTATTTCCAAAATGGCTAAGACTGGTTGAAAACATCTGCCAAAAGACAGTATTATTTGGCTCCAACTCCAAGGACATTTCAGACATCAAACTGGCTTTGAGGAGATGACTTTAGCATGCAGTAGATTCGGCCATTAACTGGCACTGAGCAGATGACTTTGGGACTCACTACATGTAACAATGAAACATGTCTGCTTCAATGAAGGTCTTTTAGATTCATTGTACAGAACCATGAGTCAGACCACTGACAAAAGTTACTTTGCTTTAATTTCTTAAATCAAAATTAATAATTTTTTTACTGTATATTTTTAATTAGATTTTGTAAACAGATATGTCGTGGGTTTTATTTTATATCCATGCATCATATCTGTTCATGAACACAGTAGTACCTTTTGCAGTTTAATAACTTTTGTACTACGAAATTACAAATGAAATTAATGACCTCTTTGAATCATGTGCCATTTGCAATATTCTTGTTGATTCATGGATGTAGTCTAGAAACCAGTGTGTGTGTGTCTGTGTTTGCAGGGAACACATTTGTCCAAAAGTGATCTTGGCTTGCTCATGCATACAGTATCAGCATATCGGGTTTTGGTTTGGTGTTTTATGGCACAGAACACGGGTAGGTTTTTCAGTGCTGAGGCAAATGGAGTACAGTGCCTTGCGCAAGGATACACCATGGTAGCTGACCCAGGTGGATCCAATGGTAGGATTTCATTCAGTTGCAAGTTCAGCATGGTAATCACTGAGCCACCATGGCTCCCATAGCCAGTATCAGTACAGGGAAAAAAAATGTTCACTATTGCACCCCTATGTGGATTGTTTACATTGATAGAGTATATTTTTATTATACCCAAAGTGATATTGTTGTCATAAAATGTATGATGTCATAGTGGGCACATCAGCAGTAACACCAGATTACAGCAAACTAAATATTTCAAACATTTTTTAAAAAATGGATACTATATTTGACGTAATACGTACCCATGCATACCTTAATTTATCACACATAATACGTACCCATACATACCTTAATTTATCACACATAATACGTACCCATACATACCTTAATTTATCACACATAATACATGCCCATACATACCTACAGCACCAGTCCAAACTCTCATGAAAGTATCTCCAGTATTAGTGCACATGGAAGTGGCTGCTAAAACTTGCCTAGAAATTGCTATTTTCTTCGAACTTATGATTAATACGTTGTCACACCTTACACCTAAAGTTTAAGTGTTAAATCAATAAGAAAAAAATTGATCTTAACATGTGTTTTATTCAGCACAACCTTGTTGGGATAGAGAACACATCTTCAGAGCGAAGAACTTATGACGTAGCCAAAGGGAGCTAATTCTTCTAGTATGTAAATATATATGATGGTAACATAGTTTGTAACATCATCGGTGTGCACTTGTTATAATGAGCTTTAACCCCATGAAATTGACTAAAAAAATAATTTTTCAAACCTTCAGTGCAGGTATTATGTCGAATATGCTAATTTTTATTTCAGTTGACCATAGAGGCTAAAGTTGATATATTTTGTTTCACATTCCTTGTATTGATATAATTTTATAATTTTTTCCACTGACATCAAGCACCCCAAATTTTGTGAGGCCTCGCTTTAATTTCACTTGTTTTTCTACCCACTGGTTCAGATTTAGGCTTCCATAGTGCAGCGTGATGAAGTGGGCTGCCCATGCTAGTTCAAAATTTGTTAAAAAGTGGTTACTAGTGATGCCCTTCATCTTTAGTGCACCATATGTTTTATTATAATCAACATTGTTGTAAAGAAGGATTGGTATTGAACCAAGGCAAAATATGTTAGCAAAGGACTAATGTACTGGTAGTTTTTACAGGTTTCTATTTGTGTCAGGGACAGTCAGTAATTTAGATCAGAATCCAAAGTACAATTGCATGTCTGTATGTCATAGGTGCCTTCATATCACAACATTTTTCCAGTAGTAGGAATGATAAACCAACAAGGTAATCTACAGAATGTTTCCAGGGCAACTACATGTATTTGGTCATATAAAAATAAAACATTTATCTTGTAGGGGTCAATCATTGACAAAAATTCAAAAGAACAACTGTATGTTAGCTTTCCAGATGAATCTAATAATTATTTCATCATGTCTGGGGAACTAGTCATGCTGTATGAAGATTGAAAGCTATTGAAGTAAATTACAGTATCAGCTGGGGATTTGGTTTTTTTGTTGTGGATTTAATTCAAAATGTGATATGACACAGAAGTGACAAATTACCAGCACCAAGATAACCATCCTTTCTCAGTAGAATATAGCATTTTCTAGAAAATCAATTTCCAAGATTTTTCTTTTGAAACTTTTACCACTTCATTGAAATCAAGTTTTGATTCAATAGTGAAAATTTAATGAAATTGGATGAAAAAAAATAAACTTATATGATTTTGAATTTATATGAATTTGTTGTATGGTAAAAACTTTTACAGGTCTGACCATCATTATCCTGGCTGCTTCAGAGTTGGACAAGTGTAACTCCTCAGTCCAGGTATAATTACATCATGATTCATACATAGCCAGCTTTACATTGGCCAATGATCCATTGGATTTTGAACAGATTGTCAATTCATCAATTGACCTATCACCTTTTGTCAGTCAAAACCTAATAGGTGCTGATATCTATGGACCACGAACCAATACTATTACTGACAAAGATGTGAGGCATCACATGATTTACAGGCACACTGGCAGCTTGTTGGACATGCAACTACCTTACTGCCACTGTATATCATATAGAAATTAAAATCATCATAACTTCAACATTTTTAACCATTTTATATGAAATGTTCAGTATACATTAAACAATTAATATTAATTCACATCGGTTTTAATAGCAGCAATACATTATCCTATCACTATTATATAGCTTATTTCTTTTTCGTGTCGAAAAATCTCGTCTGTTCGATGTGAAAACATCCTCCCACTTAGAGTGGAGATTTTGTCAACAAGACACGTCACACCTGTGCACCTCTCTGTGCCTGCGTGAACATTCATCTTTTTCATGGATGCCATGGCTAATGGTTGTGTCGTGTGAACGTAACCAGAGAAAAATTGTCTGCTGCGGCTTTCAACCACGTTTGGGTTCTCCTTTCAGCCTAAATTCATCTGGGTTACATTTGTCCATCTCGTCTTATGTGTCTTATGCTGCCCTACGTCAGTATTTGTTCTAGAAAGAGTCTTTCTAGATTGCTACGTGTATTCCGTCCTTAGGAGTTAGGGTACACCATATATTTTTTCTTTTCAAATACAATTTAGCTCACGGTAAGTCTTGTGTGTTCATTACAACGTAACATAAAAAAAAAAAAGAAAGAGACAACCGGGATAGTGCCGCAATTAGCATGTGCATAATTCTACCAATTAAATATTTGATTAAATATTCTTTTTCGTAATTCATCAATTGTATTTTTAATAACCACGCGTGACGCGTGGCATTGCTATTCTGTACTTTCTTGAGAACAATAAAGTTTGTCAAGAAAACTAGACTTCTAATCCTTGTTAACATGTATATGTATATTGTTTACCTTTAGACAAAATCCACTGTGGTGCATATAGACTGCTAAAAGTGTATGCAAACAGAGTGAAGTGAACTGGTGTGCATATAGCATGCGATATCTACAAAAAGGGTGAGTTTTTCACGTGTGCAAATAAAAGGTGAGTTTTATACGTTTTATTATTGTATTATCTTTCATTAAACATTTATTTCAGAGATTAATGTCGGCACAGTCTGTAGGAAAGTGTGGCCACAAGAAGGCCCCTTGGGATGCCCACCCAGACTGCCTCACATGTTCCAAGGTACGCGAAAGAATCGCTGTACCTTCTGCACTAAATGGACGAATGAAACCTGGAATCTTGCCGATTCCAGACGTACATACAGAGGGTGGAAGAAAATACTTAAATCCCCCTCATCGTCTCAATTTTCTGGATTTTTCTATTACAGGTACTCAGGAAAAGGGAACATACTGTAAGAAGACCACTACAGATCATAAGAACATTCCGGGGCCCCAGGAGCCTATGGGACCAGCCCCCCGGGAGATAGGTAAGGTCTCTTCGGTAGGAGGGAGTGTACGTTCCAGGAGTAGATCGCCTCTCCCGGTAAGGGAGAAGACAACACCCCTCACATTAACAGTAGTGTGTAGCTGCCTTCCACAAGGAAGGAAGTGCACCGCTTATATCAGAGTAGCGTGTTGTTGCCTTTCGGCGAGGAAGGAGGTGCACCGCTCGTCTCAGGGTAGCGTGTCGCACCCTCCCGAGACGGAGGAGCTGCACCGCATCCAACACTTCCGGGGTAGCGTGTCGCACCCACTCGAATGGGAGGAGATGCACCGCACCTTGTTTAGTGATGAAGATGAACTAGGCTGACATATCTATGTCGCCTAACTGGCCATTGACCGGTGCCCGGTCACCAGGTATTGACCGGTCCGGCCACCGGGTATTGACCGGTCTGGTCACTGGGCATTGACCAGTCTGGTCACCGGGCATTGATCGGTCACCGGGTATTGACCGGTCCAATGGCTGGCCATTGACCGGTGACCGGTCTGGTCACCGGGCATTGACCGGTCACCGGGTATTGACCCGTGACCGGTCCGGTCACTGGTGACTTCGTCCCAGTGGCTGGTTACATTGTCACAGGCCGTCGGTCATCTCGAACCTTTCACCAACCTTATACCGGTCATCACCCAGAGGCCTCATGGTGTGGGGATAGGGGATCGGACCAAGACCCCATCTCCCAATTCTACCATCATACCCTGTACAGGATTGGAACTCTGCCCATAGGGTCCAGACTAGGGAAGGGGATCGGATCGGGATCCCCCTTTCCTATTATCCCAATGAATCCGTACGAGAGGTGGGGCCCAGAGTAGAGGCGATGCCGCGGCTCGTGTCCCGCCATCGCCTCCTCGTCAGGTGGCATTCACCAGTAAGGCAGAAGCATAGTATCATCCACGAAAGACAAGCGGTCTAGTCTTTATCCTGGAACATCTAGAACACATAGACGAACAAGTACGGGAAATGGCGCAGAGTACACCTATGTCACTGTCTCAGAAGGACATAATGATGTCCAGCCACTCTCCTGCTCAGAGTGTTCTAGATGATGATGCGTTTATCTACCCTCGTTGACTCCAGTGAGATCGAGGTAGAAACAGCTCTTTTGTTGCCTCCTATCAGTACCACCAGTTCCTTTCACTTAGATGATTTGGAAGAGATCTGGTCTTTGGATAACTCTGTAACTTGTGCCCAAAGCCATTTTGCGCACAGCCCAAGAAGATCCTTTCCAGTTTAAAAGATCTCCGGGACCCAGCCACAACCAGATCTCCTGCTCCTTCTACATTCCTCAACAATTGAGGAAATGTCATAGAGGTTTTTCCACAGGCCAGCCTGTGCTAGACGGCGTAGAGGATGGTCTGTCCCTCCCTCTACTTTGAGACCTTGGTCTCTGCCTCTATTTACTGGGTACATTCCCGAAGTGAAAACCCATTAAGAATCTCTCCAGTTGGATGCAGATGTGTCTCAAGTGGGTATTATAATTGAAGCCTGGGCATGCCTTCCTATTAAAATAATCAAGCCTTTGAGCAGAAAGGCCGGCTTCTGGTCATCATAGCTTCCCATGCAGACCTCTTCTCAGCTACTTCGTTTAGTATGCTGTGGGAGGCTGCTCTGAACCCAGCCGCATTACAATGCGTGCTGGAAGCTGTGATCAAGACATCCCGGAATTCACTCTCTGTCGCAATGGTTTCATCAGTGGAATTTCTAACATCCACCATCACATTGTGCTGGACTCCTCAAAGGTCTTATTTAACCATAGGAAAGACCTTATAAGGGCTGCTCCATTGGAAGCCAAGAGCCTCTTCGGAGGACTCATCCCCACTGTGGCTTCACAAGATTTGAAGGATCATGAACACAGATCCTTCACAACTGCACCTGGCCCATCGTAATCGGCCAGGAAGCACACTAAGGTGAATTACCCCCAGGGGCCACCCACTAAATTTTTAAAACAGATGCAGCCCCAGTCCAATGCACAAGCTCAAATGAGACCTCCTCCTCCTGAGTAAAGTCCTCAGGAGGAACTTCCCCAACCCACCTTCCTTTCCCAAGGAAGGCAGTGGGGGGGGGGGGATGGCCCTAGGGACTCGTACCCTCTCCTGCCGTGCATTCCTCTCCTAATGTCCCTGTAGGTGCTTGTCTAGGCCTCTTTTCAGAGGCTTGGTCAAGTAACTTGGATGATGGGTGTGTCCTTTCTATGGTAAGTGAGGGTTACCGGCTTCAGTTTCTGGGAACAACCTCCTCTATCAAGGACCCTGATGTTCTTCTCAAGTCCAATTTGGTGACTTTAAAGGAAGAGGTGCACACCCTTTTACAGAAAGGGGCAGTCAAGAGGTTCCTGAATGATCAGTCTCCTGCATTCTACTTCCAACTCTTCCTGGTCATCAAGAAAAGTGGGAAATTGTGTATCATTTTCGATCTCCCCCTGTTAAACCAGTGGAAATACCTCCGGGTTTACTTGGACCAGGAAGTCTTTCAATTCTGGGTTCTGTCATTCGGAATTGCTTCTGCACCCCGAGTCTTCAACCATGTTATGGGAGTTGTAGTGCCCTATCTCTGATTACTGGGAACCCTGATTCTCCAGTATTTTCACGAATAGCTGATCCATAATGTTCAGGTTCAGTCCTTCCATCAGGACCTGCTCCGTTGTTGGTTCACAGTAACTCAGTTGGGTTTGTTTTACCCAACCTTGAGAAGTCAGAACTCATTCCATCTAAGTTTACATAGGGATGAACTTCTTCGTGAACCAGAACTTATTCCGGGTTCCACCGGATCACATAGTTCGAATCCTGGCACTTCTAGAGGCGCTACGAGCAAGAACATTGTTGTCTGCTTGCCTTTAACTATCCCTTTTGGTAACCTTGAATGCCGCTGCAGATCAGGTTCCCTTAGGACGTCTCCATATGTGCCCTCTACAGTTTCTCTACCTCGCAAGGTGGAAACTACACAAGGATTTTCTATCAGCTCTGATTCCTCTAGGAACAACCTAGAAATGAAAGCTGTATTTCTAGCGTTGCAAGGGTGCATCGACAGAGTAAACGGGTTGATGTGTCATGGTCTCCTCCGACAACACGCCCGTCGTAGCGTATCTCCGACATCAAGGAGGCACACATGCCCCTTCTCTTTGCGTGGAGGTCTGGAACCTCCTCCGCTGGGCCACCTCGTAGAACTTTTCCCTCTGAGTTCACCACATCCCAGGGAAGAAGAACGTTTTAGCGCACAGTCTGTCCAGGTCAGGCAAATCAGTTCTCATGGAATGGACTCTTCACCGCGAAGTGACAGAATCCCTTTTTCTCACTATGGGGAAGGCCCCTCGTGGACTTGTTTGCGACCAGGCTCAAAAACAGACTTCCCTTTACGTCTCTCCAATCCCGGACCAGAGAGCTTGGACAGTGGACGCATTCAGCTTCCAGTGGGATCGTCTGTTCGCATACGCCTTCCCACCATTGCAACTACTACCGCAAGTTCTGCAAAAAGTAAGAACTTCCACTGCCCGGATCATTCTCATAGCTCCATTATGGCCCCAACAATCTTGGTCAACGATCTTTTAGACCTATTGATCGATCAACCCAGGTCTCTTTCTTACAGGAGGGATCTTCTGTCACAACACAGGGGCTCCCTCCTACGCAAAAGCCCACACATTCTCCACCTTCACGCTTGGCTCATCTCAAGCGATCTATCCGCCAGAACAAGTTTTCTGGCTGGGTTGCCAGTTGCATCATTCAGGCCAGGAGAGCTTCTACATCCAAGGTCTATGATGCCAGGTGGAGAATCTTCTGTGATTGGTACAGTAGGAAACGTGTTGATCCCAGCTGTCCCTCGGTATCTGCCATTGCTGATTTCCTTTTGTTCGAGAACAAAAGATGTTTCAGTATCAACTATCAAGGGCTATAGAGCCGCCATCTCTAACACACTTAAATTTTCTCAGGGCTCGGAAATCGGTTCAGATCCGCACCTTGCTGATCTCATTCAGTATTTTGAGCTACAGAGACCTGTCTCCCGCTCTCTTATGCTCAGATGGAATCTATCATGTGTTTTATGGTCCTTAACCAAAACCCCCTATGAACCATTGAGTGAGGCTTCCTTTCAGGACCTCACACTCAAGACTGTGTTTTTACTAGCTTGGCGTCTGCGAGAAGACGTAGCGAGATTCATACATTGTCTGTTGACACTGACTGCCTCCGGTTTAATGGCAATTACAAATCCATTTCCCTCCTTTGTCAGCCAGGATTTTTAGGAAAAAAAAAAAAATTCAGTTACCTGCGGTAGCTCCATCACCTATAGAGATCCCCAGTCTCAGTCGAATATCCGCTGGAGATGATCAGGATAGGTTTTTATGCCCAATTAGGGCACTGCGTTTCTATCAAAATGCTTCAAAAGTGAAAAAGAAGGGCAGGAAACGTCTTTTCCTTCCTCTTAAGGGTTTCGTTGATAAATCGGCCTCCACTATTTCAAGGTGGATTGTCACCACAATTAAAAGAGCTTATCAGTCCCTTACTGATAGAGACCTCTCTTTTACGAAACTAAAAGCCCATGAGGTTCAAGCCTTCACTGTCTCATGGGCCTATCTAATCACTCTTCCTTGGAGGACATCATGAAGGCAGCATTTTGGCGATCCCATACTACCTTCTCTACCTCCGCTAATTGCGCAGGTATTCTCTCTTGGTACCCATAGTTGCAACACAACATATGGCCCAGAGGGACTCCAACAATTTGTAAAGTGGATCTCTCCCTCAAATGGTGAGCACTTTCCATTTTTCTCTGTTTTTGATCAGTTTAACACATCAGCCTACCTGCCTAACTGACCAATTCAGCTATATAATAGTGATAGGATAATGTATTGCTGCTATTAAAATGTAGTTTTTTGGGGGGTAAAACTAATTTTAATTATGCAATACTTACCCATCACTATTATCAAATGCCCTCCTCCCACCCTGCTCTGATGTCCTGGCGTCATTTCGTCTATGAAAAAGATGAATGTTTGCGCAGGCGCGGAGAGGTGCACAGGTGTGACGTGTCTTGTTGACAAAATCTCCACTCTAAGTGGGAGGATGTTTTCACATCGAACGGACGAGATTTTTCGACACGAAAAAGTAATAAGCTATATAATAGTGATGGGTAAGTATTGCATAATTAAAATTAGTTTTACCCCCAAAAAAACTACATGTCAGTGTACAATACTTTGATTTTATATGATGTGCTATGCTAATAAGAAGGGTTTGGTTATGTCTGCTCTGGTGATAGGTCACTTGCTAGAGCTGAAACTGTATGGCAGATTGTTTAACAAGGATTTTATTTTCATTGCATTTGTGATGAATCAGTCTTTGGTTGAAATTTTTTTTAAAAGTCCATCAAAAGGTCAAAATGAAATATAATAATTATAATAACTTTAAACCCAGGGAATTGTCCTGCAGGCAGCAGTGCAAAAATTAAAACACCGGGAAAATGTCATAAAATCAAAAACAAAATTTGTGCACTGTGAAAATAACACGCTTAACAGTGTACATGTTGTTTCAGAAAAAATTTAATTGATAATTAAGATCCAGGTTCTCTTGGATATACCTCAACAAGGAAGGGACCAATAAGATTATCACTGTTGCAAGGATAGTGGTGTTCCAATTACTATAGGTAAACAAATTAACAAAGACAATCCATTTAGTCTCCAGAAAACAATTTTTGTTACATAGTTTTAATTCAATACACTTGAAGAGCAAAGTTGATCATGGTGTGTGTGTGTCAAATTTCATTACCTGTGTGTAGAAGTGATCATCAAATGCTGTTTATAACAGACTGAGGAACATAAGGAAAAGTGGGCCCTCTCATCCAGACACTTGTTGTGATGGATGAGGACATTACTGGAATTAGGCCAGGGGCCAAGCATGTATAAATAGCATGTTGTTCCCCGATGCATTCATCACTACCACTGCTCATATTTAAAGTCTAAAAATGAACCAAGTCATTTGACCCAGACTGCATAAACTCTGCACCTTGTCAATCTGGTCATAACGTTAATATGTTTATGTTGGCTCCAAAACAGTGGGCTGGAAATTCCCTAGAAAAATGAGGGGTTTGAAAAACATACTGTGATCTATGACAATGAAAAAGCATAGGGTGGGTACTTGTACATGCTCAGCCTCCAGTCTAATTCCAGTAATCTCCATCTTTCACAACATGTGTTTTGGATGTGGGCCCATTATTTTCATTAGTCCTATATCCTCCGATGTGTAAGTACCCATAGCATCTTTAAAGAGAGGCGAGAGAAACCAGAACTTAAAACAAGGGCATAAAATAATCTGTTTTGCCATTAGCAAAAAACTACATTTCAATGAAAATCAACAAGTGAAAACAATGTCACTGAACTGCACATTTGCTACTTCAACATTGTTCCAAACTATGTAGATAATAATGTTTAAAGTTCTTAGCAGAACACCAGTCTGCTGTCTTTTGGAATCTTTACAAGAGAATGCCCTTTCCTGCAAGCAGCAGAAGCTGATGCTGAACGAATATTCCAGAAAAACACAGCACTTCCTTTAGCCACCTGGCTATTGTGCTGGTAGCAATAGTTTTGAATGTACAAAAGGAAATAAACACCTGGTCACTCTTCCTGATTGTCTTTGCCCTTTGTAAATAACGTCAAACTTTTTGAACTAGGCATATTAACTTGGATTTATCAAACACCTAATCTCCATAACAATGGAAACTCTTGGCTTGGAAGTGTTTTTTAACAGATTTGTACAAGTAAAGACAACTCTGTCATGGTGAATCTGACAGTTTCTGATCTTTATGGCTAACAAAGTTGTGCTGTTGGAGATGTGGCTGCAGCAAAGTCAGTTCCTTAAGAGTCAAGGTATGTAAAGGCATCCTTGAAGCTGAAAGCTTTAATACATGAGAAACATCCCAAGTAAAAGCATACCAAGGGATGTAAAGGCATCCAAGGAAAACATCCCAAGTAAAAGCATACCAAGGTATATAAAGGCATCCATAACTAACACCCCAAGTAAAAGCATACCAAGGTATGTAAAGGCATCCATGGAAAACATTCCAAGTAAAAACATACCAAGGCATGTAAAGGCATCCATAGCAAACACCCCAAGTACAAGCATACCAAGGTATATAAAGGCATCCATAACTAACACCCCAAGTAAAAGCATACCAAGGTATGTAAAGGCATCCATGGAAAACATTCCAAGTAAAAACATACCAAGGCATGTAAAGGCATCCATAGCAAACACCCCAAGTACAAGCATACCAAGGTATGTAAAGGCATCCATGGAAAACATCCCAAGTAAAAGCATACCAAGGTATGTAAAGGCATCCATGGAAAACATTCCAAGTAAAAACATACCAAGGCATGTAAAGGCATCCATAGCAAACACCCCAAGTAAAAGCATACCAAGGTATGTAAAGGCATCCATGGAAAACATCCCAAATAAAAGCATACCAAGGCATGTAAAGGCATCCATAGCAAACACCCCAAATAAAAGCATACCAAGGTATATAAAGGCATTTATGGAAAACATCCCAAGTAAAAGCATACAAAGGTACATGTATGTAAAGTCATCCGTAGGAAACACCCCAAGTTAAAGCATACCAAGGTTTTGCAAGATATTGTTGAAATAAGCCCGTCATAAATTTAGTGATAATGTTGCAACAACTGCACCATGGTACATCCAAGATTTTCAGGGTTTGAAATATTACTGATTTGTATTCACCACACTGTACAACTTTTTCAAAATCACAAGAAAGGTCATATTATCTGAAATGAGTTGGGGCAGCCAGCCATACCCAGTTGGTTGTCAAAGCTGGTTTAATGTCCTTGAATGTAATGTTTATTTTTTTTAAAATATTTTTTTTTATGTTTTAAAGCATATTTCATCGGGCATACAAAATTTATTTGTTTATCCATACTTTAAATTCATGGATTCAGGAAGCAGTCCTATTGTTTCCACAGAAGCAAAATTGTTTTGTTGGGTCTTTACATTTTGTGATTTGTATTTCAGTTCAGATTTGATGAAAATTGGTACCCAAGAAAATATAGTTCATTCAATTTTGTGCATTTTTTATATTCAGACTCAACCAATACTAGCAACACTGCTGTTGTTCAAAATTACAGTGTTTTTTTTTTTTTTAAATATCCCAAATGACTTGTATCACAATTGTACCTGTGCATCTCGTGTCTAATTATGTCCGAGGTGTTTCCTGATACTAGCATTCCAAGAAGATTGAGATATCTTTCCATTTGATGTCTTGCCCCATTGTGGGGAAGCTGTAAAAGGCCCTTGTGTCTTGGCACCTCACAGGAAAAGAAATCAAACTCTGTAGTAACAATGGAAATCATGTTCGATTGTTCCAGTGGGTGACCACTATCGAAGCATTGACCACCATTGAAGCATTATCTTATCTTCAGTAATCTTGTTTAACACCTTTCCAAGAATCTTAAAATGGTCGCAAGATATATGGAACATGATTTGACAAGCACATTGTAAAAACATTTTGTATGACAAGCTCCTGGTTCTGGGATCCAAGAAACATGTCTGTCCAACTGAGCATTCAATCTAGAAGCAATGAGGTCAATATTGGGATGTACCCACTGTTTTGATAATCAATGAAAAATTTCTCTTTTCAGGATCCACTCTGTAGAACATGAAAAATGTCTAGATTGAAAATTTCATGTCAGATTATATATCTCTGAAGTTAAAGACAGCAATATAGATATTTATTTTTAAACACCATTCCCACATTTGTTTTGCAGTATTAACACAACAGAAGTCATTTCATTTGATTTGATTTGGTGCTTTATGGCACGGCAACACAAGTAGGTTATTTAGTGCCAAGGTAATTGGAGTAAAGGGCCTTGCCCATGCAAGGACACACCATGGTAGCTGACCCAGGCTGGTCCGATGGTAGGATTCGAACCCACACCCTTTCGGTCGTGAGTCCGGCACACTAAAAACTGAGCCACCGCGGCTCCTCAACGGAAGTCATACCACCTATATTGTTAACATATGCTGTTGCAGTGTTATTATAAGATTGTATGCCAATATGTAAAAAACCATACATGATAAAATAAGGACTTCAAAGAAAATCTCCTCAAGTGACCATGTTTCCCCTATAGATTTACTCCCAGTTTAACACAAACAGCTCTGCATCCGATATTAGATTCATTAGTTTGAACCCAAATAGCAATGGGATCTTGTCTCCATCCGATGTTAGATGCATTAGTTTTTATACCCAAATAGCAATGGGATCTTGTCTGATCTTCTTACCATTTTTAGTACTAAGATTATTACACCACCAATTCAAATAAATAGTATTGCTGGTTTTAGAGATGCAAACTGATTCATCATAACAATCATGAACATGAAAACCTTCCACTTTATTCCTTTCCAAACTTCTATAGTGTAACGGAGCTTCCAAAACAGCTGGGAAGGCATTAACTAGAAGACCAATGAAAGAGGTTAATTCCCTGATCTGAGCTCACTTCCTGTGCAAAAGATCAGAGGCTAAATGCCATATTTTGTGTGCCTTTTCACTTGGGAGGAAAACTTGAAAGAGAACAGAATCAATTAGGTGCCAAAAGTTCTCTGAGCACGTTTATCTACGTGTATCTGAATTCATATTCAAAGAGACATCAGTATAATATGAACATCTATTACCCTCTGCTCTGAAAAAGCAAAAGCTTATTTCAAAATTTTGGTGAATATGCACAGTACAGAGGACCAGCCAGATGGATGGCAAGTTTGTACATTATTCCATTCCATACAAACTTCAAATATTTTTGACTTGTTTCATGAATAGGAATAAGTATCCCTTAAGTCCAAAGAGGTAAAGAAGTCATCCTTCTGTATCAACTTCAAAACAAAAGAGAAAGTCTATTGCTAAAAGTGTTCATATTTTACAAACTTGTTCAAATGCTTCAAGCTAATGACAGGATGAAACTTGCCATTATGTTTTGTGACAAAAAAATATTTGAAAGAAATGGATGCCTTTCATTTGCAGCCTGCACAAAAATCTTGTCTGATTTGGTAATTTATCTTGGTGAGGTAAGACATCCAATTCAACCCTATATCACTGAACAGCCTCTAAAATCCGTTGGTCGGCTGTCAAAGCATTATATATACTGGAACAAAGATATGCAATTTTTTGCCCACATCAGTTAGATCAGCCACTTCTGTTGACAGTTTTAAAGAAAAATATCTCAAATATTTAAAGCTTGATTTTAATGGATTCCTTCTGTTGTTATATTTTTGTAAAATTCCTGTTTCTATTCCAACTGTTTTGTCTTTGTGCTTGCTAATCTGTCTTTTGTTTCAAAATGATTGATTATCTTCAGAATAATGTCATATCACTTGATTGTTCCTTGTTAAATGTTGTGACTTCACTTTTTTGGCTCCACTTTTTGTTTGTAAGATGTGCATGTAGACTGTTCGAAAGTAGCTGCGGGCCTCAAGGGAGACTAGATATATCTGTATTCTAATTGAGCTACCCTCGTTAAATAAATAAAGAATTATTATTATTATTATTACTTTTCACTGAAGCAAGAAATTCATATTTCTCATTTATTCACCCCAGACTTAAAGCCCTGGTTTCTCTCTAGTTGGAAAGATTTTGGTTTGGGGGTGGGGGCGGGGGCAGGGGCAGTGGGGGGAGGGGAGGGGGCGGCGACTAGGAGATGGAGCCAGCTTTTCTCCCATGGCCTGCACTCAGGGTTGTAGACCGATACCTATATGTTGTAGTAGGCTGTGACAACATGTAGGGGAGAAATCCTTGCCTCAACCTGATCCACCTGGCACTGGTCTACTGGAAACAGTAATATACATCCAACCTCTAAAGTTCTGGTAGCTAGAAATGTTAGGAAAATTATAAAACTGCTAAGCATTAAAACCAAACTTCACCCCAGTTTTGCATTTTTTTATTTCATTTGAAACATCATCTTCAGACAAGAAAGTTGATATTGGGCAGGGCTGGGCAAATTTTTTTTCATCCACTAGTCCAGGACAAGTGGTTTCAGAAAATTCACTTGTCCCATCTTTCGTTTCACTTGTCCCACCTTACTCTTCACTTGTCCCAAAATGGTAATCACTTGCCGAGATTTGATGAGATGTATGTACTTAATCCATAGAAAAAACAAACGAAATAATATACAACATAATTATTTCTTAAAAGAATTTAATTTTTTCAAAAACATTGGTTGTTATACATTTGGCTTCTTCATGTTCATTTATATATGTTTTAGCTGATGGATTTGAAAAAATGTCCATGTATATGTCTGCCACATGCACCAGCTCTAAGCCAACAGCTGATAGCTGCGTCTGGGTTAAAGTCCTCAATATATTGTGCTGCACAGGCCTTGTGGGGTCCAGACATGTCATGAGACTTGATTGGTTCAATCCTGAATTTGTCAGTTCCACTGACAAAGACACTGGGTGAATTTCCAACTTGTGCCAGTTTTGGATAATGTTTGCAGTAAGTGCAAAACATCTTTCCTTCTGAGTCAATACATTCAAGCCAGGGATAACAATCAACCCAATGCAGCTGAAAATTTCTCTGTCTCTTAGTAGTGTCATATTTGACATTTTTTGCCACCACGGATTCTTGCTTATGTCTCTTTGGAGAAATAGCTACCACACACTCAGTAGCAGTCTTACATTTTATCTCTCCACTTTCAAAAAAATTGTCCTTCTCCGAATCGCCCTTAATACCTTCCTTGCGAAAATAATGTAGCAAACTCATTTTATCCACAGAGTAACTATCAGCTTGCTTGACAACTACTTCTAAAGTGAGCATAACATACATTTTCTCTTTTAAATACGAACAGAGACAGCTCATTAATTAGCGTAATTGTTTCACTTCAAACGCAATATCGCACATGGAAGTTAATCATCTGTATAATCAATTAAAAATTAAAGAATCATTACTGTCATTTATTCAGTTTATGAAGGAAACCAACACTGATGTCGGTAAAGTACCTTTCATTAATTTAATTACACTGACTCACTGGATTAAAATCATAATGAGCCGCTTGTGAGGATCTGGCTTGAGTAAACACAATGCAACAAAGCCGCTTAAAACACTGCTAATTGATCATACTGGCTTTCTTTTGTTGGACGTGTTTTGATTTGCCGATAATTTGGTCGCTTAGCCCAATATGCAGTCAAGCGGTAACAGAACATGCGCATATGCAACAAATATCACTGACCACATTTATGTGTTATACAGGATGTAAATGTATACATGAAGAGGGGTAGAATAAAGTATTCAGTATGCCCGGAGGGCATGATTGGCCAAATAAAGGTAGATATAGTGATTAAAACACGAAAATAAGGACTTGCCCGACTTTTTTAAAAAGCACTTGCCCCGGACTAGCGACTTAGAAATTTTTACTTGCCCGACTTCGAAAATGAATAGTCCTGGACATCGGGCTATGGGATTTCCTCAGCCCTGTTGGGGGTAGTGAGATTGTAAACGTATGAATATTTAGCTTTTAGAAAAGGTATGAGCATATAATGCCGTCTCAGTGAAATGTTGAATTGGACTTGTCTGAAGAGTGTAACTGCATCTGATATGCACCTTTTTGCAACGGGTGTTTGTGAGACAAAGTGCTTAAGGATTTTTGCAAGCTCAAAAATGGGTAACAGACCAGTAGCTACCAAAGACTGAATTCCTCTTAAACGCTTGTGTCTGTTGTCTGAACTGATTCTGCTGTAGCTAATTTGCTCCAAATTTCCTCATTTACCGTCAGAGGACACATTTTCTCACAATTTTGTGGTACATTGTATTTATCAGCTATGTCATTCAACAGATTCTTACATGTACAAGCAGTGTTAATTAGGTCAGCTAGCAGTTGGTTTATATTCTCACCCCTTTTCTGGCACTTTTGATCTGGGCAACTCTAACAAAATGTCAGTCACTACAGGACTCTCTGTGACCCGACTGCCAGTCAAACAAAGCCCCAGACAGATTGCTGTCACAGCTACTAACCTGGTCCTCAGCACTGATCATTTTCATCATAGAACAGGCTTACAATGCATGGGATAAATATCACCTAAATTTTCAGTGTTTTCAGTCTCATTATCCTTGATGCTACAGTACATTCAACCTCAGCCAAAGGGATAGCATTAGAGACAGCTTGTGTGTAAGTGAACCACTTCAACTTCTGCTTGCAACAATTTGTTGTAGTCAATAATATGTTAAGGATTTCCAGTTATCCCCCTTTTAGAATTCATTTCTTTAAGGGACCTACTAGGTTACCTCATGTATCCCTCCTACTTTTCAATATACACCTAAAGTATGGGTAAGTCCTTGTGTTAAACGAATAACAACAGGCCCTGCCTAACATAGAGGACAGTGTATTCCTCTCTCTATCTAAAAAATAGATTGACATAACCACCAATAAAGTCGTTGAATATTTTTTTTTCTTTCAACACATATTAATAATTGTTCGCACTCTCGCTTCACAATATTTTTGCATGTATGTATGCATTATTCCTCAGTAAAAGGTTCAATAGTGAGAAACATCTTACTTTTACTTAAGGAAATAGACAGGTAAATTCTAATGGGTTAGTTGTTTACCTCGCACATACACAGGAGTGTACTTAGTATGTACTGCATACAACCAGGTGAGTTTATGCGTAAGCTTAAAATATATTGTCATTATTTTGTTTTGTCAGAATAATGTAAGGACAGTCTGTGGGACAGTGTGGCCAAAAGAAGGACCCTTGGGACACTCACCCAGACTGCATCAATTGTTCCAAGTGCACACAAAAAAAAAACATTGTGCACTTTGCAAATTATGGCCTTCTAAAACTTGAGATCTAGCTGATTCCAGCAGCACTCATTGAGGGCAGAGGAACTTCCCTCCCCCTCATCTTCGGAATTTTCTGGTTTTTCTCTAACAGACCCCCCGGGGTTCCACAAGAGGCTTAACTTTTCAGGTCAGAAGAGCACTCCTGGGTCCCAGGAGTTTATGGAACCAACTTCTTTGGTGGCCTGTGAGGCTCCTCCAGAAGGAGGGACTGAATGTTTAAGGAGTTGATCCCCTGCCCCCAGAAAGGAGAAGTTGAACATTCCTCACATTAATGGCAGTTTGTTGCTCCCTCCCGAGAGGGAGGTGGTGCACCACTCACCTCATGCCCCAGGTAAGATGTTGCTCCCTCACATTAGGAAGATGGTGCAATGCACACCTTATATCTACAACAGCGTGTTGCTCCCTCCTTCTAGGGAGGTGGTGCAATATACACCTCATACCCATGGCAACGTGTTGCTCCCTACTGTTAGGGAGGTGGTGCAATATACACCTCATACCCATGGCAACGTGTTGCTCCCTACTGTTAGGGAGGTGGTGCAATATACACCTCATACCCATGGCAACGTGTTGCTCCCTACTGTTAGGGAGGTAGTGCAGCACATCTCATGTCTAGGGAAGCATGCTGCTCCCTCCCACACTTGAGGTGGTGCACCACTCTCAACACTTCAGGGGTAGTGTGTCGCACCCTCCCAATGGGGGGATCAGCACTGCACCTTTCTGAGTGATGAATCAGCTGAGGATGAGGTATTCTCTGATTATCACTTAGTGGCCTCACAATACAGGCATAGGGTATGGACCAAGTTCCCCCCTATACCATCCCATCCTGTGCAGGAGTCTGCTCACCGGACTAAAACTACGGAAGGGGATCAGATCAGTACCCCCCCTTCCATATTATCCCAGCAAATCCTTTACAGGATGTGAGGCCTTCCATCTCAGGGTCCTTGGTCCTTTATGCCCCCTTGGGCTACTGGATCCTACCCCCACAATAGAGGCGATGCTGTGACTCATGTCCCACCATCACCTCCTCACCAAGTGGCATCAACCTGGAAGGCTAGAGGCGTCACATCATCCATGGCAGACAGGCAGTCTCGTCTCCCCCCTGCAACTCATAGCACAACAGCCCCTACTAACCATGCTGAACTATGGGTTGTGGCGCAGATTGCTCTTATGCCCCCTCCACAGCTGAGGGACATAGTGATGCCCAGCCACTCTATGGTTTGGAGTATGCTAGATGATGATGATGATGCCCTCTCTGTCCTGTTGGACTCCAATGAGTTCAAGGTAGAAGCAGTGCCACTCCTTCCTCTCAGTTGGATGATGATGAGGTGGTCTCAAAGTTTACCGCCTCTTACCCCTGGACTTGTGCCCAAAACCATCTGGCACACAGTCCAAGAAAATCCTTTCCCTTCTGGAAAAGATTTCAGGGGTGCAACCTCAAACAGACCTCATGTTTCTTCCTCATTCCTCCACAATTGAGGAAATTTCTCAGAGGTTCTCTGCAGGTCAAAATGTCACTCTGCAACATCGAGGGTGGTCTGTCCTTCCCTTGACGTTGAGACCCCTGGTCTCTACCGCCAGTTACTGGGTACATTCCCCAAAGTGGCCTACTAAACCTTCCCAGATGGCCAAAGTGGGTATTTCAACTGGAGCCTGGGCACGCCTTCCCATGAAGACAATTGAAGCCATGAAACAGAAAGCCTGGTTACTCGTCACCATAGTTTCTCAAGCTGACTTCTTCTCAGCTATTTCATTTAGTATGCTGAGAGAGGCCTTAATGAATCCAGCCGCCTTACAATGCGTGTTGGAAACTGTGGCTAAGACGTCCCAGCATGCACTTTCTGTCGCAATGGCATTATCAGCGGAATTTCTGCACATCTGCTGTGATGTTGCACTGGACCCTCGAAAGTCTTACTTGGCAGTAAAGACCTTGTAAGGGCTGCTCCATTGGAAGCTGAGACCCTCTTCGGGGGACTCATCCCTACTGTGGCTTCTCAAGACTTGCTGGATCATCAACATCGATCCTGCACAACAGCTCCTGGCCCATTGCAATGTTCAGGTTCAGTCTCTTCATCAGGATCTGGTCTGTTGTTGGTCCACGGTAACTCAGTTGGGTCTTTTACCCAACCTCGAGAAGTTGGAACTCATTGCATCTCAGGACTTCATTTATATGGGGATGAACTTCCTCATGAACCAGAACTTAGTCCAGTTTCCACTGGATCACATCGATCAAACCCTGGCACTCTTAGAGGCGCTACAAGCAAAAAGATCAGTCTGTTTGATAATTTTGCAAAAATGGGAGATTTCAGTGAGTGACGGGAGGAACGAGAGACACCCCTCATCTCATTAGGAAAACCCTTCCATCCAAGAAGTTCACATGTATGCATACTTGCTAAACCTGTCAATAAATTCATGTATAGTCCATTTGATTCCTATGATAGCCTGGTTTTGTCAAGTTTTATCCAAATCCTCTTGCAAATTGTTAAAAGTTGCATGGTCATAGCCATTGGCATATGTAACTGGCCAAGAAATTCTGTAATTTTTAAATTTTATTTCAGTCATTTTCTGTTTTGTCTATATTTATAGAGTACTCCCTCATTATAACACTGTCCATAGGAGCCATAGAGTATTCTGCCTCATAGTGAAACCACTTTATAATGAAGTACATTATGCATATAATTTTATTACTACTTAATGAAATGGGATCCATGACCATACTTGCATTCTAATAATGAAGGGCCTTAAAGTGAGGGAGTACTGTATTAGCAAGCTGAAAGGGCTGTCTATAGGTATGCCAAGTCTACATCTCTGAACAGCAGTCTATATGCCTTGGACAATAGCCAGGTAGGTCAGTGCTGCTTGACCAGTTCATGAATTGGGGGCATGTCCTTAATGCAGGTCAGTTCCTGGTGCTGAACAGTAAACAATTCTCTGTGTACAGACTTGTATGAGGTTAAACTTGACTGTGTTAGATGCATCCCATGTTACAGGGAAAACATGACTGTGTGAGACTCGTCCCATATTACAGGGAAAACTTCTTGAGAATTTAAATGACAAAGAATAAAACATTTTAGCTAATGAATGAAAAAATGTCAAATTCCTTGTGTAGTTATGTTTGTACACTTATATTACCAGACAATGTCAAATTCCTTGTGTAGTTATGTTTGTACACCTATATTACCAAACAAATTTCAAATTCCTTGTGTATAGATATGTTTGTACACCTATATTGTCAAACATTATAGTCTTCAGACATTGTTAAACTTTTTGTATTTTGAGAAAAAGTACACAAACTTGGTTCTACATGTAATAGGAATCAAACATACTAATTTTGTTAGCATCATTACATTTTTTGCAAATACATGTCTGAGTTAATGTGCCAGATTTTCAACATAAAATTTCAGTGAATTAGACATGAACTAAATGCACAATTCTTGGTTCTCATTATCTACCTTGAAACATATTTTGGGGGAGAATTCATGCAGTTTTCCAATTCAATTTCTGAAACTTGTATCCCAGCTAAAACTTTGATTTGTATTGTCTAGGAAACTGTTCCCCAAAATCATTTAAATTTGAATGGAAGAGTCTCCAAGAATTTGTTATATGTTGAATTTTTGATCCAAATGTCACACTCTTGTATAGCTGTACTGTCATCATCTCAGTACATGTATCTAATCAAGGGACATTATTTTTAATTGCACAAACATTCTCATTAGATTTTTGCTGCTCAATTTGTGTACAGTTTGCCTATTTGTTGAATAACATGAATTACAAATACTCCTTAATGGACACCAGTGTTTCTTTTATGTTAAGAATCAAAGAACAAGATTTATTACCAGTAAGACATAATGTTTTTTTTTTCTAGCTGGCACTTTTTCAAAGTCTTCTTTTCAACTCGTATTCTTTTTTCTTTTTTGTCTTATCTAACTTGACAGTTAGTGGGGTCACCCATAGGGGGCATAAAGGTCATTGACGCATACTTTATCTGCAGTATACTCAGTGAATGTTGGGGTAATGCAAGTAACTCAGTGATGCTGGTGCATCATTGTGGGGAGAGGGGCTCTTACTGAAATTCACTAAAAACTCCAATGCAGCTTTCAAAATCAATCTGTTGAGACGGGCATAAATCTGTTTAATTCTTACATCACCAGTCAATTCCACAACTCTATTTCAGTAAATAGCATGACAAGTATTTTCTTGTAAGTAAAACACCATACTTACTTTATTTGCATTATATATAATTGTCATTATTGTCTTTTAATATCAGCAATACATAACCTTTTGGTATTGCGTAGCTTACTCTTTTCCAGATGGAAAATACCCTCAACCGTATGATGAAAATTCATCCACCCATAGGGTAACTCCAGAGAGTTCTAAAGTCCAACCCGTAGCTTCTGGCCCGTGCACACTAGTCCTTATTCTTTCTTGGTCGCCTTCATGTTTAAGACAGATTAAATTGCTCTTCGTAGAAAAATTGCTTTCACTTTGAGCATACATCATGAATTGAGCATTTTCATTACTTGCATTGTTTTTACAGTGTGATATAACCCTCAGATCTAGTGAGGGAATGGGCAGCACCCTCTACTCACCCACAGCTTTGTGCTAGCTGACAGTGAGTCGGCCCCTACCCCACCCCCCACTCCATGAGGGGTGAGTAGAACTCTTGCAGTCTCCAGTTGTCGGCAACAGGATCGAGCCACCTGGTAAGGGGTGAGCTACAATACATGTCTATAACATCTGAGAATGGGTCTTCCTACAGATCTGAGTTGCCTGACTGGTCATTGAATGGGCATTGGGTTATGAGAACCCCCTGCCCCCTCTCCAGGCTACCACTGAATCCCACTTGGGATTGTCAATCGGCATAAAAATGCTAGTCTAGGGAAGAGGATCAGATCGGCACATCTTCCTCTTATGAAGTGGGGTCAAAGACCTTCTTCCTCCAAACACCAAGGAGGGTTGAGAATCGCTCTCACCCTCCTGCTGAGTCTGCCACTAGGAACAGTCCCTTTCCACCTCTAGAGGAGTTACTAGGTCGAGGTCCCCCTTACCCCCAAGTCTCCCCCGCAATAAAGAGACATTGGGTCACATAGTCCTGCCTCCCAGGAGAAAGAGTTGGACATAGACATCCTTTCTGTCCTCGTAGATTCTCACAAGTTTTGATGCAGAACAGGCCGAGGTGGCATCTCCTCCCTTGGGGTACCCCACACCTCTTCCCAACTGTTGGTCAGGGTGGCAGAGGAGGAAGAGATCTGGTCTTTTGATAATAAGGTTTACCATCTTTTGCATCGTGATTTGTGTCCTAAGCATTCAGGCCCCAAAGACATTCTCTCCAGCTTGGAGAAACTCTCTGGGGCTACCTCTCAACCAGATCTCTTGTTGCTCCCTGACTCGGCTATGATTAAGGAGCTTTCCCAACAGTTTAGTAAGGGCCAGGAGTTTGCTCGACAACGTAAGGGATGGTCTATTCCCCCCTCTGCATTGAGACCCTTGGTCTCTGCAGCTAGTTATAGGGTTCACACCCCTTCCTGGCCCCTTAAACCTCCCACCATTGATGCCGGAGTGGCACAAGGGGTATTGCCATGAAGATCTGAGCTCGCCTTCCAGGTAAAACACTGGATGCCTTAGAACCAAAGGCTGCCTCACATACTGACCTCTTTTCAGCAGCCTCTTTCAGCCTACTGAAGAGGAATCTCAATCAGCAACTGCCCTTCAACGTTTGTTGCAAGCAGTGGCCAAGACATCTAGGCATGCATTATCCTTGTCCATGGCTTTATCAGTGGAGCTTCTCCATCTCTGCATGGATGTTGCTATGGACACATCGAAGGTCATACTGGAGCAAAGTTAAAACCTTCAGAGGGCTTCTCCCCTGTAGGCAGAAACCCTCTTTGGATGGCTCATCCCTCTGGCTTCTCAGGATTTGAGCAATCAGAAACAGCAGTCCCTCACATCTGCTCCTGGCTCATCAAATCTGGCGAAGAAGTGAAATCATCCTGACTTGCCACAGGGTCTGTCAACAAAGTTCTTCAAAGCCATTAAGCCTCAGTCCAATCAAGAACTCCAATTCAGAGCTCCCCCTCAGCAGTCAGGCCCTTCTTCTGTTGGTTCCCATAGGTGCCAGGCTAAACCTTTTCTCAGAGGTTTGGTCTGGCATCACAGATGATGGCTGGGTCCTTTGCATCATAAAAGGAGGATACCGGCTTTGGTTTTGAGATCTTCCTCCTCAAGTAAGGTCCCCAAGTGCTTCCACCAGTTGAATCTGGTGTGATTAATGGAAGAGGTACAGTCCCTTCTCCAGAAGGGTTCAGTTTAGAGGGTGTTCAGTGACCAATCTCCAGCTTTCTACTCCTGGATTTTCCTGGTACCAAAATAAGGGTGAAAGTTTTAACTAATTATCGACCTTTCCTCCTTAAACAGGTTTCTGCAGGAGGAACCTTTCAAGACAGAGACCACAGCCTCAGTCAGGAACACCATAAGACCCAGCAACTTGGGTGGTCTCCATCGATCTTCAGGATGTGTACCTTCACATCCCTATCTTTCCTCCTCACAGAAAGTACCTCCGGTTTTGCTAAGACAGGGAGGTCTTCCTATTTCACGCTCTGCCTTTTGGCCTACCCTCCGCACCCTAAGCTTTTACCAGGGTCATGGGAGTAGTAGCAGTCCACTTAAGGGCACTAGGGATCCCTATCCTACATTATTTCGATGATTGCTTGATCCATAATGGCCGGCTAGAATCCCGCAGGCTAGATCTTTCTCGTTGTTGGTCCATAGTGGCCGGGTTGGGATTTTTACCTAATCTATACAAATCGGAGCTTACTCCATCTCAGGATTTTGTCTAAGTGGGGATGAATCTCCTCATGAACAGAAGATTAGTCCATGTCCCTAGGGACAGAGTAGACAAGATCCAGACCCTCTTTAGGTCTGGATTTCCACCATCATCTGATTTGGTGGACAAATTGGGATTGGTTTCTGGACAGAGTCCCCAGGCATGCCCCTAATCCCCACTCCTGTTTACAGACACATCAGATTCAGAGTGGAACACTCATGTGGAACCAGAAGGACTTATTCTTCAGGGTTTGTGGTTCTGGGAAGAATCTACATGTACCCTCCACATCAACAATTTGGAAATGAGGGCAGTGTTCTTAGCCCTTCAGGGGTGCATCGTACCTTAGGCAGCAAGGAGGCATGCATGACCCAGTAAACGTTGGAGTTGCACTGCCAGCTGTGCCAACAGTGTTACAGTAATTATAAGACTCTAATAATAACCAAAAGGATTAGAATATAAATATCATTCAAATCCTTGGTCAATTGTTAATTTTAATCTTGCAGTGTTGCGATGTTACAGTTATGAGAATTTTCTCTATCAGTTCTGAGATTCACAGGATTAGTCTCAACATTAATATTATCATATATACTCATGTATAAGTCTGATCCAACTACAAATAACATAACCCAGATCTTATATCGCATAGTGTACCAACAGGTCTGAGTCTATACACGTTGTTAGGATTAATGAGTAGAACAAACAACATAGACCCTGATCTGCCTGCACATTATACAACAGCAGATCATAGCCTATGTTGTTTGCATTTATATCGGACTTTTATATACGAGTATTGACAATCACCAAAGGAAATATTTAAAGAGTTATTTTCACTTTTCCAGTTATTATCTTTTATCTTGTAGTACTTCAGGTTGACATTTATTTGAAAGGGTTTCTCTTTCTACAGTTTTTTGTGCAATTTTTTATGTTTACTTTTCTTTTTATCAGTACTTATATAGACATTATTGTGCTGACATGCTGCCAAATGCTAATTCATACATACACAATTTTCCATTGTTGTGCTATAGAGGGATACAATTATGACTCAAAAAATTATATTCTGTTTGAGAAAAAAATGATGATTAAATGTAGGACCTTGTCTTCTTTTGCAATTCAAAACCCATTATTTATTTAATTTCAGACATAAAAAAGTCCTCAAGCAAGATTTGGTGTTCTGATATGTTCAGGAGCTATGGTGGCTCAGTGTTCTGATATATTAGAGAGCCACAGTGACTCAGTGTTCTGATATGGTAGAGAGCCACAGTGACTCAGTGTTCTGATATGTTAGGGAGTCACAGTGGCTCAGTGTTCTGATATGTTAGGGAGTCACAGTGGTTCAGTGTTCTGATATGTTAGGGAGTCACAGTGGCTCAGTGTTCTGACATGTTTGGGAGTCACAGTGGCTCAGTGTTCTGACATGTTTGGGAGTCACAGTGGCTTAGTGTTCTGATATATTAGGGAGCCACAGTGGCTCAGTGTTCTGATATGTTAGGGAGTCACAGTGGTTTAGTGTTCTGACATGTTTGGAAGCCACAGTGGCTCTGTGGTTAGCATGCCAGACTGGCAACCAAAAGGGTGTGGGTTTGAATCCTACAGTCGGACCAGCCTGGGTCAGCTCCCATGGTGTGTCCTTGGGCAAGGTACTTTACTCCAATTTCTTCAGCACTAAATAACCTGCTTGTGTTGCTGTGTTATAAAACTCCAAACCAAACCAATCTCATAATATTTTTATCTCCAGTGTCAGCCTCTGTTGAAGTAAGAATACTGTACCTGTGAACTTGACTATACTCATAATGATCATTACTTCATTTCTTCTTCAGATCTATCTTTAAAATGAAACCAACTCACACAAAAAAGAGACAAATGTTAAGTACATTTTAGTGTTATATCCTTTCAGACAGAGGCAGACTTGCCATAGGCAAGACAAGATGTTCCATGTTTTATTTGATACCTAATTCCAATCATTTTTTGTCAGCTCTATTTGAACTCATTCAGTGACTTATAAAGTATTTCAGGTTATTTCTAACATATTCCAGCTAAAACTGGTACTTGGCAGTGAATACATGTATTACAAACTGTCATGATGAAATGTTGTAGAGTTAAGTACACCAACAGATTTATTAGAAAAGTCACAATCTAATTAAAATCTAGATCTGCTTATAATAAGTATATCTGATGAACATCAATATGAGGTCATGTTCTGTTGATCTTTTGATTCACCAATTAAATTACAACCTTCATATTTCTGATAGTGATAAACATCATTCAGTACATATGCATACTCTGTACTTGCAATACTCACCATAACACACATTATGTGATTGGCTTTTATTAAAAAAGGTCCAGTGAATTCCAAAAGTCACTGGAATATTGGCGTCTGTCAGATCTCTTGTTACCTCAATAATCTCAATTTTAATCAGAATGGAAAAAGTCTAAGACCTATTGTTCTATTTTATTTGGTGCATCAGAATATTTAGAGGGATCAAACAATATAAAAACTTCAGCCAGAATGAAAGAAATATATTTGAACATGATGGAGTGCTGTTTTCAGTATTTTTAGCTCTCCTGGTCATAGACCTGAAGAGCTTATGGGGTGGTCTATTGTCCATCGTCATTGTCTATTCGTTCTGAATGGAAAGTCAGATTTACATGGGGTTTTCACCAGAAGATTTATTTCGATGTCTAGTTGGTCCTAAATGAAAATGGTGCCACTAGACATCCATTATGGCCACCACAGTGGTCATCTTGAAACTTTAGTTATCACTGCTTCTCCTGAATGAATGGTTATATCAGGATGGAATTTTCAGTGAAAGACTTCTTATGCTTAGTTGGTTGTCAGTGAAATTGGTACCGATCTGACTTCCAATATGGCCACCACAATGGCCATCTTGAAATCTTATTATGGGTGCTTCTACTAGATGGTTGGTCATACCGATACTGTGCTGTGGTACACATCTGATATACAATATGGCCACTGTGGCAGCCATTTTGAAAATCTTATCATTACTCCGCCAAAACAGATAGTCATATCAACCTGATGTTTCCACCAGTAGACTTCGTATGATGTCTTGTTGGTCCTAAATGAAAATGGTACACATCTGACATCCAATATATCCAGCAGCTAATTTTGAAAATCTTGTTATCGTTGAAGAATATCAGAGATGGTTTCAGCACTCACAAGTTGAAAGGAAAAAATGGTCTTATCTTGAATTCCCGGAAATTCTTTTCAACAAGTAGAGCGTCAGATCCTTCAAGGGACTCTTGCTTTTATCCAGTTGTGCAGATTTCAGTATGAATTAGTAATGCATGGGAATCATGGACAGATGTTTTGCTGTGACACAAGCAGAAACCTATAAATCCTAATTACAGCTTGTGTTATGATTTTTCAAGTTCTTGACTGCTAGATCAAGCAGCAGAATCAAGCATTTCCTCAATGGGTTTTTTGCTTTGAGAAATGAGATGCATGCATTGCATATCAATTTTTCAATAGCATCTTGCCAACTATTCTTGGAGAGGCTGTGAATGATGGAAATTATTTTTTCAGTGGTTAATCTACCGGCAATAACATGCAGTACTAGGTCAATTATTACTTAGTGCCATAGTCATAATACTTGCACCAGTTGTACTGATGATGTTGGGTTTAAACAGTTAAGTTTGATCTATATTTATTAAAAGGCTATCATCACACACATTGGGCAAAAGATAGTATATATTTTTAGCTCACCTGGCCATAAGGTCAAGTGAGCTTCTGGTATGGTCCTTTGTACACCATCCATTCACAATTTCTATGTACAACTTGATTTCTCTGAACAGAATTTGACCAAATTTGATGGAAAGCATTCTAGCATGAAAGTCTTTCAGTTTGTTTGAATGGTGCTGACTCACCATCAGATATGGTCACCATTACTAAATGTAGACAAACCTTTAGACAACTTCTCAAAAAGCTATCAGCAGAATTTGACCAAATTTGACAGAAAGCATCCTGGCATTAAGGTCTTTCAGATTTGTGTAAGTGATGCTGATCAGCCATTAAATATGGCCACCAGTGCTAAAAATAGAAATACTTTTAAACAGCTTCTTTTCAAAATCTGCTCAAGAGAATTCGACCATATTTGACAGAAAGCATTCAGGCATAGATGGCTTTCAATTTTGTACATATGATGCCTGTCTGCCATCAAATATGGCTGCCATTACTCAAACTTGAAAAACCTATAAATAACTTCTTTTCAAGCATGGCTCAACAGAATTTGACCAAATTTGATAGAAAGCATCCTAGCATAAATGGCTTTCAAGTTTGTTCAGTGACGCCAATCTACCATCAAATATCGCTGCCATTATTAAAAATAGACAAAATTTTAGGTGACTTCTTCTCAGAAACAGCTCAGCAAAAATTGACCAAATTTGAGAGAATGCATGTTGGTAATAAGGGCTCTCAAATTTTTACAAAAGCTGCCAATTCACAGTTGAATATAGGAGTTACTAAAAATGGAAAAACCTTTAAATGGATTCTTTTTTTAAAAAAATACTGAACAAAATTTGACTCAATTTTACAGAAAGCATTCTGGCATGAAGGGGTTTTCACTTGAATCAAATGATTCCAATCTGACATCAAATATGGATGCTGTTACTAAAAATATCCTTTAGCAACTTCTAAAACACCAGATAACAGACTTTGATCAAATTTGATAGACAGTGTCCTAGCTTGGAGCCATTCAGGTATATTATACAAATGATGCTTTTCCACCATTAAATATGGCTGCTGTTGATAAAAGTAGAAAAACATTTACACAACTTGATGTAAAACAAAATCTGCTCAACAGATTTTTGCCAACTTTTACACAAAGTATACTGGCATAAGGGCCTTTCAGTATTGGACAAATTATGCTGATGTGCCATCAAATACAGATGAAGGTACAAAAACTAAAGAAACCTTGAAACAGTTGTTTTCATAACATATGCAGTCAACCGCATTAGAAGAAATTTCAACAGAAAGTGTCCTACTGACCTAGATTTCTTGTTAGAGTAAAGCAAAGGAAGTAACCTATATAAGAACTATTTCGTATAACAGGTTTTTGGTTGTGCAGAGTTTTTCCTATTGGAGGAAGAAGTTTAAAAGGGATAAAATGTCATTTTTACAATACAAGATGCATAAATTTCAATAGAACAAGTTATAAAAAATAACTAAATAATTTGGATGATAATGAATGATTTGTGAAGTAAACTGAAGAAAAATATAAAATATAATATAACAATAAAACTCAGAGTTGATAACATTTTCATAATATATTTATAAAACTTGATGTGTGGTTAACAGTGGTTATCATGATGGGCTTCTGTGCAGGTGTACTGGGTTTGATTCCCAGACCAGGCTGGGTCAGCTGTCATGTTGTTGTCCTTAGGCAAGACACTTTACTGTAATTGCCCAATAAAACTAACTAAATCCACTAGGCAAAATGCCTTAAAGCAGGCCTACCCCAACCAAACCAGAAATTTGTTACTAAAAGAAAACGCTGTGCAGGAATTTAATAATGCAAGGTACCATCTATACTGAAAAAATCTCTCTGATGCACACCAATAAATGTATCTAAGTATCAGAAATTCTTTATGTATTTAATCATGTGCAAGAAGATTTTGCTTTAAGAAAAACATATTTCTTGTAAAAACCATGTCAAAGTTTCAAAATTTATTTGCAGAGAATTATTGCTAAAAATGTGACCACATTTGTAATTCTTGAAGCAACTTTGATAAATCTGATTAAATAGAGTTTGACAGTTGCTAGTATTGCCATATTACAGTGCATGAAACATTTGTTTTTTTATGTTATCACATGAATTATGCATTATTTTAAGGCATTTTATATATTTTGTGTCATTACTCACAAATTATTTGTAATATATATTTTGTATTTTATAGCTTTTAATAAAGTACAAAAGTATAAAATAACTCAATATGCTTTCCTCATAAAACACTTTCAAATTGAATTACTACGAGCAAAGAAGCCCATGATTTTAAATAATGATCTGAGGCATTTGGTAGTCGATCTGGGCTGATCGAATGATGAGACTCAAACCTACAACCCTACAACCTTCTAGTCACATGTCCAGCACCTTATCCATCATGCAATGCAGCTCCCTTGTGTGCAGATCTTAGTGGTTTTAAGGTTGCATCACTAGGGCATTAAGGACAGACCCAAGAATCCATGCTGACTGCACAGATTAATTTCCTTTGTAATACCCAGTAAGTGTATATACTTTAAGATGGGGCTATGAACACTTTCTAAGTTATGAATTAGTGTCAGGTTCTCAGGGGTTGGGTGAGATCCAAGGGACAATGCTGGTTGTATGGGTCTAGGAAAGAAGATAAATCACACCAACATTAATAGACAATGTAGCAGCTATATGTTTCAAGCTTTTCTTTCCCCTCTGCAGTTTCAATATATGTGCGAATTTGCATTCACAGGCTCACATTATGTCAACTACTTAGGTGAAGGATATCAGGCTCACTCTGGCCTCTTGTGTTTCTTTCTTGTGCAGACAAAACTGTCTTCCTTAACATTGCCTCCCTCTCCCCTTACCAAAATGCCAGAAAATACTAGTGAAAACACTGTTTACACTTTTATGGTGACTTCACATTTTAAAATCAGTCTCTGCATGGGCCTACTTTTGATGTGCATGCACCAAGGACTCAGTAGACTGCTGTGAACAGTGGTGTGTTCCCCTGATCATGGAGAGGGTGTGAAATTACACAATGATATTAGAGCAAAGTGTAAAATGACTTCACTTTGACTTGATTCCATTTGTATGCCCCATTAGAACATTGGTAGGACATAAAGTATTACCTTGTTTGGCCTTCCTGTTAGTTTTGTGTTTGGTTAGTTTTCAGCCACTCATCTTGTGGTGGGGCATTCATGTTCCTTGAACCCATTTCTAGGTCTTTTAGTTCACCAGACCAGAAGATTAAGTGAGGTTATGGTATGGTTCTTTGTCCATTCACAATTGTTATTTACAACTTCTTATAAAAAAAATTGCTTGAGCAATTTGCACGTGATTTTCAGGGCCTTCACAGCCGGTACAGCTAGTATGGCCATACTGTACCATGACTTTCAAGTCCGTCACAGCCAGTACAGCTAGTATGGCCATGCTGTACCATATTTGTGACCATAAATGTATACATTCAAATGTTTAGAAGATTATCAAGATTTAAATCTCCAGCAAACAAAATACATAATTTTGTATAAAGGTCAAAATAGGTAGTTTTTTTATTGTTTTACCACGGAAATATTTTTCCCAACCCACCATTGTTGATAGGATATGGCTGTACCTAAAGAAATTCAGTGTTGATGGCCCAGATTTTACGGGGAGCATCATGGCCTTACCAATTGTTCAAATGATGCCAATCCATCATCCAAATTTGGCTATCATTTCTAAAAATAGAAAAACCTACAAACAACTTTTCAACAAAAACCGCTTTTTAAAATTTGACCAAATTTGAGAGAAAGCAATCAGAGTATCAAAATACTTCATATTTGCTTCAGTGATGCAGATCCACCATAAAATATGTCTGACATTAGAAAAAAATAGAAGCACCTTTAAATAACTTTTTTTAACAAATTACTCTGCAGAATTGAAGGCCTTTCAAAATTTATACAAATTATGCAGAGTTGCCATCAAATATGGCTGCCATTACTAAAAACAAAAAAAATTGACCTTGTCAAAAAAACTGCTCAAGAGAATTTGAGCAAATTTGATTGAAACCATTCTAGCGTCAAGTGCTTTCAAAATTATACAAATTATGCCAATCTGCTATCAAATATGACCACCATTACCCAAAATATAAAAACCTTTACATAACTTCTGTTAGAAAAGTGCAGAACAGATTTTGAGCACATTTGATAGAAAGCATCCTCGCATGAAGGGCTTTCATTTTTTTGCAAACAATGCCCTTCTGCTATCGGATATGGAACAACATCAAACTGCCAACACACCTGATACTCAGACTCTGACTTGCATGGTAATCATAATGTCAAACTTCAGAATACCGTATAAACTGAGTCCAAATGCAAACAACATAGACCTGATCTGACGTCGCATAATGCACTGGCATATCAGGGTCTATGTTGTTTGTTCTACTGATTAGTCCTTACAAACTGCATTATGCGATGGCAGATCTGGGTCTTTGCAGTTTGCAGTTGGTATGGGATTATACATGAGTATATATGGTAGTCACATTACTCACAACATCATTTCTATTCATAGTCATTGAGGCACTCTTGAAACGATAACGTGTAATAACGGCAAGTTGCTGAAGAGCATAGTATAGAATAGAGATCATGTCAGAGTCAATAAAGACTTTACATACCAATCAACCAGAGCTCCAAATAATTTGTGAACTGTTGTTGAACATTTGTTTCATCAGGAACAATTGTAGTCAATCCCGTGTACCAATACCACCCACCCACAAATCATCTTACCCTGAAAGTTAAGTCCAATATGTTTCTACATTTGGTCTTTTATATCCAGTTTGAAGTCATTACACAAATTCCGGAAACCTGCAGTTAACATCCAGATTTAATTAAATTCAATTGGCTACATGTTCATGCCATTTTTTTATTGTGAACAAATAATTTCCCAAAGAAATGTTGGAGATGATCCCCGCATTTAACTGAACAGGTAATCAAGTTTCTACCCTTTTTTACCATCTGTCTTCAGCGCCAAAGTTTGAAGATAAAGAGCAAAAATAAGACCTACATTCAATTTATTTTTTGTATGATCCTCATAAAAAAATATACCACCAAAAATGTCATTTAGTTAAATTTTCATGACGGTTTACAGTGTTTTCAATGTGACTTGGTGGGGAGTGGGTGGGTGTGGGGTGTCAATAATTATCAAAGTAAACAGACAAAAGAGGATGGATTGATATCTTTATTAACATTTATGAATATTTGAATCCTATCCGAATACATTCAATGAATATTCAAAAAGGAAACTTTTGAAATAATTTTAGCTCATGTATTATGCACATGCTAGCCAGGTGAGCAGTCTCAGGGCCTACTTCGGATTCTTGTGTTTTTCAAGCTCTGTGTAGATTTTCATCTTTTATATATGCATTATACCAAAAAAATTTGCAAAAAGAATAAAAGAAGAAAATCTGAGGAAAAAGAAGCTTGTATTAGGCAGGTTTCATTTGAAGACTGGAAAGTAGAGCTGAAATGAATATCTGAACATTCGGAGTAGAATACTTTTTTTGCATAGAAAATTGGTATTTGAATATTCATTTGTTTTCCCAGCGAGTTTGGCAGCATTTTGTAAAAGAAACAAACAAGGCAAAATGTAAACTATGCAATGTTAAATTAATTTGTTTACAAGGAAACAACTTAAAACCTGCTAAATAACCTGAAATTCAAATTCAGACTCTCAAGGTAATCATCATGTCAAAATTCTAAATAGTCACATTGCTCCCATCATCACCATTTATGTTCATTATGCTCTTGAAAAGATAATGTTTAATGTGGCAAGTTGGTGAAGAACATGGTATAGAATAGGGGTCATATCAGAGTCAACAAAACTTTTACGTATCAGTCGACCAGAGTTAAAAAAAAATTGAGAACTGTTGTCGGACATTCATTCTGTCTGGATCTCTTATAGTCAGTCCCACAAACCATTACCACCCACCCCGGATCAGCGTACCCCGGAAAGTTAACTCCAATATAGTTCTACATTTGGTCTTTTATTCAAGTTTTGTGGTAATTGCACAGCTATGGAATCACCAACATGCTTTAAATCTGACACTATCCTTTTATTTTCTTAAAGGTCAGTAATTCAGATGTCAGCTTCGTATCAATAAGTTGTACATGGGCTAGTTGACATGACTTTGGAACAGAATCATTTAAGTTGTTGGGGTCAAGAGTTTGCTATTACAGTGAAGATTGATACTCTCTGTTTTTGCTGCGCATCAGCACAAAACAATAGTTATCAGCATATATTGCAATTTGTGCAAAGATTATTTCACTTTTTCTTTACTGTGCCTTGTTGGAAATGACTTGGCTGTTTGTTGGGAATCCAGGAAACCAAATTGGCTACTTCTACTTGGTCGAGTAGGGAACAAGCTCCCATGTACCTAGTCCTGGTAGAGGTTACATTATACTGTTGACATAAGCCATGTGGCCATTTCACACCTATTGGAATGTATATCTATTGACAGTGGTTCCCAACGTGGTGCCCGCCAAGGTTTTTTGTGTGCCCGTGGAAGAGGTTATACTGAATAATAATATTTAAAAAATGGGTCAAGTTAATTGGTTGGTGCCCGCCACTTTCTCATAAACTCACAAATGTATCTGTAGACACATAAAGGTTGGGGACCCTTGTCTGTGGTTCTTCCTGGGGTTTTCTCGGGTTCTTCCTCCACGAAATATACTGTCCACCATGTATAGCCTATCGTGTGCTGAAAAAGGGCATTAAACCCATAACAACCAACAACCAATCATTCATCATCTGTCAGCAATGGCTATTTTAAATTTTGTATCAAAACTGCTAGGACCAGTAAAGGGCATGAAGACCTTGTTGGTACAAATAATGCCAGTGTACCATCAAATATGGTCATCATCACTAAAATTAGAACAACATTTAATCAACTATTTAATGTCATTATTATGTAACCTTTGTCTATTGCATAGCTGGCTCTTTTCCGGATTGAAAATACCCCGACTGTGTGATGAGAATTCATCATCCCATAGGGTGACTGGAAGGTTCTGGAATTCCAGAATGCATCTGGTCCAACCCGCAGATACCTTGCCCATGTGCACTGCCCTTCATTCTTTTTCTGGTCGCAGACATTACTGCTGCTTTAATTTACATCGAAGAGAAATTGACTTCACTTAATGTGTTAATGTCGTGATTTGAGCATTTTTTAAATGTTCATCGTTTTCATTGTGTGGAATTACCCTTGATCAAGCATTTTTTCTGTTCGAATATAGCACTCAAGTTATTAGCAATTTTTCTGGTTATGTTTTGTTCTGCTGAACAGAATTTGACCAGATTTAAGAAAATAACATTCTGGCAATTAAAAAAGCCTTGTGAGTTTTAAGTAGGATGCTGATCTGCTGTCAAATTTGACTTCCTTAACGAAAATAAAAAAAGAAAACTTTAAATAACTTCTTCTTTTAAAACATGGCTTAACAGAATTTTATTTTGATATATATGAGATAAAGCATCCTGGCATGAAGGTCTTTCAATTTTGCATAAATGGTGCTTATCCTTTATTCAATATGGCCATTGTTACTAAAAATAGAAAAACCTTTAACTCATTATGGCTTGCGCCAAATAGCTAGGTAGTTTCCAACAGAATGCAGATAGAGGAATCACCTTGCACAGTTAGGTATATACCCTTTTCACTGCCTCTGTTCCCCTGACTCGCTGATGTACAATACTTCACTGCCTGACTTTTTACAGAGGTGGCTACTTGAAATAAATTGGTTATGTTTTGCTTTGTATTCCTTCAATTAGGCTGAAATTTGGCAATTTTTTTTCAATATAACTATCTAAATAATGATATAAATTTAAAAAGCACATGATGAGTGGTCAAAAAGTGATTTGCTTTCCAGTATTGGTCCACTTGTGATAAATAATCCATTAATCCATACAGTATATAATTCCATGAAATTGATTGAGAATTCCCAAAGAATAAAATACAATCTTTAACACAGTTGATAAAAAATACTGGAAAAAAATCTAAGTTTATATGCAGTTGGGTCTAAATTCATTGTTGGTCCTGGTGATGGTCCTGTAAATGGCTTCATGTCAACATGGGTTATATCATTAATAACCCATCAATCTCTTAATTTATTTCTTCTTTTTCATCATTGTTTTATTCATTTCATTTCCATCACTCCCACGGTCTTCTTCAGTTGGTATTTCATTGTCACAGTCGATCACATCTAATGAAAATTCTGAAAATTCTCCATCAGAGTCAGTTATTAAATCTCCTTCTGGCAGCTGATTCTCAAATCGTCAGTTTTAATTACAAATAACTCCACTATTTCTGGCACAACTGAAATCAAATTATCTCCCTTTTGTTGTGCTAGGTTTTCTCCCTCTCTCTGTGTCTCTCTCTCTGTATGTGTGTGTGTATATATATATATGAAATTTGATTGCTTAAACTGCATGCATAATTAGCAAATGGTTTGAAATCTATCCAATGGTCTGTGCCATTTTAACTCATAATGCAGGATACAGGCCCAGACTAATACAACCACTCAAACACAGCATCCAGTACACAAACAAGGTAAACTGCACCACATTATCGTGGCAGGTGGGAGACTATGTAGGTAATGTACAATACGTAATCATGGCAGTAGGGGTTAATGAGTTAAAGTGATTCTCAAAAACCTGTCAACAGAATTTTGACCAGATTTTACAGAAAGCATCTTGGCACAAGGCCTTTCAAGTTTGCAGTAGTGATACTGATCTGCCTTTCAATATGGCTGGAATTGCTATAAAAAAAACTAAAACTATAAAAACCTTTATGTGTCAAAGACAATCATACTAACCCAAATTTCTTGGCCAACTGCCCTTGCATTTGGCTTTTAGGTAGATCTCAGCCTGGTGAATAATCTCAGGCCAAGTTGGGCCTCTTGTTCTCATTTTGCTCTAAAGCAACCCTATTGAATTCTCAATCCAAAAAGGTAGCCCCAGGACACTGAACTCTCCTTGACATTTATGTGTGGTGAAATGAAACAACCATACTTTCACTTAACCATTCTGTTTCATTGTTAGTAACATCAATAATTTCAAAATGCACATAAAAGAATTGGTTTGTAGGAATCTCCTATCAACCCTTTTAAGACAAAGTTATAGATAGCCATATTAGTGGACATTAAATGCTGTTGGAATCTTAAAAAAAATATAAAAAATAAAGCAAGTTGAAAGACCAGAAGCATGTTTTCTGTCAGTGTCTATATCGTTACAGTAATTTGTATTGTCTGTATATGACATACTGAAATGGCAACTTCTGGTTGAGTTATAAGACCAGCCACCAGCTTGTCCTCTACACAGGTAAATTGATGACCACAGAGGCTTAAAATTGTCTGTTCATGACCTCACTGAAAAGGATTGATTAAAATTGTATGCAGTTTATATGCACCTTTATGGGATTCAGAGTACAGTAGGACATCTTTTAAATGAACCTGTTTCATCTGGATTATTATCCCCATGCCAAAGCATGGGGATATTGTGATACCCTCTGTCTCTCCATCTGTCTGTCCATCATTATGTCTCTTAACCATTGGGTGGAAATTCACAAAACTTCGTACATATAGGTTGCCACCGTGATGGCCATTGATGAGATAGGTATAATTTTGAGGCCTCTACCTTGGATCTCCATGGCAAGAGATGTATGTTTTGGTTGTGACCCCAGTGACAGGGGATCATGGTTCATGGTTGGGGTGAATTTGTAATAGTGTGGGATTTACCATGGAAGTGGTTTCAGTTTGTGCAGCTGAACCACTTGTATGTCCCCCAAGTATGCAGATTGGATATACTCCTTCATCTGAACCCTGTCTGTCCAAACATTTTTTATGTCCATACAAGAGTTTGGTCTGAACAAAATTTGAAATGTCATGTCAGATCTTGCACATTATCAAATACCCATATTAGAAACACTATCTTTTGGTAGTTGCTTGCTGTCATTCTTATAAACGGATCTTTTAAAAGACTTATTGCAGTAATTATACCTCATTGTCCATGCAGTTTGCAGTCATGAATAGTTTTCTTAGCTTCATGTGGTGGGTTACCATGACAAACATTTTGATGAATTAATTAATTGTTGTTTTGAGCATTATTTTCATACACTCTAATATTTCTATCAGATAGATGAAGATAAATGCAACATTTATTTTTAATAATTAAATATAATGTTCATTAACTCATTCCTACAATGAACTCATTATTGTATATGACTGCAAAATTGGTAGTCTCTCTTAGTATTTTGATAATTTAGAAACTGTGCAAGGCAATTTTTAATTTGTGTGTACTTGGCAAGAATTTTGATGAATATATGAAAATGAATTATGAAGGATAAATGCAAATTTAAATTAATTAAGAGCAAACAGTCTTAAAAAAATATCAAATTAGACATTGTTTCAGTTTCACCATACAGAATTAACATGCCCACAGGTTGTAAAACTTATAGCATTTACAAGTTCAAGCATTGGACATGGCCTTCAATTCTGTCTCTCAATAAAAGGTTATAGAGTCAGATTTCAGATGCATTTCAACACAACAGTCAGACATTTCAGCCCCCAATATACATGTTGGTTCTGCCATCTGTTTAATACCCACCAATACCATGTCCTTTCTATAGTCTCAGAGATCTAGTTCCTAAGTCCTTTTTTTATTTTTAAACCAGACACCAATTGGAAACAGTATGATCTGCTTCTCAACTGTTACAGTGTCTGTAAATGTATACATGTCATGAATGGTTCTCATTTATATTGATTATTGACATTTGTAAATAATAACATTTTTAATTTAAGATAAAGTTTATATTCAAATTTTAGACAACATTTTGTAAAGCAGTGCCAAATGTATGGTCATTGTGATCATAGTAGATGCCAAGTCAAACTTTTGGCACAGACTGTTTTATGGCAGAACCATGGTAGCTCAGTTGGTTGAGTATGGTGCCTCCAATACCCACCCAGGCCATCCTGGGTCAGCTACCTCAGTGTGTCTTTCTGAAAGACACTTAGCTGCCATTTTCTCAGCATGATATTGGCAAATACAGTGCTGAAAGTGTTATTAAAACCCAAACAGCCAACCAAGCATTCTATGGCTGCCAAAGGGTTACCAGAAATAAGTCCATTGGCATCTGAAGGACTGGGTCTATGGATACCAAACCATTTCAAGTCATTTTCTTGGAGATGGAGGAAAGAGTACAGGTGTCAGACAGTGGGCAGAAGACTGAAGCAACTTCACAACAAGAATTAAATCAGTTACTCAAATGTCATCAACCCTGTGTAGGTCTGAAAACATTTGATATAGGTATAATGGTTACATTTATGACCAATGAGATTATAAAAGTTAGTATTAAAGTCAAATTCTGCAGTCAAATCTGACTCATGATTCAGACTTTAATATGACCCCAAAATACAAACCTCTCATCTGTATTTAATTTTTTGTAGAGACGACTCAAGCTCATCAAGCTCAATGCCCAGTACCAGGTTAACCACACTGATTTTGCAAAATACCTGCACGTTTGTTTTCAAGGAGGACAATCTGCATTTATAGAAAATTGGAAATTAATTTGATTGAAGTACATGTAGTCTAGAAGATCAAAATATTTACAAACTTGATATTTTTCAATAATTCATCCCTAGGCTTGCGATACTTTTAATTACTGCAAAAATATTGAAACGAAAATGAATTTGTAAATGCAAGATTTTGAATGAACTATCAAATGTAGTTTTGAACAGTAAAAAAAATCCACACTCTTGGATTATCTGTATTTCTGGAACTATGTCAAAAAGTCTGCATAACATGGACAAATTTGTATATGTAGTCAGATATTGAAAAATAAGATAGGATACTTAAGAGTACATGTACATGGTAGTAAAGAAATGAAAGTTAAGAGGGTCCTTTTGATTTTGTGTTTTTAATTTTACTCTCGTTACAGTTACAGATTGTAAAAATGTACTGACTTTAAGCTGGAGCTTGTGCTCAGAATGTTGGAGAACTCGAATACCTTGGTTATACACATAATTTAACCTCATTACCTGGAGTCTGGACTTCAAGTTAGAAATCATAAATCTTTTGGATCAAGTCACTTGTAATATAGTAATAAGGCCTGTACTGGGCAGACCAATTGTTCTGTAAAGCTGCTTTTGGTTGGTCAGTTTCTTATCATTCTCTATGAGACCCATGGGAATGCTGCTAATTTAAAAGAACATTATCTAGAGATTCCTGGGAACTTAATCAGTTTATAATGGTTTCACTTTTAGTGTTTCTCTGTTTATCTTCTTGTGCTAGGTGCACCCTGTTAGCCTACAGACTAGCAACAATGTGAAAATCTTCTAATACTTCTTTTCTTCTGCTAGAAATAATTTAAAACTATTTTCAACTGTAACATTTCCATTAACATCTTTCAAACATAAGACTTTTCTTTTGAAATGACCATCAGTAGTATAGCGATCTGTAGTCAGTAAAATATAAACTGAACTCCACTGGAGCCTTGTTAATATTGACAGCCAATCTGCCATGTCTGAGATAATGCCCTCCTATAAGATTTTTGTTTCTTTGATCTCATTGACCAGTGGACTGGCAGAACTACTTGAGAAGGAAATGATTGTCCTAGTATAATAAGGCAACTGAATGAAATGTAGGTTAATTGATTTAAAGTGTGCCCAATCAAATGCCTGTACTATAGATTTGTAGCTGTATGGTTGAATTGGGCCCAGAATCCATTGTATACTTTTTTGCTAGTGTGTAATGCCCACCCAAATGCAAACACTTTAGACTTAGATCTACCTGGCAATGCACAATGCACCAGCAGATCAGGGTCTTTGTTATTTGTTATCATAAATTCTGTTGTCTGTAATGTTTCATACACTCAAATATTTCATACACCATCAATCCATAAAGATTACAATTTTGGCCTCATTGTTGGTACAGAGAACGTTTTTTTCCTAAATATCTAAGAAAATAATAATTGTGTTTTTTACCTATAATTATTTGTACACCTATAAAAAGAGAATTAAAATTATAGACAGTACAAAAAAGGGTTGAAAATTGACTCGCCCAGCTCTTCTAAGTGGCAAGTGATGTTTTGCAGTGGTTGATTAAATTTTCCAATCACTTGACTGGCGAGTGCTGATTCAGGGCTGATAATTGTTTCTCTTTAATGAAATGTTTTTTTGAAAATATTGCCGATTTTGCTCATTGAAAGTATATACTTTCTACCAAAGTTTGTTTCTATTTGTTTTGATCAAGCTTACACAAGCACTTCGATGTCATTCAAACGCTTTGTTCTCACTCTTCAGTACTAATAAATGCATACCAGAGAGAGAGAGAGCAGACTAGTCTCAGTTTGTAATAACCGTATACACTTGTGTATAATCCAGGTTCAGGTGCAAACAACATAGACACTGATCTGCCATCACATAATGCATAAGGGTCTATATTGTTTGTTCTACTGATTAGTCCTTACAAACTGCATGGACCCAGATCTGCCGTCACACAATGTACCAGCAGATCTGGGTCTATGCAGTTTGCAGTTGGTATTAGATTATATGGTACTTACAACTGGTGTTAGAATGGGCACAGTACAAGTTCTGGAAAACAACTTTTGTCACTATCAAATTTAGGTAATTAACATCATCAACTTTTATATTTCCATGATAGCAGCATGAGTAAGATTCTGGGAACTTTAAATTTGTTATTACTTGCCTGACTGGATGAGTGGATTTTAATTTTCAACCCTTGTAGTAGACCATGCTCTGCCCTTGCATTGAATGATAGCAAATCTTGTTCTATGTAGTTTGCATTATGTGGAGGCAGATCTGGGTCTGTGCTGTTCATGGATAGATGAGTGTTATACATGGTAAATACAGTATGATTTATGGCTGTCAACAAAAATGTTATTCCAATTTATACAATTGTCTCCCTCACTACAAGGTACCTCACTGAAGGTAGTCCCTTTTATAAGGTGGATTTGGTCATGGATTCCATTTCATTATTGAATAGTAGAATTATGTTTGCAATACCTGAATATAAGGCACAAAAAAAATAATATGTGTGGTTTGCTATTGCACTGGTTTTAAAATTCGAGTAGGCAGGGTTTTTTTTTTTTTTTTTTTTTTTTTTTTTTTTTTTTTTTTTTTTTTTAAAAACATTTTATATAAATCATATAATATTTAAAGTGCTTCAAAGTACTGGGCAAAACCGGCTAAATAGATGCTCAAATCAATTTCGGCAATATGCCTTTTTTCTTTTTTTTTTCTTTTTTTATTATGATGGGGGAAAAAAGTGCTAGGGTCATCAATGAGAAATCGGGACAGTTGGCCGACCGGAAACATATTTTTTTATTTATTTTTTGTGTGGCCTAAGATGACGACTTACTAGGCGGTCCACTTTTATGGTTCTAATGAACAGCGTTATAGTGTTGGAGTACTGTACTAGAGTCTCATATATGAATTACATAGTGAGGGAGTACTATAGTAGACTTTTATGCATGAATTACATAGTAGTGAGGGAGTACTGACGTACTAGACTCACACATATGAATTATACTACAGGGTGACATCCCAGATGAGTATGACATTTTAAGGTTGATCAACAAGTTGTACAAATGGTAGATATAGCTCAGAATTCCCACTTAATTGGACTAATATGACAGATATGATAAAAAAGGAAATTAGATGTGAAATCGGACTACGAATCGATAACTATTTTGTCATTACTTTAAAAGACAGTCATTAGATGCGGGTTTTTTCTACCTAAGTTTTTGTTATAGACTCCTATAAATTAGATATAAACAATCTCTATTCATTATTAATAGTACAAAAAAGAAGCCTTTTTCTGCAGTCAAATTAACCTATTTCAGAAATTGAAAAGACTCCCATTGTGGACAGAAAATATAGAGTAATTGCTAGGAGTATCTTGTGATTGCCTTTGTTCAGGGAAATACTGTAATTGTATGAGAAAAGTTGATATGAAAGCTTAGCCTCCATTCATTTATCCATTCAACCAAAAGTAATTTTACGAAGTATTAATTTTTAATCTTATTAATGCAGCTACAGGCCTAAGTTGACCACTACCTGCCCTCCTTATGCAGCCTCATTTGTGCCAGTGGCCGATGTTTCTGCATGGTCATTATCTATAGTTACTAATTATCAATAAAACCCTATTTTCTGGATTAAAGCAGCTCAGTATGAGTAGGTCTATGCTAGTTTCTTGAACAACAGTAAACTTATTCACTTCTGAGTGGCACTCAAATTAATTTTATTTTGCTTCTGATTTAAAGTAGGACTTGTATATTTCTTGGTCAAGATATCAATTTGCCTACCAAAAAGTGGCAGATCCATTGGATGGGGAAACAGCCTCCTTATTGTGGAATCACTTAATGGTCAAATACTGCTTCCAGCAATAAAGTGAAGAAAGAATCTGCCCCTGAAGGCTGCAAAATGAACAATAAAAGATTAGGTTACATATTTTGAGTCTCATTTGCCAAAGATGACTTGTGAGAGATGAGGACTAAATCACCCCCTGCATGCTACACTTAATGGTGGTCAAAAGTTCAAGGCTTTCACATGTACCTGGGTCAGGTCACTAGGTTCTTTAGTTGAGACCAAATCAGGCTGTTAAATGACCGAGATTTTATGAACCAAATATGTTCCTGCTTAAGTGCAAAAGTAACTTTTGCCAAAACCAGCAGAAAGAAAGACCATTTGTACAAATTTATTTCCAACTGAAACTCCTTGTACAGTTATTTCACGTCAGAAAGAAAAGAATATGTTTTATTAACTTTGTTCATTTATTTCTCGTTGGAAACATGCATTTCTGAAACTCAATCTCAGCTTCTCAAGTTTGAGTTTTATGATCTCCAGGCTAGCTAGTTGGTTATGAACTGGCAGATTTGGATATAATATAAGGTACTGATTGTGCACTGATTGTAGCAAGTACATGTACATTAGGTAGAGCCCTATTTTAACAGAAAAATCCTCTCATTGTAGCAAGTACGTGTACATTAGGTAGAGCCCTATTTTAACAGAAAAATCCTCTCATTGTAGCAAGTACATGTACATTAGGTAGAGCCCTTGTTTAAAAAAATATCTTCTTCACTTAGTGGTCAGGTTGTAGTCTCCCCAAAATTTGCAAAGCTGAAAAATGAATCAGTTTCGTTATTTATCCAATGAGTTACCATATAGCAAGTACCTTTTGCGGACATAAAATTTGGCCATTTTTGTTCCTAAATGGGATTGCAATACATTTTGGTGATTATGGATTTAGACAAATTGTAACATGTACCGTCTGTACTTGTAAGTCGAGCTCAACTGCAAACTGCACATACCCAGATGTGCTGTTGAATAATGCGCTGGCAGATCTGGGTCTATGCAGTTTGTTAGGAGTAATCAGTAGAACAAACAACATAGACCCTGATCTGCTGGTGCATTATGCAATGGCAGATCAGGGTCTATGTTGTTTGCAGTTGGACTCGACTTGTGAGTATATACAGTAAGATGGTAAAATATTGATGGGATTTATTTTTGGATCTCACTCTGAGACTTAATAACATTTCTCCACCTCTAAAATTCCCACTGTACATAATGTTCATAAACAAGTTCATTTGTGTGTTGAGGGCCATGCTAGCATTTTATAACTTGTTTTTTATTAGCTGGCAAATGTTCATTGATAACAATATTTGTCATAGAAAATGGCTATAAGGCACCCTTGTACACCTACATAACTATACTTTGGCGACAAGTTTACAAGTTCATCACAGTGCCAATGAGTTCTCTAGGATTTTGTACAAAGAGGGGAATGGGGGAATTTCCCTTTTGGCATTCTCATAAGGGGATTTTACATTTTTTAAGGGGTTGGAGGCAGTTTTTAAATGAGAAGAGTATCTCTGAATAGACTCCTTAACAATATGCATCAAATAACTTATAATTTGTAATAAATAAAGATAAAACTTTTTAATTACTAATCTTCATTATCATCACAGCTGCAGAAACTCTGTTGTAACAATGTCTCTACATTATATTTTGGGGTCAAAAAGTCAAAGATCAAGGTCACAGACTGGGAGAAGGAAAAGAAATGTTTGCAAAACTACTGTACCACATGCCTTGACTAAACTTTATGGATGACTTGCATTTGATACAAGGAAGACGCCTTTTGATTTGGGGGTTAAAAGGTGAAAGGTTAAGGTCAGAGGGACTTCAAGAAGGAAAACGGTTCCCACAGAATAAACTTAGTCTAGTCTTTTGCCACAAACTATGATAAACTTTGTTGATGGTCTGCATTTGAGAAGAAAAAAAAGGCACTTGTCAGTTTTGGGGTCAGTAGATGAAAGGTCAAAGGTTACTGAGAATGAAAGAAAAAAATGGTTTCCGCTAAGGATCTTTGCATTCTGTGTCTTTTACATTGACCAGATTTTGTGGATGGCTTGCATTTGAGACCAGGAAAATTCATATTCATTTCAGATTCAACAGTGTTCAGTCTAGGCCGCATTTTTGTGCAAGTGGCAGAGAAAAAATTGGTGATATGAAAGACACATCCAAACAGTGCAAATTCAAAATAATCAGTACAAATTTTGGATGTCTGCATGCCTGTCCTTTTGCTGGTTTTGAATTCAGCTCTCTACCCATAATATGCATTATGTAGAAGAGTGGTTGACTGACAGAAATCCATGGGAGTTTAGCTAGACTGGTTATACTACTCCATGTTATCGTCTTCGTATTCAGCATAGCATGAACAATTACCAGTCTCACTATATGCAGACATCTGTCTTCACAAGAGATGTTTTGCAAACATGCTTGCGACTTTTTTGTGGAAATTCACCCAAATTAGAGTAAGTCATTGTGATTTATCCAATGGAAATTGTCATAAAATGCTTCACACTCTTCATGCAATCCACCATCAAAAATTGGATGAAATGAACTTTAGTTAATCAAGTCAGCAGCATAGGCAACATGGTTTGCTACCATGGTGAGAACGTTGTCAGAGTCAAAATGTGTATCTGTCTCGTGCAGGATAAAGTCAGTGCAATGAAGAAGAGGTGATTTGAAAATTATGACACTATAGATAGATACACATGAAGCGATTCTCATTTGCATGTCATTATATGTTTACTTTGTAAAACATTGCTTTTCAGAACAATTTGTCTAAGTAACACAGCACATACTCATTGGCACAAGAGTAAAGCACCAAGAGTGAATTTAAATGTGAAAAAGTTGGAGAAACTTGTTACATATCTACATTAAACCTATTTCTTACAAGCAGGTCATCATAAACATCTAATTTTGCTGTTAATCAAATGATGGATAGTTTCTTTAATTGAAAGTGGGAAGAATACAGATACAGATATGACTGAATTTAAGAAATGATTTTTAATTTTAATTTATTTATATTCATTTATTTCAATTGCATAGTGTGAAAGTACTTAAAATAAAGATCAATTTTCCAATTTAAAAGAATAGATACCATGCAAATATTGATTTAGAAATATAAATGGGCCATTGACTCCATATTATTTCTGAATCCAGGATTGAACCCTGCATATATATATAGTCCAAAGTTCAATAGTAGCTTGTATTTTTTCCAACCTTTTGGGCTGACTGCATATGAGGCAAGGAAGAAACCAATTGATTTGGGGGACAGAGGTCAAGGTCACAGTGACAGTTGCATTGTACATGAGTTAAATGGGTACTAAATCTTTTAGTACCTGAGTATCTGACAATGAAAAAGTGTTTTACATAAAAGAAGTACATTAGTACTATTTACATGTATTGCATGGTGGGAGTATACTGTACCATTCATGGTACTCTTATTCACTCTTAATACATATGAGACAAAAACTCAAGCAGAGAAACTTCTTCATCTCATCTGACAAATTCATATTGCCAAAACAATAGGTATATGTATTAAATTCCAAGATTCACTGCAGCTGAATGCAGTGTATGACAGGGTCATCTGGATGTAGTGTATGACAGGGTCATCTGAATGCAGTGTATGCTAGGGTCATCTGAATGCAGTGTATGACAGGGTCATCTGAATGCAGTGTATGACAGAGTCATCTGAATGCAGTGTATGACAGGGTCATCTGGATGTAGTGTATGACAGGGTCATCTGGATGCAGTGTATGATAGGGTCATCTGAATGCAGTGTATGACAGGGTCATCTGGATGCAACTAATGTCTCAAAGATTTCAATAGATTGCCATGAATTTTTGGAACTGTTATGATCATCATCTGAAGATGTGCATATTGACAAATGATTGTGCGCCTGTGATTTTTGTTAGAGTTATTGCCCTTTTTACTTGCAACCTGATGTAGTGTGTGACATTCTTCTGAACACAGCTAGTCACACAATTTTTTTAGTGGATCACAATGAAACTTTGCACATGTTATTTTCATCATTTGAAGATGCACATATTAACAAATCACTTTGCTGCCATCATTTATATTAAAGTTATTACACTTGCAGATGAATGCAGTGCATGACAGAATCTGTGATTGAAACTTGTCTTGCAGTTTTTTATCGATCACCTTGAAAGTTGGTACATATTGTGTTCATCATCTGAAGATACATATATATTGACAAATTTTTGTGCTGTCATGATTTTTGTAAGAGTTATCACCCTTTTTGACATAAAGCTGGATGCAATGTATGACAGAATTATGTGAATGCTACTCTTGCAATTTTTAGTGGATTTCTGTGAAACTTAGTACACATTATGCTCATTATGCTCATATGTATATTGAGCACTTATTGTACTCACAGTATCTTCAGAAGAGGTATGTGCTTTTTTAAATATAGACATGTCTCAATCTTGGGTTGGGGGGAGGGGGGAGGTGGTGGTATAATTTACATGAGCAAAGTATTCCCATTTTGATGTTCAATCAACATAAAGTTACAAGGGCAGAGGTTCAAACTGGTTTTTAAATCTCATAAGATACGATTTAAACTCTGAAATAACCATAAACCAGTTTATATTTCCACCTTTTCATTGCAAGTTGAACTCTAAAAGTTCTGTTGAAAAATCAAAACTAGCCTTGAAGGGATATTTAAAAAACCTTTGAATCTAATTATTTTGTGGTCATAAAGGGTTAATTAATGGTTTTCCTCAAAAGTTCATCATATTTATTTATTATCTTGTCCTGTATTTATGAAATTCAACAAACACACCGGACACTTATATGGGTAGAAACTTTAATAAATACACCAGGAGAATTGCAATTTTATACAACAGGAGCCTCTATTAACATACCAAATTTAAACAGATTTCAAAATAAGAAACTGGCAGTGAACTTTAAATATATTTAATTAAAGATGCACCATTTAAAACAGCCATAGCTGCTTAATTAAATTTAATACTTTCTTCATTTGCCCACTAATTTCTTCCATATCCACATATTTGTATGACATTTTGGCTTAGTATCTGTTATCTTTATATGCCAGTCAAAAAGCAGAGTATGTGTCATGGTGTCATCCATCTGTCTGTTTCCTTTTTCATTTTTGCACAATAACTTTCATTTTACTCATTTATCAAACTTTGTGGATGTCTTGCACATAGGGTATGGAAGAAGTCTATTATTTTGGGTTTAAAGGTAGAGGTCAAGGTCACTGACTAAAAGAAAAAAAATGGTTTCCACACAATAACATAGGTCACAGACTTGCACCAAACTTTGTGAATTGCTTGAACCTGGAGTAAGTAAGAAGCCTATTGATCTTGGGTCACAGTGACTGATATAAGAAAAATGTCTTCTGTACAATAGCCTTAGTTCTACTTCACAGACCTGAACTTGAGTATGTGGATGGCTTGCATTATTGCACAGTGAAGAAGCCTATTGATTTTGTGCTAAAACTGTCAAAGGTCAAAGTCCCTGCGGCAGGAAAATGAAAAATGGTTTTTGCACAAAAGTTTCAGTTCTTGATCATGTACCATCACCAAAGTTTGTGGATGGCTCTGGTATTAGGTAAGAAAGAGGATTGTTGATTTTGGATTTAAAGGTCAAGGTCATTGAGACTGAAGGAAGAACCTTGGTTTTTGCACAGTAACTTTACTTTTAGACCATGTACATTGATCACAGTCTGTCAAGGGAGTTCACTTAAGGAAAGAAACTTATTAATTTAGTGGTCCAAAGTCAAGGTCATTGTGACTCAAAAATCAATTTGCACAATAACTTTTGTGTTAAAGTAAGTTCTTTGACCTCTACTTTATACCTGGCTTCCACTTAGGGTAAGAAAGAAACCTATAGATTTGGGGGTCTCAAGGTCATGGTAAGTCTAATAAGAAAATAATAGTTTCAACACAGTAAGTTGAGTTTAAGACCACATACCATGTCCAAATATCAAGGTCATTGAGACCCATTGACCCAGAGTCAGCCAAGACCTACTACTGCCATCATAGAGGACTATTAAACATGGGGTATGTGTATAATATACTGTTTGTAGTACTCATGTTTGACAGCAGTTTTCTACTGGGAGAATGGCGCAGACATTCCACATTCACCTCTATTTACCTTGTGGTAAAGAAAGAGGGGTAATTATTACAAGGAATATGGTATATGTGCACCAGATATATATAGATAAGTAAATTGTATTTGCTGCACAATTGACCAGCCACAGGTGACATATGTCAATCAACCATTGCATAATCAAGATAATGATAAACTGCTGATCAGCTCAGTTACCAGATAGGTCACTAAGGTGTGAATCATTATGTAATCTGTGGCTAGACAAGAATTTGCTGAACCAAGTAAGTACATTTTGGATAGAATTTATTGTATAATTATACATATAATTTAAACTCCTTATAAAGTCAACATTTTTTATCCAATTTTTGCAAACGCTTCACAATATACTTATGAGCCTGGTTTCAATCCCTTGTGAATTTTTCAAAAAGAAAAACATATGTTTTAAAGACATCAATATGCTAATGACTTCTGATGGATCAGTTATATATACCAGTAGATAAGATCTTACATACAAGTAGATCTGTACTAGTAGATAAATCAAGTGATTGCAGCAGTACATCACTCCAAATCAGGTGAAAATTATAAGATATATTCATCCAGCATATAACTTTGACTATTATATAACATCAGATTAAAAGAGATAAATCTGGTTGCATATACATGTAGTTGCAAAAATAAAGCAGTTTTAGGTTTCTCTCAGCTAAGCTATCAAGACTCTTCAGAACTTTCCCTCAATGTAGAGAATTTCTGTAAGTTTTTAACATTAAAATTTGAAACCAGAGGAAATGATGAAATTAGGGTAGAAATAAAACCTGCAATCTATGTCCTAATTTGTTTCATTTTCTTGTGAATTTAATTAAGGATATCTTTAAAAATGTGCATATATGTTTTCTAAACTGTAGATAGTAAATAGAACAGTTTACTTACATGTATATCAGTCTCTCTTGTTTTATACCATTGTTGTTAATCACGTTTCAAATCTGGATACCCTTCAGTCTGTTCTGTCAGCTGAACTTGCATTGCAGAATAGAACAAAATCACCAGTTTATCAGAAATTTTCATGTGGAAATGCATTTTTTTTTCTTGAGATACTAAGTCAGTTTACTGCTTTAAAGTCTGAAGTTTTAGGTCTAAAAGTTATCACAAGTCATAAAACCTTTCTTACTAAAAAATAAGAAAAGCATTTGTAGTTATTGACAGTCCCAAATGAAGTATGGAAGTTGGGAAACAGAACCAGGGATTCGGAACAGCAACATTTTTTAACTGCTCCGCTCAAAATTATTAGTGGCTGCTCCATCTCCACTCCGGGCTCCGGCTCAAAATAAATAATTAATAGTATAATAATTATTTGAAAGAAAGAGATAACACTGATAATAACTATAATTATCCTCAAAAATGTGTATTTTTCATTATTAATTTCAAATTATCTTAAAATTAATTAACTATTATAAAAATTGACTATTGTCCGATTCCACTTTGTTTTTACTTCCTGTTTACTTCGTTCCATTCTTAGGGTAGGTCATGAAATTTTACACCCGTGTACAGTATGGAAACACACAAATACAACATAAATTAACCAATTACGTAGTTTGCTAAAATTCAAAGAAGCAATTTATATTTTTGTTTTTGATAGAGAAGTAATATTTGAGAACACTTCTAAAATAAGGATTTGGGAACATTCCCAGATTTGGGAACAATGAAACACCCATTCTTGTTTACGTAAATATTACGACAAATCCACAAGTTGTTGCAAAGTGCAATAAGAAATGAATTTTAAAATGTTTGTAGTTTAAAATATATAGATAGAGCACATTTGTTATAGATTTTTTTATTTACAAAAAATAATTCTTGTTAAAGACAAATTAAAAGTATCATAATCAAGCCTTCATCAACCACATACTAATAAACTTGACAAATGTGGTAAGTTGTGACATGATTGAGATAAAAGTTACATTAAAAAACAATACAAAAGTAATACATATGTTTCCAATTTGATTATAATTGAGATATAAGTTGAGTTCTCTGAATATTAAAAAAGAAGTGTGTTAAAGTAAAATCAGTACATGGGTGCATCCCAGTTTCAAAATACCTATATGATAAAAAAAAAACTTTAAAAGAGAACCTATGTTAAAGTATATGAAAGAGATAAAAGTAAAGTTTCAGAAATAAAAAAAACTTTAAAAGTATGTTGGAGTAATAAATCTGTATCTTTTTTTGTTGTTGTTGCAAGAAGTGTACATACTTGTTGGCCTATGAAATGAAAGACAAGGAAAGAAAACGTGTCTTTCTTCAGCATTGATATGTGATCTGGTGATCATGCAGAAGATCTGTTCTTTAAAATTTCTCTTCTCCTTGATCAAACTACAGTAGATATTAATTTTAATTATTTTATTGTAAATTTGTAATCCCACCATTCCCATCTCATTTGAGGTTTTCAGGATAAAAACTTTGAAAAAAGTTGCAGCATGGAGCGGGCAAAATTTTCCTAGCTCCAGCTCTGGGCAAAAATCTGCTGCTCCACTGCTCCGCATTCCAAAGTCCTGAACAGAACAAAACATTTTACCTGAAATGCTTGAGGTGACATAGCGATGCCTGTTAAGTGTTCCTTCAGTATCAAAGTAGAATATATATATATATATATATATATATATATATATATATATATATATATATATATATATATATATATATATATATATATATATATATATATACTGTACACACACACACACACACACTTGAAACTTCTCTAAACCGGCACCTCTGTAATCCAGCTTCCTTCTCAAGAATGGCCACATATTATTGACCTAATGCATTGTCTTGGCTATTTAAACCTCTGTACATTTGGCCACCTCATTACATCAGCCAAAACTTTTGGTCCTGACTATGTCTGGATATATATATATATATATTATGCGACAGCATATCAGGGTCTATGTTGTTTGCATTTGGACACGACTTATACACAACTGTGTGTGTGTGTATATATATATATATATATATATATATATATATATATATATATATATATATATATATATATATTACTCTTTTACTACTAAGTTCATGATAGAAAGTAATGATGTTATGTACTGTACTGTGTATAGCCAGTTGTGATGAATGATTTTATTATGTTTTTGAATTGTATGCTGGTTTGGTTGAATGCTGCCTAATCATATACAAATATAACGATGTTGAAATTTGTTTAATTATTGCTATTTTTGCCCATTTACATACTGAAAATTGGGCCAATTAAAATCCTCCAGATTTAAAATTAAATCTTAGCATCAAATTTTGTGAATCTCCAGGGCTGTCACATGCATGATATATTACACAATATTTGTCACTGTGCTGATTAATCACATCCTCAAATATATTGATTTGATTTACACGACATGTACGTTTTTTTTAAACTTTATCAAACCTTAAATAGTTAGTTTGGTGATTAATGTAGTCATTAATTGAGTGAAAAGAAGCACTGATATATATATATATATATATATATATATATATATATATATATATATATATATATATATATATATATATATATATATATATAATTGAAAGGGCAGAAATAATAATTAGGGCTGCTATTTTGAATATAGAAGTGACCGATTAAGTGACAGTAATAAAGAAAAGTAAAATCTGCCATAAAGTACTGTTTATACTCGCTTATAGGTAAAGTCCAACTACATAGACCCTAATCTGCTATTGCATAATGCACCGGCAGGTCTGGGTCTATGCAGTTTTGTTAGGAGTAATTAAATGAACAAACACCATAGACCCTGATCTGCCAGTGCATTGTGCAACAGCAGATTAGGGTCTATTTTGCTTGCAGTTGGACTCTACTTAGAAGCATGTATAGATGGTATTAGACCTTTCAAGAGTAATCAATATACCAGCACACCATATGAACTTTTGAACCAAGACTGCCTCCAAATACAACTGTATCAATATAAATTACAAATAGAACCCATCTTATTCCTTCTTTTTGATAAGAACTATGGCATGATCTAACCAATCCTTTTGAAACCACTTGTATGGAACATTTGTTGCATGTCAGTCAGGTCTAGAGTAAATAAAGTACTCATTAACCGCTGGGCAAGCATAATAAGGATCTACTTCATTCAATATAAGTACATTGGGGTGTTGCCCTTTTGTTCATACCTGTAAATGTCATCCTTTTCTAAGTGCGCATGTATATACCAGAATGAATACCCACCACTCACATGCACACTTCCATTAATTTGCTACTTGAAAGCCTGGACATACTATAATTGCTCCATTAGAAGAACCTCCTTGAGTGTAAAGAAAACATATTTCTATCTCAGGTGTTAGTTGCTGAATGCATTTGCCTTCATCATTGGAACATGAACATGATCTCTCCAGTCCTTATTTTAAACCTCAGCAATACATAGTAGATTAATATTGCATGTATTATTATGGGTTTAGTTTTTTCCCTATATGTGCAATCAAGCAGTCCTCCATAAACATATAATTTATGAAAGCTTCTTGAAAAGTTAAATTGTGCACAACAGCAGTAAATTAAACACTGTGAAAACATTACCGTATTTGCCGGCCTATAAGTTGATGCGGAGTATAAGTCGAATTCGCTAATTTCGTCAATTTTCAATCCTTCATCCATATATAAGTCGATGCGGAGTATAAGACGAAGCCCAAAATGATAATTATTTTTTTACACTATACTTTTCATACTTTGAAATGTTTTAATTTTTTCTTTTTTTTCACGTACGAAAAATTACATTAACATACGGTAAAGCAATTTCAATGACATAATCCATATATAAGTCGATTCGGAGTATAAGACGAAGCCCAGACTTCCAGGTCAAAAAGTATCAACTTATAGGCCGGAAAATACGGTAAATGATTGGAAGCAAAAAATTTTGCATCACTAAACTAAGCCACTATACACACTGTAATGACTGGATTTTTGCCACTACATACAAACAGTCAGAATAAAATGTGAAGGCTGACCACACCTGTCTTGCTTTCTGGGGGCAACAAGTTTTAGAGGACTTACAGTAGAAATGGCATTTTTAGCTCTACTTGTCATCAGTGGCTGCACGAGGATTTGAGGTGCCTGGGGGGAATGTTCTTTAATTGCATCCCTACCAATGCGCCCAGGGGCAATGTTTCTTTAGTGGTGCCTCTACTTGGCTACAGAGAACAGTTTTTATGTTGGTTGGCTTAGATTGGGGGTGGGTGGGGTGTTGTTGTTCGCAGAAAACAACAAAAGCTCCCAATGGCAACCTCCCCCCCCCCCCTTCAGTGTCTGTCTATTAGCACAAGTTTGTTATCCCTACTGCTGCTAAACTACTTGGAGGATTGCCATAAAACTTCATCCCAATGTCTAGTTCATTCTAAATGAAAATGGTGCTACTCAGACATTCAATATGGCCACCAAGACAGCCATCTTGAAAATCTTGCTATTGCTATTCCTCCTGAGTGATGGTTATATCAGCATGGGGGTTTCGCTAATAAGACTACTGATGAAGTCTAGTTGGTCCTAAATGAAAATGGCACCAATCTGATGTCCAATATGGCTGTCACTGCAGCCATCTTGAAATTCTTGTTATCATTTTTTCTCCTGAACAGAAAGTTGTATCAACATGGGGTTTTCACCAGAAGACTTCTTATGATGTTCAGTTAGTCCTCAGTGAAAATGGTGCCATTGAGACATCTGGTATGGCCACCACAGTAGCCATCTTGAAACTTTTGATATCACTACTAAATGGATGGTCATATCTATCAACATGGGCTTTTCACTAAAAGACTTTTTATGATTTCTAGTTGGTTCTAAATGATACTAAATGGATGGTCATGTCAGCATAGAGTTTTCACTGAAAGACTTCTTATGATATCTAGTTTGTCCTAAATGAAAATGGTGTCAATCTTGAAAATCTTGTTATTGCTACTACTCCTGAACAAAAAATCATATTGACATGGGGTTTTCACTGGAAGACTATTTATGGTGTCTAGTTGGTCTTCAGTAAAAACTTAAGCCAATCTGATATCCAATATGGCCACCACAGCAGCCATCTTGAAAATCTTATCGCTACCCCTCCTAAATGAAAAGTCATATCAACATTGGGTTTTCACCAGAAAACTTCTTATGATATCTGGTTGGTACTCAATAAAAATGTTGCTGATCTGACATCCAGTATGGCCACTATGGCAGTCATCTGAAAAATCTTGATATTGCTAAATCTCCTAAATGGAAAGTTATATCGACATGGGGTTTCACCAGAAGACTTATTATGACATCAAGTTGATCCTGAATGAAAATGGTGCTGATCTGACCACAGATATGGCTGCCACAATGAACATATTGAAAATTATGTCACAAATTCTCCTGAATGGATGGTTTTCACCAAAAGTCTTCTAATGGTGTACAATTTGTCCTAAATGAAAATAGTACTAATCTTACATCCAATATGGCTGCCACAGTCATACACATAAACCTCTTGGCGGGGACGGTTTTCCACCTGAGATGAAGGGTATCTCCTGTTCCTCCTCTCACTCCAGCATATGCAAAATTATTATTTAAAAATTTTATTTTTTTCCGGGGTTTTTGTCACACTTTGCTTCCAGTGTAGTATATTTATGGTAGTATTGCAGTGAGTGAATGACTGTGAACTGGCTTAAGCAGGGCAAGACAATTTTGTTAATAATTTCAAGCAGCATAAAACAATTAACATCCCTTTGATTCTGTTTGCAGGGTTGGTTGGCTTCAGTGTTTGAAGTTTTTCGACATGGATTATACTATTTATGATCAGAAGTAATTCTGAAAGGATTAAAGACATTAGTTGATTATGGTTGGATTACTAAAGAGCTCAATCAGCATACAACAATTAAAATTATTTTGAATCTCTCCACAAGGTAGGTTCTGCTTCAGTGCTTAAAGTTGTCAAGATGGATTAGAATCCATACTGTGTGTGATCAAAAGTATTTGGACAGGATTAAAGATGTTAATTGATTATGATTGGGTTACTAAAGAGCTCAAGTGGCATAAAATAGGGTCAGTTTGGCTTCAGTGTTTAAAGTTTGTCAAGATGTCTAAGCGTGCATTATCTCCCTATGCTAAAACGCCAAAATCAAAGCAACTGAAATATCACACAAATTCAGTGATGGATGGAAACTGGAATTTCATTGGTTGGAATCGAGTTCAAATGATATGAACATGTATTCTGCCCTTCCCGTAGAGCTGATTTTAAAATCCACTACGGTGACAAGAATGACATTATGTGTCATGCAGAAACACCATCTATGAAAGCATATTAAACGCAACAACAAATACTCCATCACTGAAATTCATGTTCGCTGAATCTGCATCAAATTTGGATAAAGATATATGGTAGCAGATCATTTTCAGATCTAGTCAAAATAATGTTCCCTGACTCAGAAATTGCACAAAAGTTCTCATACAAATGGAGGAAAGCTACTCACATAGTGACCCAAGCTTTGGGTCCTCATTGGGATAAGAAAGTCGAAGACATGTGAAAAATTCGCCGTTCTCATTGAAAATCCTCCCTCTCCTTTGAAGTCAAAACTCCTGACCAAATTTTGCAAATCTCCCAATTTGTCATAGACTGACTTCTCTGTTCTGTCACATGTATGCACCGTGGCTAATTTGAAAATCTTGTTGATCAGGAATATCAGAGATGGTTTAAACTCTCAGCAGTTAAAAGGAAGATATGGTCTTCACTGAAATTCTTTTCAGCCAATAGAGTGTCAGTCCCTTCAAGGGACTCTTGTTATGGATTTCTTAGGAAATGTTGACATAGGTAATTGACCAAAGTTTAACTGAAAATGTTTCAAATATTGTGATCATGCCACCTGTAGTAAGCGTAAAAGCAGCAGCCTTGAAATTTCATATCAAGAATCTGTTTGCATCACATTACAACTCAAAAGCATGCATTTATATCTTTTTTACTCTTTGATTGAAAAATTCTGTTTCATGTCATCATCTTAATAATACATCATATTTACCTGTGTAAAAAAACAGCCATATCAGCCACCACATCATGCGGCACCAGCACATTAGTGTCTGTGCTGTTGTACTTAAAATTACAGATAGAACTGTGTAGAATCTAATATTGTACCAGCAGTTTTCGATGTATGCTGCATGTTCACCGCTGGTGCCCACCGTACATGCCCACCGTAAATGTGGCCCCAAAAAAGTTTTGTTTTAAAAAGACAGAAAGTATTGAAAGTAAGTTTTGTTCTGCTGAGTATACTGGTCAGGAAGGTGCTATTTAAAACAAAAAGTTGCCTTAACAAAAAGGTGTAAAAGAACAAACATTGAAACAAATTTTTATGATAGGATGAAAAAAATTTGTGTAATGTGGGAAATTATGATTTATCAATGCTAGCAAATTGCTGACAATATTTTCTTTGGGAAATATGCTGGAAAGATGTATAGTCTTTTGGAAACTGTAGACTTTTTTGGTTTGGTCTTAATTTGTCAAGTACCGTATATACTTGCATATAAGCCAAGTCAAAATCCAAACAACATAGACCCTGATCTGCTGTCACATAATGCACCGGCAGATCAGGGCCTATGTTGTTTGTTCCACTGATTAGTCCTTACAAACTACTTTGTGGCAGACTACCCTCGTTACAAGGTGTCCGCTTTATTTGGTTGGTTATCGTTATCTAGAGGATGATCGACCTCGGTGTTATTGCCCGGATCGAGTAAATAATAATATAAATTATGAAGTTTATAGATGGAATAAATAGATATCTGAGCAGATATATAGAACAGAATAACATGAGCCCCCATACATGAAATATAACAATTTAATCAATTACATAAAACAAACTGAGATAATACATTACATTAGGAAGATACACTTCTTTTTTAAATAAATCATTTACCGAATTTCAAACACAAATATACTTATATAAATAGTCAATCTGTTTAAACGATAGAATTAGTTCATCATAGAATTGGGTGAACAATTGAAGTCATTGCCCTGTCTGACTGCATAACCTGCTTATCGCTGGCCACTCCAACTTCAATGCTGCTGTCCAGTCAAGATTGATGTTCTCCTCTTTTTTCCCTTCTCCTCTCTCTTATCTCGCCTCTTTCCAGCCCTCAAACTTTGTGTGGGTAGGTAGGTAGGTGGGTATGTGGATAGGTAGGTTGGTGGATGGAGCTATTTCCCTTTTCAAAATAAACAGAGAAGCAACCTTGTGCTTTCAAGACTCGCTCGCTTCTACTGTCAGAATTGTGTCTGTCAACTTTCCAGACATCAGTCCCTTGAAAAATTGTTTATACGAGAGAATTTCCTCGTATTCTGCTCGGAGTCAAGATATATTTTCTCTTGCAGAAACACTTAGACTGATTAAATTTTGTGATGGGGCATATTAAATCCATGAAATTTCATGTGGGAAACATGCCCCTTATTTAGCATAGCCAATCAGGATTAAATATATCTACTGCCTTTTATAAATACGCGACAAATTCAGTAAGTGTAACCCTCTAGATTTTCAAATAACTGATTCTGGAGAATTTCAAAAGATAATGCAACTTCCACTAGCTTACAAATGTTTTCTGTACCCTCTCAACTCTGACATTTTTGATCTCTAGACCTCCAAATAACCTTCATACCGTTAGGGCTACAATGAAGGCTTTATTAAGAATTAATTTCGCTCCCCAACAGGGACATTAAAACCATTGCAGTCTAGCAATTTAATACGGTATCTTTCCTCATAAATCTAATTAATTGTTCTCAGCCAACTAAATGTGCTCTATGTTCTCTGCTGTGCTCTACCGAATACATCGACAGAAATTTGCACCTTAAATATATAGACCCAGATCTGCCGGCGCATTATGCTACGGCAGATCTGCGTCTATGCAGTTTGCAGTTGGTATTGCCTTACACATGAGTATATATGGTAATATTGCAAAATTCTGTTTTACAACAAGATATTGATAGGAATCTGATTTCCTCAAACTGATCAATGGATTCTTATTGTATATTTATATGTGCACCCTAAATTGGAAATAGTGTAGAGCCAGATCTGCTTGCAGATTGGGGTCTATGCTGTTTGCCTTGCTTACAATTTTAAGATAATAGCAGACTTTAACCTTGATCTGGTAATGCATTATGGGATGGCAAATAGGAGTGGGATTTTTTTATTAGGTATGCATTATGCAGGGGTATATGGCAAACCTGTATATAATAATTTTTATGTCGGTCATAACGCTTCAGTCAGCATTTTGCATAACCAATTTCGGTGATAATTAGAGAGGGACACATACAAAGAGGAACAAAAATGGCATTAACATTTGCAGACAAAGACTTCAAATGGTGTCTCCGTGTCAGTTCTTTTCATAAGTCTTGTGTTACAACAGTCCATATTTTCCTTCCAAAGATAAATGGCTTCTGTTCAAGTTGTTTTAAAAAAAGGTCAACAATATTCAATTTACTAGATATTCTAGATAGATAAGTCATTGTTGAGTACAAGGTTTTGTACCTATCTATTGTCAGCTATATTGTTTTCTGCACTATCTTTGCATGTCAGGGTATTATTTTAGCTATTCCTCAAAGCAAACTGAGCTGATCATGCACTTTACCAAACTGTGACAGTCCTTTTGATCACGTCCGTGTCAGATGATCAGTTTCAGTGTTAGTTCAAAAAGGGATTGAACTTGTGCATAAAGGTTGCTTGTAAATACTTGTAGGTTGCCAAAATAGCCACATTCATTTGGATTTCAGATTGGAAATTTTTTTAAAAAAATATCTTTGGTCATTTAAAAATATTTACAACATTTCTTCTTCAGATAAATAAATTGACTTTATTTGTGTTAAATAAACATTTGACAATTTGAATAAAAATTGGGTGAAAACTCAGAAGGTTCCCAATGTATTAAACACATGAATTATCAAAAGCATGGAGATAATAAACCTTTCAGATAATGAATATGAAAATATTCAGGTCGAAATGTTTAAAATTGATCCCACAAAAATAATAAAAGGAGAAGCTTCCTTCAGGTTGATAAGATATGACTAAAAAAAAAATGTTGCAGATAATTTGTCGTTATTAGTTCATTTGGCCTAATGTATGACCCTACCTTTGCATCTGGTGTGCAGTGTCAATCGTTTTTCAACCATCAGCATTGCTATTTTCAGTGTCTTCTTAAAAAAAAACCAATAGGCCAGTTTAAATAACACTTGGTAGGATATTCCTGAAAACATATTCTACCAAAATTAATTTTGAGGTGGCTCCACTAGCAATGATGTGGCTTTGATAGCAACCAAAATGGAAAGCTATTTTCAGCTTCTCCAGAATGGCTCAGCCAATTTTGTTCAGACTTGGTGGAAACTATTTTAGCGCATGGTATATCACAATTGTGTCCAGTGTGCCTCCTCTAGAAATGGTGTGTGACTTTCGTAGGAACAAGGTGTATTATGATTGTGTCCAGTGTGCCTCCCCTAGAAATGGTGTGTGACTTCCATAGCAACAAGGTGGAAAAACTGTTTTGGATTTCCTCTATAGAACTGTTGAGATGGTTTTTATCAAACCTAGTGTTAGTGTATCTTAGGCAGGGCTGTCGCAAATTTTCGCTTGACGAAATGGTGCCCCGGGTGAACATCACCTTCAGTGCCCCTCACTCAGAAAAATATATACCTTAAACTCCGTGAAATGGCTCCCCCGCGGACTTGGCGCTGCCTGTATTGCCCGCCACTTACGACGGCCCTGATCTTAGGAAATGTTTTACCAAATTTGGCTCCAGGGTGGCTACCCTTGCAATGGTGTCACTTGCATAGTAACCATATGGAAACCTATTTTCAACTTCTTCTCAAGAACAGATTAGCCAATTTGGACCAAACTTGGTATTAATGTTTTATAGGATAAACTTCATCAAAATTATGCTTGGGGTTTCTCCCATTGCAACAGTGTGGCTTCCTTAACAACCATATGGAAAACTTATTTTTACTTCTCTAGAACACCTGAGCCAATTTCAGACTTGGCAGGAATCTTTGTTAGGACATGCTGTATCAAAATCAGTTCACATGATTTTAGTTACCAGTTAGGTGGTTTTGTATAATTAGATATCCCTTTCTGGTGTACAGCCTACCACATTATGACACAGCCTTGTGTACAGCCTGCCACAGTATGACACAGCCTTACTTTCAATGCTGAATAAATACTTCATTCAGTATATTAAAATGCCATCAGTAGTTGTAGCATGGTATATGTACATATTTATTGCTCTGCTGTTTATTGCCTTCAACTTAGGAAGCACCCTACTTTTTAGTTGTCCCTGGGTTTTTAGGTGTAGGACCCTCACAGAGAAAAAACATTGCACCTGGAACCAAGGCATATTTCCCATTTTCTCTGTTTGAGCCATGCCATGGTTCACAAAGTGCTTGACCATTGGCACTACACAAGTGAAATAGGGGATTAAAATATGGCAGCACTAATCATGTCTTGATACCCTGTTTTGTGCCAAAAACCCTCAAAAAGTATATTTAATACAACTGTTTACGAGAAACCACTTTGGCCCCCTGAAATGCATTTTTTATGAAATCAGAATTTCATTAAAATTGGAAATAAGTACATAGATCGTTCTTTAAGTATTAAATCAGCTCTTTGTTATATTTAGAAATTTATTACATTGGGTTCCTCATAAAATAAAAACAAGATAAGGTATTCAGAAATGTCCTTTAGGGGCAGGTGACCTTTATACAGAGGGGAAATGTGGAAGTAAACTGAAAAGGTGTTCAGAAATGTTATTTAGGGGAAGGTATCTTTTATACTGAAGTGAAATGTTTAAGCAAACTGAAGGTAAGGTGTTCATAAAAGTTGTCCGTTCGTGGCAGTTGTCAATTATATGGGGGTGTCTGCTAAAGCAGGTTTCATAGTTACAGTACTTGAAAGCTCTCTGGTCTTCATTAAAAAAAAAACAAAGCATATGGTATAGATTTATGCAATGCAACACCACTAATGTGTGATATGATTAATGCAATACAACAATTAAAGTATGGTAACTGGGCCAATGCCAATCTAAATGCATCCAGGGTATGAAAATTCCGCACTTTGAGAAGTATTGTAGTCAAGGTAGAGCATTCCAAAGATGCTCACTTCTTCCATGAATTCATACTGTGTCCAGGCACTTCTTTTTGTGTTGAGGGTAACTGGTACATGTCTTGGATCTCTGTCTTTATTATTTCTATGTTGGTAGCATAAGATATCCATTTTTCCTCCACTTTATGTCCTGTTATATTACATAGTCAGTCTTTCATTGTGAAAAGGGTTCTCGGTACATTTCTGAGAGAGCTGTTCCTCATTAATAGTGTATTTGAACAACATGGCAATCTTTCATTCTTCTGTTTTTAGCTCACCTGGCCGTAAGGTCAAATGAATTTATAGTAGACATGTGCAGCTTCCTCCAGTGTGCAAGCCAGATAAGCGATTTTTAAAGCCACACCCTATGTATATAAGCAGCTAATACCAGGTTGCTGGCTAGATCGGGCCAGCGGGCTGTAGATTGCACATGCTTGGCTTATAGTATGACCATTGCAAAAAAAAAGAAAAACATTTAAATGACTTCTGATGAAAAACATTTAAATGACTTCTGATGAAAAACTGCTCAAGAAAATCAGCATCCTGCATAAAAGGGCTTTCAAATTTGTACAAGTGATATCACTCCACTTTCTGATATACATGTATACTAAAAATAGGAAACAAATTTGAAATTATTATTTCTCCGACTCTGCAGAAACTGACTACATTTGACAGAAAACTTTCTGGTATATTAAGGGCTTTCTAATTTATACATTTTGATGCCAATTATCCATAAAATAAGGCTGCTGTTACAATAAAGGAAAAATTCTTTCAATGACATCTCAAAAACCACTCAACAGAATTGATAACATTTTACAAAAAGTTTTCTGGCATGAGGGGTTTTTAAGTTTGTACAAATGATATAAATCTACTATTAAATATGGCTGCCATTACCGAATGTAGAAAAACATTTACACAACTTTATCACAAAACACTACTGGATAGAATTTGACAAAAGCATCCTGGTAGAGGGACCTTTCAGTTCTCGAAAAATTATGCTGACATGCCATCAAATATGGATGTACATACAAATAATTTAGAAACCTTGAAACAGTTGGTTTCATAACATATGTAATCAACAGCATTGGGAGAAATTTCAACAGAAAGTACCACTGACTCAGATTTCTTGGCCAACTGCTCTTGCATTTGGCTATGAAACAGATTGTGGCTGTTTTAATTGTGTAGAGAAACTGTTGTGTGAAAGTATTCCAGACCAGCCCTCTGCCAGACATTTCCATTTTTCCATTTGTTCAGAATGACATAATATCTAGCAAGAATTACTGGCTAGAACTGGGTCACCAGGCTGGCCTGATTGGCTAGAATCTAGGTTTGGAACTGTTCCAAAGTCATTGCTGTTCACTATTATGTGTCTCTGTGAACCTGTGAGCAAGCAGTTACTTGCAATTGCACAATTGGTACCCTGTGCACCATTCAGAACCAATATGCAGTTCCCTTCCTAATTGCCTGCTGAGACCCCATATCAGTCTCTCTCTCATCTGTAAAACAGATGACTCATTTCAAGCATTCCAGTATCATTAAAATCATATTATTGAAAGATACTACTAATGATCTAAGAGTTGTAAATAAATGGTTGTTATTGTAGATAAAACTTTTAAATTTGAACTATGAAAGGGATCTATTCCTGCTCTAAATACACAGTGAAAGAAATTTGAGGGATTGCCAGAATCATTCAAGCAAGCATAGAAGGGCAACTTTTCTGTACTAGTATTTTTTTTATGAAGATTTTACATCATACATTTACAAAAATGGCCAATGGATTTTAAATTATTCTAATTTTTTAAACTACTCGAATTTCAAGTAAATTCTTGATAGACTGTGTTCAGTTGTATGAAATGTTTATTTGGTGAATATTATTTGAAGCTGCAAATAAATTCCAAAGAAGGAAATCCAGTCAGAATTTACTCATCATTTAATGAGGAGTCAGGTTTTTTATTGCAAGTTGTGCTTCTTAGGCATTGTCTGCTTCTTTCATTTTTCCTTTGACCATTGGTACAGCATGCTTCCTAGTTGTAATGACTCCCATGAGAATTGTATTTGTACTTTTAGTTATTAAGGTAAGTTTATACTCCGAGTTGTTTTTCTTCTCAATAGTCCTTTTAACATGTTTACCTTTTATCTTTTATCTTGTTGTACTACATGTTTACTTATATTTGGAAAGGTTTATCTTCCTAAAGTTTTTTTTTTTTTTTTTTTTTTTGTTGCAATTATTTATCTTGACATTTTTAGAACTTACCTTTTAATTATCACCATACAATTAGTATTATCATGACATGCTGTTAAACCCTATACATAAATCTATACATACATACATACCAACATACATACATACATACATACATACATACATACATACATACATACATACATACATACATACGCATACATACACACATACATATCTACATACATACATACATACATACATACATACATACATACATACATATATACATACATATATAATACATATATATATATACATACATACATACATACATACATACATAGATACATATATATACATACATATATACATATATAATACATACATACATACATATATAATACATACATACATACATACATACATAATGCATACTCACTCACTCACTCTTTATATCAAGTTAAATTGTAAGCCTGTCACTGTTTTAAGAATAATTTGGCAGTGAAAGATAAGATTGCATTTTATTAGTACCAATTAAGACATTATGTAGTTGAATTTCTACCAGGTATGTTTGGTTTGTTGGTTTTAAGGACACTTTTAACACATTACACAGTATTGGCTGATCATGCTGAGTAAACGGGAGCTAAGTGCCTTTGCCAAGGACACACCAAGGCAGCCGGTATTGAACCTGTGACCCTTGGATTACAGATCCCACACTCTAACAACTGAGCTACCATGGCTTCCAGAGTTTTTACCAATGCTACCATAAGTAAATGTTTATAACATGATAACAATAGCAATTGCAGACACTAAATGCTTATAACATGATAACAATAGCTATTATAGACACTGTAAATGCTTATAACATGATAACAATAGCTATTACAGACACTGTAAATGCTTATAACATGATAACAATAGCTATTACAGACACTGTAAATGCTTATAACATAATAATAGCTATTACAGACACTGTAAATGCTTATAACATGATAACAATAGCTATTACAGACACTATAAATGCTTATAACATGATAACAGCAACCAGTGTTGTACATAGGATCCCAAGAGCAGGGGACACTGTGTCCCCCACCCTCCAAATTTGAACGACACACATTTTAGAGGGACAAAGGAAAAAAATAGTACATAATGCACGAATAGTGCTAGAAAAATGAGATAATCTTATTTGCTTTGACAGTTTTGCCACCTTAACTTTCTGGTCTGCACTGTAATATCATATTTTTCTTGGATATTTACATTATTGCACGTAAAGTTTTATCATGTGCTCTCATGAAAATCTGGTTAACCTAACATGAGGTGCACCATGAAATTTTCCGTTCCGGATCTTGCTGTCATTTAAGTTTAGTGTACACTCGTTATCTACCAGCATTTATTATAATAAATCCCTATATTTGCTGAATTACTTTTCTTCCCAAAGTAATAAATCATTAATTAAATGACAAATTGTGTATTTGCATAAATTAGTCTCCTTTGTCACTATTTTAACCTCAAAATAAATAAAAAATCCCTCACCATACAGGTGACTTTAACCTTGAAAATACATTACAATAACAGCCGTCAAACACTTTACATTGCAACTTGACAGACAACCTTAAACCATGAATGTTTTCATCGCCAGATACATTGTTTTAAAATAGATATTCATTGTCATCATACAGTTTTTATTGCCTTTTGTAACTATGGCCATTGTTAGCGCCAACAGAGATATGGATGGACATCCACTAATGAAAAGTTTTAGGTGTATTTTTCTCTATTTTTTTCTGATGGAAAAGTATGTCCAGGGGGATGCACTGGGTCAAGATTTGGGGGACAAAGGACAAAAAGTTGCAGGAAGCCTGTGAGCCCGCACTCAGTGTGCAACACTGAGGAGCTATTATGCTGTAAATGCTTATAACATAATAACAGTGGCTATTACACACTCTGTAAATGCCAATAACATGATAACAGTGGCTATTACACACTCTGTACATGCCAATAACATGATAACAGTGACATCTACACACTCTGTAAATGCCTATAACATGATAACAGTGACTATTACACACTCTGTAAATGCCTATGACATGATAACAGTGACTATTACCACACTCTGTAAATGCTTATGACATGATAACAGTGGCTATTACACACTCTGTAAATGCTTATGACATGATAACAGTGGCTATTCTATTGCACACTCTGTAAATGCCTATAACATGATAACAGTGACTATTACACACTCTGTAAATGCCTATAACATGATAACAGTGGCTATTACACACTCTGTAAATGCCTATGACATGATAACAGTGGCTATTACACACTCGGTAAATGCTTATGACATGATAACAGTGGCTATTACACACTCTGTAAATGCCTATAACATGATAACAGTGGCTATTACACACTCTGTAAATGCCTATAACATGATAACAGTGGCTATTACACACTCTGTAAATGCTTATGACATGATAACAGTGGCTATTACACACTCTGTAAATGCTTATAACATGATAACAGTGACTATTACACACTCTGTAAATGCTTATCACATGATAACAGTGGCTATTACACACTCTGTAAATGCTTATCACATGATAACAGTGGCTATTACACACTCTGTAAATGCTTATGACATGATAACAGTGGCTATTACACACTCTGTAAATGCTTATGACATGACAACAGTGGCTGTTACACACTCTGTAAATGCCCATAACATGATAACAGTGACTATTACACATTCTGTAAATGCCTATAAATGATAACAGTGACTATTACACACTCTATAAATGCTTAACAGGAGTTTGTTTGTTTTTTTGTGTTTTTTTTTTGTTTTAAGTGCACTTTTAACACATTATTGGCTATATCATGCCAAGGAAATGGGAGTGCCTTTCCCAAGGACACACTGAGACACCTCACCCTGGCTGGCCTGGGTGGGTATTAAACCTGCAACCCTTGGATTACAAGTCTGATGCTGTACCAACTAAGCATTACAATAGCAACCAGATTACAGTAGCTATTACACACACTGTAAATACTTATAACATGATAACAATAGCTATTACACACTTTGTAAATCACAATAGTTTAGCATCATGAAATTTGTGCAAATTCAGTAAATTCAGCATGTTGACATTAAATGTTTTCGATTTTTAATTTTGCACTAAACATATTTTATAACTAATATAAGCTAAATTGTTTGATAATCATATTATATAACTAATATAAGTACAATTTTGCCAATTTATTTGTCTTGCAAATTTTCGAACAGTGCAGTCGGAGAGGAGTAATTATACTTGTAAACAAATTACATCAGAGTACTGTCACTACAGTTGTATGCATAAACACTATGAATTTATTTACACCATCGATAAATAACGCTCAGAAATTGTTACAATTAATGAAAAATTTTTGATCTTCTAAATTGGATTTTCAAGAAGAAAAATAGCTTTTTTTTTTCAAGAGTGGGATTATGGGACACAAATTTCTTGATGTGAAATGGTAACTGTTGTTTTTGCAAGGTGGATATGCATCTTCTTGTTATGCCTGACCACACATCAGTAGAGCCATATAGTGTTACCCTTGTCCTTCACTTACATCTTGGTTAAGTTTTGCATATGGGCATTTCATTACTGTGGTGAGGCATCCATGTTCCATCAACACATTTTTAGTTTTTGTCTCCAGCCTTCATGAAAAGCAGTGGACAGACATGGTATCTTTATTTCTGTCCATCCATCTGTCACACTTTCATTTCCGCTCTGTAACTGTGAATCCATGTAAGATTAAGGAATGTTGCTATGCTCTTACATCATCATTAGAAGGTGTGTCACAAATCCCATTTAGGGTCCTATCTTCAAGTTCAAGGTCACAGGTCAACATTTTCAGTTCCCCCTCACACTGTCCATTCCACTCTATAATTTTAGAGCTGTTTGAGATTAAGGGATGAAACTTTTTATACTTTTACATCATCATTATAAGGTATATCGTATGCTACATTTGGGGTCCTGTTTTCAGGATAAAGGTCATGGCTCATTATTATAAGTTTTCTATCTCACTTCCTATTCTGCTCTATATAATGTTAGAGCTGTTTGGGATTAAGGTATGAAATTTTGCATATTTTTGCATCATCATTGGAAGGTTTGTTTTGTCTACCACATTAGGGATCATATCATTAAGGTCAAGGTTAAAACTTAATATATTCAGTTTTCCCTTGCACTTTCCATTCTGGTCTATAACTTCAGAGCTGTTCGATATTAAGGGTTGAAATTGGGTATACTTATATATCATCAATAAAAAGTCTACTACATTGGTGGTCCTTTCTTCAAAGTCATGTTCATGGGTCAGTATTTTTAGTTTTCCATCAAACTTTCCTATCCACTCTATAACTTTATAGTCCTTTCAGATTTAGGGATGAAACTTGGTATACTTATACATTGTCATTAGAAATAATCTCTTGTACCATGTTGGGCATCATATCTTGAAGGTCATGGTCATGGGTCAGTATTTAAGGTTTTCCATCATACTTTCCTTTCCTAGCTGCATGAGATTAAGAAATTTAACTTGATTTATACATCATCATTAGCAGGTGTGTCGCATACCACATTGGGTGTCCATCTTCAAGATCAATGTCATGGGTTGGTATTTTAAGTCTTCCTTAATATTTTCCTTTCCAATCTATAACATTAGAGGCATCTTGGGATTACAGTATAAAACTTACTGTATTTGTCGTATATACTACATTGAGGGTCCTATTTTTAAGGTCAAGGTCACATGCCAATATTTTAGGTTTTAGGACATTTTCCCTTTGCTTTTAAAGATAAATAGATGAAATTTGTACACTTGCAAATTATCACTAGAAGATGACATACATTCCACATTTGGGGTTCTATACTCAACATCAAGGGTACAGGTATATATTTCATGGTTGCTTTTGTTTCTGCTTTATCTCTTAAAAGCTGACATTTGAGGTTTAGGTATGAACCATGGTACATTTTTGTTTCTCTTTTGGATGGCATCTTGTGTATTACAGTCAAGGTCTTATATTCAAGGTCAAAGTCACTGTTCAGTTTCTTCTCCATTACTGCACTTTTACTCTAATGTCCTTTGAGATAGAGACATGAAACTTGGTTACTTTACATGTCTACCTAGTAATTCTTACAGCTGTGTCACAAGAGTGACTGCCAAATTTCATTATTGCATGCCATTGGTGACTTAACCAAAGTTGGCAGGTGATAAAAATTCACTGAATTTGCTTGCTTAAAATGTACTGTGGTTTCATTTATTTTCATGGGTATCAATTTTTGTGGTTTTGTAAGAAAAAGACATTTTCATGGGTAGATGTACTTAAATTTGTGGATTTTCCTCTGTCAGAGTTTGCATATGTCGGTACATAATTTTGTGGATTTTCCTTTGTCAAAGTTTGCATGTGTTGGTACATAATTTTGTGGATTAACCTCTATAGATACCCAAAATAAAGAATGCAAAGGAACACAAATATTCCAACAATAAAATTTGGTCACTTGAATGGTTATAACAATACTGATGCCAGTATTGGCCCAAATCAAACACTTGTCAAGATCAATCTCTTAAACCATCTTTTTCTCCATGTTCTCAACTACAAACAGTTGACAATGCCAACAACATCAAGCCATATCTATATATGATTTTTTACTTAAACCACTGTCGATAAAGTTGCACCATCACTACGTTCTGACAATAATGGTGTTAAGAGTTGTAAAATTCAAGTTAGATCCCCCATGAAAAAACATCTGAGAGATCAATATAATTTTCTGTGGCTTTGATAAAGCTGGATCTGTGTCATTCTGCAATTTCAGACAGCTTTCATGTACCAGGAGACTTCATTTATATTATTTTTGGTACTAAGTCTGTAATTAGTGTGTATTATTAGCTCTACTGGTCATAGACCAGAAGAGCTTATTGGATGGTCTTTCATCTGTCATCCGTCCATCTATTAGCACAACTATGTTATCGCTACTCCTCCTAAACTACTTGAAGAATTGCCATGAACCTTTACACACACGTACATTCCATAGTCTAGTTGGTTCCTAAATAAAAATGGTGCTGCTCAGAGATCCAATATGGCTGTCACAGTGGCCATCTTGAAAATCTTGTTATTGCTACTTCCCCTGATTGGATGGTCATATCAACATGGGGTTTTCATTAAAAGACTTCTTATGATGTCTACTTTGTCCTAAATGAAAATGGTGCCGATCTGGAGTCCAATATGGCCACCATGGCTGCCAGCTTGAAAATCTTGTTATTGCAACTCCTCCTGTTCAGAAAGTAATATTGACATGGGGTTTTCACTAAAGACTTCTTATGATGTCCAGTTTGTCTTAAATGAAAATGGTGCCGATGTGACATCCAATATGGCCACCACACAGCCGCCATCTTGAAAATCTTATTATTGCTACTCCTCCTGAATGGATGGTCATATCAGCATGAGGTTTTCACCAAAAGATTTGTTATCATGACTTTGTGTACTTGATCCTAAATGAAAATGGTGCCTATCTGATGTCCAATATGGCCACCACATCCACCATAGTGAAAATCTTGTTATTGCTATTGGTACTCCTCCTGAATCGATGGTCATGTCAACATGAGGTTTTCACCAAAGCACTTCTTATGATGTCTAGTTGGTCCTAAATGAAAATTGTGCCGATCTGACATCCAATATGGCCACAACAGCTTCCATTTTGAAAATCTTGTTATTGCTACTCCTCCTGAAAGGAAGGTCATATTGACATGGGGTTTTCAACAAAAACCTTTTTATGATGTCTGGTTGGTCCTAAATGAAAATGGTGCTGATCTGAGGTACAATATGGCCACCCAGTGGCCATATTGAAAATCTTGCTATCACTACTCCTTCTGAATGGAAAGTCATATTGAAATGTGGTTTTCACCAGAAGACTTCTTAGGATGTCTGGTTAGTCCTAAATGAAAATGGTGCCAATCTGATGTCAGATATGGCTGCAACAGTGGCCAGCATGGAGTTTTCACCAATAGACTTTTTATGATAACTAGTTGGTTCTAAATGAAAATGGTGCCAGTTGTACAAGCAATATGGCTGCCATGACGGCTGTCTTGAAAATCTTATTACCACTACTCCCCCTGAATGGATGATCATTATGACATGAGGTTTTCACCAAAAGACTTCTAATGATGTCTACTTTGTTCTAAATGAAAATGGTGCAAATCTGACATCCAATATGTCCACCACATAAGCTAATTTGAAAATATTGTCATCATTGAAGAGTATCAGGGATGGTTTCAACACTCGGCAGTTAAAAGGAAGTAATAGTCTTATCTTGAATTTCTGGAAATTCTTTTCCCCAAGTAGAGCATCAGTCTCTTTGCAGGACGCTTGTATTAGTGCTTGTGCTTCAAGCAATAGTTTTAGAATTTAACTGTCTTGTTATTCATTTGAATTAAAAATGTGTGAATGAAATGGGATGTTCTGTCAGAAGGATTTAAATTTTAACATGAAAGTTTCCTGCCTATAATTAGAAGCATACAAGTTTTCATTTATCTATGCTTTATATAGATTATTCATTCATATGGATCACAACTCTGGGTAAATTCTTAAATCACAGAGAATTTCAGAGAATAAAGTAAGTGCAATCTTTTAGTACAAGTATTTTCAACAGCAGTTTCAAATGAATAAAGGATCAGTGTAACTAAGCATTAAATCTTATTTTCCCAGATCATATCATTATTCTTTAATTTTCAATCATATTAGTACTTAAATATTATATGCGCTTTCGTTTTTTTTCTCTCACTCCTTACTGATCCCTTTTATCGATTGAAGGCGTTAAGCAGAATCGGCAGCTACTGGATACTACATACATATTGTTGTTTTTTTACGGCTAAAATGAAACAGACACATCTTAAAGACAATAATTTATGATAGTAATGAAGTTGAATTATCAAATAGCTGACTTCTTCATCATTAGGAATGTCATCAGTAAGAAAACACAGGGTGGGATGGGGTGGGGGGCTTTCTTTATCGCATGTAGCTCATTTTTTGATTTTGTCTTTAATTTTGTGGTTTGGAGCAACTACAAAATCCATGAAAATTGGTATCCCATGAAACAAAAATGAAACCAGAGTAATTCTTTAGGCCTTCTTGTAAATTGAAGTTCAAAGGAAAAACCAAACTGAATAAAGATCATTTATTTAGCTACTATGGCTACGGGACGGAGCCCTTTTTTTTTCCATTTTCTGATCTTTTCAAGTTAATAAACCATACAAGAAATGATCCACAAGCAAAGCTGATTATTTATTTAATATCTAATATAAAAATTTGAACTACCAGTTGTAATCCTGAATCCTGCTTTTGAAATAAAAGCTTAATGAGACAAATTAAACTGGATTGGGTTGGAATTCTGAACTTGATATTTACTACAGAAATGTGGTGCAGAAATGTATATGAACCAAGCTTTCAGTCTTAAGATGACTCATCATGTTGCCTGTGATTGATTTTGTGAAAGTTTCATCTGTTCTTGGGGAGAAAATTGTCTGCTATACTTGAAAAGTTGTGTAGTATTGAGCATGGGTCTGTTTAGAGATGAATTATTCAACAGTTCAGAACATTCCTTATGAGTTCGACTATGAAAAAGATTATGTGCAGAAAATATTAAGAATCTACATCCTACTCTTGTAAAATAATTGTTTACTGTGCAGCTTGAAATGATGTGATTATTAGCTCTACTGATTATAGACATGAAGAGCTTATGAGATGGTCTTTTGTCCGTCATTTGTCCGTCCATTAGCACAAATTTGATATCGCTACTCCTCCTAGATTACTTGGAGGATTGCCATGAAACTTTTACACAAATTCATCCCATGGTCTAGTTGGTCCTAAATGAAAATGGTGCCACTTGGACATCCAATATGGCCATCACAGTGGCCATCTTGAAAATCTTGTTATTGCTACTGCTCAAGAATGGAAAGTCATATCGACGTTGGGATTCTCACCGGAAGACATCTAATGATGTCTAGTTGGTCCTTAATGAAAATGGTGCAGATCTTACATCTAATATGGCTGCCACAGCGGCTAATTTGAAAATCTTGTTATTACTCAGAAACATTAAACATGGTTTCAGCACTCGGCAGTTAAAAAGAAGAAATGGTCTTGAGTTCCTGGAAATTCTTAACTTCTTTTTGGCCAGTAGAGCACCAGACCCTTCGAGAGACTCTTGTTATATTATGATATCATTTGTTACTTACATGTAACTGTAGTGCTATAAACTCTGGGAGAGACTGGTTGCAACTTCTGTCTCTGATTTAATTATGAAAAAGAAAAATGAATATACAGTTTTAATAACAGTCCCATAAGATGAAATGTAAAGTATACAAGACCTTGGTAAATTGTGAGCAATTTACGACCTGCCTTAAATTGGCTGCACGGGCTTTCCATTATCTCATACTCAGAAAATTCACTCACCAACATACCTTTTTCTTTGTTTATTTGAGAAGAGTAGTCTGTTATCTTCAACCTATGCAAATTTGATGAAGTTTTTAAATACTCATTCAGTTAGTTTATGCACATAAGTGACTGTGTATTTTTGCCATACTTTTCTATGTAATGACCCTTACTTGGGGATAAATATTCAACAAAACATAGTGCAAGAATATGCTGCTCTGACATCCAACATGGCGGCTATTGCAAAATCTTATTACTGATCCTCCTGTACAGATGGTCAGATTGACATGGGGGTTTCCACTCAAAGACTTCTTATAACGTGTAGAAGTCTGATATGAAAATGGTTCCAATCAGACTTCAGACATTGTAGCAATCTTGAAAATCTTGTTATTGCCGCATCTCCTGATTGGATGGTAATCTTGACACAGGATTTTTCCTAAAAGACTTCTTATGATATGCAGCTGGCCCTGGTCCTGAATGAAAATGGTGTGGATATGCTGCCAATCTGACTGCCACAGCAGTTATCATGAAAATATTGTTATGACTACTACTTCAGAATCAACGGTGGTATCAACGTGGGGTTTTCACTAAAGCACTTCTTATAGTATGTAGATGATGTTCAGTTAAATGATGCTGATCTACCTGTAAGCTTTAAATTGATTACCTTTGTGGCCATCTTGAAAATTGTGTCTGCTTCTTAATGGATGGTTGTTCCAATATGGGCTTTTCACTAAAACACTATACCAGTCCTGACTGACAATGGTGCTGATGTGACCTCCAACATGGCTGCCACAGGGGCCATCACAAAAATAATTTGTTATCACTATTCCTCATGAAAGGGTGGTAGGATTGACATGGCATTTTCATGAAAACACCTCTAGCAATATGTAATTGGTTCTGAATAAAAATGGTGCAGATCTGACCAACAACATGTTTGCACTATTGTGATAAGTTTGAAAACCAGACCTATTTGACCTACTTGGGGTTAAATCAAAGGTCATTGCTTGCATTCTTGTACTTCATGTGGATATATCTGAAAAATACATGATGTACTTTGAATGATACTAGTTCAATATCTTGGGTTTCTTCAAAACAAAATATTAACTGTGGATTAAATCTAACTTGACATGTGGGTATATCTTGACAGTATCTGTTTGTTTTTTTAATAATGCACTTATCTTGTGAACATGTTAAAACATATAAGAAAATATTTTGTTACCAAATTTAGTATGCTGACTGTTACACACCTCTTGCAACAGGTGTACGATTTGGTTGGTTATTATTATCTAGAGGATGATCAGCCTCTGTGTTATTGCCCGGATCGAGTAAATAATGTAATTAAATATGAAATTGTATAGATGGGATAAATAGAGATCTGAGCAGATATATAGAACATAATAACACGAGCCCCTGTACATGAAATATAACAATTTAATCAATTACATAAAACAAATTGAAATAATACATAACATTAGAAAGATACACTTCTTTTAGAAATCAATTACCGAATTTCAACACAAATATAATTACTGTATGTAATTAGCCGATCTGTTTATATCGATAGGCTTAGTTCATCATGGAATAGAGTAAACAATCGAATCAATTGCCCAGCATGCCTGCATAACCTTGTTATTGCTGGTCACTCCCGATTCAATGTTGCTGACAGGTCAAGGTTGATGTTCTCCCCTTTTTCTTCTCTCTCTCTCTTATCCAGCCTCTTTCAGTCATCAAACGTTGTATGGGATGCCTCTTCTCTCTACCCTCTACGTTGATATGTATATGTGTATTGATGGATGGGTGGATAGGTAGGTAGGTAGATAGATAGGTAGTTGGAGTTATTTTCCCCTTTAAAAAAAACAAGAAGCAACCTTAATATCCCATCAGATTTCCTTCTGGGGAGTAGAACATTACCCCACTCTTGTTACGTCAGATATCGTCCTATCGGAATTCAAACAAATACCAAAGGCTATCTGGTCAAACCTGACAGACAATAAACAAACCTAGTTTCAGAAGATTAATGTACTTTCTAATGGCTATTTCATCACTAACTCACTCTAACATCACACAAGACATAAGTTTCAATTCACGTCTTAATTATACAAACGAATCATTGAAATTCACTTCATGGCTTAACTACATTAGTGGCAGTGAATACTCGCTCAACTCTATAGCATACATAATTCATATCATCTAAGACATGTAAATTCGCACAGATTCTCACAACTTGTATTAAGTAAAGTAATGTATGAAATTCTTAGACTACATGATTCCTATAACAAACAAGACGATAAATTCAAACAATTCGTCAAACTCATATAAAGAAGATTGTTGTACGAATGCAGACAAATGAATTCAAACAAATAGTTATACTCGTATCAAGAAATTGATATACGAATTTAAACAAATAAATTTAAACAAATAATTATATTGATATCAATGAATTACATGAGATTGATGCAAATACCTTGTGCTTTCAAGACTCACTCGCTTCTACCACCAGAATTGTGTACCTCAACTTCCAGACACCTGTCCCTTGAACAGTTGTTTATACAAGAGAATTTTGCCTTATTGTGCTCAGAGTCCAGATCTTCCGGCCTTTCACAGGAACTTGTACTGATTAAATTTTTCGATGTGGAATATTTAAAACATGAAATTTCGTCTGGGAAACACACTCCTTATATAGCGTAGCCAATCAGGATTAAATATATCTACCGCCATTTATAAATACACGCCCATCGTGGTTAGCGTAACCCTCTAGATTTTGCGCGCTATTTAAATGACCGATTCTGGAAAATTTCAAAAGATGACACTACTTCAACTGGCTTTACATATAGTCTCTGCATCCTCTCAACTTTGACATTTCGATACCTAGACCCCAAATTAACCTAGCCTTGTACATCTGTCTGACCATTATACAATGAATGCTTAATTAAGAATCAATCGCGCCCCAAACATTAAAACATTAAAACCATTGCAGTCTAGCGATTTAATAAGGTACCTTTGCTCATAAATCTGATTAATTGTTATGTGCCAAACTAACCGCAGCAATAATACATCAACAGAAATTTGCACCCTTACACTGACATTTCTCAAGAACATTTGAGATGAATTCAATACTCAGCAATTCAAAAAGATAAAAAGGATTTTGAAAGTTGCAGTCCAGGACTGCTTCCATTAAAAAAGAAGTTGCAGCCCCAGTACTTAAACTTGCTGTCCCAATAACAATACTTTTTTTTCCCCTGCAATAATTTAGAACATTATGTGTGTATTATTGTGTCACAAATATATGTTATTAGATTGCTAATGCTTATTCGTTCTGAAATATTTAGTATTATAATAAACAAATGAAAGATTAAATCCAGTTGATAACCGTGATGATTGTGATTGTGATGTTACAACTATAACAATTCTCAATGCCTTTACATTGCCATTCTTTCATTTTATGTGTTACAACTATAACAATTCTCAATGCCTTTACATTGCCATTCTTTAATTTTATGTGTTACAACTATAACATATCTCAATGCCTTTACATTGCCATTCTTTAATTTTATGTGTTACAACTATAACAGTTCTCAATGCCTTTACATTGCCATTCTTTAATTTTATGTGTTACAACTATAACAATTCTCAATGCCTTTACATTGCCATTCTTTCATTGTATGTGTTACAACTATAACAATTCTCAATGCGTTTACATTGCCATTCTTTAATTTTATGTTTTATGTGTTACAACTATAACATATCTCAATGCCTTTACATTGCCATTCTTTAATTTTATGTGTTACAACTATAACAATTCTCAATGCCTTTACATTGCCATTCTTTAATTTTATGTGTTACAGCTATAACAATTCTCATTTGCCTTTACATTGCCATTCTTTAATTGTATGTGTTACAACTATAACAATTCTCAATGCCTTTACATTGCCATTCTTTAATTTTATGTGCAGCTAGAAGGAATCAAGGAAGAGATTACACTTTCTTTCCTATATTAATTTATTTAATTATCTTAATTCCATTTCAAATCAATCAATTTTCCAAGACACTGGAATAAGAAACAAATGACCATATTCCATTCAATTTTTTTCATTTCATCGTTAAACAACACACCATAGTACAGTCACTTTTTTCTTAAACAAACTTTAACAAGTTTCTCCACGGCAGGTTTTGAGTCTAAATCCTTAAGTTCTGAACCTTCCTCCATCAGCCTTATCAATTTTGTTACAGTTTCTTGTTTTAAATGTCCACAGCCCATTGTCTTGATGAGATTATGTTGAACTTTGCAAGTTCGCTTCCATGGGTTGCCATTGCATTATTCCTTCCACAGTCATGACACCATGTGCATAAAGCTAATAATGTTCCATTGTTTTCTCGTTTTTCGGCCCATGAGAATGTCCTATTCCATGATTGATTCCACGAATCTCTCAGTCTCTTTGGCATTCTGTTTTCTTTATAAAAACTAGATGCATCTACTAATTTCTATTGGCTAGTCTTGCGAGAATTATGCTCATCTACAGTCTTGCACTTGGCACCAAAGAAAGTATGTAAAGTTGCCATCGGAATAGTACACATATGATAACTTGAAAACGGAGGTATAAACTGTTCATGACACCAAAAAACAGCTGATTTTATGATGATTTATGATGATTAACATGGGAGTTCGTATTCCTCTGACATACAAAATAAATCCTAAAATCTTGGCACTATTTTTCTAAATATGGCATATGATAACATGCAAGTGTTCCAAACATCACATAAGGATTTTTAATATGATGATTTAAAACTGTGCTGAGTAATGCTTATCAAAGAGAGGTATCAAAGCACACATGCTTGTAATTAGTCTTTTGATCAAAATGATCATTATGCACCGACAGTCGATTAACAGGCGTCTTAATCTCCTTGTCTGCTAAGATCTAACCTTCACCTAAGTCCATTAACTCATTAACCCCGGGAGATTCTTTTTATTTGCACCTGAAATGGGAGTAGGAAAACACATTTTTGGGGTTGCTTCTGAATGCAGTAAAACACATCTGCTTAAGAAAGTTTTTAGTTTAACCAAATGCTTAGGTGTATCAGAAACTTTGTTTTTGATTGGCTATTACACTCACGCATGTGCAGAAGGGTAAAATTTGAACTTTTTTTTTTTTTTTTCGTATTGGACCTCCAATTTTTGTGTCCTGGTCCCTTTTTACTTCAAATCTCAAACGTATCCTACTTTTTGCAGAGGTTCATCTGTCTGTGTGCAGTTCCGACCGGTCTGCTTTAGATCTAAGGCCAATAAGTCTAAAATCCAGACACAAACTCTGGTTCCGAAAAACTGGCAATTTTTGACCTAAAAAATATTGGGTCTAAGTATGTAGTAGAAAGTCAACATTATTTGATATCATTATAGAGCTACATCTGTCTACTTTCCTGTAATACCATCCACTTTAGTGTATCTTAAATGATGTTGACGTTACAGAGCTCGGAAGTAGGGTACATTCTCATGACGCATAAACGTGGCGCTAGGGGTTAAAGAGTTAAAATCACTTAAACTTTGTTAGATAGCACACACACTACATGACTGATGCTCACTTTGTAGAAATGGATCAAATACAACAGAATTTTGCCGGCAAACAAGCTTGCATACCGAGGATTCAGCCACTGGAATTTTCATGCATCCAAAAATGAAAAGTATGCTACTTTTATGCCAATTTGGGCATCCCGGAGAACCCTGAAAAGAAGGAAGAAATGACTTATCATGAATTAACAACAAATTGTTTTTGCCAGTAGCAATGTTTTCTCCTGCTTTCCAATAAAAGGGCCTTCCAGGGTCAAGGTTATGGGTTCTTTTGCACTTTCAGGGTTCCATGCCTATTATTGGATTATTTACATCACAGGAAGGGGTTCCCAGTTTATGCTTTAATCATAAGATCACAGATTCCTATTCATTCACCTTTTGTTGCTCATTTTCATCTTGTTTCATTGCCTTTTTTTATCATACTTCATCACCTAAATAAGTTTGAATCACGATTTTTCCATTCATTGTCATTCACTCTATCATTTCTGTATCGCTCAGTATGTAATTAAATCTACCTTTAAATGACTGTCATATTCAACTTATTGTAGGATAAGTATGGTAATCCTTTGCAGAATAATAATGCAGATAATAAGCATGTTTGATCATTTTGTCTTGTGACCTTGCATTAGTCTGCAGGTCCAAAACTTTCTTCGGCACATTTTGCCTTAAACCATTGTGGGCGTTAGATTTGTCTCTCACTCGACATTTATTCAGTTATTATTGCCACGATATTAATTCTGTCTCATTATTTATTATAGATATATACATATTCATTGTTTCTCCATGTTTTGTAAGAATATTTGTTAAAATATTATTCTTGTATAGTTGGTGTCACATGACCAAAACCTTACTTTATTTTTGCCTTCACTGGTAATACTCATGAAATGTCAGGTGGTTTAAATTTCATACATATCTACTCCAAATCATAATAATTGTTGTATCTTGTAATTAGTGTTAATTGTACATTGGAACTTTTGTCTCTTACATGACCATACATACAATCCTTCTCATTTTTCAAAACATAAGGAGAAACAGCTGCTAGAACATGTTACTTGTTCATTAGAACAAAACTTTTAATCTCAAGAAATCATGCTGGCAGTTGGTAGTATATTGGTTTTCAAAATGGTCAGCTTGGTGACAGTACATTTCAATACATATTGCAATACACTCATTTATTTTGCAGTATATCACTATACAATTTTAGCTGGTAATACTCGCCCCTAAGTAAGATATTCTTTAATTCTTTACAAAATTCGCCTCTTTAAATGTATCAAAGCAGGAAGTGATCTTAATCAATGAAAAGCTTGCCACATCACCCAAGTGATAAATTAATGTATCTTGATGACTTAGTGGACTTGGCTAATAATTGGTACACAGAGCCCAAGATAGGAAATGAAATAGATGGCTATTATTATGTGCCTTGTATGGTGTAATGCTGATGTTTACATGCACCCTTTTGAATTTTAATGTGAAACTAGGTGCAAGGGTGCAGGTAGACGAAAACACTGCAGTAGAGCATGACTTTCTTCAAAAAACTCGTTTGTTAAAAAAAAAAAATAATTAGTGAATCAGATATTGCACCTTATATTTAAATTACAGACAAGACAATAAGTAACGGGGAAACATCCGCGTTTCTGCAGATTTTGAGTCAGAAATATAGATTTCCTTCATCATAATGGAGTACATGACGTTGGGGTCCACAAATATCAACCATGTTATGTATTAAATTGCAGTATAGTCAGAATTGTCATACATTCAAATGAATGCATGTAAAATGTAAAGTAATGATTTTCTAATTTTTATTTATATGTAAATTAAATATATTTTTTCACTTCAGGGTATTTTTGCGTTTAATTTTCTCCAATAATAATATTTGAAATAGGAAATAAAGATATAATACTAAGCTTTATGTTTTCTTTCAAACCCCATTTTTTTGCACCAATTCAAGTACATTGGTTCAATTTCGGTCACGGAGTCCATGGTGGTGCTGTGTTATATCCAGAATGGTGTTATAATAAGGGAGAGCTGTGTATGTACTTGAATTTTATGTTCTTCTTTAGAGTTCAGTAAATTCAGCACATTCACAGCATAAAGATTTCATAGCTGGCTCTTTTTCAATATGTATGTTGTATGGTTATACTGCATAATTATGAATGCATTATTTGCACAAATGTATTTTGTTAAATTTTCCATAAGTTTATACTCGTGAAAGTTTTTGTGAGTTACATATATTAGCACTGGGCAACTGAGAGGCATGTAGCTTCACAACAAAACAAATCCTTCTCTAAAGATGCTCTGTTTGCTAGTATTGGGAATTGGTTGAAATTTAAAGATCAGTGATATACCATAACTGATGATGATATTCCATAACTGATGATGATATACCATAACTGATGATGATATACCATAACTGATGATGATATACCATAACTGATGAACCATCAATTTTAATCCATTGAAGATATTTTTTATATTTTTTCATGGACAGTCTTATACTTGCATACTTGGTAATGGTTAATTAAGTTGCTTGTATACTGTAAAATTGAATTGTTTACCAGCATATTTTATCGTCTACCATCTTTTTGGCACTTGGATTGTGATAAACAATGGAAGACCGTATTAAATGGAAGCTGTAATTCATATATCTTACTTTTTTTAAAAGATTTCATTTTAAACAATCCGAAGAGTTCACAAGAAACATTTTAATTGTATTTATTCGATTATTGAAAATTATAATCAAAGGTTTGGTCATTTAACTTTTCCAACCAATCTTTAATTATTTTGATGAATCTTCACACCACTAGTATTTACTGTAGGTACCTAGTTTGATATAACATGCACCCTGAACTCCCAACAGCATAGACCCTGATTAGCAGTCATATAATACATTGGCAGATCAGGGTCTTTCCAGTTTGCATGAATTGTATGATGGAACAGTTTAAATTTTAATCTATAGTCACATTATGCAATAACATTTCTGGGTCTATGCTGTTCACAATTAGGTATCAGTTTTGCACACAAAAAAAGTAAATACAGTTCACAACCTGTCTGTAAAGGACACTTGGGGGACTATAAAATTTGGTCCTTTATGGATAGTTGTCTTTTATGCAAAGGTAAATGATATCAGTAAACTTAAAAAAAGGAGTTCAAAATTGTTGTCCTCTATGAGCAGTTGTCTTACATTGAGGTGTCTGCTAAGGCAGGTTTTATTGTATATGGAATGGCAGATCAATCATGGTCTACCCTGCTCAGAGGTGCATCCCTAGTCACTCCCAGGTGTTTAAAAGTGTGCTAGCCAGTAAAGTGAAATTGTCAATATGTGCCATGTGTCACAGGCAATTGTCGTCTTATCAACAAATTATGGCCTCTTGCAATATTGGGTCAATCTCAAGACTTGTTCCTTAACAGTTGTGGAAGGCCCAACCTACTGCTCCATTTTATGGATTTTATTTGTTGTACTCTTAAATTCATTGTTACTGTATACACCCATAACTGCATACCCATAGAGTTGTTTGTGAAGTTTGTTGGTATTAAAACTTTACGTTTGGGTCTGCAGTGCATGATGGTTTTGATGAAACTTTTTATATAAACTTCGATCAAATAACAGTATTAACCCTATGTATAGTTTCTGCTTCTTACAGTTTAGCTATTTAACAGAACAATGTCCAGTAATGCATAGTCTTGTATGTACAAATGTTTGGTCCCTCTGAACGACCCCACCTTTTCTCCATGAACTATTTCAGGCTTCAGACTTTCTGACAGTCGTAGTCCTTTTGAGATGAGCAAGGTCATTGATAATGCCAAGCCATTTCTGATAATTTCTTATCATCAGATATAATGCCATATGGTTCAGGAATATCAATTTCATAAATATTCCATAAATATAATTTATTCTTAATGTATTTAGTATGTAAAGTTTAGAAAATTATGACCTGTTCTCTCCAGTGTTAACTCTTAGGTTTGATAAAAATAACTCTTAAAACTCTGTATTAGTCACCAAGCTTAAAGAAGAACATTTTCTGTGATACAAGTATATATGGTATTTTGATAAAGTGTAATGACATCATTTCCTCCATAACTGGGTTTCTATAGATTTTTAAAACAGGGTTGTACTTTCTAAATAAAGCCAGTTGATACCACTCCTATCGCAAGTCAAATAAAAAGTTATTGATACATATCTTGACAGGAAAAATTAAAGGCATGGAGTTGAACAATTCAATATTAATGTGCATGTTTTAGCAACTGCACTGGATGACTAATTGTACAAGATCTGGCTTTTGTGTCACTTAGCCAAATTTCTCATCAACTTGGCTTGTATATTATCTTTAATATGATCTTGTTCAGGATACTGAGATTTTTGTCTGAAGTAGAAATTTCAAAAGGGACAACATAAATCAGTATTTAAATTTTAATCTTCAATACAGTAGAGTTGTTTTGTATTTTCAGATGACTATGGGTAAAATGGATGTAGAATGTGTGTTGATCATAACAGCTCAATCAGATACGAAACCTTAATTTTTAGGTCAATTTTTTATATATATATATATATATATATATATATATATATATATATATATATATATATATATATATATATATATAGATTTCAATATCACATCAGGAAAATGTAAAAAAAAATATTGAGAAATTCTAATCAAAGTCAAATTTTGGAGAAAATTTGTAATGTATAGTGAGATCTTGATCTCAGTTTGTAGTATCAGACCAGAATATTTTTTTTTAATGAGAACACTTTGTCTCCGATTTACCTCTTCATCCTGTGATCTTGGCCTTCGGTTCCACTATATTTATGCATGAATAACAGGCAAGGAAAGTGGTACAAACACAATTGCCTCAATCAACCTGGTTTCAACACCTTTGAATCAATTTTAGATTAAAAGGATATGGAACCCTCACATTGATAACATCGACAGGGTTTTACCTGTTTAAATATTTGTACAGGCTTGGTGTATGAGTATGTGGTTTTCTAGTTCCTCTTAAAACCACAAAACCACACACTTGTGGTACATGTTTAATACATTTGGCCAGGTAAGAGACTAAACAGATGTAGCTCAGTAGGCCAGGGTGAGGAAATAAAAAAATGTTTTCATGTTGGTTCCACTAGCAGTGTTCCAGTGATCGAGTTCCCTAACCATCTTAAAATAGGCAGATACAGTGTATCAACATTTCAAATAATGCCAGCCAGTCCTACCTTAAAGCTGATGAAATTATGGACCAAATGAGGCCAGCCAGTCTTACCTTAAAGCTGATGAAATTATGGACCAATCATTGAAGTTGTAAGCTGTATTATGACCTCCTGACCAAGTGTAATAAATTATTTGGTCTTTCAGTGCCTAACTTGGCCTATTTTCAAGAAAGTTCATGCACGGTTGGTCAATATACATGTTCAGTTACAAAGTTGGGAAGTTTCTGAGTAGCAGTGAAGGAAGTAAGATAAGAAAGAATAAATTATACTGAAATGGAATTTTATATACAACAGTGTGATTCCTCAATCCAGTAAAAACTGGTTGGCAACAGGTAGTCAAGTTTATTTACCCTTCCTTGTGCTGATACCTTTCATATTTTGCAGATTGCACTGTCAACTCCGATTTATGTTTGTGGTAAATGCAGCAGCATAGACTGTACATAACTTCAGAATATAATATCAATGAACCAGATGAAAAAAATCATCAACTTCACACAACAAAATTAATATGCAGTCTCCAAAGCTCATCAACTAGTTTTTCGTTTCTGAAGGAGAAAGGAGCAGAAGTCTAATTTCATTCAATTTAGTGAAACAAAAGAACTGATGCTAAGTCAGTTCAAGGTAAAAAGTACATATGCATTTTGGGGGGTTGTTTCTGTTGGTTTTAACAGCACTTTGAACATATTATTGGCCATATCATGCTGAAGAAATGGGAATTAAGTGCCTTTCCCAAGGACACACCGAGGCAGCTGACCCGGCTTGGCCTGATCAGGTATCAAACCCTGCTTGCACAATATACTTACATAGTTTACATTGACATTGAACTCTAATTGATGACTAAATTGTATGCAAAAGAATGCATATACACCTTCAGTATCCATGGTATAAACCTTGAACTTTCTCGATAAGACTTGTTTATTTTTTTTAAAACGTGTTCTGCATTAACTCAGATAAAATCTGCATATACTGTAGTGTACTTATGATGACCTTGACATTGAATGTTGTGACTAAATTATATGCAGCACAAAACTTTTAAATTGCCTTTGTTCATATTCAAAATGTAAAGACTGTTTAGAGCTGCTTTTTGAAAAAAAGTCTTCCCAATTGACTCAGAGATTAAATATACATACATCACACAGTTTGCTTATATTGACCTTGACCTTGCATCTTAAGTGATCATGTATGCAAAAGATTGCATCTTCTTTTTAAAAAAATCTAGTTATAGCAGGTTTCTTATAAATTAGACATTTTAAAATTTTTTAGTGGCTTCAAATCAAAGTGTGCACACAATTTCTTTATACTGACATTAACCTTGTACCTGTAGTGACTTTGTGTACGGAAGGATCCTTGTGTATTCCCTGCAAGTTTCAGTTTAGAGTTAGTTTCATTAGCAGCAATTATGTATACTGTTGCCTCCAATCATGATGTATTTGTGTTAATTTTAACTCCAGGTTGAGCAGGATTCACTTGTTAGAATGGTTGATATGTGTTGATTATGATGACTTGGGTTAGCTTAATTAGCATGTCTTCAAACAGCCATTGTGTATCTTTAACCTAAAATAATTAGGTTATTAATAATTTAAATCTATAAAGACATAATTAATAATTAAGGTATACATGCAGTGGTCAAAAAATGATGAATCATTCAGGAATATATGCTCAGGAACATTCCTTATGCCATGCATGCATTGAACCATGAATAGAAATCAGGTTTGAAAGAGTGGCATTTATCAGCTGTTAACAATTTAAATTCAAAATTTGGCTTTGTAATAAAAGTACATTATTGTAAAGCAAGGATAAGATTTGGCCTTTTACCTAAAAGTACATTGGTATTATTCACTGAAATCAGTGTGAAAATATGTGTAAATTGCCTGATTTACAGGTTGTTTTTTTTATCTATAATTGTGGTGTAATTTTTGTAATATAATTGTCCCCTGCATATACCATAAATCTAGAAGTGGGATGTAGTGTTAGTGGAACAATTCAGTGTATTAACTTCATAAAGTGGGAAGGGATTTGTGGTTAGCACTGCATGTACTACAATATGATATGACATAAGTGACAAAGGATTTGTGGTATAACCATCTGTACCATAAACAAGCCACTTTTCAATTTTTTTAATACCTTATCAAAAGATTACTACTCTTTTACTGATCTCTTTGTTAGTCTTTTATTAAAATCCTGTACTTATGACCATTTTGTTTTTGTTATTGTATTACTGTTTAATGTGAAAAAAAAAAGTTTCAAAAATGTTACTTTTACAGAATTGCAAAATTGTATGCTTGTGAAAAATGTATTAATAATATTCATCACGTGTTGATTTTTAGGCTGCTTATTGCAAAGCAATACAGAAAGCAAGAGCTCTGAAACTATAAGGTCCAAACTTCAGTCCTTACAGCCACCATTTAGTTGGTTGGTTGGTTGTTATGGGTTTAATGCCATTTTCAGCATATGATAGGCTATACATGGCGGCCAGTATATTTGGTGGCGGAAGAACCAGAGAAAACCCTAGGAAGAACCACCGGCCCACAGGAAACTACTGGCAAGCTTTCTCACATATCCACGTTGGCTGAGCCCGAGACTCAAATCCACGAGGACAGAGGTGAGATGTCAGTGATCTGTTAAGCCGAGCGCCTTAGACCACTCGGCCACCCGGGGCCCCAGGTCTGAATTAAGAAAATAAGATACTAGCAATAATTACTAACTTTTATTGTCATCCTCCAAGACTTACTTTGGAACCTGATAAAAAAAATTAAAAAAACTTAACTATCCAACTTTACCTGAAATGCCCATCAATTAGGTGTAACCATTCGGAATTCGGACCACCTTGTCTATTTCTGCGAGACACAAATATGCCTCAGATGTATGTTGGCTTAGTAATTTGCAGAAAATTCATACATTTTGTTTGCCAGATATTTCTCCATAAAAGAATAAATATATTTGGACCACCTCAGCTATTCCTACAGTTGGATTGACATAGGATTGACAAAGAAGATGGAAATGAATAAATAGTTTTTATGCATTTGTAAATTCTGTCTTATTTCTTGTTTTGTAAATATCCAAGGTAGTCCAGATGGCAGCTATTGACATACATTCGAGGTATGTTCCATACGATTGACCTAGAAGTTTCGAATGAGGTATTAAATATTTTTGAAGTAGTAAGTCTGCTTGTTGTCAATTAATAATAAATTTTTTAAACTACTAAAGTGGAATGAAAAAATGCTGTTGTTGGGTGAAATTCTCTAATATAGCGTTTTGAAAGAAAAAATAATTTTTTTTATAAATAATTAGTTTGAGAATAAGCCTGTGAATCATGGAAGGATATTACCAATACTAAATCAACAGCACATCTGGATGGAACTGAAAATGACACATTTTCAAGTGCATTTAATAATATTGTGTATCAGTGTTTTCTTTTTTTGTCACAACTTTTTATATCTCCTTTGAATGTTTATATATTAAATTTCATAAATATACGGCTGCCACATAAATTTTCAGAGACAAATTTCTAGCAAGAGCCATTAGAATTTCAGGATACCTGTTGACCATGTATGAAAAGAAAGTTAAAATAGCAAAAAGACCCTAAACTAGATACAGTTGGAACCAGAACTTTTAGCTGTTTCGTAGAGGTGGCCAGGAATACAGTCATTTGTTTAACATTAGAACAGCTTTGATTGAGACCAATTTGTGGTGGAGGAAGAACCCGGGAAAACCCCGGGAAGAATCACCAATCCATGGGAAGCTACTGGAAAGCTTTCTCACATACCCACGTTGGCCAAGCCTGAGACTCGAAACCACACGGACAGAGCTGCGATGTCATTGATCTGTAAAGGCTAGTGTCTTAGACCACTCGGCTACCCGGGGCTCCTTGATTGAGACCAAATATCTGACCAGTCTGCAGAGTAGACAGGTTTCCAGAGGGGACCATTATAAGGAAGTGTTGCTGTATATATTTACATATCTAATGATTGTCACTCTATGATGTTAATACAATACTCATTATAATGCTGTCCATGAAACCCAGAGTAGTGCCTTATAGTCAGACTGCCTTATAATGAAGTAATGAAGTACATTATACATTTAATTTGACTACCACTTAATGAAATGGGATCCATGACAATACTTGCTTTATAACAGGAACTGTGTTATAATGAAAACCTTATAGTGAGGGAGTGCAGTAATTGTACTGGAATAATTTATTAAATGCACATCATGACAGTATCATTAAGGATAAACATTTTTTTAAATATGAGTTTTCTTAACAGATACTTGGAAGCTTTTTGTCTGAATTCTGAAACCAAGCAAGACTTCAGTTCATAATCATAAGGTTATTATAACACTTAAGATTTAATCTTTCATTACGGAATGTTTCTTGTGCAGCCAGGTACAACAATTCTTGTTGCTGCATGCTTATTACTTGCCATAGGAAGAGAGGATTCATAGATTTTTAAAACAGTATAATATTATATACAGTGGTCCCTCATTATATTTCTGATCAAGGGAACCATAAAAGTATACTGTGATATTGTTGAGGTCACTTTATACTGGGGTACATTATATGGAAAAATAGAATTCAACCAGTTTAATTGTATCCATGTCCATGCCCATTTGAATTTAGGGACCATTTTATACTGAGATACTTTATAATGAGGTAAAGCCAGTAAAGCTTGCCAGTAGCTTCCTGTGGGTCGATGGTTCTCCCGGGGGTTTTCTCGGGTTCTTCCTCCACCAAATATTATGGCTGCCATGTATAGTCTATCATGTGCTGAAAAATGGCATTAAACCCATAACAAATTATAATGAGGTAACACTGTATTATTCTGCTTATTAGTCTTAATTGTTTAGACCCTTTTACTCTTCTTGTACTAAAGAAATAGATGGAGACAAGTGAATTTACAACTTGCAATTCTATGTTAATACAGGGATCTTTCACATTTGACCAAGTTCAAATGTTTGCTGGAACATTAGGAAAGAGTTTCAGCCTGATTGTGAAACCAGAGCCAAAATTCTTTCCCGCTGTTGATAAATTTTGTGATTATTGCAAGTCATGTCTGAAAATCTTTCTTACTTTATTTGTTTTCTCACAAGTAAAAGACCACTCCATCGGCTCAGATTATTTCATCAAACACTATAAGGCTCTAACGTTTACATATGTAAATGGCTTAGTTTAGTTTACAGCCCATAAACGCTTATGAAACTGGTAATGGTATAAATGAATATGTATGTGGTACAGCTGGTGTTAGCCAATGTGCATGTCCAGGCAGAACGTTTGGTTCCATTATCAATTTTTTCATCATATACATATATGTAGCAATATAAAACAATTTAATAACGATCTTATGGATATTTTACCGATATAAAAAAGTCAGATATATTCAGCAAAGAAATGTCTTATAAACTGGATCCTGTCATTACATAAGGTAAAAGACATACAGCAAAAATGAGATGGTTACAAGATGAGTGGGGTATGGCATGCACATTATTAATGGCTTATATATTAATAGCTGTCAGCTGTAACCCTAATGTGCAGATCAAGGAAAAGGTTGAGTTCTGAATTGGTTTGATTAAATGGCATCATGTCAGTTTTTGCATACCATGTACACATGTAGAAATTTTGGTAAATGTTGCAGCATACATGTGTCAAAACCAGGACATTAGATCAGTCAATTTCAACATTTTTATCAGTAGATTGACTTCTAAATCATTAAGATTTGTTATCAAAATAAATTCTACCCGTTTTAAGGCTATTGAAAACAAACAAGTGCTTTTTTTGCTATAATATGTACTATCTTCATACATGTATTATAATAAAACAGCAAATTTTGAACATGAATTAGAGTCTGATGGCAATGTTAATTAATGCGAGTCAGAGTATTGTCAATTAAATGAAAAAGGAAGAGTTGTAAATCTCATAGTTCACTGCAAAGATTTTTCGTAAAATCCACAAGCATTTTCAGTTTCCTTCACAAGTTTACTACCAGGTGTCCACTGATGATTTTCATTGTGATTATTAAGTTTCACACTTAACAGGCTCTCAATAGTTTTCTGGTCCAAATTTCCCCAATGTGTTGGTGTCTGCATATGTCTGGACTGATATAATTTCTTCCCCCATATGCTATCTTAAAATCCACTTTGCAGGAAGCATACAATGCAAACTTGGGATCTTTGCTACGCGCCTGCACTGACTTAACTCTGATTTCCAAACATTTTTGAACTTGTAATAATTATTAACCGATGGGTTTTTTAGCATAGTGGGAAAGCGCATGTTTTGGCATTTTGACATGAATTGACCTCAAATAAAGAAAACAATAAACAAAATTATAATTAAACAAGACAAAAAAAATCAAAACGCTTATGCAAGTGTTGCGGCTAAAATCATTTTTTGGATCAGTCTCTCCTTTTTATCTCGCCTCCGACAAAGGTCAGCCAATTTGTAATCAAGCATTCACAAGGCATGATGGACCACCTTTGATCCTTTTATTACTTATAACACCTCAATAAATATCCTACCTTTGGCCTTAACTCTCCGAATTACAATAATAAGGTAATCAATTTACAGCTTGTTGTGTACACATGTCAGCTATTGTGTAGCAATTCTTAAGCAGATTAGTAATCCCCCAACACGTATCATGCACTGGTCATTGCATGGACTGGTGGAACAGTTCTGGTCCCCAGTAGACTGGTTATGACTGGTTTCTGTAATATGTGGATAGAATGTGTCAAACTTCCAGGAGGTGGGGGGGGGAGGTAATGTTTAAAAAATAAGATCTTTTAGTTTTCAAAAGCGGTTGTTTTCAACTCTAAAATGGTATATGTGGTAGATGGCCTTTAAAACGATATTTTTGTCCTACTACCAGTAGAATTAATTGTATTGTTGAGGCCTAATTAATATACTTTACAGAAAATGTTTATAGGAGCTCTTGCCTAAAATATGAAATGTTCTGTTAATTGGATAAATCTTGACCCTGCATTTTTATGTTAAATAACAACTCTAAGGAGAACATTTTAAGTTTGTCCATTTAATAAGTCTGCTGTGTACATTTTTGGGTATATCCTGTGCTTTATTCATTCAACACATTGAATTTTCAATGAAGGAAGTTTTATGAATCAGAAAGTGTTGCTCAACTTTTTGTCCATAGGATATTTGACACTGGTTGATGTAAAAGAATTGCACATTAGCACAAGAAAGGTTATATCATGTTAAGGCAATTAGAGTAAAGTGACTTGCCCATAAACACACCAGTGTTGCCGACCTGTCCTGGTCTGGGCAATATTTGAACCTGCATGTTTCTGGTCATGAATCCAGCATGCTAACCACTGTGTCACCATGACTCCATTTGGAAATGCATGGTCTGATTCCAAACAAATGAATAGACTCCATTTGGAAATGCATGGTCTGATTCCATACAAATTAATAGACTCCATTTGGAAATGCATGGTCAGATTCCATACAAATGAATAGACTCCATTTGGAAATGCATGGTCTGATTCCAAACAAATGAATAGACTCCATTTGGAAATGCATGGTCTGATTCCATACAAATAAATATTTGTAACCACTTTGCCACCATGACTCCATTTGGAAATGCATGGTCTGATTCCATACAAATGAATATTTGATCATGAATGAATCCTGATATAAATTCTTCAAAGGAATTGTGTTTACAGCAAAATTTGCCATGTGACACCACAAGATAATTTTCAAGCATTTACTGTCATGTAGGCACAATCCTCTGAAGCAAATTTCCCCACCATTACCACCACCACCACTTTTCAAAGAATATGGGCAATTATAGTCATTAAAGGATTTTTGCAGACAATTACCTTACAAATGGTGATAATTTGTCTTTTGTGAGCTTAGAATGTCAATTTCAGGTATTAAGGGTGGTGACACAGGTATTCATCTTATCAATACCTGGGACACTTGCAATTACATGGAAGATTGCCACTATCAGCTGGAACTGGCAACTTTGCTGTCAATGCTATCAGTCTTCAGTTTTTTTATAAAAAATTCCTCTGCATTTCAGAGAAAAAATTGAATTAGGGATTAAGAATAAGTAATCCCACCCATCAGTCAATGTGTGTACTTGCATTAATGAATGCTTACAATGACATAAATCCCCCACTATCCCTGTACATCAACCATTTTAATTTTTCAGAGACAAAACATGCATTAGGGTTCAATCTAGAATTCAGGGATATGGGGCCAATGACACCTTGATATTTTCTAAAGGGGCCAGGTCAGATTTTGATCAGCCAATATTTCTTATGGTTTCTGTTGTTTGTTTCTTTAAATCTGAAAAAAATGTTTTTTGTTCTTTTGCACATCACAGATAAAGGGCTGAATCACAACTAGGAACATGAAGGTGCTGAGAAATGCATAATTTGAGTCAATTATTTTGACAATGCACCATGTGGATGCGGCTTTTATATTTGAGTGGGCCATCAATAATCTTTTCATATCATTATGGCACAAAACCGCAGCCTAGATTGAACCGTGATACAAGGATTATATGATCCTGACTGTTTGTTCGTGTGTGTGCTTGTATTCATGCATGTTTAATGTCACAGAACACCTACATTATTTTTAGGTACAGACCTCAAATAATAGGCTACACATGTACCGTATATACGCGCATATAATTCAGGTCCAAATGCAAACAACGTAGACCCTGATCTGATGTCGCATAATGCGCTGGCAGATCAGGGTCTGCGTTGTTTGTTCTACTGTTTAGTTCCTACAAACTGCATAGACCCAGATCTGCCGGCGCATTATGCGACGGCAGATCTGGGTCTATGCAGTTTGTATAGGATTATACACAAGTATGTACGGTAATTGGGGTTTATTTGCAGATAAGCACAATGCTCTTAAAGAACAGAAGTTTGATTTTACATGGATTGCAATACCTGCCATATTCCCAGACAGTGTTAGGGGATTTTGGGGACTCGAAAAGTGTGTTTTGAGATCCTGGGGGGTGGGTCACTGTTCTTGACCAAACATTTAAATGACATCATCCATTTGAGAACAAGTTATCTTTTCACATAAGCCTATAGAATATTACTGGAAATTCAAATTTTATTAACAAAAAAAGAAAATAACATATGTTTTCTTTGAAGCATTTAATACACTTAAACTAAAAAATAGTTGGTAGACGTAGCATTGTCCAAAAGCATAAACTCACACATACACACACATGCACACACTCACATAATCACAACCAGGCAGACATTAAATAAATATAAAATATACCAAGTTTCTGTATATAAAATCCTTTTGACAGTGGAATAGTTTCTTAATTAGATGCAGTCTTTGCTGCTCTCAGTAGATCATTGGGGGTGGGGGGGTTGAAGGTAGTGCAAGTGTCATTTGTGTTCATCTTTGCACTTATTAGAGACTGGATGGTACTGTTGTTCGGACTTCCCTGAAGATCTTATTGAATGTTTCCCAGCAGAGAAAATGATCTCTCTGTTTCTGCATAGCTGTGAGCAAGTGTCAAAAATGCTGGTTGGTGTTGATATGTCAGCGGATGTTGTACACTCCAGAATGACTGATGTCAATATGGTGTTTGCAGTATGTACAAAAGATAAAATGCTACCCCTTGCTGCTGCACTTCACAAAGTCAAACTCTGTCCAGGAGTTCCAAAATTGAGTTTTACTGGGCTTTGCTTGCATTGCAGATGGCTTATCCATCCCTGAATCACAGCTGTATTTCAGCATTTTGCCTTAAAAAATGAATCACACTTGTACACGATTCCAAGTACCGAAAATAATCATGTTTTGTGTTTTATATATGGGATGAAATCCGAGTTGAAAGAAACATTGCCGCTGATCAAAAACTTGCCAATAATCTTTAATAAAAGATGCCTTAAACTTTCTCATACAAGACAATGATGTGTAATTACTTTTGTTCTTCAACATGCATCGCTTTGTTTTACCTAACTTCATATGAATTGGGTTGTTCCTATGCAAATTAGCATAATGGGCTGTCCCACAGCAGTCTTCAAAGGATTTAACAAGGCATCACCCTAGCTATTGTCAGCCAGTTAAGTAATCTGTGAAATATTGGTTGCTTATCTCTAACAGTCTTACCTTTTCATTGCCTCTATGATGATTTATTGTATAAACTGCCCAGAGGATAGTTTTACATGGGCTCCAAACAGGACTGTTTACTGTTTATACAGACTTCATGCTACAGGCATATTGAGTGGTAGTCAAAAATATCTCTCTCTCTATCTCTCTCTGTTGATTTTTAAAAAAAATGTATTTATTTATTTTTGCTAACATTACTAAAAATCATGTTTTTCTAAACATGGCCATGTCAGGGGGTTTTGGAGTCACAAATTTTGTTTTTTGAGAGACACGTTGTGTAATGGCATGTATGGGACAGCAAATCCTAACAACTTGTATAGGAAGTACTCCTGAAGGCTTGGGAGAAAACCGGACAGACCAGAGAAAACAGAATTTTGCAGGATGACTACTAGTTACCTTGGCATATGCTGAACATTTCAGGAGTTTAGCTCTTAACAGCAGAAGTACAAAGGCACACTATACAAGTCTCATCTCAATATCATTGTTTAATACATGCATTACTATCTGTCATATTTCTTGTATAATGTTCTTATGATACCATTTTAAAGACTGCTTACATATTGATGACACTTTTTGCGTCATCTATTGAAATAAATTGTATTTAAGCACACTCGTACTTGAACAAATATGTTCTAGTGTATTTTATATGTCACACATTAACATGTGTTGTATACTTATGTTGTATCATGCTTCACATACAGTATGTGCATACAGGTGTGTGTGTTTTGGTGTGGGTATAAATGCAACAAACTGACAATGAACAGTGCATAACTAGTTTTTTAACTAGGCTTAAAGTGCTTTCGACTCTCACTGAGTCTTTGTCAAAGGCAATTATAAAACAGAGACAAACAATAAACACAAAAGAAAGTGTTGAATGTACAAAAGTTTATATTACTATGTCTAATAGAAGTGTTGTTTGAAAATTTTAGATGTTAAGCCTGACACACACGATCCCTTTGCTGGATCCAGGGACTGTTATTCACCATATGATGTGTATTCTTTAAGGCTCTTCCCAGACATTTTTTACCTTTATATATATATATATAGAGAGAGAGAGAGAGAGAGAATTACAAATATACACCAAACAGAGCGGAAAGTGCTATCCCAGGATCCTACAGAAGAATGCTTCATAACATTAACAGAATTTTAAAATACAAATTAATAATATTATCATACAGGTTAGAGAATTTTTAATTCGTACTCTAAGAAGATTCTAACCTGGGTCCACGGATAACAGCACCCATCGCCTTGCCTGTAAGCACCAACCCCAATACCATCTCAACTATGTGCACATCACCAAAAAATGATGCAACAAAGTCGCTGGTGTAGGCATTCGTGCATAACAGACACACCTGCATATATATATATATATATTTATATATATATATATATATATATATATATATATATATATATATATATAACAAAATAACAAGACTTATATTTTAATAGCAGCAATATGTTACCCATCGCTATGTTTATATATATATATATATATATATATATATATATATATATATATATATATATATATATATATATATATATATATATATATAATTCTAAAGGCTCTTGCCAGACATTATTTCCCAAAATTAATGTCATGGCTATATATTTGTGAAATTTAATATAAAAACATTTAAAGGAGATATAACAAATTGTGACAAAAAGAAAACATTGATATACCTAATTATTAAATGTACTGGAAAATGTGTCATTTTCAGTTCCAGATTTACTACTGCTTTAGTGTTAGTAATATCCTTCCATGATTAACTGGTTTCCTCTCAGACTAATTATTTCTGATGTCATTTTATTCTTTCAGAAAGCAATACTGTAGAATTTCATCCAGCAACAGTATTTTATTCCACTGTACTGTTTTTAAAAAATTAATTATTAATTGATAACAAACTGACTTGCTACCCCAAAAATATGTAACACCTAATTACTGGGCATTTCTTGTAAAGTTGAATGGTGAAGTTTTGTTTGATCAGCTCCCCCAAATAAGCCTTGGAGGGTGATAATAAAAGTTTGGTGTTGTTGCTAGTATCTTTTTTAGCTCTACTGGTCATACTACTGGTTATATAAAGCAGAAGAGCTTATAGGATGGCCTGTTGTTCATCATCTGTCATCTGACATCCATCTATCTGTTAGTACAAGCTTGTTATTGCTATTCCTCCAAAACTACTTGGAGGATTGCTGTGAAACTTTACTCACACATTCATCCCAAGAAAGACAAAAGTGGTGCTGCTTAGACATCTAATATGGCCATCACAGCAGCCATTGTTATCACTACTCCTGAATGGATGGTCATATCAACATGGGGTTTTCACTGAAAGACTTCTTAGGGTGTCTAGTTGGGCCTAAATGAAAATGGTGCCAATCTGATTTCCAATATGGCCCCACAACAGCCATCTTGAAAATCTTGTTATTGCTACACTTCCAGAATGGAAAGTCGTATTGGCATGGGGTTTTCACCAGAAGACTTCTTATGATGTCTAGTTGGTCCTAAATGAAAATGGTGCTGATGTGATAACCAATATGGCCACAACAGCCATCTTGAAAATCTTGTTATTGCTACTCCTCCACAATGAAAATGGTGCCAATCTGACCTCAAATATGGCTGCTGCCATGAACATATTGAAAATCTTGTCACTAATTCTCCTGAATGGATGATCATATCAACATGGGGTTTTCATCAAAAGTCTTCTAATAGTGTCTTGGTTGTCCTAAATGAAAATGGTGCTGATCTTACATCCAGTATGGCTGCCACAGGGGCTAATTTGAAATTCTTATTTCTTGAGAATATCAGATGGTTTCAACACTCAGCAGTTAAAAAGAAGAAATGGTCTTACCTTGAATTTCTAGAAATTCTTTTCGGACAGTAGAGTGTCAGACCCTTTAAGGGGCTCTTGTTTCTTAATTCGGGACCTAGGCTTTAGATATTGTATTCTAAAGGTATGCAGACACACCACTATGCAAACCACGTGTTGTGTGGGACTGATGTAATGTCAAATGCACAGACCCTGGGGCAAACATTCAGTTTAGGGGCTTTTGACAAGTCCAGGAGATAAACTTTCATGCCTCTTTTATCTTGTGTTTTGTGGCTATAGAGTGTTTAAATAATTGGGAACCTTAATGACCTAACAAGCTTAGTTCGGCATCACCTCTATTGAATGGATGACAAAGAAACAATGTGTAAACTAGATCCAGTCACCTTTGAATTAAGCTAGTCGGCAACATCTTTATTGATTGTCCAACAAAGAAACAATCTGTAAACTAGACCTAGTGACATTTGAATTTTAATTTGCAAGTTTAATGGATAAAGAAATCAAAGACAATTTAATATAATGATATCTTGAGAAATCCTATGACCAATGTCTGGTTACTCATAGTATGTCTCGATCAAAAACATTGATCTGCCAGACATGTAGTGGAAAATACAGGGATTTCAGGATCTCTATATATATGGGTATATGTATGTACTTATATAATGTGTAAGTGTATATATGCTTGTATTAATATGTATGTGCATGTGAGTGTATGTATATGTAAGTATAGATCTCTTGCATTGATTCAGAGTTTGTACATGTGATATATTTGATTTACTGTATGTATCAAACGTGCCACCATCAATTTCTGTAAGAAACTTAAATGTATACATGTATATTTGTTGATGGCCAATCAGCTAAATACAAATAAAGATTCATTCCATTCCATGTAATAGTTTAATTTATACTCTACAAACTTAGCCAAAGAATTGAAAAAATCTGTTCCAGATTTCTGTAAAACATATCAAGGGTTTTCTTCTTTATCATCAGGGATGATTCCAACATCCCTAGAATTGAGAATTTATTTATCATGGAAATGGGTATTTGTTGGCATTTTTAAGACATAGGCTTATGGTTTCTAATCTCCTATCCCGGATCACTTGTGCAATTTTGTTGCAATTTATTTTCAGATGTCATTTTATAGCAGATTAAAAACTTATATATTATAAGGGTTTTGTGTAAACCAAACTTTGTTATACAATTTTCTTGTTTTGTCGGGAAGTTGCCTTTTTATAAATAGTAACAGCAGTAGGAGTTGCTGTTGTTGCTGTGTTCTTTGGTATAAAAACAACTTTTTAAAAACAAGTCCTTAATATGAAACAAATGTATCTGTTTAATAATCTGACATAATATAAATTTCGGCTGCATTATAATAATTATGTTTGTTACAGGTGTTATTGGAATAAAGGTGCTCAATGATTAAATGGCACCATTAGTTGGTTTCACATAGAATAAAACTTTTGTTCTGTTTTAAAGGATTGGAATTGTTCGCTGTGGCAGACTCTCTTCTTACAAGGTGTCCGATTTGGTTGGTTATCGTTATCTAGAGGATGATTGACCTCGGTGTTATTGCCCGGATCAAGTAAATAGTGATATAAAATATGAAATTTTATAGATGGGATAAATAGAGATCTGAGCAGATATATAGAACAGAATAACATGGGGCCCCGTACATGAAATATAACAATTTAATTAATTACATAAAGCAAATTGAAATATTACATAACATTAGAAAGATACACTTCTTTTCAAATCATTTACCGAATTTCAACTCAAATATAATCATGCAATTAGCTGATCTGTTAAAAAGATAGACTTAGTTCATCATAGAATCAAGTGAACAATCGAATTGCATAACCTGGTTATAGCTGGTCACTCCAAATCCAATGTTGCTGTCAGGTCAAGATTGATGTCCTCCCCTTCTTTTCCTTCCTTCTCACTCTCTCTCTTATCTCGCCACTTTCCGGCTCTCAAACTTTGTGCGTGTAGGTAGGTAGGTGGATATGTAGGTAGGTGGATGGAGCTATTTCTCCTTTCAAAATAAACAGAGAAGCAACCTAAATCTTCTGTCAAATATCCATCTGGGAGTAGAGCATTAATCCACTCTCGTTACGTCAGATATCGTCAGAATTCAAACAGATAACATAGGCTATCTGGTCAGGAAAAATTGGACAGACCATAAACAAACCTAGTTTCAGAAGATTAATGTACTTTCTAACGGCTATTTCCTCACTAACTCAATCTAACATCACACGAGACATAACAGTTTCAGTTCACGTCTTAATTATACAAATAAATCAATGAAATTCACTTCATGGCTTAACTACATTAATTTCAGTGAATACACACTCAAGTCTTTATCATACATGAAATCATCTAAGACAACTTGTATCAAATAAAGTAATGCATGAAATTCTTAGAATACATGATTCCTATAGCAATCAAGACGATAAATTCAAACAATTCGTCAAACTCATATAAAGAAGATTATTGTACAAATTCAGACAAATGAACTCAAACAAATAGTTATACATGTACTCATATCAAGAAAATTGATCTACAAACTTAAATAAATTCGTGCAAATATAAACTAATAAATTCAAGCAAATAATTATATTGGTATCATCGAATTACATGAGATTGATGCAAATACCTTGTCCTTTCAAGACTCGCTCGCTTCTACCGCCAGAATTGTGTCCGTCAACATCCAGACATCCGGTCCCTTGAATAATTGTTTATACGAGAGAAATTCGCCTAAATTCTGCTCAGAGTCAAGACCTCTATTTTCTCTTGCAGAAAAACTTAGACTGATTAAATTTTGCGATGGGGCATATTAAAAACATCAAATTTAGTCTGGGAAACACGCCCCTTATTTAGCGTAGCCAATCAGATTAAACGTATATATCGCCTTTTATTAATACACTACAAACGTGGTCAGCATAACCCTCTAGATTTTCGTTCGACATGTAAAACTGATTCTGGACAATTTTAAAACGATAATACTACTTCTACTAGTTTATGCATTCTCTCAACTTTGACATTTTTGATAACTAGACCTCCAATTAACCTTTTCCTTGCCCGTTAAATAATGAAGGCTTAATTAAGAATCCATCTTGCCCCCCAAACAGGGACATTAACACTATCGCAGTCTAGCGATTTCATACAGTACCTTTCCTCATAAATCTAATTAATTGTTATCTGCCAACTAATGTGCTCTTCAGAGATTGACAGAAATTTGCATCCTTACATTCGCATTTTCGCAGTATATTTACAAAGCAGACAGAAGTAAAAAATCTTAAATACAGAACACTATAAAAAAACTAGATTCCCTTTTCAGTCAAGAAGCATGAAATAGAATGTATTTAAAAAAACAAACATGATTTGATTCATTAGAATTATAGTTGTTGTAAAAATCATTTAGCGTTTCACACTAGACCATGTGACTCCAAGGCCCTGTGTTGGATTTCAGCAATTCAAAGCACAGAATGCATGTATTGTTCATAACAAATATGTATTGTCAACTCTCAATTCACCTTGCATTGATTTCACAACATTCCCCACACCTTTTGTTTCAGTATACATTAATAATCAAGGTAAATGTCTACTTTTGTGGCAGTTTTTCCTTCAAAAAGAAAGGTGGAAAGTTAGAAAAATAAGTTTTTTGCTGTGTACTCAATTAAGGTGCTAATTTGATGATCATAAATACCAGAAATTATATTGCTCTCTACGGAATTCCTGCTGAACATTTCCCATGATCCTTGAAATAAATGTGATATTTATTTTTTTTTTAGCCAATCAGAAGCAAATTATGACTCATTGGACATATCTGAGTCCAATACTAATAAAATTAATAATTTTATTGAATTTTTCGTCCTATAGATGAAAAAGAACTTTTGGTATGGAAACTGTTGCCGATATCCTGCTGTAACAATTTTGAGATTGCCATTTGATGGTATACACATACATGTGACAGAACCAGGACATCAAATCAGTAGATTTCAAAATTTTTATCATTAGATTGGCTTGTAAATCCGTTGGATTTCTTATGGAAATAAATTTTACATATTTTAAGAATAATTTTAGTTTTGTTTGTGATCGACATAGTTCAAGATCCATTCTCCACATTCTGATGGAATTTGGCAAGAATAATGCCTCTTAAACCAAGATATGCCTTTTAAGGGTTTTGTCTCATCTACACTATTTTGGACCGAGTTAAGGCCTTTGTAAGTCAACTTGTATCTGTACATGGAATATTGCTTGTAATCAGTATAGCTCAAGAACATTCAGCATATTCTGATAACAATTTGATGTAGACTTTTTTCATGGACTTAGTTATATGTGAGTTTTATGGATTTTGTCTCATTAACTCCATTTGGACAGAGTTATGGCCCTTTTTGATCAACGTCATTGCTTTAAATGGAATGTTGCTTGTCTTAATGAGACCTTGACTGAGTTCAATTTCAAGCATTCTATATCATCTTTTAGAGTAGTCATGGCCCCATCTTTGCTAGCCAAGGGTCATCAAGCCACTTCATTCCACAGTAACTCTGGCATATTTAGCTACTGCTCTGCTATTTGAGTGGATGCAGCAGAAAGAAACTGATCCAATCAGACCCCTTGTTACATTTGAATTGGGAGATTGTTAGGAATAATCATAATAGCCTCTGTAAACAATGATACATGTTGCAGATAAGTTTCTCCAATTTAATCATTTTAAGAAACTTTTAATTCAGTGCCTGTGAAAATTGCCTTATTGAATACCTATCAGGTTACATAATGAGCTCTCATTGGTTAATTGATTTTGCTTGCGATGGTCAGGGACTCTTTATCCGCAAGAGGGTGCTTGTTCAAAACACCCTTTCAGCTAGCTAAACATGCCATGCATGGGTTGATGTGGAACGAAGTAGATCAATGACCTTGGCTAGCAAAAATGTTATGGCCCCTGAATGCCCATTCTTTTCTAACTTTGACTTTCCAACACGAGTTCCTCTTTTAAGGCTACAAGGAGCAAATTTTAGTAAGCTAGGCCCATTTTAATGCACCCATCGATCAAAAGCTCTAGTTTTGAATTAGTCTTAAAACAAGTTCCCCTTATGGAAGAAAAAAAAAGGCAATTTTTTCTTCTTTTTAATATTGGCATTTGGAATAACAGAAGCAGAGTACAAGTGACAAGAACTTGAATTAATGTCAAGTAATTTCATAGATTATTCACTTTAGATCTATTTTAGCACCCAATGCTGCATATGTGTGTGAAAGAAAAAAAGATCACTGAAAATTCTATACCGCCAAGGTAATTGCCCTAGAATGCAGCCTTGCTGAGTTCAATAAATTGACACTATATGCTGTTGTTAGCTTAAAATTACCAGATTATATTTTGAGATTTAAATTACTGACTGGGACTGTATAATGCTAGATATCTGACAGCCTACTAGACTTCTGACAGTTGATTAATTCATTTTTCATTTAAATTTTGTATTTGACACCCAGTATTATAGATCAATACTATATATAGAAATAAGGTTAGAAACTGAATATGGTGATCTACCCATGTACAAGCAATGGCTTATTCCATAATGTGTTGAGAATGATTTTTTTCATCTTTTGTTTTCTTCATAGATCCATTTTCTTCATGAAAACAGTTTAATTAGAACTAGTCCATTTATAAACAACACTTATTAACTTGCATAGGAAATCTCAGTTTCACCCCAATGTTATACATACATACATACATACATACATACATACATACATACATACATACATACATACATACATACATACATACATACATATGTACATGCATACATACATACATACATGCATGCATGCATACATACATACGTACTGTTTGACTGACAAAGAATAATTAAGCTCTTTTCACATATATGCTGTAAACTCTGATTGGATTGCAGATCATAATTTAAATGTCAAGTTTAAATATTGTAATGTTATAATTATATTTAATGTTTATAACATTATATCATGTGTCCGATATGCAGGTGTCTATCAGATTGAAATGAAGCAAGATAGCTGACAAATGGCAGCATGGATTACATTTACAATAGGCCTTCATGTTGAGTAAAGAATGGGATATTTCAGCAAAGTCTTGTAATGATTATAAAGAGCACAAAGGCAAAATGGTGTGGAATAAAAACTCACATTGCATCATTGAGCCATGTGATTGACATTGAAACTGAGATTTGTGCACTCAGTCAATAACCACTAGCCACCTTGCTGCTGATATCTGCATCCATGGAAAATTGCTTAAAAAATAAAAAATATTGTGATCTTGGTTTCCCTGCCATTAGCCTCTCCCAATGCCCTGTTTACTGTCAACAAAAGTAGTCGTATGTCACATTGTTAAGAGCAGTACATGCAAAAATTCAACCACAATATCATCTTGTCTACATTCAGTATGTGGCCTGGTGCAGCCATCTTGAAAATCTTGTTATTGCTACTCCTCCTGAATGGAAAGTTGTATCAGCTTGGAGTTTAAAACAGAAGTCTTCTTATGGTGTCTAGTTGGTCTTAAATAAAAAATCATGCTGATCTGATGTTATCCAATATGGTCTCTGTGACAGCCATCTTGAAAATCTTGTCATTGCTACTCCTAAAGAGAAAGTCATATTGACTTGGGGGGTTTCCACCAGAAGACTACTTAATGATATCTAGTTGGTCCTTAATAAAAATGGTGCCAATCTGACTTCAAATAGGGCTGCCACATTGAAGGTATTGAAAACCATGTCACTAATTCTCCTGAACGGATGATCATATCAATTTGGGGTATTCACCGAAAGTCTTCTAATGGTATATAGGTTGTCCTAAATGAAAATAGTGCTGATCTTACATCCAGTATGGCTGCCACAGTGGCTAATTTGAAAATGTTATTTCTTGAGAATATCAGAGATGGTTTCAACACTCAGCAGTTAAAAGAAGAAATGGTCTTATTGTGAATTTCTGGAAATTCTTTTCGGACAGTAGAGTATCAGACCCTTTGAGGGACTCTTGTTTCTTAATTTGGGACCTAGGCTTCACATATTTTGCTCTAAAGGTATAATGTACACCACTACACAAACCACGGGGTGTGAGGGACTGTTGTAATGTCTATTGCACAGACCCTGGGGCAATCGTTCAATTATAGGGTTTTTGACAAGTCCAGGAGATAACTTTCACACCTCTTTTATCTTGTGTTTTGTTGCTATAGAGTGTTTAAACAATTGGGAAACATAATGACCTAACAAGCTTAGTCAGTGACATCTCAATTGATTGTTTGACAAAGAAACAATGCATAAACTTGACCTAGTCACCTTTGAATTAAGCTAGTGGGCAATATTTGTATTGATTGTCTAGCAAAGAAACAATCTGTTAAATAAATCTAGTGACGTTTTAATTTTACTTCATTAAAATGTTCATTGGCAAGTTTAATGGATAAAGAGATCAAGGACAAGTTAATGTAATGATATCTTGAGAAATCCTGTGACTAGTGTCTGGTTGCTCATAGTATGTCCTGGTCAAAAACTTTGACCTGCCAGACATGTCCTGCAAATACAGGGACTTATATATTGTGTAAGTGTATATATGCATGTATGAATATACATGTGGGTGGGTGTATGTATATGTAAGTATATATCTCTTGTATTTATTCAATGTTTGAATATGTGATATATTTGTTTTACTGTATATATCAAATGTGCCACCATCAATTTCTGTAACAAATGTAAATGTATTGGTATATACTTGCTGATGGCCAGTCGGCTAAATGCAAATAAAGATTCATTCCATTCCATGTAATACTTCCCTAATTTAGACTCTACAAATTTGACCAAAGAATTGAGAAAAACTGTTCCAGATTTCTGTGAAACTTGTCAAGGATTTCCCTCTTTATCATTGGGGATGATTCCAACAATGAAATTTTGCAGCCCCCATCCGTAGAATTGGACATTTCTTTTATCATGAAATGGGTATTTGGAGGAATTTTTTTATCATGAAATGAGTATTTGGAGGAATTTTTGTTCATAAAATGGGTATTTGGAGGAATTTTTTTTATCTTCAGATGGGTATTTGGAGGAATTTTTTTATCATGAAATGGGTATTTGTGGGAATTTTTTGTATCATCAAATGGGTATTTGGGGGAATTTTTTATCTTTGAAATGGGTATTTAGTGAATTTTTAATAATGTAAATCGGTTTTTGGAGGAACTTTTATCATGAAGTACGTATTTGGAGAAATTTTTTTATCATGAAATGGGTATTTGGAGGATTTTTTTATCATGAAATGGGTATTTGGAGGATTTTTTATATAAAAAAATGGGTATTTGGAGGAATTTTTATATATCATGAAATGGGTATTTGGGGGAATTTTTTACCACATTGGCTGATGGTTTCTAACCTGACTCCAATCACTTGTGCAATTTTGTTGCAATTTATTTTCAGGTGTCATTTTATAGCAGATTTTAAAAATTAAGGGTTTGTGTAAACCAAAATTGTTAACAACAGTACATGAAAAACTTTGACCACAATATGATCTTGTCTACATGTACATTCACTACTTGTATGTGGCTGTGTGCACCAATTGCCCCACCACCACCACCACCACCACAACAATTCAGACTTTTCAATCTTTCAAAAGTCCTCTGATTTAAATTTGATTTTTGTACATCACATTTTATCCAGACCTACAATTTTCTAGACAACAACATGTCTCCTCATGATTTAGTCTGCATAATGAACGTAGCAATATTGACTGCATTTAGACTGCTGTATTGCATGATGCAGTGTATGGTTTCAAAATTATAAAATACAGATGGATGAACTTTAGGCATAGACATGCAGGTATGCAATGTAATAATAAGAATTTATGTCTGATGTTACAGTCTATTTGTTAGTACAAAACATATCATAAAACATTAGTAGCAAGTCAATAACTCCATAAATTTCCTTAAAGGAGGATCATTGACATGAGTGGGTAATTAACTTGAAGCAGAGGCAGTTTCACTCAAGAAATCTTGATGTAATGTTTATAAATAGTAGATGAGCTGTATGCATAGATTTTAAGTCATGAAACCTATCATTCAGTAATCCAACATATATTTTCTTAACAAGCTAAAGAAAAAATTTATTTGATGGGTGTGCCATGACATTTAATGGTCTGACTGCATTAAGTTGATGTAACATTTACACTGGGAAATATAATGCAAGATTACAGACAATGTTGGAGATATTGTCATATATTTTAACCAAACTGGAAATGTGTTAATTGAACACAAATGACCCACTACCATGCCTGGGAAACTGATCAAAATTCAGACTGTAACCAAACTGCACATGGACAAAGGTGGCCATCACGGTACCCCCATGCATTACCAAAAACACACAAAATTGTCCTTTTATGTCTGAAAATTAAAATTCCAAGCTTATCATAAAAAAAAAAAAACCTCCAAACTTTTCATCAGATTACGAAAGATAATGGATTATGGAAACAAGTTTTGCACAGCTCTGTGCCACACATTTCAGTTGAAGAAGCAATTCTCAAATATTCAATCCACAATGGTAATGTCATAGGTAATGAACCATTTATGTTTTTGAACTCGGCTACGAACACTTGGAATTTCCTTTCTTCTTTAGAAGAAGATATTTTAAACAGCAGTGTATACTGTAGTTGCCTTCAGTGTTTTTAAGAGGGAGTATAAATGGGGTATTTGCAAAATATGTTCTGTGCCATTGTAAATTAAGTGCAAAATGCTTTGTTGAACCTTTTCTGCAAATATTTACTGAACATATTTTGCAGCCTACTCGTCTTTCACCCACCCTTCAACCACCCTAACACCTGACCAGCATTAGAAGTGAACCCTAAATTAACAGTTTTTATATGCCTACCATGAGTCAGAATGTATTATGTTACTAGCATAATGTTATGCATCTGTCCGTCAATTCATTCATCCATCTGTCTGTCCATCTGTCTATTACCGATTTGGTTTCTGCGCCATAACTTTAGTTGTCCACCATCTACACTTACCAAACTTTGTGGATGGCTTGCGCTTGGGGAAAGGAAGAACCCTATCAATTTTGGGCTCAAAAAGGTCAAGGTCACTGACTGAAAGAAAAAAATTGTTTCTGCACAATGACATGTCATTTGTGTTCATCTTTGCGCTCATTAGAGATTGAATGGTGCTATTGTTCAACCTTCCCTGAAGATCTTGTTGAATTTTTCTAAGCATAGAAAATGATATTTCTGCATTGCTGTGAGGGATTGTCAAACATGTAATGGGCCCTTGAGTCAGATTATCACTTTCCAACTAGTGAAATTGATTGATTGATTTTGGGATTAACGACGTGTGCGGCCATTCGGCCATGTATGTCGGTACTACTGAAATAATCATGTTTTGCATTTTATATATGGAGTAAAAATCTGACTTAAAAGAAACATTGCCGCTGATGACAATCTTTAATAAAGATGGCTTCAACATTCTTATTCAATGCAGTCAGCGATGTGTAATAAAATTTGTTCTTCAACACACATCTCTTTGATGTACTTAACTTCAGACGAATTGGGTTGTTCCACTTAGTGTACTTTACCTATGCAAATTAGCCTAATGGGTTCTCCCTCAGCAGTTCTCAAAGGATTTGACACAACACATCACCTTAGCAATTGTGAGCCAATTAAGTGAATCCCTGAAAGGTGGCTCTTTATCTCTGACCGCCGTACATTTTAATTGCCTCTAAAACAGCTGTATAAACTGCCAGAGGATAGCTTTACATGAGCTCTGAGCAGGACTGTTTACTGTTTATACATACACAGATTACAGGCATATGCTTATATGGTCATCAAATATACGGGGAGGGGGGGGTCTTTTTTTGTGGGAAAATTAATTTTTTCGCTAAGATTGCTGAAAATCATGCTTTTCTAAACACAACTGTGGGGGGGGGGTCCAAAATCATTTTTTTCGCATGACATGTCGTGTTATGGCATGTATGCCTTAATCAGTATGTGCACTTACACTTTTGTAGTTAGGTGGCATTGGGTTTCATCACTACTTATGCTAAGCGTAGTTGTTACTTTGTTTTCAAAGGTTGAACACTTCTTTGGGCCAATACAGAGGTGTAACTAGTCTGTTTTGAAACTCACTAGAGCAGTACATGGCATACACAGTACCATATAAATTAACATAGACACACATTGTTAAAATTTAAAAAAAAGAAAGATTGAAAGAATATACCAAGCAGCACATATCCCAAAAAATAATTCAGAATAAATACATTCATCAGTAAACAGTGTTAATCGCCTAAAGAGTTAGCCCTGGGAAGAAGGGTGGAATAGAATGGAGGCTTTATATAGAGGAATGATTTAGTTTCTTGGACACCTATGGTATTTAGACAGAAAATCTTGGACACCTATGGTATTTAGACAGAAAATCTTGGACACCTATGGTATTTAGACAGAAAATCTTGAGATCACAGTTGTGAACTGTTGTCTTGATGAATTCAAACAAGCTTCACGTATTGATACTGAAAAATCACCAATCAAACGGAACATTCATTAATGAAACAAAAATAGTTTGCCCCCGCCAAAAAATATTATGCTTGTTTTTAATCAACTGTATACACAAATTACATGAATTATGCTACAACTCATTCTTGTGTTATAAACCATAACAGTAAGGATTTCCCTCCAAATTGGACACATTTTGCTTCAGCATTAACACTTTTGCTTATTACATTCCAGGTCAGGACTTCATTTGGGGAACTGGAGTGGTAGGGAAGAGGTGCAAAGGTATGTGTTCCTTCTCTTTTCTTTATTGCTTGTTATCTCTATACCTAAAAACCTCCAACCAATTGACAACACATATCATTTTGGTTTGCTATGTTTAAATTTGCATACAGAGATAATGCAATCACACACCTATAGGGGGAGCCATATTAGCTCTGTTGGTAGAGCACAGGACTAGTAATCCGACAGTTGTGGGTTTGATACTCATCCATGCCAGCCTGTATCAGCTGTCTCAGTGTGTCCTTAGAAAAGGCACTTAGCTCTCATTTCCCCCTCATGATATAGCCAATAATGTCTTGAAAGTGCCATTAAAAACCAACCAAGCAACTGCATGCATATATGCCCCTAGGCAGACTATTATGTCCTAGTACAGATAATATTTTACTGGGCAAGGCCAAGGGGATCAAATTTCACAGTTATAACTAACAGCTTTATGCCTCAGGAGCTTGTTTGTAAAAAGGCAAAAAAATAAATGTCCTCCCAGTCCTTTCAGCAATTAATGAATGTAACATTATACATGTGTCTAAGAAAATGTAAAACCTCCAATGTCTCATACTAGTTGAGTTATTTTATGTTCTTGTCAAAAAAAACTTGGAAGGTTATAGGTTTCTAGTCTTTCCAGAAAAGTTAGGATAGTAAGAGCATAAGGAGTGTAGGCCTGAACCTTTTGCAGAATCTTTCGTCTTACCAAGTGCAAATTAAGTGCTAAATATCTTTTTTATTTACTCTCTATGCATAGTATAAATACATGAGATTTAATTAATATTGTTCTCCACTCTGAATTTATTTACACTGGTTTGTATGTTTATGATCCATTTTCCTAGATTCATTTAGACTCCTTTGTTCATTATCATATTTACTCTCTGTTTTTGAATGCCCGACCATAATTGTCTTTTTTGATGTCCCAAACCTTATGGACAAATAAAATAATTTCCAACAAAATTGTCCGAAAAGTTAGGATGGGGGGGGGGGGGGGGTGCAAGAATGACTGCTTTTTTTGTTTCTAGAGTTAGTCAATTAATAATTTAGTTGTAATGTATAGATACTACAAAACCAAAATCTTAGTAGTTAATGTATTGATTTTTTTTTTCTTCATCTTTAATGTAAATACATTTGTTCCCTGACTGGAAAATACCTACATTAAAACAGCAATTTGTTGATGTCACTGAAGTTCAAGTTGTCAGAACTGCCATGCATGATCATCTCACTGCATATAAGATTAAAGTGTTAGAACTTAATCAGTAAATTGAACAGAGACTGTCTAAGATTACTGAAGCCTTCTTGCAAAAATTCATAGAAATATGGCATCCTTAACTCACATGGTGGCTCATTGTTTAGTGTACTTGACTGATGACTGAATTGGTGAGGGTTCAGATCCTACCATTGGAACAGACAGGGTATGTACTTGGGTAAGGCACTGTACTTACCGTATATACTCGTGTATAATCCCATACCAACTGCAAACTGCATAGACCCAGATCTGATATCACATAATGCGCTGGCAGATCTGGGTCTATGCAGTTTGTAAGGACTAATCAGGAGAACAAACAACATAGACCCTGATCTGCTGGCGCATTATGCGATGGCAGATCAGGGTCTATGTTGTTTGCATTTGGATCAAACTTATATGCAAGTATATACAGTAAAGTGCCTCAGCACTAAATAACCTACTTGTGTTGCTGTGCTATAAAACACAAAACCAGACCTACCTTGTATTCATATTTCATCAGTTTTAGCCTGTAATATGGGCCACTGTGATGTGTGCTGCCATTTTCCTAGAGACTGAACAAATAGCCAGTCAGTCACTGTAATGAACCATTAATAAAGTGGCACACAGTATGAGCATGAGGTGGGTGTATAACTGACATGTTATTAATATACACAGTATGAGCAAGAGGTGGGTGTATAACTGACATGTTATTAATACACAGTATGAGCATGAGGCGGGTGTATTACTGACATGTTATTAATATACACAGTATGAGCATGAGGTGGGTGTATAACTGACATGTTATTAATATACACAGTATGAGCATGAGGCGGGTGTATAACTGACATGTTATTAATATACACAGTATGAGCATGAGGCGGGTGTATAACTGACATGTTATTAATACACACAGTATGAGCATGAGGTGGGTGTATTACTGACATGTTATTAATGCCAGTTAAATCTTCATGCTGACATAAGAAAGAGTTGATTCCTATTCAGAAGGCTGAACATTAATGATGTCTGACCATTATGGTCAGAAGTTCTCTCTGTCTCTGTCTCTCTCTGTCTCTCTCTCTCTCTCTCTCTCTTGAATGTTGAGTAATAAACACCTTTCAGTGATATATAAGCCTAACATCATTTACCTAAATAGAGAAGTAATATACAAATTTGACTGATTAGAATGGGATTTAAAAAATCAGATTTGGCAGTCAAATGTTATACGAATTTTGTAATCCACAAAACCATATTTTCTTTGAGTCACAATATTTGTTAGATAAATGGGCAAATAAATTCAGTGTATTCTTTTTATCAGACCTTTCACGATTAAGATAGGGCATCAACACTGCAATTTAACGAGGAACCGAGCATCTTAATGAGTTGCTAAACACAGTTTATTTGGGATGAATTCAAGTGATATTCCGAATTTTTTAAAATGGTATTAGGAATTAAAATTTATGCATACCTGTTTTATCAGTTTATCCTTTCTTTTTAACACAATGTTGTAGTTTTTCTCTGGGAAAACTATTAATTTCAAAAGGGAACATCTTATTGCAACTGATACTAACATCTCTTTTATTATCATTCAATGTCAGTTTACAAATTATAGCTACATGTAATTTAAAACTGAAGAAATCTTGATTTTTGGACAGTTTTCCACAAAATATTTATGTAAAACAATGATTGATACTCTGAAAATGGGAACTATTAACAATCTTTTAGAGGCAGCAAATGTCATCATTTTTCGTCATTTTTCAAATATCAAGCCTATTCAATTACCTTTCTATTTCTTAATGAAAACTGTCACACTGATCTTATTTAATATGCCTGAAAGTTTTAATCAGAAATAAAATTACCTACCACCACTGTTCAAAAATGTAGGGAGCATCAAAAAATTGTTCAGAGAAATATATACAGGTATCTGAAAACTGATGGTATGATCTAATCATTCGCTTACTACTGTATCACACCTCCAATGGTTGAGAGACATCGTATAACTATCAACTTCCATTGTTAATAAAGTACACAAATTTTGTCCTTTTTACCCATCATGCACTGCACTGAATGTGGATCTACCAACCATTCACTGCAGTTCTGTGGATTAGTTTCCAAACTTGATTTAGACTAGCCATTATGGGAATGATGTCACTGTAGTGTGAATGATGTCACTGTAGTGTGAATGATGTCACTGACTAAACAATCAGGAGACAAAAATTGTACAAGTTACCAGCCTGTGATATTAGCTTGCTAATTTATGCTGGGCACCAATGAAGATCCAATCACTCACCATGTTTTTACAGGCTGCTCTCTATTTAATATATAATGTAGGCTGAGGATTTTTTCCCCAGCACTTGTTCTTGGGAGAGTGAGTTGCAATAGTTACTCATCCCTGTCCTCATTTTACTCAACACCAATACACTTCTCCACCACACTGATTATGCTGTTTCTAAAAACCACAGGTACCTGACACAAGCTTGATACTAAAATGGGTAAAAATCATGGAAATAATAATTTATGTTCAGAGTGAAGACAGTGGGTTTAAAACCCTTCTAATGTAATGATACATTAGATAAATGTATATTATAATAAGAGACAAGGTTTGTAACTCTAGAAATTGCAATTGCACACATAACCCATGATTTCTTAATGGCATTGATGTTTACAGTGACAACTTTTAGTAATCTAGGTGTCATTTATATGTGGAGAAATTTTCCTTTTCAATGAGCTATCACACATTATGAGTTAGACCTGCGAGAGACAGGGAATGTAAAAATTTGGGGATTTTTCATCTGGTCAGTTATACATGTAGTCCCATAATGTAAGACGACTCCTCTAATAGTTATGGGGGGAAGGGGTCATTGCAATTTCCACCAACTTTCCTCCTAAGTGATCCAGTTTAGTTAAACCATCATTTCTAGAGAGCTATTCAAGGGCACATATGAAAACGAAGATTGCTGATTGGTTAAAAAAAATTGGAACATTTCTACGTCATGACCAGGATTAAATTTCGACCAGTCAGTTGTTGTCTCCACATTATTTGTGTTATGAATAGATTACAATGGCATTAATTGTGTGAAAGATGGTAGAAATCAGCAGAGACACTTAAAATATTTCTTTCACATGTAAGCTAGCAACATTTTTCTTTTGAAAAGTAATTACATACTTATAGTAACATCTGCTAGCCTGTTCAATTTGGTGTAAAAGTGTATCATTGAAGTTGCATCCTTGAAAAAAGCTTGGAGACCTGGGGCAAGCTTAACACTTTCTAACCAGACAAAAAAATAGCAAAATTTTGACATTCTCTGGTGCATCTGATATCCAGTATGGCCATCATAGTGGCCATCTTGAAAATCTTGTTATTGCTACACCTCTTAAATGGAAAGTCATTTTGACATAGGGATTTCATCAGAAGAGTTCTTATGGTGTCTACTTGGTCCTAAATGAAAATGAAGCAAATTGACCCTCAATGTGGCCATCTTGAAAATACTGTTATCTCTATTCCTCCCAAATGGATGGTTATATCAACATTGATTTTTCACCAGTAGACTTCTTATGATACCTAGTTGGTCCTAAATGAAAATTGTGCTAGTCATACATCCAATATGGCCACCACTACAGCTGTAATGAAAATCTTGCTGTTGCCAATCTCCCTGAATGGATGGTCATACTTACATGGGGTTTTCACGAATGGATTTCTAACGATGTCTATTTGGTCCTAAATTAAAATTGGTGCCAATCTAACATCCAATATGTCCACCACATCAGCTAATTTGAATTTTTTTTTTATTCCTGAAGAATATCAGAGATAGTTTCAACACTCAACAGGTTAAACAGGTAAATGGAAGAAATGGTATTATCTTGAATTATTGGAAATTCTTTTTGATTCTTGGAAACTCTTTTTGCCCAGTAGAGCACCAGTTATCTCTTTAACGGACTTTTGTTCAGTATGAAGTTTGTATTGGGTACCTGTGAAAAAAAAAGAAATAAATGTTGGCTTCCTTCAGGACGTGTTCTAGACTGATAAGTAATCGATAATTGACATAATGGTAAAATAGCCCAAAAGTTTTGGTCCTGACAGTGTCTGGTTTATGGATGTTTTACTGTATTTCAACATTAATTTAACAATTTTGAAAAGTAATAACATGTATTACATTGATGTCTTTGATGATTATTGAAAACAGCACAAAAGTTAACTAGATGTCTGTGAATCATGGCTACATTCAAATGTAACAGATCAAAATTTATCAACAATTGACAATTGCAAAAATGTTTCCTACAGATAGTGCAAAACACTATACATATGAGTGTTGGACATTCATTCATTTTTAATAACATTACATTATTTCCATTTTTAGTTTTACATATTAACATATTTCAGCGTGTGGGAATTGTTGCCATTTGGAATGTGTTGAATTGGTTGCCAGCAGCCAATGTCAAAACGGCCTGGCTTCGGAAAGAGACAGCAACACTCCTAGCGGCCATTTTGTAAGTGTTACAATTCTGAAATTTTTCAATTATCTGCATACAAGAAGTCCACATCATGTTATTTTTAATTTAATTAGCTAATCAGGTATTTACAGCCTAACCTCCATAACCTGACTAACCCTTTCCATGAATGGATTTGATTTTCATAGACAGCCATTATATTATTCCCACTTGTGTAATTGTATTAAAGCAATGGTCAGATGATGCTGTAGAGGTTGAAGAGATTAGACTGTGTTCCCCATTATTTGTAATTTTTCCTACACTGCAATTTTGTGTGCACCATCAATCCATAAAAATCATAATCATATGCTTTGCCTGCATACATACATACATACATACATACATACATACATACATACATACATACATACATACATACATACATGAGATCCTAAATTTGCCATATTTGCAACAATACCAACAAAAGAGCTCAAATGACCATTGGCTAACTTAGACATGTCGGACATTGAACATAAGTTGACCAATATAATCTTGTTTTCTCAATTGTTTAAATACTCTACAGTCATGAAGCACAAGACAATAGAGGTGTGAAAGCTTACCTCCTGGACTTGTCAGAACCCTATAGATGAATGATTTCCACAGCTTCTATACTTTTATACTTGATAGACTTTACAATAATAAGCCCCTAACATCATGGCATGTACTGTTTAATGGTGCAGGCACGTGTCAGTACAGATCATACCTTTAGAACAAAATACATGTAGTCATGGCCCTAATTAAAAAGAAAAATAATACAAACAACAACAACTAACCTTTTTTTTCATCCTCCAACTCATGTTTGAAGACCTGATGCAATAAAACTTTACCAGCGGACTTGCGTGGAAATGCCAGTCCATTAGGTGTTAAATATTTTCAATGTAGTAAGTCTTCTTTTTGCCAAAAGAATTTTTTTTAAAAAACAGTTGAGTGGCAAAAATACTTTTGTCAGGTGAAATTCTAAAGTAGTTTTCTGAAAGAAAACATCAGTTTTATAAATAAATAGTTTCATAGAAAACTAGTGATATACGGAAGGCTGATACTAAAAACTGAAGGAACAGCTAATCTGGAACCAAAGTTTACATATTTTTCGGTTCATTAAATAATTATGTATTTTGATATTTTCTGATTTGTAACAACTTTTTATACCTCCTTTGAATGTTTTTATTAAATTTCACAAATATCTGTCCATCAGAATTTCAGGATCCCTGGTACATACATACATACATTTGTACAGTAAGCATTTATTTCTAGAAGTGTCGCATTTACTTTTGTACGGCATGAAATGAAATTTGGAAAGAATCCGCATTAATCAGCATGCTTCTGTTGAATTATAATGAATGAAAGAAGGAAAACAATGAAGTTTGAAAAGTTTCAAAAATATATTTTTTAAATGAAATGATATAGTATTGGAATCGAAAAAATTATGAAAGAATGGATCAAGACTATAAAAAAAAATGATTAAGAGCAACACAAAATAGAAAAACTTTAGTAGCCAATAATTTTATCTTCAAGCTCATCCCATATATTAACCTATTAGAAGCATTTGATTGAAACTGTTAACCAATTAACCAATTAGAACTGTTAACCAATTAACCAATTAGAACTGTTAACCAGTTAGAATCTCGAGTTTTTAAACTGATTTGCTCAGTTGTTATCATGTAGGTCATTCAGATTCATTGATGAATGCAACTCAATAAGAACGCTGTTTTGTTTTGTTGGAAAAATAAATCATTAACAAGAAAACCGGCAGCTTCAGTGTGGCCAGATTGCAGAATCATGAAATATAGCTCACAGTGACGTAGTTTTGACTGATGAGTGTTATACTTCTCTTGAAACATTTACATACCAAGTCATATGACTGTACAAGAAATAGTGTATAAGAAAATGACCTAAATACAAACCTTAACCTCAGTGTTGATGCCAGACAGACAGACAGACTTCTGAACAGACACCATCAATCCATAAGCTAGAATAGCACTGCAATCCAGCCAGTAAGCATCATGTTATTTACTCCACTATTTTTCTAAGGTTTAATTTTTTTTATATTGGCAAGCACATGTATTAAAGTTGAGAACTTAGGATAAGAAGCAAGTAAACCTTTTGTTTTCATCAACCGAAAACAAAGCTCTGACTGGTATATCAAAACTTTGGAATGAAAAAATTATGCATCAGGCCCTCCAGTCACAAAACATCTTGATGGAACTTGACCATCCCTCTTGTCTACAGCTAGATGATGTAAGTGTACTATGGGATTTCTAGACTGGTTCTATGTTTCGGTGGGTTTTATTAACCAGTAAAAGTTCTGAAACTGGGAACCAAAGAGTCAGTAATACACCACTTGGAGGGAGTAATGTGTGGGTACAAGTTCCATTAGAGTGCATTATCAACTCAATTTTCCTCCTAAATAGATCAAAGTCAAATTTATCTTTGCATAACATCTAAGAGTGAACACAATGTAGTATACAGTCAAATCTGCCATAAAATGTCAGCTTTATTAAGTAAACATTTGTCTTTAATAATGACTTTTTCAAAATCCCTTTTACAAGATAATTGTTGAAATGAACCTTTAAGAAACCACCTGTAGGTCACTTTTCTCAGTTTCTACATGTGTCTACTAAAACAGGTTTCACTGTATTATAACGCTGGTATTTTGTGCTAGGATTTAAAATTCAAGGTGATGGAAATTTCAATTCATACTAAATTTAAACCCAAATGAAAAGGGGTCTTGTTCATACTCAAATAAAATAGTTAATGTCTTTTTATCAGATTCAGATATAATGTCCATGAAGGAATTTATTTTAAAAGCAAAAAAAAGAAAAGCATTGACTAAACTCATATTTAGAACTTTATTAACCAGATTAACAATGTAGACCCATTTATATTAGTGATAACATTAAAGGGAAAATCAAAGCAAAGGTATAATTTGCTCTCAATCGATAAAATTCATTTTTATTTATTACATCTGTAAAATTTGAGCACTATTGATCCACCAATTTAGGAGAAATAAATCCTTCATTTTTCAATTTGTGCGATACAGGAGGTTCACCATTTTCTCGTAGAGGGTGCTGCATTTGTGACATGTTACTGACACTTCTGGATATTGCAGTATTAGCACTATAATTTGTATTTAACTCAGCCTAATTGCCGTGTGTGTGTGTGTGTGCATACTAATACTGCAAATGCGAGTAAATGAGCCCACTGCATTTTCAGCAATAAAGTACTGCATAAGCATGATGTATGATAAAACAAATTAACTATATCAGATGTCTCTTTCTGTTCTTGTTCAGTCTGTTGACCAGGTATATGAAACTCAATTCAGCATTATAAGTTGTAGCCCTACTCACACTAATAAACAAATATAATTCACACACAACTGTGGCTGTATTGTAAATTGAATATCTTTTGTGTATAAATGATTGGTTTTGTGGGTTTATTGTGGGTTTAATGCCATTTTTCAGCACATGATAGACTATACATGGCGGCCAGTATATATTTAGTATAGGAAGACCCAGGGAAGAACCACTGACCCACAGGAAGCTACTGGCAAGCTTTCTCACATAACCACATTGACCGAGCCGAGACTCAAACCCACACAGACAGATGTGAGATCTGAGTGATCTGTAAAGACGAGCACCTTAGACCACTCGGCTACCCATGGCCCCGTGTATAAATGAACTTATCTATTTCCAGTTTCTCTTTTTTATGCACCTGCTGGGGCCCTGGGTGGCCGATCGGTCTAAGGCACTCACCTTTACAGATCACTCACACATCTCACCTCTGTCCATGTGAGTTCAAGTCTTGATTTGACCAATGTGGGTATGTGAGAAAGCTTGCCAGTTGCTTCCCATGGGTCAGTGGTTCATCCCAGGTTCTTCCTCTACCAAATATACTGGCCACCATGAATAGCCTATCATGTGCTGAAAAATGGCATTAAACCCACAAAAACAAATTTTGATATGCCTGCCATAAGGCTGAGCATATTATGTTACAATGTTATCTGTACATCTGTCCAACTGTCTGTTATCAATTTCTTTGCCACACAATAACACAAGTTGTCCATCATCTACAGTTACCAAACTTTGTGAATGGCTTGCACTTGGGGTAAGGAAGAACCCTATTGATTTCAGGTCAAAAGCTCCAAGGTCAAGGTCACTGTGACTGAAGAAGAAAAATGGTTTCTGCACAATGATTTGAGTTCTACATCATCTGTGGTTACCAAACTTTGTGAATGGCTTGCACTGATTTACCACTTATAAAATAAATATAATTCTTATGCATATATATTTGTTTTGATGAAAACCCATGTAAATAATACAATTCCTGTTCAGTTTTAGTAGATACAAAATCATTGAAGCAATCTGAGGAATGTAGACTTGTATGAAAACATGTACATGCACATCGCATCTATCATCACCATCAAGATGTGCCAGTATGACATCACCAGCAAGATGTGCCAGTATGACATCACCAGAAGAGAAGGGAGTTGATTCAGTTAATCTTGGATTATCCATATAGAGCCAACATTACACAGACCTTTGATGATTAAATTTCAACACATATCTTGATTATCTGGGTTGTCAAAACTTTTAAAATTGGACAATAACTTGGAGTTTTAAAAGAATTAATATAGTAACATAGTAATAAAAAAAAAATCTGGTATGATTTTCTAATGGACGTTTACCTCCCTGGCTTATGACTAGGTATTTGTTGATATGCAAAATGATCAAGCTGCGGGCAGTGGGCTTTTATAAATTGTTAATGACCCCTCCTAGAGTGCAAAACTTACAGCACAGTCTATATTGTTCTTTGTCTTAACAGATATACAGATATTGTAATTGTAATGAGATCTAATTCTTGTCCAAGTTAATGAGCTGGTTTTTGCACCTGATGTGTGTCATGTCACATGCCATTATCAAGGTCAAGTTGAGTAATGCAGGGTGACAAGTAAAGCTATTTTAAAGGTTGGCTTTGAATTTCTGGTGTCTGTGATTGGTTGAAAAATGTGGTAGTAATGCAAGGTGACAAGTCAGGTCATTGTTAAGGTTGGCATTGAATCTCTGGTGTCTGTGATTGGTTGAAATATGTGCCAGGTGGGTGGGGTGGGGGCATGTTATACCTCCAGATAAATGCCAGAAATGTATTATCACATTTGGGCTTTTTAAATAATTTTTTGATAAAATTTTACAAAGTTTTAAAGCCTTGATATTATAAGTCACCTTTCTGTTGACCAGATGAATTTTCTTGTCATCATGCAATATTTTAAGCTACAATGACTCCAATGAAACTCATTTCCTTGTCATTCACTATCAGTCAGTACTATGAATTCATATGTTTTCTTGGTGTCAATTTTCATGGTTTGGGGGGAAAATAACATTTTCGTTTTGAATTTAAATTTGTTGATTCAGGAGGGAATCTTGTATTTGGAACAAAAGGATTAGTTTGTTGAGTTTTTCAGTTCATGGTTTTGTTGCAGCCACGAATCCATGAAAATTGGTATCTTAATTTTTTTACCACTATTAATGCCTTAAGCACTCTCAAATATTTTCATTGTCACTCTGAAATTTTGTGTGTCCCCCAAATTTGGAGGACGCTGTGAATGGACTATTTGTTGTAGACCTTAACAAATGGTGATAACCTCTTGCTGAATATCGGGTGGTGAGAGACAATTACATGTAGAATAGACTGGTTGCTCAAATATTGCAGTGCTATAAAACATTTATCATATGCTGTGTTAGAATCCAGCCTACCATGCATTCATTCCGCACCTGATAGTGTACATGTTGTCAAATAGTGATCAATCTGCCAGAACTCTAAGACATAAAATTTATGGATGCATGGGTGATGTTATGCCAGAAATTGTCTCAATTGTCAGGTTTGACGGACTACAGACTGAAAACGTGCAATTTCACATTGGAAATTACCTGGTCCCATACCACAGACCACTGCTATTTTTGCTCCTGCAAGCTACCAAGTTCCTGTAATCTTAAATCTTTTGAAGACAATTTTAATAAATTTTGCAAGATTGCCTGCACCATTCATACAAGAAGCTAATGTAATGCAATCCACAGAGCTACTGAAGCAATAGGATCAATATATATGATATGGTTTGTACTGAGACCTACATCTCTTGACAAAACAAAAAAAAAAAAATCCCTGCCAATTATTTTTCAGTAGAACTAATTATAGATTGGTTTACAAGGGTATCATCTCTTTTAATCTTAGTCCATTGTTTTATGGCAGTCCTTTAGTTCCATGTAAAGGTTACTGAACAGTCGACTCTGTGACCTTTTGATAACACAGAGTAATTGTGTATGCCCTCATACACTATAAAACCTCAACTACAAAAGAACCTTCGTCATAAGGGCTTGCTACAAATTGATACATATATCAAACTTTGTACATCTAGAATTGTAATTAAGAATGTATAGAGATGTATTCAAGTGCTAAGTCATTAGAATTAAATCTTGTAACACAGGAGGATCAGAATTAGGGATCAACTGACCATTTAATTTTCAGGGGGGAGGGGAGGGGGCCTGGGATTTTTTTTTTAAACTGGCTGGCCCCCAGATAGATTAAAAGACTATTCTTGCTCAGATTTGTAGAAGAAAAGAACTAATCCATTATATTAGTTGACAAAATTAATTATCTTGAGGTTAAAGAATACAAAATATGGCCATCAATCTATACATTATACTATGGAAAAAAAGAAAGTGGGGGGTAGCAGTTGATTTCCCCAGGGATTTTGTTGTGGGCATCTGTCCCAAAGAAAAATATTTCCAGATCAAGCAGAATTCCCAGTTTGAGCAATTTTTCTCCTGAAATTTTTGTTCCCAATTCATTTAATTTTCTCTCAAAATTATAGACCCAGGTCCCATTCATAATAACCCTAAAGAAATCCCAGACCCATATTGCCAAGGTTCCCATGCCCTCCTCATAAATAATGTTTCAACTATTTGCACTTAAACTGTTACACATACATATGAGAAGGAAACATGGAAATTAAGAGATGGTGCCTGTTTTATGCACCAAATTTATTATAGATTGTAGTAACTTTGTCCAACACAGATTCAATGTTTCCATAGTTTCACATTTTCAGCTTGTTTATTATGGGAAAGATTTTTTTTTACAAATTAGGTTTACAGCTTATACATGTATATTTTATAGCTTGAGTCCAATAAATCAGCCCCAAACCTGTACTAATATTTATCAGACTAGACTTCATGTATCTAAGTTTTGCTTTTTGATACCAGCCTTTGTGTATGGCTTGCAAACAGAGTAAGCGAAGAATTCTACAGATTTTGAAGTCAAAAGGTCAAAGTCACAGTGACTGAAGAAAGAAAAATGGTTTCCACACAGTAACTAGAGTTCTCCATCATCTAGTTCCCCATCATCTAGGTTACCAAAGTTTATTGATGGCTTGTACTTGGAGTAAGGAAGAAACCTATCAATTTCAGGATGAAAAGCTCAAAGGTCAAGGTCACTGTGACTAAAAGAATGTGTATGGTTTCTGCTTATTTCTACATCAGAGACTTGGACCAATCTTTGTGGATGGCTTGCACTTGGGTTAAGGAAGCCTATTGATTTTGGGTCCAAAGGATCAAAGGCCAAGGTCACTGTGACTGAAAGAAGAAAAATGGCTTCTGCAAATTACCATTAGTTCTACATCACAGACTTGGACCAGACTTTGTGGATGTCTTATACTTGAAGTAAGGAAGAAAGCCATTGTTTTGGGGTAAAAAGGTCAAAGGTTTAGGTATATGTGACTTACAGATGAAAAGTGGTTTCTGCACACAAATTTCAGTTATCTACAGAGAGGACTTTTAAACACAAGCTGGAAGTAAAATATGCCATTCACTGTACATTTTTTTGGTTGGTCCTAAATGAAAATGATACCAATCTGAACTCCAATATGGCTGCCACAGCAGCAGATTTTAAAATCTTGTTATTGCTACTCCTCCTGAATGAATGGTCATATCAACATGGGTTTTTTGCTAAAAGACCTTTTATGATGTCTACTTGGTCTTAAATGAAAATGATATTGATGTGATATCCAATATGGCCAGCATAACAGCCATCTTGAAAATCTTGTTATAGCTTCTTTTCCTGAATGGAAAGTCATATCGACATGGGGTTTCCACTAGAAGACTAATTATGAAATATAGTTGGTCCTAAATGAAGATGGTGCCAATCTGAACTCTTATATGGACACCACAGTAGCCATCTTGAAAATCTTGTTATTGCTTCCCCTCCTGAATGGCTAATTTGAAAATCCCAGTAACCTCAGAGATGGTTTCAACAATCAGCAGTTAAAAAGAAGATATGGTCTTGTCTTGAATTCCTGGAAATTCTTTTTGCAAAGTAGAGCATCAGTCCCTTCGGAGAACTCTTGTTTATGTGAACATTATGCCATGGCAGAGCTGCCAAGTCATAGTACTTTTCAGAATTCTTTGTTTTTGATGTGAACATTTTACCATGACCAAACAGGTAAGACATACCATTCTTTAGAAGTTAGTTGTTTTTTAGATTTACTGGTCATAGATCAGAATAGCTTATGGGATGGTCTGTTGTCCATCGTCCAGCTGTCTGTTCACACAAGTTTGTTATTGCTACTCCTCCCAAACTACTTGGAGGATTGCCATGAGACTTTACACACACACATTCATCCCATGGTCTAGTTGGTCCTAAACGAAAATGGTGCTACTTGGACATCCAATATGGCCACCACAGTGGTCATCTTGAAAATTCTTGCTATGGCTTCTCCTGAATGGATGGTCATATCAACATGGGGTTTTCACTAAAAGACTTCTTATGATGTTTAGTTGGTCCTAAATGAAAATGGTGCCGATCTGAAGTCCAATATGGTCGTAATGACAGCCATCTTGAAAATGTTGTTATTGCTACTCCTCCTGAATGGATGGTCATATCTACATGGGGTTTTTAGTAAAACACTTCTTATGATGTCTAGTTGTTCTTAAATAAAAATGGTTCCAATCTGATGGCCAACACAGCAGCCATCTTGAAAATCTTGTTGAAAATGGCACAGATCTGATGTCTAATATGGCCACCACAGTGGCCATTTTGAAAATCTTGTTATCGCTACTCCTTCTGAATGGATGATCATATTGACATGGGGTATTTACTAAAAGACTTCTAATGATGTCTACTTTGTCCTAAATGAAAATGATGCCAAGCTGACATCCAGTATGTGTAGCACAGCAGCTAATTTGAAAACTTGTTATCGCTTAAGAATATCAGATGGTTTCAGGAAGAAATGGTCTTTTCTTGAATTCCTGGAAATTCTTTTCGCCCAGTAAAGCATCAGTCCCTTTGAGGGATTCTTGTTATGTGAACATTATGCCACAGCAGAGTAGGCGAGACATAGCCCTTTTCAGAATTCTTTGTTAAAATTATTTTTTGTCATCTGAAAACATACAGAAAATTTGGTAGGTTAATATTCTAATGCAAACCTGATGATACAAGAGCCTAAATTGATTCAATTTTATTTTTTCAGTTGCAACTTTTTAATTATTATTACATGTGCAATGGATAATTTTCAGAATTAGGGCATTGCATCCCAATATCGTGTCCACAACCATTATATGAAGTAGTAATTTTCAGAATATTTTTAAGTGTCATGTATCCTTAATTATAGAGCTTGAGCAAAGAGATCATATATATATATATATATATATATATATATATATATATATATATATATATATATATATATATATATATGATCTCTTTGCTCAAGCTCTGTTATAAAACTGTCACTTCTAAATCATGATACAAGGCTTTGAAACAAACAAAAAACCAGTACATAAATAGGTTGGATTTGATTTCAAATGTTGTTGTCAGCCTTGACCAGTTTTCATGCAGAATCTAGCCCACAGAAAATAGGTTAGTAGTCCATGCTATGTTTACTCCATTCTTGTTGTTGATTGAGGTTAATATGTTTGTAATGATGTAATTAATTCTCCAAGTTAATACCAGTTCATGCTGTAAATGTGTGATGCCTATAATAGGATATTGATCCAGTGGAATCAGTGTGCATGTAGTTGAACAAGAAACCCAGGTCAAGGTAAAATTAATAAATGATTTCATATTGAACTCCAATATTGCTGCTTGCTTTAAAAGTTAATTCTTATGACAATTTTGAGAGAAACATGTCACTACAAACATGCATGTATAGGGATCATATGCAATTTGCTGTGTGCAAACCTTTTGCAGAGCACAGGGGAAAAAAAGAATGTGGGCCTGAGAATTGAGTTTTTCTAGACAGCTCTGGAAAATGTTTGCACACGGCAAACCCTGTATTACTGTTCTTCTCTCATGATAAATTACTAATTATATAAATTATATACTAGATACCTAAAAAAAACAAAGGATTTTTTTCACTCGAAGAAAAAGGTACTTAAACAGCACACAGCGATCAACTTAACACAGATTTTTTTATTGGCCATAAATAGATACACAATTCTTAACCTATTTTTCTGATGTAAGGCTCTAAATGCTAAGATGGCCTCAGTTTTGCTTGGATCCACAGAAGCATTGTACTTTTTGACGGATGGCCCTCCAACTTTTCATGGCATCCTTCTTAAAGTTTTAACATCTCTTAGCAAAAGTTCCATTTCTTTCGTAAATACAGCATGCTTTGCATGTCATACCTACTTCACTGTGCACCAACTGGCTAAACTCCCACTCCCATTTTGGCAAATAATCACGCGATTTTCTTTCTCATACGTTCATCGCTGCACTAACTATTCTTCTTCAGTTGTTTTTTTGTTGTTGTTGTTTTATTCCAGCTTTGGCTTTTAATGCAACAAATATCTTTCCATGGTTAGTAATTAGTTGATGGTTAGTGATTTTTAAAGCTGCCGCCATTTTGCTTCATTAAACGATGCATAAATATATCGCATATTTTAATTGCTTAAAACTTTGTGGAAGATATAGTCTGGTACAGTGGCCCTTTACACCGCCATTTAGAATTTAGTGTAAGAGACTATACAACCAGATTATATAAGATGCAATGATATCTACATTGAGATATTTGACAAAATAATGTAACGTACTTGGCATTGGAAAATAGTGTCAGATGAAACTTCATGATTTAATAGAATTTATTTAATAATGTCTTCAAAAAATTTAACTGGCTCTGCAGGCCTGCAGCTGTCAGTATTAAATGGCCATCCTCAAAACTCACAGGTCAGCGGGTCAGCAGCTAAATTGATCACTCAGCACAAGCATATTCATATGTTTAAGTAAGGCTGATATCAGTAAGGGACTGACAATTTAATATTTCAGGGGTGGGAGCCAGGGATTTTTTTTCAAAAAGAGATTTTATATTTTCCTTTACATCCAGATTTTTTTTAAAAACTAATACTAGTATATTGGATATAATAGGTTAATTTTCTGATAAATCAGGGCAAGAATATTATTTTCAAGCTAACTGAGGAGCAGATTTTTTTTCTCTCAAAAAATCTCCCCCCTCCCCCTCCCTCTTCCCCAGAAAATTGAATGGATTGGACCAGGTAAAGTCAGAGTCTTGTTATAGAAGAATATGCATCGATGGATTTATGTATACACTATGCCATACATAGTACAGTGTCTGTGTCATTCACAATACAATGTCTCCTACTCCCATTAGGATTGACATTTCTAACCTTGGGATATGATGGGATGATGGCTTATCAATAGATGTGCACAGGAGTCTTTGAATTTTGACCAAGCCCACAAGGACAGAGCTAGGGCTGGGGAATGCAAAAGGGAGAGGAGGACGCTGAGTATTAATAATATACCATGGGAAATGCAGCTTTGTTGCAGGTTACTCTAGTTGAGTAATGTAGCCCAGACCTCAGTCCACAGACATACATACAACAACACTGCAGCATGGTCCATTCAGATTTTAATTATCCTGAGCTTGACTTTCAGATCCTTGTAGTTCTGCCTGACCTAGTTTTTTTTTTTATCAATGACCCACATTCACAGTCTTTATTGGAATGTAATAAAATTCTGATTGAACTTACCACTAGAATCAGTAATGTTGTGTATTGATCCAGAGATGTCCAGATTAATTGTTCCAATTCTTGAAACCGTTCCTGACATTCTGTCTGCACATGAGTTTTGTGTGCTTTTAACCATAGAGACAAACCCAGGGATTTTTCTGTAGCCCAAGATGTTGGATTCTTCTTTAAAAGGACACTGACATGGACTGACCACATTGATCTTTATCATAAACATTTCATGAACTCCTACATTGAAATTAAAAGAAATAAATGTAAAAATTTGACCTTTTATTAGCTGTTGTACATATAGGGATTTCTCAACAAGATTAGACTGATATTCATTTTTAGAAAAGGGTCTTAGCTCACTAGATATTATTAATGTTGATTGTAATGTAATGGATGATTTGAATATAAATGTATTTCATAGAACAGGCTCAAAAAAAGCTTTAAACTTCATGCATGATAATGGGTTTTATTGGAGTCACTGAAAATCTAACAAGAATAATTTTGATTTTTCTTATTGTAAGTTTTGACACTAGCAAAGCCATATCAGGTATGATACCTGTTTCTGTTGCAGATATTTCATGAATTTGATTATTTTTTATATTAACATCCCAAAACATTACTATACCTATATGGCTAGAAAGCATACAAAACTTGATAAAAACAGTCTTCTCTCTGACCTCATAAATGCTCCATGGGATGCAATAAAATGTTATGATGATATTGAATTTTCATATGCAGCATGGAAAAATATTTTCAATAAAATTCAAGATCGACATTGTGCAACCATAAGGATAAGGATATCTGGTAAGAAACAAAAACAATACTAGTATAATGATGAAATTAAACAAGCAGGGCATGACATAAATCATGCATATTGAAAAGCAACAAAATGATATACACCTGAACACTGGCATATTTATAGAAAACTCAGAAACAGAATGATATACACCTGAACACTGGCATATTTATAGAAAACTCAGAAACAGAATGATATACACCTGAACACTGGCATATTTATAGAAAACTCAGAAACAGAATGATATACACCTGAACACTGGCATATTTATAGAAAACTCAGAAAACAGAATGATATATACCTGAACACTGGCATATTTATAGAAAACTCAGAAACAAAACCAATACACCTTGATCAAACAAACTAAAGCAACATTTATATTGTTCTAGCATTAATAATTCTAAAGGTGACTACAAACAAATGTGGTCTATTATTTTTTTTAAAAGTCTCTTCCAAAAAGTAAAGGCACTGGTAGCACTTCTTTTGAAGTTAATGGAAAAATTCATTCCGACTCAAAGGCTATTGCTGAAGTCTTCAAATACAATCTTTATTGAAATCAAGGTAAATCTTGCTAAAGAAATTTCAAAATCTATCCAATCTCCATTGTCTTATCTGTAGAAGTTTTTACTAAGCTGGAATAAGATATTCACCTTTCTGGCTGTATCTGCTGAAGATGTTTATAACACATTGATAAATTTCTCTGATAAAAAAACCCACTATGAGTCTAGGTTCTTGAAAATATTAGCCCCTCATGTTTCTTAGTGTTGCACACATAATTATACTCATTAAGAACATGAATTCCAAATATCTGGAAAATACTACTCTTTCAACTATTTTTAAGTATGGTAGTAAAGCAGATCCAGGTAACTGTCATACAATATATGTTCTGCCACAACTTTCCAAGTTTTAAAGAAAATTGTTCATTCTCAGCTTTACTTTTATTTCACAGATAATGATCTCTTCCCTGTCCAGTCTGGTTTTAGGAAGGGACACTCAACTAGACTTGGGACTTCTTAGTCTTACTAGTGGGAGTGGTAGCCTTTGACACTCCATTCAATTGCAAAAACTTAAACCTTATGGCATTAATGATAGTGAATTACTGTGGTTTTGTGAATATTTTTCAAATAGAAAGTAATTAATGGTAACCTTTCTTGATCCAAGATCATCAATACTGGTGTTCCTCAAGGATCCATGCTGGAACCTTTTTTGTTTGTTATTTATGTAAAATGATCTTTCTATTTCTCTTAAAGAACCTGAAATAAACATGAATTGATACTTTTTACTTCACTGACAAAAATATTGACTAAATAAGATTAGTTTTGAAGTTTGTGCTTACCAGTGGTTGGTTGAATGCCAACAAACTAAGTCTCCACATTGGCAAGAACAATTTCATGCTTCTGTGCTCTACAAAAAAAAAGCAAAACTTGTTTAAACTACCCGGTTTTTTAAACTCGACAATAACAGTTTCAAGAGTTGAGAGCTGTGACTACCTACAGTATGTATTACTTTAGACAAGAACTTCACTTTTAAACAAAATTACAGAAAGCAATTGGCAAAATTAAATAGATCTGTTGGATTCTAAAATGTGTTTCTTCTTTCATTCCAATCCAGACAAGACAAATCTTGTATAACACTCCCATTCTTCCCCATATCATATTTTTTTTTTTTGGTGTAATCTGCCAAAGACCTGTATTGATAAATTTCTGAAAATACAAAATTACCACTTGTGCATAATTTTAAACTGTTATTGCCATATTCACACTGTTAATATGCTCAACCAGCTTAATATTGTCATCATTTTAGAACTGATTATCTACCTTAGATGTTGCTTAATTTGGAAGGTCATGCATAACTTGATTCCCAAACACTTAACAGATCAAATCACATTAAAGTCTCTTGTGATTTCTCACCATACTTGATCAGTTTCAATACTGAATGTGTATACTGGTAGAGATCACAACAATTCTTTTTAGTGTTTGTGATCTAGGGCATGAAATGACCTGCTTCAAGTAAACAATCTGATACCATCTTTTAGACTTTTAAGAAAAAATATGCCAAGTATCTAAAATCTCTAAGAGATTCTTTTTAATCTTTATGTCATGTGATAAATGGTGTATCATGTTACATAGCCAACTATTATAGAAATATAAAAGTTGATGATTTTAACAACATAAATTTGATTCCTTAAATCCCCCTTTGCTGGACATGACTGCCAGTTCAAAGGTTTTGACCAGTACATACTCTGAGCAACCGGACATCATTCATAGGATATCCCAAGTATCAATATATCAAATTGCCTTTGATTGTTTATCCATGAAACTGTCAAATAAACACCTCAACAAAGTAAAATTCAAAAGTTCTCTATGTCTAGTTTGCAGATTGTTTATTTGTTGGACAATCAATAAAAGTGTCGTCAACTAAACGTAATTTAAAGGTAACTAGGTCTAGTTTACACATTGTTTCTTTCTCGGGCAGTCAGTAGAGGTGTCACTGACTAAGCTTGTTACCGCTCAACTGACTGAAGGCTATACTGATCACAGTTAGCTAGTTTAATGGGGGTAGAGAAGGGCAACTTAATCCTTTAGTGAACAATAGTGTGGGTAATTTCAAAGATCAGCTTCTCACTAAAGAAGTGTGTGTGTTATTCTTAGTCAGGAAGTAGAAGGGAAATCAAAACAGACATCTGTATCAACAAAACAAAGTGCTGAACTTTAAGTCAGATAATTTACCAGAGATCGGTGACAGGAATATTGTGTAATTAGATCGGTGACAGGAATATTGTGTAAATAGATCGGTGACAGGAATATTGTGTAAATAGATCGGTGACAGGAATATTGTGTAAATACCTTTTGCTAAAAAAAAACTTGTGCAGAAATCCGTTGTAAATCATAGGGATAAATTTATGGTTTGTTGCTACCACCTATTGAAACCCATGAAGGGTGCAAAACATTTTTTAAAAAAATGATTATACATGTATATTACAAACAGCAGATTCAAGTGTGTCTATGAAGTCCATTAAAATGTCCTGTTGACCTCTGGAAAATTTAAGGATCTCTGATTTGATCGTTGAAAGGTTGTTTACCAAAATTTATTCTGGCACCAGTTTTAAGTATTTACAAATTGAGACCAGTCTGCTCCCCCTCTGGTCAGCATTTATTAGTATTGAAGAGCGAGAGAGGAGTGCTAGTGTGAGTTTGATCCAAACAAATGGAAAATAAACTTCAGGTGGAAAGTATGGACTTTCAATGAACAAAGTCAGCAGTATTAATTAAAGAGAAAATACTGGTCAGCCCTGAATCAGCACTCACTGATTGGGTAAGCCAGTGATTGGAAAATTCACTCAACTGCCATAAATTGTCACATACCATTTCGAGGAGTTGGTGAGTGAATTTTCAATGCCTGGCCCACCATAAAGCAGAGCGTATCATGTTATCATGATGTCTGTTGGTCTATTCATCTGTTCGCTATATCATTCTGCACAATAACTTAGAGTTTTACAACATCTGCAGTTACCAAACTTTGTAAATACCTTCCATTTGGGTAAGAAAGAATCATATCAATTTTGGGGGGGTCAAAGATTAGTGTCATTGAATGAAGGAAGAAAAATGGTTTCTGCACAATAACATTGGTTCTACATCACAAACCTGGATCTAGCTTTGTGAAATGCATGCACTTGGGGTAAGGAAGGAGCCTGTTTATTTTTGGGGTCAGATTGTCCAAGGTCAAGGTCATTGTGACTAAAAGAAGAAAAATTGTGTCCAAACAATGACTTTAATTCTACAATATAGACCTGGTTTAAGCTTTGTGGATGCCTTGAACTTGGAGTATGTAAAAGGATATTCATTTGGGGATCGAAAGGTCAACACTCAGGGTCATTGTGGCTGAAAAATTAAAAAGATTTATGCACAAAAATGTTTGTTCTCAACCATGTACCTTCACCAAAGTTTGTGGATGATTTACACTTTGGGTAAAAATAAAGCTTCAAGGGTATTTATTTTGGGATGAAAAGGTGAAAGGTCAAAGTCACTGACTGAAAGAAGAAAAATGGTTGTTGCATATTAACTTTAATTCTGGATCACATACCTTTACCAAAGTGTCCCAAAGAAAAAAGGATTTTCAGAGTAATTTTTGTTCTAGAGTAAGTTCTTTGATCAAACTTTTTGGATGGCTTGCTCTTAGGATAATCCTATTGATTTGGGGGTTTAGATGTCAAAAGGTCATAGTAAGATTGATAAGAAAATAATGGTTTCTGCACAGTAAGTTTAATTCAAGACCACATATGTTCACCAAGGGTCAAGGTCATTGCAACCCATTGGTCAATAATCTCTACAGTCAACCATGCCAAACTATTTCCTACATAGAGGACTATTAATCATGGTGCAGACATGTGGTGTTCATGGTACTCTTGTTACACATTTGTTAACTTAGCTTTGGATGCCATTATAGCAATTTTTCAAATTTTTTACACATTTTTTTAACTTCTTACACTTAGACTTTTTGGGATAAAACATAATAGCATGATTAAGCCAAAACCACTGGAGGTAGACAAATTAAATTGAATATGCATGTTTGTAAGCATACATGTATGCAGGTTTACCGGTTTAAATTTTCTTGCTTTTATAACAATTTTACACATTTTTTACATTTTGCACATTTGATTTGGACATTTTTATCTGCAGTGGGAGCATACATTTTTTACAAACACAGATCAGTTTCTGTTAAAATAGTACTCTTTTAATATACAAACCAAAAATTTGATCATTGTAAAAAACTTTAACAACCCATTTCAGAAATTCAAACCTTCCTAAAATTAAATATGGATCCACCACATATGGAAAGTATATTTAGATAATAAAAGAAAGAAAAAAACTCCACAAAGATACTGATCTGTGCATATTTGAGTGTAGGGATTGAGGATATATTGATCGGTGCATATTTAAGTGTATGGATTGAGGATATATTGATCTGTGCATATTTAAGTGTAGGGATTGAGGATATATTGATCGGTGCATATTTAAGTGTAGGATTGAGGATATATTGATCTGTGCATATTTAAGTGTAGGGATTGAGGATATATTGATCTGTGCATATTTAAGTGTAGGGATTGTGGATATATTTATCTGTGCATATTTAAGTGTAGGGATTGAGGATATATTGATCTGTGTATATTTAAGTGTAGGGATTGAGAATATATTTATCTGTGCATATTTAAGTGTAGGGATTGTGGATATATTGATCTGTGCATATTTAAGTGTAGTTATTGAGGATATATTTATATGTGCATATTTAAGTGTAGGGATTGAGGATATATTGATCTGTGCATATTTAAGTGTCGGGATTGAGGATATATTGATCTGTGCATATTTAAGTGTAGGGATTGAGGATATATTGATCTGTGCATATTTAAGTGTAGGGATTGAGGATATATTGATCTGTGCATATTTAAGTGTAGGGATTGAGGATATATTGATCTGTGTGTAGTTAAATATAGGGATTGAGGATATATAGCCAGTTCAGACCTTTTATACCAGTGCTATATGTGCATATGAGAACAGATGAACAGGGTTCAGTTCCTCACGGTGACAGCTTTACTTTGTGTATCCCTTCCTGTTAGAAGAAGCTGATGTTCATATGTGACTTTGACCTTGTCTAGCATTCATCTTTACCTGGATTGATGAAGTTCCAGCACTTGAAATGCAAGTAGAAAGCGGCAGATTTGCTGCCTATTCTATGCTTGTGCTACTTAATACAAAATCTGACAGCAATTTTTGACTACCAAGAATATAAATTAGAACTCTGGATGATGACAGGTGTGATATTTACGAATTGAAAACTGTTGTCTTTTATGACAAAGCAAAAGGCTGAATATTATTGTTAATTGGTAGTGATTGTCATCTCTTGATTTGTATCTAAATTGACTGATCCTTTGGAATGGTCCTTTATCCATTGTTTGTTGTCTGTTCACAATTGTTATTTACAACTTTTTCTCAAAAACTACTTTTCCAATCTGCACATGATTTTGCAGTGAGCATTCTGGCATCAAGGCCTTTCAAATTTATTCCATGGATGCCAATCTGTCACTTAAAATAGAAAAACTTGTAAATGCGGCTCAGTAGAATTTGAGCAGATTTGACAGAAAACATCCTGGCATGGGGGGGGGGGGCTTTCAGTTTCATACAAATGGTGCTGATCTGCCATCACATGTGGCCACCATTACTATAAGTAGAAATACCTTTAAACAACTTCTCAAAAACCACTCAGAATAATTTAACCTAATTTGACAGAAAGCATTCTGACATAGAATATGACTACCATACAAAAAACAGAATGACTTCTTCTCAAACATTGCTAAACAGAATTTGGTCAAATTTGACGAAAGCATCCTGGCATAGAGGGCTTTCACTTTTATACCAATGATGCTGATCCACCATCAGATATGGCCACCATTACTAAAAATAGAAAGACCTTTAAATGACATTTAAAACTACTCAGCAGAATTTTACCAAATTTGACAGAAAGCATAATGGTATAGACAGAGAGAGGGCTTTGCATATTTATACAAATGATGCTGATTCATCATCAAATATGAGTGCCATTGCTTAAAGCATAAAAAATTTTAAATGACTTCTCAAAAAACATTTAACAGAATTTGACCAAATTTGACAGAAAGCATCTTGGCATAAAGAGCTTTAAAATTGATACAGATGAAGCAAATCCACAATCAAATACAATTGTTGTTACAAAGAATAGAAAAACCTTTTAAACAACTTCTCTCAAAATCCACTCAACAAAATTTTAACAAATTTGGCAAACATCATTCTGGCATGAAGAGCTTTCATATTTTTTACTAATTACATCAATCCACCATCAAATGTGTCCACATTACAAAAATTTTAGAAACATTTCAACAACTTTATCTCAAAAATCCACTTAACAGAATTTAACCAACTTTAACAGAGAGCATCATGGCATAAAGGCCTTTCAGTATTGAACAAATGATGCTGATGTGCCATCAAATATGGATGAAGATACAAAAATAGAGAAACCATGAAACAGTTGTTTTCATAACACATGCAATCAACAGTATTGGAAGAAATTGTACAGAAAGCACCCTACTCACTTAGATATCTTGGCCAACATCAGAGCGTGAGGACAGCTCTTTTGGTATCAGCGATGTTCTTCACATCAATTTCTCGGTTCGATGGTATATACTATCCATGTCCATACCAGTAATACTGTTTGGTTATTAGTACAATCTGATGGTATATACTATCCATGTCCATACCAGTAATACTGTTTGGTTATTAGTACAATCTGATGGTATATACTATCCATGTCCATACCAGTAATACTGTTTGGTTATTAGTACAATCTGATGGTATATACTATCCATGCCCACATCAGTAATGCTGTTTGGTTATTAGTACAATCTGATGTAATATACTATCCCTGTCCATACCAGTAATACTCTTTGGTTATTAGTACAATATGATGGAATATACTATCCATGTCCATACCAGTAATACTGTTTGGTTATTAGTACAGTCTGATGGTATATACTATCCATGTCCACATCAGTAATACTGTTTGGTTATTAGTACAATCTGATGGAATATACTATCCATGTCCATACCAGTAATACTGTTTGGTTATTAGTACAATCTGATGTAATATACTATCCATGTCCGTACCAGTAATACTGTTTGGTTATTAGTACAATCTGATGGTATATACATGTACTATCCATGTCCATACTAGTAATACTGTTTGGTTATTAGTACAATCTGATGGAATATACTATCCATGTCCATACCAGTAATACTGTTTGGTTATTAGTACAATCTGATGGTATATACTATCCATGTCCATACCAGTAATACTCTTTGGTTATTAGTACAATCTGATGGAATATACTATCCATGTCCATACCAGTAATACTGTTTTTTTATTAGTACAATCTGATGGTATATACATGTACTATCCATGTCCATACCAGTAATACTGTTTGGTTATTAGTACAATCTGATGGTATATACTATCCATGTCCATACTGGTAATACTGTTTGGTTATTAGTACAATCTGATGGTATATACATGTACTATCCATCTCCATACCAGTAATACTGTTTGGTTATTAGTACAATCTGATGGTATATACATATACTATCCATGTCCATACCAGTAATACTGTTTGGTTATTAGTACAATCTGATCAATCTGATGCTTCCATGCTACATACATAGCATTGGGAAGAAATTTGTTAAAGCACCTTGGTGATCTGGCTGTTCTGAAAAATGGTAGGTTCAAGACACTTCATCAACAATCCTCATTGATCAGAACTAACCAAATCTACACAAATTATGACAGGAGTGATGAGAAGCTGTAATATATATATATTGAGTAAGATGCTCAATAATTTGCCAAGTAACATTTCGACATAAATTTATCAACGCTCTAATAGTTGTTGAAGTGTCTTGCAACAACTTTGTGCATCTTGGTTTTCAAAACATGTTAAAGTACATCGGCTTTAATAGGCTTATGGCTAATGTCAGCTGGTCATTGCATTTATTCCTCAACAAGATCATCCACTATCAACCTTGCTGGCAAAAGTGGGAAATTGATATCCGTTATATTTATACCATATATACTCTATAAGCCGATACCAACTGCAAACTGCATAGACCCAGAACTGACATCGCATAATGCGCTGGCAGATCTGGGTCTATGCAGTTTGTAAGGACTAATCAGTAGAACAAACAACTTAGACCCTGATCTGCCGGTGCAATATGGGACGGCAGATCAGGGGGCTATGTTGTTTGCATTTGGACCTAGCTTATACGCGAGTATATATGTCGTACTTGTTCTGAGACCAAGATAACACTACTTCTCAAAGTGCTTGACAGAAAATAATGATTTTATGTGCTTTACTATATACAGACAGTTGTGATGAATTTGTTATGCTTTTAAATTATGTACTTTGGTTTTATGCTACCTAATCATATTCAGTATAAACATGTTTGCATTCATTTCATTATTGCCATTTTAGTCTGTATACAGTACTAAACATTGGGTAGATGAAAATCCTTGTTATTTTAGATGAACTTGCCTGATTTGACCTTTATGGGCTGTCACATCTATTCAACTGCTCTTGCACTTAACTGTTGAGCAGCTGTCATCTAGGTAATCAATCTCGGGCCCAGTTGGGCCTCTTATTTCAACTTTATGACAAGAAAGCACTCAAAGAGTTTTATAGAGAATATATAACGTTTTTTTATTAATTAAACTATGCATAATATGTGAACTGTCTGCTTAAGAAATTATTATTTGGGTAAAATTATTTGGGTAAATTTCATGAAGTTAATCATGATAACAGCATGCAGACAATGTCATAAACAATGTAACAAACACATGTTTGTTCATGTTAGAAGGGTTAACTCCCTTTGATTATATGCGGAGCTCTCATCTTTGGAGATGCATTCTCTCTCCCTCAATATCATTATGCAAAAAAAGCACATATAAGATCTGTTTTGGGTACTGATTTAGCGCAAAAAGTTAAGAGGTAGCGAAATACCAGGCATGCATGATGGTAAGTTCTGTGAAAATCATGATGTTTTTATACAGGCTTCAGCAGCCACTTCCCTTCCTTGAACCATACTGCGAATGAGACACATGCACTTAAAAAGGCATTTGTGAGCTTTAGACAAAAAAATGGAGTGTGCGCTTGTTAAGGCATATTCTTGTCGAATATGGTAATCTCATACCTCGGCAGGGGTTTTTATTATGTATTTAAAATCAACATTGAATTTCTAAGGTAGATCTGATTTTAACCCTTTCATGAATTGGTCCTCAACAGTTATTAATAACTTGCTTTAAAAAAAATTCTCAATTAGCTCTTGAATTTTTTAAAATTAAGATTCTGAAAAGAAGTTGCAAAGCTGCCGCCTTGCATTTTAAGATGATTAATCTATATAGTCACCAACAAGAAATGACCTGCATTATGATATTTGAATAACATGAAGCATTGCAGCTGTTCTTTCAAGTACATGATATATTTAGGTCAGTTGCAATGCTTAAGAATTGCTTGCATTGAAGAAGGGTTAACTTGTAAACCAGAAAATATATATATCAGTGTTAGATATGGAGAACTGGGTAGAAGAAAAAATAAACATGAGAGTAAATATTTACTTAGTTTTCAAAGGAATCTATTAAAGCAAACAATACACAAAACTCTAATAGTATGAAAATATTATCTGCAGAAAATGTTACTCTGCCCTTTCCAAGCAAGAGACATCATTAATAATCAAAGTACTGGAAGTACTATAAAGTTTGTACAAGCTTAATATGGCAGGACATGGTTGATTGCTTCTATATCCTAGGGTATGTGTGCAATGTTAATTTTGAGGAATTAATCAGCTCCTTGAAAAAGCTTATCACATTAGTGTTAGTTATGAAGTACAGATGAAACCTGCTCAGCTTTGTTGCATGATGCTCTTGCAGTTTGTTTTATAAAAAAGGTAACAAAAAAAAAAAAGAAAAGAGTTTTACAAAATCATAAAAGAAAAATGATTTTGACTATGTCTGATTCTTTGAGAGAGAACTTGGCAAGACCTGTCATTAATCTATTCAGATGTAATTGTGGATCAGCAAGTTCTACTAAATTGTGTAATGTCTCACTGATCTAGGCTATTTTGTGCATGTTTGGTTGAAAAGTGCTTCATGTAGTACTACCATTTCGGATCAAGAGCAGCAGTGGCTGTTTTCATTGAACATGAAATTGACAACTCTATGAAATCCTCAGCATGCACCAGTGAAGTATGGCACATTTCAGAAAAGACAGGATGCTAACAGCCTACAATTGACAACAAGTGTTACTGTGATATATCTACCATAATGACGGTATGTCTTGGGACACTATAAGTCTTGGGGCACCCTTCATTATTTTAAAAACTAATTTTTTTTAATTCATGTACTATGATTCTTGCGACACCTTTGACATTTTTTTTCTACTGATTGCTAAGTTTTGCATTAGACTTTTTGTCCAGCAAACCTTCCCCTCAGCTACCCAGTTAAAAACAGACCATTACAAGTCTTTAAGCTTGCTTGATGGCTTGGGATTTCTGTATGAGAAATTACATATTGCCATAGTGGTACTCACTTAGTGACTGTCAAGTGTAAGAATAAAGTTTCTTTCTTTGTCTATCACTCTCTCCCTGTCTGTATCTCCTAATTACATTTATTTTTACTTTAAAAGATATAATTGAATTATTCATAATACCATTGTAATTATAATTGTATGAGATTGCATTCGATTGTGTTTGTTTCTGATTTCTTTTACTCTGTTCAATATTGGCATCGTGATTGGCAAATAAGTTTTCATTTACACATACATGTACATTGTAATAAGTAAACAATGTTGGGGGATACAGTAGCAGTCTGTACAAGCAAATAACCCGAATAATTGGCATCCAGATAATCAATGTTTTGTTGTATATGTTATATGGTACAACCGATACAGGTGACCTGCTGGGGCCCTGAAAGACCACTTGAATGACCCACATGTGGGGAAAAAATGTCAGGTAAACACCAAGATGGGTTATTACAGTCCTACACAGATCTGATGGCACACTGTTTAATAAAATGGGTGAATCTAGGTATTTATCAACAGGTGCTCAGGTTACAATTAAAATGCAAATAGAAAATCTGACTTGTACATGAACAACATAGTTGGATTAGAGTTGTTCTTGTACTCTCTAAAAGCTATCAATTTGAGCTGTGTATACCGGTGCAACATGGAATTGGTGTCTAGTGCAGGGTTAGCATAAATGTCAAGGTGACCACCCTGTTTCTGGGCCTGTCTGTGTTTTGTTAACATTAAAATATTTACATTTGTGCAATATTTCTGTTTTGTGCAAGTTTATTTATTTATAATAATAATAATAATAATAATAATAATAATAATAATATATTCAGGATTATTTAACAAAATTAGAGTTAGTCATGTATGGTCACTGTCAGCTAAGAAATGTCAATCTATTCATCATAATCTGCTGTGTTGGTTGAGTGTGTTTTATATGACACTTTCTAATGAAGTGTGTAATACCTATTATTCTTCTATATGTGGTTGACTTCACATCTACTCTCAGGTTTGAAACAAAGGTATGCTGTTAGATGGAGCAGACAAAGTATTTGGAAAATTTTAGCATTAAAGAAAATGAAGAAAGAAAAACATTTATTACATCTCAAAACTTCCCATGCCAAAATAAAATACATCTTTTTGCCATGAAAAGTTGGTCTCCCTACCCTTGCATATGTTCTGTCTGTCTGTATTGCAGCACCCTCTCTGAAGGGTTTGTATTACATTCCATTACCTTTGAATAAGCACAGATTGGTCAATTTTAGGTGCAAGTTGAACAGAGTTGAATTTACATTTAACTCCCAGACTGGCTGGCTTCAAAAGCAGACCAATTTGTCAGAATTTAATGGTGGTCTTTGGTATAGGTGTACCACAGGTCACTTGGCCAGTGCAGATTACAGATAAATAGCAAACCCTTGAGGCACCATAAGGATATCCGTATACATTCCTGCAAGAGGCCTATTTTAGTTTAAACAATATTCATTCAAGAAAACATCTTCACATATAATTTACAACCATGCAGTGTTTGGGGACTAATTAGAAAGCTAAAAGCTTATTAAAACTTGTTTCTCCTATTACAAAGAAATTCTAGCAATCAATATTTATCTGCTGACTTAAAGTGGATAGATCACTAATGTACATATAAATATATACATAATCAATTCTAGGATATGTAATAATTGCAGAGATCTATATAATAAGTAAAGATATGTGTAGTTGCGATGTATTAGTCTGAAGAGCATTTTGATAATGTTATGAAGGGTTTGCACTGCCAAAAATATCTGTATTAATTTCATCATGGAATTGCTAAATAATATTCACTGCCAAAAATATAAATTTCATCATGAAATTGCTAAATAATATGCACTGCCAAAAATATCAGTACTAATTTTATCATGGAATTGCTAAATAATATTCACTGCCAAAAATATCAATTTCATCATGAAATTGCTAAATAAAATGCACTGCCAAAAATATCTGTATTAATTTCATCATGGAATTTCTAAATAAAATGCACTGCCAAAAATATCTGTATTAATTTCATCATGGAATTTCTAAATAAAATGCACTGCCAAAAATATCTCTATTAATTTCATCGTGGAATTGCTAAATAATATGCACTGCCAAAAATATCTGTACTAATTTTATCATGGAATTGCTAAATAATATTCACTGCCATCAATTTCATCATGGAATTTCTAAATAATATGCACTGCCAAATATATCTGTATTAATTTCATCATGGGATTGCTAATTAATATGCACAGCCAAAACTATCTGTACTAATTTTATCATTGAATTGCTAAATAATATTCACTGCCAATACTATCAATTTCATCATGGAATTTCTAAATAATATGCACTGCCAAAAATATCTGTATTAATTTCATCATGGGATTGCTAAATAATATGCACTGCCAAAAATATCTCTATTAATTTCATCGTGGAATTGCTAAATAATATGCACTGCCGAAAATATCTGTACTAATTTTATCATGGAATTTCTAAATAATATGCACTGCCAAACATATCTGTACTAATTCTATCATGGAATTGCTAAATAATATTCACTGCCAATAATATCAATTTCATCACGGAATTTCTAAATAATATGCACTGCCAAAAATATCTGCGTTAATTTCATCATGGAATTTCTAAATAATATGCACTGCCAAAAATATCTGTATTAATTTCATCATGGAATTTCTAAATAATATGCACTGCCAAAAATATCTGTATCAATTTCATCATGGAATTTCTAAAGAATATGCACTGCCAAAAATATCTGTACTAATTTTATCATGGGATTGCTAATTAATATGCACAGCCAAAAATATCTATACTAATTTTATCATGGAATTGCTAAATAGTATTCACTGCCAATACTATCAATTTCATCATGGAATTTCTAAATAATATGCACTGCCAAAAATATCTGTATTAATTTCATCATGGAATTACTAAATAATAATAACTGAATTGTACATTGATATGGTAATGTGAGAAGAACAAGAGTCCTTTCTCTTCAAGATTTCAGTTAAGGTTGCCAACATGTCTCCAACCACAGCAATGATAAAATTTAATTATCAGCTAGGATTTATTGTTTTTGTCAATAGATAATTATAAGTAGTTTAATAACAGTTTTACAGAAGTGGAAGAATCAAAAATGAATCCCATCTACACTGTTGGAACAGTACTTCAAAAACCAAGTTTTGAGGCTTTATACATGTGTGTGTGTCTCTGTGTCTGAGTGTGTGTGTGTGCATGCATGTGTGCATGTGTGTGTGTGTCTCTGTGTCTGTGTGTGTGTGTGTGTGTGTGTGTGTGTGTGTGTGTGTGTGTGTGTGTGTGTGTGTGTGTGTGTGTGTGTGTGTGTGTGTGTGTGTACCTTTTACCATTCTGGCATTTAGTTATGATGAAAAGATATTTGGCTATACAACGATGGAATATATTATGGTATTATATTTTGGGCATAAAACAGACAAAAATACAATCTTTTTAATTAAACATAAAAAATTAATTGAAATAAACAGTCATAATCACTTGGTTTTTTTTTTGTTTGGTTTTTTTTGTGATGTAAGGAATTGAAAGAATTGTGACAGAAGTAATGGTCCCTTTTATAAAAAGGGGGGTACAAATGGGGCAAAAAGGGAGGTATTGGTCTTTAGTGAGGGGGAAAAGGACCCCACCCTCTACTCATATCTAGCAGGAGCACTGTGTGCATACAGTGTTTCATAGGTTGATTTCAATGGTAAATAATGGCTTTACCTCGTGGTATTTAAGGTAAATAATGGCTGCCAGTCTATGCTATGGATCATGTAGCAGTATGCTTGATGGGGGTCAAACTGGTCTAGTGTACTGGGTCACTGGATACTCTGGTGCAGCTACTGTATTTGCCATCAAGAAATTCCTCATCTTCTTACAGTGAATACCCCCAACAACCCACTTGATCATTCAGGTTGAAGAGCTAGCCTGTGGCTAAAGTCTGACCCAATGACCCAGACTTCATTGATTGACCATTTTGAAGGAAATCAGTAGGGATGAAATTTTAAGTGCAGACAACCCTCACCAAGAAGGCAGGAAGTAATGGGATGTTGTGAATGACAGTTAGACATGTATCTATCACTTTTCAGACATTTCACCTCAACAAGAGTTTGTGTTAATGTGTTTAATCATGGTTCATACAACCTTGAATTGGAGGGTTGACTTGAAAACACCTTGAATGGCAAAGAAAAAAAAACCTGTTTGTTTCCTTGAAAACTCCTTGAATTTTGCCAAAAACTGCTTGAATTTACCTGAGGGTCTGCAGAATGTTTGAACTGAATAAAATCTATAGCTTATTTAATTAAATTTTTTATTTATTTATCTATTTTCCAAAAATAATAAATAAACAAATAAAATAGGATAAAATTGGATGGACCAAAAGACACATGACACTAGTAAGTTACCAGCTGGAGTAGTGTCTGTTGGCGGTACTGGCACAGTTATGTGTTTCTGTATTACTTTTGCACCTGTTTATGTAGTGATAAGCAAAGTAACCTGTGGAGAAAGTTAAATTTTTCATAAGAAAAAATACTCCTTCAAACTTTTTTAGGAGTCCTTGAAAAGTCTCCAGGGTCTGTATGAACATTGTTAATGTTTTCATAATTCACACTTTATCTTCTATCTCAATTGCTTAATATTCAGCTTAAACATTGATGTAATGTTACTATTATATGGCTTAAGTTTGTACCCCAATATGAAAGGATTTTTAATTTCCTATCTCACTTGAGTAAACAGAAGGCTATATCATCATACGGTCATTCACAGTGAAGACCAGTGAATTCTGCTGAAGACTTGTTTATAAGACCTTTCAATTCAGTATCTATAGAAATGGACCGTCTCTGTTATTTTTTACATCTAATACTAGTAGAAAGGGATGAGTTGCTTTTTGTTCACAAAAGGCATCAAAGTATGAAACACATCAAAACCATAATAATACAGAAATTAATTGTATACTAAAAAACAAGAAGAAAAAACAACAATATTTGTCATTGTTTCCTGAAAAATTCACAAAACACTGTCCCTTTCCCTCCCCCCAACCCCTGCCCTCTTAAAAAGTAACTAAAATTACATAGTTTGTTGACACAAGTACAAGATTTAGTGTTGTTACCATGATCTGATTCAGTTTGACTCCTATATACTCTGTTACATCGTTTTCAATGCTGCAAATATTTTATTGGTGACTGATTTGGATATAGATGGTCTTATATATATATAACATGAACAGATTCTGTTTAATAACAGACACACCCAAATTTTCCAGAGGCTGGATTTTTAAAAAAAACAACAAAAAACATGTTAATTACCATCATCATTCAAAAAGAAGAGCTCATTAGTTTGATTAAATTAAGGCATGCAAATTTTGTTGACTGGTTACCATATTTTTAGATATGTATAATGTGCAGCAAACTGCAAACAGGACTGTGGACCCAGATCTTCCATTGTATTATATGTGCTGGCAGATTAATGTCTATGTTGTGAAGTTGAAATCAAAGAGTAAACTGTATACCGATACTCTGGATCTGCCAGCACATTATAGGATGGCAGAACTGAATATACACTTTTCACAATTTGTTGCATTTTATAAGGTTTTGTTTTGTTGCATGTTATATTGTTTGGTTTAGTGTTTTTACAGCACAGCAACATTTTGAAGATTATATCCTGCCAAGGCAAGTAGTGAAAATCTTGTTATCACTACTCCTCCTGAATGGATGGTCATATCAACATGGGGTTTTCACTAAAAGGCTTCTTATGATGTCTAGTTTGTCCTAAATGAAAATGATGCCAATCTGACATCTAATATGGCCACAATGGCAGCCATCTTGAAAATCTTGTTATTGCTACTCCTCCTAAACTGCTTGGAGGATTACCATGAAACTCTACACACATTTATCCCAAAGTCTAGTTGGTCCTGAATGAAAATGGTGCAGCTCAGACATCCAATATAGCCACAGCAACAGCCATCTTGAAAATCTTAGCACTATTTCTCCTGAATAGATGGTCTTATCAGTATGGGGTTTTCACCAAAAGACTTCTTATGATGTCTAGTTGGTCCTAAATGAAATGGTGCTTATCAGACATCCAGTATGAGTGCCACAGTAGCCATCTTGAAAATCTTGTTATCGCTACTCCTCCTGAATGGAAAGTCATATCGGCATGGGGTTTTAACCAGAAGACTTCTTATGATATCTAGTTGGTCATGAATGAAAATGGTGCCGATTTGACCTCAAATATGGCTGCCACAATGAATATATTGAAAGTCTTGACACTAATTCTCCTGAATGGATGGTAATATCAACATGGAGTTTGGTTTGTCCTAAATGAAAATGGTGCCAATCTTACATCCAATATGGCTGCCACAGTGTCTAATTTGAAAATCTTATCGCTCAAGTGCATCATAGATGGATTCAACACTCGGCAGTTGAAGAGAAGAAATGATCTTATCTTGAATTTCTGGAAATACTTTTCAGACAGTAGAGCATCAGTTGATGGATTCTTGTTTATGGATTCCCATGAAACTTGGTAAATGTTATGGTCATCACATGAAGATGCACATACATGTATCGACAAATCACTTTGCTTCCGTAATTTTTATAATAAAAGTTATTGTTCTTTTGTACTTACAGCTGGATGTATTTTATGTGAAAATATTGTGAATGCAGCTTGTTTCAGTTTTCAATGGATCATCATGAAACTTTGTACAAGTTATAGTCATGATCTGAAGATGTGTATATCAATAAATCACTGTGCTCTCACCATTTTATTTTATTGCCCTTTTGACCTGCAGCTAAATGCAATGTAAGACAGACTATGGTATATACATATACCCAGCTCATGATTTGCATAACAAATGCTTCGTCCATCTGATTGGACTTTGTCAAGCACTTCTTGGGTTCTGTGAAGAGTTTTGTAAGAGTTTTTGCCCATTTTGTCTTAAAGCTAGATGCAGTATATGACATAATTTGTGAATGCACCTATTCTTGCAGTTTTTAGTAGATTGTGATGAAACTAAGTATATATTTTGGTCATCATCACAAGATATGCATGTTGACCAATCATTGCATCTACTTGATCTTATTTTCCAAGAGTTATGGATTACTACAGTCTCATCTCCTTCATGGGCGTTAGGATCGGATGTTGGAGAGGCAGGGGTATCACATTTCTCTAGTTTTCATGGGGTGTCAGTTTTAGTTAATTTGTTGGGTTGATACAAACTATGAATTTAAAGACCCAACAAGCAATGTGATCCTTCTGTGTAAATGATAGGACCCCTGTCCCCAGTCCTCATATGAAGTACCAACAAAACTCATACCCCTAAAAATAAATGAATTCGCAATACATATTTCTGAATTTGGAACTCTCAGTCTTGTAATTGTATGCACATTTTAGGTCTGACATATTTAGTGGCAGATCCAGAAGGGTTTACGTGGGGTCCTGGGTGGCCGAGTGGTCTAAGGTGCTTGCCTTTACCAATCACTGACATCTCACCTCTGTCCGTGTGGGTTTGAGTCTCTGGCTCGGTCAACATGGGTATGTGAGAAAGTTTGCCAGTAGCTTCCCATGGGTCAGTGGTTCTTCCAGGGTTTTTCCGGGTTCTTCCTCCACCAGATATGCTGGCTGCCATGTATAGCCTATCATGTGCTGAAAATTTGTGTTTATGCCACAATAACAGAAGGGTTGCAAGGCTGCGATGGGGTGGGTGGGTGGGATGGGGCTAAGTTAAATTCTCCTTTTCCAGTTTAGGTATTATTCTTTCTTTAGTGAAAAACAGAATGTTGGCCATTCTAAACAGAAAAACTTTGATGTGCCCCTGGACATTTTAATGTTAAAAGGCAATCACAAATCATAACCATTCAGTTTTTAAGGGTTGTTTGGAGATGGGAAGGTGATAATTATAGATGATTAACAGGGTGGAACCATCAGTTCAGGTTGACCTAGTTTTTAGTTTCCAGAATCAATTAGATTTGACCTAGTTAATATCAAAGAACTTTTCATCTTCTAATTGAGTGTTTTCACACAGTGGACAGGTTCAGAAATTTGCAGGTCCATGGTTTGACAGATGTTGTATCAAAGACGAGCTCTCTTTTGTGATTTAAATTGATAGGTGCTGCAAGTACTGTACCAAATATACTTGCATATTCTGCGCCAGTAGATCAGGGTCTATAATGTTTGTTCTATTGATTACTCCTTACAAACAGCATAGACCCAGATCTGTTGGTGCATTATGCGATGGCAGACCTGGGTATATGCTGTTTTACATTGATTCTAAACTTATACATAAGTACATATGGTAAACAGAGAACTTATGCATTTACCCATGTACAAAATGTGTCATAAAGCTTTACCAATGTACAAAATGTGTCATAAAGCTTTACCCGTGTACAGAATGCATCATAAAGCTTTACCCATGTACAAAATGCGTCATAAAGGTAAGATCTTTAACCAGTATCTCCTGTTACATAATCATAGCTATTTGTACATGGATTTTACGTTTTTGAAAAATGGAAGTACTGGACCATATTTCTCTTTCTCAAGAAAAAAGGGAGTCTGTAGTACAGTAAAACATTGATTATCTGGACCCATTGGGGGACAGATTTCAAATGGATAATAGGTTATATGGATGATTAAATTTGGTAAGAGAGTAGAACTGTCAATGGAAGTATCTGGATGAAAGGAGTCTGATAATTGTATATTTGACTGTATATGTATCAGTAATTAAGTAAATATATTATAATGTGTTGTATACATTTGACATGTTTTGAACACATTTGACATGTTTAAGGGCAGAAAATATAGAAACAAAAAACTATTATTAAGGTATTTTAATTAAATACTTCACACTTATTGAAGATCTGCTTGGACTGTCCATGATAGAATGATAACATATATTAGGTGTGACGGATGGTCAGTACTAGTGTCAAAGGGCTTTAATCAAGGTAAACTCAGCTGAAATGGATTCCATTCAATCTGGTAAGGGTAGGTGATTGATTTTTATGACCTGTTAAGTCACCATTGATTGTTGATTGACAGTTAATTATCTAGGCTTGGACTATATAATGCATTTGATTGGACCATTATGAGTCTTTCATCATGCTTGATTAGTTGGGGACTTCAGTTTGAGAAATTCAATATTGCCATTCTAATCTCATTAATTTAATTTTTGCTTTAAACAATTATAATTTAGTTATTCATAATACCATTGTATTTATAATTGTTTGAGATTATATTAAGTTGTGTTTCTGATTTTTAATACTCAGTTCTATGTTGGCATTGTGATCAGCAAATTAGTTTCATTTATAGATAAATGTACATTTTAAAAGGTTACAATTTTGGGGGGACCCAGTAGTAGTCCATATGAATGTATAACCCAGATAATCGGCATTCGTATAATCAGTGTTTTACTTTACATAAGAAGGTGCAGACCCAATTTTTGAAAACTTTGAGTCTAGAATGAGAAACTAGATGTCCCAAGTTGAGCAAGGATTCTAACTTCAGAGAGTTATGATGATGCTTAGGCAAGTTAGAGTTTACATGGTTTGCTTGAAATCATCGGTATGACAAAATGTGTCGGCTCTGGGCCCAGTATTCTCAACGTTGTTTTGAACACAAATCTGAAGCTCAAGCTTAAACCCCAAATTCAGATATGATAATTGGAGTTAAACTTGGTCAATTAAATTCAGCAGTCTCGGAGAATTACAGTGGCGGCGCGAGGGTTTGATACGCCTGGGGGCAATGTTCTTTAGTGGTACCCCTACTTTGCAACAGAGAACAGTTTTTATGTCAGTTCACAACCTCCATCCCCCCAAGCCCCCGTTACATTAAGGTGAGGTGAAATACTATGAAAATTTTAGTTTGAAAAAAAGCAATAAACCTCCCAACGGTGCTCCCCTTCGCCTGGCACCTGGAGGCATTAGACCATTCCCAATCCCCTTCATGCTGCAACTGGAGACGGACTTAAGAAAATTCTGAAAGTCCTATGATTCTATTATTGTTCTCATCTTATCATTATTATCTTTTTTGTTATTGTCATCATCATTCTCATCACTTTTTTATTTTTATTTTTGTTCTTAATTTGAAAGTGTATACTGTTTTTATTAAATGATAGTTTCTTTGCTGCTTTCAAAGACTTCTTATTGGAAGTCCTTGCTATAAAATGGGTCACTTTTGTGGGTAGTTGGTAGTTATATTTATGATCAATCAGTGCGCCACAAAAATAAAACATGAAAATTTTCATAAAAAGTTAAAACTTGGGGAATAATGTCCAACAGACAGCAACGCAAAAGTAAAACACTGCAAATATGTAAGATTGGAAGCATGAAATTTTAGCATCATCAAAACAAGCAGGTATCAGGTAATGTGTATTTGTAAGTTGCATGACATTTAAAAAAGCAAGGATCCAAATTTGACATGACTGATGGGGGGGGGGGACTAGAAAACAGTCAGCTAAAAGTTTTATGTTAGTAACTAAAGTATAATTACAACTGTGGAGGAATGTTTCTCTCTCTTATATTAATTTGTTGCCAATCTCCATTTCCATGGCTAGAATTGGTAGCAGCTCTGACCTCTCTCTCTCTATATATGTGTGTGTGTGTGTATATATATATATATATATATATATATATATATATATATATATATATATATATATATATATATATATATATATATATATATATATATATATATATATATATATATATATATATATATATATATATAATCTCAACCTTGATCCAGTTTAATGCATGCATAGCTTTGAAGTACAGTTTTGGTACTGGATATGTTATATAATATATCTACTTTATGTAATCCTGTATGTAGGCACACTTAGATGCAGAACAGTTTGGTTTGGTTTGATGATCTACAGCACAATAGTACAAGTAGGTTATTTAGTACAGATGCAATTGGAATCACACATCACAGTAGACCACCTATAATCAGATCTGCAGTGACATGCCATATATATACTAGCATGCAACTCAGATCCAGTCACAAACTACATAGACACAGATCTGCAGTGACAAGCCATATATATACTTGCATGCAACTCAGATCCAGTCGCAAACTACATAGACACAGATCTGCAGTGACATGCCATATATATACTCGCATGCAACTCAGATCCAGTCACAAACTACATAGACACAGATCTGCAGTGACATGCCATATATATACTCGCATGCAACTCGGATCCAGTCGAAAACTACATAGACACAGATCTGCAGTGACATGCCATATATATACTCGCATGCAACTCGGATCCAGTTGCAAACTACATAGACACAGATCTGCAGTGACATGCCATATATATACTCGCATGCAACTTGGATCCAGTCGCAAACTACATAGACACAGATCTGCAGTGACATGCCATATATATACTCGCATGCAACTCAGATCCAGTCGCAAACTACATAGACACCGATCTGCAGTGACATGCCATATATATACTCGCATGCAGCTCAGATCCAGTCGCAAACTACATAGACACCGATCTGCAGTGACATTCCATGTATATACTCGCATGCAACTCAGATCCAGTCGCAAACTACATAGACATAGATCTGCAGATGCATAATGCATCAGCATATCTGGGTCTATGTAGTTTGTTAGCACTAATCTGTAGAACAAGCAACAGAGACTCTGATCTGCTGGTTCATTATGCAATGGCAGATCAGGGTCTATGTTGTTTGTAGTTGGACCCGATCTATACATGAGAGTATATGGTAATGCATTTGCAGATCAGGGCCTATTTATTCTCTTGCACTTATTATGGTACTGTTTTATCTGTCATACTTATTTAATTATTTTTCCAAGTGTGTGAATTATTATAAGCAAAAAAGTTCTTTCTATGAAAATAATGATTTTTTTAAAAATGAATTAATGGTGTGTAAAAAATGGGAGGGTTCAAAGACATGAGGGTATGATAGAACAGCAATGATCCTGATACACTGGTCCGTTATGCAGTAAGAGATCGGGTCCTATACAGTTTGCAGTTGCATGGGTGCCTAGTAAACACTAGCAGATAAAGAGTATAAGGGCTGTTGGAATTGATCCCTTTCTCCAAGAGGCTTTTTTATGATCCGAGGATCTAACATGAAATTATTAAATATGTCTAATAAATTTAATATAAAATGAATCCAGTTTTAGATTATGTTGATTACTTGATAAAATATACCCATTTTTGTTCAAAGATTGTCAAAGAAAGCACAATGGTACTGTATTCTCTAAATTCATCTATTTTCATGTGTATTACTTTTCATGATTATTCCTCACCCACCCCTACCACTTAGGGGGTACTTAGATTCATGGAATGGATAAAGGAGTCCGATTGCCTTTATAGATGTTTTAGGGGGTACTTAGATTCATGGAATGGATAACGGAGTCCATTTGCCTTTATAGATGTTTTTAGGGGGTACTTAGATTCATGGCATGGATAAATGAGTCCGATTGCCTTTATAGATGGTTTTTTGTTCTTTGAAGTTTGTAGCAACCACAAAATCAGGGGCGCGAAGCAGTACCGCTCCTTGTGTGAAACAGACATTGGTGCCCCTCCCCCCCAATCTGTATTCAAACTTCGGAAACATGTATAAAATAAAAAGATTTTCAGATGAAGAAAAAACAAAATACATCAAAATTGGTACCCAGGAATAAATGTTAATTTGTAGACACTTTATTTATTTTTGTCCAGTCTGCCTTGCTGGAAACTCGATATAATGAACACTTTGGCATCTATGTACTTGTCTGTACATTAAGGATGTGCAGTATAACCAGTATACATGTATCAGGATATTGTGGTATAAATCCAGCTGGTACATGCTCTGCAGTACATGACCAATGAACCCTTGTTTTGCACTTATTTCTATTATTTCTACTCCAGGGTCAACTTGTTTTGTTTTCATTTTTTCTCTTTCAATGTCTTGTTCTAAAAGCCCCAAAAAATATTATATCCCACCTAGTCAATATGGTGCCTTGTATGAACTGGTGCTAAATAACAAGTCAAAATCACTCACATGGCAGCCTTTGTGAAAGAAAATCATCCATAAACAGATGTCAAATTAATTGATGATATTGCCATTTGTCAGGAATGTAATGATGAGATGAAGTTCGTGGGTGGAACAACAAACTTAACTGTCCATCTATAGACCATCTCATCCTATAGTACAGCAAGATTATGTAATAACATCATTTTTCCATACCTGAACGACTATTCAATTTATTTTGCAAATTCATGACTTAGAAGAGCTAGACTTGGTTGGACTACACAATTTTTTTATTTTTTTTTATAGTCTACAAGATAAACAATGATGAGAGATTGCATCCATGTTGGAATGCAAAAGGGTGTTGTTTAACCACACTGCTGTGACATGTTCTTGGTCTCACCACCTACTGGGACAACCTCTGTAACTCTGAACTTGCCACCATTTATGTGCCAGAATCCATGTCAGATTTTCATAAACCCTAATCATTTCACAGAGTGGACTTACCAGTATTCTAATTATGGATTTGATTCCTCATAGCAGTCATTATATTGGAAAATTCTCAGATTTAAGGTTTGAACAATTTGTTTCCAAACTGAAATCATGGTTTCGATAAAAATAGAAAAAGTACAGGTATTAGCGCATCTTACATGTACTTTAGCCACCAATGTGGCCTGAGTTGAGAAGATACAAATTAAACAGTAGCCTATATCATGTAGCTCAGATTTGTCCACAAGTAAGGAATGTTTTCTATTCATTGTTCACTTAAAGAGATTTAAAAGAAAATAAAGTCATACGAAACTTTGACTTCTTGTTCACTCTTTAATATTATTTTGCACTTTCTACAGATTTTCCCAATATAATGCAGTATATATATTTTGCAATAGACTGTCCTGTATCATAATATATCACAATACAAAAATACTGGTGCAGGGCTCAGGAAAAAATTTCTCAAGCACTCGTCCCTGGGATGGGTGAGTTGGAAGAGTTACTTATCCCTGTCCTCATTATATTCAACACAGTCCACTTCTCCACTACACTGCCTACGCTTTTGCTAAAGAATCATGTGCAAGCGTGATACCAAAATGGATCAAAACCATAAAAATGTTATGTTCTAATAAATGGCTCATTAGAAAAACATATAATAATAGACAATGTTTGTAACTACAGAAATTGCAGTTGCACACATAGCCCTTGATTTCTTACTGGTTTTCTCCTTTAAAGTGAAATTTTTCAGTAATCTAGGTGTCATAATTTTCCTTCTCAACGACATATCACACATCTTTATGAGTTAGATATGGGAAAAGTTAAGAGACAGAGAATGTCAAAATTTTATGATTTTCATCTGGTCAGACATTGTTACACTTGGCCTTGATCACCAGTATTTTTAAGACTGCAGTTTTATTAATACATTGTCATGCCAAAGTTAAGACACCAGCAGGTATTTATATAAGTATATAAGTACTTTTTGTAAGAAAAATGTCAGTAACTTGCATTTGAAAGAAGAATTCCAACCATCTCAACTTTCATACTAAATGATCCATTTTGGTGAAACCTCCCTTCTAGAGAGCGACACATGGGTGCCATTAAAAGGCAGATTGCTGATTGGCCAAACAAATGGGAACATTTTGAGGTCATTACCCGAACTAGATTTTGACCAATCAGCTGTTGTCTCAACATTATCTGTTTAATAAACAGATTACAACAACACGCATTTTGTGAAAGTTGGTGGGAATCAGCTGAGACTCATGCATACTTATAGAAATATCTGCTGACATCTTCCCTTTGGCGTGATTATCAATAAAGCTTGTCTTTAAAATACCGCTACCTGGGGCAATAGCAACATTGCCTGACCTGATGAAAAATCAAAAAAATTTTGACATTCTTTGTCTCAGCTTCTCAGAGGTATGTGATAAAGATGTGTGATAGCTTGTTGAAAGGGAAACTTTTTCTGCATCAAAATGACACCTAAATTACTGAAAAGTCTCACTGTAAATGTGAACTCCATTAAGAAATCTTTGGCTAGGTGTGAAACTGCAATATAATATATTTTTAATATTTACCCATTTTAGTGTCAATGTTATATCGGGTAAATGTGTAAAAGAAAACGAAGTAATTTCCTTTACAACATGTTCTAGACTGACAACAAGTAGACAAAATTTGGCAAATGTTATTTAAAATTGATGCACGCCAGATGCTAACTAATGTTGAACTTAAACACTTGTTAAGAGTAGAAAATGATTTATTCTCAAGGTGTGAATCTGCTTTTACTTGGCCAAGGGATGAGTATGTAGTAAAGTTTTACTCAGTCCAGCCAATCTTTACTCGGTCAGGACAAGAGGACAAGCGGTTTTCCTAAGCTCTGTGGTGATACCCACCTTCTGTCCATCTATCCACACCATAGATTAACCTCGATGTTAAAGTTTTTTACTCTCATTATATTTCAGTACCATTTTATCCCAGTCTCTTCATATTTGGGATTAGCTCAGTGATGGGTCTCACATGCAGGTCATGGCCAGCTTCATGTTATTTTCTTATAACTTATGATGTCATGACATGATATTAAACAATTGTAATACTGCAACTATGAACTGTTCGTTTTGTCATATTTGTGATGTCATGTGAAACATAGTTATGGTTCTATGTCCAGTTTTCTAGGTCTTATCATGGCCATACAGATTAGAGGAATTAAATCACACACACACACACACACACACACACACACACACACACACACACACACACACACACACACACACAACTGCAGAGTTCTATTTTTCAAGTAATAAATTTATCATAGTAAGAGATTTCCTGGTGACATTATGAATTAAAAGATCATACAGTGCAAATGTTTTCATAAGTTGCATGTCTTAGTAAACCAGACAAGGATCATTTCAGCCATGATTATGTGCAGATTCCAAACCAGTCTGCCTTCGCGTGATATAGCTAATAATGTGTTGAAAGTGCTGTTAAAAGTCAACCAACCAATAATGTATGGTAAAAGTGAATCCAAAGGACAATCTGTTTGCAATTTGCATCAATGTAGATAAGTGACCTCACTTGAAAAAATCAGATCTCACAGAATTTACTAAAATATTAAGAATACTTTGTCCCCCACCCCACCCCAAATAATGCCTTACAGGCAGGGCCATCACAAGTTTGTGCTGGATGAAACAGTGCCCTGGGGAAGTGGCACCTTTGATGCCCCTCCAGCTTGACGCCCTGGGCTTTTGCCCATATTGCCCACCCCTTACGACGGCCATGCTTACAGGTATTACCTTTTCACCCTTGTAAAAAAAACTGAGTCACATTAACATTTCGGTATGCTGACAGATGGCCTATAAAACAGCACATGTGAAAGTTCATCTATTTTCATTATTCCCTTGATCTGAGACTGACCTGGTTTATGTACATCATGTACTGAAGTTGTTAGAACATGAAAAAAGATTTGTTTGTCTAAAAATAAAAGCAAGATTTAAATTGACTGGTACTCAAACTAGACTGAAACAATTTGGTCTAAGCATATTATTATGAATGTTGTATATAATATATGCCAGACTGTGAATAGTGTCGACCCAGATCTGCCATAACATAATGTTGCAGCACATCAGGGTCCAGACTGTTCACTTATATCATTAGTAGAATGAATACCACACACCCAGATCTACCATCACATAATGCGCCAACAGGTCTGTGTCCACACTGTTCACTTGCATCATTAGTAGAATGAATACCACACACCCAGATCTACCATCACATAATGCGCCAACAGGTCTGTGTCCACACTGTTCACTTGCATCATTAGTAGAATGAATACCACGCACCCAGATCTACCATCACATAATGCGCCAACAGGTCTGTGTCCAGACTGTTCAATTGTATCATTAGTAGAATGAATACCACATACCCAGATCTACCATCACATAATGTGCCAACAGGTCAGAGTCCACACTGTTCTCTTGCATCATTAGTAGAATGAATACCACCTCCCAGATCTACTATCACATAATGTGCCAACAGGTCTGTGTCCACACTGTTCACTTGCATCATTAGTAGAATGAATACCACACACCCAGATCTACCATCACATAATGTGCCAACAGGTCAGAGTCCACACTGTTCACTTGCATTATTAGTAGAATACCATACACCCAGATCTACCATCACATAATGTACCAGCAGATCAGGCTCCAGACTGTTCACTTAAATCATTAGTAGAATGAAAACCATACACCCAGATCTACCATCACATAATGTGCCAGCAAATCAGGATGAGCATTGTTCACCTAATCATGAGTAGTATGAACAGATATACCCTGATCTGCTGTCCCATTATGCGATGACAGATCATGGTCTACCCTGTTCACCATTGGAGGCATGTTATGCACAAGAAAATCTAACAGATGATGGCTTGCTCTTGTCTGGTCTGCCTAGAATTTAGAAAGGCTTTTTTAATGCAGTATTCCTAGTGTCAATTTATGTATATATCATTCTAATGGACATACACACACATGTATGCAAACAACACACACAAACACACACATAATAACTCTTGCCAAACATAAATGTGGTGGCCATATATTTGTGAAATTTAATATAAAAACATTCAAAGGAGGTATAACAAGTTGTAACACAAGAGAAAACCTTGATATACCTAATTAAAAAATGTACCAGAAAATGTGTCATTTTCGGTTCAGATTTGCTGCTGCTTTAATGATAGTATTATATTTCCATGATTAATTGGTTTCCTCTCAAAATAATTTTAGCTCTACTGGTCCATAGAGCAGGAGAGTTTATGAGATGGTCTGTTGTCCATCATCTATCATCCATCGTCTTGTCTGTCCTATAGCACAAGCTTGTTATTGCTACTTCTGCTCGTGAAATATATGGAGGATTGCCATGAAACTTTACAAACACATTCAGATCATGATCTAGTTGGTCCTAATTGAAAATAGTGCCCATCTGACATTCAATATGCGGCCACAACAGCCATCTTGTAAATCTTGTCATCTTTACTCCTCCTGAATGGATGGTCATATCAACATGGGCCTTTCATTAAATACTTTATTATGATGTCTGGTTGGTCCTAAATGAAAATGGTGCTGAACTGATGTCTAATATGGCTGCCACAGTGACCATCATAAAAATCTCATCACTACTCCTGAACAAAAATTCATATTGACATCAGGTTTTTACCAGAAGACTTTTTATGATATCTAGATCGTCCTAAATGGTACCAATTGTACATCGAATATGGCTCTCACAATTGCTGTCTTGAAAATCTTGTTGTCACTAGTCTCCATGAATGGTTGATCGTATTGACATGGGGTTTTCACCAAAAGACTTCTAATGATGTCTTCTTGGTCATAATTGAAAATGGTGCCAATCTGACATCCAATACATCCACCACATCAGCCGATTTGAAAATCTTGTTATTGCTGAAGAATATCAGAGATACTTTTAACATTCAGCAGTTATAAGGAATAAATGGTCTTTTATTGAATTCCTGGAAATTCTTTTCAGCCAGTAGAGCATCAGTCCCTTCAAGGGACTCTTGTTTAAAAATTAATTATTAACTGACAACAGGCTGACTTACTATCTCCAAAATATGTAATATCCAATTAGCAGCATTTCTGGCAAAGGTAAAGTTGGATGGTGATATTTTATTTGATCAGGTCCCCAAATAAGTCTTGGAGAATGATAATAAAATTTATTTGTTGCTGTTAGTATATTTTTTTTTCAATTCAGGTCTAGGCTTTGTATATTTTGTTCTAAAGGTATCATGTGCTGATACATCATGACACAAACCACATGGTGTTAGAGTCTGATGTAATGTCTGTGGTACAGACCTTGGGGCAACAGTTCAATTATAGATTTTTTTTTAAAGTCTAGGACTTTTGTCTTGTGTTTGTCTGTAGAATGTATAAACAATTGGGAAAACATATTGACTAAACAAGTTTACTCAGCGACACCTCTGTTGATTGCCTGACAAAGAAACAATGTGTAAACTTGACTTAGTCACAGTTGAATTAGGCTTCAGTCTGCAAAATCTTTATTGATTGTCTGACAAAGAAACAATCTGTAAGCTAGACCTAGTGACCTTTGAATTTTACTTTGTTAAGGTGGTTTTTGTTTGGCAGCTTAATGGATCATGTTTATGTAATTAATTTGAGAGTTCCTATGACCAATGTCCAATTGCTCTGAGTATTTACCTGTCAAAACGTTTGATCTATTGTACATGTCCAGCAGATATGGGGATTTCAGGATCTCATATATATATATATATATATATATATATATATATATATATATATATATATATATATATATATATATATATATATATATATATATATATACACACACACACACACTGAATTGGAAAACAAGCAAGTATCCCATCCATTTATCCTTCTGTTCTAGGTTCATGTATAATATCGTTAAATTCTTTCAGGCTTGTGTCTCATCTATCCTTTTTCCCAGCCTATTATTAAAGTATAAAGCTAATTCTTGGTAACTGTTGAGTGTAATTTTATGCTGCAGTCACATTCATCACACACACACACGCACACACAAAAACAATGGCAACAGGTACTGTCTAAAGATAGCACACCATAACTTTCATACATTTTTCCTGATTATCCAATAATTCCCATTTTATCATCTGAGAATATAAACATTTCCTTGTTTAATACACCCTGTTGCTTAAATTGTTAGGAAATGAACGGAGAATTTATGCTTTAGTGGCAAAAGAGTTTAATTTTACCCAGGATTAATCACCTTCACATAGAGCAGATTATGGCTGGGATGTCAAATGTTCCTTCATTGTCTTGAATCCAGAGTAGAAATTAGAAAAGCTACTTAATACAATGGCTGCAGGGTAATTTAAAAATATATCATGATGGATGTATTACACTGTACTTTGGAAACCCTAAGGTAGCCTACCCATTCATCCTTCTGTTGGTATGTTCATGTGCATCTCTGCACATTTTTGGTTAATTTATCTGTCTTGTATATCCATCATTCCAGAATATTCATTAAGCCAAGGCCTAACCTGGTTGCATGGCAGCCATCTTGAAAATCTTGTTATTGCTACTCCTTCTGAATGAATGGTCATATTAACATAGGGTTTTCACTAAAAGACTTCTTATGATATCTAGTTGGTTTTAAATGAAAATGGTGCTGATCTGATGTCCAATATGGCCGGCACAGCAGCCATCTTGAAAATCTTGTTGTTGCTACTCCTCCTGAATGGATGGTGATATCACCATGGAGTTTTCACTAAAAGACTTCTTATGATGTCCAGTTGGTCCTAAATGAAAATGGTGCTGATCTGAAATCCAACATGGCCACAATGGCAGCCATCTTGAAAATCTTGTTATCACTACTTCTTCTGATTGGATAGTCATATCAACATGGGGTTTTCACTAAAAGACCTCTTATTATGTCTACTTGGTTATGAATAAAAATGGTGTCAATCTGACTTCCAATATGGCATTTTGAAAATCTTTTTATTGCTACTCCTCCTAAATGGATGGTCATATTAATATGGGGTTTTCACTCAAAGACTTCTTACGATGTCTAGTTGGTCCTAAATGAAAATGGTGCCAATCTGATGTCTAATATGGCCAACTGCCAATCTGATTTCTAATATGGCCAGCACAGCGGCTATTTTGAAAATCTTATCCCTACTCCTTCTGAATGGATGGTCATTTCAACATGGGGTTTTTACTAAAAGACTTCTTATGATGTCTAGTTGGTTCTAAATGAAAATGGTGCCAAACTGACATCCAGTATGTGTACCACAGCAGCTAATTTGGAAATCTTGTTATTGCTGAAGAATATCAGAGATAGTTTCAACACTCAACAGTTAGAAGAAAGAAATGGTCTTATTTTGAATTCCTGGAAATTCTTTTCACCCAGTAGAGTGTCAGTCCCTTTGAGGGACTCTTGTTTAAAACATAATAGCAGATCTGGGTCAATGCTATTTGCATTTTGGTTGTACATGAACTTGTGCAGTAGTTTTTTGTTGTCATGTAAGACAAAAAAACTCCCACATGGCAGTATGGCTATTGCCAGGCTTTGTGTTATCTAATTGGTGTGGTACTTATCTTGAAACATCTACATACCCAGTATGGCTATTGCCAGGCTTTGTGTTATCTAGTTGGTGTGGTACTTATCTTGAAACATCTACATACCAAGTTATATGACTCAGTAGCCAATATTGTCTGAGGAAATTAGGTAAATAGAAATCTTCATGCATGTCACTGGAGTGTATGAAATATAGGTTACAGTGACCTCGTTCTGACTTAAGGCAGTAGTATTTTTCATGATGCATCTACAGCACTCCTTCACAATAAGACTGATCATTATAACATATTTCTTCTTATAATGCAGTTATGGTCATGGATCATATTTTATTATGTAACCATCAAGTTATATCATTTTATATGTACCATGTACTTTATTATAAGTGGTCTCACTATAAGGTGGACATGGTGTACTTCATGGCTCGCATGGATAGTGTTATAATGAGGAAGTGTTGTGTATACCAAGTTAATAACTCGGCAGACAGTAGAGTCTGAGACTGAACTAAATGCAAAAGTTAATGCAGGTCACTCTTGTGGGAAATGCATTTCACAGTGATCTAGTTTTGGCTGTGGAGATTAGTACTCATAATGTGTCTATATCGCAAGTGACATAATTCTGCTAACAGTAGTGTCAAAGAAAGCTAATCACAACCCCTATCATATAGAAATTGAGCTTAACACAAAGGCAAGCACAAATGATTGAACCATGAAATACAGGTGACAATGACCAAGTTTTCAATGATGGCTATAGTAGTGTCATGAAATATTTACATACCATGTCCTGTGATTCTACAAGCAATAGTGTCCAAGAAAATCACCTAAGCATGAATGTGCACAGGCAGGTGGTTGCATGAGATTGAGATGAAGGTTGCAATACATGAGGTTGAGATGCACAAGGTTGAGATGGATGTTCGAGTGTTGAGGTTCGGATGGAGGTTGAGATGCACAAGGTTGAGATGGAGGTTCAAGTGTTGAGGTTGGGATGGAGGTTGAGATGCACAAGGTTGAGATGGGGGTTCATGTTTTGAGGTTGGGATGGAGGTTGAGATGCACAAGGTTGAGATGGGGGTTCAGGTGTTGAGTTTGGGATGGAGGTTCTGGTGTTGAGGATGGGATGGAGGTTGAGATGCACAAGGTTGAGATGGCTAAGATGCATAAGGTTGAGATGGAAAAAATTGGAAAACAGGGAGAAAACTTCTGACCATTGATGGATGACAACTGACCTTTGCTCATTCTTGTGTAAGGATCAAACCCAGAACTGCATAGATTTAATGTGATTGGCTTAGCCACTGTGCTATCCTGCACACAGTCACTATTGATTCAGATATCTCTAGATAGATCCCTTTGCTTGACAATTACATTTCAGGAATAGGAATTTTTCCAGCCTGTAATAGAATGAGGTTTTCTTGCATGTATCATTGCGTATAAAGCCCATACAGTTATATAATAAGAACTCACGTTCATTTGACATTCATGAACTGTATTGAATAATACAAAATGTTACTCGCTGCAAGTAGCTCATGGCATGTAAAATTATTCAACTTGTTTTATTAGTTTCATATCAAACAACTTGCCACCATGTAATGTTGTATGATGATCAATATGTCATCCATAGCACTCATTTTATAGATCGTGATCAATATGTCAATCCATAGCACTCATTTTATAGATCGTGATCAATACATACATTAAAACATCAAAGAACAATGTATATGGCCCCCATTATTCTTGAAACTATTAAGTCAAAGTCTCCATATTTGGACATTCAAAATTAACTTGAATTTATCACAGTAACTTTAGTCCCTCAAAACTCATTTTAAATCACATCTGGAACTACTTTCTTTTCCCATTTAGGAAATATATCAGCCCTTATGTATACTTCCATATTTAGGCCTAATTAATCTCTTTCTCTCTCTCTCTCTCTCTCTCTCTCTCTCTCTCTCTCTCTCTCTCTCTCTCTCTCTCTCTCTCTCTCTCTCATGATGAACAGCTGATTTTAAAATATGCCAACACTGCATATTCATGTAAGCAGTGAGGAGATGCCATCAAACAATGTCTAAAGATAAACTCCAAACAACAAGTAGGTTTCAAGTACATGTATTAGCTTATTTAAAATAGTTTTCCATATGAATCAGGTAAATTGTTATTGGCTGAACTTTCATGACCTGTTTCTATTCAATATTCATTTTCACCCATACTTGTTACACTCTATGACTAACAGTAAAAGATTTGTATGGCAAAGCTCTGGATTCAATATATTACAAAACATGTTGTAATTATCTATTTTAACTCTCATCACACTCATAGTCATGTTTCAGAAACAATGGAGAAATCAGGGATTGGTGAGTGTTCATATTGCAAACCGAAATTAAGTAACTATCATAGTTTGGGTGCAGCCTCTGTTACTAAAGTGGACTGCAAGCTTGCTAAGGCCACATAATTCACATTTAAATGCAAACATAAACTAATTAAATAAGAAAAAATCCTAATAGGTAAGCTCACAATCATTAAAATAATTTAGTTTAAGATGTTACACTCTGAAGTCTGTCAGAATTGATCTTTCTGTGATGATGCTATCCCCTCACCAGCAATGTTCAACATATAAGTCTGTTCCAAAAATGTGAACGAAGCTAAAAGTTCTTTCATTTTGTTTATGAAAACAGTAATTAATTTGACAAAATACACAATTTGAAGCATTATATGTAAGAGATAAATTTGTAAAACCTCACTGCCAGAACTTCTTTTAAGTAATGTTGTGATACAGCTTATTCGTTAACTGCATTGGCACAAAATGGAAAATATTCATGCAAGTCATTGGGTTTTAACAAAAGTTGCTAGCACACACACACCTTCCCCAACTACTATCCAGAATTCAAGTCACCCTCCCTATCTTGTACCCTCACTTGTGTTGCATTTGATGCTTACTTAATTTTAATTGTTGGCAAATGAGAACACATTATCATGCGACTTAACATCATTGAATACCCTATTTGTATGCTTATAATGGATCACTTTTGTCGTTTCTATGAACCTGGATTGATTATCATATTTGATCCCAGGAAACCTGTGTAACAAACAAATAATATATTTTGCATGTTTAGGTTTGCTTTGGTGTTTTATGGCACAGCAACACAAATAGGTTATTTGGTGTCAAGGTAGGTGGAGTAAAGTGCCTTGCCCTTGGCCACACCATGGTAGCCAGCCTGGGCTGATCCGATGGTAGAATTCAAGCTCACACCTTTCATTTGTGAGTCACCTCTTTCCACATGCAGGAGTGCATGAGTGCACATCAGTACTTAATATACGAGAGTATGAGACTACTGGTTAAATTTAAAATAATTTTATCTTTTTTGGCATGAGCTGTTGCCCAATGCATACCAAATAAAATACCATGATTCACAGATTAATTCGGATTACTGATTACTGATGTATCGTGATCTCATATACATGTATTACCTACCACTGAAACACCCCTCAATATATGCATGTGATCTTAAGGTCACCTATTTTACTACTACATAAAAATAAAAACAGTATATTTTATTTGTTGTGCAAGGGCGAGATACCACACCGAAAAAGATAACACTTTTTGAAATGTGCCTAAAGGTCTGATACTTTAATATATTACCTACTCACATCGAGCCGATTCAACATCCCTAAGCCAGCAGTTTAGATACTTTAATATATTACCTACTCACATCGAGCCGATTCAACATCCCTAAGCCAGCAGTTTAGATATTAAGCTGGGGATATAAAATTGTGAAGTGGGGCCAAAAGGAGCAGTTTACTCTGTTGTAGTGCAGTATATGCAGCAGTGCAATATGACTTTGTAGTGCAGTATATGCAGCAGTGCAATATGACTTTGTAGTGCAGTATATGCAGTGGTGTGGTACAATATGACCTTGTAGTGCAGTATATGCAGTGATATGGTACAATATGACTTTCTAGTGCAGTATATGCAGTGATATGGTACAATAGGACTTGTAATGCAGTATATGCAGTGGTGCAATATGACTTTGTAGTGCAGTACATGCAGTGGTGTGGTACAATATAACTTTGTAGTGCAGTATATGCAGTGATATGGTATGTAATGCAGTCTCTCGTAACAGGTGTATGATTTGGTTGGTTATCATTATCTAGAGGATGATCAACCTCTGTGTTATTGCCCGGATCGAGTAAATAATGAAATCAAATATGAAATTTTATAGATGGGATAAATAGAGATCTGAGCAGATATATAGAACAGAATAACATGAGCCCCTGTACATGAAATATATCAATTTAATCAATTACATAAAACAAATTGAGATAATACATAACATTAGAAAGATACACTTCTTTTTGAAATCATTTATCAAATTTCAACACAAATATAATTATCTAATTAGCCGATCTGTTAAAATCGATAGACTTAGTTCATCATGGAATCCAGTGAACAATCGAATCAATTGCCCAGCATGCCTGCATAACCTTGTTATTGCTGGTCACTCCAAATTCAATGTTGCTGTCAGGTCAAGGTTGATGTTCTCCCATTTTTGCTTCTCTCTCTCTCTTATCCAGCCTCTTTCGGTCCTCAAACTTTGTGTGGGATGCCTCTTCTCTCTACCCTCTACATTGATGCTTATACGGGCATCAATGGTTGGCTTTGTAGGTAGGTGGATATGTAGATAGATAGGTGGGTAGGTAGGTGGTGCTATTTTCCCCTTTAAAATAAACAAGAAGCAACCTAAATATCCCGTCAGATTCCTTCTGGGGAGTAGAATATTACCCTACTCTCATTACGTCAGATATCGTCCTATCATAATTCAAACAGATACCAAAGGCTATCTGGTCAGGCCAAACCTGACAAACGATAAACAAACCTAATTTCAGAAGATTAATGTACTTTCTAACGACTAATTCATCACTAACTCACTCTAACATCACACGAGACATAACAGTTTCAGTTCACGTATTAATTATTCAAATGAATCAATGAATACTCACTCAAGTCTTTATCATACATGAAATCATCTAAGACAGGTAAATTCACACAGATTCTCACAACTTGTATCAAATAAAGTAATGCATGAATTCTTAGAACACATGATTCCTATAACAATCAAGATGACAAATTCAAACCATTCGTTAAACTCGTATAAAGATGATTATTGTACGAATTCAGACAAATGAACTCAAACAAATAGTTATACTCGTATCAAGAAAACTGATGTACAGATTTAAACAAATAAATTCAAACAAATAATTATATTGATATCAACAAATTACATGAGATTGATGCAAATACCTTGTGCTTTCAAGACTCACTCGCTCGCTTCTACCGCCAGAATCGTGTCCCTCAACTTCCAGACACCTGTCCCTTGAACAATTGTTTATACGAGAGAATTTCGTCTTATTCTGCCAGGAGTCAGATTTTTCCAGCCTCTCGCAGGAACTTGGACTGACTAAATTTTGCGATGTGGAATATTTAAAACATGAAATTTCATCTGGGAAACACACCCCTTATTTAGCATAGCCAATCAGATTAAACGTATCTACCACCTTTTATAAATACATTCCCATCGTGGTTAGCGTAACCCTCTTGATTTTGCGCTATTTAAATAACTGATTCTGGAAAATTTCAAAAGATAAAACAACTTCAACTGGCTTTACAAATAGTCTCTGCATCCCCTCAACTTTGACATTTTCAATACCTAGACCCAAATTAACCTCATGTCCGACCGTTATACAATGAAGGCTTAATTCAGAATCAATCTCGCCCCAAACAGGGTCATTAAAACCATCACAGTCTAGCGATTTAATATGGTACCTTTCCTCATAAATCTAATTAATTGTTATCTGCCAACTAATGTGCTCTACCGAAATACATCGACAGAAATTTGCACCTCTACATGGTACAATATGACTTTGTAGTGCATTTATGCTGTGGTGTAGAGTAGTATGACTTTTTAGTACCATATATGCTTAGATGTGGTGCAATATGACTGTGGAAAACAAGGTACTCAAGTAAATTTATTTCTTTTTGTAGATATTGATACTCATGGTTTTGCAAATATGACATGTTTTTGGGTACTTAAATTCTTGGATTTGGGAAAGAGTCTTATTGTGTTAATGGATGGATGATTTTTCATCTCTGTGTCTTGAAATTCATGGTTTATAGCAACCACAAAATCCACAAAAATTGATACCCCACCAGAAAATAGTGCATTCATAGTAGTTTCAGTTTATAACACAACACAATGCACTTCATACCAGTCCATGCCAGAGCTGTTTACCCAAAGCTTTTAATAGGCAACAAAGTTGATATATAGTGTGGTAATTTTTATAATCTGGACAGGAGTCACAGAACAGTTTGTAAGGGATGTAAAATTTATTTCTGTTTGTCAAGCTTTGTATTTTACCCAAAGCTTTAATAAGGTTACAAATTTGGTATATAGTGTAGTATTTATTATAATCTGGACTGGAGTCATGGAACATTTTGTAAGGGATGTCAAATTTATTTGTTTGTCAAGCTGTGTATTTTATAAATAGATGCAACTTGAGTCAACCAATGAAGCTAATTGTGTGCATCAAGATTTTAATGAAAGCATGTCAACTTGTCCTCTAGAGACTGAAATATGATTCATATTGATGTTTGTAACACTAGATGATATGGCAATTAGCTGTTGTATCCAAGAAATAAAAGGCCAGCCCATATTTGGGTCATATAAGATCAGGGTTTCTCTCATGTATCCTTAGGTATGTGTGACAGTTTGCCCATGTGAGAAAGTCATGTGGGATACAGTCTCACCTTGAGTGAGCACAGGGGACATTCTCCCACCCGAAACTGTCAGTGTTCCCATAAATTTAAGAAGTCCCCATATCTTGATCACTATAAATGGACAGAGTATGTATGTATTAGTATTTAACAGCACCACAGCACAATGGTGACTATATGGTGCCATTTAAAAAGTACAGTTAAACAAATGTTGATATGAAGAATTGCACCAAAAACATTAGGAAGATAAACCCTTCCAGATAAATGTAAACATGAAGTACTACAAGATAAATTCTAAAAGGTAAATGTGTTAAAATTCGGTAAAAGGTATGTAAAAGATGTTGGCATAACATGTAAAATCTTTCAAACATACGATAGGCAGACAGTGGTACATACAGTGGACCCTGATGGCTCAATCAATGTACAACACATATACCTGATATAAAAGCATTCCATGGCAGTAGATAACATTATAAGTTGGACAGTGGTACATACAATGTACCCATGACAGTAGATAACATTATTAGGTGGACAGTGGTACATACAATGTACCCTGACAGTAGATGACATTATTAGGTGGACAGTGGTACATACAATGTACCCTGACAGTAGATGACATCATTAGGTGGACAGTGGTACATACAATGTACCCATGACAGTAGATGACATTATTAGGTGGACAGTGGTACATACAATGTACCCTGACAGTAGATGACATTATTAGGTGGACAGTGGTACATACAATGTACCCTGACAGTAGATGACATTATTAGGTGGACAGTGGTACATACAATGTACCCTGACAGTAGATGACATCATTAGATTATGCCATTATGAATGTCTTTAATATTTCTGGCATTTTTATTATTAATAAAAGGTCAATTAAATGTTATATAATCTGTGGTTGTTCACTAAACTTTGTATGCTTTTTCTGATGAGTTTCAGATATTTGAAAAATTCACTCTATTTGTTTGGCTATATTTCTACAAATGGTCTGCCATCATGTTTAGACTGCTATTTTTATTTAGAAATGAAAGTCAGTAATTCATCATATGCTTTTGTATGTGGGAGAGGGAACCAATATCTTGAATCCATAACTGTACATAATGCTAGTCAATATCTTGAATCCAGAACTGTACATAATGTTAGTCAGTATCTTCCATAACTGTACATAATGTTAGTTTAGAATGTATCATTATTTTTTTGCAAGTTGGATGTTGGGTATGTATACTGTACATGGTACAAAGAAAGCACACAAGTTTGCTCTTTATGGTCATTAAGTCATGCAGATTGAATGGACTCCAAATGTTGTACCCAGCATATCAAAAACATGTTCGTACAGCCCTCTAGATGAGATGGTTTGGCAGACAACTGCCATGCTAGACAGGGATATTGCAATTGAGGGTCTCTTATTTGGTTGTTCAGGAAACAAACACTTTATGTCAACTTCTTTCGGAAGGAAGTTATTCACAATTGCGCCCATCCAATTTCCTCAAAATCATAATTGTCATTAAGTTTGGTTTAGATTGTGGACAGAAAGACAGCTTGTGTAATGATTTGTTTGTATAAACAAGTACAAGAAAATTGCCTTACTTTTTATATGCCAGCCATAAGGCAGAGTGTATCATGTTCTCTGTCCATCCATCTGTCTTTCTGTTCTCTATTCCATTTCTGTACAATGACTTGAGTTCTCCACCATCTATAGTTGTTATGGTTACCAAACTTTGCAAGTATCTTGCATGTGGATCAAGGAAGAAACTGATCAATTTCAGGCACAGTGGCTGAAAGATCAAGGTCACAGGAATTGAAAGAAGGAAAACTTTCCCTGCAAAAATATGACATGTATACCAGATACCTTGACCAAACTTTGTATATGGCTTGCATTTGAGATAAGAAAGACTGCCTATTGATTTTGGGGTCAAAAGTTCAAAGGTCAAGGACATAGTGACTGTAAGATGAAAAATGGTTTCCACACATTACTTGTTAGCAGAATGTAGGTCATGACTTGAAATAAAAATGTAATTGATGTATACAGTTGCAGCAGAAGAAAATTCAGCTACAGTGTATTATTAATATCTATATGTTTATTACATATGTAAGGTCAATTACCAGGTAAATGGAAAATTACAATTCTTTGTTATTTCACCCACTGAATTCTTGAAAATAATTTGCTTATAGTGAATGATCAGTGTCATGACAGCTGTCATAGCCACACACATTCTGTCAAGAACTGCTGTACTTAAGATGTGGGTGGGGCATATTTGCACATGTCTTGTGCACTGGTATTAAAATATTTTTCAAGTGGTGTCACACCATGTGGGCTTTGCTGTATGCAATATATACTGGTAAAAGAAGTGGCTATTGAAGTAAGGTAAAATGTAGATGACATGAAGAGAAGGGACAACCAGACCCTGGCTTGATATGAGAAGTTGTTATTCTAACTTGTATTAAGGTTAATGAAAAATCAGATAAGCAGCCAGAGCTGCCCAGCAGTTGTCCATTTCTGAATGGTTTTTATAAAAGAAAGTTGACCATATATTTTGAGGATTTTAAATTTTTTATGTTTGTCTATTATTTTTATATATCTGTTAAGAATTTTGACATCTTTGCCTTTTATCTTTTATCTTGTGGGACTACATGTTTCGTTTTTTTTTGGAAGGGTTTATCTTGCTAAAGTTTTTTTTGTTGTTGCTATTTTTTACCTTTATATTTTTAGAATTTAACTTTTAATTAGCATTATATAGCCAGGATTGTGCTTACATGCTGTTAAACCCCATACATACATACATACATACATACATACATACATACATACATACATACATACATACATACATACATACATACATACATACATACATACATACATACATACATACATACATACATACATACATACATACATACATACATACATACATACATACATACATACATACATACATACATACATACATACATACATATGTATTGCTCTACATGTAAACTAGAGGGGAGATATGGTAGTTTATTTGGTAGAGCATTTGGACTCACAATCCAGAGGTTGTGGTTTAAATACCTGCCCAGGTCAGCCCTGGTCAGCTGCTTAAAGTGTGTCCTTGCGAAAGCACTTAGCATCCATTTAGATATAGGCTATAAAAATATGTTGAAAATGCCATTAAAAACCAAGCAACATGTAATCTATAAAAATCTGACATGAAAGTTCACATACAGGTTAGAGGATGACAGTCTTGTATTTGATGATGGGATGACTTTAATGGTGATTTTACTGTTGCAAATTGAGTTCTACCAGCAACGCTTCAGCTGAGCCAGTCATAATAGTGACACATCAGCAGTCATTGAAAACAGCATTGCATGATCAGAACCAGTCCAAACAGCAGCCAAAATAGTGACATATCAGCTGAGCCAGTCAAAACTGACAAATCAGCAGTCATTAAAAACAGCATTGCATCATCAGAACCAGTCAAAACAGCAGTCAAAATAGTGACATATCAGCTGAGCCAGTCAAAACAGCAATGCATCAACAGAGAAAGTCAAAACAGTGATGCATTAGCAGGGCCAGTGAAAACAGCAACACATCAGCCAATCCAACTGAAACAGTGACATATCAGCAGAGCCAGTCAAACAGGGATACATTAACAGGGTCAGTCAAAACAGCAGCACATTAGCAGAGCCAGTCCAAACATCAATGCATCAACAGAGCCAGCCAAAAACAGCGACACTTCATCAGAGCCAGTCAAAACAGCAACACATCAGCTGAGCCAGTGAAAAGTATATTTGTGACAGTTAACTCGTTAACCCCACATGCCACGTTTACACATCATGAGATTGTTCCCTTCTTCTGAGCTCTGTTAATGTCAACATCATTTAAGATACACCAAAGTGGGTGGTATTGCAGAAAAGTAGACAGATGTAGCTCTACAATGATACCAAATAATGTTGACTTTCTACTTGCATTAAAAAATACAGCAGAAAAAAATTTATTTTTGAGACCCGATTTTTGGGGGGTCAAAAATTGCTGGTTTCGAAACCAGAGTTTGTGTCCGGATTTTAGAAATTTTTGGCCTTAGATCTAAAGCAGACCGGTCTGAACGGACAGATAAACCTTTGCAGAAAGTAGGATAAGTTTGAGATTTGGAGTAAAAAGGGACCAGGACACAAAAATCAGGGGTCCAATATGAAAAATAAAAGTCCAACTTTCACTCTTCTGCACATGCGCGAGCATAATAGCCAATCAAAAACTGTTTTTGATACACCTAAGCATCCGGCTAAACGAAAAAATCTCTTAAACAGATGTGTTTGGCTGCATTCAGAAGTAACCCAAAAAATATGTACCCTACCCCCACTTCAGGTGAAAATAAAAAGGATCTCCGGGGGTTAACAAGTTAAACCACAAGTAGTCATCAACTGCTGAAACACAATACTTATTCTCTTTCTAATGCACTTTGGAAAATAAAAAAATGCAATTCCCTGTGGAACTGTGTCACAGAAAGTCAAATCATAACATCACAATAGCCTCAAAATTTCTGTCAGTGTATCTACAGCCACAGTAGCTCAGTTGGTGGAGTGTCAGATTCATAATCCAAAGGTTATGGCTTCAATACCAGGCCAGGTTCCTCAGCATGATATAGCCATTAATATGTTTAAAGTGCTGTTAAAACCAACAATTTTTTTTCAGTGTATCATGGATTTTATTGCTGCCAATTGTGATGTTCAACCAATCAGAAAGTTCTTTACATTCATAAAATGTGACATACCCGGTAGTAAGAAACAGAATCAATGCAGCAGAATGAACTTGCCAATGGTTATACTGTTTTTCACAGTGGCATTTTGTCTATATATTCATTTTATTGCAAGATTTCACTGGGTAATGTTGTTCGTTATTTTTCACAAAGGTAATGTTGTTGGTTATTTTGGGGTTTTTTAATGGCATTTGCTCACATATATTGGCTTTATCATGCCTAGGAAATGAGAGTTGAGTACCTTTCTGAAGGATACACTAATTCACCTGATCTAAGCTAGCCTGAGTTGGTATCGAACCTGCAACCCATGGATTACAAATCCAATGGTCTAAAATATGAGCTACTATCGCTCCCTTCACCAGATATATCTAAAAACAAAAATGTAAAAGTGCCAGCCAAAGTGCATCGCTTCTCCTCCTGAATGGAAAGTCATATAGACATGTAGTTTTCACCAGAAGACTTTGTATGATGTCTAATTGGGCCTAAATGAAAATGGTTCTGCTTGGACATCCAATATGGTAACTTAGTGGCCATCTTGAAAATTTTGTTATTGCTACTCCTCCTGAATGTGTGTGGTCATATCAACATGGGGTTTTAACTGAAAGATTTTTTATGATGTCTACTTGTATCTAAATGAAAATGGTACCAATCTTGCATTCAATATGGCCACCATGACATCCATCTTGAAAATCTTGTTATTGCTACTCTTCCTAAATGGAAAGTCATATCAACATGGGATTTTCACCAGAAGACTAATTATTAAATCTAGTTGGTTCTGAATGAAAATGGTGCAGATCAGACCTATGGATGCTATGATGAACATATTGAAAATTTTGTCACTAATTCTCAAGAATAGATGGTCATATCAGTGTGGGGTTTTCACCACAAATAGTCTTCTAATGGTGTCTAGTTTGTCCTAAGTGAAAATAGTGCTGATCTTACATCCAGTATGGCTACCATAGTGGCTGATTTCAAAATCTTATCACTTAAGGAGATGGTTGCAACACTCAGCAGTTAAAAAAAAGAAATGATTTTATCTTAAATTCCTGAAAATTCTTTTCAGACAGTAGAGCATCAGTCCCATCCAGGGACTCTTGTTTTAGTTAGGCCTGTTATATGTTTTTAATTGGTGAATGTATAGGTTGGTATCCTAATTGTCAGCTTGTCACTTTATCTTAGGGGGAAGATAATGTGGTGGATTATCTTGTAGTTTATAGCATCATGGGATCAAATGGCTTTCCAGAATTTGGTAGTTAACTCATTAGGGCCGAGGGACCTAATTTTGTGTCATGAGGTAGTATCCTTCTTCCAGGGCCTGTGACATCATCATGATGATAGACCCAAGTGGGTGGTATGAGAGCAAAGAACAAGGATGTATCTTTACACTGATGCCAAGTAATGTAGACATATTACACACATTAAAATTGTACATCTGGAAGAAAAAAAAACAATTTTTTGACCCAATTTTCTTTACTAAAAAAATCACAGGTTCCAGTAATTTTCATCCTGATTTTTTACAGCAGACCTGACCAAACTTCACACGGACAGACAGACCCTTGCAAATCTTAGGGTTATATTGGGATTTGGAGGACAAACAGGCAAAAATCAAAAAAAGAAAGAAAAAAAATTCAAATTTCACCGATTTGCTCCAGCACGAGCCTAATACTAATCAAAAACAGCTTCTCTTACATAGCTAAGGAACTAATCAATTCAAAAATAACAAGACAACTTTCTCTTCTACCCCCATTTTAAGTGAAAATGAAATTGAGCTCCTGGTCTTGATGAGTTCAATCAGTCCTTAGTGTCACATGCTCAAGATCATTCAGTGGATGGTTAAAGATCAGATTTGTAGTAATGTGGATGCTTTTTGATCTATTGGTGAATTTTAATTCTTAGTGTTATGTTATTAGTTGTAGCTTAATACACTATGCTTGATCTGCTAATATAGATTTAATAATCACTGTTCAGTGGTCGACTGCAGATTGAAATACCACTAATCTTAAGTTTGAAGATCAATTTTTAGTATCTTGTTTGCTAGATTGGATGATAAAGGTTTATACTTTGAATTTTTTTAAATCTTTACCTTTTATCTTGTAGAACTTCATGTTTACATTTATTTGGAACGGTTTGTCTATGTTAAGTTTTTGCAATAAATACTTTACATTTCTGGAACTTAACTTTTAATAAGCACTATTATAGCCTGGATTGTGTTGGAACTTAACTTTTAATAAGCACTATTATAGCCTGGATTGTGTTGGAACTTAACGTTGAATAAGCACTATTATAGCCTGGATTGTGTTGGAACTTAACGTTGAATAAGCACTATTATAGCCTGGATTGTGTTGGAACTTAACTTTTAAGAAACACTATTATAGCCTGGATTGTGTTATTGGAACTTAACTTTTAATAAGCACTATTATAGCCTGGATTGTGTTGGAACTTAACGTTGAATAAGCACTATTATAGCCTGGATTGTGTTGGAACTTAAAGTTTAATAAGCACTATTATAGCCTGGATTGTGTTGGAACTTAACGTTTAACTCATTAACCCCTGGAGATTTTTCTTCATTTTCACGTCAAATGAGGGTAGGCAACGCATTTTTGGGGTTACTTCTGAATTCAGCCAAACAGATCTGCTTAAGAAAGTTTATCGTTTAGCCGGATGCTTAGGTGTATCACAAACATTGTTTTTCATTGGCTATTATGCTCGCACATGTGCAGAAGGATAAAAGTTGGACTTCTTTTTGTTTTTGATTTTTTTTTTTTTTTTTCGTATTGGATCCTCGATTTTTGTGTCCTGGCCCCTTTTTTTTCCAAATCTCACACTTATCCTACTTTTTGCAAAGGTTCATCTGTCTGTGTGCAGTTCGGACGGGTCTGCTTTAGATCTAAGGCCAAAAAGTCTAAAATCCGGACACAAACTTCGGTTCCGCAACTGTCAATTTTCGACCTAAAATAAATCGGGTCTCAAAAAATGCATTTTGTTCACTGTACTTTTTGATGCGAGTAGAAAGTCAACATTATTTGGTATCATTGTAGAGCTACCTCTGTCCTCTTTTCTGTAATACCATCCACTTTAGTGTATCTTAAATGATGTTGATGTTACAGAGCTCGGAAGTCGGGTACAACCTCATGACGCGTAAACGTGGCGCTAGGGGTTAATGAGTTAATAAGCACTATTATAGCCTGGATTGTGTTGGAACTTAACGTTTAATAAGCACTATTATAGCCTGGATTGTGTTATTGGAACTTAACATTTAATAAGCACTATTATAGCCTGGATTGTGTTGGAACTTAACATTTAATAAGCACTATTATAGCCTGGATTGTGTTGGAACTTAACATTTAATAAGCACTATTATAGCCTGGATTGTGTTGGAACTTAACATTTAACTGTTGTTGTTAATGAGAGTTGAGTGTACATGATAAGAAATTTGTACTAGTGTTGATACAGATTCCCTTATTATATCCAACTCCACTGGAGTTACTGTTTGACATAGAAATGTCAATTGGAGACAAGTGCTGTGTTTTTGTGAAACCAAATGATCATTGAGAAGACTCTTACAAAAAGAACACAACTTGAAGTCTTCAGAGCATGTCACCAAACTCTGCTGGATTAGCAGTGTTATACAAGGGTTGCACATGTTTTTGACTGGCGCTACATTCCTAAAATTACAACAACCACAAAAAAGCAACAGAATAATCAACAGCTAGTTGTACAGTGAACACTTATTTCTAATGAAGAGGTAGAAATTATCCATGTATACTGTACACACAATTCTCTCTCTCTCTCTCTCTCTCTCTCTCTCTCTCTCTCTCTCTCAGCAAATATATGTATAGATGTAGAATCTCAACTAAGGACCTTTTTTCTGACGGCAAGAAATTTTTCATAAAATAAATAAAGTTGTTGCCTATGTGCTAATTATGAAAAGAAATTTCTACATTTCTGATCTGAGTTTGATCAAGCTTGGAATATTAGCTTATATAACTAAGATCTCAGACAAGTTCAGCAATGAGCAAGATATACACATATTAATGAAATGAAAAGAACAAGGATGTAGCTTTACACTGATGCCAAGTAATGTACACATATTATGAATGAAGTGATCTTGCATCTGATTGGCTGAGCTTGTTACCACTCAGGAAGCCATATTTCTGATCCAGTTTTGATCAAAATTGGAATATGAGCTTATATCATCAAGTTCTTGAATGGTTTTGATAATGAGAAAGATTCTTGCATAATAATGAACTGATTTTGCATCAGATTGACTGAAATTGTTACCACTTTGTAGGACATATCTTTGATCCAGTTTTTATCAAACTTTGAATATAGGCTTGTATCATCAAGATATTGGATGAGTTTAATAATAAGTGAGATCCATGCATATTATTGAGGTGATCATGCAACTAATTAGCCGAGTTCTGGAGACCAAAGTTTGATTAGATATGTCTCAGACTTTGTAAATAAGCTTTTAATATCATGATCTTTGACACGTTTTATAATAAGTGAGATCTGCACATATAATTGAGGTGATCTTGTATCTGATTGGCTGAGTTTGTTATCTCCCTAGAGACTATATTTCTAATCAGATTTCTGTAAAAGTTGATAAATAGGTTGTATCATAAAAATCTTGGATGAGTTTGATTATGAGGTATATCTACACATACTTTATTAAACCTCTAATTAGGGATTTTTTTTATCACACTATGATAAATTAGGTAATATCAATGTAATATACAGTTTGGATGATTGTTTACATAGGGTTGTGGGTTGTGTTCTAACAATACTACAGCACTATATAAGCCTGCTTAGTGAGATGGTCAGCTATTTTGTTATGTAAGCTAGGTAAGTGATATCAGGCCTACTTGGTCTCATCTTGTTTATTTTAGTGATTTACTTACTTGATCTGGTTCATTTACATAACTAAAGGCCAAGACATGTTGCCAGTACAAATTTAAGAATTTGATCAGGGATTATGGAGTTCAAGAATCAAAGTTTTTGGGGGAAACTTCAAATAATAGGACTCCAGATCACTAGTGTAATTTCTTATTGTTGGATCAGTCAGAGATATATCCTTATTACCTAATGACAATTGTGAGTGCTTTTCTTAACATGATGATGGATTTCTTGTACTTTTCAAATATTTAGACTTGAGGTCAATAGTGTAACATTTGATTATAGAATTGATACATCAGACCAAGATGATGTTTCTAGGATTGATTTATAATGTGGTTGTAACTCATTTTAACCAACAAATTAAGGTGAATACAATTGTTTGTTATAAAAAGCTGTTACATTATAGCAAAATGGTTGAAGAATACACAGGTCATTTGGGATGTAAAGAAGGGGTTAGAAATATTTAGGACATCATTTTAATGCCCTCTCCCACCACCTTATCTGTGAAGGGGGCATATAGTGTTACCCAAGTCCATCTGTCCTGTCCTATTCTATCCCATCATGTCACATTCATCACCTAGTTTATTTGTGCTTAGTAATTTTTGAAGAAAATAATGGATTGAAATCAAATTTGGTATGGAGTCTTGCATTAAAAAGATGTATGTCTCATTGTCAAGTTCAATTTCACCATTTTCTGGCAGAATTTTATGGAATTATTAACCCTGTTTGACTCGGAACTTGACCCTTCCATTTTGTTTCTGCTCACTAATTTTTGAAGGACTTAATGAATTTAAATAAAATTGGTATGCTTTTTGCATTTACAAGACCTAGATTAAGTTTGATTTTTGCATTTACAAGACCTTGATTAAGTTTGATTTTTGCATTTACAAGACCTAGATTAAGTTTGATTTTTGCATTTACAAGACCTAGATTAAGTTTGATTTTTGCATTTACAAGACCTAGATTAAGTTTGATTTATGCATTTACAAGACCTAGATTAAGTTTGATTTTTGCATTTACAAGACCTAGATTAAGTTTGATTTTTCCATTTACAAGACCTAGATTAAGTTTGATCTTCACCATTTTCCAGCAGAACTTAACAGAGTTTTGGCCCCAATTTGACTGAGAACTTTTCAGTTTCTGCTAAATAACTTTTGAAGGACCTAATGAATTGGAACCCAAATTTGGCATGAAGCTTTGTATTAAGAATACTTGAGTCAGTTTTGATTTTTACTGCCTTTCAGCAAAATTGTATGGAGTTATGGCCCCCATTCCACTTAGAACTTTACACATTTCTAGTTACAAGGTTATGACTGTGTGTGTGCATGTGTGTTTGATTTCCCATCCTGTCCACATGAATTGAAAAGATTCGTGTCTTCACTATTTTTCAGTGAAAACATTGCAGAATATGAAAAGTCTGTAGTATGTTTGCATTACAATATGTGCACTGATGATGTCAGATGCATTACAATATGTGCACTGATGATGTCAGATGCATTACAATGTGCACTGATGATGTCAGATGCATTACAATATGTGCACTGATGATGTCAGATGCTTTGCAATATGTGCACTGATGATGTCAAATGCATTACAATATGTGCAATGATGATGTCAAATCAATGATGTCACGTAATTGTCTACCCTTAGGGTATAATAGATTTATCTAGCCCAGGGAAAAAATCCGTATAAATCTGTCTGGTAGACTAGAATATTCAGATCTGTTATATGCATGGAATAGGAATACCTTACAAATTCTGATCCTGAGGGTGGAATTTCCCTATCCCACACAAACACTGATGATGTATTATTTTATCTCATTTCACATCAGGACATAGTATTGGGAAAAAAGATGGCATAATCGATACAGATATAGCATTAGGACATAGTATTGGGAAAAAAGATGGCATAACATTGATACAGATATAGCGTTAGGACATAGTATTGAGAGGAAAGATGGCATAACATCGATATAGATATAGCATTAGGACATAGTATTGGGAGGAAAGATGGCATAACATTGATACAGATATAGTGTTAGGACATAGTATTGGGAGGAAAGATGGCATAACATCGATACAGATATAGCATTAGGACAGTATTTGGAAAAAAGATGGCATAACATCGATATAGATATAGCATTAGGACATAGTATTTGGAGGAAAGATGGCATAACATCAATATAGCATTAGAAATACAGAATTTTCAATAAGTTCTTACTTCATTAGACAGAGCATAAAAAAGTTTAGTTTAAAAAAAAAAATTTTGTTACAAACAAGTATTACTGTTTATAGATCAGAAAAATTTGTCTCTTCAATAATATAACCACTCAAAAAATTAGGTGTTCGTGACATCTTCAGTATAATAATGTCATCTACAGTGTCAGTGAGTTGACTACATGTATATGGGATGTACACAAACCAACGTTCATGTTTTGTTCTGAGTCAGCAGAAAGAATGAGTTTGAGATGGCGTAGGGTTACATCGAGGCTGTTTGGATGAGATGTATTCATAAGCCAAATCAAACGAGTTCTTTCCCAACTCATAACAAAACACGAATATGGTTTTGTATTTATTACATACCCCCACTTTTAGGCTTTTTAAATATGTTTAGCTTTACAGTATAAATGAAATTTAAAACAAATTTTGATTTATAAAAGTTTGATTCACTGTGTCTAAAAATATTGACATGCAAACATCAGAGAAGACACGAGAGTAGTTCCAATCTGGGTGTGTGATACGGAAATACGGATTGAACATGTGTATCAAATGCCAAGTCAACCATGTAAGATTAAATGGGTATGTAATAAAGACATATCCCACATAAATTTTTCACATGTGCAAACTGTATCACACATATATCGGAATGAGAAACTTATATCTACATCTCAGTATCTTTGTATCAAGAGCCAGCAAGAGGCAAATTCACATTGGTAATATAGATGCATCAGACAGCACCAAATCAAGGTCCATTCTTGACACACAATGTTTTAACTTTCTGTTTTTCCAGCGGCTGGAGGACTGGACCGTCAGTAATGTGATGGACTGGATGGCAGCCATAAATCTGTATCGCTATGCGGAGCTGTTTCGCGAGAAAGGAATAACTGGCAGTAAGCTTATGACTATGGATGAGGAAAAACTGAAGGTAGGTTCATCAGAAACTAAATTTACTGGATAGTGTTCTTCTGATTTGTGAGTGGAACATTGTGAGTTTTGTTTAGCTCTACTGGTTAATGACCAGAAGAGCTTATGGGATGGTCTGTTGTCCAGTGTCCATCTGTCTGTTAGCACAATTTTGTTATCATTACTCCTCCTAAACTACTTGGAGATTTGCCATGAAACTTTACACACACATTCATCCCATGGTCTAGTTGGTCCTAAATGAAAATGGTGCTGCTTGGACATCGTATATGGCCTCCACAGTGGCCATCTTGAAAATCTTGTTATCGCTACTCCTCCTGAATGGATGGTCATATGAACATTGCGTTTTCACTAAAAGACTTTATATAATGTCTAGTTGGTTCTAAATGAAAATGGTGCTGATCTGACATCCAATATGGTCACCATGGCAGCCATCTTGAAAATCTTGTTAATCACTATGTTACGCACCTCTTGTAACAGGTGTACGATTTGGTTGGTTATCGTTATCTAGGGGATGATCGACCTCAGTGTTATTGCCCAGATCAAGTAGATTATAAAATAAAATATGAGATTTATAGATGGGATAAATAGAGATCTGAACAGAGATATAGAATAGAATAACACAAGCCCCCGTATGTGAAATATAACAATTTAATTAATTACATAAAACAAAATGAAATAGTACATAACATTTGAAAGATACACTTCTTTCAGAAATCAATTACTGAATTTCAACAAAATGTAATTAGCCAATCTGTTATATCGATAAGACTCAGTTCATCATGGAATCGAGTGAACAATCAAATCAATTGCCCAGCATGCCTGCATAACCTTGTTATTGCTGGTCACTCCCAATTCCTCATTGCTGACAGGTCAGGGTTGATGTTCTCCCCTTTTGCTTCTCTCTCTTATCTAGCCTCTTTCGGTCATCAAACTTTGTGTGGGATGCTTCCTCTTTCTACCCTCTAAGGGGATATGTATATGTGTATCGATGGATGGGTGGGTAGTAGGTAGGTGGAGCTATTTTCCCATTTAATATAAACAAGAAGCAACCTAAATATTCCGTCAGATTTCCTTCTGAGGAGAAGAACATTACCCCACTCTCGTTACATCAGATATTGTCCTATCGGAATTCAAACAGATACCAAAGGCTAACCGGTCCTTTCAGGCCAACCTGACAGATGATAAACAAACCTAGTTTCTGAAAATTAATGTACTTTCTAACGATTTCATTTCTAACTCACTCTAACATCAACAAGACATAACAGTTCATGTCTTAATTATACAAATGAATCGATGAAATTCACTTCATGGCCTAAATACATTAGTGGCAGTTAATACTCACTCATCTCTTTAGCATACATGATTCCTATAACAATCAAGATGACAAATTCAAACAATTCGTCAAACTCGTATAAGGAAAATTGTTGTACAAATTCAGACAAGTGAATTCAAACAAATAGTTATACTCGTATCAAGAAATTGTGGTACAAATTTAAACAAATAAATTCAAATAAATAATTATATTGATATCAACGAATTACATGAGATTGATACAAATACCTTGTGCTTTCGAGGCTCGCTCGCTTCTACCGCCAGAATCGTGTCCCTTAACTTCCAGACACCTGTCCCTTGAACAATTGTTTATATGAGAGAATTTCGCCTTATTCTGCTCGGAGTCGAGATCCTTCCAGCCTTTTGCAGGAAAACTTGGACTGACTATATTTTGCAATGTGGAATATTTAAAATATGAAATTTTGTCTGGGAAACACACCCCTTATTTAGCGTAGCCAGGATTAAACATATCTACCGCCTTTTATAAATACACACCCATCATGGTTAGCGTAACCCTCTAGATTTCGCACGCTATTTAAATAACCGATTCTGGAAAATTTCAAAAGATGACACTACTTCAACTGGCTTCACAAATAGTTTCTGCATGCTCTCAACTTTGACATTTTTTATACCTAGACCCCAAATTCACTTTGCCCTTTTACATCTGTCCAACCGTTATACGACAAATGCATAATTAAGATCAATCTCGCCCCAAACAGGAACATTTAAACCATCGCAGCCTAGCGATTTAATACGTTACCTTTCCTCATAAATCTGATTAATTCTTATGTGCCACACTGACCACAGCAATAATGTGCTCTATGGAAATACATCGACAGAAATTTGCACCCTTACACACTACTACTCCTGAATGGATGGTCATATCAACATGGGGTTTTCATCAAAAGACTTCCTATGATGTCTGGTTGGTCCTAGATGAAAATGGTTCTGATCTGACATCCAATATGGCCACCATGGCAGCCATCATGAAAATCTTGTTATCACTACTTCTTTTGAATGGATGGTCATATCAACATGGGGCTACCATGGCAGCCATCTTGAAACTCTTGTTATTACTACTAGTCCTGAATGGATGGTCATATCAACATGGGGATTTCACTTAAAGATTTTTTATGATATCTAGTTAGTCTTAAATGAAAATGGTGCTGATCTGATATCCAATATGGCAGCCATTTTGAAAATCTTGTTATCGCTATTCTTCCTGAATGGATAGTCATATTAACATGGTATTTTCACTAAAAGACTTCTTATGATGTCTAGTTTATTCACTGATTTTGACAAAGTACATCTTAATATTTGTTTAACTCACCACCATCTTGCAGCATGAATGAAATGATGTGAACCATATGTTTTCATCATTCAAAATGATAGACGTGGGTAAAAGGAAGAAATGGTCTTATCTTGATTTCCTGTAAATTCTTTTCACCCAGTAGAGCATCAGTCCCTTCTAGGGACTCTTGTTTTATGCATAGTGTTCCCTCACTATAATTCCCCTCTGTAATATATCAATGCCTCCTTTCAAAATCAGATATGGTCATAGATCCATTAAAATGGATGGCAGCATTGGTGTAGGAGAAGGGATATATTGGATCACATAAAATTCCAAATTTGTAGTAATGTAAGTTAGGGGTTATTAAAACATGGCAGCAAAAAAAAATTTGAACCAAATAGTGTCTAGCTTCTTGACCTCATGGTCCCAGCCAGGGACATAATACAGGGAACAACAGCAGTATAGGGAGAAAGGGAAGTTTTGGATCATTTTATATTCCAAATTAGTTGTGAATTGGACATATGGTTGTCAAGAAAACAAGAGATGGAATCAAAACTTGTAACCAATATGTCTCCTACATATTGACCATATGGCTTCACTCAGGGACTTAAACTATGGGTATGAGTGGTAAGGGGAGGATGGTAAATGTGTCATGATGTTACGTTTTTTATACAAGGTGAATAGGATAAAGGGTTTCTTGAAATATAAGTGTTAAAAAAAAGAAACTTTAACAAAAAAAATTTCTATATGTACTTCTTGACCCCAGGCCTCACACAGAGACAGAATTCTGGGGAAGGAGTAGTCAAATACATACGGTCTATGTGTGAAGTGTATTTTGTAATGTATGATATAATTGTAAGTAAAAACAAAATCTTTAACCAAAATGTGTACCCAGTATAATTCTTACACCCATTTTCCCAACCAGGGGCAAAGCCCAGGAGAAGGACTGGTACTGTAACTGAGAGAAGGAGCGAATATGATAATAGTATATTCCAGATATTATGTCAAATCGGTTAGGTGTTACAGAAAAAAACTGATGAGAACTTGAACCAAAAACTTCAACCAAAATGTGTACAAAATATAATTAATGACCTCTTGACCCAACCAAGGTGCAAAACCTTTACAAGGTCTGATGTGTACATGTACTTTTAATCCAGATTATCTTGAAGGTCACTTGCAGAATTCTTCACTGGTCATAGTCACATCATGCAGAGGCAGTTCTCAGTAAAACAATTAAGCCTAGACATATTTAGAAACAGAATTAATCCTGAATCAATATCAAGATATGGATGCTGTTGAACCTTCTAAGTGCCAGAAAGCTAGAGTTTAATCTCAATACAGCAAAACCTTCCTTAGTGGACACCTTCATATGAAGCACACTTAATCATAAAGGACACCATATATGAATCCTTTTCTTTAAGATTACTCATTTAACAAGTTTTCATGGGGCAACAGTTTTCATGAATTTTGTGGTTGTTACAGGCCATAAATTTAAAGACCCATTTATGACCAATGATCCTCCTTTGGGAAAAAATAGACACATATGCACACACGTGCGTGTGCACACACACACACACACCTATGCCCCCCTCCAATCCAAAAATTTAAGTAACAATGAACAAAATGTCATTTTTGCAAAAACCATGAAAACTGATGCCAACAAAAATAAATGAATTCACTGTATTTCATCTCTATATAAAGTATACCTTTCCACACAGGACAACAAATTATTTGTTTGCTTGTGTGTCCTTTATTGACAAGTTTCACTGTATTACTGCATACTCTTCTACCTCACTCCCTCTTTCCTTGAGATGGATACAAGTAAATGCCATTTTTGTATCAAAAACTTCCTCACTTACTTTTGGAAAACAAGCACGGTCAAACCTGCTATATGAACCACCAGCATACAAGGACCATATGTATATAAAGAACAAATTCCACAGGTCCAAATCAATACATATTTATCTGCATATTAGGACAATCTGCCATCTGTGAATAATGGCAAAATTCCATAGGTTTAAATTGATACATATTTACATATAAGGAACACCTGATTATAAAAACCAAATTCCATACATATAAATCAATACATATTTACATATAAGGACCACCTGATTATAAAAACCAAATTCCATACATATAAATCAATACATATTTACATATAAGGAACACCTGATTATAAAAACCAAATTCCAGACATATAAATCAATACATATTTACATATAAGGACCACCTGTTTATAAAAACCAAATTCCATACATATAAATCAATACATATTTACATATAAGGACCACCTGTTTATAAAAACCAAATTCCATACATATAAATCAATACATATTTACATATAAGGACCACCTGTTTATAAAAACCAAATTCCATACATATAAATCAATACATATTTATCTGCATATAAGGACCACCTGTTTATAAAAACCAAATTCCATACATATAAATCAATACATATTTATCTGCATATAAGGACTACCTGCATATAATGGCCAAGTTCCATAGGTCCAGTTCATTAGAACTTGGTCTCATACATGTGATTCTACAGGCGATAGGACAAAAATACCACTTTAAAGGCCGTCTACTGCACATACCATTTTTAAAAAACCTACCTCTTTTGAAAAATAAAAGATTTTTTAAAATTTTTATTTAAAAAAAAAAATCACATTCTATCCCCACATTACATATACCAGCAGGAACCAGTCTCCTGGGGACCGGAAATGTTATATATATATGATGTGTGGCTGAGTAATCGTCTTAAGAAGGCGAATATGTAGCATGAATTCATAACTAGCTGTTAATTGATTACCTTATTGTTGTATTCTGAAGAGTTTAAGGCCAAATGCAGAATGTTTTATGATGTGTTATATGTAATAAAGTGATCAAAGGTGGTACATCATGGCTTATGAGTCTTTGAATAAAAATCAGCCGACCTTTGGCAGAGGTGTGATAAAAAGGAGAGACAGACCAAAAATAATTTTGGTAGAAACACTTGAGTTAGTATTTTGATTTTTTTTATTGTTTAATTCTTATTGCATTGTTCAAGATGTTTTTAGAGGAATATTTAAGGGCAGTTCATATATATTTTGTTCAATTTATGTCAAAATGCCGAAACATGCACTTTCTTCCAATGCTGAAAAACATCAACTAAGAAATATGAGACTTGGGAATGCATCTGATGTCCAACTCAGGAACTTCCTCCTCAGGGTGAACTTAGCTTGGAGGAGTATTGAAGAGCATTCAGTAGCTTCAAAATCCAGCCACAGGAAAACTGAGGTTTGAACTTCTGTGCAGGCAGAGCATGGTTGTTTTGTCATTGCCACATTCTAATTCTGATATAGAGTGTACATTCTCAATTCTTCACAAAATACAATGTGATTCAAGGGAGATCTGGACCAGAAAACTATCGAGATCATGTTAAGTGTGATGCTTTATAATCACAATGAATGTCATCAGTGGTCACCAGTTAGTGACCTTGTGAAGGAAACTAAAAATGCTTGTGGATTTTATTTTTAAAAATCCTTGCAGTGAACTGGGACAACACTTCCTTTTTCATTTCATTGACAATACACTTACAAGTATTAATTCATTATTATTGTAACATTTTCCATCAGAATCTGATTCATGTTCAAAACTTGCTGTTTTATTATAGTATGAAGAGAATACATATTATATAAAAAAACATCCACTTGTTTTCTTTTAATTCCCCTTAAAACACATAAAATGTATGTCAATGAAAACAATCTACTGGTTTAGAAGCCAATCTACTGATCAAAATTTGTAAATCTACTTGTTTGATGTCCTGGTTCTGTCACATGTATGTTCACTGCATATAAGGACCACCTGTGTTTAAAGACCAAGTTCCATAGGTTCAGATCAATATATATTTATCTGCATATAAAGACCATTTGTTCATAAAGACCACTCGTAAAAGAATTTCATTGTCCTGGAAAATTATATGGTTAGATTTGACAAACATTTTTTTCAATGAAAGCAAACAGTGAAACAATTAGCTAAGCCATATTTTGGCACAAACAAAAATACCATATTCCCTGTCGGAACATACAGATTGCTCTGTGACAAAGCAAATTCTTGAAATTGATTTTCATTTCATGTGCAGTTTATACAGGAGTAACAACAAACATTTTTAAAACAAAAACAAAATGATGTTGAAAACTATTTCTAAAAAAAACTTTTTCCACCACTTTCTGCAGTGAGTGGAAAATTAGATGAAGCACATGTTGTATCATATTACGAGGCAAATATAAAGTAGTAAAAGTCTAGCTTATGCAGGACACTAAGTTGCCACTTATGATGTTATTGTGAGCTAAGTTGTATCGCAGTATTGCCACTTTTTATGATATCATTATGATAATCTCATCTTGTTTATACTGTATTTGTGATATATTACCCAGCGCAATGAAGACATATGCTTGGCCAAGGTTGCAGCTCGCAGAACCCTGTTGTTTTTTGGGGGGTTTTTTCCCACTGACCATTGCTTGTAGACTGTCACTATTTATATCTGACAGATATGTATCAACTGAAAAAAACTAATGCTGAGGATAGAGCTGGTTACAGTAAACATGTTACTCTGTATTAGTATCCTGTATTGCAGTGAATTGGAAACATTTACTTGGACAGCAGAATTGTGTGTGTGTATAACAAATCAATACTAGATCATCATAATGCAGATATCATCACAACAGATTTGATGATGATACATCACAGTGGTTATACATGATGATACCACTAGTTGCCACAATTAATAGAAAGGTATTATCACAGTTCATTTGCCTTGCTTGAAATGTATTAGATTGCTTTCAGTCAGGGAAAGTAATGGATAGCTGGTAAAAGTAATTAATTATCTTTTCATAAACCACTCAGTGACCTTAATGTCAGCCTATGATTTAGAGATATATTTGCAAGGAAAATCAGTGATAAAAGTTACCCATTTCTCTAGCACTGTTGCATAGCTTGACCTTATGAATTAGTGTTCCCAAGATTCAGTTTCAGTGCAATGGAAAGTGACATAAGGCTTATATATACCTGTAAGTCATTAATGAAATTTAAAGATTGATGATTGGTTCATCATAATCAATCAAACATGTTTTATTTAGTTGGAGATAATTTTAGCTCACGTGATCAAGGCCATGCAAGCTTATCGCATGGCCCTATCTCTGTCATCTGTCCATCAGGTGCTATTTTCCACTTTTTCTAAATAAAAAAAAAAAAAAACACTTAGCAAAGTTAGATGAAACTTTGCCAGAATGTTCCTTACAGCATGCTCCAGCAAAATTTTGTTTAGGTTGACTACCCTAGCAATGATGTGGTTTTCATGGCAACAATATGGAAAACCTATTTTCAGCTTCTTCAGAACGGCTGAGCCAATTCTGATCAAACTTGGTAGGAATGTTTCTTAGGACACACTGTCAAAATTTATCTGAGGTGACTCCCCCAGTATTGGTGTGGTTTCCTTTAGCAACCATATGGAAAACCTATTTTTCACTTCTTTAGAACAATTTTAGCCAATTTTGATAACAGAAGTTCAGAATGTTTCTTAAGACATTATTTTATCAAAACTATATTTAGGGTGGCTTCCATTGCAGTGATGTGGCTTCCATAGCAACCATATCAAAAACCTATTTTCAACTTCTCCAGAACTGCTAGCCAATTTTGATTAGTCTTGATATGAAGGTTTGTTAGGACATACTGTGTCAAAATATTGTCTACTGTGGTTCACTAACAATGGTGTGGCTTCCTGAGCCAATTTTTATCAAATTTTTGGATGGGTCCCCTGACAATGGTCTGACTTTCATAACAGCTATTTAGAAAACCTATTATTAACCTCTCCAGAACAGCAGAGTCATTTTTGATTGAACTTGGTAAGAATGTTCCTTAGGTTGTCAGATTATGTCCAGTGTGGCTCCCCATACAATGGTGTAGTTCCTTAGCGACCGTGTTTTTAAAAAAAAGATTTTCAAGCTCATCTTTAGGACAGATGAGCAAATGATCAAACTTGGGCATAATGTTTCCTAGGACATACTTTGTTAGAATTGGGATGACTCCCCTAGGAGTGGTTTGGCTTTCCTAGCAACCATATGGAAGACCTATTTTCAACTTCTTCTCCAGAAGTGCTGTCAAGCAAATTTTGATTAAACACATGACATGTCCTAACAGATTTGTTTTCTGAGTGGACTCCTTGCAATAGTGTGGCTTCCACAGCAACTAGGTGAAAAACATATTTTCACTTTTTTCTCTAAAATGGATGAAAACTTGAAAAAAGTTTTCATCAGACTTGGTCAGAATTTTCATTTTGTTCCAAATGAATGAAAACAAAAGGAAACAATGGATGGAAGTGATAAACTCAAAACAAAAAACAATGAGATGAAAGCTGAAATGCAAACACTAACAGAATGCAAATGGATTACAAACAAATTGAATTCCAAATGCATTTCAAATGCAGATGAAATGCACATTTGCTAAATTTAACGTGTTTCAGGGACTGTACATGTTTGAAATGGTCTGTCAGTGACTTGAGAAATATGTCTGGTTGTGATACAAAGAAAATGTTAAAATTAAAGGTGTAAAAACTAAACTTTCTGAAGAAGAAAATTTTAATCATTTATAATCGATTATTGAAAATCATAACTGAATGCTTGGTAATTTGTTTTTTCTTACCAATCTTCAATTGCCTGTATTCTGCTTAATGGTCACACACCACTACTCAACATTTGTAACTTGAACCATACTATACATCCTTACAATCAAATTAATGTGTGTAGTCAGGCGTTTGTATGACACCATCACCTTAAACTGTAGAGGTAACTGTATACACACCAACGAAGATCATATGTAGAAAATGGTGGTTTTAGATTATCAATTAATGTAGAAAAACATTAATTTTCAGATTAAATCCTCATCACTCCCCTTTTGAATATTTCAGTCCATTTATGTCGCAGTTGTACTCATTGTTATCATGTTTGCACAACTGTGCTACATCATATAGAATCCAAAGACTCCCGGATGTGTCACAGAAATGTACAATTTCTGCAATTATTTTATTAAAATAGCAAGCCTGTTGCCTTTAATTTTTCTTGCATACATTTTTATAATGAGATTGGAGTTTGTGTGTGTCTGTGTACTAAGTTAAGATACTCGCAAAGCAGACAACACTAAATTGGAAGCAGATGACTCTGGCACTCATAGTGGTAAACTTCTGCCACAAGATCTCCACCATGGGAAGTTCTTCATAGGTCAGGGCCTGAGTATCTCAGAAACAGCCTCTTTAGCAGAGCTGCTGTTTTCAACCGCTTAATTGAAATTTATAGAGAGGTTTCATGAGCATGCCAGGAAAGCATGATCTTAGTGCAAGAGAAAACCTTTCCACTCTGATTCAAGGGCACAAAATTTCCCATTTTTGATTGATAAAAAGAGGTAATCATTCTCAGTGTAAATGGATGATGCCTGGTTCAAGTATTTTTATAAGCTGATTTAGTCAGCATACAGGAACAAAAATGTTAGAAAATTGATAATGATGTACTGCATGTTATGTGATGTAAAAATATCCCAGATAGAAATAGTACAAGCATCTTAAGAAGATAAAGACAGAGGGCATGTGAATTAGGATAAAGTTTATCACATGTGCACTGATTTCATTAAAAATAGGTAAGGCAGAGTAAATGTAATGCTGTCAGTCTGACTGCCGTAGGGACCGAACATTTACATTTCCCGGGGGTCAGGTGAAGGCGCATTTTTTCCAACCAGGATATTTTTTTTAAAATTTTGTCACAAAATAAATTTTTTTTAAACTAGTATGATAGATAGAATTGGTTTTGTTCTTCAGATCAGATCAAGAGTATTTGTTTGAAGCTATTTTAGGTCCAGAAATGATTTTTCAAACATGTTGTAGGCCTGCTCTAGAAAATTAAATAGTTGGTCCTTAATAAGTCAAGGGAAAATAATATCTTAATTCTGCCAGACAGTAGGCAATAAATAAAATAGAACCTCTATAGCTTGAACCTCCAAAGGACAACGTAAATCAGTTCAAGAGACACAAGTTGGCTGAATATGGTCTAATATAAAGTGAAACCCATCTATAAAGAATGCTCAAGGAACCACAAAAAAACTACCTTTATGGACAGGTGTCCTTTATACAGAGGTAAAATGGTATTAAGACATACTTAATTTGTAAGTATTCTTTAAAGAGGTAAAATGGTATTAAGACATACTTAATTTGTAAGTGTTCTTTAAAGAGGTAAAATGGTATTAAGACATACTTAATTTGTAAGTGTTCTTTAAAGAGGTAAAATGGTATTAAGACATACTTAATTTGTAAGTGTTCTTTAAAGAGGTAAAATGGTATTAAGACATACTTAATTTGTAAGTGTTCTTTAAAGAGGTAAAATGGTATTAAGACATACTTAATTTGTAAGTGTTCTTTAAAGAGGTAAAATGGTATTAAGACATACTTAATTTGTAAGTATTCTTTAAAGAGGTAAAATTGTATTAAGACATACTTAATTTGTAAGTGTTCTTTAAAGAGGTAAAATGGTATTAAGACATACTTAATTTGTAAGTGTCCTTTATACAGAGGTAAAATGGTATTAAGACATACTTAATTTGTAAGTGTTCTTTAAAGAAGTAAAATGGTATTAAGACATACTTAATTTGTAAGTATTCTTTAAAGAGGTAAAATGGTATTAAGACATACTTAATTTGTAAGTGTTCTTTAAAGAGGTAAAATGGTATTAAGACATACTTAATTTGTAAGTATTCTTTAAAGAGGTAAAATGGTATTAAGACATACTTAATTTGTAAGTGTTCTTTAAAGAGGTAAAATGGTATTAAGACATACTTAATTTGTAAGTGTTCTTTAAAGAGGTAAAATGGTATTAAGACATACTTAATTTGTAAGTATTCTTTAAAGAGGTAAAATGGTATTAAGACATACTTAATTTGTAAGTGTTCTTTAAAGAGGTAAAATGGTATTAAGACATACTTAATTTGTAAGTGTTCTTTAAAGAGGTAAAATGGTATTAAGACATACTTAATTTGTAAGTATTCTTTAAAGAGGTAAAATGGTATTAAGACATACTTAATTTGTAAGTGTTCTTTAAAGAGGTAAAATGGTATTAAGACATACTTAATTTGTAAGTGTCCTTTATACAGAGGTAAAATGGTATTAAGACATACTTAATTTGTAAGTATTCTTTAAAGAGGTAAAATGGTATTAAGACATACTTAATTTGTAAGTGTTCTTTAAAGAGGTAAAATGGTATTAAGACATACTTAATTTGTAAGTATTCTTTAAAGAGGTAAAATGGTATTAAGACATACTTAATTTGTAAGTGTCCTTTATACAGAGGTAAAATGGTATTAAGACATACTTAATTTGTAAGTATTCTTTAAAGAGGTAAAATGGTATTAAGACATACTTAATTTGTAAGTATTCTTTAAAGAGGTAAAATGGTATTAAGACATACTTAATTTGTAAGTGTTCTTTAAAGAGGTAAAATTGTATTAAGACATACTTAATTTGTAAGTGTTCTTTAAAGAGGTAAAATTGTATTAAGACATACTTAATTTGTAAGTGTTCTTTAAAGAGGTAAAATGGTATTAAGACATACTTAATTTGTAAGTGTTCTTTAAAGAGGTAAAATTGTATGAAAACATTGTCCTTTATGGACAATTGTATTTTATATAAAGTTAAAATGGTATAAAATAGTGTTTTTTCATGGGTAAGTCATTTATGTAGAGGTAAAACTAGTATTAAAGCATTTTCTTTTATGAGCAGATGTCCTTTCCATAGAGATGACCACTAAGGCAGGTATCAGTGTAATTCTAAACATTCTGTTGGGTCTTGAACTCCTGTCTGAAGTGATCCCAGGCATATGATCCAAGATTCTATCATATTTAGATGATGCAATGTTTAGGAACATTCCATCCTAAGGTCAAGCCCCACCTTCACTTAAATTTTTCAATTTTCTCTTTAACTTTAGATTTTACATTACCTCCATATGTAACTGTTCATGTAATTGGGATTTTTTTAATTGGTACAGACAGTGAAAAGGATTGAAACTCTTTGAATAATGCAATGGCACAAGATAAAGTCTTTTAGTCTCTCTCACACAAAAAAAGGTTAGGAATTTCTCCAATGTAATTAGGAAATCCTCCGCTTTTAACTCTTCTGGGAAGAATTTATTTATTCAAGATATAAAGATGTTATTTTAGACCTTGTTGTCTGATGTCAAACTTTCATCATTGGAATTTTATAACAGCAAAACACCCACTGAAAATTTCCTCACCTTAAGAGAGCACATAAAATGTTAGTCTAATTTAAATGATGTTTAAAGACATATCAGCCTTAAAGACATATCAGCCTTAAAGACATATCAGCCTTAAAGACATATCAGCCTTCAGAGACCTCTAAGATAGTAGTAATACAAAGTGTCTGAATTGTGTACTGCAGATAGCTTGCACATTGATAAAAATGTAAACAAGTCAAAAAATTAAGTCCATTTTTATCCATAAGATTATTTGAGACAGAGAAAAAATAATGATATAGCCCTCATTTCAGTTTTGTTCTAGAATTGTTTTACCCTTCATAAATAATGCGAATATGAATATTTTAAAAATAACAATTACAACAACGGCTTTTGTTTTTATTCTAAATTGGACTACAGAAGCTGTACATGTAGCTGGGTTGATCAGTGCAAAACATCCAATTTGTGGGACCCTGACTTCAAATGCTGCTCATTTTAGTAATTAATGTTTATTTTGTTTATTTGTGAAAGACTGCTCAAAAGATGATGAACATAAGGGAATTTTTGCCACTTTGTGTGCTCTCAGTAGAAGGTCATGTGATGAAAGAAACATCTTCCATTGGAGTTCTGTATAGGAAAACACAATCATACATAAGAATGTATGAAAATAATGTCATCTATATTGTCAATGAGTGCAGTCATGTAGGATAGGCATATTGTACATGACTTTCTCACACAGGTAAACTGTATCACATGTACATGTACATAGGAATGAGAGAAGTCGTCCAGTCTGTGTCATGGTTGGCACTGTGATGAGAAAATCCCAGTTGAGGGGTTGCATTGTTTGTCGTCTGCAACAAGGAGCAGAAGACAAATAATGTAACTAAGAGACCAATATTTTCATTGTACCTGTGCCAACCATCTTTATGGTTACTTCTGTCACCCATTTGTCCTTAAAAGAAAAATTATTCTTTCTGTATTCCATAACCTCATTGTGTATGTAGCCACAGAAATGGTGTTTTCTGTATTCCATAACCTCAGTGTATATGTAGCCATGGAAATAGTGTTTTCTGTATTCCATAACCTCATTGTGAATGTAGCCACAGAAATGGTGTTTTCTGTATTCCATAACCTCAGTGTATATGTAGCCACAGAAATAGTGTTTTCTGTATTCCATAACCTCAGTGTATATGTAGCCATGGAAATAGTGTTTTCTGTATTCCATAACCTCAGTGTATATGTAGCCATGGAAATAGTGTTTTCTGTATTCCATAACCTCAGTGTATATGTAGCCAGAAAAATACAGTGTTTTCTGTATTCCATAACCTCAGTGTATATGTAGCCACAGAAATAGTGTTTTCTGTATTCCATAACCTCAGTGTATATGTAGCCATGGAAATAGTGTTTTCTGTATTCCATAACCTCAGTGTATATGTAGTCACAGAAATGGTGTTTTCTGTATTCCATAACCTCGGTGTATATGTAGCCAGAAAAATACAGTGTTTTCTGTTTTCCATAACCTCAGTGTATATGTAGCCATGGAAATAGTGTTTTCTGAAAGTTTTTACATCATTGAAAGAAGAATATAAAAGTTTTGGTTTAAAGTAGAATTATTTGTTTTAAACAAAGATTACTGTTTATAAGTCAGTCTTTTCACAATTAAAATTGCCAGAAAAACTGCAGACATTCATGATGTCAAAACGATAATTACATCATCTGTAGTGCTATTGAATGCACTCATGTGGAATAGGCTTATCCCACTTTGCTTTCTCACATGGACAAACTGTGTTGGACATTAGCTGGGACTGAGAGAGAAGAGTTTTCTTGTAGTTTTCGTTCATTATTTGATGTCTCTTGTCCTTTATATGTATTGCATATTGTTTGAAAATATGTTTGTTTTAATGACAATCTCTTGCTGCAGGAGTCACAAGGTCATTTAAGCCCCCCAAAAATGTGTTTGCACTAACCCAACCCACCCTATTTTTACCTATATTTACTAAGTAATAAAAAAAAAAAAAAATTTTATTTAACTTTTTTTTACAAGTTAGAAGAAAACAAAATTGTAGAAAGATTTTGGTAATTTTTGTAATGTATTTAATGCAGAAAAGAAAATAGACAGTATGCTCTGTTCACACAAAAATGGCATACTTTTAAAAAAAAGCAAATTTTTTTCAAATCATTAGCAGAAACACATTTTTTTTTGGGGAGGGGGTGCCTTATCAGACTGCATACAAGTTTATCAGATGAGATAAGAAGATCTGGAACAGAGTCAAAAAGTCAAAAGTCAGGGTCATAAGGTTAACTTTCACAAGATTCTACAAAATACACATATATGGTAAACCTATGCCAAAGAACTCCTCTTGAAAGAGACCATCTGTCTAAAGGAGACTACAAAATTTGATGGCAGTATATAATTGATACTACAGATGTTATGAATATGGACCTCAATCTGCATTTTAGAACAGAAAAAGTAAAATTGAATGGTTATGCATATATCTAAAAAAAACTTGCAAGGGCCTCTATATAAGGAAAACCATTGTTATAAAGAACAAATTGCATGGAGCAAAAAGTGTGTATTATAGCATAGATTAACTATATTTGTTCAAATAAAACCCAGCTAAGATGGTGACTCACACACACACACACATACACACACCCCTCACCCCAGCTCTACCCTACATGATATCATAAAACTCTGAGCTTGAGTCTCCATTTTAAATCTTGGCCAATCAAAAGTGAGTTTTATTTAGTAAAGTCCTTGATGACTGGTTGCCTTGTAATCTCTAGCTTCATCAGATTTTCTAGGCTATAGCAGAAACAGTAAATACTACGTGTATATGAGTTCCAAGTCATATAGTCCCTATATATAAAATCATTATATGTCACTCTATCTTCAGACATTGGTCATTCTGTCAGGCAGAAAAAGTAAATACTATGTGTATATTAGTCCCAGGTTATATTGTCTGTATGTATAGTCATTATATGTCACTCTATCTTCAGACATTGGTCATTCTGTCAGACAGAAAAAGTAAATACTATGTGTATATTAGTCCCAGGTTATATTGTCTGTATGTATAGTCATTATATGTCACTCTATCTTCAGACATAGGTTATTTTGTCAGACATTCATATCGATGTCAGATTACCCTGAGCTATAATTTCTGGCGAGCGACATATCAGTGTTAGAGAGCCACAGTTTAAATGTACACTTACCATTATGCCATCGAGTTTGGTTTCATTATTGGAAGGGAGAAAATTTTGTCTGACAATATTGCTAAGCTTAAGACTCCAAGTCCAATTAGAGAAAATAGTAGCCATCCTAAAAAAAAAAAATATTCAGATAAAATTGTCACAGTAGTATGGTATTTCCCATTCCCATGAGTTTGAACCTAAACAGATATTTTATATGCTGGTATCTATTTGCCCTAACACAGTTTATGTTTACCTTTTCTAGTATTAAGGTAAAAGTATTTCCAAGTTAGTGTATTAGGGCCAATGTAAAGGTGGTACATCAAAAGTAGAAAAAAATCATTTCCAACCCTTTGTGTACTTATATAGCTCTGCTGAACTCTTGACCTAGATAGAACATAAGATTGACCTAGTGATTTCATTAAATAAATGCTGATCCAGTTTTTATGTTTGCTTAAGGAACAAAATATTAACGTTTTTAGCATTGGTCGTGTAACTTACCTAACTGTGTCAATACTATGAACTACTCACAAAAAAAAGTTAATTTGAAGAACTCTTCTTTTGCAAACTTCAGCAAAGTTACCTTTGTCCTGCACAAAGCCGTTGGTGTAGTTATTTTTGCTAATCAAATAAAGAAGAAGAAAAAGGCACAAATAAATCAAATGAAGAAAGAAGTTGAAAATAGAAATAGGTCTTATTTATAGAATATTCTCTTGTAGTCTAAATCAATTTAGTTTACATTTCTTGCTGTAGGCACACATTTAATCATCCCCTACATAGAGACAAAATATTTGCTTAGCTCCCTTTAAGTACATTTTAAAAAATTTACTTGACCTGTACTTTGAAAAAAGAATGTTAAAAAAGTTGGTTCTTTTTCATAAAAAAGTGTCCAAGGAATGCATTACTTTGATGAGCTTTTCTAAAAGCAAGTTAATATCAGAGTGGCAACACCTGCAGATCTTCGTCATCTTTGTGTATTGCAGCAGAATTAGCAATTTTGCAAATTTTCTTTTCAGTTGTGGAATGTCTTTAAAGTTTGTTTTTAGTGCTCTCTCTCATTCAATATGAAGATTTTAAGTATTGAAACATGTTACAATGATTTACCTTTGGTTAATGATAAATTATTGTCGGCAGTATCTGGTTTCATTGCATTTAAAGTTAAATATACTTTGACAGAAGTGGATAAATGTTAATGCATGCTCCATGATGTCAAACATTTGGAATTTGCATGCAAGAAAGTTCTAATTTGCTTTTTATTTGTGGATTTTTATGGAATTTTCATAGTATTTTTGTGGATTTTTGGTTGAATTCTTGTAGTCTGCCAGCATTGTTTTGTTGTCTTGTATCACATTTGTAAGAATGTCAGAAATTTAAAGTCTGCCAGAGAACTCCTATAAAAAAAAAAACACGACAAATTGCAGTGTATCCAGATGTTACACAGAAAGACTTGGCATATTAGAGTCTCCAAAGGTTCCAATGCATTCTTGTATCATTGCATGCATAAATTTATGTATCAAGGCCATGGTCAGTATAGCCATTTTTGTATCATTGCATGCATAAATTTATGTATCAAGGCCATGGTCAGTATAGCCATGGCCATACCAACTTGAGGCAAGACATGCAATCCTGCATCGAGGACATTCTTTACCACTGGAAAATGTATCCCAACGACCATTGTTGATAGGGAATGGCCATACATAAAGTAATTTAGCATGGTCAAATTGTAGCAAATGCAGTGGTTTCAAGATTTAGCAATATAAAATGTGTGTGAGTAACTGATCAACAATACTCTTTAATCCCATTTTCAGTGTTAAATATTTTCATTAACAAAGCTTTCCCATAAGCTTTCCAAAAATGTTAATTTGCTAGTAAGGTTGAAAGTGCATGTCTAAGGATCAGTTTTGAAAATTTGTAAGATTAAGCTAATTTTTCTGAAGAAATTTCCCAAAAGAAATATCATGGTCAGTTGTATATATAATCAATTTTATTACAAACTGGTAATAATCTCCAATGACATGCTAAATTAAAGCATATATATATATATCAGGGATATACAAATCAATTTGCCTGACTCACAGAACAAGCTCAAATTCATCTCGGGCAAGCTCAAGTTTCCAAGGTACTTACCCACGGGCAAGTCCAAAAAAACTGAGAGGGAGAAAGGGGTCATATTCTGTTCATAATGCTTTATGTTCTGCAAGTTTTATACCTCTGATCTTGTTACAGTACATATATCAGCACCTTTATTTAGTGTTTATATGTACTGCATTCTTCTATTACATAACTGGCCACTGTTTCTTTCATCTGTCGTATGTCATTTCCATCTTGTAGTCAGTATCAAGGACGGTCTCACATTTTCTCGTGCAGATGTGATAATGTGAATATTTACTATTTAAAAAAAGTTACGACAAAGAAGGCATAAATATTTATATTTTAACTTATCCGTTACATTTTAATCCTAATATTTGTACATATCGGGGATTCTCCAACTTTCAGGTCCTAATATAGCTTGGGCAGTTTTTGAGAATGTCAACTCCAAACAATCAGCTTCTCAGAGATTGTTTTGATGCATGTAACTGATTTTAAGGCAAGTAGGTGTTCATTGTTAATAATATAACTTGTGAGATTTCTTTGACAGGTGTGTTTGGAAATAAAAGGCACTCATATCTAATGATTAACTACCAGGAGGATTTCGTTCAAAGAGTGATCGATGTACTGAAAATGTGGCAGCCACAAGTGGTGTTCATGGTCTGTTGTTTACTTGATAATTACAGGAGACCAATACATACTTACTACTTGGCAAAAAATTAAATGGATAAAAATAAGTGTTCTCAATCTCAAAAGTCAGCTTGTCAAATATTTTGATGCATGTCGTGGATTTCAAGGTGACTAGATGATAATTGTTAAGTAAATGGATAAAGTAAGTGTTCACAAATCGTTCAGTTGTGAGTAGAAAAAAATCATTACAGTCTAGCTTTCATTATTGTTGATGTAGTTCATGCGATGAATCTGCTATCTTATCTAAGCATAAAAAGCAAACTTGATGAAGTTTCTAGGTCTAATGCAGGGATTGAACTGTTTTTGTTCTTCTGACTATACCTGCATTCTAACCCTTTCTCATACATGTATGCATATCTATCTACATGTATTATTTACATATATATTTTTGATAACTTTAATTACTGCATATGGTTTTAAGGTGCCAACAATGATAAAAAGAAATCAAAAGTTAAAATTAATTTAATGCGATTTCCTTAAAACATCAAATTTTATCGTATTTGTTTACTCATGTTGGGATATTATGTTCGGGCAAGCTCAAATTTCCCAAGAGCAAGTTCAATTTTATAAAATTTGTAAATCCCTCTGTCTGTGTGTGTCTGTGTCTCTGTGTGTGTGTGTGTGTGTGTGTGTGTGTGTGTGTGTGTGTGTGTGTGTGTGTGTACAGTGAAGCCCCTCAAAACCAAAACCCCCTGGGACCCCAATTTTTTTTCAGTTTAGAGAGGTTTTGGGTTTACTGAGGTTTCATTGATGTAAAAAAAAAATGTCTTTTTCTAAGCACTTACGTGACGAGAGAGAGAGAGAGAGATTATATATTACGGGACCTGAGATTGGAATGTTTTGTATCCTAGCTTGGCTAAACTATTTTAGCACAAGATCATTCAGTTTGTCAAATATGCAGGCATAATCGAAACAACAATTGTTTGCAACACTGTTGTTTCCAAATTTATTCATGTAGAATTCCATTTTCTTTTAGAATATTTGAAACAGTCGATGTTCCGAATCTGAATTTTTCCCCTAGTTTCTTGAATGTATGTTTTGGCAGATCTGTAGCTTTTTCTCATAAGATTGGTTTTGGGGAAACAGCTGGTTTGTTGTGCTGAAAATGACCATTCTTCACTGTCCTCACTAGAAAAAGGGTTTGATTTAACACAACAACCCCCCACCCCTTTTTTTTTTCTCACTGATAACAAGAGTGTGTACCCATAGACAATTAACAACCAGGTCCAGCCTAAATTGTTCTGAATAAAAACCATGTTATGCCAAATTTGGTTCTGAATTACTCAATAAATTGCTAATATCACATCTACATGTAACATATTAATAGTATACCATTTGTAAACTGATCGTGGGTTTTACATACAGGTAATTAGTTGTATGTGCTAGCACAGAAAGCTGGAAGATTTTAGAAATTACAGTTAGGTCATGTAGTTGTTGTGCAGATTTATCATTGGAGAGAGGAGACACCTGCTGTATTCAATTTTTTGAGACAACACTTTCATCAAGTCTGAAAGCTTCTCAGTCAGCTTGGCTGCCAGAGTTTCCGAGAGTTCTTGTACTCAGTTAAGGCTGTGTATATTGTATTGTCATTTATTATGCAATATGATATGTATGGCAGAGACTGTGCTAGGATACATATCATGATACATTACCTTCATCTAGGGCTGACATAAAGTGTATTTTCATTTATACTGCAGTATTATATGTATCACAATTCAAAATCTGTGATACAGTATATATGATACATTACCTTAGGCTAAGACTGTATAGCATATTGTCATTTACGCTGCAATATGATATGTATCATAGTCCAGAGGCAGTGATACATATCATCATCCATTGCCTTGGGCTAGGGTTGTGTATAGTGTATTGTCATTTATACTGCAATGTGATATGATATCATGATACATTATCTTGAGCTAGGGCTGTGTGTAGTGTTTTCTCATTTATGCTGCAATATTATATTATCACAATTCAGAATCATCGATACAGAATATATGATACATTACCTTGGGCTAGAGTTGGGTGTATTGTCATTTACAATGCAATATGATACATATCACAATTGAGATGCTGTCATATGATATCATGATACATTATCTTGAGCTAGGGCTGTGTATAGTGTATTGTCATTTATACTGCAATATTATATATATCAGAATTCAAAGTCTGTGATACAGTATATATGATAAATTACCTTGGGCTAGGGCTGTGTATAGTGTTTTGTCATTTACACCTCAATATCATATGTATCACAATTCAGAGGCAGGGATACATATCATGATACATTGCATTGGGCTAGGGCTGTGTACTGCAATATGATATTTATCACAATTCAGGGATTGTGATACATTACATTGGACTAATTTCTCTATGAACAATTTAGGATGACCTTGAATTTTGTCACAATTAATTGCTTCCATAGCACTTGCTTTCTTCCCTCCATTTGAAAAAAAAGGGGGGGCAATTTTCTGAATATAGGGGTGATTTCATTAAGAAATAAAGGTAGGGCTTGAAAATATAATGTGTGATTTATATGGGCAATTTTCACACTTTCAGTTGATTTTTCAGTGAGAATTTTTATAAATACGAATGATGTAATCACGTGTCATAGAATAAACTCTGCATAGGACTAAATATCAAGTGTATTTTGACTTAAAAACTGGAAACAATATGAAAAAGATTTTTTACAAATACACGTGCAGTACTCCCTCATTATAAAAATTCTTTTTGAGAGCCATAAAGTAAATCACCTTATAGTCATACTCCTCACAGTGGGTTACCTCCCTTGGTTAGGATAATACCACTGTCACAACGATGTAACTTTGGTGGTAAAATTCCACCAGGAGTAAACCATTATGCTTTGATAACTGCATCACATTCAGTTTAGATTGCAATTGCTGTGATGTGTTCTTTACAGTGGTTTCGCTCAGAATGGGAAGATTTTGCCAAAGACATATACATATGATGAAAAAGACAGGAATTCTTTACTTGCAGTGATGGGGGCACAAGGCTGATGAGGCTACAAGGTATCATGTGGCAGGCATCACAATATACTGATGACATCACAATGAAGCGCATTGAAGCCACTATACACAGTCTGGTTCTTTAGCCCTTGTTTATGATTGGATTTCACTCAGTGATAAGAGAAGTTAGGTGGAATCTCAGCCAGTGTGCTTGTGTACTAATGCACGAAAATGATGTACTTTGGTTCAGATGGCCAAGGGGTCAAAACAGCGCTATGGCAGTGATATATTCTAAAAGATTATGACCTGTAAAGAAAATGCCTTACAGTGAGACTGCCTATAATTAAGTAAATAATATAAATCTGCTACTGAATAATGAAATGAGATGTATGACCTGCCTTGTAACATAAATCGTGTTATAATGAAGAGTCTTTCAGCGAGATAGTGCTATAATATGAAAAAATTTAATCAGTGGACAAATTAAAAACTGTTCTATACTTGCTGAGTATCAAAAACATTTACAAATCCGTACTGGTAATTATATTTTGTTCACATGTTGCAACATGCATGTGCTGATACACTGAATTATAGCATAACCATAAAAATACTCATAGTAGAATTCCCATTTCATATTGCTGCATCATTATAGTCTTAATATGGAGGTTTCATTAGTACTTGGAGGTTTATTCCAAATAAAGCTAACTACACTTAAAAACATTTTATCATTTAAATGTGGAATCCCATAACATTAGGACACTTATACAGCTTATTGATGATATGGAAACATAATTGATCAAAATTGTGCTCTGTTGTTATTTTTAAAGTTAATAAATATGACATACCTTTGCCATCAATGCTTTTTATGCTTTCTTGCGCTTAAAATGCTTAACTCCACTGGTCTTAGATCAGAAGAGCTTATGAGATGGCTTTTTGTACATCCTCCATCCATCCATTAGTGATACTCCATCCATCCATTAGTGATACTCCATCCTAAACTGGTTAGAGGATTGCCATGAAACTTTACAAACACATTCATCCTAAGGTCTAGTTGGGCCTAAATGAAAATGGTGCTACTCGAACATCCAATATGGCCACCACAGTGATCAGCTTGAAAATCTTGTTATTGCTACTCCTCCTGATTGGATGGTCATATTGACATGGGGTTTCCACTAAAAGACTTCATATGATGTCTAGTTGGTCCTAAATGAAAATGGTGTCAACTTTACCTTCATTAGGCCATCTTGAAAATCTTGTTATCACTACTCCTCCTAGATGGATGGGCATATTGACATGGGGTTTTGCCAGAAGATTTCTTATGATGTCTAGTTGGTCCTAAACAAAAATGGTGTTGATTTTATGTCCAATATAGCCACCATGGCAACCATCTTGAAAATCTTGGTATTGCTACTCCTCCCAAATGGAAAGTCATATTGACATGGGGTTTTCACCAGATGACTTCTTAAGTGTCTTGTTGGTCCTAAATGAAAATTGTGCAGATCTAACATCCAACAGACCATACTGAAAATCGTGTTATCACAACTCCTTCTGGATGGATGGTCATATCAACATTGGATTTTCACCAGAAGACTTCTCATGATGTCTACTTGTTTGTAAATGAAAATGGTGCAGATCTGCTATGATGGCCATCATGAAAATCATGTTATTGCTACTTCTTTCATATGGATGGTCATATTGACGTAGGTAATTCAAGAATATCAGAGGTGGTTTCAGCACTCAGCAGTTACAAAGAAGAAACAGTCTTCAAGGGACTCTTTGCTTTTTTTAAGTATCCAGATTGAAGAACCTCAGCTGAAATGTCATAATACTACTCACATACTCATGGTTATCAAAAGCAATTGCAAATGCCAGATTTGAGGCTAATGAAGCAGTTCTGGTATGGTGAATTTATATTATAATTCATATACAGTAAAAATGTGTATTATTACAAATATGAATAATGCAGAGTGAATTGACTTAACCAGTGACCTATAATACAGTCATTAACAATAAGGAAAGAACAGAAATTATGGATACAATTCTCATGGTTTTCAGGAGGTTAACTATTTAGACATTTTTACTGCATGCCATGTTGAATAAAGCTAATTTACTAAAACACTGTGGGTTACAGACAGGTATATATGGTACAAGCACTGAAAGCTGAAAGTTTTCAGGGGTTGAAATTAGGTGGTGTTCATATTCAGCATGACAGAGAAGAGACACCTGTTAGCTGATAGATTTTTTTGTGGCATTTCCATTAAGCCTGATACTGCTCATCAACTTCTCTGCCAGAACTTGGCTCAGAAACCTTGGAAAACTGGCACAGATTCAACCTTTTATACCATATTTCTTGTGGAAATAAGGTATGCTTTTTAACCTGTTTTGCTCTTTTCAGGGAAAAAGACATATGTTAAATTATAAAACAAAAAATAGGTTTTGGTTTTGTGGGTTTAATGCCATATTTAGCACATGACAGGCTATACATGGCAGCCAGTATATCTGATGGAGGAAGAACCACTGACCCACAGGAAGCTACTGGCAAGCTTTCTCACATACCCACATTGACCGAGCTGAGACTTGAACCTGCACAGACAGAGGTGAGATGTCACTAATCTGTAAAGGCAACCGCCTTAGACCACTAGGCCATCCGGGGCCCCAAAACAAAAAATAGAGTGGCATGTATGTACAATGATATCTTCACTTTCTTTCCTCTCTCACCCACACACAGACGTCCATGCATATGACCACACATACAGTCAGTATACGTGCAATATGCAATTAGTACTACATACCTATTTAATCTTACATTGTTGATCTGGCATTTTATACAGATGTTCAGTCTGTATTTCCACATCACACACCCAGATTGGAACTACTTAGATGTCATCTCTGATGTCCATGTGTCGATATATTTGGATGCAGTGAATTGAACTTTTATAAATCCCAATTTATTTTGAATTTCAATCATACTGTTCAGCTAAAAATATTTAGAAATCGCAAAAGAAGGGGAATGAAATATATACAAAACTGCATTCATGTTTCGTTCAGAGTCGGGGAAAAGAATTTGTTTGATACGGCTTAAGAATATGACTCGGCCTGATGGCCTCAACGTATCCCTATGCCATATCAGACTCATTCTTTATGCTGAATCAGAACAAAACACGTGTAGTTTTGTGTATGTACCACATATACATGGGCAGTATCTTTAATAATGCCTAAGGGCATTCATCACTACAAACACATACAAGTAGTGTCTAGCAATCACTTTCTTTCACACTCAAATCATATACATCATTAATCATCCACACATATGCACATATTCACAGGTTGTTAACAATATATATTTTTTGTTTTTAACTGCATGTACATCTCTGAAGCCACTGGATTGTGAAAGAAAGAAATAGTGGGCATTTCTGATCTCTACTGGTATACTGTTCCAGAGTCAAGTTGCCAAGTATTGAAAACTTCTTTTGAATTCATTCCTTATTTGGTTTGGGAATTTTGTACTGTTTGGTAATCATGTTTATTTTGGTTTTGTGGGGTTTAACGCCATTTTTCAGCACATGATAGGCTATACATGGTGGCCAGTATGTTTGGTGGAGAAAGAACCCAGAAAGAACCACCAACCCACGGGAAGCTACTGGCAAGCTTTCTCACATACTCATGTTGGACGAACCAAGACTTGAACCCATGCGAACAGAGGTGAGATGTGAGTCATCTGTAAAGGCAAGTGCCTTAGCCCACTTGGCGACTGGACCCTGTTTGGTTGTCATGGTTCTCAGATACATGTCTTATGTATGAGCCTTATAATAATGTCAGTAGAAAAGCTCAGTTTAGCTTATGTTGAAGTTATGAAGAAAACTTGTAGAAATAAATTTTACTTGACTCTACTATTTTATGCAGTCAGGCCCAAGTTCTATGTAAATCAGTCAGTTACCTCATGCCTTTGACCAGTTTGGTAATATAATAGTGCCATAAAGTGGATTATACTTGACCCATTGCTGGTTCTTCATTTTCTACATCCATGTCACCATAAGTATTGACCTCTTACAGGTTCACTGATGGAACAAGTACATAATGGACTAATGTTCTTTGATAAACATTATCGGTACTTACCTTGTTACCCATATTTACTTGGAAACCATCATGTAAAAAATATAGTGTCAATGGGAAGAATTTTATTTTAAGCATTCATGTTTTCTAAGTAATGGTATGACTTAAAAAAACAACAACATCAGGTTTGATTATTTTGCATATTTAAAATCTCAATACAATTAAACAAGTTCTGATTTCCAAATCTCTGAAATTATGGATTGTTTTATTGTATTCTATATATCATCAACATCTGTTACCTTTGAATTCATATTTTTCATGGTGATGTAGAGTAGGCCCAATGCACTCTCATGAATTTTGTATGAGGCCACTAACAGGGCCAGCAACCTACGTCACAATCCAGATACCACACATATACATTTTTACTTAATTGTAGGTTTTTGGCAGTTATTAAAGCAATTGTTCGGATGTTATTATTTTTTAATTATTTTTTTACAAGACTATTGTTGCAAAATAATCAAACCTATATATACATGTACATATGTATTTAGGGTTTAACATCAGCACAGTACTGGATATATTGAGCTAATCATAGCTTTAATTTTTATGTATTTTCAACATTAAAAATATAGAAAAAAAATTCTTCTGATTTCATCAAAAACCCCTCTTTAAAATAGCAAATATTTATTTCAACATTCAAAATATTTTGTTAAATCTTCTAAGAATTACTTGCCTTGAAGGATATTATGATCTGCCTAGGCCCCCATAAATGTGAAAGAGACATACCATATATACTCGCGTATAAACCGGGTCCAAATGCAAACAACATAGACCCTGATCTGCCGTCACATAATGCAGTGGCAGATCGGGGTCTATGTTGTTTGTTCTACTGATTAGTCCTTACAAACTGCATAGACTCAGATCTGCCGGTTCATTATGCGACAGCAGATCTGGGTCTTTGCGGTTTGCAATTGGTAACAGATTATACACGAGTATATACGGTAGTGACATCCTTGTCTGTCCTTATACATGTATATGTCTCTTTGTGTTTAGGTCACTGTGGTAGAACGTTCATGTTTCATGACAAAATTTCTGTCTGAAATATATTACATAATACAGTTGTTATAGTCAGCCCTAATATTTAATAATAATAATAATAATAATAATTCTTTATTTAATGAGGGTAACTCAATTAGAATACAGATATTTCTAGTCTCCCTAGAGGCCCGCAGCTACTTTCTAACAGTCTACATGCATTTATCTTACTAACAAGACATGTAGTAGGAAAAAGTAAAGCCACAACATTTAACAAAGGAACAATCAAGTAATGACTTTACATTACTCAGAACATATAATCATTTTGAAACAAAAAACAGATTAGCATGTACAAACCCAAAACAGTTGGAATAGAAACAGGAATTGTACAAAAATATAATGACAAGTAGAAATCGATCAAAATCAAAGTTTAAATATTTGAGATATTTTTCTTTAAAACTGTCAACAGAAGTGGCAGATCAATCTGATATGGGCAAAGAATTCCATATCTTTGTTCCAAAATATTTAAAACTAGATCAAAATTGTTCAACATTGGGTTTTGAAAACTTCAAGTGGCCATGTGAGGTCAACCAAACAGCATATGGCCCATGATTTTCATCAAATAGTTCTCTAATATATTCAGTGATATTACAGTTTCTACATTTGTGGACATGTACTGCCTTTAGAAAGTTTATTCTGGCATTTATTTGAAGCTATTTCAATTCATGGAAAAGAATACTGGATGGTGTGTTAAAAGCAGCATCTAGAGCTAGACAAGCTACTCTTTTTGTATCTCGTTTATTCTTTCTAACTGACTCATGGGGCAGTTTCCCCATATTGTCAAACAATAGTTAATAAGTGGCAAAATGTAGGCATTATAGTACAATATTCTAGTTTGTGTTGGTAGGTATTTTTTAACTTTACTTGGTAAAGTTATTTTACTTGATAGAGATCTACAGACATAGTATGTTTGTCCCTCTTCAATCACTTTCAACTATCACTTCTAAAAGATTTTCTTCCTTAACTTTTTCAATGAGTTCACCATTTATTGACAAATTTACAAGTTTCTCAAAAGTAGAATGCTTCTTAGATGAGGCTATTACCATACATTTTGTTTTTACTTTCATTTATAACCATTTTGTTTTGTTTTGACCACATTTCAATATTTCTTATATCGCAGTCTAGCAGAGCTTCGACAGTAATTACATCACTACCTTAAGCTGTTATAGAAGCATCATCTGCAAACAAGTCCGTGTTTGTGTGCTCTGTCCATAGAGGAAGGTCACTTATGAAAATAAGAAATAGCAGTCGGCCTAACATAGACCCCTGGGGAACACCATGATTACTTTCCACTGAGCTAGAGGGAACATTTCCAAAAGTGAATTTTTGCATCCTGTTACATAGATAGGATGAAAACCAGTTTATGGCATTAGTATCAAATTTATAGCATTTTAGCTTAGATAATAGATCATGATCAACTAAATCAAAAGCCTTCCTGAAGTCTAGAAATAATGCACATATTAGGTTCCTCTTGTTGATTTCCTGCAGCCAACAATCTGTGAGTTTTGTTAAAGCTTGTTTAGCATGAATGACATTTGCAAAAAAACTTTATGAAAGAGTGAGACTGTTTTGAAATGCTCATACACTTTCTTAGCAATCAGTGTTTCAAATATTTTTGATAATGAAGGGAGAATAGAAATAGGTCTGTAGTTTCCTGAGTCCAACCTTATGTGTTGGGGTTACTTTTTGCTTGTTTTAATTTATCTGGGAAAATACTAGAATGAAGACTCTTATCAGTGAGGTAAGCTATCGATTGAGATATCACAGGTGCAGAAATTGTTAGGGCTATTGGGCGTATTTCTTATAACCCAGTGTATTTTTTAACATTTGGCATCATAAGGGTACAGTACACATCATACTCACATATATTAACTATAGAAAATTTAAAAGAAGGATCAGTTGGAACATTAGCATTTACATAATTGAGAAGCTTTTTGGTTTTTATAGTTTTCCTAGTCCTGGATTTTATGAAACTTGTCTCTTTTGTGTCTTGCTTCTTTTATCTCTTTGGTAATCCATTTAGGTTGAAGCTCATGTTTAACACGATTTGTTTTACAAGGAGCATGATTGTCTAATACATGGACAAAAAGTTTGCAGCATGCATCTAAAGCAGTATTGACATCCGGAATATTTACAATATCATTAAAAGGCATCAAATACAGATCATTACGGAAGTTTTCTTCATAAAAGTTTTGAAAATCTCTATTTTATTTTTGATGTTGGTTAATACTAAGTTTAGGCACATGTCTAGTGATACATACAGGATAGTGGTCACTTATTGCAAAAGCAGGTACACAAACTTCACTTAAATTTTCTAGTTTATTTGTGTATATACATGTATGGTGAATTAACGTTGAATAGTCTTTGATGATTCTAGTTGGGCTGTCTATGACCTGAGTGAAATTACTAGTTTGGAGAGAGTCCAGCCATTTCTGAGGAGGGATTTTTAGGAAGTCAACAATAAAATCATTACTTATTATTGCATGTACTTGATTTTCAAATATTTCATCTACTCAGCGTTATTATTGGTGGCCTATAGGCAGAGCATATCAGAATAGGCTTTGTTTGTGTCAAGTTTACTTCTGTCCATATACACATACTGTCCATATACATACTGTCCATATACACGTACTGTCCATATACATGTTCTGTCCATATACACATACTGTACATATACACATACTGTCCATATACATATATACACATAATCTCCATATACATGTACTGTCCATATACACATACTGTCCATATACACATACTGTCAGCAGTGTTAGTTTCAAGATCATTTCTTCTTTTATATTTAATGGAGTCAGCAATATAAATAAGAATCACCTCTCCCTGTTTATCATCTCTATCTTTCCTTTCACACTGATACCGTTTAATATCAAGTAATCTATCATTAATATTACTATTTAAAAATGTTTTACACAGACCAAGAATATGTACAGATCTCTTCTGGTTTAGCAGTAACCTAATTTCATCAGGTTTAGGCAAGATATGCTGGTACACTGATGTTGAGATTTTTAGACCCTTTTTTACAAATCCTAATATCGTACAAATTTGCTTACTATCATTACTACCACATGCATTGGTATCAATTTCAGCATGTACATAGAGATCTATACTGTCCCTTAACTCAATATTAGTACAATCTGTTTTGATTAGTATTTATACCATAAACACTAACATTAGGATTATCATGTGTACAAGAGGCATCAATTACAGTCAAGTAGACAAGTATCAGTATTTTTGCTGGTTGCTTCCAAAACTTTTTCGCTATATGAACTTGATTGGCCATGGTTAACATTTGATGGCATTTGATTGTTACTATTACACATGACCCATGTATTAGATGTGAAAGTACATACACATCTGAAATTATTACATGCTTCACACAGTTTTGTCAGTACATAATAATTGTTTACATTAGGGATTATGTCATATGTCATTTTATTTAAACTCAATTTACTATTGTTGTTCGCTATATACAAACTAGAAGTGGTATTCTTTTTGCCACTTACATAAACAGGTGGGACTGTCTCCATGGGACAAAGTTTTTGTTAGTGCCCGATTGTTCCACATACATGACACTAAATAGGCTTCCCATGATGACACACATCCGTAATGTGACCAGTCGTGCCAAAGTACTGGCAGTAGTCATCAGTTACTTGAAGATCCTGGAATGTTGCAAAGTAATTGGGCCATTCCCTTTTAACTCCTGTTTATTATATAATCATAGGTTTACATTCTTTGTGTCCTCTATGAAAAAATAGTAGTATTGAGGTACATAAAATACAGTACACAGATCTTCTGTTTAGGTTGCTGTTCGGCCCTCACTGATATCATTTTTTTCTACTTGTATAATAATTGTTTTGTATGGAGATAAATCCATCTGCATAATTTTCGAGGAGACTATTTATTTTTGCACCTCAAAGTGTTTTGACATCAGTATTTAGAATCATTCCTGGTTTAACTCCTTTCACAATAGATGAGCCAATGAGCAGAATTCTGTTTTACTTTCTTTTGTTGTGGGGACTGTTTTTCAGGTGCATATTTGCTTGGTAAGCACTTGGATTTGACATTTGTATCGGTAAAGTATCATTGGTAGTAGTAGATATATGTACTGGTATAGGCCTAGGGTCACCTGTCAAACATACATTGACTTAACATACCCCATTTACTTCTTCAGTTGTGTTTACATCTTCTTCAACCTTGTTGCCACAAATCTTCTTCCTTTTCATGGAGCCATGGTAGCTCAGTGGTTAGCATGCCGGACTCACAACCAAAAGGGTGTGGGTTTTAAATCCTACCATCAGACTAGCCTAGGTCAGCTACCATGGTGTGTCCTTGGGAAAGGCACTTTAATCCATTTGCCTCGGCACTAAATAACCTACTTGTGTTGCTGTGCCATAAAGCACCAAACCAAATCCTTGTCATGGGTTTGGTATTGGTCTGTGTTGCAGTGCTAACTAACACAGAGTCCCTTAATCACCAGCTATAATGCATCTCATGATATTTTAAAAAAGCCAACGTAAATGTTCTCAGCTCTGATACGAATTTTGTGACAAATTATGTGTCACTTCTGTCTCCATCACAGTTGGTCTCTTTATAAAAGCTTACCTATAATTTTAACGTCAACTTATGGGCTGAAACATCCACACATCCAAGTGCACACAAAACTATGAAAGGCATATACCCCCCTCCCAAAAATTCATAATCTGAATTGTGGTCATATCTCAGTAAGAAAAATATTGTTGATTTTGCATTCATATCATATTAAAGAGGGATCATAGATATATCAATGATTGCTCCTTTCTTCAATCTCAAATTGACCCATTGGAAAAGCAGAGAATGGTCCACGGACTCATTTGCATGTGTATTTCTTTGAAACCGGCATTTTTTGTTTTGAAAATTTTATTTATAATTGAAACAAGACTCGTAAGAATATTGTAAAATATATCATGAAACTTTGATGATAAATGTTGAAGTTATATAAAGACTTGAATTTGTATAGGTTATATAGTAAATTCTCCCTATCTGCCATACTTGATCTGGTAAGCTCTTGTCTAGCTACCATATATACATGTACTCCAATGATTAACACAGTTTTATAAAAGTCATCTTGCCTAGGGCATGCTGACTGGAAAATTGAACTTGCCCCAAAAATAATATCCCAATATTAGTAGAAAACGAAAATAAAATAAAATATGTTATATTTTAAGGAAATCCTGTTATATTTATTTAAACTTTTGTTTTCTTTTTATCTTTGTTGGCACCTTAAAACTATATGCCAATAATTAAAGTTATAAAATATATATATGTAAATAATACAATGATAAATATGTAGATGAGAAAGAGTTAGAATGCAGATATAGCCAGAAGAGCAAAAATCAGACATGTACATGTATATAGACAGATAAATGGATAAGTAGAAAAAGGTTTGGAAATAGCTAAATTTTTAAGTAAAAGAGAGAGAGAGAAAGAGAGTGATATTTATGTAAAAGACCTTGAACTGAAAAATTAAACAGCCAATAACAGAACTGTATTAATTTAATTGTAATCATGTTTTAATATATAGCATTTTTCTTTATCTACTTTTCCACTTAATTTCAAATGACCATGCAGATTTAAGTATCCATCCAGAAGGAAAACAAGGTAAAAATTAGTCCATCACTAAAATATTCCATAAATATCAATGTTTTCACTCTCTGCTTCCACTTCCACATTAACAATTATCATCTAGTCATCTTGAAATTGGCGACATGCATCAAAATATTTTACTTTTGAGAATAATTTGAGAGCTCTTATATTAATCCATTTCATTTTTTTGCCAAGCAGTAAGTATGAATTGGTCTCCTGCAATAATCAACAATATATCATAAACACCACCTGTGGGTGTTACATTTTTGCAACATTAATCAATAGAGATGAGTGTCTTTTATTTCCAGACACACCTGTCAAAGAAATCTCATGAGTTATATTATTAATAATTAACACCTCATCACATTAACATCAGTGACATGCATTCAAATAATCTTTGACAAACTAATTGTTTAGAATCAGTAAGCTTATAAAATGGCCGAAACTAACTTTAATGTGTCTAAGGACATGAAAGTTGGTGAATCCCAGATACATAGAAATATTACGATTCAAATGTAACTGACAAGTTAAAATATAAATATATTCATTCCTTGTTTATCAAAACTTGCTTTAAATAGTAAATATTCACATTATCACGTCTGCGCGAGAAAATGCATGCCTGACCTTGACATTGACTACAAGATACTATAGATCATAGATACAAGAAACTGTGGCCAGTCATGTAGAAGAAGAATGCAGTACATATAAACACTAAATAAAGGTGCTGATGTATGTACTGTGGCGAGATCACAGGGTATAAAACCTGTAGAACATAAAGCATTACGAACTTGTCAGTAAAATAGCTCGCACAGAGCTAGTGTTTTATGTATTATACCCAGACTACCATCATTAAATACAATTTCTTGGATCTCACTCTCTCTTAGATTTTTGGACTTGCCTGTAAGTCCCTTGCAAACTTGAGCTTGCCAGAGCCTAATTTGAGCTTGTCCCGGGAGTCAGGCAAGTGGATTTGTAAATCACTGTACTCACTTATAAGTCAAGTCCAACTGCACACTGCACAGACCCAGATCTGTCATATCACATAATGTGCTGGCAGATCTTGGTCTTTGCAGTTTGTTAGGAGTAATTGATAGAACAAACAACACAGACTTAATCTGCCAGCACATTATACAGTAGCAGATCAGGGTCTATGTTGTTTTCAGTTGGACTTCAGTTATAATCAAGTATATAGAGTACCATTGTGTAACAATTAACACCTAGCTGGTGATTGAATGGATTAGGGGTCCATAGTAAACAGTCGTTGGAGGGGTTAATTATAATTCTCATTAAGCAAGTATATAACTCCATATGTATAAATGTTCTAACAAATATTTCTTTTCGCGTGTATTTCCATCAATCAGTCTTCTTGTACAAGCAAATCTACATTTAGACTATGGACACCAAACACAAATCTCTGCTAAATTTAATAAACACCCTCCCCCCTAATTAAAAACAAGCCAGCATGCGACAATTGCACACAGTCAATTTTTGCTGGGAGCATAATAAAACCTGCAACTTTCAGCTAAATCTAATGTAGGTGCTTGACTTTTAGATGAACCACCATAATCAAGTGTTTACTAAATGACATTTTGCAATTGAACAATGGGACATTTTCATTGGTTATCTAGTTATTAAAAGCATTTTACTAGCTGCACTTGCCAAAGTTGTACAATGGCAGACATGCAGTTTTTTATATTTGGTGGTAATGTCTCTGCTGTTAAATGCAGTTCTAATGCATACAGTGTAGTGCCAGTGTCATAATATGCACGATTGCTGCTTTGCCGATAATGAAGATAAACAAGGTATGTTTTATCTTTATCGATTAAAAGTTATTTATCACAAACACATTTGTCTAAACATACAGGAGTCTTCTCATTATTACTGTTCATGTATAAAACTGCCCCCCCCCCCCCTTAAAATTTTTAAATCTTCCTTTATGAAATCCCCCCTGTGTGAAAATCCTGGAGAAATCACTGAGCTATTATATGATACCTATCTAAATGTGCATTTGTACAGTAGAAGACCACCACGACCCACCCCACCCTAAAAAAAAACCTATTATCCGAATCTGGGTCATGTCTCTATGAGAGGATTATGAGTCATTTTTTCAGTCACACAATACCTGGCAGGGATTTTAAATCTCTCAATAATGTTTCCCTTTTATGAATTTAACAATCCCAGCTATAATGCCCAGATTATGGGTTAAGGAAAATTATTCTTCAGCATTGGCCTTGCTGGAGTACAGCCAAAGGTTATCTCACTGTGGGTTGAACCTTTTAAAAATTACAACCACTAATTTCTTTCACACACATGTAGATAATGCATGTGATAAGAATGTATGCCAAGGAGAAGTTTAGGTAAAATGTATGTCATATGGATTGGATTATTTAAAATGCAAAGAATTGAAAAGGCATATTAAAAATGTGCCCGCTATTCTTTAGGTTTTCAATATAGAATGAATATATTGGCATCTTTATGTCAAATGAATGGGTCAAATCTATCAATGTAAAATATCGGTCACAGGAACTTTTGACTTGCTGTTTTTTACATAACTTAACTCACATTGGCAATGATCTTTAACAAAATTAAATTCAGTTGACTCGGCACAAATTTCTTTACTTTATTATGAACTTAATTAAATTGTAATGTTTTAATTGCATTTTTTCACCAAATTCTTCCAGTTAATATCGTACAAATTTTGAAGGACAGATGGAAGCAAAATGTGATCTTAGCAGAAAAATGTTAATCACTACAAGCATCTATAAGCACACACATGTGTTGAATTTCACTTATGCTGCAAGATTGATTCTAATTAGGCTTCAGTTGTTTTTGGAGTTTGATATGACTGATTTCTGCTTGCAGAAAATTTCTTGACTTTAGGTCCAGACTTGATTAATGTTCAACAGATAATGTCTTAAAGTTTAATTTTTGCACCAAACAACACCATCCCCACCCACAGCCATTTCAAGATTATATATCTAGATCTGTACACACTTTGAAATTTTCATGAATCTGCAAATTACTTTTTTTTCTAAGTGAAAATTGGCAGGCACAAATTTGGCCCATCAGCAAGGCAGACTGCCAGACTGGTTTGCAAATCTTTTGGCTTAGACTGGTTACTTCAAATTAATGTACATTTACTTTCAAGCTAGAGGAAGCACAAATATAATTATGACAAGTTGCAGAAGCCCAGACCAAGGCAGCCTCAGGTTAAAAATAAAGATCCCTGCTTATTCTTAGAAATCAAATAGGATCTAGGTAGGGCTTGTTGCATCAGTAGATCATTATGTTATATGTATGTCTTGTATGAAACAAAAAGCATAAATGTTTGATTTGCTAACACAAAGTACTTTTTTGCCAGTTGGGATGTACTAGTATGATGAAACCTTTGATATAATCATCTGTACTAATAATGAAAGATTACCTAAATTAGTTTACAAACTAATCAGTGCAGACTAGCCAATTTTGAAATAGGCTGACCACAGGTAGTTCGACAAAATATCCACAAAATGCCAAGAAGAAAAAAATAAACTAAAAATCCCTGAATAAATTTTGTTACACTTATGGTTTTTCTACTTCCTCTATCATACCCTTATTTTCAAATGCCACAGAACATTATCACATGTATTAATGATCATCAGAATAGGATACATCATAATTACTTGTTCCAAGATTTAACATTTTTCTATTCATTTACAAAAAACACAGAAAAAAATGTGAAGTTAAAGTAATTTCAGAAATAGTCAATTTTGTGGCAAATCCTAAATCTTGGCAAAAAATCGTTAATTTGCAAGGAAATCCACTAGTATGGTCGTCCTACTGAAATAAATTTGACTTATTTGCAAACTTTTTGGCTCTGTTTACTGATCTTACTTTGAATCAAGGTACATTTGCTTTCAGACTAAAGGAGGCAGAAAAAATAATGTATTGTGATAAGTTGCAGGAGCCATGATAAATGCATCATCAGGTTACAAATAAAGAGACCACAGCTTACTGTCAGTTTGTTTATTTTCGTGGGTATTAATTTTTGGTACTTTTATAAAAATTAACTTTTTCATGTGTACTTTGATTTATTGATTGGGGAAGGGATCCACTTTTGTTTGTGGATTGTGGAAGGGATACTTTTGTTTGTGGATTGGGGAAGGGATACTTTTGTTTCTACAGAAGGATTATTGTTTATATGGGTCTTTAAATTCATGATTTGAAGCAACCACAAAATCCACAAAAAATAGTATATTCACAGTATTCTTAGAAATCAAATAGGTTGTATGTAGGGCTGGTAGCACTTTTAGGTAATGACATTATATATATGTCTTGTGTGAAACACAAATTGATGTAAATAAAAGGCATAAACCATGATTCGCCAAAATGCAGTGAGAATGCAAACAACATAGACCCTGATCTGCCATCACATAATGCGCCGGCAGATCAGGGTCTGTTTTGTTTGTTCTACTGATTAGTCCTTACAAACTGCATAGACCCAGATCTCCTGGCGCATTATGCGACGGCAGATCTGGGTCTATGCAGTTTGCAGTTGGTATCGGATTATACGCGAGTACATATGGTAGTTTTAAAGATGTACACACCATTCAATTCTGTACAATTTTTGGCTCAGACTATTTACTTCAGATTAATGATAATTTGCTTTGAAGTTACAGGAGGCAAAAATATTAGAATGTTAAGTTGCAGACACCATGATTGAGGCAATCTAAGAGGTTCAAAATAAAGATACCACAGCTAATTCTAATTCATATTAGCAGCAGTTGATCAAGATGAATCAAGAGGTTGTGCATGCCAGTCCCACAAGGGTCATTTGCCCTTAGTAAAGCACTTAAGACAATGTTGGAGTCAGAATTTTTAGTTCTACTGGTTTGGTTTAGTTTGTGGGTTTAACACCATTTTTCAGCACAAGATAGGCTATACATGGCGGCCAGCATATTTGGTGGAGGAAGAACCTGAGAAGACCCCAGGAAGAACCACCGACCCACAGGAAGCTATTGGCAAGCTTTCTCACACCAAGGCAGCCATCTTTAAAATCTTGTTTTCACTATGTCTCCTGAGAGGAAGGTCCTTCTATGAAAATTGTACTGAACTGACATCCAATATGGCTGCCATGGCAGCCATCTTGAAAATCTTCCTATCGTTACTCCTCCTGATGGAAAGTCATATCGACATGGAGTTTCCACCAGAAGACTTCTTTAAATGTCTAGTTGACCCTAATTAAAAATGATGCTAATGTCACTGCCAAGATGGCTGCCATGGTGGTCATCTTGAAAACCTTGTTATTGGTGGATAAATGGTCATAGCAACATGGGATTTCATATGATGTCTAGTTGGTTCTAAATGAAATTAGTGCTGATTTGACATCCAATATGGCCACCATTGCAGCCATCTTGAAAATCTTGTTATTGCTGCTTCTCCTTAATGTAAGGTTTTAGCAACATGGGTTGCCACCAAAAGACTTCTTATTATGTCTGGTTGGTCATAAATTAAAATGGTGCCAATCTTACATCCAATTTCACTGCAATGACAGCCAGCTTGAAAATCCTGTTATCGCTCAAGAATATGGTTTCAGCACTTAGTGGTTAAAATGAAGAAACAATCTGATCTTGGATTCCTGGAAATTCTTTTAGGCCAGTAAAGTGTCAGTCCATTTGAAGGTCTCTTGTTCAAGTAGGTTACAGTATTTAAAACAGGTATTTCATTTGACTTAAAATGGTCAGTTTTATCAGTTTTTCACTGAAAAGTGCACTGCTTTAATTGGAAAGGAGGTTTGACTGAACACCAAACCTACACACCCACCCACCTCCAACCAGACCCCATCTAAATACACAACTGTAATATCACTTACTACAGTAAACTCAGCAGTAATTTTAGGTAACCAACATCCATTGTGAGTTAACCTGCAGTGGACTTGCATCTCATCCAAGGGGAGGGTGCACTAGCTATGAATACTGGATACCCATGATTGCTTTAGCCCTATGAACCACTTTATAATATGAGATAGAGAAGATTTTAATCTTTAACCTGTTAACTGTATCCTTAAGAAAAGCATTACTTGTAGTGAAGGCAACAACCATTATTGCTTAAACACACTTCAGCTGATAAACCTAATCCCCTCTTCGAAGATACTTCTTCATGGAATACATTAAAGTTACAAACCTGTATTTTATTTGGGTTGTGTCATCAAAAGTACGCTGGTCTCTGTATCCTCATTTTATAGCTCCCATATAGATATGACATAGGAACCAAATAAATTAGGTTGTATACCATATAGATATGACATAGGAACCAAATAATTTATACCATGTTCATTAAGAACTGCATGTAGCTTTATAAAATCACAAAAACTTCTTCATTGTTTGTCAATCCAATGTTATTGTTGAGCCTGTGTTAGTGGGAAGTGAGACATAGCAGTCACTTTTCCACCGGCAATGTCATCAACAGGTTGTTGGCTTTTTGTTAGACTATTTCCTAAAACCCTTGAATGATTCTCATCAAGGGTAAATTAAGGGGTTTACCTGTGATTGATTTTTTTCATACTTGGGATGAATCATTCAAAGCTAGGGCAATTCATTCTGTGACACAAATGCTTGTCCATTTGACCTCAGAGTCAAGGTCGCAATCATAGAAAATTTGTATGAAGGTTTTGGTTAAATTTGTTTTGTTTGCATATATTTCCTAAGCCCCTTCATTCTTGCAATGAATCATTACGAAGCTAAGACAATTCATTCTGTAACATGCTTGCTCATACCTTTGACCATGGTAACAAGTTCACAGTCATTAAAAATTTGCATAAAGGTTTGTAGAGTTGTTTCATTTGGTTATATTTCCTAAACCCCTTAATCAATTTTCTTCATATTTTGGATATATCAATTTAAGCTTAAACAATTCATTCTGTGACATGCTTGCTCATCCTTTTGACCAGGTGGTCAGGGTCACTCATTTTACAGCTTTGATCATGGGCTCAACATGCAGGCCCAGGCATTTTTGTTTAAAAGAAGGGAACAAACTGTACTCTGTAAGAACACAACTCACCAGTACATCTTTGTATATAGTGGTGTGATACAGGCCATGGTTCAATGCTAAGATAAATCAATCTTGGTTGTAAATTACCGTATTTATGTTGTAAGTACCCAACTACAAATGTTTACATAGATCCAGATCTGCCTGCTCAGAACACATGTGTAGATAAGGGTCATAGATGTTCACGTGAAGTCATAGTTAGAATGAACCGGTGTTGATCCTGATCTGCCAGGTACATGCATTATATGATGACAGATCTGGGCCTAAACTGTTTGAAGTCAGGTGCACGTTATTCACATGCAGATACATGTTAGGTACTAGAATTGAGGTGTATTTAGCATGCTAGTTAGTACCTGTACTCTTGTAGGAACTGCACAGTGTGTGGGAGTATTGGAAATGAAAACAAGGTCAAAGGCTATCTTCTTGCTTAAGTTCAGTGTCTTGGATGAGCCTCTTTTTCTGTGCTAAAGATAGTAGTAGAAATTGATACCATTATTGAGTCATGGTGGTTTAAAAGATAAAATACTCTAAATTAACTAGTTTTCATGGTATACCAAATTTCATAGATTTCTTGGTTGCTGGAAACCACAAATATAACACTCAGAGAATATTGACTGCATGTATGGGTGTCAAGGGTGAGGGAAAAGGGAATAATATTTTTAAAAGGAAATAAAGATATAATACTAAGCTTGATATTGTTTCCTTTCAACTGATATTGATAACATCAAAAGTTCTGGTGCTTTTCAGAATTGATCACTTCCATTTAGGTATTATGGGATTGCAGACTACATGCAAAAACTACTTACCTCTGACACTGAAGAACTTGACAACATGCAAGAACTATTCACCTCCAAAACTGAAGAGTTTGATAATGGAAGTGCTCCAATTAGCATGGGCAATTTTTCATTTTACAAAAACAATTTAACATATTTTTATGAAGACATTTACTTAGTTCAAATTATAATCAAGACATATATTATAATGACTTTAGCAAGTAAATGGGTCAAGTGTGTGGAACTATTTTGTTACATTCTTAACATACCCATGTGCCTACCATGCTGGTCAGCATAGGGATAATGTACAAAATTTTATAGTGAATTGCCAGATAGCAGAGATACTCACTTAGTGGCAGTGGTGCAGAGTGCCCATATTGTCATACATTCTAGTACAGTAGTTTAATTTTGGTCATAGGATCCATAGTGACACAGTGTTATATCCGGATTCACATTATAACGAAGGGTATTATAATGGGGAAGAGCTGTATACAGACCATTGCCCTCTTAATTGTGAGGTGAACATTAGGCCATGGGTTGACAATTCTGAATGTTCACCATGAAGTAACTGTTTTATTATACCAAGTCACTCCTATAAACTTTCCTCTATATTAGATGTTTCTGGCTTACATTTCATAACTATACCAATATTTGACTTATTTCTGACTGATGCTTACCCAAACCTCTCCATAGCTGTGATAGTAAGCACATGCATGATTGTCCATCTGTTTTTAATTTGGTTTCAAGACCCCAGGTGGCTTTGTGGTCTAACGTGCTCGCCTTTACAGATCACTCACATCTCACCTCTCTCCACGTGGGTTTGAGTCTTGGCTCGACTAATATGGGTGCATGAAAAAGCTTGCCAGTAGTTTCCATGGGTCAGTGGTTCTTCCCGAGCTCTTCCTCCACCAAATATACTGACCACCATATAAATGGCCTATCATGTGCTAAAATCTGCATTAAACCCCTAAATTCAAAAATAATTTGGTTTCCACAAGAAAACTTTCCTGGGAATTGGATTTTAAACAAATATCGTATGCAGCTTTATATTGATGAGACCTCAGAATAGTTAAATTTCCAGTCTTCCTTGTTATCTTTAGGAGAGTTGTGGCCCCTGATTACCTGACTACCTAACTTTCATTTCCATTTTTTTTTAAAACTTTACCAAGATTGTTGGATTTTAACCAAATTTGGTGTGCAGCTTTAGATTGATGAGACCTTAAACAAGGTGGATTTCCAGAATTCCATGACATCATTTACAGGAGTTATGCCCCTTTTTTGCGTATCCTCCTGACTTTAGTTCAAATGCATTACTTTTTCCAGGATTGCTGAATTTCAACTAAATTTACCATGTAGTTTTAATGTCATAAGACCCTGAGTGAGTGCAATTTCCAATATTTCACAACATGATTTAGATGAGTTTTGGCCCCTGATTTCTCCTAACTTGAGCAGCATGACTTTACTGAGGATTTATAGCATGCACATTTATATTGACAAAATCTTGAATTAGTTTGACTTCATGCATTCCATGACATCATTTACAGGAGTTATGACCCCCTAATTGTCTGTCCTCCTGACTTCAGTTTCTGCAACATTATTTCACCAAGGATCGATAAATTTCTGCCAACGTTGGTATGCAGCTGTATATTGATGAAACTGAGTTTAATTTCCAACATTCCATATTATCATTAGAAGAGTTATGGTCCCTGAGTGCCTGTCCTGGTGACTTCAGTTTCCGCAGTAATATTTTATAAAGGATTGTTGTATTTCGACCAGATTTAAGATGCAGCTTTATATTTATTAGACCTTGAATTAATTGGATTTCCAGTATTCCACATTGTCATGTAGAGAGTTATGGCCCCTGAATGCCCAATCACCCAACTTTGTTTCCCAACACAAGCTTCTATGTTTAAAGCCCTATTAAGGATATTGTAGTAGGTGGGTCTCATTGCAATCCACCCATCGCTAATAGATGTAGTTATTTTGGTCAATTATGTGCACATTTCCAGAAAAAAATCCTTCAGAATGACATTTTCAGCTAAAGCCCGCAAGGTGAACTATAATTCAACAATCTGCAGAAAAGTCTATAAATGAGATTAACCTGGCACTATAAGGGTGTGCAGATGCTAAATTCAAGCACTACAAATTAAAATAATGTTGCCTGGGTCCACACAGTCTAAACACCTGCATTGTTGCCTGGGTCCACACAGTCTAAACATCTGCATTGTTGCCTGGGTCCACACAGTCTAAACACCTGCATTGTTGCCTGGGTCCACACAATCTAAACACCTGCATTGTTAGATCAAGTTAATTTATAAGAAATTATTATTTACAAGAAATTATAAGTTTGTCAGCCTTAGAGAGTTAGAAGCAGGATTATAGTTCAAGAAGTCATGCAAAAAGGTCTTTTTCTGCAATATTTTTTCATTAGCTTTCAATGGACATCAATCTTTACTGGTTAATGAGGACAAGTTAAGGGAATTCTGAATGCATGCAGTCATTTTTAGGGTGACAGGAAATACAATATAAACATTCTCGGGAGACCACAAATCGGAATCCCAAAAAGGTATTCTCAGAAGACAGTTGGGATTTTTGGCATCTACAGTACCAAATGTAGAATCAAACTTTTTTTTTTTTTTTTGTCTTTCAAGACACATGGTTTCTTAGGACAAGTGGTCTCTTAAAAAAAATGTGGTCTTTAAACTTAGCACAAATTTGACTTTATATTGAAGCCAGCAAACACAGTGAAACAGTTTTCAATGTAGTACAGTTAGTGACAAGATAATTTTATCTTTTATAGACAGGGTTCTTTATCAGGAAGAGTCTCCAGAGAGCATTTTGTATGAGACATTATTGTGTTATGTTACAGCTCTCAAGTGCATAAAAAATTAATTCCTTGTCGGTGTGGGTTTTTTTGGTTTTGTTTTTTGTAGAAAGAGCAAAGTTATCATTTGAGTGACGCAAAAAATGCAGTACGTATAAAGTATTTGTACACTATTTAGTTACCTGAGTGCATGATTCCAGGCAATTTATGCTTTTGAAATAAAGAGCTTTTAAAGGATCATAATTTTCTTATGTGCAAACTATTATATACATTTTGTAGCGAACATCTTCCTTGAGAGTGAATTTAGATAGTCTCTACATAAAATTAGAAAATCTCGGTCAACTGTGCCTGGGGCAGTAATGTATGAGCTTTTGTCACGCCTTCATTTCTTAGGTGCTGCATTTCTTTAATTTAAATAGAGACAATTCATCATTCAGCATACAAAGCATCATAAATGTTGTTCTCCGACTGCACAAAACGTGACTATCAAGTGTAATGAGGCATACATGGACTCAACAAGAGCCCACTGAACTGGAAAAATTCATTTGAGACAACATATTATTGTTGTGTTCCTTACTTGTAGAAAGAAGGAGAAGAGGTATATCACTCCCTCACTATAACATCCTTCATTATAACGCAGTTCCTGGTATAAGGTGGGTATGGGCAATGAATCCCATTTCATTCAACAGTAGTAAAATTATATGTATAATCTACTTTGTTATAAGTTGGTTTAACTGTAAGATGATATACTAATGTGGCTGTCATGAACAGCATTATTATGAGGGAGTGCTGTGTTACAGGAAACCTTCAAATAAAGGACATTTACGTGACCATTTTTTAAAAAATTCTTTCTGAATAGGTGTCCTACGCTGAATTAATATTGAAATTAAGAAAAGAGATTGGCAAAAGTTGTCATTGATGAGCAGGTTTCCTATATATGTGTATCATGCATTTCCTTGTACATTTATCTGTGTATCATGCATTTCCTTGTACATTTATATGTTTATCATGCATTTCCTTGTACATTTATTTGTGTATCATGCATTTCCTTGTACATTTATCTGAACCAGCCACCTCAAGGAAGTCAGAATACCATATTGCAGATATTTGTACAGATGTAAAATTTTGCTATTTTGTTCAAAGACCATATATAAATTTTGCTAGTTATATTTTAGCAATTGTGGACCTAAAATCATTACAATATTTAAGATGGTAAATTTTGACAAGATTTATGTTCACTATCCCACTCTGATATAGCTAAATTGCTAACATTTCTCAACCAGTAAATTTAATTCCAATTATATAGTATTGACCTCTGAAGACTAATTACTACAGTTATTTAGTGTATAGGATCTTGTGGCTGTTTAACACAGGTGATTACATAGTACAGGTTCAAAAGGTTTTACTGTATTTGTTACATACAGTATTTCTGACATGATAAGACCAGGATATCAGCCTGTGAGAGTTGGGGATGGGCTAATGATTGGACTGCCATGATAAGACCAGGATACCACCCTTGTGAGAGTGGGGGATGGGCTAATGATTGGACTGCCATGATAAGACCAGGATACCAGCCTTGTGAGAGTGGGGGACAGGCTAATGATTGGACTGCCATGATAAGACCAGGATACCACCCTTGTGAGAGTTGGGGACAGGCTAATGATTGGACTGTCATGATAAGACCAGGATACCAGCCTGTGAGAGTTGGGGATGGGCTAATGATTGGACTGCCATGATAAGACCAGGATACCACCCTTGTGAGAGTGGGGGATGGGCTAATGATTGGACTGCCATGATAAGACCAGGATACCAGCCTTGTGAGAGTGGGGGACAGGCTAATGATTGGACTGCCATGATAAGACCAGGATACCAGCCTTGTGAGAGTGGGGGACAGGCTAATGATTGGACTGCCATGATAAGACTAAGATTCCAGCCTTGTGAGAGTGGGGGATGGGCTAATGATTGGACTGTCATGATAAGACCAGGATACCAGCCTTGTGAGAGTTGGGGATGGGCTAATGATTGGACTGCCATGATAAGACTAGGATACCAGCCTTGTGAGAGTGGGGGATGGGCTAATGATTGGACTGCCATGATAAGACCAGGATACCAGCCTTGTGAGAGTGGGGGACAGGCTAATGATTGGACTGCCATGATAAGACCAGGATACCAGCCTTGTGAGAGTGGGGGACAGGCTAATGATTGGACTGCCATGATAAGACTAAGATTCCAGCCTTGTGAGAGTGGGGGATGGGCTAATGATTGGACTGTCATGATAAGACCAGGATACCAGCCTTGTGAGAGTGGGGAATGGGCTAATGATTGGACTGCCATGATAAGACCAGGATACCAGCCTTGTGAGAGTGGGGGATGGGCTAATGATTGGACTGCCATGATAAGACCAGGATACCAGCCTTGTGAGAGTGGGGGATGGGCTAATGATTGGACTGTCATGATAAGATTAGGATACCAGCCTTGTGAGAGTGGGGGATGGGCTAATGATTGGACTGCCATGGTAAGACCAGGATACCAGCCTTGTGAGAGTGGGGAATGGGCTAATGATTGGACTGTCATGATAAGACCAGGATACCAGTCTTGTGAGAGTGGGGGACGGGGTAATGATTGGATTGCCATTATAAGACCAGGGTATCAACCTTGTGAGAGTGGGGGACAGGCTAATGATTTGATTGCCATGATAAGACCAAGGTATCAACCTTGTGAGAGTGGGGGACGAGCTAATGATTGGATTGCCATAATAAGATCAGGGTATCAACCTTGTGAGAGTGGGAGATGGGCTAATGATTGGACTGCCATGATAAGACCAGGGTATCAACCTTTTGAGAGTGGGGGACTGGCTAATGATTGGACTGCCATGATAAGACCAGGGTATCAACCTTGTGAGAGTGGGGGACGGGCTAATGATTGGACTGCCATGCTAAGACCAGGATAACAGCCTGTGAGAGTGGGGGACGGGCAAATGATTGAACTGCCATGATAAGACCAGGATATCAGCCTTGTGAGGGTGGGGGACAGGCTAATGAATGAAGAATTGCAGTAAGATGAGAGAAATATCTAGAGTTATCCTATTTCATAATTCCATTTTCTACAGGCTCTAAGACACTAACTGGAGGTGGAGTGTGAGGGTGATTTAGACTCTGAATATTTGTTTTGTTCCTTGTGAGGAACCTAGAATTTTTCATTAGATGATTTGGACAAATAGGGAGAGCAGATCAAAATAAACAATTTTTTCAGCCAAACTGGAGCAAAATATTTTTCCAAGGTTTCCTTCACACCACCCCCCATTCCCAAAGATCTAATAGTACATGCTAAAATTCCTTTATCAACATTTAGGGGTACATTTCAACCCGACCATTCTCAATCTGTTGGTTTCTTCCTCAATTATCCTATGAATGTGATCTTACTTTCCTAATTTCTTGTTCATTAATTTACAACAGCATTTTAGCAAGCACCTGACTCCCCTCATCTCTCAGAATTGCCCCCCCCCCCCCCCCTCTTCAGTAAGTGTGGAACCGCAAAGGAATAAGGATAGAACATACCCAAAATTAATTAATCCATATTAATCGATATTATCAATGTGTAAATTAGTTCAAGTCAAGTCAAATACAGATACATTAGGGATGCGTAGGTGATAAAATCCTCTCATCTATTTTTTCATGCTCCAAATGCATCAGGATTTCATCATGTTTTTCTGTCCATCTGTACATCCCTGGAAGCATGTTAGCACAGAAATCAAACACCACTTGTAGGCAAATTACATTTGGCAGGTATATATTTAAGAAGATGTACATGACCTGATTTGAATTTAATTCCATTTTTCAATTTTAATATCAGTAATAGCTTACTCTGTTGCTATTGCTTAGCTAATCTATTTCCATGACAAATTGTGGGTGACACGTGTGGAATACTGTGGGGTTTACACAGGGGAGTTATATTCACTAGAATTTTCTAGTCAACCCTATGGGAGGATGAATTATCATCATATGGTTGGCTATTTTCCATCACGGAAATAGAGTAGCTAAGCAATAGCAACAGGTAAGTATTACATAATAAATATTAGTTTACCACCCCCCCAAAAAAAATAAATACATTTTTTAAACAATTTGTGAACTTTTGGACTGTTTTGGGGGTTGGGGGGTGGGGTGAAAACACTGTTGACTCAGTTATGCAGAAATGGCTTGACTTTGGCAAATGAAGCTTGGCATGCATATACATTGGTGGCTCAGTATAAAACACCTCAGTATAACATTGTCCCTGGATAAAACACTTCAGTATAACATTGTCCCTGGATAAAACACCTCAGTATAACATTGTCCCTGGATACAACACCTCAGTATAACATTGTCCCTGGATACAACACCTCAGTATAACATTGTCCCTGGATAAAACATATCAATATAACATTGTCCCTCGATACAACACATCAGTATAACATTGTCCATGGATACAACACCTCAGTATAACATTGTCCCTGGATACAACCCATCAGTATAACATCGTCCCTAGATAAAACACCTCGGTATAACATTGTCCCTGGATACAACACCTCAGTATAACATTGTCCTGGATACAACACATCAGTATAACATTGTCCCTGGATAAAACACCTCAGTATAACATTGTCCCGGGATACAACACCTCATATAACATTGTCCCTGGATACAACATGGTTTGAGTCATACATATCATTGTACTGGTTGAACTATATTGTTGCATATAATATACCCAGTATAAGGGGACTTCACCTATATCACAGTACACTTTTCAAGGCTCCCCTGCAAAGCGTTATTGTGAGTTTGTTTTTGTTTTTGTAGGTTTTAACGGCACTTTTAACACAGTATTGGCTATACCATGCCAAGGAAATGGGTGCGAAGTGCCTTTGCCAAAGACAAACTGAGGCAGATATCAAACCCACAACCCTTGTATTACAACTCCAGCCAACTAAGCTACCATGGCTCCCCTATTATAATGAGAGACCATTGTATGTTGGCATGCATATGTAGATGACCTGATTAGGTTTTTTCCCATTAAAATGATTTTGCAAACACTATCATGTTTTGAAACTTTTTGGAATTATAATTTTTTTTCTCCAGTGAGGTGTACAAGTTTTAGAAACACAAATCTAGTTCCTCTTATTTTATTTTATTACTTTGAATAGGGTACCAATTTTCATGGGTTACTAATTCTCATGGATTTCACGGTTGCTGTAAACCATGACTTTGAAGACTCAATGAACAATGATCTTCCTGTGGAAATAATAGAATCCCTTACCCAATTTAAGTACGAGCGAACTTGGCATTTTTGTTCAAAACCAGAAATAATTACGCCATTGAAAATAAATGAATTCACAGTGCATTGATGGAGTTTGCCTTCACACCCATCTCCTCCCATAATACTTTATTACAACCCTTTAATCACTTCCACATTTTAGATCTGTCCTTGCCTGCTTTAAAAAACTGCATGATTTCATTTAAAGTGGGAGAAAATTATTACTCTAAAAACTTGCATATAAGACACACCTAACTGCAAACGACATAGACCCAGATCTGTTGCCATGGCATGCTTGGGAACCAATTTTGTCAGCTTATTCATAGGTGACACAAGAACTGGATGTGAAAAATAATCTTAATATCCCCATGTCAGGGAAAATAATTTTTTGTGTGTTTTTCTTTATTTCTAATACATTTGGCCTATACAATTTTGCAGCGTGCATTGAGACCTACGGGACTGACTATTTAACCTTCTTCAGGAGGCCTGGGGTTTTCTTTCCAACCAGGATATTTTTTTCTTTCATCTCAAGATAAAACAATTTCTACTTCATGTAATATGATGCATATAATTACTGGTAGTTTTTTTTTTTTTTCAATAAATCAAAGCAACAGTAGGTTTTTTTTCAAGCTATCCAAGAGCTGGACATTTCAAATTCACCCCACCCTCCAGAAATTAAATGTTTGGTGATTAAATTGTGTCGACCTTTTCATGAATAATACATGAATTCTTGCTGAATGCCTAAAAAGGGATTTGCAAAATAGTTAAAGAACTACATTCTTACCTGCTCACTTTATGGAATTACAAATAAGTATAAATTGATGCTGAAAATACATGTATATAAAGTTAATATTGGCTTGGCTTTGGATATACCAGGTACACTTTATGCACTAAGCTATATACCAGTACCTACAGACTGTCTGTCATATAATGCCTGACTGATTACACTAAATCTGCCAGGCAATGATATAAATCTTGCTGTAATTTCTCATATACTCCTATAGTGGAGTAGACAACTTGCCATGGTATTTCAACAATCTCCTACAAACCACACACATAGGTCCGTCCATCTGCATCAAGCCACATTGGTCACTGAACTGACCCTTCCACTGTAACTGGCAGATCCAGTGATCACAGCAAGACAAAATAATCTGGTCAAATAGAAACCACAAATATCAAAAGTATCCACCTACACAAGACAAATCCACGTACAGGTTCCTTTTTCCTAGAATGCTGGTGATCCGCTCTTTTTGTTTAAGTTTAGATAAGATAAGAAGCAAAAGAATTTTGTATTGGTGAAGAGGTAGTCATGTTCATTGAAACCTACCCTTGTGGACACCTCCATATCAAGTGAACCTGCTAATAGAGAACAGCATTTATAATAAGTTTCTTCAATTTCATCATCATTTTGAAACTCAACAAAAGACACCTGTCCATAAATGACTAAATGTAGTGGTCATTTTATAATTAATGACAAAATAAAAACTATATTAAATACAGACAAAACCAGTATTTCCTGTGTTTAAAAAAAACACGATGAGAAATGTGTTTTTTATGTTGGTAGATAATATAAAAACTAGGAATATTTACCACATTCCATCTGTCTGTCTGTATGTCTTATTTACATATAAAATATTGTAATAGTATGATCAGTACAGGATTAGAACAAGATTAAAGAGAACTACAAACTTGAAACTTTTCACAAGCTTGAGTTAGCATTTTAGTTAAGAAGTTTCAAGAATATTGAGCCAGACTTTACATTTCTGTTACTATTCATGGCCTCGGCTTTACCTGGCTTTATTTTTTACTTTCAGGAAATGGGCATAAAAGATGAATTCCATCAGAAATCCATCCTGGTCTGTGTTGATGAGCTTTGTGGTCGAAACCCAGATAATGTAAGTATAGTCCAAGTAATAATAGATTCAGATTCTCTATTTATTCATTGGTATTACATGCTTATTGAGTACAACACAAAATTTATCATCAGTATGGAATATTTTGGTTACATTGGTGTGTTTTATGGCACAGCAATACAGGTAGGTTATTTAGCACAGAGTTTGGAGTTAAGTGCTTTGCCCAAGAACTCACCATGGTATCTAACCCAGGCTGATGGGATGATATGGTTAGAACTTGCACCCTTTCACTTGCAAGTCTGACATGTTAACCACTGAACCACCATGGCTTCAATATGGAAGAAATATATAAATACTTATTGAATCATGAAACAACATTTCACATAGATTACTGTTAGTCTAATTGTTTAGGATGGGATCAGATGACATAACTTGCTTTCTCATTTCAAATGCTGAAACACACATATTTGCTAAATCACATGTAATTTTTTCTTATTAGTACAATTCATCAGCTCTACACATTGTATCATAGTGGGGTGATTCCAATAATATCTTGCAGTGAGGGGTTTTCTCAACAAATAATACTTATTAGAAGCCAATAAAAGGTTATATTTGCCCTCAACATAATTTTGATCATGCAATAAACATATCCTAACATTTCTGTCTCTCCGACTACTACTACCACCAAAATATATTGGTCACAATTCTCAGTGAATGAGATGAGACCTTTAGTTTTGTCAGTGCTGTTTTATATTTAAAATTAATCAAAAGCCCAAGGTAATCTTCATATCCAAAATTGATTTTGATGGATTTATAAAACAGTAATTTAGATGACTCTATTATATTTTGATTCCATTTAGATATATATAAATCTATATATAAATCTGTCAATCTGTGTTTGAAAACATGAATGAAGATTTTAACAAACGATCAAGTTCCCCATGCAGAGTTACATTTAATGTTGACATTTTTACATTCAAAACATATTTCATAAACTTGATTTGTACATGCTTAAGGATGTTAGCACTATGAAATCTTTGGACTTCAGAGGAAAGGATAGGAGAAATGTATGTATCAAATAACTCCATACATTCTCTCGGTTTCAATGTACCATATATACTCGTGTATAAGCTCATACCAACTGCATAGACCCAGATCTGCCATCATATAATGTGCCGGAAGATCTAGGTCTATGCAGTTTATAAGGACTAATCAGTAGAACAAACAACATAGACCCTGATCATAGATCAGGATCTATGTTGTTTGCATTTGGACTCAGATTATACACGAGTATATATGGTAATATGTTTTCAAATGTGAATTCAAAATGTTAAATTCCTTTATTCCTTTACCTGTCAGAGTCTTTTATGCTTTTGAAAACACACCATTACTGGAAAAAATAAGACCATGAAAATTAAAGCTTTCAACAATTTTTACAACTTTTCCACCATAATACCATTTTACAGAATTCAAAATAGGCCCTACACTTCTGAAAACAACAATTTTCCTTGTATTATTTACTTTAAGTTTTCATTCCATACAGCAATGTTCTAGTGATTCCTTGAGAAGTTCCAGTCCTCCAACAGTTTCTGAGAACAAAACCATATCATTCATGAAAAAAATAAGAACAAGAGATATCTGTTCTAGAATTATTCAGAGATCTCCACTGCCCTGTGATGAGACTGCAATATCTTCCAAAAACAAAGAAAAAATAGAGTGATAGTACTTCACCTTGTCTAACACACAGGTACAAATTTTCAAAAATCAGAATAACAATCAGTGCGTAAAATGCATGACTTCACCACATTATACATAGAACTCAAATGAGTCCATTTCTTTTCACTTTCAAATGTTTTTTCAAAATAATAATGCTGTTGAGGAGAAGAATGATGATGATGATGATGATGATGAAAACATCATTTTATCATCAGTAATAACTACAAGGAGTATATTTATAATAATATGTCTGGGTTTTCAGCATAGCCAGCTTTTCCTGATATGTAGACTACATTTGATAATGTATTCACAAATGTACAAAACTGATATCTTAGGAATCTCTTTATCACCACGTTAGATCAAAGAAACATTTCGATATGTCAGGTCAAAAAATCCTTGTTCGTACGATTTTCCAGTATTAAAAATCTATGTATAATGAATCACAGCTGTTATTTCAAATAATAAGTGGGAGTGTTAATTGTTATGAATGACAAAGAAACTCAATAAAATTATGGTGGCTGAAAAGATGCATTTGTTCTTTATACTTTGATCATTTACAGTAATTAATTCAACATTTTTTGCAAATACTAGTATGCTGCTCCCACGTACAGAAAAAAAATACATTGTCTTATGAACCCTCTGCATGCCAATGTGCCAATATTTTATAATCCATTTAATTCATATGATTACCTAGTCTTTTAAGTTTTAGTGATATGGACAACCATTTTTTGGCTGCCAAATTACACACTGACTTTAAGCCACTTCAAGAACCAGTTACTTTGGGATGCAGAACAATGCTTCATTTTTTTTTTCTTTCTTTTTTCAATTACAGTTGGTGATGTCTTTTAAGATTAGAAGAAGACTGATAAAGAAGTGAATGAAAAAAGTCGGAATGCATTGTCATTTAGTTCATTAATGTTGAACTAATGTATACAACTCCTGGGACTAATCGCAAAACAGTACATGTATTAGGGTGTACTTCCTTATCAAGTACATGTAGATAGTGGGAGATATTTAATGGCTCTGTGTCTGCTATACTGCTGACATCAAACATAGATTATGAGCTTGTCATTAACCTACATGGTCTTTTTGCCCAGGCTGTTCTTCTTTATGACATGCACCCCCACCCACCCCAGCACAAATGTACAGTGTTTTTATTGTTATCTTGGTCAGCTTTGCATGGTTTTGGTTTTGTCATTAAAGGGTATATCATTCTGCATTTATTATGTTGGCCTACTTTGATGAGCAACCAAACTACAGTGACCCTGTCAAGGCTATGATGATGTCCTCATGGTCTTAGAAAGAGAGACTGTTTGTGGGGGGTGGGGGGTGGAGGGGGGTAAAAATAAATAGGCAGTCTTCACTGACTGCAAGAGGAGGTCATTCAGTTTCCAGGAGATAATATACATTCGAAGGACAAAGCCTAACATTCCACCTTGTTGTATATTTTGTCTTGAATTTTTTTTTACCCCTGCAATATCTGTTGAGGGAGCATATAGTGTTATCTATGTCCAACTGTCCCATTCCATCACAACATGTCCAGGTGTCCCATCACATCATGTCAATCACATGCCCAGCTGTCCCACCCCATCATGTCATGTCATCACAAATTTTATTTCCACATGGAATTGAAACCAAATCATGTCAAGCTTAAGAAGACCTAGATCAAGTTAAGTTATGACCCAGCTGTTTGACTTAGAACTTTGTCTTTCATTTGATGATATTAGTGAGGGCATCCATGTACGGATACATTTATGGTGATTTTATTTTATTTTTAAGGTTTTCATGATTTATACAACATACCCACCAATGATTCGTATGTTGTTCAGAGGTTGTCTTCTGGTTTGGTGCTAGATTTCCCAAGTAGTTAGCCATGAAAAATAGACACGTTCTATTATCTAGTTTATCAGGCCTCCATTTAGTTGTTACCCATTATTAACTAGTATTTTGTTTCATTATCTCTGTCTTGAAAATCTTGTTATCACTACTTCTTCAGAATGAATGAACATAACAGCATTGGGTTTTCACTAAAAGACATATGGCTGCCACAATGGCCTTCTGGGAAATTTTGTTATAGCTACTTCTAGATGGCTGGTCATATCGACATTGGAAATGATGCATATTTGATATCCAATATGGCCACCATGGTGGCCATCTTGAAAATCTTATTATTGCTACTCTTCCAAAACGGAAAGTCATATCAACATGGGGTTTTCACCAGAAGACTTCTTATAATGTTTTGTTGGTCCTAAATTAAAATGGTGTTGATCTGACATTGAGTATGGCCACCATGGTGGCCATCTTGAAAATCTTGTTATTGCTACTCTTAAATGAAATGTCATTTTGACATGGGGTTTTCATAAGAAGAGTTCTTTTGGTGTCTAGTTGGTCCTAAATGAAAATGATGCAAATTGACCTTCAATATGGCCATCATGGTGGCCATCTTGAAAATATTGTTATCTCAACTCCTCCCAAATGGATGGCTATATCAGCATGGGGTTTTCACCAAAAGACTTCTTATGATACCTAGCTGGCCCTAAATGAAAATGGTGCCAATCATAAATCCAATATGGTTGTCACAATGGCTGTCTTGAAAATCTTGCTGTTGCTACTCATCCTGAATGGATGGTCATATTCACATGGAGTTTTCACCAAAAGATTTCTGATGATGTCTGCTTGGCCCTAAATGAAAATGGTGCCAATCTGACATCCAATATGTCCACCACAGCAGCTAATTTGAAATTCTTTTTATTGCTAAAGAATATCAGAGATGGTTTCAACACTCAGCAGTTACAGTTTTCCCTTTACCCTCTTTGTGTATCAGAGACCCCCACATTTTTAATTTGACACCATTTCTGATGCCAAGGTTTGTTTTTACTCAATCTGACCCACAGTTCTGACACCAAGGTGATTTTTTACTCTCAATCTTGCACCCCTAGGGGAAACACTGAGTTGAAAGGAAGAAATGGTCTCATCTTGAATACTGGAAATTCTGTCGCCCAGTAGAGCATCAGTCCCTTTGAGGGACTCTTGTTTGTTCTGTCTTCAGTATTTTCAAACATTATCTCCTGCATTGTGAACACATATGGACTTTGGCAAGCAAGTCTTGATACATGTAGTTGTAGCCATAAATAAAAAATATGTAAGTTTTCCATTAATGGAAATGTCATAAGTTTGAAAGCAGTGCTGGATCTCAGGCAGCACACTTTTTAGAAGGGATGGATCGTAAAGTTTTAAGTTTCACATTAAAGATGTGCCATTACAGACTTGCTTTTTAATCCTCAAAACTGCTTTCATAAGCACTTAATTATTTAAATACACCAAACTGTCAGGTATCGAATATCTCCACTTATGATTGCACTTATGGAAGGAGGCACATCACCATATAAAGGATTAATTAATTAAATGCAACAGAATGTGAAGGACATCAGGTTTTTTAAAATAATTATTTATCAGGTTTTTCATTAATTTAATTCAGTGAATCTTGAGAGAGCCATCCTTGACAAGGATTGTAGATTTTTGCCATTCCACAATAAATTAAATAAAACATGTTGAAATTTTGGATCTGGCCAAATTGTATGTATTGTACAGACAATGCACATGAAACTGGCATAGTCAGGGCATATTTTGGATTTGGCCAAATTGTATGTATTGTACAGACAATGCATATGAAACTGGCATAGTCAGGGCATATTTTGGATTTGGCCAAATGCACATGAAACTGGCATAGTCAGGGCATATTTTGGATTTGGCCAAATTGTATGTATTGTACAGACAATGCACATGAAACTGACATAGTCAGGGCATATTTTGGATTTGGCCAAATTGTATGTATTGTACAGACAATGCACATGAAACTGGCATAGTCAGTGCATATTTTCTCAACATCCACTTAAAAATGTAATACTTGCCTTCATCCTGTCATTTACAACCCCAGTCACACTTCATCTTCAATCTGTGCCACTGGTAAATTTACAATTCATTAGGCATGTATTTTAATTTATAGAAATCCTGTTTGTTTCATTATGTATTGGTCCCCAAATCAGTTAACATCAAATGACTTGTTAAAAATGACCATTTTTGCAGGGGGTTTTTTTTCTCCACTTTTCTGTAAAGAAGATTTGTAAGAAAGTAATATAACCAATTTAACAAAATAAGGGCCAAGTATATTAGAACATTTTTCGACTGTACATTTGTCTGCTCAATGAGAAGTTGCAGAAATTTTGTTTTGAAACATTACAAGAAATGAATGATCAGCCTTTCTCTAAAAAAATGTTCTAATATTTGCCCACCCTCTCTGCAGCCTGTACCCTCCTATCGATTTTAAAAACAAAAAGCAATAAGGATATTAAAAACGCACAAAACTTAGTCATTTCTTTCATCAATTTATAATTTCTAACCTGACTGTCATCAGGGGGCCTCTAACACTGTCATTTTCATTGTGTTTCAATCCAAACAGGAGAATCTTCACTATGACAGCCACCATATTTGTGTGGATGAGTCTGTATTTTTCAGACAACAGGATTGATGTAGTTCATTGTCTTCAATATGCTCTGAACAATTCCATAAATTGGGAATTATATCCCTTTTAACGCTTAGCCTTTTTATTTTGTTCAATTTTTTTTAGATATATTAAAACTAAACGTTGCAAATATTGGCTGCAGATGACAGTTTTCTTTTTTATGTTCTATGTATGTGTTGTCCAAGGAACCTCACCTATTCACTAAAAATGGACTTTTCCAGGAACCAGAAAAGGACAATGAACAGGCTGGGTTTTTTCTTTACACTGAAAACTCTGTTTGGATTGAAATTCAACAAGATGACAGTGTTAGAGACCCCCTGTCAATAATCAGGTTAGAAATTATAAATTGATGAAAGAAATGACTAAGTTTTGTGCATTTTTTATATCGTTGATGCCTTTCATTTTTAAAATCGGTAGGGGGGTACAAGCTGCTGGAAGGGTAGGTGAATAATCAACATGTGAAGACTTAAAGTTTGTTCCTTCTGGGACAAATTAATATGTAATTATACACACAGTGATAAAAATAAACTTGAAAATGTTTTAATCATATTGATTTTAATGATAACTGTTAATAACTGTTGGAAAGCTAACATCCAATATGACTACTTTTCATGGATGGATGGTCATATTGACATAAGGTTTTGATCAAAAGACTTCTTATGATGTCTAGTTGGTACTAAATAAAAATGGTGCCAGTCTGACATCCAATATGGCCACCACAGCAACCATCTTGAAAATCTTGTTATCGTTATTCCTCCTAAACAGAAAGTCATATCAACATGGAGTTTTCACCAGAAATCTAGTTTAGTTGGTCCAAAATGAAAATTGTGCCAATGTCCAATGTAGCTGCCATGGCAGCCATCTCGAAAATATTGTTACCACTAATCCTCATGGATGGATGGTCATATTGATATCGGGTTTTCATCAAAAGACTTGATGTATCTTTGGTCCTAAATGAAAATGGCACTGACCTGAAATGCAGTATGCCCACTATGGCAACCATCTAGTAAATCTTGTTATCACTACTTCTAAATGGAAAGTCATATCGAAATGGGGTTTTAACCAGAAGACTTCTTGCGCTGTCTAGTTGGTCCTAAGGCACTGCTTCACAGTTTTCAGAGCCTCATTGACAGTGGGCAAGGCACAGGGCAAAGTTGTTTGCTCTACAACTCTAACAGTGTAAAGAAAGTTAAGATTCATCTTCATGTCTTTTACTTGGATTGATTTTATTTTGATCACTATTATGAAAACTATTTGCTATCAGAAGCAGACAGCTGATGAAAATGACTGCTTTTGTGTGTGCTCGGAAAATGTACTAACTTTGCATGTCCTTGAAATGCAGAAATGAATTTTCACATGGTATGCATTACTGTTTTCTGAAATCGAAATTTTAAAATATAAAAAAACTAAAAATAAGTTATTGATTCATTTTTTTTAAATATAATTTACCTTAGAAGTTCAGGTGGTGAAAATAGCTATGCACAGCAAGAAGTCCTCTATGAGATTTACATCAGCAGTAAGGCCTAGCAGTGTACTCTCAAGCCCAAATCAACCCCATCATTCAGATATCAAAATAAAGAAAATTTCAGTTCTATAAACCTGGGATATACACATTTCTCTTTTCATAACAAGGATAACCAGTGGGGAAAATCAGGGGAATACCTTTACTTTAACATTTTAACCGTGTGCAAAAATGCAGAAGTCTGAAGTGGAACCAAACTGAAAATGATGCCAATCTGATATCCAATATGAAAATGTTATTGCTACTCATTTTTAAAGGATGGTCAGATCAACATGGAGCTTTTCACCAAAAGACTTCTTATGGTATCTAGCTGGTCCTAAATAAAAATGGTACCAGTATTACATTCAGTATGGATGCTGTAATAGTCATCTTGAAAATTTTGCTGTTGCTTTTTCTCCTGAATGGATGGACATAAAGTGTATTAGGGTTTTCACGAAAGGACTTAGATGTATAGTTGGTCATAAATGAAAATGGTGCTGACCTTACATCCAGTATGGCCACCACAGCAGCCATCTTGAAAATCTTGTTATTGCTCAAGAATATTAGGGATGGTGTCAACACTGCAGTTAAAAAGAAAAAAAGATAAAACAGTATTATCTTGGATTCCTGGGTGAAAAAATCAGCCAGTAGAGCATCACTCCCCATGAGGGACTCTTGTTTTTGGCATGCTGTGTAAAAGCTATCCTACCTAGAATCATGAAAATTAATGAGGGGATGCGTCTGGATCAGTACTAGACTCTTATTAGGTCACTGTGATACATGGTACATTTAACTGTTCATGCTTGGATCATGAAACTTAGGATGGTATGCATTTGTTAATACCACACACTTGCAACAAAAGAAGATCACTGTAACTTACATTTCATGTTTTGATTATGGTGTTGCATTTAGCACATGACTGCATGTGTTTTTCACATGCAATATACTAGTGTTTAGCTCACCTGATTGTAAGGCCAAATGAGCTTACGATATGGCCATTGTCGTTTGTGTGTCATTCATCATTTATCATCCGGCCAGCAGCCATCAACAATTGCTATTTTCAACTTTTTCTTAAAAACTGCCAGACCAATTTCAACCATTCTTGGCACAGAGCATCCTGGCATAAATGCCTTTCAGATTTTGTACAAATAATGCCATTCACTATCATATTTGATAGTGAATCAGCTTTATTTGTACAAAATCTGAAATTTAGCCACCATTACTAAAAATAGAAAACATTTAAACAACTTCATCTCTGAAACTGCTGAACAAATTTTGATCAAGTTTGACAAAAAGCATCCTGGCACGAAGACCTTTCAAGTTTGTACAAATGATGCCAACCCTCTGTCAAATATGGCCAGTTACCAAAAATAGACAAACCTGTACATCATCCATCAACAATTTTTATTTTCAACATCTTATAAAAGACTTAACTAATTTCAACCAAATTAGGCACAGATCATCCTGACATAAAGTCCTTTAAAGTTTTTATAGTAATGCTTCACAGCCATTAATATGACCATCATTACTAAAGTTAGCAAAACATTTAAACAACTTATTCTCCAAAACTGCTGAATAAAATTTGACTAATCTTTGCAGAAAGCATCCTGGCATTAAGAACTTTCAATTTTGTACAAATGATGCTGATCCACCATCAGATATGGCCACACCATTTTTGAAAAACAGAAAAACCTTTAAACCACTTCTTCTCAAAAGCAGCTGAACAGAATTTGGTCAAATTTGACAAAAAGCATCCCAGCATGAAGACCTTTAAAATTTATACAAATGATGTCAATCCACAATCAAATATGGACACCATTACTAAAGATAGAAAAAGCCTTTAAACTTCTCCAAATCTGCTGAAAAGAATTTAACCAAACTTGACAAAAAGCATCATGGCATGAATCTGCTATCAAACATGGCTGTGATTCAAAAAAAAAAAAAAAAACCTTCAATAACTTCTTCTAAATAACCGCTTAACAGATTTTGACCAAATTTGACAGAAAGTGTCCTATTTTGAAAGCCTTTAAGATTTATGCAAAAGATGACATTTTGCCCTCAAACATGACTTTTGTACTAAAAGTAGAAAAATGTGTAAACTTATAAAAAATGCTACATAGAATTTGACTAACTTTAACACAAGGAAAGAATAAGGAATACTTTATTCAGTAATATAGGCCACCAACCCAAATTAAATACATATATATATTAAACAAACAAACACATCAGGTGAGTAAAACAAGTTCAAGTACAGTAAGTGTAAGTACTTACATTTTCATTATAGTTTTCTTTTCTCCCTGCTAAAGAGTAGAAATGTACAAACTGATACAATAGTTTCTCTGATTACTTCTCAATGCATCAAAAAAATTCTCTTCATGTGGGTTCAAATACAGAAACAGAGGTAAATAATTCACACAAATGTCTGTAAATCTTGGACAACAGCAAATAAAATGATATTCTGTTTCCACAATATTAAGATCGCCGTATGAACCGAGTCTATCTTCATATATCAGTTTCTCAATTGCGTCCTGAATCAACCTTAACATCAAGTAACCCGCCCCTCAATTTACAGTATATATTCCTAAATATAAGCTTGTCTAAGCAGAGCAAATAATCTTCAACACATAAGTCTGTCTTTAATATCCTGTATACTCTCAGTCTGTCCATGCTATTTACCTCTGCATGCCAATTTTGTGTGTCTATATCTTTACATCTAATCTTTAATAAATTCATAAAAGTCTCCTTGTTCCCCACTCCTTGGTTATACCATGCCTCACCAAAACCATAACTCAATACAAATTTCTTAACATTATGAGCCCAAATTGTAGTACTTCTTGTACCCTCAAGCCAAGAGAGTTACATTTTATAACACAATTTGGGCAATCAATTATCTGACATTTCAAGTAGTTTCAACCAATATTTAATTGGTCTGGCAATATATACAGATTTAAGAGAGTTACAGCCTAATTCTCCCTCACAAAACAGTCAATTTCCCTAACTGTAAGACATATTTACAAAAATTATCATGCACCCTTTCTACATCATGGGCTTCACTAAAGCCCCATACTTCAGAAGCACAAGTCAAAATGGGCAAAATTGTAGTGTCAAAAATTTTGAATACAATATTTACAGACAATTTTCTAAATTGAATCACTTTGATTTTCAGAGAATGTGCCGCCTTATATGCTTGTTCTGCTAATGTTTTTTGACATTTGTTCCAAACTCCCCTTGACGAGAAAACAACCCCTAAGTATTTATAATAAGAACTAACCTTAAGTTTCTTGTCCTCAAAATACCATTTTTCATAACCTCTTAAATAACCGCCCTAAAACCATTACCTCAGTTTTATAAATATTTACCTTCAGTTTCCAGTAGTCACAGTATTGGATAAGTCTATCAAATAAACGTTGCATTTCAATTGCTGTATCAGCCAGTAATACAAGATCATCTGCATAAAGCAGAAGAAAAAGCTTCAGCACATTTTTTCTGTCAATACCACTGTTATCATCAGAAATTGTACTTTGCAGGTCATTTAGAAAAAGTGAGAAAATCAGTGGTGACAATATGCAGCCTTGTCTAACACCTATTGGACACTGAAAGATATCACTTAATCCACTTGAGGTTCTTACACAAGCTCTGACGTCTGCATATATTACTTGCAACATTTTCAGCATCTTTGTACTTAAGTTACATACATTAAGCTTATACCAATACCATAGAGCTATCCTATCAATTCTGTCAAAGACCTTCTCAAAGTCTATAAATGCACAATAAAATCTGCCCTTTTTCTTCCTCAGATATTTCCAGATAATAATATTCAGAACACATATGTTATCTACAGTACTGTAAACTCTTCTAAATCCCACTTGTTCTCCACCTTATATATGGTTTCCTTCTACCCATTGTGTTAGCCTTTTATTGAGAATATTAGTAAAAACATTACTCATAACTGGTAACAGACTTATTCCTCTGTAATTATTTGGGTCATTTTGGTTACTCTTTTTAAGAAGTGGAACAATTGTAGCTATAAACCAATCTTTTGAAAAGTATGAGGCATAAAAAATTGCATTAAACAAATATGTGAGTAATGGTACAATGTAATTTTCAGAGGCTTTTAAAATTTCACAACTTATACCATCAGATCATAGAGCTTTCCCTGGTTCATAACATTTATTGCTTTCCTTACATCATCTTCAGTAATATATGCATCAAGATCATCCCATGTTGTATTACCATATTCAAGGAGTACAATGTATCAAATAAGTCAGGGTTAGGAGGATTAAATACACCATGAAAATGCTAAAACTATCTTAGCTTGGAAATCTGTTGTTGACCATGCCATGATCTTGATTTAAGTAAATTCCAAAATGCTACAGAATTTCTATTTTTAAGAGCAGAGACTAGCCTATATTGTAATCTGGTTTCATATTGTCCTCTCTTTTCTGCGGTTAACTTGCTGTAACTTTTTTTTTAAGGCAGTGATAAGTTTCCATGTTTTGAGCAGATCTATTAAACCTAAAGCTTCTTAGGGCCTTCACTGTCATTCTTTTAGCATTTTCACATTCACAACTTTAACACAAGACATCCTGGCATAAGGGCCTTTCAGTGTTTAACAAATGATGCTGATGTGCAGTCAAATATGGATGAAGATACAAAAACTAAAGAAACCTTGAAACATTTGTTTTTATAACATATGAGGTCAACAGCATTGGAGAGAAATTTCAACAGAAAGCATCCTACTGCCCCAGAATTTCTGGCAAAACTGCTCTTGCACTTGGCTGTTAGGCAGATGTTAGTCCAGTGAATGATTTCAGGCCCCTTTGGTCATTTTGTCCCTACAGCAGAATGATGGGGCAATGTACCCTGCCCGTTTTGATCCTCGCCCTTTTCCCTTTACCTGTGCCCTCATGCCCTTTATTTAATGCCCCTTGGTTCTCTCTATCTGTGCCCTCATGCCCTTTATTTCATGCCTCTTGGATCCCTCTACCTGTGCCCTTATGCTCTTTTTATTTCATGCCCCTTGGATCCCTCTACCTGTGCCCACATGTCCTTTATTTAATGCCCCTTGGATCCCTCTACCTGTGCCCTCAAGCCCTTTATTTCAAGCCCTTTTGGCTCCCTCTACGTATGCCTTCATACCCTTTATTTATGCCCCTTTGCTCCCTCCACCTGTGCCCTCATGCACTTTATCTACTGCCCCTGGGGTCCCCTCCACCTGTGCCCTCATGCACTTTATCTACTGCCCCTGGGGTCCCCTCCACCTGTGCCCTCATGCACTCTATTTCATGCCCTTTACCTCCCTCTACATGTGCCCTCAGTCAGTTTATTTACTGTGCCTTTGCACTTTTTGCTTCTCCAACTGTGCATGTGAGCCATATTCTTGTACAATTTTAATTGTTCATTGCAAAAAATATCCTTGATTTTGTCTTCCATTTAGTGCTCCTGCCACATACATCACTGAACTATTAATTTATACTGATGATATACTGATTTTCTAACTTCCAGCCAGCACAGCTTCTTTACATAACAGTAGCTAGGTATCAGTATTGAAAGCTCCACTAACCATAATACGAAATGTGGCACTTTATACATGTGATCCATATTGTTTACAAGTCGTATGCATTTTGTTTACTTGATGATCATCATTATATGATGGCATGGTAAAACATAATGAACTTCAGGTGAAACACGGATGTATAAGAGTTGAGAGTGAAAAGGATGTCATGTCCAGCATAAACATTTTTTGTAGACAGTGTATAAGTTGAAGACATTCAAAGTTTGTTGTTTTATATAATTACAATTAGTCTGAGTTCTTTCATCCAAAAAAAAAAGAAATTATGAAAGAAAATGAATTAATCATATAGGGGAAAACTTGTGCAATCATTGAAATTTATAATTCTTGAAAAGCAGTCTTGGTCATTTGGAAAGAGAAGTCGCAATAGGTTGTGCACTGTAAAAATGCAAATTTGGGAACTTTTACTGGATACATTGTTGTGTAAAGAGTAATGTAAATTGGCTTTAAAAAGTACTTAGTACCCCTGAGAAGAAAACAAAAATTTATGTTCTGGTAAATTCTCATTTCATATTTAATCGTTATTTGCCTTCTGAGTTACCATATATACTTGCGTATAATCCCATACCAACTGCAAACTGCATAATGCGCTGACAGATCTGGGTTTATGCAGTTTGTAAGGAGTAATCAAAAGAACAACATAGACCCTGATCTGCTGGCGCATTATGCGATGGCAGATCAGGGTCTATGTTGTTTGCATTTGGACTTGTCTTATATGCGAGTACATACGGTACATGGTTGTAACTCTTGCTCTTCAGAATAAAAACACAACATAAAACAGATATCTAATCATCATTGTGCTGTATGCTTAAAGTGTGCTCATTATACCTAATAGAAGACCCTTTCTTTTTTTACATACCTTACCGGGTCTTTTATTTATCAATATAAATACAACAAATTACTTATATTTTGATTACTTGACGTTAAATTATTTTTCAGAAGAGCAGAGATACGCAATAACATTTCCTGTACTGTAAAAGGACAAATAATACTAATACAGACAATAGTTTACCAGTACAATGCTCAGTGTCATCTAATATCTTTCTTCTTCCTAAGTCCAAAAGCAAATTGCAAAAAAAATAGTTTGTCTTTTTCTGGTTGAATCATTTGGAACTGTCTGACTAAAGATGTATCATCAATGATCAGTGTCTTCTTTCATCACAGATGTTTGCAATGAATGCAATCCAGATGATATCTAAAACAGGTTATGGCAAACTTTGTAGTATATTTATATATGTATATTATAAAATGTCTTCAGATGATTACCTCTTTGTCTGTGTGTGTGTGTGTGAGAGACAGACAGACATACAAAAAGTTTGCAATCATTTATGTTTGTGTACACATTGCTTTGTGTGCCAAATCTATATTTTTTTGCTTTTGTGTAGACTAATCTGTAATACCTTTTTTGTATGTACTTGTACATTTGATATATTTGAATAAATAATATGTAAATAACTGAGGGCCACAAGGGAGAGTAGGTTTTGTACTAATTGCATCACCCTCATAAAATAAAGACTTTATTATTATTATTATTATTATTATTATTATTATTATTATTATTATTATTATTTTTTATGTTCAGTCACAGGGTCCAGCATTTCAAAGGTTAAGATTGCTTTAGTTTTAATTTATTTTCTGCATGATTATTAACGTGTACAGTTGCTGCACAAGACTTAAAGTATGTAGAGTTGAGCATTGCATGGGTGAATAGAATCTGGTTCTTAATTACCAGAATATTGTGTCAGTAGTAAATAAAAGTTGGAACTTCAGTCATTGGGGGAGGGGTATGGGTATTAGATAATTTGTAACTTGTGGCAAGTTAGAGCACTCAGAGCTCCATGAGTGTCTTGTTTTAAAGATTCAAGTGCAGTCATTTTAGAACTGCAATGGATGACTGAGTAACTGAATCATTGGTAAGTTGATCTAAATAGTTATTAAACCAAATTGTCAGTGTTAAACAGTGTATTGTCTACAGCCGCCTACCAGAGAGCAGGATAAAACCTTTAATGTTTTATATATAAATTCAAATTTATGGCCATATCATTTTTGCACATGGGCTTTAGTCCACGAAAGAGGCAGACATGTGCAATTTTATGTTGGCAGAGATCCCGTGTTTCGTATCACTTCCTGAGAACAGGTTATAACAGGTATAAAACTGGTCTCTGTCAATAAAACAGACTATAGCTCTCAAAATTGGTTTAACCCCATTAATCACCGGTATCTAGGCCATGCTAAAGTTTCGCCACTAGAGGAAGATATGAGCGCCTCTTTCTATCTCGCTGTGACTATTTTTTTTTTATCGCCGCGTTGAATACCTTGGTGTTATGCCAAGTGTATTATCTAGTTCAAGCTTGGATCCGGGTCAGTTGGTAGGCATTAGACGGCAGCCGATAGCTTAGCGCTGTAGGGCACATAACAGCTAGAAACAGTGTCGTTACACTTAGTCAGTTAGTCGGGAGTCGGCCAGGCAAGAGAGCGGACGCGCAATAGAACTTGAACGTTTTCTCATGTATTGTACAGTTCTTTTCTTGTGTTATACTTCATCTCAACCGAACTGTTTTGTGAAAAGTTGATGTTGGAAAGCGGTTTCAACTGACCAAATCATGGATTTATCAGTGGATTGATTTTTATATCGTTTGCAAATGCTGGGAATTTACAAATATATTCATCTCTTGTGAAAGTGGAACACTTTCAAAGCTGGTTGTCAGATTTTTATAGTCAGTTTTCTTGCCAGTTGAGGAGTTAATTTAATGTGTTCTTTTACAAGTTTTCCCCAAAATTGAAAGTTTTCAAACGGAAAGCTGGAGAGCTTAGAACGAACCAAGTTTTGTTCCAGTTGTTCTAGCTGTGGGGGAATCGTAGAAGGGGACGAATTTTCTCGTTTCCCGGGATTGAAATGTCTCGCTATGATTGACTACCCCGAGTGCACGTGCCAAATAACTGCAGACCAGTATTCAGGAATTTATCCTTTCTTTCCCCAGCGGCCGTACGCCCAGTCCCTTCCACCTCCAGGACAGCACTGTGATATGGAAGGTAAGAATACGCACTCTCTCTCTCTCTCTCTCTCTCTCTCTCTCTCTCTCGCTCGCCCTTCCAGTAATTTACAAGTAAAATCAGGTACAGTATAAAACCTGCATGTTAGTCTTCGATAAAATGAAATCCAGTTCACCAAACTTTATCCTCAATCATTTGACAACTGCTTACAACAGTGTCAGATGTTTGACTTAAAATTCTGTCCATAAATCACAATATAAACCGCAAGACAAAATACTGAATTTTCATGTCGGCATTTGAATATCGTACCGTTTTTGTGTTTAGTACCACTAAAGTATAACAGATTAATTTATTCTATTACAATTGCCCATATTCCATGCGTAGTAATTTTGCAAGATATGTATAGATCCTTTGTAGCGCAGAGAAGAAGCATCTAAGTATGTAAAAAAAAAAGTTAATTTTAACAGAAAAATAAAACTTAACATTTTAACATTTGTGAAAAGATAAAGTTCTTATAAATTACAGTAAAAATCGAACTCTTTCATTTAAACTCGAGACTCGCTAACTCTCTCTCTCTCTCTCAATAAAATATACTGGGGAGAGCTGTGTGTAAATATGAAGACAGTTGAAAGTAATAACTGTAAATGATGATGTTTAGACCACATTGCATATTAAGTTTGTACACTTGGACTGATGGCGTATTTGGTAGGTAATCAAAAATCGAATTCACGGTTTCATTGCTCTTACGTCTTGCATTACAAAAATTTCTTTTAGAAATAACGAGTTATCACAGTGCAAAATTGATTAACAACTAGTTTTTCATAAGCAAATGCCGAAATAGCGAAATGTTTTGAGAACAACATGTTAAACATCGCAAAACATATAAACTTTTGCCATTCGGCCTTTCATCGGTGTAAATCCCAAAAGCATTGTTGTATACCACAGGAAATTGTGTCCCCATCAGAAACTACTGCAGCAATTGTTGCCGTTTTGACAAGCATAAAATGCATTTCAAGTATGCACCTGCCCCATTGTAGTGCATGTTCTATCGTAATTGAAGTTTTAAGAACTGAACTTGTGCTGCAAGAGGGAAAATATATCAAGGGTTGCACTGCACCACGATCTGTGAATGTTTCTTTTTTTTCTACTTTGGATTAACTGTCTGCTACAACTTTCTCAAATTGTACAAAAATAAAGTCTTGATTTGATACTGATCAACTCTCAGACTGAAATAAATTTAACAGACAATCGAGTCTTTACATTTGCTTGCACATTTGGATATTTAAATGTTTGTCTTTTGGTGTGTGAAACAGAAACTAAAATTATAATACCTAAAACTCTTGGAGTAGTAAGGTTCAGCCATATTTGATGAAACCCACAGTTCCACAGTAACCCAATAATACATTCTAAAGACTAGGCTAATATCTCAAACTTGTGTGAAAATTTGGGTAATATCTTTCAATTATCCAGACTGAAATCCATGTTCATCACCAATTACATCGGAATGATCTGGAAAGGAAGTCAGTCGAGTTTCCTTAGATCCACTAAACAAATTTTTGATAGGGAAAGATCAGATAGGAGAACAGTAGATGCTGAAGAATCAACAGATATGCATGCATTTGATGGGCTTTCCAGGAAACCATCAATTTCTTGCAATTTTACTGCTGCCGTCAGCTGTAGTTTTTAGATATTCCTTGAAATGAGTCATCAATATGTACAATGTAAGGCAGTATTTTATATGCCTGCCGTAAGGTGGAGCATATTATGTTATGTCTGCCCATCTGTATGTCTGCTAGTAATTGAATTTTTGCACAATAACTTGAGTTCTGCACCATCTACAGTTACCAAACTTGTGGATGGCTTGCACTTGGGGTGAGAAAGAAATCTATTGATTTTGTGGAAAAAAAATCAAGGGTCAAGGTCATTTTCAAAGAAGAAAAATAGTTTCTGTTAAATAACTCCATTCTTCATCATCTGCAGTTACCAGATATTGTGGATCACAATGGCTTTCTCTTTGGGTGAGAAAGAACCCTATCAGTTTTTGGAGTGAAAAGGTAAAAGGTCAAGGTCACTTTGACTGAAAGAAGAAAAATTAGTTCTACACCATCTACAGTTGCCAAACTTTGTGGACGGCTTGTCCTTCAGGTAAGGAAGAATCCTATCGATTTTGGGGTCCAAAGGTCGATGTGACTGAAAGAAGAAATTTTTTTTCCACACAATAACACAAGTTCTCCGTCATCTACAGATACCAAACTCTGTAAATGCCTTGCACTTGGGTTAAGGAAGAACTCCGTCAATTTTGTGGTCAAAAGCTCAAAGGTTAAGGTCACTGACTGAAAGAAGACACGATTTCACACACATGGACCAAATGGGGGGGGGGGGCAAAAGGTTTTTATGCTTTAGCAATCAATTCAAGTCATGCCTTTATGCTAATATTTTAGTGTTTGGGTAGGGTTTTTTTTTTTTTTAGCAATCATTCAATTTTGAACAAGATCTATCGTACAAAACCTGCTAGAAGCTGTTTACAGCTTTCACAATACACCAAAACTAGTACCCACTTGCAGACTGTTTGGCAGTTTACTGGGGTTACTACAGGATTGAAGCCTAATTAATACCATGAAAACGCTAATTAAAGCTATCAAAATGTTCTTTAAATAATTATTTAGTAAAACAGCTGACCAGACAACCATGTTGGGATGCCAGAGCAAAACCTTTCAGCGCTTGTATTCTAACACAGTGTGTAAACGACATTCATTTCTGATGGTGTTATCATCTCCAAAGTTAGGATATAGTCACAGCAAAGCATCCATGTTTTCAGAGATGAATTACCTTTGCAAAGATCGTCTATCAAATGTGAATTTGCATTGTGGCTATGCTGATGTGCCAGCCAGCAAAAAAAACAAGGTGTTTAAATAAACATCTTACTCATGGTATATCCATGCATATGTACATGTGTTTATGTTTATTTTAGCCTTGTGAACCTTCTTATTTGATTTAATAACAGTTTATATTTATAATTCTTGAAAAAGTGAACATCACTCAATTTATGCAAATACACAATTTGTCATTTAATTAATGATTTGTTAGTTTGGAAAGAAATTTAAATCAGAAAGCATACATATTTATTATTATAAATGGTGGCAGATAATTAGTGAACACTAAAGTTAAATGAGAGCAAAATACGGAACAGAAAATTCCATAGTGCAGCTCATTTCAGGTTAACCAGATATTCAGACATGTTCATGTTTTCACCAGTTACTTGAGTACATGATAAAACTTTTATTGCAACAATGTAAGTGTCCAAGGAAAATATGATAGTACAGTGTAGACAGTAAAGTCAAGGTGGCAAAACTGTTGAAGCAAACAAGATTATCTCATTTTTACAGCACTATCTGTGAGTGCACTATGTACTATTATTTTCCTTCATCCGTTTGAAATGTTTTTTGTGTGCCAGATCTGGACAGTGCGGGATACATAGTCCGCTGCCCTTGGGATCCTGTGTGCAACACTGCCTTCATTATAATATAACAGGCCTAGAATTTAACAAAAATTTCCTTGTAACCAAAAGATTTAGTAGATTTAGAAATTTACTAGTCCTGCTGAATCTTTACTAGTCCTTCCAACAAAACGATGTCAGATGTGTATCTAGATTAACAACACTTCTATTTAAATATCACAGTCATTCAGAAAAACAGATCTTGCTTTAGAAAACCACCAAGGTTACTTAAAAAAATTAACTAAAAGTTCACAAGAAAAACTGATTCTCCAGAAATTAACTGTAAAAAAAAAAAAAAAAATGACTGTAAACATTTCGCGAGCCTCATCATCTGGGGAAAAAAATTCAGATAACTTAATAAGAGAAAGAGACTAAGACCTGATTCACTCTGGTCATTACATATCATAACTCCACAGACAGATGATTTAAGGCAGTACCCAAGACCTCATTCACTCTGGTCATTACGTATCATAACTCCACAGACAGATGATTTAAGGCAGTACCCAAGACCTGATTCACTCTGGTCATTACGTATCATAACTCCACAGACAGATGATTTAAGGCAGTACCCAAGACCTGATTCACTCTGGTCATTACGTATCATAACTCCACAGACAGATGATTTAAGGCAGTACCCAAGACCTGATTCACTCTGGTCATTACGTATCATAACTCCACAGACAGATGATTTAAGGCAGTACCCGGATGAGAAACTCATTATAGCAGTATAGGCATTGTGTGGTTTTCACAACAAATACAACCCTTTGAACAAAATGTCTCCATGTTGCTAATTCTTTAAAGAGGGAATGGTTAAATCATGATAGGGATTCTGATGACCATGGCAGTTTGACAAGTTCATAAATCTGGTTTACAGTCTTTCAGTCAAAATTTTTTGTGAGAACATAAAAATGGTCTTCCAATCGATTACATGCGGGTATGGCTCATCTAAGATCATTTAAGTTTACTAAGCCTAGTAGTAAGCAGCTACCCTATACCGTTTCCACATGGTTTCAGCGATTTCCAACTTTTCAATAGGCACATCTCAACATAATATGTTAAAATATCTAACATGGGGTAAGATTCAGCTCAGAGGAAACTCGGACTTGCAGTCTGTGACATACAACTTGACCTTATAAATCTAACAAAACCACTTAAGATTTATGCAGCCTTGTTTTGAAATATGATTTGTAAAATTCTCATTTGTTCTAGTCATCTAGGGTAGCATTGAATCTCGGGGATTTACGCATTTAACTCTGAAAGAACTTGGACATCGTCTGATCATTCAGATTTTCGGAAAGGACATATGCTAGTGTTAATAAACGCTAACTGGTGACAACTGAAACTTTACTAGCCTCTGGCTAGCAGACTACCACTAATTTCAAGCCCTGATAATATATTAGAATCAGTAATTTCAAGCCCTGATAATATATTAGAAGCAGATTTTACTGTTCAAAAATGCTAAAGCATGTGTTTGCTGTTTTTGTTAAACTTATAGGACACATATTGCAGAACACTTTACAAAAGCCGGTTTGTGTATACTGTCACAGCTGACATGGAAAATAAGGGCACTTAGATTTACACATAATTATTATATATGCATTAAATCAAATCTTTAAGAGTCAGGGTTTCTGCAATATATATTTTAGTCTAAGATTAGAAAGACTTCAGTTAGACTTAACTAAATAACAGTTTTGGGGCAACGTAACTAAATAACAGTTTGGGGGCAAAAATCTGTATCTTTAGTAATTTTATCTATGATAAAACCATCGTGTGGCTACTTATGAAACATCATCTAAATGTGCCATACATTTGTCAAAATAAATAAATAGATAGAAAGGTTAAAAGTTTGGGGATGGTGTTTTTGACCAAATGGAAGACAAAAATAAGTTATGGATTCCTTAATCAATCCTCAAGTCAGTTTTCTGGATTTTCCTATTGTAATTCTAACACTTTTTCATGAGCTAGATGGTAAAGAATGTTTAAGGTATGTAATTTACACATTCCGCATTGTGTCTGGTACATGTAGCTGCCCCATGATGAGTGGTTAGTGGCTTTGTTAGACACTAGCTTACTGAATGGTCAGTTGGCAATACCGGTAGATGAAATAGTACATGTCTAGAATTTAACATAAATTTCTATGTAGCCAGAAGGACTAGTAGGCTGAGAAATTTACATGTCTGCTGAATCTTTACCAATCGTTCCCACAAAAAACAATGTCAGACACATAGAGATTACAGATCCATTGGACTATTGAAATTATGAAAACTACTAGTCCGACAGAAATTTTAATAGCCTCTGGCTAGTGGAATACCGTTAATTTTGAGCCCTGTAGTTTGGTGTGAAATAAATTTTAAAAATGTGTAAATTTTCCTGATTTAAAAGTGTGACTGAAAACTGAGTGGCCTAACCCACATATTTGGTCTGATTAAAATAGAAATCTACTTATAATCAGTAGATCTGACTGACACTAATAAAGGTTCATTTTCTGCTAACATTTGGAATTCCTGGGCAACTTATTTTTAATAACTTATCAGATAGTGTTGCATTTTGTGTTATGGAGATTTGTCATGAGGACATTTTTCACTTTCATAATGTGAAAGGTGCAATTTAATTGGTGAATCGAAAGGTCAACAGAACATAACCTCTATCTGTGTCAGTTAGGTCTCCATTATGTTGGAGATTTCAATTGTAATCAGATTGCCCCTTCTTTGGGCTTTTTACTTCATTAACCCTTTGACAGCGGGATACAACTCCAGTCGTACTTTACCTTTGCCAGCAGGATACGACTCCGGTCGTATGTTCACTACATTTCGTTACCAACATTTGCAGACACGTGTTTAACTGTATAAAACGTCATCGGTTTACGTGTACTCTTTTGAAAAGAAGGAAATAAAGGTAGAAGGTACACAAATCATTAACAGAATGTCTTTAAAAGACCCCAAAACTGGTAAAAATTTGATTTCAAAATAGAGTTTTAACGTGCCGAGATAAAATATGGTGGTGATATTCTGAAGAGGGAATTGAAGAGAGTTATGTGCTTGCTGAATTAGTTGAAAATAAAGACCATTTAATGTGGAAAATTGACATTGTAGCCAGTGGGGATCGCTATCTTTACTTCTTCAAAATGAACGGCGCTGATGATAACTGGTTATTTGAAAATTTGATTTCAAACACAACTTTTAATGTGTGGAGATCAACATGGCGGACAGCAATTTACGGCAGTGATGTGGATGCCGATTTTGATGAAAATATAGACAATTTCATGGGGAAACTTTATGTTTTAAGCAGTGCATATCGTGAGCTTCACTTCGACGAAATGAACGGAGATGATGAGAACTGGTTAGCAGAAAATTTGATTTCAAAACTGAATTTTAACATGTGTAATTCAAAATGGCGGACAGTACTGAAGCGTTCGTGATGCTGATACCGATTTTGATGAAAATTTAGACAATTTTGTGGGGGGAAATTTATATTTTAGGCAGTGGGGATCGTTATCTTGGTTGCATCGAATGAACTGAGCTGATGATAAATAGTTAATTGGTATTTTTGACTCGGATATTGACGATGATGAAGACGTGGATGCTTTTCAAGCTAACTGGACATTTTGAGAACTTCACTTCTCATAAAGTTCTCACATATACCGATGTTGAGTGTGTGCATAATATTATGAAAATTTCCTGCATCCCTGGAAATGGACCAAAATACACCTAATATAACTCTTATATTATTACATTAAAATTTATTGTGGAATAAAAACACTGAACCAAAATGAAAAGCTTTGTCGACTTACCAGTAAGGATTATTCTGTTTTTTGTTCTCCAATTCTCATGCGAGTAAATTTAATAAAATTGTAATAACTTTAGATATTCTTGATGGATTTTTACTATTTTGTCACCTTCTTAAATGGTATAAAATTCCCCCCATTTCATACAATTACATAGAGGATGTAAAATGAATATTGCAGATAGGAAAATTGCATTGAAAGTTATTACAAAAAAATGTCAAGCATTTATTTTTGCTTACATAACTTTACTTTAAACTGAAGTTTTACGTCTGAAAATTTTCAGTCAAGAAATATATGACCTTAAGGAAAATTGTATGCTTTTTAAAATGGTATACAACATTGAAAAATAATTTCAAAAAATTGACCTGTAAAGCCAGATTGACCAACGTCACTGCATTCTCTCATGCTGCATAAACCACTGACGGAAAAATTTCCAGTTCTATACAACTGCCTGTCTGAATGGGCTTCAGTATGAAAAGGGTTAAGTAGGTCAGTTGTGATAAACCCAAAGACCTTCATCACAGGGAGGTTGTTATGGTGAATTCTTACAGCTGGAAAGCATTCAGGGAATGTATAAATAACCATTTTAGGGTGTGTGATTGACAGTGTAGCTTTAATGTATGTTGGCAAATTCAATGACTGAAAGAGTAAGTGGCCCCCTTGTGGGATTTGAGCTTGCCCAAAAATGACAAAATATCACATGAAAAGTTACAAAAAATGTAAAATAAAAATGATGTTTTTAAAAAATGACATTTTATTGTTTTTATAAATAGAGAATTTTCATTTTATCTTTGTTTCCACCTTAAAGCAGTATGTTGATAATTAAAGTTATTAAGAAAGATGTATGTAAATAGTACATGTACATGTAGATATGTAGATGAGGAAAGAAAGGAAGTGTATATAGAATGCAGACTTAGAAGGACAGAGAAAGACGTATACATTTTTTTTTAAATTTATAAATGGATAGGTAACAAAGTTTTTTTTTAAATGGCTACATTTTTAAGAGCAAGAGATGTTCACGTAAAAGACTGCACTGAAAAATTAAAACCTCCAATAACAGAACTGTCAACTTTATTTTTAATCACGTAATATATCATAACATTTTTCTCTATCTGTTTCCATTACCCTAGTTTGTGTCTGCACAAGGCACTTCTACTATATCTTTGCATAAAAAAGATAAATTCAAATTTTAATATTGACAATGATCCATGTAAAGTTGCTTATATAGCTACACATTTTTTGTATAATTAAGTGATCTAAATGGACCAAATTTTTTGACTTTTCACGAGAGATTTTGATTTTGGATATTGATATCTGGTAGTCTCTAACCTCATAAAATTATGCCAGAACAAGAAAATGCAAGTGGGCAAACTACAATTGATGGTGTAAGGTGTTTCTCCTTTGTTGGAAAATAACTAGTATTGCAAATAAACTATCACCGAGAGGGAGTAATCTTGGAATCAAGACAATTTTCCCAAATCAGAGTTCATTTAATTAATAAATTTAATTCAGTTTAATTGCAGACAATTAACAAACTTGTGTTGTTAATTGCTGGGTTACAATTGGGGCTGGTAAATACAATCCAGAGTCAGATGTCTACATGTAATATAAATGACATATTCACAAGTGGAAATTGATATTTACGTTTGATGTCAATTCTTGTCAATAGTTTATAATGGTGTCGACAATGGCTACTGCTTTGATTTCTGTACAACATCCGCTGAAGTTAAGTCTCTCTTAGGGTCATACCATTCAATTTGCAAGGGGGGGGGGGGTTAAGAGTCTTTTTGAAAATTTGGCAACAGTTGTCTTGGGGAGGGGGGATACTCTTCACTTCATTTAATTGGGATTTTTTTTTTTTGTAATGTAAGAAACACAAAATATCCCAGTGGGAAAGAAAATCCCAGTCAACACACACACCCCGAAAAAAAAAAAAATTAAATGTCAGGATCAATGTGGCTCAGAGTTGTGTTTATTGAATCTCATGGATACGTGCTGTTGTTGAATAAAGTAAAAATTTTAAATTCCTAGAAGTGTCTGTGACCTTATTTCCATGGATTATTATGTTCTTGGGCTACATTGTTCAAACTGAATTGGGAATATACATTCATTTTTGACATCGCAATAACTGCAATAGAAGTATATTGCATAGAAGTCTATAAGCCTTTCCTAAACATGTATGTATTGAATATACAAAACTCTTTTGAAATTTTTTTTTTTTATTGCCAAATAGACTTGATTCTTAAAGTGGTATCCGACTGTAAATCACACTAATGTCTTGGTCTTTCCATGAGTGGTCTTCATGCATTGGCTATTCAGATATCACTCAGTCATGTTGACCAGTCCCCTCCATGGTGGACAAACACAAGACATGCCTGCAAAGTTGCTGTGGTGATTTGTAGATATTTATCCCACCACCAAGGAGCTTCATTGTGGAGCGAGTATGTAGGGAATTAATTACCCCACTGCAACATGTGAAGAAACAAAAAATCTCGAGCTGTACTGTTCATGGGTTTTTCACTGAAATACTTTTTATAACATGGTTTGCATACATGTAGATCTTGAAAAACTATGGAATTGATGTAAGGTCTTGAAAAACCCTTGAAAATTGGGCAAAATAAATGAAAAAGTCTTCAAATTTGCTTTGAGAACTCTTTAAAGCCTTGAATTTTGCTGATATTTGACTTTTTACTGTGGGTACATGTATATCTTGACATTGAGACAAGTTTAATGATATTGTCTCCATTATACCGTAATGATGGTAAGTCTTGGGACAGGAAAAAATAATTTTTGTTTGTGTCCCAAGACTTGTATGCATGTAAAAACTATAATATTTTTGGTGTCCCGACACTTATAGACACAAAAATGTCAAGACAAGATTGGCAAAATCGCCACTTGTCACACAGCAGTGACTAGCTTTTGTACAATTACCATGTCAGTAAACTGTTATAAACTACTATGATTGTTTTTATGTTATTTATTTTGCATGTGTATATTTTCTGATTTCTCCAACATGAAATAAAATAAAGGTAAATAAAGACTTCATAATTCATGGGCCACTTAGAGTTTACCAGGAGACCTTTATTATAGTGTACAGTACTTACACAGTGCATATCGTGCTCAGAGTCACTTATATCCTTGTTTATTCCTAAAATATATTAGATGCAGATTTTGCTTTATTCATCATTTTTACTAAATCTCATTCTTCGAGATCACATTTTAGTTATACGTCCATCGCTGTTTTATTTCAAACATTCAAGATTTACCGTTTTTCAATGGTATAAGAGATCCTACACAGCGATGTCATCTATATGAAAAGGCACATATTTAATAAATATTTATAAATATATTAGGCACATAACCAGCATATATTCACATAACTGATATATATTCATTAAAGAATGACCATAATATAGGTTAAATTTCACAATATAGACCAGCTGGATCATCATTGATCTATTTTAATTTTGTGTTTTAATTCCACTGTTGATTTTGGCATGCTGGTTATTTCAGCGGCTCCTTTTGATTATAATTAGTGGATTTGTCTTTTATTTTCCGACAAAAAATCCTGGCCATTTAATTGTTGAAACCCTGAAACTGGCTTGGGTAAAGAGGGAATTTTGTCTGAAGGCAGAGCCAGTACCCCTTTTTTCTACAACATTAATCCTTTACAGCCTTTTACTACATTATATTAGCCACAAGTACAGCAGCTAAATAAACATGTACTTCTTGTAAGGTTGGTTACATCAAAGCAAACTACCACTGCGTTATTATTGCACTTATTTTCAAAGCATTATTTCTGAGACTTCTTTATTGTATGTTTGAGACATTATTGAAGTTTAGTACAGTGATTCAAAACAAAGAGATGTACTTCATTCAGTGCAAGTTACAATCGTCCATATACATGTACATGCAGTGACACCATGATGTAAACAAGGTCACTATAAATGTGACCAATTACCAAACACTATTTTCATTGTTTTAATACTCTTACCACATTTTAATGAATTAGGTATTTCAATTTTCAAGTTAAAAATGTAATTACTGGTGACTTTTGACAATTTTATTGCAGTAATGCATAAACTGACAATAGTAAACTAGAGCAAAAACGGGAGTTAATTTTAATAGTTGCAACATTGTGCTAATGTTCATTGCTTGTTGTCATTTGCTGAAATTATACATATTTGCAATAGGTAGAGATGCTAAGAAAACGGAGGAAAATTAAATACATTTTTGTATTTTTCAAACAAATTATATTAATTTCTAACATTTCCATCTAATAATTCATAATGATAGTCCCTTAACAACCTAAGTCTTTTTTTAAAAAAATAACATAAAATCGATAAAATGTGCCGAGCAGTAAGTAGAAAAAAAATGTCTAAGGTTTCCCAAGACTTCTAGTACATGAGAAAATGGCTATAATTTCATGTCCCAACTTTCGTAGGTCATAAAAAAAAATTATTTTTGAAAGTAGTTAAGGGTGTCCCAAGATTTATGGTGTCCCAGGACTTACCATCATTAAAGTACATTACATCAGGTTCAAAGTTAAAGGCCATGACAAAGAAATTTGTACCACACTTAAAAGCATCTTGTGAACATGTTAACTCAAATGTTAGAAAATATATTTATATGTTTGTTGCTAAATTTGGTTATGTTGAAGTTTTTGAATATCAGAGGTGGTATCGCTTCTCAGCAGCTGGAAAGAATAAAGAACAAAGGAAACAAATTTATCCTGGATGCCTGGAAGTTCTTTTCAGCCAGTAGAGGTCAGTCCCTTTGAAAGACTACTGTAATAAACTGCTATGGTGTGGCACAACAGATTGTTCTTCCATTATTCGGATTTTTAATGCAGTATTATATAGAAATAAAAATATTGTCCTCCGGGCAATTTCGAATTGGCATGCTTTAAGATTCATACACATTGGAAATTGTGCAGTTTTGATTGATTTTATACATCAATTTTATAGTTTGGAATCAATATGGAATATTGGCATTTTATTGTTTACATTTTAAAGGAGGGTTAACCTTTCTGTTCTATATGTATATTGCAGATAAAATATTCTATAATCAGTGGAAAAATGTCAGTCTTGCCGTCGGCATGGCTAGTATGGCTCAGTAAATCTGCATATTTCTTCTCTCCAAGACATGGTACATGTCAAAAATGTTTTATTAGGGTAATGTTTGATACAATTGTTAAAGTACGGAATAATTAATTAACCCCGAAAAGAACATTTTTAGCAATATAAATGTTTGAATGGGAAAGGCAGTAAGTAATAAGGTAAAGCAGAATATGGTGCAAGCCTGTTGAATATCTTCATGCAGTATTTCATCAAGTGCAAACCACAGCTTATCTCAGTTTGTCAGCTGTCATTATTATATTTGTCACTTTTACTTGTGATATATATGCACAGGTTTTACATCCTTATATTGTGGCCAGTCTCGTTTGTACGATTGATTACCATGGTTATAACCCTTTGATCATGTTTATATTGAAGAATCTAACTTTTTCTAGACTGATAAATTCAAAGCTGGGATTTTTTTTCAGATGTATATATTTCCAAGAGCACTTAGTGTTTCAAGAAATCAAGGAATTAATAAATAAGTGATATAAATTAATATTCTATTTTTTTTAGCAGCAAGTTGTGCTTCAACAACAGATCACAGATTTGCTGAATACAACTTTTCCTCACTACAGCGATGCCATCTATGTGACAAGTTTTTGTATGGGCTGATGCGACAGGGTGTACAGTGCAGAGGTATAACATCCATGTGTCTGTCAGTTATAATTCAGTGGTAGTAGTAATCAGGAGATGACAATTCCACAACCTAACAATGCACGATGTCCAAAAATTATTGTTGTGCAAATGATATTGCATCTAACAAGCCCAATTTTAACTTTGGGAAAAAAGGAAGAAACATTTTAATTTCAGGACCATTTTCCTTGCAATGTCCTTGCCAGCCAAGTAGGTCAAAATGGGAATTGTTGTCTCCAGAGTGGTAGTAGCAGCAGCAGTAGTATTAGTTCACATGTATGGTAACACACAGCTTTCATATGACACCAGAATACATTTGGTTCATATTAGTATAAGATTTCTTAACTTAAACATTTTGGTTACAGTACTTTAATTCTAAAATTATACTTTACAAATCATTCTTCTTTCAAGAGGGTGTAAATGTTGCTTCATAAACTTTGAAATGAAATCAAAAGAAAAATGTTACAAATAAATTTTCTAGTTAAAGCAAAGGTAGAAAGCTTTATGATGATCAAGTTTGAGAAAACATTTAATCTTTGTTTCATGAGCAAAGTTTTGCATTGCACAAAAAATAGCAGTTTTATATTTTATTTAATGACTTCCTTCTTTTTCTTATTCTAGATTGTGGAATATGTAGTCATAGGTTGTGTTCAGCCACAAAGTCCACTGACTGTAGCTCAACGCCAAAAAGGGTTCGCAGACCTAGCTTTACACAGAGTAAGTTTCTTAATATACAGTTTAAAAACTAGTTGGGTCTATTTATCAGCCCTAGTGGGCTGTGTGGTGTGTCCTTGGGCAAGGCACATTACTCAAATTGCCTTGGCACTAAATAACCTACTTATGTTGCATGCCATAAAACACCAACTACCAAACCATTTCCACATAATTTAACATTAAATGTGTGGTTTGCTATTGACAGTAGGAGTAAATTAAGGTAGAACTGTAGTTAATCGTCTTTTTAATTAAGCAGTTAGCAAACATGGCCCAATTATTTTGTGAAACAATAACAGTGGACATGTCATTCTAAAAATACATGCATAAAACAGCACTTCAAGTTTCAAGTAAAATGTTTGCATTTGCAACTAAAAGTTCATAATTGGCAGATGAAAACCTCCAGAATCAATGCAGCAACTAGAAAATGATAGCAACACTTTCTGATTATAAGTATATGCCACATTTGTATGCAAAAAAAACCCCACCTGACAGATGCAATTTCATTGATACCATAGTCCCTTTATAGTTGAGAGACTGTTGGTTCCTATATAAGTCCGCATCATGTCACTATACTGGCTTATTACAATCAACCTCAGCTGATGGTACAGATTCAGAAAAATGTGGGCATGGAAACAAATGCCGAAAATTCAGTTGGCATTAAAATTGCTGTCAGTCAAGCTACCATAAAGTAGAAATGACTAAGGTTTTATTAATATAAACTATCATCAAGACCCTTCATCAGTGTATATCAGGAAAAATTTTAATTGCTTTGAATTATATATTATTATATTATATTATTTGGACAGGTAGGGAAAAAATCCAGATCTATCCTACTGCCTAATTAATGGATCAAAAAATGATCTTGGTTCTCTCTTTATTTGTACAAGTTGCAGTTTGATGCCATTCCTTTACATGCCCATTGCCTGTAAGGTTCATGTACTAAGCCATAAAGATTAAACAGAAGAATTGAGTCATGTATTGTTCTCAAGTATTTTTGGATGCCACTATCATTAAGACCAGATTGTCAGGATAATAACCCCGAAAATCCCTATTCAGTGGTTGACCTAATTCCAAAATTCTGTCGGCAGGTTTGTATGGTGTCATTGATACACTGTATTCTATAGCTAGCTAGTCTCTTTACTCCTACCACAGCATGTGTGAATAGATCAATATTTTAACCTAGCCCAGATATGGTTGGTGCTGTGGTTATTTTAGAACATGAAGAGGAAGCAGAAATTCATTAATTAGTTTGTCAGTTTTTAAAACATTTTATGAGGATGAGGTGAAAAGATAATACATTTTTTAAAATATATCTAATTAGTGTTAGAATTTAATCCTGTTCACAGCAGTGTGAAATTACATGTAGTAGCCTTTGTTAGATGTGGGTTTCCAAGAGCAAAACTGAATTATATGGGTCACTGGGGCAAGACTATAAGTGAAGAGCAAGGGAGGCAACTCTTCCTTGAATAATGTGATACAAACAAAACGAGTTATCCCCAACTTGGAAGGTATTTTTTCTTGCATGTAAAAGTGATGTATAAACTTTCTTGTACCTTGCATGCAGTGTACCAAGTATGATTGTATTTATTGCTATTAAATCACTGATAATATGAATGAAATTGGTTTTCTTGGCTACCATTTTCTTGCAGATCAGTTTCTGTACAGAGCATTATTCATATTACTATTATTATTATTATTACTATTATTATTATAGATGCAGTGTTTGGTGCTGATTTGTTAGACGAAATCAGTCGTGGCCCTGGGGACCTTCCTTGGGTCATGGTAAAATGTATCGATGAGGTTGAAAAGTGGTGCAGGCAGCATGGTATGAATAATTTGCTTCTTTCTTTCAGTGTAAATATTATTTATAGATTCAGTCTTGAATTTTTTTTCTTTTAAATAGTTTTCCTTTTCTTTTTTTTTCCCCCAGCTTAAAATAAAGCGACCTGAATTAATATTCTATGTCAAGTGTGTGTGTGTGGAGGGGGCTAATTGCTATGGGCATTTTGAAAAAAGTCATCAGATAAATTCATATGAAACATCCAAAGCAATGAAATTATTTTTTTATTACTTAAAAAAAGATATCTTCTTATTCCTTCTCCTTTTTTGTTTACTTGAGTTGATTCCCCAGTTAAGCACTCGAGTGAAATCTGCATTTCAGAATCAGAAGCTCTCAGTGTGTACAGAATCTCAGCAAAAACAGAAGAAGTAAATGAAATTAAGGCTATCTTCAATAGAAGTAAGTAGAACATGTGTGTGTGTATACACTTACAAATAGAAAAAGCTGTGTATCATAGAGAAAATTAGAAATATTTCTTTCATTATTTATTGTTCTTATCAACTATGATGTGGACAAAATATTACAGAAAAACGTTCAGCATTTTGACTCGCCATCTTCCGTAATAGGGACAAACATTTTTACATCTGCATACTTGTAAACTTCTGAGTGCAATAATCTAACAAAAATAATAAAGCATTTTGTGTTTTTCTCTTGCAGACGATTCAAGTCAAATAAACCTTGAGGCATTTAATGTCCATTGTGTGGCAGGTGCCCTTAAAAAATATTTGCGTGAACTGCCCAACCCAGTAATACCTGTTGAGATGTATAGCAAGTTCATTACAGTAGCAAGTAAGTTTATACAAGTCTTTTTCTCTTCAGTTGAAAAATAAAGTTGTAGACACATATTATATTAGACCCTGCTTTTGGAAATGTATTTTCACTCACAATGGTTGAATTATTAAAACAGAAAAGTAATTTTACTTGATTATTGTTTGTAGCAAAATTACCAGAACTCTAGTCTGTCATTTTAGTTTATTTCCAATATTTCTGAAAATGCTATTAAATTTTTTTTTTTTATTAACTTTTTTTTTAACAAGGAGTTTAAATCTTCATACTTGTAAGATTGTAAGACTAGTAAATCTATGCTAACAGTAGTATCACCTTTTTCTTTAAAGGTAATCGAGAGAACCCAACTGATTTAGGAAAGAATCTGGTGGAACTTTTGGAAGAGATGCCACCAGTACACAAAGTCACTCTTAGCTATCTAATGGCTCACTTCATCCGTCTCTGGCAGATTCAACATGAGTCCAACGTGGAGGATGGACTAGACAAGTTATCACATGTGTTCTGTCACATACTGCTGCGTCCACCATGGGAAAAAATCATGTAGGTCTATAGTGTAAAATAAGCTGTTGGCTCCCAGTTATGATTTTAATTTTAAAAAATTACACCAAAAATCCTATAATGATCCACTTGACCAGAATTGAGATTTTCATTAAATTTCATATAAAATGTGGACTTTTTGTTCATATTTTTACCCTATATTTTAAGGGTTTCATATTTATTACCTTTATCTTTAATTGTTCTACATACATGTTTTTTATCCAGAATATTGGACATGTGGCCGAAATTTTACTCACACAGCTCAACTACCAACTTGTCCTGGACTGGTAGATAATGGTATGGTTTGGTTAGGGTTGATGTTTTACAGCACAGCAACACAAGTAGGTTATTTAGTGCCAATGCAACTGGAGTAGAATGACTTGCCCAAGGACGCCGATGTAGCTGACCAAGTCTGATCTGATTGTAGGATTTGAACCCACACCCTTTCAGTTGTGTTTAAATGAAATCTGATCATGATAACAAAATTGTCACTAAATTCATTATTTACAAAGACTAGATTCCCCATCCTTAGTTTTATTTTGGCCCTTCAGTTTGTGCTCTGATTTCTTTTATGTTTGATAAATAGTGTGATCCACTTACAACAAATAGATCTGACATGCACAGACAAAGGTTAATGTTCTGCCATCTTTTGGAATTTCCAGTCCTATCCAGTAACCTATTAGGTAAAGCATTGCATTTCATATTAGGGTGAGTTATAATTAGAAACAATATGTTCTGAAGGAAGTTTTTCACTTTCTTCGATATCAACACTGTAATTTGATTGGAACTACATACTGTTTGGTAGAAATTAAATCGATTGAGGTTAGTTCAGTAGACCTTTTGTAATTACGGTTTTACTATTTACATCCCATACATTATTTCCCACCAGCTGTGCATAAAAAATTACTTGATTTCGATCACAGGTTAATAAACTCAAGTGTAAGATGAGGTTAATTAGGAGATAATGCCTTGTATTTAAGGACATAGTGTGGTTAGTTGAACCTGTGGCACATCAGGAGAGCCAGAAAAATGTATATTTGTGATAGATAGCACACCTCGCATTAAGGTCCTCAATTCTACAAACACAAGACTTTTCCCCTTTCTAACATGCTTCTGAAAACATTGTCACAAAATATTTGGTTTTTGGTTGGTTTTTAACAGAACTTTGTGCATGATTGGCTCTATCATGCAGAGGAAATAATTACTAAGTGCCTTTCACAAGGACACACCACAGAAGTCACCTGAGGCCGGCCTATGCGAGTATCAATGCTTGGATTATGTGTCTGATGCTTGACCAACTGAGCTACCATTGCCCCCTTTAAAAATTCAAAGAAAATGTAATGCTCTGTGGTACTAAGTCACATGGATAGTCAGGATACCACAATGGCATAAAAATTTCAGGTGGTATATTGTGTATTTTACTCGGGCTGCAACATTTAATGTGTACATGGCTTAGTTTAGTTTACTGGTTGTAAAAATTTACAAAACTGGTTATCATATAAATGAATATGCATGAGGTACATTTGGTGTTAGTTGCTGTACATATCCAGTCAGTACATCCATTTGCATTATCAATTTTTCCATCATTGTACAGATGTAGCAGTATGAACAATATCACAATGATCCTTAGGATATTTTACCCAAATTGTCCGATATAACAAAGACATGTTGTACAAACTAAATCATGTCATAATAAGAGATAAATGATGTACAGCAAGTGAAACAGGCACAGATTGAGCAAGGTATGGCCAGGAATTGACAAAAATTTATAAGAGTCATCTTACCCTGACTAGAAAATTGAACTTGCCCTTGGGAAATTTGAGCTTGCCTCAAACATAATGTCCCAACATGGATAAAAAAAATTAAATAAATAAAATATGGGATATTTAAAGAAATTGCATTGTATTTATTGAAATTTTTGTTATCTTTTTATCTTTGTCAGCACTTTAAAACAATATGCCAGTAATTAAAGTTATAAAAAAATATATAATGTACATAATATATGTAGATGGGAAATGGTAAGAATACAGATATTGTTAGATGAGCAACACTGATTTGTACATGTATATAGACAGATTAATGGATAGGGCAGAAAAGGGCTTGGAAATAGATTTTTAAGAGAGAGAGAGAAAAAGAGAGAGGTTTGGGTAAAAGATCTTGAACTGAAAAATTAAACAACCAATACGTAACAATATTCTCACCAGGGATACTCATTAATCCACTATGATTGGAACTTTCTTGCACGTTTCATAGCATCATACTGGTTATTTATCTTTAAAACGTGTTCATTAGAGCTATAAACTTCATCAAGTTTCTGTTGTTTTTTTTTGTGTTTTTTTTTTTTTTTATCCAGATAAGATAGCAGACTCACCTCATCAACTACATGAACAGTAATGAAAGCTGTTTGTAATGATTATTTATACTCGTAGCTGAAGGATTTGTGAACACTTGTTTTATCCATTTACTTAACAGTTATCATCTAGTCACCTTGAAATCAGGGACATGCATCAAAATATTTGTCAAGCCAACTTTTGAAATGGAGAACACTTATTTTTATCCATTTAATTGTTTGCCAAGAAGTAAGTATGTATCGGTCTTCTGTAATTATCACATAAACAACATATCATAAACACCACTTGTGTGTGCTACATTTTCAGCACATTGATCATGCTTTGAACAAAATCCTCTTGGTAATTAATCGTTACAGACGTGCCTTTTATTTCCAAACACACCTGTCAGGGAAATCTCACGAGTTATATTATTAACAGTTAACATCTACTCGCCTTCAGATCTGCGACATGCTTCAAAACAATCTTTGACAAGCCAGTTGTTTAGAGTCGGCAAGCTCACAAACTGCCCGAGATTTGGTTAGGATCCAAAAGTCAGCAAATTCCGGATACATACACATATTATGATTAAAATATAATTGATAAGTTAAAATATAAATATGTATTCCTTATTTGTCAAAACATGCTTTAAATAGTAAATATACACATTATCATGTCTGCGAGACAATGCAGGACTGACCTTGACATTGACTACAAGATGGAAATGGCATACGATAGATGAAAGAAACTGGCCAGTTTTAAGAATGCAGCACATATAAACACTAAATAAAAGTTCTGAAATATGTACTGTGGCAAGATCGCAGGGTATAAAACTTGCAGAATATAAAGTATTATGAACAGAAGAAGACCCCTTTCTCCCTCTCTAAATATTTTGGACTTGCCCGTGGGCAAATACCTTAGAAATCTGAGCTTGCCCTAGCCAAATTTGAGCTTGTCCTATGAGTTGGGCAAGTGGATTTTTGAATCCCTGGGTATGGCATACACATTGTCAGTGGTTGCATATAAGTAGCTGTCAGATGCAAATCTAATTTGCTGATCAGGATAACGGTTGAATATCAGATCAGTTCAATTAAACAGCATTGTTTATGTTATTGTATACAGCTTACACTTTGTGACATTTTTCGGTAAATGCTGAAGCCTTTGATTTAACTCTCACAATTTGTTACGTTCCACTAATAAGAAAGCACACTGCATTCACAGGTGTGTATTAGCGTAGACCCAGATCTGCTCATCCATATCTGCAGATTATGGTCTGTGTATAAGATTTTCCAGTAGATTTAAGTGAATGTCATAAACCAGACTTCAGCATAAAAATGGGAAGTGTTAATCAATGCTGGTAAAGATTGGTCACAGACTATTAACAAGTTTGGACAATATTTCTAGAATAGAATGTTTGGTCATTGAGCTCCCCAAAACTCCATAACTTGGGAATAACTTTTGATTGAACCATTGTTAATTAGATGATTAGTTCATTGCCCATGAGAAAAAAATCAATAGTAGGGAATAAGGTTCAGCTGCAGTGTAATACAGGATGGTAGTTGTATAATTTGCAGTTGGCTTGGATGAGAGAAATATGCAAGCTGTAACTGCTTTCTGTTGGAAAAGGCATTATGGGAAATTATTGATTGAAATCAACTAAAACTGAATGCAAATGATCATTGGGAATGAGTCATCTTCTGATGTAATATTGGATAGCCAGGATTAAAGCAGATGAATCAACGAATAGGTAATGATGAACAAGTGTACATTCTTTGATACAAGTATTACAAACAAGATTTTGATAAAGGGATTTAATTGTTTTAGGTCTTGGAAGCTGGGAGGATACGCCATTTCTCAGTGGCAGTTAAAACATCCGCATCTTAGGGCAAGATTCTTCCTAGTAACATGTCAGGTCATGTGTACATTAGGGGAAAATGATTTTAAAATTGAAAATAGTCTTGTAAATTTTGGATCATATTAAAATCTATACAAGTAGATATTATACACTGTATAGAAAATAATCTATAACTCGACTATTTTGCTTAAAAGGGTTTTTCCATTAAATATATAAAGTAAAGTATGTACATGTGTGTGTATGTTTGGTTCTGAGGATAAACCGTACAAAACCCTAAATATCACCTGCAATTTGACGGAGTTTGCTTCTCTGCTTTTTTTTTCTTTCTTCACACCATCTGTTTCATACTTGACATTGATAAGAGAAGATACCATCTAGTTTAATGTCTGCAGTTTGTTCACCAGCTTGTCTTGTGCCACAATCTCTTGCTCTTGTCAAAAAAGTCTATTGTAGGGTCTTGCAAGGTTACACAATATGCTATCTCTGCTGTTGAAAGAACAATAAAAATATTTAATTTGAAGGGTCAAGGAAAAAGCATGGCTTATCCAGCTGAAACTGGTGTTCAGAAAAAAGACCTTCAAAAAGCATACACTTCTTGGAAGGGCTTTCAAAGTAGCTGAGAAATTGGCTGAAAAATAACATTCCAAATCCGCCATGGGACTTGGTAATACAGTGTTCATACCCAGGGCTGAGCAAATCCCATAGCCCGATGTCCCGGACTAGTCATTTTTGAAGTCGGGCAAGTAAAATTTTCCAAGTCGCTAGTCCGGGACAAGTGCTTTTTAAAAAAGTCGGGCTAGTCCTTATTTTCGTGCTTTAATCACTATATCTACCTTTATTTGGCCAATCATGCCCTCCGGGCGTACTGAATACTTGATTCTACCACTCTTCGTGTATACATTTACATCCTGTTACCGCTTGACTGCATATTGGGCGAAGAGACCAAATTATCGGCAAATCAAAACACGTCAAACAAAAGAAAGCCAGTATGATCAATTAGTAGTGTTTTAAGCGGCTTTGTTGCATTGAGTTTACTCAAGCCAGATTATCACGAGCGGCTCACTATGATTTTAATCCAGCGAGTCGGTGTAATTAAATTAATGAAAGGTACTTTACCGACATCAGTGTTGGTTTCTTTTATGAACTGATTAAATGACTAATGATTCTTTAATTTTTAATTGATTATACAGATGATTAACTTCCACATGCGATATTGCGTTTGAAGCGAAACAATTACACTAATTAATGAGCTGTCTCCGTTCGTATTTAAAAGAGAAAATGTATGTTATGATCACTTTAGAAGTAGTTGTCAAGCAAGCTAATAGTTACTCTGTGGATAAAATGAGTTTGCTAAATTATTTTCGCAAGGAAGGTAATAACGGCGATTCGGAGAAAGAAAATTTTTTTGAAAGTGGAGGGATAAAATGTAAGACTGATTCTGAGTGTACTGTGCAGTAGCTATTTCTCCAAAGAGACATAAGCAACAATCTGTGGTGGCAAAAAATGTCAAATATGACACTACTAAGAGACAGAGAAATTTTCAGCCGCATTGGGTTGATTGTTATCCCTGGCTTGAATGTATTGACTCGGAAGGAAAGATGTTTTGCAGTTAATGCAAACAATATCCAAAACTGGCACAGGTTGGAAATTCACCCAGTGTATTTGTCAGTGGAAGTGACAATTTCAGGATTGAACCAATCAAGTCTCATGGCATGTCTGGACCCCACAAGGCCTGTGTAGCACAATATATGCATGACACTAGCCAGCATGTGCAGAAAATCTGTGAAGTCAGAGTTGCCGACACTCCACTAGGAAAGGCCCTTTCAAAACTAAATGAGACTGAAATGAGAGCGAATCAAATCTCGGCAAGTGATTACCGTTTTGGGACCAGTGAAAAGTAAGGTGGGACTAGTGAAGAGTAAGGTGGGACTAGTGAATTTTCTGAAACCACTTGTCCTGGACTAGTAGTTAAAAAAAAAAATTTGCTCAGCCCTGATACCTATACGTTATACAATGTTGCAAAATCATGTTGCCTTCTAGCAAGTTGTTTGGAAAAAAAAGAGTACAATTAAAGATATAAATTGAAAATGCATATTGGTATATTTTGAAGACCAATGAAATAGATTTTTTATAAAATGTAATTTACAACATACCAAACATATCATACACACTTAAATGTTGTGTCCACCTTACAAACAAAATGGCCACTGATCTGCCATAGCATAATGTATCAGCAGATCAGGGTCTCTGATTTTTGTTCTGCTGATTACTCTAAACAAACTGCATAGACCCAGCTGACGCATTATGCAATGGCAGATCTGGGTCAGTGCAATTTGAAGTTGGACTCTATTTATAAGTGAGTATTATGGTACAATCCCATCAATTTATGACATAATGGCAGTGACCACAGTAGATATTCTAGATGTGATCTAGGAGGTATGTTCTTGTATCTGAGTCATATATTTTATATATCTTACAGTTATTGTTTGCTATTTTGTATGAGAGTGCATAAAACATTAAACTTTACGCAGAATTCACTTTTGGGATTTCCCAGAGCATCAAATAGAAATTCAGCCTCATATGTTTCACTTTCTCAGATATGTGAAAACGAGAGAGCTGTATGTTGATTTTGACCAGCTGCTGTTTAGTTTTACAGGGGAAAAAGAACATGAAGGTACACGCAGATTTATTTTCTCACTTTTTTTCAGAGAGATAGTGGAAAATACCAAGCTTCATATTGACATATTTGAAGAACTTCTTCGTAATGGAAATTGGGGAGAGACACCACCACCATCACCACCACCCATTCCGCCAAGACCACAACCACCAGAAAACAGTAACTTGTCACAACATGATCAGGTGAAAGAAGCTGAGTGGTACTGGGGAATGATATCCCGTGAGGAAGTGAATGAACATTTAAGGGACAAACCAGATGGATTTTTTTTGGTGCGTGATGCCTCAACACCAGGCGACTATACACTGACTTTACGGAAAGGAGGCAGCAATAAGTTGATTAAAATTTATCACAAAGACAACAAATATGGTTTTGTGGAGCCATTGACTTTTGATTCTGTGGTGGAATTAATTCAGTACTACAGGCACAATTCACTGGCAATATACAACCGGACATTAGATATTAAGTTGTTATATCCAGTGTGTCACACACGTGTACAGGTAAATATGTCTTTGTTCTCTTGATGAAGAAAAAAGGAAAAATATGTCATAATCATGAGAAATAACAGTATAAGCAGTATTCTAGCACACTAATGAATGTAACACTTTCTGATTGGTCAGACGTCACAATTTGTTGTAGTAATATCCATGAGACATTGTCAGAAACTTGGATGCCATTATGACATCATAACCCTATCTTTGACATTGGGGAACAGAGAATTATGTTTCAGGGTTTTTTACCAGACAGAATTTCCCGAGTGTAATCAAGTATGAATAACAGTCTTTGTTTGAGGTTTTGATGATCTTTTAAGTGGTTCTACCATCACAAATATGCATTTTACCAGCTCTGCTGATATGTTGCCAGTAAAACTCCATTTGCAACAGTAAAACCACCAATACTGTCCCAAAATACAAAACTGTTATGACCTAAATTTACATGAGTAAGTTTGCCTGTAGCTTTCTGTGGCTCGGTGGTTCTTCCTGAGGTATTCCTCCACCAAATATACTGGCCGCCATGTATAGCCTATCATGTGCTGAAAAATGGTGTTAAACCCCACAAAACCAAACCAACATGCAGTATTCAACATCATCAATCCTGCAAAAGAAAGGGCAAGATTAATTAATACATTGCTATCAGTAACAACAGGAAAATGTTTAATTAATGTGTTAGAGCTAATTTATGCCATTTTCTTTTAGAGTCTTGTACTAACTTGTACACTGAATTTCAGGATACAGCAGCATCAGATGATATACAGTTAGAAAAGAAACGTCTTTGCAGTATAAATGCAGAATACTTGCGGAAAGAGAAAGAGTACGACAATTTGTATGAGGAGCACTCTCACACACAACTTGACCTACAGCTGAAGCACCAGGCACTTGATGCCTTCAAGGAAACAATTGCTGTTTTCAATGAGCAGCTTAAACTTCACCAAAGTTTTCATGGGGAGGCAACTCACAGCGAGATTGCACGGTAAGCTTATTAAAACAAAAAGGAAAAAGGGAACAAATATTAGGACAGAATTTAATAAATTGAGCAATAAAAATAATTCTGCTAGAAGGAAGAATTTACCTTTTAAATGGCCCAAACTCATTAAATTACCACTTTGTTTCTCAAACAATATATGAAGTTACAAAAATGTTGTGCAATATTTTTACTCGATATACTCTACAAGAGGTTTTTAAAAAAAAATTTTTTAAATATTTTTGTATCCATTGCGCATTTTACTTATCTGTGCCAGAGGATATTTTCTGAATTGTTTTTCTTCCTGTTTTCTGTTGTAGGCTACATGACAATTACGAACTGCTGAAGGCTCGTCTCTGTAGCATTACAGAGAGTAAGAGTCAGTTGGAAGTGGATATAAAACGGAAAACACAATACAACCGTGCACTAATTGGGGAAATGAACAGCCTCAAGCCTGAAATTAAACGTCTCAGCAGACAACGAGATGCCATCAGAAAGTAAGCAATATAAATAAGGGTCCAAGTAATCCAAAATCACTAAAAAGTTTATAGGTTGGTGTACATTTCCTGTGCTACTCTTTGTTGAATATCTATCCCCAAGTAAGGATCATTACATAGAAAAAAAGTGCCCTGTCACTAGTTGTCCATATATTAAAAAAAATAGCCAAGCGATTATTTAAATCAAATAAATTTGCAGAGATTGAATATCTTAGACTCCTTGTCAAATACACAGAGAAAAGCACATGGTGGTGAGTAAATTTGTTCAGTAGGACACAGTTACATTCCTGCCAACCATTACACTTTTGGCATAATCATTCCGCTTTTTTTCACCTAATTACGTCTTACGCTCACCTGTCTATGGATTACGCTTTTCTGGTACATTAAAAAAATAAAAATAAAGCAATAAAAAGTTGTGTTTGTGATTTTTATTATCATCTCTTTAATTCCACACGTCATATAAATCGGAGAATATTCTAAAAATAAAGAAGACTGCTGCACAAGAATAACGTAAGAATAGATTTGTTACAAACCTCCGTGTGCTTTTATTATTTTCTATTTATAGCAGCTTATGTAACCCATTTCCAAGAAAACAGACGGGTTTCTTCAGTATACATTTTTTTCTCACAAATTCATAATATTAATATTCTGAATATGGTAGGAGACCAGTCTACACTTTTAAAAAATGGTGGCAGATGTTAAGTGAAACAGGTTTTATCGATGTGACTCTCGGATGTTATATATGACTGAAAAATGTTAGAGAAGATGGATCTTTTTAAACTTTAAAACATGTCGGATCAGAAATAAGACAAATCAATAGTGCTTTACAAATTTTGAAAGATTAATGTGAAAGGGGTAATACAACACTGAGGTTGAGCACTTGGTAATGATCGTTGCAGAATTTGTGGAGTTGACTTTACGATCACTCAGCGAAAGTTAGACATGTGGACTAGTTAAAGTGAATGTTGTGTATATATAATTTCCCAATATGTTTTGTGGTTTGTATTCTGATACTAATTCACCTGGATTTTGCCTATTTGTGACAAGAACTTTAACCAGATGCAGATCCAGGTTAGTAATAAAACTAAATGTACATTTTTCATACAGTTTATTGTAATTATGGCATTTAATATTAGATTACACCTTTTATGCTAAGATTACGGTTTTTTGCCACTTAGGTTACGCTTATACATCTTTAGAGGTTGGCAGATATGCAGTTATTGAGATCACATCGGTTTTTCACAACATACGGCGTGCACATACGTTTTAGGGCATGATACACCGTGGTAAAGCATGCACAGACAATTTAGGGCATGATACACCATGATAAAAAGTGATAGATCAGTGATGATATAACATAATGATCACATTATTTCCAGCTGTGCAGTAAGCACTGATTGTACTCCAGTGGACTGCCTTAATTCATAGCCATTCTCATAATCCTTAATTTTAAAGATAGGTTCATACCAAAGGAAATTGGATTGCTCAGAAAGAAACCATTTTGATTGTAATGATTTTAAAAATATAATTAGATAAATGTTTGTAAAAACAGATATTTATTCAAAAGGAATTAATGTCTCAAGTCTTTGAAAGTCATACACCTCTTACATCGATCACTTTATTCAAACTAAAACTTTGGGATAATATCCAAAGTTTGTTCCAAGATATGCTAGAAGTTCATGTCTTGCCAGAGCAAGTAGAAAGTTATGTTATCATAATGCTGATCAAAGGAAAGATACTGCCAGACTTCTGTGGAACACATTTTAAACAAAAACTTGATGTTTTCTTTTCAGATGGCTTTTAGACAAAAAAGTTCCCGATGACGAAATCACCGGTCTCCTAGAGGGCAGCTCAGTAGATGAGAATAGCTTCAATCAGGATCCCTGGTTTGTTAGATGCAACAGAGAAGACTCCGTACAGTTTCTGAAGGACCGACCGGATGGCACATTCTTAATACGGCCACGAGAGGATAACCGCAATGATGGCCGCACATATGCCCTTTCCATAATGTAAGCTTAAAATCAGACTTGTTTACCGTACAAAAATGTACAGTTCACAAAATTGGGCACTATCTGTATTCAAGTTTTAAATCCATGGCTTCGATATTAGCACAGAATTATCTTAACAGGTGATGAAAACTGGAAAACTAGGGGGACACACACACAAATACACTGACTTCAATAAAAAACTTATTGCTCCTGAGCTGGCAGTACTGAGGATCAAGCTCCAGGCTGCAAATGTGCAAAGCAACTATATTACAACAATCAGTGTTTGAAACTAAGTGAAAAACTTACTGGCCAACAGGACCAGTAATATTTTATAGAAACTGGCCTGCCACAAAAGTTAGGGTTTGCACAATCTCGAACAGAGCTTGAATTTTGATAGTTGCCTCGAAAAGTACTTGAATTTCAGGTTGATCCCAAAAGTACTGGAAAATTGGGACCATGAACATCTGTTGTTTAAATGAATAGATGCTGTGTTGACTGGGCCGTTAAGGTTGATAAAGTAAACGGTTAAGTACTTGGGTGGCCAAGTAATAAACAAAGAGCATGAGTTGGTTTGTCAAAAGAAAATTTACATTGGATCAACGGGTGAAAGTGCTCTGAAGTCCCATGGCAAAAGTGTAAAGAATAAAAAGAATGAAATATCAACATTAAGGAATGAATTTAGAATATTTTTTGCTTCAACATGAAAAGCTCAAGAAGTCACAAGCTCAGGCAAATAAGACTGCCAACTCCCAAACTGATGTAGCACCACTACTGACCTGCCAACCTTTACGTTTTGACCACAAGTCTTACAGAAATAACCCTTAAATTACAGACTTGTGGCATAATAGCAAAAATTCAGAAATATGATAGTTGTGATCAAATCTGGATACTGGCTTTTGTCTGTGTTTGATTCTGATCATGGTTTCAGGTATATTTAGTGGAGTTCATCAGTGAACCAGTGTAACTTTACAGGAATACCTCAAACATTTTAAACAGTCCATATTTTTCATGCTACCATCTGTATTATCAAGCTGTTGGTTATATAGCTTTTTCTCAAAGAATGGCATCCAATGAATGAAAACATGTTGCAGATGAAAAAGATGATAAGCCTTTTAACAAGTTTCAACAATCGGTACACAGGTATAAAAAGGAATGTTCAGTTTCTTGGGGAAATAAAGACAGTTGCCTAATAAAAGGTCACTAGTTTTTTTTTCTCAAGTAAACAAGAAAGAAAGAAGGAAAAAAATAAGAATTAATTTTAAGGACTTCCTTCAGATTTGGCATGTGTAATACAAACTGAACATTTATCATGTTTATTACACCATGTAGTAATCTTGTAGAAATCTAGTTCTTTATTGTAAATGTTTTAAAAAAAAAAAATTTTTCTCCAGTAAAAAATAATAAATTAGCTGCTTTTTTCTCTTTTTCAGAAACAAGGGTCAAGTTGATCACTGTATCATTGTTGAGAAAAATTCTCTTTTTGGGTTCGCAGACCCCCACATAAAGTTCTCATCGTTAAAACATTTAGTCGCCCACTATCAGAAAGAGTCACTAAAGGAGCATAATGAAAAGTTGGATGTAAGGTTACTGTATCCAGTTAATATGTCGGACGGTCGAGGCTGTACAGATGCAGAACCAGTCTACTCACAAATGATCAGTAATTAACCAGTGCTATTTTAGACAGCAAAAAGTGCTATTGTAGATGCTTATAAAGTGCTATCTTGGCAAGAATTTGTGAAATCTGTGGAGTGGACCAAGAACTACTTGCTTAAAAGTTTGTTGGATTTGTCCAAGTTTCAAGGAGAGTTTACGGAAAAGGGGAAACATACATGTATCAAAAACAGATTACGAGGACATGGATACATTTCATTAACAAGGAAATGAATATACAAGTGGTTATGTGCTCAAGACTTCATATCAAGAAAATCCATTGAAAATTCAGTTCACTGCAACTGTGTACGAGACTGAGACATGAGGTCTTTTTTTTCTGTTCAGCTGTTTTAAAAGTAAATAAATCATTTTATACACAGAAACTAAATATGTTTTATTCCAAGTTTGCAGATAGATGGAGTTTGATATGGCTTAGGGATATGTAGAGGTGTCAAGCCAAGACTTATTCATATGCCATATCAAACAAATTCTTTACCCCAACTCTGAAATAAGGAAAACTGAAGTTTTTTATGTATTGTATACTCCTTCTTTTACCCATTCGACATGACTTTGCTACAATGTGAATGGAAGTCAAAATGGGAACAAAATAAAAACTCAGTTTGGTGTATCTAAGACTACTGATGCAAAGACATAAATGAAAACACGTTAATAGTTACAGTCAAGGTGGGTAGTATAGAATTACAGATAGAACATTGGTATTGAAATCAAGATCAGCCATGCAAGATTGAATGGGTATTTAATAAAATCTATATTTTGTATCATTGTTGATATAATTTGCTTCTGATTTGTACAATGATGCTTATCAGCTTTCAGTTGCATTTGATTTTGCCGCGTTTTCACTTCCAAATTGTACTGGGAGTAGGGATTTCAATATGTCGGTACATGTCTCTTGATACATTTGTGGATGTATTCAAACAAAATAAGGGAAAAAATTCTTATTGATCAGAATGATGATACTGTTCCCTGCCTTTTACATTCTCTCTTTAAAAATTGAATATAAATAGAATCCATTAGAGAGAAAAGAGTCCTCTATTTTTGTATATGACTTTTATTTTTGATTGGTCCATCAGCAGAATTTAAGTACACAGATTAATAGATCCTGGGGAAAAAATGCAAAACATGGTTGGTATTTAAATGATATTTTGTTCATCTCTTTCTTAAGCTGACCTACAGTAAGTTTGTTTTTGCGAAAGAATGAGAGGTTCATATAGTTATGTATGAGATGCAATGGCAGTTGAACAAGACAAAGAGGTCTGGGTTCTTGTTACCTATGAATAATTTTCATTAATTTTGCCACCATTGAAATCGGTACACGTAAACTTGTACGTATTTGAAGTGTATGATTTGAGACTATTTTTATCCTTGAAATTATTATGCATGAACTCGTTGTTCATAGGTGCAAATTTGTTGATACTGTGCAACATTTACACATCTGCTGTATATACTCACTTGTAAGTCAAGTCCATCTGCAGACAACATAGACCCTGATTTGCAAATCAGGGTTTGTGTTGGTAGTTGTACTGATTACTCCTACTAAACTGCATAGACCCAGATCTGCTGGCATGTTATGTACCGGCAGATCTGGGTCTGTGCAGTTGGACATGACATACAAGTGAGTACCGTATATACTCGCGTATAAGCTGGGTCCAATGCAAACAACATAGACCCTGATCTGCCATCGCATATTGTTGCAGCAGATCAGGGTCTATGCTGTTTGTTCTACTGATTAGTCCTTACAAACTGCATAGACCCAGTTCTGCCAGTGCAGCAATGGTAGATCTGGGTCTATGCAGTTTGTATTGCCTTATACGCTAGTATATACAGTAATTTATTTACAGTACTAATAGCACATTTTTTTAAGTAAACGACTGAACATTAGGGCTATAATTATTAATCAGTCTCTGTAGGTATGTGTGTATGTAGACAGTAGTGTAAAATTGAATGGAGCAAGAATTTTTTTTCCCAGTAACGTTGAATAAAATATTCAAAGTGGACCAGATTTCATACCATTAGCTTTCTCCTGTGTAAGCATAGTCCAACTACAAACATCTGTGTAATCTGCTATCACACATTTGTTAATGTCTGACAAACAACAAAAGTGCAGGTTTAAATAGTTATAGTCAAACAGTGTTGGTGTGAATGTTAACCTTGTTCAGTATATAGCTCATTATAGATGTTTACAAATGGCAAGTGTAATCCAGTTTTAAAGAAGGGGATTATATTTATATTTTTGGTTGCTAGGCAGCCATAATGTGTATTTTTGAAGAACCAGTTGTTTATTCTGAGCCAAAAATCATATAGAGATGACTAGTTTCTTGTGTTTTTTAAAAGGTTTTGTAAGATGTTTACAACCAGAAAAAAAGACAGGCCCTTATTTTTTCAACATTTGTCTCCAAACTTTGTAATATTTTAATCATCAGAGTTCCACCATCATTCTGTAGGTCACTTGAGAGAGAAAAATGGGAGAATTTTTTAATATTGTTACAGTCAACAAGACAGTATTGTACTTATATCAAACCAACCAAAATAAAGCAATATTTTATTATGTTCTCCATTATTATCCATGCTTCACATAAAATTCTAATTCCAGATTTCTCCTGTTATTACATGTACATCACATCACATCACTTTTGTAATATTTGTCAAGTCGGAGAAGTTAATTTAAATTGTGTTTATCTCTTAAAGGGATTTATATTAAAAATATTTTGTTTTCCAATTGTTGATGAATCTTTTGTTGATCATGAAGTCTAATCCATCACAAGAGGGCTAATTTGTGCAACATGTTTATGTTTTTATGACATGTATGTAACGAAATAGGGCACACTATTATACCCTTATCTGTATCAGTATGGGGTACAATGTACAATGAATGGCGATATACTGTGAACAGGCAGTGCCTGACATAATCATAATATCGAAGCTTAGGCAGGCAGTTTTCATCCATTCATCATGTGTTCGCACAGTGTTAGGCCAGTGCCATGTTTGATCTGTATCATCTGAACATCTGTGAATGGATGTTAATTGCTTCGCTGTACTTTGATATTATGACTGAATTAAGCTTTGATCATTCACACCATTTTGACATAGGCTATATTTGTAAATGTTTTTGTCATTGCTGATATTTCTATTGTTGTGTACCTTGTCTGTGGTAAAGAAATGTTGAGGAATTCTGTAGGTAGTAATTTCTTAGATTTGATTTGCATCTTCTTTTTCTTCACAAGCTACTCAATACAAAGTCTCAAAGTTTCAAATCAGTAAGATCTAAACTTGACTATAGCTTGATTGTTTATGGATTAGCTCGAAAATCTTCCCTGCAGATGCTTGATCCAAAACACAATTGGGGACATGGATTTTTTCTGAGAGTGTTTAGAACTTCCCCTTAATAAACTTTACGTTGAGGCAAATGAAACGTCACTTTAGGGCTGTTCCAGTAAAATATACATGGGACCCATGAAAGGCATTTCCAAATTTGAGGAATATTCTAAAAGGGCAGTTAAGGATTTTGTTTGTTTTTCATTAGAACTCAAGATGAATCAGAGTACCCTAGTAGATATTTGTTCAGATTTGCCTTTCCTTGGCACCAGGCATAGCTAAACAGAACAGCCCTTATCTCAGATGAACTAACTTGACTCTTCACTATAGTAGCAAACTATCCTCTAATCCACCTAATCCCAGATATGATGTAGTTTTTAGGACCAAATACCAAACCTTATACAATCGAAAACCAAATTTCATTCCACCTTTTGGCATGCAAATTCTTTGTCATCTTGAAGCAGCTTAAAAAATATTGCAATACTGCAAAATTCTCTGTCCTCAAATCACCACCTTGGCTATTAAAACCCCCAAAAGATAATATTTGATCCTTACCCATTCAAAATATCCTATTCGAGTCCTCTTGTTTTTCAGAGTAGATTCAATGAAATCAGTGTCTCCTGTCATGACTGTATACTTCATGTATGCATATGCAGTTCAAAATGATGGAACACACCACCATCTTTTTCTGGTTACTGGATACATTATCCAATTATGCAAATGAAATTACAGCCATACACAAATCTTTAAACTACATCAAAACCTCAAAAACCAAATTTCATCATCAGATCCCCTATCCACATTGAAAGCCTTGCAAAATCTGAAATTTTACAACCAGTTAATGTCCCAAATGTTACTGAAACACGATTTGCTCTGGGAAAATTATTCTGTAAGGTTGGTTGCCTAGTTACATTGGTATTAAAGCTAATGAATTGACCGTTAAAGCAGCCAAAGCTGCACTGGAGTCGCCTATTTCTGATTGAAAGATTGCATATAATGATTTCAAATATTATATAAATCACCATGTGCAATATATACTTGGCAAAATATGTAGAATGAAAACTCCACAAACAAGCTTCAGAACATTAAACCTATCATTGGAGAGCAATGTCACTCATATAGAACAAGTCGCAGAGATGAGATGGTATTGTGCCACTTGCATACAGGAAATGGATACCTGACCCATGTATATGCCAACCTGCCAACCCCAACAAGACCTTCTTTGTAAGGCTTCAGTGTTTTTAGTAAAGGGATTATGTTCTGCTGGAAATATGTTCTGCTATTGTCGACTTGGAAAATATGCATTTGAAAAGTTCAAAAGTGTGATCTGATGCAGCAAAGGCAACATTGTGTTCAACTAAAAAGGAGGGGGGAGCCTTGCTAGCTCACTTGGTAGAGCGATGTGCTCGTAATACAAGGATCACAGGTTCGATACCTGCCCAGGCTAGCCTGGGTCAGCTGCCTCAGTGTGTCCTTAGGAAAGGCATTTAGCTCCCATTTCCTCAGCATTATGTTGACAATAATGTGTTAAAAGTGCTGTTAAAATCAACAAAAACAAAAAAAGAACTAAAAAGTTCATAAAATACACTTACACCTAAATGACCTCCAGTTCAGTTTCAGAAACTGCAGCTCAAAACCCTGTGGTGGTCACTGGCTCCATGCTGGATCTCTCAACTCCATGTAATCTTTGGGTTTTTATTTTTATTTTCACATGGTGATGGCATTCATTTTTCATGCCATGAGCGGTACTTAAATTGACGTGACATGAATTACAATAAATGTAATTGTTGCCTCTCCTGCTTTTTCTTCAAGAATCTGAATATTCCTTTTTATACTTGTGTGCTTATTATTTGAACTTTTTAAGAGGCTGTTTTCGTTTGTTGGATGACAATTCTAGATAATGAACCTAATATGAAAACTCTGACAAGGACCAAACCTGAACAGGTGGATATCCAGATTAACTGCAAAAATATTATCTTCATATTTTTTGCTATTATTCCATAAGTTCATAATTTAAGGGTCATTTCAGTAACACTTACAGTCAGATCACAAGGGTTGGTAGGTCTGCATATGTCTTAAAGGGTGAACTTTGATTATAGTGCATACCTTACCCATGTCTGCTGACACTGGAGCACATTTTATGTCCATTGTATCAACTTCCACTCTGTGAGTCTGAAGTTTTTTGACATAAACTCGATTAACAAGTTTTTTAAAGTGATGTACTACCAGAGAAAATTTTGGAACATTTTAAAAATTGTGGTTTATATATTTTAAGAGAAAATCTTGGAACGTTTTGAAAATTGCGGTTTATATATTTAAAAAGTGGTGACCCTATATTTTAAGATGTTATATTTTTTATCTTTATCTTTTATTTTATTTTATATACCTTCTAAGCAAATTTTAACATCTTTACCTTATCTTGTAGGATTACATGTTTATGCTTATTTGGAAGGCTATATCTTCCTTAAGTATTTTGCAATTTTTACCTTTATATTTCTGGGAATTTTAATCGGCACTACATAGCTAGGATTGTGCTGACATGCTGTTAATAAACTCACTACGGTGGCTCACACAGTGAAGAAAAAAGAGAATATGGAGATGAGCAGAGTTCTGTACATGTACTCATTTTAGAGAGAAGGGTGGAAAAAGAACTCCATCTTCACAAGGAGATTTTTAAGTATACAGCTAAAACTCATTCTTTACAATTAAGCCTTTTAGTGAGACATTATTTCCTGTACAGTTTGCACAGAAATGAAAAACTATTCTTTTTTTAAGAGTATATCTATAGGTAATAAAAACCTGTTTTAATGGACACCATCCAATAAAAGACACCAGCTGAATGAGAACCACATCTCAGCCCCTTTTCTTAATTCATCATAAATAACGTGTATTGGGGACCTGTGCGCAAAGGACAAAATTTATAGACCCATTGAGTGCTCTGTATGGACACGAGTCACTGTACTTCCAAAATACTCGTGTGCATTGGAATGATTTTTCAAATGGGGTGGCTTCTTCAGAGGAAATCGACATTTTGTGAAATTTGTGGGGCAGTCATCAATCTCTAAATTCATGATATGCAAAAGAAACCTTTGTGGCAACCATGACAGTGATTGTATGATTCCAAAAGTTGTGATACACTAATATTACTCTGAGAACGTCAAATAGCTACTTAGATGCTTAACAAACAAAACAAATGTCATTATTTATTATACCTGTTACTGTACAATTTTTTTTATTTAGAAATTGAATCCTATGAACTTGCACACACACACACACACATACATGTAAATATATATAGAGAGAGAGAGATGGATAGATACACACACACAAAACACTCACCAATAGGAATTAGCACAATATGAAAGAATGGAAGAGATACCATATAAACACGCATACAAGTCTGATCCTACTACAAATTTCATAGACCTAGATCTGCTGTGGTATAATCCACCAGAAGATCTGGGTCTATACAGTACACCCTGATTTGCAGGCATATTATGCATTTGGCAGATTAGGGTCTATTTGTTTGCAGTTGAATCCAACTTAAATGCTGTATATACAGTAGACTCAGTTTATTGGAAAGATACCTGTTTGTAACTTGACACTTCAGAAGATATGATGGGTGAAGGATAAGTAAACTTACAACTTGGGTAAACAAATTGAAATAAAAGTATATCATGGGGAGAGTTCATTTGTTGTTGGGGGGGGGGGGGGGGGGCGAGGAGAGGTGGTCTAACTTACTGTATCTATTAATTTGTACATCTATTCCTATGGTTATAAATGTAATAAAATTGGTTTGAAAGTTTACTGGTAGGGTAATCTCAAGGTACAAATGATAAGATTAATGTGTAATGTTACAATGTTAAGTCTAATTTTGATTGTTTTGTCAGCATTCTGTTTTATTTTACTTTGTAAAAGTTGTATATTTCTGTATTTAATCATGTTACATGTACCTTGACAAAGCTTTTTCATCTTAAGCCTTTGCCTGTCACAAACAGTGAACAGAAATTATTTGTTCCATAAACTGTGATAGCAAAACAATGTGACTTTTTGTATGTATGTATGTAAAGTCAATAACTTAAGTAAATATGAAATGTATATTTGCTTGTCTGCAGCAATTGTTACTGAATAATTTTGACTACATGATTCATTTAATGAATAAAGAGAAACAAAACATGATATCAATTTTGTGTTGTTATTCCAACTGCTAGTAAATTTCCGTCTTCAGATTTTTAAAAAACGGTAGACTTAGGAGTGTTTCGTACACTCCATAATCCCCCACCACCACCTCAATGCCTTTTAATGACATTTTACTTTTAAAATATTGTTATTGCAGTCTCTCTCTCTCTCTCTCTCTCTCTCTCTCTCTCTCTCTCTCTCTCTCTCTCTCTCTCTCTCTCTCTCCTCAATGCCTTTCACTGACATTTTCTTCTAAAATATGCAAATGAAAATATTTAATGAGCATCAACAAATTCTCAGTATGAGCTTACTTCCTTTTTTGCTCTAATTTTGTAACTAGCATTTACAATTGTGTTAAGAAATGAACAAATTCAGATTTCACCTTTAGTAGATCCTTATGTAGATAAAATATTAGGTTTTAAATTTATATCAGCAACACAGAATGCAGAGACTGGAGTACTGAAACTAAGATAATTGCCAAGGAAGTTTTTAAAATGTGAACTGTACAGGCATCCATTCTAGGATAAAATTTGCAATTACCTACAAGTATACTACAGTTTACATTACTTCCTACTTCTTTATGAAGTTCTGTGTAGAGCAACAATCCATCGCAGGATGATGTCTGAAGTTCTTCTGGAAGTGGTTGATGAAGGTAATTTCTTCCATAACTATGTTCATATAGTTCTTCTTTAACCATTAACTCGTGAATAGGATCTACATTTGTAATTTACCTAATACTGGTTTCTCTACCATGGTTTTATGACCAGCTATTTATCATTTATTCTTTTATTATTAGATTAGTACTATTTCACATGTGTGAAAAAGAATATTTCGCATGTTCAAAATAGTTTGACTTTATTTTGCATATTTCAGAATTTCACCTTTAAAGTTCTTTGTCATGCATGTGAAAGTCATTTTTAGCTCTACTGGTCATAGACAAGAAGAGCTTATGGAATGGTCTGTTGTCTGTCATCTGTTACCACAAGTTTGTTATCGTTACTTCTACACACACCCACATTCATCCCATGATCTAGTTGGTCCTAAATGAAAATGGTGCTGCTCAGACATCCAATATGGCCACCACAATGGTTATCTTGAAAATGTTGTTATTGCTACTCCTCCTGAATGGATGTCATATCAACATGGGATTTTCACTAAGAGACTTCTTATGATGTCTAGTTGATCCTAAATGAAAATGGTGCCTATTTGACATCTAATATGACTCCGCAGTGGCCATCTTTAAATTTTTTTTATCGCTACTTATCCTGAATGGATGGTCATATCAACACAGGGTTTTCACTAAAGGACTTCTTATGATCTCTAGTTGGGTCTAAATGAAAATGGTGCCAATCCGATGTCCAATATGGCCACCATGGCAGCCATCTTGAAATTCTTATCACTACTCCTGAATGGATGGTCATATCAACATGGGGTTTTCACTGAAAGACTTCTTATGATGTCTAGTTGCTCCCCTAAATGAAAATGGTGCCAATCTGACATCCAATATAGCCGCCATGGTGGCCATCTTTAATTTTTTTTGTATCGCTACTCCTACATGGATGGCTATATCAACATAGGGTTTTCACTAAAAGGCTTCTTATGATGTCTAGCTGGTCCTAAATGAAAATGGTGCCTATCTGATGTCCAACATGGCCGTCACATTGGCCATCTTTAAAATCTTGTTATCGCTACTCCTCCTGAATGGATGGTCATATCAACATCGGGTTTTCACTGAAAGACTTCTTATCATGTCTAGTTGGTGCTAAATAAAAATGGTGCCAATCTGACATCCAATATGGCCACCATGGCAGCCATCTTAAAATCTTGTTATCACAACTCTACTTGAACAGAAAGTCATATTGGTGTGGGGTTTTAACCAGAAGACTTCTTAAAATGTCCAATTGGTCTTAAATGAAAATGGTACTGATCTGACATCCAGTATGGCTATCACAGCAGCCATCTTGAAAATCTTGTTATTGCTACTCCTGAATTTCCAGTCTTGAAAATATTGTTATCTCTACTCCTCTCCAAATTGATGGCTATATCAACATGGGGTTTTCACCAATAGACTTTTTATGATACCTAGTTGGTCCTCAATGAAAATGGTGCCAGTTGTATATCCAATATGGCTGCCATGACAGCTGTCTTAAAATCTTGGTGTCACTACTCCCTCTGAATGGATGATCATTATGACATGGGGTTTTCACCAAAAGACTTCAAATGATGTCCACTTTGTCCTAAATGAAAATGGTAGCAAGTTGACATCCAATATGTGTAACATAGCAGCTAATTTAACAAACTTGTTTTTGCTGAAGAATATCAGAGTTGGTTTCAATGCTCGACAGTTAAAAAGGAAGAAATGGTCTTATCTTGAATTCCTGGAAATTCTTTTCTCTCAATAGAGCATCAGTCCATTCGAGGGACTCTTGTTACATACCCCGGTATGTGAAATAATAATACATGCATATGTCACATTTATAATCAAACTTTCTTTTTGGTGAAAAATAATTATATATATATATATATTTTACATGTGTAGAAAAAGAATTTTACATATGTGAAAAAAGAATTTCACATATGTACAACAACCAATAATCTCACATATGTAACAAGAGTAGTGCAAATGGCACATAATGCGCCTGTCTCATGACATTTTCCTTACTAGTGACTTTGACCTTTTAGGCTAGGGATTTCTGTATGATAAGTTGTATATGCAATTTGTTTAGATTAATCAGTAGAACAAACAACATACACCCTGATTTGCCGGCACATTATGTACTGGAAGTTTCATCAAAATATCTGTAGGAGATAAAAAGTGACAGCCTAGATAAGGAACAGACTGCTGACTTGTATTATCCCTAGTTGTGACCTTGACTTTGAGGGCAAGTGGTATAACTAAATATGCAATACTGTCAAGTGAACATATATAAAAGTGTTAAGTTTAATTTAAATATCTTAATTGGTTTAAAAGTTATACCGATACATGAATGGAGGTCACTGATTTATATTTTCCCTTGCCATGACCTCGACCTTTAAGCATGAGGTGTGACATGTGTGTAACACTGTCTAGTCATAATATACAGCTGGTTAAGTTTCATTAAAATATCTTCAGTGGTTCAAAAGTTTTTTACTGGACAAGGATACAAGTCAGTTACATTTTCATTTTTGCTGTAACCTTTACTTTGGGACAGGGACATGGCGCTGGTGTGTGACAAACCATCTATGCATGATATGTAATTGGCCAAAGTTTCATCAAAATGTCTTCAGTGGTTCAAACGTTATTCTCTGGACAACAGGTTCACAGAATTACGTTTTTCCTTGCCATGATCCTAACTTTGAGGCAGGGGTTTCGGCTTTGGTATGCGACACACCATCTAGTCACGATATATATCCCATGTGCTCGAGAAATCAGCCTGAATTAGTCCAAAGTACACTATTTTAAGCAGTTAGTCAAATAGGGAAAACGAATTTTGCCAGAGTAGGCAATACCAGCTTCTGAAAGTATAATGAATGAATCACAAAATATAAAAAAAGGAAAAAAAAAAGGTAACGGCTCTTTTTTTTTACAATTCACCTTTGAAATCTAGGAAGTGAAAATGACCAAGCGGAGCTAGCACTATTTTGATAGATGCACATCTGAAGTAAGACCAAGCTGTATACTCAATAACTCAAATTGCACCATCAATCATACATCAAAATAAAGAGATTAAAAGTTCTTTTAATAATACCTAGTACAATAGTACAAGGTCTTTTTAAATAGCGAGGATAACCAGTGAGGAAAACCTGGGAAATTCTTTTTCTTAAAAAAATCTATGCAAAATACGAAACTGTAGAGCGCCACCTAATCTGATTAAATCAAATGATCGTACCGAATATGTGCCTATCTCCCAAGAAGACCATGTCGCCTTTGGCGATAACGAAAACTACACTTACGGCGGAGCGTCTCCAACAGTTGACACAAAATGTACGCTAAAACACCAACACACTCATATAGGTATAACAACATTAATATATATCAAAGCTTAAACAGTAAACAGTGATGCAATACACAAGTTAAAATCATGTATGACTTGAGCGCAACGTCACAGTACACAAACAAAGTGTTGCAATGCATGAGTTAAAATCATAACAGTGGCACTCTCCAGTTTCGTACTTTGCATAGGGTTAGATTTTTGCTATATTTTTCTTTCACTTAATGCAACAGTTTTAACGTTGAGTTGACTTTACTAATGTGTTCTAAGACTAATTTTCCCATAATTGAGGTCATTGCACACACAATACAACCACAAGACATATTGTGTAAGCTGGAGCAAAATAGGCATAATTAGCTTATTTTCATGATTACATCAATATTAATGTACCATTAGAAAATCATACATTATGATATGAAAAAGAGAAAAGCAATTGCACATATTTTCATATTTATTTTAAGGTGGCACTCTCCAGTTTCGTACTTTGCATAGGGTTAGATTTTTAAAGAAAAAGAATTTCCTAGGTTTTCCTCACTGGTTATCCTGGCTATTTAAAAAAGACCTTGCATATCTTAGGTATTGTTAAAAGAACTTTTGATTTTCTTTATTTAGGTGTATGAGTGATGGGTGCAATTTGGGTTATAGAGCATACAGCTTGGTCTTACTTAAGATGTGCACCTATAAAAAAACTGCTAGCTCCGCTTGATTATTTTCACTTCCTGATCTTCAATGGTAAATATAAAAAAGAGCCGATAACCTATTTTTACTTTTTATATATTTTGTAATTCATTCATTGTACTTTCAGAGGTTGGTGTTGCATACTCTGGCAAAATTCGTTTCGCTATTTTAATAATTGCTGGAAATAGTGTACTTTGAACTAATTCAGGCTGATTTTTCGAGTTATTTGGAGTGGCCATTTCTATCTGCTGTGTGCTTAGATCGTGTACAATTTCCACAAGTACAATATGTAAAGAATTTCAGCCATAGTACATGAAAGTAGCATAGAGGTATGCCAACATTCTCTTCATTATGCGTGTTGCAAATGCAAAAACTTAACCTTACAACTATCACTCTTTCAGAAGTATGTAATATCTGTAGAGCGCCCCCAACATGATTTCTCTTTGAGTCCTATGTCACACTACACAGAAACATTGATGCAATACACAGCTCGTAAAATTGTGACTGACATAGTTGGAAGGATAAAATAGTGAAGCAGTTTTATATATAAAATAGTTAATGAATTTATTGTCAACTTATTACGTCTGTGTTTTGATATCTTTTAAATTATGATCTTTCTAAGTCTTGCGTATTTGAGTATCAACACGTCTTTGTACAAACCGACCAGTAGCTACATCAGTTAATTTAACAGGATAATGTAAATTTGTGAGACGGTTATTGTTGAGTCACTGTTAACTGTGACATCTTTCTCCGCTGTTTTTGTCTCAGTGTTAAAGGTAAACCAAACTCACTAAACCATATCATATATATTTCTGCCATCAATGTAATATTTATCAAACGATAAATAATTAAAGGTTTTCTTTTACGAATTATTTTTATCATTTTCTTTTGATGAAAAATATATGCTACAGGCATATTATGAAAATCTATTACATTTTTGTCTTCATCTTTTATGGTAATATTCACTCTCTTAATTTTGCTCACTCTGTAATTGGTTGTAATGGTTATTAACATTGTATGAAGCGAAGTCTCCACAAACAATATTTTAACAGACAAAGACTCCAACAGTGTTGAATAGTTCAGCTCTGCTGATAGGATTTAAATATTGTTTTGTGTTATTAATTTGGCTAAGAGAAATTTATATATTTTGGGGCTTCAAAAGTCCACAACCTGTTTCATATTCAGTCGATGTCTCTTTAGTTCTATGCCTATTGAATCATAGCAATTTAGCATTGTGTTTGGGGGGGGGGGGGTATATGCACTGTGTAATTGTTACTCAGAGTGATTTTAACTTTTTGAGTTATGTTTCAGACATTTGACTTCTATACTTTCTTCGTAGTCAGCCTTTACAGTTATTTATTCTTTAACTATTCATGTACATCTCAAGGTTGCAAAAACAACCAGAAATTAAATCAATTCTTGATTCATTTCTTTTCATTTATGTAGAAAAAGATATTGTTTTGGAGTTCATTGGAATTACTGTAATAGCTAGCAACAAAATCTATTCTCTGTAATGAAATAGATGGATAGTTTGTCATTTCTGTTATTACTTCTATTTTATGGAGTCCATCAGACTTTGTATGCTCCGAGATTTATTCAAAGCATCTAGCGGAATTATAGGTTCGTAAACTATTTGAAAAAGTAAACAAGCAGCCCCTGCAACTATTAGTATCAAAATAAATTATTATTTCTTCTTATGATAAAGCTGGTATTTTATTGTACATTTATAAATTGAACTTTGTCTACAAGTGCGCTTCGCGTCTTTGTTCCACAATCTCATTATTGTCATGTGTCATCGTGTCAGAGATGCAATATGAACGTCCATGTATCTATTTGCATTAGCAGACGTGATGATAGGACTGGCATCATAATCCCTGTTCTCTAATTAATTTTTGTCTTCTTTTTTTCTCTTTAATTTCTTGTCGTACTGTCGTAAATTGTTTATCATCCTTTGGAATGCCACCCTTTACTACTTCGACAATAATTGCAGAGTTTAATACAGGTTTAAACGAGTCACAGGATTTCTGCAAATTGCTGTTGTATTCGGCGATACTACACATTTTCACAACCATGTCATTTGGTATCAAAATGATACGGTCACCACCAACAGCATAGTCCAATAATACTATGATATAAAGTCCTGCAATTTTGTCATAATGTCTTCATCTTAGTTGTACTCTTGCTGTCCTGAAATTAATAGCTTCATTAACTCTTTAACAATATGTGATACTGTCATAACAGACTATAACTGTTATGTTTTGTACGTAGTTACTTAATACTCAAATTACATAAGAACCGATACTCTAATTCAATCTAGCTATTCCGTCGTATGTTAGTCCGTTGCTATCTTGCAGAAATAAGTACGTCCAGCCAGTAGGATTATCTTTGTCTGCCACAGAATGCATTTCTTCAGGTGACAACGTCATCAAGTATTCAACAGTTATATTTACCTTTTAAAACTAATACAGCAGCAAGCTTAGCCTCCCCCCCCCCCCCCCCAAAAAAAAAAAAAAAAAAAAAAAAAACCTTGTTGTACAGTTGTATGTTCTTCTGGTAAATGCATTTAGCGAGATACAAATTTACTATCCTGAAACTCAGTTTTTCACGTACAAAACATTCAACATGTTTGATAACTACAAATTAAAATCTGACAATGATGACTCTATTAACAGATACAAAACACAGTGTGATCTGAGATTTTGGGAGAATCAATTAAATTGGCGGTGTGGGTGGTAACATCTAGATAGGAAATTTCGTCAATGCATTGAATAGATTCAAGTCTACAAGAGTAAGTAAAATTAGTTTACAGGTTTCATATTTATTTCAAAATAAGAAAACTGGTATCTGAATGTAAAATACCTTAACCTGGAGAAGATGTTTTTAATCCAACCGACAACAGCAAACATCTGAAACAATTTAATTTGATCTGCAACAGTTTAAACATTCCACCAAATCATGACTGGAGATAAAACAACGAATACTTGATGACCAGAATAAAATAAAGTTATACGGGAAAGTTTTGGAGCGCCGACACCTGCTGTTGTGTTAGCTGCTTTTAATACACACTGCAGCTATGGAGAAGGTACTGTTAAATATTGGAGAAAAATAGCTGTTGAAATTGATTCTATGACAGACAAAGATGAGCCTAAATGTTTCATGATTTCTTTCTGCAAGATATGAACGGAATAACAGATTAGGGAATATCCAGATTAAATCAAAAAGCATCAGATTAGATGTAATCTGCATCTTAGGCGGAAAGGTCATGAACGGAACATCTTTTACAAAGTCTGTTTCACTATTCAAGATGCAACTAATAATAGAACTGTATATTTAGAAATGAACGTTTACGGTAGGGATAAAATTTTGTTAGCGAGTTTTAAAAAATACATAACAGTTTGAACAGGGAAATCGGACTATGCTGCTGGTGGCGAAGGATTCTTCCAAGTAACGTGGTTATGACAACGGGAAGTATCGCTGGAAACAACGACAACTTATAGAAATCCATCGACTCGTTTAAACTATTAATACCGATGTCGGCAAGAACAGAATTTAAAAAACTGATAATCAGTCTGTGACAGTATGACTGAATAGTGTAGAGGACAAAAAAAAAAAAAAAAAAAAAAGATAACAAGTAATAACAATATATGTAGAGAAGAAGGACTAGATGATTTTGTTCCTCCGTAACATCTCGCCTCCGGCGACTTTGTTCCTACCATGATACATGATAATTTAGAAATGTAAAACAAAATACGCCCATGAAAAAACCCAGCAGTCATTCATATTGATATTAATGGCTGCTATAGTAAACTAGTTTACGAGCTTCTAATTATGTTGAAGGCAATGTGTGCTGAAAGCACAATCATGATATGCACATGAGTTTTGCTCGGTTCCCTCTAATGCCATATATACGCCAGCAATCGAAGTAACTAACCCACTCTTGTCAAAACAAGTAATGTGGCATGATCAGCTACAAAATAACACTTTGACAAGTTATCAACCTACTAGTAACACCAGGTGTTAATACTGCTACCCTGTTCGCTAACTCAAACAAATAATTTACTAATTTTTTCAGCAATTTCTGAATTCGTCAAAACATGATTCGCTTAGAGTAGGGGGCTGAGGAGGAGTAGTTAGTGAAGTAGGTAGAGTAGGAGGTTGAGGTGGAGTAGTTAGTGAAGTAGGTAGAGTAGGAGGCTGAGGAGGAGTAGTTAGTGAAGTAGGTAGAGTAGGAGGCTGAGGAGGAGTAGTTAGTGAAGTAGGTAGAGTAGGAGGCTGAGGAGGAGTAGTTAGTGAAGTAGGTAGAGTAGGAGGTTGAGGTGGAGTAGTTAGTGAAGTAGGTAGGGTAGGAGGCTGAGGAGGAGTAGTTAGTGAAGTAGATAGAGTAGGAGGCTGAGGCGGAGTAGTTAGTGAAGTAGATAGAGTAGGAGGCTGAGGAGGAGTAGTTAGTGAAGTAGGTAGAGTAGGAGGCTGAGGAGGAGTAGTTAGTTAAGTAGGTAGAGTAGGAGGTTGAGGTGGAGTAGTTAGGAAAGTAGGTAGAGTAGGAGGCTGAGGAGGAGTAGTTAGTGATGTAGATAGAGTAGGAGGCTGAGGAGGAGTAGTTAGTGAAGTAGGTAGAGTAGGAGGCTGAGGAGGAGGAGTTAGTGAAGTAGGTAGAGTAGGAGGCTGAGGAGGAGTAGTTAGGGAAGTAGGTAGAGTAGGAGGCTGAGGTGGAGCAGTTAGTGAAGTAGGTAGAGTAGGAGGCTGAGGAGGAGTAGTTAGTGAAGTAGGTAGAGTAGGAGGCTGAGGAGGAGTAGTTAGGGAAGTAGGTAGAGTAGGAGGCTGAGGTGGAGCAGTGGAAAGCAGAACAACACATTTTACCAAATTTGCTATAGACAGAGCACTTGTTGACATAGTTATTTGTATCGCTAAGGATATAGTATCAATCGTTACACATTTATCTTTGAATAATTATATATATATATTTTTAAAGTTCTCTCTAACTGTGTTCGATGGCTACCTATTTGCACTATTTTTCTTTTAACACATTCTATCTGTTCTTATAATAAAAAAAAGTTTTGTTTTTTGGGTCTGTTTGGGTCTGTTTCTTTGCTGATATCTTTGTTTTAATTCAATCTTTTTCATAAGTTTCAACATCAATTTTCAGAATTTTATGTTCGATTTGACATCTACAGAATATACGTAACCCTTTAATTCTGTTTCCTCGTGTGTTGTGAATAATTTCACTGAAGGAGGAAGATCCACTTTGAATTCTTCTTTGGTCATCATCTATTAAAGTCTCAGCTTCTCTTACAGCTTGATCAAACGGCTTGTTTGTGTCTATGGTTTGCATCTACATTTCCTCAGGTACTTTTATTACTTGCCTTTTATACAACAATAGATTCAACACATTTATTTTCTTCTAGTTTCGAATATAATGCAAGTAACATTTCCTTTCCATTATGACCTGCTATAGTTTTGGGTGCTGGCATTGATTTGATGTTGCCTTTCTCAAATCTGAATCTGAACATGTTAGGGTCTAAGATCATAAAGCTCCAAGTTTGAGACTGAGTTTTCAATATTCGCCCACTGACCAACACATAGTGTTAAAGAGGATGTAAAGTAGGTCACCGACCAACACATAGTGTTATAGGGAATGTAAAGTAGGAGGTAGAGTAAGGAAGAGCAACACCTAGAACAGACATAATACATTTCACACTTACACCTACACACAAATATACCCACAGTGTGATGAAAGAAGGAAAAGGGAAGGAGTGCTCTCACACATGCACAGTATCACTCACACTTTTACTATCACGCATATAAAGACAGAAGGGTAAGGGTTACAGTTCTGTATTGAAGATAAACGTAGACAAAAGACAAACGAACACATACAAAATAAAACCTAGAGTTGTTTGGCAATATTTGAGTAGTACCACTATTTCTAGAGGTCTGTGTGGCCCTGAAAACGGCTGGGAGGGGGGGTAGCAAAAGATTTGTAACATCCACCACATCTCTTCACTTTTCTTCTCATCGGTCCATACACAATCAATCTCTTCAAACACCCTTGCATTTCTACGTATACTCTTCTCTTCCATAGGGCAGTGCCTATGATGCGTGTGATTGCCCACATTGACTTGACATACATCGGGTACTCCGGATCGAACGACATGCTGGAAATAATGGTAGATGATTCTACGCTAGTCCACATCTTGGTATGACTTGAGAACAAATGACACAAGAGGCGAACGCACCTCTTTGCATAGACTGACAACGAATTGAAACTAAATTTGAGTCTCCAATAATCATCAATGTGTGTGTGTGTGTGTGTGTGTGTGTGTGTGTGTGTGTGTGTTATATAATAATAATATAAACATAAACAAATTAAGACATTGACACTCTGAAGTTTGGTATATTCTCGTAATAAAATCACAATGAAATTTCAAACGTTATTTCTCAGATGTTCATTTTTTTTTTCTTCTTAAGAATATCTTGCTTTGAATTTCTTCGCTGGAATGGATTCTTCTGTTTCTTCTGCTTCTGAAAGCTCCTCCTTTCTCTCTTCCTTCACTTTTTCTTAACTTTCTGGACACTCCGAAGACCAATGTCCTTTCTCTTCTCTTAACGTTCTGGACACTCCGAAGACCAATGTCCTTTCTCTTGATAGACATAACATCAATCTTTACCCTTGTCTCTGGACCTAGTTTCTCCTTTTTTTGAGGTTCCTATTCTTTGACGTTGTGGACATTCTTGAGTCCAGTGTTTTTTCTCTTGACATATATTATAAGTATCTTCATTTTTATCCTGAGAGGAGTAGTCTTTAGTCTTCCCATAAGTTGTGTTGAATGACGTGCATTTTCGAATCACTCTCTGTAAATCTCTGACCAAAGTGTGCCCTTGGTTTGCTCTTCCTGCTTCAGCAGGTAGAATGTGGAACTGAATGATAGTATCCTCTTACGTAGGGTCTCTATATATAGTGAGAGAGAGAGAGAGAGAGAGAGAGAGAGAGAGAGAGAGAGAGAGAGAGAGAGACCCTAGTTCAATCAAACGTGAATCGTTCACCGTCATTAAACGTTCACACTGTTCCAAGGAGAAACCAGAAACAAAGCAACGATGTTATGTGTCACTTAATACCCTGAGAGAAGTTTTGGCAGAAGTTCACCCTAGCGACTTTGGAAGAGAAAATGATTGACCCTTATCCGACACCATCATCATCAAAAAGTGTTCTTCACTTATGAAAACAGAACGCTGTATTCTTATAGCAATCAGATACCAACGGTTAAAACGTCTATGTCGTAGAGGATGCATTTGTTCTTTGCGTTTCACTTGAATTTTGACAAACTCTTTGTAAATGCATTCTCGCAGCTCCAAAGGTAAACTTCGAATCCTCTCCACTTCTAAAGTATCCGAAATGAGGATCATATTTTGGATTTTAATTTTTTTATTCATAAATATCTTATCATAATGTCAATAGCTTGATAGACACACGGGTACGTCGGAGGTTTATCGTGTGTGGCGAGACAGTGGTCGTCATTTTTAAGACGGGCAATTGCAAAACTCAGAATAGTCAGTAAAATATTCAGTGTTAAGTCAGACAGATTGTATTAGTCTTTTGTTACAAACAGATATATTTCTTTATATTTAGAAATCTATTCGTGGAAGAAAGAAGGACGAATACATTATTGTTAACATAAAGCACATAGGGGAATCCTATGTAAACAGAACGCCAACTATCGGAAAAAAATGTAAATTACCTTCGTCTTTTCTTAATATCAGTGTACCATTGTAAAAACATGTGAAAAAAGAATAATTTTGTGTCTAGACGTTTTGTATCTTACGATTGCGTAGTCTACATTGATTCAAGAACATCTAATGATATAAAGAGAAATTTACTGGTAAAATCTCCAGATAGCTATCGTTTCTTTATTATTTGACTATTTACTGTCCGTTTTCAAGACAGAGGAAGTTAGATATATTGACAGCCTGGTTAGTGGTCAAAGTATCGAGGGACTTTAGGTTGAGAAAAAAATATAAAGAATTTTTGATATGACTTTTGAAGTTTTGTGTGTGTGTGTTTTTATTCAATAATAATTATTAGTCTGGTTGTCCATATTGTACTTTGGTTTCTCCATATATGACTAAAGCAAATTTGACATAAAAACATATTAAAGTTAAATCCAAATCCTTTAGATATAAATATACCACATTTATATGCTTTCCTAGCTAACCTAATTTGTTTGCAATGTATTTACCTGATACCAAATGTTGACACTTGATTTCACAGCACGTAGAGCCAAAGGATGTACACCAGGCTCAGCTCCCATAGCATTATCAACTGCAGTTTTATGAACTTCAGGAAGAAATTTGAGAATATTTAACTTAATTTTTTGAAGGAAGATAGTTGTCATACATGTTTTCTAATTGTTATGATTCTTTGATTAAGTATTTTAAGGACCAACTTTCAGTACAGTACAATAAGATGGGTTTGACACAATGTTCATACATCTTCAGGTGAATTCTACATTCATATTTTCTGATGTAAGAATTTTTCTGATATAAAAACACAATATGTATCAACACATAAGGTGGTCAAGATTATACGCAATTTTTTTTATTCATCAACCACATCAACTGTCATATTTACATATTAGAATATGTACCCTTTAAGCAGTTTTCCAAGCTTATTAAAAAAAAATATCCATATTTACAGTAAATTCCATTTATCACAAAAGTAATATAATTTGTTCAAAAGAGATTGTCATCTTGATGACCTATTAGATATAAGGACTACAGCAGATAATAAACATGATCAGGTAAAAAACATTAATTTCAGCTGGGTGATATTACTAATCAAAAGTTATTATCTAAATCATTTACATATCATGATAACAAAATGGTGATTAAATTACAACCTTTGTTTAACTGCAATCTTTGTTTCAAATCTGTCACTTATTCCATTATTTGTTTTGACAGAACATAACACATTTTCGTAATACTTTTAAAGATTTATATTATACTAATATAGTAATGCTGACAAATTGAACGTATCAATTTGTGTGTGTGTGTTTTTTTTAATCTACCAAACATGAAATGGTATTCAGAGGATGTGAAAAAGCTTTACTATCACCTTTTCAAGGTTAACATATGATCCTTTTCAAGGTTAACATATGATCACTGGTTCGGCAATTTTGGGGAAATCAAATTTGTTCAGATCATATTAGGTTGTTCTTCTCTAAGTATCCAAACGATCAAATAAAATTCTGCAGAAAATTGTACTAAACCAGCTTGATATGGAAACACCCCAATAATCTAATGGGCCTGCGCTTCCACCACACTTGTATATTGGTTGAATATGTCAACATATTCTTCAGCAAATAATGCCACATGATTTTCATTTTGATTGCTTTCAGAAGCTCATCAGGTGAAATTGTACTGTTTAGAACACTTTATTAACTCTTTGAAGTATAAAATCCATTTCTCCTAAGGTATATCCGAAAATAGATCCGATTTTTTTTTTCCATTTGGTCATTAACAGTGTTCCAAAAAGTCCTTAGGGGTTTTCTTTTCATTATCCATAAAGCTACATAGATCATTAACAGTTTTCCAAAAAGTCATTAGGGATTTTCTTTTCATTATCCATAAAGCTACATAATAGTCTATTTTGAAATTGTCTTTGTTTTCTACCAATATTTGTTGTATAGCTTTTAGATTCAATGTATAACTGTGGACGTAACTATATGTTAAATATATCATTAACTGCCGACAAAGATATTTGATTTGTCTATATTTGGCTGTGCACTTAATGTAATACCAAACTTTGTTCCCTTTTTTGCTATTTTTTCAGCTGCACGGCTAGGACTGTGATTGAAAGTTTTGTATGGGAATATCTATAAGCAGCCTTACGTAAAATGAAGGTAAACCCTTCAACCATTTTATCCATCTTTTCAGATAATTGACAATTGACATATATATCATTCATAGTATCTACGATATCTGCCCTAATTTCATCAGATTATCTGGGAATGCAGATTCCTTAACATCATTTCATTTCATATTGGCAGGACCTTTATATGGTTTCTCACATATTTGGTGATAAAAATATGATTTGATTTTGTACCATGATTTGTCAATGCAGTCACACATGTTGTACATGCAGTCACACATGTTATACATGCAGTCATACATTTCACACATGCAGTTATACATGTGATACATGCAGTCATACATGTGATACATGTAGTCATACTTGTTATACATACAGTCATACATGTTATACATACAGTCATACATTTTATACATGCAGTCATACATGTGATACATGCAGTCATATGAGGAATACATAATATATGTGAAGTATTTCTGGTTACGACTTATGGATTACGATCAGAGGTGGGTGGGGGAGAAGCTGGAAGTGTTTGCCATGAGAAGTCATCAATGTTCCTTTAATTTCCTATTTCCTGTGCTAACAACTTCTTAATTTTTACTTATCTCAAAGAACATAGCCGATGCACCTACTCACGATTGACCAATTTATTTTAACCAATAATTCCAATGAGCTCTTCAGTTCATGCCGCTGAGGTCGATAGAATATTAATTAGTGCTGCACGATGATAAATGATAATAAAAACAGACTGGTTGACTCAAAATATGACATATAATGCGTCTTAGGAACATATTGCGTCTTACAGCAGTATGATATACGTATCACGGATTTTGTTAACACATTGCCTTAAAATACTTTTTAAGATCGTAAAATAATTACTAAATTCAATCTGCATATGACGTTTACAAAGGCAGAATTTCAGACGCTGGGATATGGTAGATTAATTATCTTGCCTCATCAATACTTATATATATATATATATATATATATATATATATATATATATATATATATATATATATATATATATATATATATATATATATATATGCACACACACACGCACACACTATCGGTCCCTTGCAGTGTGTGCACACAATTTTAGTAGGCAAGTAAATTTATAATTTAAAAAAATCAACACCTTTCTATGGGTTCAGAGAAATCATTATTGATCCTAATAATTTCCTTATAGACACCTGCAGTTGGATGACGTAATGAAGTAAGTCACTTAGACCTATTACAACGAGATTTTACTACATAATAAGAAAACGACAAGTAAAAACACTGGTTTTGAGGTTTAGATTTTAAAATGTCGCATCATATTCGGATTTTAACAAAAAACTCAAATTTATGACTGAATGTCCTAAAGCGTTTAAGCGTCGCACATCGAATGGTGCCAATTCTTCAACCGATGATGTAATTTATGATATAATCCAATGAAAAGTATTTTATTTTCCTCATTTGAAGAGGGTATTTACTCAGTGGGTATCCATTTTAAGAAAAAAAAAAGTATTTTTTAGTGATGAAAACCGAGCGCTGTATTCTTTTAAATTTCGAACAAGAAGCTAACAACATTGATCGAGAATAATTATTCTAGATTGTAACACTACGGTTAATAATTTACAGATGGAACTAGGGATAAATACAGACAAAATCCTCAGTGTTATCACTACCCCAAGGAAGTCTCAGACACGTACACTATAATATATATATATATATATATATATATATATATATATATATATATATATATATATATATATATATATATGAATGAGTATGTGTTGATTTAAGTTGTTAAGGCTAACCTCTTAAGTAAAGACATGCATGTATAAATGTCATTAAACCTTGATATTTAAGGCTGTCTTTATTACACAACTCATCCACCGACTGTAATAACTCAATCTACCAAATTTGATTCCATTATCCTGACCATTTTCAGAATTACGTAAGGGAAAAAAGTAACTCTCACAGTTCGACAAAACCTTAAAGATGTGATAATTGCATACCATACTCTCTACTCTTCTCTTTACACTAAAATCTATTTCATTTTTCATCTCTTTGCCTAAAACAGTTTTAGAGTCACAAGGCAGACTTTAAAATGGGAAAAACGTAGAAGGAAATTAAAAGTTAGTTGTCTGACTGCCAATCATATGGAAAGGAAAATCCTACGATACAGTCAAACGGAGCATCATTAGCTTTTTCCGTTGTATGGTCAAGCCCATAGCTGGCAAGTAAAAAAGTGGTACTGCCATTTCGAGTTCTCTTTAAAAGTGGAAAGTAACGTAGAATGAGTTTATGCGTGACATCATGTTTTAATTCATCCAATTTTTTCTTTAAATAATGTCATTTTCCTTCTGTGAGGAAAGAAGAAAATAATATGATCCAAATTCGAAGTTGCCAAATATAAGATAAATCTAGTTCGATATGCATATCGCTATTATATACTGGGTGTCATTTTGTTTTCGTGTGCTCTTACTTTTATTTTCTAGCTTTCATTTATGTGAATTTTTCACTTCAATTTTGTTCTTCATTCTGTGTAATAACGGTTTGTATACTAATGTGCAGAGTCAATTACGGATGAATCATGCTTTAATGAAACTAATGAAAATCTCGTTGTAGATAATACAAAATGAATCCTTCAACAAAAACACTCGTCCGGAGTTTCTTTGATTATTTACACTCTAAATTGAAAAAGAGGTGCATCTCTTGGAAATCATTTGATGCCAAAAACGTCTTGTAAAGCCAGATAAACTGGGTCACGCAGCTCTAGGAAGTATATCTTTAGATCGGGAGTGAGAATGAACTATCTATTTCAACAAATCGGGTGAGTTATCCTTTTTTGTTCGGGAAACGTCTCTCCGTTGTTGCAAATGCGACAGCCTTAATTATATTACGTAAATTCCCCATTGACTGGAGGCCACTTTTCTCCAATTCCATTGTGTATTGCGATAGAACATTTCTCCAATTCCATTGTGTATTGCGATAGAACATTTTTAGATTAAAGAGATAATAATTGCCTTTTTATTTAGCTTTTGATCACAACAGATACGTGCCTGGTTGATGAAAGTGTTATATATCAAAGGTTATTTAGTCTTTGATTACAAAAGATACGTGCCTGGTTAATGCAAGTGTTATATACCAAGGGTTATTTATCCTTTGATTACAAAAGATACGTGCCTGGTTAATCCAAGTGTTATATACCAAGGGTTATTTATCCTTTGATTACAAAAGATACGTGCCTGGTTGATGCAAGTGTTATATACCAAGGGTTATTTATCCTTTGATTACAAAAGATACGTGCCTGGTTAATACAAGTGTTATATACCAAGGGTTATTTAGCATTTGATCACAACAGATACGTGCCTGGTTGATGAAAGTGTTATATATCAAAGGTTATTTAGCATTTGATTACAAAAGATACGTGCCTGGTTGATGCAAGTGTTATATATCAAAGGTTATTTAGCATTTGATTACAAAAGATACGTGCCTGGTTGATGCAAGTGTTATATACCAAGGGTTATTTATCCTTTGATTACAAAAGATACGTGCCTGGTTAATCCAAGTGTTATATACCAAGGGTTATTTAGCATTTGATTACAAAAGATACGTGCCTGGTTAATGCAAGTGTTATATACCAAGGGTTATTTAGCATTTGATCACAACAGATACGTGCCTGGTTGATGAAAGTGTTATATATCAAAGGTTATTTAGCATTTGATTACAAAAGATATGTGCCTGGTTGATGAAAGTGTTATATATCAAAGGTTATTTAGCATTTGATTACAAAAGATATGTGCCTGGTTGATGCAAGTGTTATATACCAAGGGTTATTTATCCTTTCATTACAAAAGATACGTGCCTGGTTGATGCAAGTATTATATAAAAAGGAAAATGATCAAGAACAATAACGTAGCACAAAATGTAACCTGAATAATTTCTTACTTGTTGTTACTATTTATTATTTGCAATACGTATTATTCTACGGGAATACGACCAATGCTGTACCCTTGTAAGAAAAAAAAAAGGATGAGTATGTTTTTTTTCTATTGGAACATAAGGTAATTTTCTAAATGCAACCCGCGACAAATAGAAAGACAATAAAATGCAGAACAACCTAAATTGAAGTAAGTACAAAAGTTTTCAAGGATCAATTACAAAAGTTTTCAAGGATCATAAAAAGGAGAACATCACGAGTTGAAAGGTTTTGGTTGACATTATTGCAAACTTCAAAATGAGTTTGATTTGTATCGTAAATTACTCGCTGAGAGTACCCTGTTACATTCTATTACAATCGAAAAAAGCTGTCAGTGGAAGTATTGATATTGCTAATTTGGCCAACATTTAACGAAGATCTGTCGAATGATTAATCACTACCATTAGCTGTGTAACAAATATTGTAATAACAGTTTGAGGAAATGAAGACCCTTTCGTATCAAAACCCTCCCAATCCCTTTTGTGAACTGATATGGATGTACTTTTCTCTTGGGTTATATGCCAGTCAATAAATTGGAGAAGCTGACGAACGATGGGAGACGAAAACTGATTCATTTTAGTCAAAATCGCGCTATGAAACAGACAGTACATGTATGTTCCCATAAAGTGGTAGTTTATGCAAGCATAATCTTCAGTATTCTTTCAAAACAAAAGTACATGCCACTTGGCCACGCTGTGATCAGTTATGGGTTTCAAGAATTCTCTCTCTCTCTCTCTCTCTCTCTCTCTCTCTCTCTCTCTCTCTCTCTCTCTCTCTCTCTCTCTCTCTCTCTCTCTCATATGCGCTATAGTCACCAGGGTTGTGACGGCGATCATTCAAAGCTGTATATTTCAATTCGAATGGATAATGTCTTCAAATTCTACTCATTGACTGAAAGCCTACATCGATCCTATATCGATTTTAAATTAAGTTCTACTGTTACGATATTCAATTCATAATAAAAAAATGTTTGTTTTTAATATTTCCATCGCTGAAGTCTTATTATATACACTCACCTTCATGTGACTCCACTACTGACCTCTTTGGTTTAGTTTTATATCAGTATATTGATAGATCCTTCGTTAGATTTGCATGAATGACCTGTCTATATACAGGAATAACTCTAACTCGAATAGAACACGAATGACTGGGAACACGAGCATACGGTTATGCCGAATAAAACTTGTTGACCATGCTCTTCTTTCAGGACGAACCCAGTTTGGTCATAAAAGTACAGGATTTTCTTTTTTAGTAATCACTGTATAATTTTATTTCTCCTCTAATATTTTCAGTATTACGACTAACATAAAATGAAAATGACTTTTTACCCTATTCCTTTATTTCATGAAAATTGTCTATTTATTGACTTAATGAAATTTCTCATTTGCGACAAACCAAATTCTTCATGCAGAGTACGCTCGCCTGTCAGCCATCTTGTCGCATTTTCATAAATGTGGGCAAAGCTTGATCCCACTTTACCGGAGTAATAATGTCATTCTATCAAAGCCAATGTCACCAACATATTCAAACAACCAAAATGTGAAACAAGTTGCTAGTCACGCCAAACACACCAACATGAAATATGTCATTCGTGTCCGAAACTTTGTTCTTGAAGCGACAGCTTTAACATTGGAGCAAAACACAGGTGCAAAAATCTACTAACCTTGAATTTGTTATCCCGCTCAAGTAAAACGTTGACCTTTGACCTACACCTTAAAGGTAGAACCGATTAATGTAATTGTCTAATAAAGTGTCTCAATTCGAAGGGAAGGCAAGTGTACGGATTGTTAATGGTACTGACTGATGATCAAAAGGAAATTAGTGGTCCAGAGCCTTCGTTTATGCGAAAATGCAAGAATATTATGAAATAGGTCACAACCTGCATTATTAAAAATAAACACAATTTTTAAAGTCATAATGGGAAGGGTCGTAAATTAAGAATATGTGGTTGAAATTCTTAAAAGCCACAGTTAAATTTACATTTTTTTTAATAGTTCTTTGATCTTACTGAGTACCATCAAACGACTGCCGCATAGATGGAAATACAATCTTTGGAAAGTTAAACGAGTCGCACAATACAACTACCATTAGTACTATAAGGTTATAAGGACTTTGGAGTGACGGCATTTTCGTCAGAAAAGCAGATCCAGTTAATGCCTGCCTGGATATAAATGTACTTCTTTCGGGGATCAAATAACTGTTAATATAATTTGAAAGATCTCGAAGGTTGATATTTTGCAGCGGAAATTATGCTCCAAATAGTCCTTATTTTTGGCATAAATCATCAAAGAAAGTAGATAAGTAATCATGCCTTGGAAGTTGATAAATTTAGAAAATAATCTGTTTTGCTAGATGAAAGACAGAATTTAATGTAGCTGGATGTAATCATCAATTGACACTTCGCTCACAGTGACAAAATAGTTTGCTTTCTACGCATTGAAAAGTCTTCAGAGATCATTCGGGGTAAAATAGTTGACCATTTCGAAGGGAGCTGGGCAATTACACACTGAAATAGTGCAGAACAGGGTATTTAGTGTTGTACAGATACATATCTACTGCAAACTGAAAGCAAATGCTTGCATATTTTGTTTTCAAGTAATTTTTCTGCCGAAGTTTAATGAGCGTATAAGTTTTACATCAAATGACATCTGACCGTATGCAAAGGGATGTGACTCGGAGAAAGTGTAGATCGGTGTATTTTAGGAGACTTTAGGAAGCTTATGTTCACAAATCATTATTTCTTTCCATTAAAAAATCGTATTCTTGTTTAAGATAAACAGATGCCAATACTTTTTTTTGTTTGTTTCATTTATTTAAGTATTATCATGTTTCTGGGGAAGACCAGAGAATTCATTGATCATACCCACAACATTTTCTGGACCGGATTGCAAAGCAAATCCGGCTTATTGATTGATCATGTATGTATGTCCGTCCGTCCGTCTGACCACAATTAGGTTACAGTTTGCATTTAGGTCATTATTTCAAATATTATTACTCGTAGAGTTACGTAAGTTGGTATGTAGATGTGTCATGTAGAGTAATACATATTTCATTGAAAGTTAGGTCATTGTGGCCCACATATCATTGTCTCGTAATTTAGGTTACCCTTTGCGTTCAGCTCATTTTTTCAGGCACTAATGCCTATGGAGTCACATAACTTGGTATGTAATTGCATCACGAGGAGTAATATAGCCATCAAATAAAACTAGATCAATGTGACCTATATTTCATGATTCAGCTCAGTTTCCTTAAGTTGGGATTTGCGTTTAGATCATTTTCTCAGACACTATTGCTCGTCGAGTCACATAAGTTATTTAGATGCGTCTCTCCGTTGTTCAAAGGAACAAACAAATTTACAAAGATTGGAACACTATGAATACAAAATGAATTTACAGTATTCATGGTTTTCAATCCGGACATACCGCCATTAGCGGTTTTCAGTCCAGCCATACCGCCATTAGCGGTTTTCAGTCCAGCCATAATGCCATTAGCGGTTTTCAGTCCAGCCATAGCGGTTTTCAGTCCAGTCATAGTGCCATTAGCGGTTTTCAGTCCAGCCATAGCGCCCTTAGCGGTTTTCAGTCCAGCAATACCGCCATTAGCGGTTTTTAGTCCAGTCATACCGCCATTAGCGCTTTCCTATTTAATATGATTTTCTTTCTGATGTAGATTAAAGAGTTTACACAACCTCTACTAATTACATTAAAGTCCATATCGAGTTTTATCTCGTTTGTAAAACACAACCTCTACTAATTACATTAAAGTTCATATCGAGTTTTATCTCGTTTGTAAAACACAACCTCTACTAATTACATTAAAGTCCATATTGAGTTTTATCTCATTTGTAAAACACAACCTATACTAACTACATTAAAGTCCATATCGAGTTTTATCTCGTTTGTAAAACACAACCTCTACTAACTACATTAAAGTCCATATCGAGTTTTATCTCGTTTGTAAAACACAACCTCTACTAATTACATTAAAGTCCATATCGAGTTTTATCTCGTTTGTAAAACACAACCTCTACTAATTACATTAAAGTCCATATCGAGTTTTATCTCGTTTGTAAAACACAACCTCTACTAATTACATTAAAGTCCATATCGAGTTTTATCTCGTTTGTAAAACACAACCTCTACTAATTACATTAAAGTCCATATCGAGTTTTATCTCGTTTGTAACACAGTTTCAGAGTTTTAAGGCTGAATTAAAATAGTGAGGACAGATCATCAGAAGGAAAGTTATTACAAACCAACCAGAACATCGTTGGGCTTGTCCGCTGCATGTGGAAAAAAAGGTGATTATATTTTTCTTTCTGGAAGAGAAATGTTCCAATGCGAGCAGCATTTTTTTCTTCTTTGCGAGAAGGAGGAAAACAATAAAATGTGGGAAAATCTGTAGGCCTATTGTATATACAATTTTGCAATAATCGTAAAGGAAAACAGTGTTTGTTCGAAAGCTTTGGATGACTTTCTTGCAAGTTTCAATTTGCTTTTTATTGCCAATTAATCTTATCGTTTGGCCTGTTACATCCCCTGACAATCCTTTTTACAATCGATCAAAGACGTCAGTCGAAGTAATCGCATCGCTATTTTGAGACAATTTCACGAAGATCTGTCCAATGATTAATCGCACTATTTGACCCATAGCATGGTCATTAGTTGAATAATTAATATTGTAATAGAAGTCAAACGGGAAGAAGACCTTTCCATCCACAAATCCAATCCTTTTGCGAACTCATATAAATATACTTTTCTTTATGGTTAGATGCCAGTCAATAAATAGTGACAGATTAAGTACATCATGATGGGAAGCAGAAACTGTGTTTGGTATTGTCTTTCATATTACTATAAACCATCTTAAAGAAATAAATATGTAAGTAGGTGACGAAGAAATAGAGATGGAACGCAAAATTTAAAATGTAACAAAATACATTTCTGTTTACATTTTCTGATATTTACGAACAGTTATAACCACATTACGGCAGCATCTTCCACATTATAGTAGTCAGTTTCGCTGTCAGGACAAACTACTTTTGTTTTTCATCTCTGATAACCATTATATTAGCGTATCATCAATAGAGTATTGTATTTATGGCGTTCTAATATATGCGATTCCGAAATTTACATTTATTTTTATTTTTATCATAAATGTTCTACTTTCATATTTAATGCATTTACCTCATGAGTTCTTATCTTAGACAAAATTTTATAAAAATTTAATCGAATGTAGGTCAAAGGTCTTCGGTACATTGAAACTGAGTAAAAATTCTTCTACTATGATAATATTCCAGGCGTAATTAAAATCAGTTAGCGAAGATGCAAATAGCTATGTAACGGGAGATTCCTTCCTAGATACGTGCACTATACACATGATAGACAAGGAGGAATTGACTCGATTAGAAGTACATATTTTATCATTTGCATGTGCTCTTGATACTAAATATAAAAATAGGTTAAGATATGTAACTTATATTTGGACCTGTAATAGTCTCGAAAATACAGACTTCATCAACCGTGGTGCAATATTTAGTCGTACCGTCTTTCATGATCGTATAAATTTCAAAGACTGAAAAATGATTTATAATATTAAATTCTAAACCTCACGTTTCCAAAGACCGGATATTCTGACAGTTCAATCATTCTTCTTCTAACTTACATCGTTAATTTTTCAGGAATATTACAAATTTGATTTGTGTGTGTGCGTGTGCGTGCGTGCGTGTGTGTAGAAAGAGAGAAAAAAAATTTCGTAACTAAAGGTTCCTCCTTGTGGTAATATCAGAGTCATTAAGTTGTTCAAACCCATAATTAAATTTGTCCAGTTACGGTGAAAAAATATTACAAAGTTTGATTATATATTATTTATATTTCATGGACTCCTGCAATTGAATCACTAGCGCTTGTTTCACCCCCGTCCCACTAGTGCTTTTAATACACCCTGCCCCGACTCTCGGTGGTAGAGTAATCCTCGTGTTCCTCTGCCCGTCCGTCCACCCGTCCGCCCGGCACAATCTTATTAACGCAACTAGTAGCTCTGTTTTTGATGGATTGCCATGAAACTTAGTAAATATCATGTCATCACCTGAAGACGCATGTCGACGAATCACTGTCCTCCAGCAATATTTATTAGAGTTATTGCCATTATTGCCAGGGGTCCCGGGTGGCTGAGTGGTCTAAGGCGCTCGCCTTTACAGATCACTCACACATCTCACCTCTGTCCGCGTGGCTTCGCGTCTCTGCTCCGACTATCGTGGGTATGCGAGAAACCTTGCCAATAGCTTCCCGTGGGTCGGTGGTTCTTTCCAGGGTCTTCCCGGGTTCTTCCTCCATCAAATATACTGGCCGCCATGTATAGTCTGTCATGTGCTGAAAAATGGTGTTAAACCCATAAAACACAAACACAAACCATTTTTGCCTTGTAGCTTAATGCAGTGTTTGACACGATCTTGTTAGCGCAACTAATAACGCAGTTTCTGAAGGCCTGCCATGAAACTTTGTAAATATTATTGTCATCACCCGAAGATGCGCATATCAACAAATCACTTTGCTCGAGCAATTTGTGTTAAAGTTATTGTCGCTTTTGTCTTGTAGTTTAATGTAATGTATGATACAATCTCGTTAGCGCAAATATCGCGCTACCCGTTTGATAACGGAAGGACATCGGATCTCGCGAGACACGAAGGGTCGTGCGTGATCCGATGTCCTTCCGCTATAAAACGAGACGTGATACAAGCACCCAAATCAAGTTACTTTTCTGATGATGTGTTTATTATATACCTAAACAATTATTTCATAATAAAAAGACAAGTTGCTATGTTGTTGTTCTTTTATTTTATTCCACCCATCTACTCCCATCTACTCCCTTCACGCGACCGTTGTTAGATGACGTCATTCTTGACAGCGAGGAATTGAAATATGTACCAGATGCACATCTGATACAAGGTTTCAGATTAGTCTCTGGAAAAGTAGCCTTTATCATGAGTTGTATAATAATGTTTACTTAATAAAGAAGTTTATTGTCTGTTTAGATTTTCATGTTGCCTTCAATTTAATGCAGGCAATATCCTTCAAGTGTCAGCAAATCTTTGAGATAATTCAGAGAAAACTATCAATCTTTTTTTTTTTTTTTTTTTTTTGGGGGGGGGGGGGGTATTGTAGTGATACCCTATGAAAACGTGAAAATATTCCATAAACGTAAATTTTCTGAAACATGTCCGACCCATAATGCTAAAAATAAATTTCGAAACAAGGAATAAAGTTCATGTACATTTATTATTATTATTATTATTTTTCTCTAGAAGTGTGAAAATAAATTCTTACAAATAGAATCATTGATTGATGAAAATAACTTTTTTATTTGTGGTGAGCAGAGCTGTTTCACTGGTAAGCAGGAGTGCATTTTTAAGGTCAAGAAGTCTAGGTTTTGTGTTTGTTTCCAGGAACGCGCATCCGTCTGCTATCTTGACAATATTTTAATTAGTGTGCCGGCCTCGAGTCCAGAAGGATGCACGTTTGAATTCGGAGTTGACCAGGCCTGGTCGGCCGCCATGACGTGTCTCTGGGCAAGACACTTTACTCCAATTGCCTGTGCACGACATAGCATTTCATGTGTTGATGTGCCGTTAAACAACAATCAATCAGTGAATTAATTCACACACTTTGATTCCAGCCATCTGAAGTCAGTCTATCAAAAAGTCTAACTAACTAGACCAAACAATAACCAAATGTGAAACCTGTTTATGGTCGCATTTTCAAAACACACCTTTGAGCGCAGCGATACAAACAACAATCAAATTGCTTGGCCGTAGCAAATATGATCATGGATGTTCTGAATGGTTAAATGACGAGATTAATATGACCGCGTCGTTTGAAAAGCTATTCTACTAAGTAGGAGTTAAGGGAAATTTTGAGCAGGTATGGTGAATCCGTGTTTTTTTTTTTTTTTATTGTTTGTTTTTTTTTTTTCCTTTTCTCGACTGGAATTTAAGCACATATCACAACAAAAAAATAAAACTCATAAAATACTACAGCGCTACCTCTGATTAAAGCTGTTCATTGTGGCTGTGAAAATGACTCAAGTTATATATGAGTGAACCTTGTGGGTATGTTCCAAAAAGAATGTACCAGAATAGTACATACAACAACAAAAATATGGTATTTAATTATGAGAAACCGCACTGGTTCTCATTAGCCTAGAAGTAAAATTATACGAAATAAAATAAGTTGCAATATAAAAAAATGAACCAATATAATGCAAGCCATAACCATTACCATATCATTAGAGAGGCGGCGATATAACAGGAGTCTTTATAGTGAGGGAACACTGTAATATCATATTTGGTCATTTCATGAACGATGATGTTAACCCTTGATATTTCATTTGTTTGAGAAAATCTAACACTGAGATTAGTACTGTCACTTCTATAGAGTTTAGCAATATGTAAGGACAAATAACTATGTGGACATTAATTTGCTTTGAGCAGTATAATTCGTGCTCTTGTCTTGGTGGGCTGTAACCCAATTGACATTTTTATATTTTTTCGACATGAAACAGCATTGATGAAACTGGTATGTAGCACAACTTCAACTGCAGCTTTAGATCTAAGACAAAAGATGCGATAAATTTAGTCATATACACGCTGATCTGTGTCGAAGCATATTTGGGTTGTATTCTGAGGCAGATTTAAAAGAGCTTTTACAGAGAAACTTAACAAAACATATATCTTACTTATGTCACACTCCCTATGGCACAGAGTACGCACAAGCACGCAACATATGACCTACATCTAGACAACGATAGTTTGGCTCATCAGGGAACTCGAATGTTGATGAGTCCACTTGAAATAGGGCTATAAGGTTATCAAATTACGAACCTGTATTAAACCTTTCTGTATGGTATAGGCGAAGAAACTATGAACAAAATGAAAGATAAATTCATGAAATTGTCTGAATTAGTTGTGTTTGACAATGTTTTTGTTAACACTAACTCGTTTGTATTTATAAACGTGAACCATATCACCATCGACCTGTATAGCTAGCTGTCCAACGAGTTACAGCTGGGCCTTTAGGACTGTTCCACTTGTAACAGGTAAAACAACAAGACATAATCCAGAGTTCATTAAAATGTATGTAGTCCATATTGGTTTTGCAATGGCGTATAGATCTTATGAAAAATGTCCAAAGTAAAAACCAATCTTTGTAGATTCGATTTATATCAGATACTCCAATCCCCTGTTTTTGTAATTGGCCAGTACTAAAATAAAAGCATATGGTTTAAAAAAAAAAAATTTCTAAAGATCGCATGAGGGCTTTGCTTTGCAACTCTTGGTTCTGGATGTTTAGATGCACTCGCCGTAAAGAAAAACACTGCGTAATGCAGGGCTGTATGAAAAGAAGACAAAATAGTAGCATTTCCCTTCTCTAATTATTCGTGTTTGATCTTTGCTTTTGCATATGCTGTTGCAATCTATATTTCTCGTAGTGGATCCAGCCCACAGGTATTATCAATTCTATTAATTTTGTTTTTATATATACGCACTTTAAAATTACGCATTACCGCAGTCACGCATCCAATCTCTTTCTCTCTTTTCTTCCTTCCTTTCATTCAATATAATGCGCTACTGCAAACAGCGTCAACCCTGATTTGTCGTAATACGGTGAGAGTTCAGCGTGTAAGCTGTTAACTTGAAATCATAAGTAATCGAAAATGGAGACCCTGATCTGCCCAGCAGTTATGTAACTGGTCTACGTTTTCCCAAGCAGGGTGCGCGTTATACACAGGCAAGAATTGGGTATGTTTCAGCAAAGGAACAGCATATATAGAAAGGACCAATTAATCTTCTTCAGGCATAAGATATCACTAGGAGGCAAAATATTGGATGAATCAACAATAAACGTTGTGATATTTGAAGTTCTTCCCAATCCTATATAATTAAAAGGCAATATTTGACGGGCAATGTTGTGAGTCTTTTGCGTATAAAAGACACTTATTTTTCGTGTATCCCTGCAGACAACTATTTTAAGAATAAATAGATTGAATGATGCCATTAACTGAGCCTAAACGGAAGAAAACAGATAAATGGAATACAAAAACTAATCGCGGGATTATGTCCTCTCTAATTAGGAGTAAATGGTATGACGTCAATAAAGCACGTAGCTGGTGACCCTGTACTATATATAGGACGTGAAAGTCAATTAAATCCATTTAGTGATCTCTTTGGGAACCATAACGTACTTACTTATCCAGAAGTTCGCGAACTAAGATCAAGGTTATCTATCTGTCTTTCTACTAGTATCCACAATAGATAAGAGCCCCTGTGCTAGTATCTATCTATCCATCTGTTTGTCTGTCTGTGTATCTATCTATACAAAAATTGTATATCAGCGTAGATACAGATCTGCTGTCATACAAGGCCTACCCTGTTCTCTTGAAATTAGAAATAAAATGAACAACATAGACATGGGTCTACGCTGTTCACAGTTCGCCGCGTGTTATACAAGGGTAAATATGGAATATTTCAATCAATCAGTCTATCAATCTATCTATCCATCCATCCATCCGTCTGTCTGTCTCTCTGTCGATCTGTCTGTCTGTCCGTCCATCCATCCGTCTGTCTGTCTCTCTGTCGATCTGTCTGTCTGTCCGTCCATCCATCCATCCATCCATCTATCTATCTATCTATCTATCTATCTATCTATCTATCTATCTATCTATCTATCTATCTGACCGACTTACCTCAGAAAGTGAGGGTTTGCTTCTGAGCTCCATTCATTCAGAATTATCGCAAGACAGCGACATCATACAAAAGAGTTCCACAAATTGTCGTTGATTAATCTATTTCTAGTTTTTACAAGAGTCTTAGAAGTCGCACAAATCTTAAACAAGCGTTCATTTTATATGAAATATATGGAACGATTTGAATAATATTATTTTGCCAAGAACTATGTGCAGCGAGTGGTATATTGTATTATTCAAGAAGTTTCATAAATTTAATGTTAAATAATAATATTATAATGCCAAGAACTGTGTGCAGCGAGTGGTATATTGTATTATTCAAGAAGTTTCATAAATTTAATGTTAAATAATAATATTATAATGCCAAGAACTGTGTGCAGCGAGTGGTATATTGTATTATTCAAGAAGTTTCATAAATTTAATGTTAAATAAACGCGACTTTGAGATTTTGTTAATTATGTAAAGTTAAGGACTTTGTATTTCTCAATGGAGTTAGTATGTGACGTTGCCGAGTGTTATATCAGAGTGTGTCATACGATTTTTACTTTGTGTGTTAAAATGACTTATTGCCATGGTTTCAATCTAGGTTTTGTTATCTACAGTTCAAAAATTATATTTTAAAGATGCCCTTGTCAACTGTCTTTTCGACTTCTTTAAAGATGTCTTTGCCAGGTGACTTTTCGATCTATAAAGCTGTCCTTGTCAACTGTCTTTTCAGTCTCTAAAACGTCCGTGTCGACTGTCTTTTCAGTCTCTAAAACGTCCGTGTCGACTGTCTTTTCAGTCTCTAAAACGTCCGTGTCGACTGTCTTTTCGGTCTCTAAAACGTCCGTGTCGACTGTCTTTTCAGTCTTTATAAATGTCTGTTTCTCGACTTCTTAAAAGCTTCATATTACTTTTTCATTTCTTTACCTTGTTGTCTGTCTTCACTCTTCAAATCTATTGATGTCGTGGCAAATATGCCAAAATCTGTCAACTTTTGATCACAATAAACTTTCTGAGGTTGGTGTTTTGATCTAATTTTTTTTTCACCATGGCGTTGCATTCGACGAATGGTTCCATGTCCGTCCGTCCATCTTTCCGTCCATGAGACAGGCAGCTTCAGTTAATTTTGTTTTCATTTGAACTGCCATATATATACATCAGTGGAATGTCATAGTCGGCACAATATATGTCTACAACGTTCGAGGTTGTGTTTCTGCAGTGCATGGGGTGGGTGGGTGCAAATTTGGCCATCGTTATGTATTGAAGCGTGATGATGGACAGGAAGGTAGACATAATTTAGTCAGTAGCTGAAACCAGTATGTAAACACGAGTACAAAAATAATGATCAAAGATTTAAGCACTGAATGAATACAGGGCATAATAATAATAATAACAGCGTCTCGGAAACTTGCAACATTTCACGACGCCTCCAGAGGTCTATGTATAGGCAGCGCAAATTGAGCATAAGCTACCGGTACAGAAAAGCTGCTCACCCTTTTTATGGCCCACTCCTTACTTTGCTTTTATAAATATACCTTTTTTTTTTTTTTTTTTTTAATCTTCTTCTTCTTCTTCAGAAATTCGTATAGCTGTAAGCTGTTGGGGGCCAGGGCAGGTTTCACTGGATTGAGAATCTTAGATAAACTGGGGCTTGAACTGGTGAAATTCGTCGGCACAAGAAATTTTTTTTTCTTTCTTTCTTCCTTTATCTTCTTGTGCTTCATTTGTTGTTAATGCTGGCAAAGTATTTGCCACTCTTAAGGAGTTCCTAATTAATGTTATTTTTAAGGAGTTCCTCAATAATGTTAATCTTAAGGAGTTCCTCAATAATGTTAATCTTAAGGAGTTCCTCAATAATGTTAATTTTACAGAGTTCCTAAATAATGTTAATCTTAAGGAGCTCATGAATAATGTTAATCTTAAGGAGTTCCTCAATAATGTTAATCTTAAGGAGTTCCTCAGAAATATTAAAGTTAAGGAGTTCCTCAATAATGTTAATCTTAAGGAGTTCCTCAGAAATGCTAATCTTAAGGAGTTCCTAAATAATGTTAATCTTAAGGAGTTCCTCAATAATGTTAATCTTAAGGAGTTCCTCAATAGTGTTAATCTTAAGGAGCTCATGAATAATGTTAATCTTACGGAGTTCCTCAATAATGTTAATCTTAAGGAGTTCCTCAATAATGTTAATCTTAAGGAGCTCATGAATAATGTTAATCTTAAGGAGTTCCTCAATAATGTTAATCTTAAGGAGTTCCTCAGAAATGTTAAGTTTATGGAGTTCATCAATAATGTTAATCTTAAGGAGTTCCTCAGAAATGTTAATCATAAGGAGTTCCTAAATAATGTTAATCTTAAGGAGTTCCTCAATAATGTTAATCTTAAGGAGTTCCTCAATAATGTTAATCTTAAGGAGTTCCTAAATAATGTTAATCTTAAGGATGTTAATCTTAAGGAGTTCCTAAATAATGTTAATCTTAAGGAGTTCCTCAATAATGTTAATCTTAACGAGTTCCTCAATAATGTTAATCTTAAGGAGTTCCTCAGAAATGTTACTGTTAAGGAGTTCCTCAATAAATGTAATTCGCCTAACTTGTCATGGTGCTTGCTCTTTGCATGTATGGCTAAGTTCCACATATCTCTAGCAATGGGAGGGCAATATTGGACATTGTTTAGGCATTTACTGACTATTTTATTTTCTGAAAAAATATTTTACTTGCTAAATCTCACAAAAAGAAAAGCAGTATGCTACTTTTTGTCAATAAATGTCACTAAATGTCACTGCATGGTACTAACAGTATGAAATATTGACTATTTTGGGGGAAACTTTCATTTACTGGAAAATAACAATCAAGCAGTGTCTTTGAAAAATTATTAGTGTTAAACTAATTATTGAAGAAATTCTTGCATAATAACTCTATCACTAAAGATGGCGTTTTGTATCTGTGTGAAGTTTTAATAATTCAACACAGAAAGTGTCAAGAAATTAAAAATTTGCTAATGAATTTTCGAAAAGAAGCGACAGTTTGGTGTTATGTAAAGTTTGCTCAAATAAGCAAAACCGGCGAATGGGAAACAATCTTATGGTACCAAAGGTTAGGAAAAAAATACAATATGTGAATGCGGAAAGATCGTACAAATTTGCTGAATGAGGCCACATCTAAATAAAAAAAAATCCACATTTACTAATGCTTGAAAAGCTAAATAAAATTACTTTTAGTGTTGTTTCAGCTTATGGCACATCTGATAGCTCTTAAATGCTAACAATTAAAAATTTTCATCCGTTCAAATAATGAAACAATTTTCGTCAAATAAATACAAAAAATCAACAACGATTAAGAGCAATCATACCTATTAAAAGTTTTCTTTTGTGCAAATAATAAAAAAATGGTCAGTATATAAATATCAAAAGTTCAACAGGAATGGAAAATAAGGTTAATGCCTCGTTTCTTCATTGATAAAAGAAAATGCACTCCTAAGATTTTCATAATCAGGAATTAGCATGTTAAAAAGTGCTTTTGGACCAAGTGCTAGAGAAAATCATAGAAATGTTTCATTGGTAGAGACTGTTAAATCTAGATCGATACAGTTAATCTGTAAGAGAATTTCTACACTTAAAACGATAAAAAAAGAGACTTCCTCGTCTTGAAGTAATATCACAAAATAGAAGGGAAACAATAAAACGAGGAAGAAGACGTTTAAGGAGAAGAAATGCTGGACGAAATAAAATAAAGACTGAACAGCTATTGAAACGCATGAGAGAGAGAGAGAGAGAGAGAGAGAGAGAGAGAGAGATGTTTTACAGCGCAGAAGAGAGCTTGTACAAGAAATATAAATGAGAGAGAGAGAGAGAGATGTTTTACAGCGCAGAAGAGAGCTTGTACAAGAAATATAAATTAGGAGAACAACTGTTTTATATGCTTATTCATATAAATTTACAGGCGGTAATTACAACAAGTTTTTTTTTTTTTTACATTTTTTTCTATCAGGTTGAACCTGACATCCTTAAGATTGTTAAAAGAACATAAAAAAAATTAGCTTACTAAATGTGCAGCTGAAGCTTAAAGTCCGTTTGAGAAAATATACTATCAACAGGTGGTCAAGAGGAAAAAGAAATTCAAACATGTTATTACACAACAAAATGTAACGAATGTTTAAAAGTCTGGTAATTAAAAATATGATATGTTTGACTATCTAAAGACAGTTTTGTCAATAGATCACTGTGGATACTAAGAGGTATTTTCATAACATAGATGCTCTGTACTTGAACATTGATAAAATTAAATCATTAAATTGTGACTCATATACTGAGTGAAAAGCTTAATCATGTTGACCGGCTATCAAAGTACAATTTGGACATGTGCTCACGTTGGTTTGATAGTTATGCGACGAAAATTGAAGACATAAGCAAATATGAACAATAATTTGGTATATCTGTAAATTTATATGAAATCATTGACGTCAAATACATTAAACATGTTCAAGTAATAGAAAAGGAAAGGGATCCACACGTTGATATGTTCATACTTTTCGATGGAACTGAAGAAAAAGAAAACATTACGTGGGTATTCAAGATTTATCTACGTTTGACTCAAGCCAAATAGATCAATACAAATGACACAGATTCATATGCAGGAAGCGTTTCAACCACTTGTATACAATAGCTAAATTAAACGAACACAAAGGACATTGCTACAACGTAGGAAATGCTGTTGACATTATACCAGAAGAAGGTTCTGTTTTGAAGATCAGACACTTTCATCATCAGCTCAAGGAACATTTTCTTGTTTAATGCGATTTTGAATATGTTTGAGTAAAAACAGATGAAGAAATATGTGTTCTGGAAACAACAACAATAACCCCAACACCAACCCCCAACAAAACACGTGCCTTCAGGATTTTGCTTTCGCATTAAATCGAAGTCACGACAATCGTTTACAGAGGAACCGAATTTATTCAGGTTTTTACAAGTAGTGTACGATTAGAAAAGACGAAATAATAGTAAGCCTATGATATTCACACAAGAAATATACACAGTTTCAAAACAATATTCATACAGGAATAAATAACAGAAAATAAAGTTAGAGAAAATGATCATTTGACTACATTCTGTAGAGGACCTGCTCATAAAGATTGCAACGTAAACTATAAATAGGCGAAATACATCCCTTTGTTCATTCACAACTTGTCTGGATATGTTTCACATCTTTTTATTAAGGAGCTTCATAGACAAGATCCTGATTATGATGTAAAAATCTTCCCTAACACGGATGAAAAATAAATTTAATTCAGTAAAGACTTTGTAGTTCATAAGTTTGAAAAAGAAGGAAGATAAATGACTTTAAAACTAACGATTAGATTCGTAGATACCTATCGTTTCATGAGTCAAGCTCTTGAACAGTTAGCTAAGAATCTGGATGACACCAAATTTATTGGGACAAGCAAACATTTTGAAAACATGCGGTATACATATCTTTGAAAAGACATTACACCTGGGAATAAATGGATAGTTTAAAAATATTCGATGAAATAGCATTACATTGTATGTATAAATTCTATTCACCCCTGTCCAAACAAGCATTTCTGACGATGACTATCAATACGATAAAGATGCAGTCTTTCACCCGAAACTAAACGCATAACGTTAAGAAGGACATATATGTTGTGTGATATTTTTGAAACACTACAGTTTTGATCCTAAACATCTCTACCGCTCACTATGTTTAGCGCATGATGCAAGCTTGAAGATATATGTAGAGGAATTTGAATTACTAACTGATAGTGATATGTTAATGATAACTGAAATTGGAGTTTATGGTGGTATTAGCATCATCCTTAATATAAATTCAAAGACTAATTACGAATTCTATGAGAAATAAAGTTTGATGGAGAGTACGATAAAACAAAGCTGAAATAATTAATTATCGATTTCGATAACCTTTATGACTTTGCAATGTGCCAACGTCCCTCTGTATAAGATTTCAGATGGGAAAATGAACAAGAAATTAAATGGACAGAAGCAAATCTTCTCGAAATACCCTATAATAGTGATATTGATTACAAACTGAAAAAAGATTTAAAATTTCTTAGACCTGAATGATTACTTGAAGGACTGCCCACTTGCTCATGAGAAATTAGTTCCTAACGAAAATTATTTGTCTCGCCTGCAAAAACAATTTATTGAAGAGCGCAAAGTAACAAAACCAACTGTTCCTCAGTTGTTGTGTACGCTGAAAAATAAAGCAAAAATATGTGATACATTACAGAAACCGGAAATTATAGATCAAGTTAGGAATGAAACGGATAACAGCATACATCATCACAGTAAAAGACATATACAGAACTAAATACAGCGCTTAGACAAAATGTCAATAACGATTTTGAGAAGGACTTCTTTAAATTGATGAACAGTGCTGTATTCCGTATATAGAAGGGGATATTAACGAAGAAGACAACTGTGAAAATATTTTCAAAATGAAAAGAAGTTTGCTAAATTGCAAAAATATATATAATTTTCAAACAGAAAGATCACAGATGAGGACTTGGTACTTGTGAGTCTGAAAAACAAAACGATAAAACTCACCAAACTGACATACGTATGATATACAGTAGCTGAATTGTCACAATGGCTAATGTAAGAGTTCAACTGCAACAATTTAAAAAAACAAATACGGCAATAATATAAAACTACTGATGACAGATACAGATTCTCTATCCATTGGTATTTGAACAAACAATTTTTATGATGACATGAAGGAAATTACATTTCTTTGACACAAGCGACTATAACATGGGCAACTTATAAATTTATATAAAATTCCTCAAATGAATAAGAAACTGTTGGTTTTTTTAAAATTTAATAAAACGGTACACCAATAACACAGGTATGAGGATTGAACTCTAAACTTTATTCATTAAAAACTGATAATGATGAGAAAGTCATAAAAGGTATAAAGAGATGTGTGATCAAAACAAAATTTTAAGATTGAATATGTGTAAAGAGTGTTTATTAAATCAAGAAAACAATAGTCAGGAAATGACAACGCTTAGCTCATACAATCATGACACGTTTAGCGTAAAAGAAAAAGAAAAAGAAAGAAAAAACAACAAAAAAACCAAGTGGCTCTATCCTGCACTGAGGATGAGTTTTATTTTGTTAATAAGATAAATATATTGCATATTCCATATCTTACTACATAGCGGAACACAGATTACCCCAGCGTTGCATCTTTGATGCATCTTGCTGATAGACCTAAAGTCTAAAAGAGAATCGTGAAGCGTTTCTGAAAGAGATGACAGCATCTGTTGCACCTACATAACAACTTGTTAGTAACGACAACAACGATGGATTTAAAACACCAAAATAAAGAAACATAATGACAACAACGATGGATTTAAAATACCAAAATAAAGAAACATAATGTCAAATGCAGACGTTGTAACTGAACAACCATCTTACATTACAGGAGGAGGTCCAATTCAATGCATGTACAATTTAAACGATCAAAATAACTCAGACTTACTTATCGATCAAATCTGAAGTCAAATTAATCTGAAATGATAAATAAAATATGAGTTAGTTATATTCATGAGTGACAATAACTTGTTACACATCCTCAAAGAAAAAGCTAGATTGGAATCAAAAGAATGCGTTTTATCAAATCCTGGTACAAAGTTAGAAACCTATTCAACGATGGCTTTACGAGCCTCGTTCTACAAGCAGGGCTGTGAATTGCTAGGTGATTCGTTGAAACAGTCATTTGATGAGATAGACAAAATCGAGGATGTGTTAGAAGATAGCATGCAACGAATAGAACACATTAGGTCGTTTGGTCCAAACATTGTTCCGAAGCAGCCGAAACTTTCAAATCCACCTGAAAAAGTTAATGAACCGACTAATGAAAGACATCAATGGAGGATACTTATGATCAACCAATATGTGTTAGAAAACATATCATTACTATCAAAATGAATAGTTGATATTTTATAAAAGGATTCTTTCTTTTGCAAAAGGAAATCAACAATAAGTAATTAAAAAATTTCGTATGGTTCGGTTGTCATATAAAAAATAGATTTATGATTTTGCTTCAGTCAGAAACTGGTTGATGTCTTAAGGCAAAACGAGTCAAACACGGTGTTTTTACTAAAATATTTTAATTACATTTGTTTACTTACAAGGCTGCTTTATATTACCTATGTACCTTCATTTTCAGCATTACAAACTCCAAGATTTCAGGATCGGTCCGCCATATAAACTAAGTTCAAGGAGATGACTGACCCAATTATGACATCGCAATTTTGCTATGCGAACAAAATAAGCCTTGTTGTGCATGACCAATCTTATATGCTATAGTTGCAGAGAAGTACATGAACATCACTAGCAGGATAGCTGCATGAGCCTTAATTTCTATACCACTCATGATGTGCAGATAGTAGTGTCTGGTGCAGTACGAGTATGTCACTAGACCACTCAGGATATAGTAATTGTGTTTGTAATGTGTATATGCTAGTTTTGGGGTCACTTCATCAATATTTTAATGTAATTGTATGTCTTTATTTTGAGTTCTAATTGACTCATTTACACTTTGTGTTTTATATTCTGTAGAAGCAGCGTAATAGTGATCCAGTGGTTCAGAACTCGCATACAAACACTACTCATGCGTTCAATCCAAAACATGTTCCGGGTAAAACAACAACAACAACAACAATAAAAAAGAGTTTCTCAATCTAATCCATATCCACATCTGCCATTTTCAAGCGCCGTTCGGAATGATTTCTTGAAATCTGGCAATGTTCTGTTGCCGAGGGGGATCCACAATTTTGTTGCGCACGTGCTACTCTCGGGTAGAATCTGGGTTTGCTTGCACGTGTTGAACTCAAGTTTCATGTCTTCCTCTTCCAGAGTGGGATCTAGAGATCCAGTTATGAACTCATACAGCCAACATGCCTCCTGGTCTGAAAAAAATACAAATATTTATTATGTGGTAGATTTTATACCATTTGACTGGGTTTTAACATTCAGTGGACTGGTAAAGTAGAATTTGCGCTCTTTGATTCTATACAGTGAGGTATTTCTTGTGATACCTATCGTATACACCGCCGTTGTGTTTCTCAGCATGGTACTTAATCCTAATTGATTCACAACCCCTCATATATATCGTACGAGGCGACTAATAGAGGCAGGAGCTGCTGTGGCTTAGTGGTTAGCGTGATGGACTAGTGACTGAAAGGGTGCAGGTTCGAATCCTGCCATCTGATCAGCCTGGGTCGGCTACGATTGTGCGTCCTTTGGCAAGACACTTTACTCCAATTGCTTCGGCACTAGATAATCTACTTGTGTTGCTGTGCACTGAAACACCAAACCAAATTTAACTGCTTCACGACTAGGGTTTCGACCTGCATTGGACTGGCGCTCTATCTAGGGGAAGTCATTTGTTCTCGGTCGCAGCCAAGAGAAAAATTTTGATGGAATTTACTACTTCATTGAAATTTTAGCTGGCTCGAGATGGTTTAAACTTAAGTTCTGGAATTTTAATACTAAACCGAAATCATCAGGTCACCTTCAGTTATATGAATGTATATAGATGAATTTAATAATGGAAACACTGCAGTGTCTGTCAAAGTTGTATTCCCTAAATTAGTTTGTTTATTTTTCACTTTCATTTTTCTCAACTGAAAAATTCTGATGGAATTTACTACTTCATTTAAATGTTATGAAGGTTTTAAAGATGTTTCAATTTGTGAATAAGCAACTGATTGTGTTTGTGTTAGCGTGTGTCTGTTTGTGAGAGAGTGCATATGTACGCATTCATCTATGTTAGTACGCATGTAATTATGTATGATTGTGTGTCTGTCTTCTTTCTATCTGTATGTGTGTATAATGTTTGTCTGCCATTGTCCGTCTGTCTTTCTGTATACATGTTAGGGTCGTCTTCATTGGACAACTGTCTAAACCTACCAGTCACGGTCTTCAAACATTCTGTGAAGAATGTTTTGGCCTCATTCTGCTGATTGTCTTTTGTCTCCAGTTTATCCAAGGCTTTGTTCAACCTGGTCTGCACGTACTTAGCATTGATGCTGTAATCAGCCGTGTGGACGAGTAAGGGCAACAAATTAGGGTTGCCTTTTGTTGCCTTCAGGAAGCCCATGTGATTTAAACCTTTTTTCAGGCTGTCCAAGGATGATTTACGCTTGTCAATCAATTCCCACTGCAGCAACTGTTGAACCAGCAATTCCCTGGTATTCATCTGGTGAAAATAAATAAATAAATAAATAAATAAATAAATAATACAAACGCTATGAACATATCACGACCCTTTGGTTCACACGTTCTTTATTTTTTAGCCTATAAATTAATTTCTCTCTTTGGATCTTCCCTCTAAACCCATGAGCAAATTTGTATGCCAGCATAAGTGACAGCAGTCTCATAAATGTTCAATCAAAAGATGTCACTTTCAGAATCAAGGGACTGTATTGTTCAAATATACGGGACAGATGAAATGTAGATATGTATATTGCAATGCCTAAAAATCGAACACAGTGGAAAGTACAAAAATACGTGTACACTTTTTTTTATGGTGGCGTTTGTATGTGCTTTAACTTTACAACAACACTTTTAAACAGACATCGATAATTTGACACATCCGGGAACTCTGTTATCGATCACTCCACTTAAAATTATGCTTTAAGGGTTGGCCATACCACACACCTGTTATAATCATTTCTGTATGGTATAGTGTAAGAAGATATCTTTAATAAAATACAAGCCAAGTAAATTTTATTAGTGTGCAAATTAGTTGATTTTGACACATTGAGTGTATAGTTTTTTTTATCACTACAGACTTGCATCCCCTATCCTTGTTGACATCAACCCGACTTTGTAAATGTGGGCCGTAATTAGCACTGTCAATTTAAACTGGAATTATTTCAATATGAATTAGCACTGTCGATTTATACTGGAATTATTTCAATATGAATTAGCACTGTCGATTTATACTGGAATTATTTCAATATGAATTAGCACTGTCGATTTATACTGGAATTATTTCAATATGGGGAATTTAAGTACAGGAGCAGATTCAGTGTTTCAATAAATGTTTTTTAATTACATACGCGTTAATATAAAATATTATTCGTCAAAAATTTGGAATGAAACAAAAATTAATATAATTGTATACATTAACTAGTTCCGCATCCATTTACCGAGAAAGTACGGTCCCTTTTGATGTTGTAAAATGGTCGGCATTACGAAGCAAGGACGTTAAGAAATATCTAAAGTAGTATAGACATAACATAAACATTCTCACATGCACAAATGAGACAGAAACATAGACAGAGACAGACAGAGACAGAGACAGACAGACAGAGACAGGCAGAGATAGAGACAGACAGAGACAGAGACATACAGAGACAGAGAGAGAGACAGAGACAGAGACGGAGACCGTAATTGCACGTGATGTTGGCCAACCAATATGGTCAATTGCATGTGCACTTGGATGACTTTGAATCACATCGGTCAGCTGATCATTGTCCTTGACGTCCATAATCTGCAACAGAAATGAGGTATTTTTACCGAAGCTCAAAATTACCAAAAGAAATGCCCGGATAAAGTTACATTTCAAAGGTAAATTTTCTTATTTCGTGTAATCATATGTATCAAAATAGGGTAAAACATGATACAACAGCGATGAACAAATACGTCCTGTCAATTATAAACCGATGCCATCCAATTCAAAACACATATATGGTGTCAAGCAACGGTATTATACAAATATGTCAATTATAGGTCGTTTTAAATCAGAATCAGGTGTCTTGCTGATACAGATTGAATTGTTTTTTTGTTTTTTTGTTTTTGTTTTTTTTTTGCAGAGCGAAACAGCTTTTTTTGCAAAAAAAATCTTTCTATAGCATTTTAAAACAGAAATATTTTACCCTTGCGTGTCTAATGATACAAATAAATTCAAGCCCCGTAGAAAAGATTCAGCCGGAGAGAAAGTCATATATAGTTCAAAAATGAAATTGTAATGAGAGCAGTGGCCAGTATTCTAAGAGAGCTAACTTTCCAAAGCCGCTTCTCTCATCAATCAGAAGTTATTCTTGAGTTGTTTCCCTTTAGTTCGTCTTTTTTTTCACAGGTAGGTTGGTTTTAACTGCACTTTCAACACGTTGTTGTCTATATTTTGCCGAGAAATAGCAGCCAAACGCCTTTCCCAAGATGATACCGAGGCAGCCAACTCGGACTGGCCTGTGCGGGTATCGAACCCGCGACTCTTGGTTCACGAGCAAGACGCTCTACCAAATGAGTGCACAATTCAGAAAATAAAAGCCTCTCAAACATCTTGATGACTGGAATTTCAAACCAGACATGCTTATCTAAGTCTACGAAAAATAGCAATGATAGAAACGAGCAAGGTCAAGTTGTTAAAACCAAAATACTCGAGCAGATTCTGGCGTCCTCCAACAACTTTTGGTGCAGGAAAAAAAAACCAAAAAAAAAAACAAATGCTGCATACTGACATTTTTGTAAAAATTTAAAACATTAAACTATGGATTTTCTTTTTCTTTTTATGCGTCTGCAAGTATTCTGAAACCCAACGTGTTTCGCTTAAACCAACTTCTCTGATCAAACTTTGTATCCCAGGGTCTGGCACATCCTCTACTTTCAGGTAAGGAACTAATTCACCTCCTGTCAGATAATAGAAGACACAGGGGGCCAAGTAGGGGAAACCGCAGTCTCCATTCAGTATCGATGATACAATTGCCCTTCCGAGGGCCTCAAAAGTCCCAGCGTGCGCAAAGTCCATTGAATTGGATGGAACTCTTCTTCTTCTGTGTCCAACAAATAGTTCCATTTTCAATGCCTCTTTGAAAAATAATGAATAAAACTCTCTTCGGAGCCCCGATCCATCCAGTCCCATTTCGTCCACCTGGTTTGACTGAAAGGTATCATACATTTATTTAGCTGTATAGTCTCCTATCCTCATAGTACGCTAATGATGAGATAATACCGACGTTTTATTTCTTCTATTTTTCTCCCAAACCATAATCCCAGTTTGAAAACAAATTGTAGCGACCTTAAATTTGAGTATTTTCCAATATAATGATCGATATGATCGTATCGACAATTAGAATAAGTATATTCTGCGAAATGATTAGTGTGAACGACGATTTTCCACAGATTCCGGCACAATGATGGCAGCTGGTTCAAAGAGTAATTTCCAGCTGCATGGGTTGTCCTGATAGTTTTCTCATTTACTATTTTGTTTTAAAACAAACAAACAAAATAAAAATTTAAAAAAAAAACACATTTGTAGTCTTACCTATCCCAGCTTATTCCAAGTCATTCATTTGCGAATAGATTGAATGGCTGATGTTATTCAGGTATGTTGTGTTTATTACTTAAATAATAGCGCATATACATAATTATCGCTGAAAAGAAACGCAGGTATTTTTTTAAACCTATTTACCACTAACTATAGTTCCTACTTTGATAAACATATTCTTTATTAATATCTACCCTGAAAAATCGTTGACCAAAGAGGAGTGTTATCGATTCATTTTAAACGATTTAACAAGTGACAGAAGTTAGCATTTAGTCTCTTTTGTTTTTGGCGTTGGCTGCTATTTTAATGGTTTCATCAAGATTACTGCACATAAATTACGGTAACTTATTCAGATGCATTTATTTGATAAAGACAATAAACTATGCAACCTTTTCATTCAAATTTGTGTTATACAGTTATTTTCAAAAAGTAGATTGTCATGAGGTATTTGAGCATTAAACTTTTGATTTAAATTTCTCCAAAATGGAAAAGATAACAAAAAAAATCCATTAGTAATTTCATACCTGAAAGGTGATCATAAGTTGCTTGTGGACATTGGACGGTGTCTTGTAGAACGCAATCGCCGTTTCAAAAAGGTGGTCTCGATCGACTTTCAGATGGACAATGTGCGTCTCTTTCCCAATGATTTTATCCAGGATCGGGCGAAGAGTGAGTCTATAACTGAATAAATCTGCAATTCACGGGAATAAATTTAGCGCAAAGAAGTTAAGCATACTTTAATATTTGCATGTCCGTTTTGGTAAAATCGATGTTTACTGCGCAGCTCTGATAACGTTATTATCACATAGTTGGTACGTTTTACATACAGTGTTCGCGGTTTATTGTTTTTGAGATGTCAACACGTATACATATCATTTTCTGTAAATCTGATTGGTCCAAATAAGCGCATGAAATTCTTGCGCAGTATTCTCATTATTGATTGGCTGCGACCGTGGGAATTTTCCTTGCCCCGCCTTTTGGAATCTATTTGTTTAAATTTTTTTTTACTACTACTATCAACAATATGGCGGCCGTCTTTCCAAATCTATTTTTTTAAAATTTTTTTTACTACTACTATCAACAATATGGAGGCCATCTTTCGAATCAGTATCCGAATGGACATTGGAAAAATTAAAAAAAGAGATTGACTATCACAAAAAGGCATAGTAGTGGTTACGTATGTCGGAATATAGCCAATTTATCCTATGTAGAATTCTCCGAATTGGAGTAAATAAACTCACATCTCTTATGAAAAGAATGTCGACAAATGCTGGTCTCCCAACTGACAGAAAGTTATCGAACCACATCATTCTTCCAAATCAGATAATGCCAATATCCTGTCACAAAAACATTAAATCTGGAATCACTATACTCAGCAAAACCTCTAGTAAAACTTTAATACAATTTCTGCATCCAGTAATCATCTCTTCAAAGGGAATTTCCAACAACTGGATTGCTGCTTTTTCTGCCGTATACATACTGCATCTGTGGTGAATGTCCATAGTGGAATCCAGTGGCGCAGCCAGCAAAATGCCGCCCAGGGTCAACTACCAAAATTACGCCCCCCACTCCATTCGTATTATTTATGATATATACAGTACTCTTACCAAACTGCCGCCCCCTAGAAAGTGCCGCCCGGGGCCCCCGCCCCATTCCCCCCCCCCCCCCGTCGCTACGCCACTGGTGGAATCGACACACATTTCTGTGGAAACATTGTAAACAGTCACATCAAAAGCCATGTATATGGCGCCTCGACAACTCTAGCTGACCTGACACAGTAAAATCTATCGGAGATCCAGTGTTGAAAAATGATGCTGTCCGTATCAAATATTCTATTGATGGAAAGACAGTTGCTTTTTGAATTATAATTTGTAAAAGAACAAAATCTACTATTAAATGTTACTGATTATCGAATTGTGATTATTGATGCAACTCGCGTGTGAGACATTTTTTCACGCACAAGAATTGAAAAGTGCAGCGTCTGGGCCAGAATTAAATAAAATTCCGAAAATCATCTGTTCTTCTTTCTATCTAAACTCTTCCAGTAAAATAAAACTATTTTATAAACAGAACCTCAAATGGGTAATTATTTAATATTAAATTTATGAGACTCGTTGAATAATTTCAGCGTGTGCTCGCCAAGGCTAGCAAAAACTGAAAATTATTCAACTCGTTTCATATATTCAATATTAAATCATTACCCGTTTGAGATTCTCTATGCATTACATTATGGATCATCGATATTACGTCACGTGTTACCTCAATGGGAACGTCCTTGGCCATTTCCGTCACATGCTAGTGTTATGTATATTTAATCTATAATGTGTGTTTAAACTGTGTCCATGATGGCACTTTAGATTCTGGTCACTTGTAAACAGAATGTTTCATAGCATTAGAGTTCAAGGCCAGTCTTGTTGACAGTTAGAACTTTTTTTTTTTTTTTTTCTTCATTTTATTGCTTCACATCCTGTTGATATAGGTCAAGTGAAAATATGTATTAGTAGGGATTTGGTAAATAAATAATTCATTCCTGTTTTAGATCAGTCTGTAGAAATCCATTTGAGATCAGATTTTAAAGTCTGTGCAGTTGAAATCAGATATAATTAGAAAGGAATTATTTATTTAAGATATTCGTTGGAATTACTAAAGTGCTTATTGACTTTTGAATTAATTCCTTACTTTGGATTTTTGTGAACTCATTCATATACATTCTGGATTGTATCATTGTGTTATATCAGGGCATTCAAGACTATTGGAACTCATTCGGAACATTCTATATTTTTGGACTTATGATTAGGACATTTAGGATTATTTGGAATTTGATTCACAATATTGTAAGTATCTCTTGAATTTCACTTTGTATTGTAGGGAAATAAATTGCTTGTTGATATTACTTAGCACTAGATAAAGACCTCAGATGTAACTAGTTGTCATTTTGGACTGCTTTCAAGCCCGTGGTTGTTACTATGTCATAATAATTAACGACTCGATGACCAATAACAACGCATGTAATAGTTTAAGGTTACTGGAACTGAACGATTTCTTCAATTGTTTTCATTCAAAAGTTGCAGAAATAACAATAAAAATTTAAAGTGCAGGCATTTCTTCGATGGTTCAAACGTCGTCGAATGTCTTTTCAATGCCTATCTTTCTATGAGGATCTATTCTTCGCACATCAACCGGATATTCGTCCGCCAAAGACTGAATAATTTGGGAAGTATCACTACGATTGGCTTCCAGTCTCTTTCAAGTATCGAAGTGGCTCGACTCGCGTCTGAAAGAGACGAGGGTGTTCCGATTGTTGTTACCTAAGCATATCGAAGTGCTATGTAAAGATTTGACCTAAAATGGCGTAGTTCCGACTGCTAGTCTCCTTCAACCAGACTCTATCGTGGTTTGTAACATGCTTCATTGTTCGTTGTTACCAATAGGAGGCGCTTCAATCAAACCTTGTAAGGGCGAAAATACAAAGAAATTTCTCGCTATTTTAAAATTTATTTAGACATACATTCTGAAATCATTCAATCCAACATTATATTGTAAGCTTAAAACGATGTCACTAAAACATCACTTCGTAAATGGACGCAAAAGCTGGAGGTGTGTTTTAATCAGTCATTGAAACTGTCAATGTTTACACGAAACATGACGTCATCGCATCATAACAATGTCTTATTATGGCACATCATCTCATCAGTCATTCAAATCACTTTTCCAAAATTTTGGAAAGTCTCGTTCAAGCGTTACAAAGAAAACTCAGTCATTTACCAGACCCTCGTAGGTAAATTGGTTGGTACTGGCGTAAAATGGGAAAATATATTTGTCTCCCGACTGGTTTAGTCAGTAACGTCATTAACACAACAAGAATGTCATAACGGTTAGTTTGGAAACTCTCGTCAGAACTGCAGTGATATTTTGATAACTTCATATCGACGTGGGGCGTAATGGGTAAATGGGTCATGGGTAAAAGTACGACATTTTTGACCTTTTTTAAAAGATGGCGGTCGAGAGTTATATGTGGTCTCACGAGCACCGGAAGTGTGACGCAGTTTTGTGCGAACCTCGTTGGCTGAGATCTCACAGAGTCACGCGAGAGGTCTGGTTGAACGGGATTAGGTTGCGACTTCTGTCTCTTTTTAAAAAATGAAAGAAAAAAATACTTATGCAATTATTAATCGTAAATAACAGTATTTTGAAAGAAAATGATAAAGTCCACGAAAACTGTATGAAACCTTGGAAAAATCTTTAGATTTATGACCCGTCGTGGATCTACCGCGCAGACTTTCTGTTGCGGAAAACCAATGTATTCTCAATTATTTTGTCACACTAAAAAAATATCTCGCACCAAGATACACTTTTGTTTGTGTATTTGATAAGACGAGTCCATGTTCCTCTGCGTGTGCAAATTTGATTAATTTTTTAAATACTCATTCAGGTATTATTTTACGGACAATTAGTAACAGTGTACTTTTTCTCCATACTTTTGTAAGTAATGGCCTTTTCTTAGGGATAGGTAGCCACCCAAAATACACACCAACCTATAAATCTTTAAGTAATTTTGGACTGCTTGGACCCTTAGCAATGTAAAAACATTAATTAATCAAAAAGTTAAGTACATTTCACAAGCGATATCCTTAAAGCTGCATTTTCTCAAACATGCTTTTTTCAGAAAATAATATAGAGGATCTAAAATAGTTAATGATTTAATACTGAATTTATGAAACGAATTTAATAATTTCCAGCTTTTGAGAGCCTTGGTGAGCAAAATTGTAAATTATTCAACGAGTTTCAAAAATTCAATATTAAACCATTGCCCATTTGAGATTCTGTTATTACATAGTTTTTATTTTGAGTGGAAATAATCTAGATATTAAGAAGAACAAATGGTTTTCGACATTTCATTTCAGTGTGGCGCAGACGCTGCACCTTTCAACCCTTGAGGGTGAAAAACAATAGTCCCAGCAATATTGAACAATTCGATGACGATTAACATTTAGAAGTAGATTTTTTTTTTAATTCTTGTTTTTTTACAAATTTACAATTCAAAGAACAATTATCCTTTCAATCAATAGAACATTTGATACGGACAACATCATTTTTCAAAACTGGATCTCCAGTGAAAATTCCTGTGTGAAGTCACACAGATCACTCGATCAGGTCAGCTGGAGTTGTTGAGATGCCATACATGGATTTTGATGACGCTGTTTACAACGTTTCCACCGAAAAGAGTGTCTATTCCATCATGGACATTCACCACAGATGTAGTATTATGTATAGCAGAAGAAATATCATTCCAGTTCTTGGATATGCGTCTGGATGATGATTACTGGATGAGGAAATAGTACTAAATCTAAAGGTGTTATGTCGCTGCCGGTCTGGATTCGTATGGCTCGATAGTGATTCCCAGATTAAATGTTTTTGTGACCGGATGTTTGCATTATTTGATTTGGAAGGATGTTGTATTTGGATAACTTTTTGTCAGTTGAGAGACCAATATTTGTCAACATTCTCTTCATAAAAGAGGTGACTTCATATATTCCTATCGGCTATAGACTGACATTTTAACTACGCTTGTCCAAGGGGTGGGGTGCCAGATCCTACCGCGTGGTAGCAGCAATGTAAAGGGGACTGTCTGTATTACAATAGGCTGCTGGATATTTCTCTACATAGACTCGGTATGTTCTGTGTTCGACAGCGTTATGGATTTTCTCGGTTATCCTACATTTTCGGTGTAACTAGGCGAAAGTCCAGCGGGTTTACTCTTGTTCTAGTTTTAGATTGGCATTCGGAGAATCCTACGTAGGGTAAATTGGCCATAATCCAACATACATAACCACTACTGTGCGTTTTGTGATAGTCGCCATTTTTTCCCAATGTCTATTCGGCTACAGATTTGAAATAATGTCGCCATATTCTTGATAGTAATAGTGAAAAAAGAAAAGTTTCCAAAAGGTGGTGCAAGGAAGAATTTCATGGGCTTATTTGGACCAATCAGATTTACAGAATGTGATATGCTAATGTGTTGGCATATCAAAAATAATAAACCGCAAAAACTGTATGTAAATTAAAATATTAAACATGTTCTGGCCAAGCTTTGTTGTCAATGAAGTCCATTTCCTTGGCCAGTTTGATCATGGCTGACAATCGCATAAGTTGTCTATAAATAGCATAAATAAGCTTTCATTTACAGACATAGCAAAGTACCATTAAATGTCTTTGGACACTCCCCTTCCCTCTCTAAACTTGAGACTTGTTATAATTAACGTAAATATCAGAATTCTTATGACGTAATTAAAGGTGATGATGCATGCATAATTTTTACAAATTGTGCTCTCTGATATTTGTTTGTGCTTATATATATACTTGTATTTTATCTTTTGAGCATAAAATCATTATCTGTCGACATTTGAATGTTACAAACAGTGGTTCTTATTCTTTATCTATTTGCCATGTTGAAAAGTTCTTTTTGAACTGCAAGTGCTTGTGTCACCTTTGTCTCTGTATTGAGCGCTAAAGTGCCATAAACACGCTAAGACAGATAATCTAACCACATACTGAGTTTCAATACACTCTCTTTTTTTACCTCACATTTTCAAAAATTAAACTCAGGTCAGCTTTCTTAGCAGAATTAACCAGTCAACACTCACCGAAAAATGATATATGTATCTTGTCAATATTTTGTGCATGCCCCCTAAATCAAATATTGCGTACTTGTTATTTTACACCATATAATCTTAACTGCATATTCAGAATTTAAGGCCATCACAAGAAAGAAAGAAAGAAAAAAAAAATAACTTGGAATACCTGGACATGATGTAACTTGAACAATCTGAGCAAAATCCTTCAAAAGCCCCTGAAAATCAACGCAGTGTTATTATTATTATTATTATTATTATTATTATTATTATTCACCTTCGGTTCTTCATTTCTACAGAGTAGTTTAAACATGTAAAAATGTATATTGTTTTGAAAAGAGTGAAATTGTTAAAATCACATGACCGTAACTAAATCGTTTGTAACTTGTTCAGATCGTTTGTTAGCAGCTACAAAACTCCTTCAGGTGCTAATAGTTAGGTAGTGATACACTCACGCTGTATTATTGTTCAACTAATGTTTATTTTCCTTGTCATCCTGAATTAAGAAGGACGTATAGAGTTACAAATATGTGATCAAATAATAACTGAATTATTATGAAAAAAGGATACACGTGTCCTTACCTCGTAAACTGGTTTCCATGATGTCTTCTCTGGGTTTTGTTGCTTGGTTGCGTTCGTTCCCATGGTAACACATGTGCATCAGCCCTTGAGTGTCAACATGCTCGTGTCTAAAAAAACCCAGATGTTTCATGAATTCTGTGTACGTGTCAACATGTTCCTGTCTAAATAAATACAGATGTTTCATGAATTCTGTGTACGTGTCAACATGTTCTTGTCTAAATAAATACAGATGTTTCATTCATTCTGTGTACGTGTACATCAGCTCTTGAGTGTCAACATGCTCCTGTCTAAATAAATACATATGTTTCATTAATTCTGTGTACGTGTCAACATGTTCCTGTCTAAATAAATACAGATGTTTCATTAATTCTGTGCACGTGTCAACATGTTCCTGTCTAAAAAATACAGATGTTTCATTAATTCTGTGTACGTGTACATCAGCCCTAGAGTGTCAACATGCTCCTGTCTAAATAAATACAGATGTTTCATTAATTCTGTGTACGTGTACATCAGCCCTTGAGTGACAACATGCTCCTGCCTAAATAAATACAGATGTTTCATTAATTCTGTGTACGTGTCAACATGTTCCTGTCTAAATAAATACAGATGTTTCATTAATTCTGTGTACGTGTCAACATGTTCCTGTCTAAATAAATACAGATGTTTCATTAATTCTGTGTACGTGTCAACATGCTCCTGTCTAAATAAATACAGATGTTTCATTCATTCTGTGTACGTGTACATCAGCCCTTGAGTGTCAACATGCTCCTGTCTAAATAAATACAGATGTTGCATTAATTCTGTGTACGTGTCACCATGCTCCTGTCTAAATAAATACAGATGTTTCATTAATTCTGTGTACGTGTCAACATGCTCCTGTCTAAATAAATACAGATGTTTCATTAATTCTGTGTACGTGTACATCAGCCCTTGAGTATCAACATGCTCCTGTCTAAATAAATACAGATGTTTCATTAATTCTGTGTACGTGTACATCAGCCCTTGAGTGTCAACATGTTCCTGTCTAAATAAATACAGATGTTTCATTAATTCTGTATACGTGTACATCAGCCTTTGAGTGTCAACATGTTCCTGTCTAAATAAATACATATGTTTCATTATTTCTGTGTATGTGTCAACATATTCCTGTCCTTAATAAATACAGATGTTTCATTAATTCTGTGTACGTGTACATCAGCCCTTGAGTGTCAACATGTTCCTGTCTAAATAAATACATATGTTTCATTATTTCTGTGTACGTGTCAACATGTTCCTGTCTAAATAAATACAGATGTTTCATTAATTCTGTGTACGTGTCAACATGTTCCTGTCTAAATAAATACAGATGTTTCATTAATTCTGTTTACGTTGCAGTTTGCCATATATGACGATAATATAATATTTGCAATTCATCTTTGTTCGTAAAATAAAATTTGCCGCGTGACTCCACAAGGATTTTATTGATCATTCAAGTTGAACGCCTGTGATGACATAATGCTAAGTTTATGAACAGAAAAATAACTCAGTCATATGCGATAATGCGAGCTCTCACCTTCCATCCACACACCTCCCTCTCCAAGTCAAAACTTCAACCATGCGTCTTTTAAAATATATACACAACATAAACAAGCTTAAGTTAACTTTTTTATTCATAATAAAACACGTATGTTTGGCCTATGGGGAATGTCCGCTGCTACTGATGAATGTTGGTTAATTCTGTCAGTGAGTGATTCAGCGGTAACTAAAATGGGAACAACAGAGTTGCACATATGGTCAGAGCAGGGCAGTGAAGGACTCATGGTACTAATTCAACTCCCATAGCAAACCTATGGAAACACCATGATATTAAAAATTCAATAACTTTAAATTCCTGAATGATCATGATAAAACCTATATTTCGCAGTAAAGATCCATCCTTCATACAAGCTTCTGTGAGGAGGAAATCATATGACCAGCTGCCTTTTTTTATCTACATGTGTTGGAAACATGTGTTTACAATTCCGCACATAAAGAATCAGGTGCTAATTTCAGTAGTTTCAGTAATGAGTATTCCAAACTCAAGTCTGTGCAAGGACTGAAATTCCATCAATAAAACACTCTATTTTTTTAAATTTTTTTTTATAATTTCAAATAGGATAAGCTCTCAAAAGATTCTTTTTACAAACATTTTTACTTTTCATTATCAACCAATCATGGCCCTCCAAGCCGATATATACTCTATTTTATCTTAAACCCATTTCTAGACTGGTTCCCATTTGTCAATATAATTACGACCGTGAGTCCTGAAACTTCCTGAGAGAACGTTATATAAGGATAACCCCTGAGTAAAGTTTCTTCATCGGTAACTGAAGAGGCCCAACGAGAACTGGGCTGGCCAGCGAAATTTGGGGATGATTACGGTAAGTGTGCGGATTTTATTCAATGGGTTTAGTTTGAATAGTTTGAATTATTCTTGGGTGAATACAACGGAACAGAAATAAGTGAATGACCATCCGCACACCTCCCTCTCCAAGTCAAACCTTTATAGCTGTACATGCATTTTTTAAAAATATTAATTATATATGTCATGACCTTTACATACGGGGTAGAATCTTCTATTTTATAGATCCAACAACTCGGCTTCCTCGATTCTTACTGTTGATTCCTACTAAAAATTTGCCAATGCTAAATCCAATTTTGGAAAATCACAGGAATTAAGGATCACATACTGTTTTCAATACTTTCTCGTCCGAAAATAAAAGACCTTGTAATAAATATAGTATTTATCATTGAAATATAAGGATCTAAAGAAAACAAACATCGAGTACGAGTAAATTTAAATGGCAACCTCTTTGTATTTACCACCAGGTAGCGCGTCACACCTGTCATTTGTTGCTGATGCTCTATGCTAAAATGGTGAAGTATTACTGTTATACTTTGCATTGTAACGCCGATTCCCGTATGTTAAAACGTCTTGACAAATATCTCTGGATGCATGGGGTGGCATTGCATTTATTACCTCCTGTCCTGAAGTAGAATGCCTTGCGCGATCGTTGAATCCGTATGATACGTAGAGAGAACGTCCAACCCAGCAAATTCATGTTGTATGGAACATAACAGAGGGGAAATACAATTTCAATAAACTTGCTCTGTCTGCTCAGTACTATACATTTGCATCAGTAGCTTTTAGCAACTCCTCAAAGTTGATTGTGTTTACATTTAGTAAGATGTTGGGTTTTTTTTACCATCTTCCTTGATTTGGCAAAATGTTGACACCAAGACAAAGGTAATGAAATTCAACACCGATGTTTTGTGAGGCACATAATTTCACATTTTCATGCAAAGAAATCACATTTTTTCGTCTATTACTTTCAGTGCAAACATTTTTTAAGGTTGTTCTATATCTAGGTTTATTGGAGGCAAAATCAGAATATTCAGGGCCTCCATTGTTTGCTGACATTAATTATGGTTGCCCCTTTCAGAAAAGATTGACATCGATGATGAATAAGAGACACACGGGGATGTGTAGTCGAAATTAATACTGTTTGACACATTCAAGAAAGACCTCTAATTTTAAATTAGGAAGTAAATTAACAATTAAATGGCTTCGTCAATGCCGTCAGTAAGTTCCTTCAAGGCTAACCAGATCCACATTGGTTGGTAAGTAATGTATGCGAATAAATTATTATTTTCTTTACAAGAAGTAGGGTTATGAAATGCTTATATACCCATGATTTATTATCAATGATAATACAAGTAATTAAAATTCAACAGTATTGTGTGAATTTGACTGACTCGCACAGGCAGATATAACAATCAACAATAAAAGCCAGTGACGTCAATTGCCAGACAGATCAGGTCATTGGCAATTTGCCAGCATCCTCGACTTATTTGATTAGGGAAGAACACTCATTCATGAAAGATCTTAACATAATTGCCTCTGTTAATTATGTGTGATCACAGAAGCCAACTAATCTTGTTTAATTTGATATTTCAGATAGCCATCGTACAGGATGAGTAATTAAGTAATCATTTATTATGTGACATATACTTTACAGAGTTAAAAGCTACAAAAATCTCTCATTAATATACTATGTGTAATAAGTTTTCGGCCCAATGGATATATATGCCACTTTAAATATATAAACAAGTAAACATTCAAATACGTGCACCGAAAGTACAGAAATATGCACACATCAGTAACTTATCTGAATAGTATGTGTTACCTTCTAAGAAAAGTATTGACAATAAACTGATATATCTATCTACGATATTTTTGAATAAACTGTTGCAACCTAAACTCAGGAGAGTGTGTCAAATATAAATAAGTAGCTTTATGTAGTTTTTCACATAAAGTGAATCAAACTGGCATTTAAGCAAAAATGTAACTCATCTTCAACGACATTAATGGTATATATTGTACAAATTCTGTCTTCCACTTTTTCGTTACCATACCTTCCAGTTTCAAATCTTATAAGGAGCATACCACACCTACATTGCTAACAATGAGCTTTCTTGTCTATTTAAATCCATATGTACATATTACATATATACATATGACTCAAGACTGTATTCTTTTTGAAACTGACATACGTACATATGACTCAAGACGGTATTCTTCTTGAAACTGACATATGTACATATGACTCAAGAATGTATTCTTTTTCAAAATGATATATGTTCATATGACTCAAGACTATTCTTCTTGACACTGACATATGTACGTACGACTCAAGACTGTATTCTTCTTGACACTGACATATGTACATATGACTCAAGACTGTATTCTTTTTGACACTGACATATGTACATATGACTCAAGACTGTATTCTTTTTGACACTGATATATGTACATATGACTCAAGACTGTATTCTTTTTGACACTGACATATGTACATACGACTCAAGACTGTATTCTTTTTGAAACTGACATATGTACATATGACTCAAGACTGTATTCTTCTTGACACTGACATATGTACATATGACTCAAGACTGTATTCTTCTTGACACTGATATATGTACATACGACTCAAGAATGTATTCTTCTTGAAACTGACAAATGTACATATGACTCAAGACTGTATTCTATTTGAAACTGACATATGCACATATGACTCAAGAAATTTCTGCTTGTTCAGTCCGTGTGTTGAGAGAATATTTTTGTCTGCAAGACTGTACATCACAAATTAACAAATTCTCAGATGTTTCATCCATATTTAGAACATAAAAAACGGTTCGTATAATTGTACTAGTTTGATGCATCTTCATTATACTTATATATAAATATCTTTTTGGTCGACCTACCATCGCCCACAGAAACAAGGTGATTCCAATGTATTGTAATATGTATTGTGATATGTATTCACGGTCTTTGAAATCACCCAACTTACATCACTATTAGTTACTAAATTCAGTGCAAATCTATGAACATCTAAAACATACCGTAAAACCCAATTTTTGACCATGTCAATATAAAAACGCCATATTGCTGAACATTAATCTAAAAACAGGCACAACATAGCTATTTAACAATGTCTCATAAGTTCTACACCCAATACCTTTTTATAAATACTTTTTTTTCGATATTATTGCTCAAAGTGCTCTGCCACCCGATTTTGCAAATATCACAAAATGCTGTTCAAATGAAATCCAAAAATTTATTGAAAACAACCTTTATATGGTTGTATTTATCAGTGTAGTTAATGATACAGTTACCCACTTTACTCTCATCAGTTAAGCTACATATTTACATAAATATGCATCCAAAATCTCATTTGCCTGAGTTTGAGCGGTTTGTTGCTTAAATGTTTTGACAATGTGTCACCAAATAAAAAATGCTTACGTCCAAAGTAACAACTGGCCAATCTGCATCAAATACGCCCTTGAGTGAATTTTTATGCATTTTCTGCTGAAAATGACGAAGCACCGTGTGCATGGACAGATGGATGTACGAAGTGTTGACAGCAGGTACGCTAAATTCTTCGAGGTGACAAGACAAATCCGACATTCAAAGGCATTAAAGATGGATCGGGGGAGGGTGGAAGGCTTATGGGCAGCTCGATGTTAAGAAGATTACAAAACACAAACTTTTATTCAGACGTAGTTGTTTGCAGTTTCTCCAGCCCACCCCCTTTCCTAATGTTGATAGCAGTGACTATTCAAGACCTGCTTAGCAAACCAAGTATTAGAAGTAGGTAGTGACTGGTAGTAAGGCATCATCATCATCATCACCAACAAAGCTCCACTTGCGAGACGGGTCGAAGACCTGTTGCAGGATACAGCTATATCTATATGTATGTAGATCACCATCATCATCATCATCATCAGTAGCTGTTGTTTTAGCAGTGGTCAAATTGTTTGAAAAACAACTTTATAAGCCTTGTGATGACTATACGAAGTGGTAATATTATATTAAATCCGCGTAGGATGGTTCAGTCAGATAAAATTATTATTATTAGTATTATTATTATTATTATTATTGCAGTAAGTCACCTACTGACCCCACTCTCCCGGGGTTGGATCTAAAGAAATGAGTATGCCTTTGAGACGTTGAAAAGGAGGAGGAGTATAATAGTCCTTTAAACATATATACTTGGTGGTATCGTTTTTCATATTTGTAATTAGCTTTTCATATATAGGGAAACATAGCAGGTATGAAGTTTCTGCAGTCGCTAAATGAAATTAGGCAAGCTCTCAACACAACTACAGTGTTTGAGGAGGTTGATTTCCAAAATTTATTTTAACAAGTTTACTGTTGCTATTAAATAATAACCTCAAAGAAGCGCTGATTCACAATACTCGTCATTTTCTCGTTTAGATCTGTCTCTCAATCACTAAAGAATAGCTTTGTGTATTCACATGCTGAACTGATTCGTGTATTGACCCCAACAAGCCTTGAAACTAAAGACATACATTTCCTACCAGCTGGGTGCGGGGAATCAACCTCCATCAGCTTTAAATCAATGTTAAAGAAAACACGAACCCTATTTTATATAAGTGTTAAAGGATGAAAACATTGTTTGGCCCCTATAATTGCTTATACACACCAAAAATAACTTTTTGCCGATTTCCTAGTATTAAATTATCGGACAAAAGACTCAAAGCCCAGTAGAAGTGTTAATATTGCTTGAGCTATTTAAATTTTCAAAAGTTAAACGTAAGTGGTTTGTAATTTATGATAATATATTTAAAGATTTTCTATTTTTAGTAACGGCAGCCATATTTGATAGCTGATCAACATCATTTGTAAAAGTTTGAAAGGCCTACATGCTCACTTAGCCTTATGTCCAGGGGAGGTAAATAAAATATGAAAATCCTAAAATCATGCAAGTAGCGTGAAAAATCTCATCAGAAGTCATTCTACATATGGATAGAGACATGCCTACAGAATTTCGTGTCTGTGTCAAGTATTTTTAAATTATTTTTTGTTTGTTTGTTGGTAATCTTGCTAACAAGCTTCCTGAGACGGACGAATGAGAGACGGACAGGATCAAATCGAGGTGTCCTCCCCTGCAAGACGTGGAAGCGGAAAAGATTGTGAATACTTGATTTTATTTATCTTAGTCTTCAACAATATAATTTGTCTTTTGTGTATGATTGATGTAATTTGTCTATTGTGTATGGCTGATATAATTTGTCTACTGTGTACGGCTGATATAATTTGTCTATTGTGTATGATTGATGTAATTTGTCTATTGTGTATGGCTGATATAATTTGTCTATTGTGTATGGTTGATATAATGTGTCTATTGTGTATAGTTGATAAAGAGTGACGTCATAAGATATTTCTTCTAAAATACTCCTAATTTGAAGTGCACAACAAAATAGTAGTCATCTTCTACTTCATAACTATCTCTTTCCTGCACGACTAGCTAAATATAGATTGTATGTTAATCATTTAATTTACGATAACTACACCTGAAGTATTTATTATACGATAATTACACCATAATCATTTGATTTACGATAGTTCATCTTAAGAATTTAATTTACAACAACGTCCTGATCGAATTAAGGAAAATAGCAAGCTGGAATTTATAAGTGCACTACTATATCTATATCTATGTATGTACGTATGTAATCACATACGGTAATATATATGTATGTATGAAATCTTTTCAAGGAAATGTAAGACATAAAGACACATTAACAAACATTCAGTCACTTTCGTCGCTCACCTTCCAAACAAAAATGTCTCCTGTTGTAGGTTTCAGAAATATACAGATTCCTTCAACACTTTTTTTCTTACTTCCAAGCGAGGCTATGTTAGTTCCGTTTAAAATGTTTCTCTTAGAAGATCACTTTCTTCAGGTCAAATCCATAAAAACTGACAAGAAGGGACTTGTTGGAGGGTAAGACCAACCACTTCCCAGTTCGGTACAATAATAGAATCGTGCGCAATTCGATCTACCAGGTACCTGTTGTTGATTGAACTGACATTGTCTACAAATTTTCCGTAAAGTTCGAGCAGGTGGCCAATAATGTCTCTCCGTGTTACAGAGGAACGAGGGATTTATAAAACCTAACAGGTAATAAGCATGAAATGAGTGAAAACTATCTGTCACGAATACTGTACTGTAATGTACTTTTGTCTTATACTGTAATGTACATTTGTCTTATTGTACTGTAATGTACCTTTGTCTTATTGTACTGTCATGTACCTTTGTCTTGATTGCTTTAGATAAAGAATGATAATATGCTTTTCTTGTTGGAAATTGCCTTACTGATTCAACTTAATTCTCTGTTTCTGCAATATCGTTAGAATTTTCTATATACACGCTTAACGTGGTTGCTGAAGGCTACTTACATAAAATATAACAGAATTCACGTTGATACATAAGGATTATTCATTGTATATGTATTTAGAAAGATTGGCAGTTGTGACTGTGTTGATACATAAGGATTATGCGATTGTATACGTATTTAGAAAGATTGACAGTTGTGACTGTGTTGATACATAAGGATTATTCATTGTTATTTAGAAAGATTGACAGTTGTGACTATGTTGATACATAAGGATTATGTATTGTATATGTATTTAAAAAGATTGACAGTTGTGACTATGTTGATACATAAGGATTATGTATTGTATATGTATTTAAAAAGATTGACAGTTGTGACTATGTTGATACATAAGGATTATGCATTGTATATGTATTTAGAAAGATTGACAGATGTGACCATGTTACATACAATTTTGAGATTGAGGACTGTGTATATGACCATTGTCCATTACTTTATTGTTACCTGATTTATAAAGGAAAGAATACTGATAACTCGTGCATACGTGATTTACTTTAAAAGCATTTATAATCAAGATATGAGTAAGTTATGAGAGAAAGGACTCATCAGACATTCTCCAAAATCGAAATGCACAATCCGCAAAAAGTGATATGCAACTAAAATCAGATAAATGGCACTAATTCTTAGATTTTTGGCGTACTACGTACAACCACTTCATGTATGTATGTGTGTGTGTGTGTGTGTGTGCAAAATATACCAGTTGAAGGCCGTAGACAATGAAACAATTATGATAAAACAAAGGAATACATGTTAGGTAGCAACTTGAAGAAAAAAATGTCTTAATTTAGATTTCTTGATTTTATTTCGTACAAGTTAGTCATTCTAACCACAGGGACAAATAGAATGTAATACAAAAATGAGTGTATGTATGTACTACCTACCTATCTAATCACTTTGATCTTCTCTGAGAGGTTAAAAATAAGAATCGAGTAACAGAAATACCATCATCAACGACATGCATTTCTGTGTTCCAAGGATAACTTCTAACCGCATAAAAATGTACACTGGTGGCGTTAGGGGGGGGGGGGGGATCGCGTGGGGGGGGGACAATTGCCCCCGGGCGCCAGGCAAAGGGGTGCACCGTCGGGAGCTTTTTGTGTTGCAGCTGTAACGGGGACTTAGATAATGGTGGGTGGTAGGATGGAGGTTGGCAACTGACATAAAAACTCTCCTCTGTGACAAAGTAGGGGCCCCACTAAAGAGCATTGCCCCCGGGCGCCTCGAGCCCTCGCACCGCCACTGGGTACACGCACATGAACCTACACTTTTACACATATACAGAGAGAGAGAGAGAGAGAGGGGGGAGGGGGATTGTACCTTCTTCGTAAACAAATTCATTTGTTCCACTTTTTTGATGCTGCTATATTCACGCAATAATTGTAACCATCTGATTACGCTTGACTTGAATTATCGAATATTGGAATCAAGTTACATTTAAGATGAGTTTCAGTCCATAACCAATTCAAACAGGGTAGACAAGATTTGACAGGTTTTATATCGTATCTAACTGTTAAATCTCACGAAAATCACGGTGTTATTGTTTGGTTTAAAGACTAGGTAAGTCTATGACCGCTGGTGAACAATTTTGAAATCCACTTGATAATTGTGAGAAAGGACACTATTCAAAACTGTGTATTGTTGGCTAGGAAGTATACCGGGGGTTTGGAGATTGAATTAATGCTCTGAAATATTGTTATCCTATGTAACATTTTGCATAAATAAATAAAATAAAAAGTAAACTCTGTCCACGTTTAAGGTTAGTTTTTTTTTGTCTTCCTCTCTCTCTCTCTCTCTCTCTCTCTCTCTCTCTCTCTCTCTCTCTCTATATATATATATATATATATATATATATATATATATATATATATATATATATAATGTGTGTGTGTGTGTGTGTGTGTGTGTGTGTGTGATAGGCGATTGTTTGCTACCAAGTTAGTTTAGAACAAGTGACGCCAACTTTTGAACAAGGTCCCATCATGATTCAACCTAAATTAGCGTCGTTGTCGCTTCGATTACAAATTTATACATTTTGATAATCTCGCTTAACATTTAAGTTTGTAAGCAACCCCTAGCAGCATGGATTTAATAAATAACTTGAAGCAATAGTCCAAATCACGATACACAGAAACACGTAATCCATGTCTCCCTGGTACATCTTTTTTTAAAAAGTGTGCATTCCACCTTTTGGAAAGAGAACATCTTCTGAGTAAGTCCGTCAGTCAGTCCCTGACTAACTGACTAACTAACTGACTGACTAATTGTTCGATCTATTGATTAATTTTACAAACTTTGCATTTAGGCATAGTCATTTGGAACTCCTAAAGAAAGACTGCTGGTATGGGAAACAGTCAAGCCACGCCGACCAGACCGCATGTTCCAGAACCTAGCACGAGCAAAGATCGTGCACAAAGTAAGACCTTTAAGAAAATCGCAACATATCAGGTTTTTCCGCGAGCTGACAAAGCTTTCGAATATAACACGATGGATTAATGTTTCATTTTGTACATTCACCGGAGGTCTGGCTATTTATCTAGGTAACTACATTCGTAATATCTCTGGCCTTTCCCAGCGACCAAGGTGAACAATATGGCGTCTGCGCATAGGTCGCAGCCATGTTCTAGTCATGTGAGAGAAGTAGTTTCAATGTGTCGATAAACATCTGAAGTGAGTTTTTTACTGTTGCTTAGAAGTATAATAATAACAATAACAATAATAATAATAACTTTATTTTCTGAGGATAATACATTTAGTTCTGAATCAATCAACCAATCTTATATGTGGTCCTCATTAATAGAATATTACAACTATAAATGCAACGTATATGTTGAAATATAATTCTGCTTATTACAGTGTTTGACACACTCACGTGTAATCATAAAGTATGCATACACACCTACATACACACATTAGATTAAAACATACGTAAGATATAACTGTAGAGTTGGGAGATAGGAAGGTGGTTGGGGTATCCAAGTTAGGTATCTCAATTTGTTTGAGATTTGGCATAATCAGAAAGAAGAAATTTGTGAAGTGCACTCTTAAAAGAATAGTGTGTTAGTGTTTGTTTAATATCATTGGGAATTATGTTCCACAACATTTTGTATGGAGTTTAGGCAAATGAAGATTAGAGTACAAAATAGACCGTAGATTGTGTGAATGGATATTGAAAGCTGGAGTTAGGAGATCATTGATATATTGTGGAGCCATGCTATGAAAAGATTTATATGTCAAAATATCTTTAAAGTATTTTTTTCTATAATTAAAAGGTAACCACTGTAAATTAACGCATATATAAGAGGATGGATAGGCTTTTCTTGTAATAATTCTAACGACTCGTTTTTGGAGTTTAACTATCTGACGTTCGACTCCACAAAATCTATAAGGAGTGAAAAATCTTGTGATATGGAAGAATGTTCTCCAGGTATTGAGGTTAATGATGTAAAAAAAGGCATTTAGGTAGTTTGCAGTATCTAATGACTCTGTACTAATATGACTACCGGTTTTTAATTCTGAAGGGAAATCATGAACTTTGAACTTGAATTAAAGTTACAAAAATGTTTCCATATTTTTCTGCAGGAACTTTTATTCTCAATCAATCTTGAAAAACTATCCCTTTTAGCTTTAGCGATTAAACTCTTTACTAAAAATCTGTATTTTTTGTAATTTTATTTGTCTCGCTGTTTGTGACAGAAATCACGGACTTTCACGGCTTCCCTTATTTCAGGGTTAAACCAGTCAGGTTGCATAATTCTCTTGACCCTTTTGCATTTAATTGGAGCATGTCGATCTAGGACTGCAAGTAACAGTGCAGTCCAACGTGGTTCATCAAGGTCTGGATATATAAAATTAGGTTGACAAATTACTTAGAGCATATATCAAAAGTCGGTCAAAAAGGTATTCTCATGGAAACGGTTATAGGATCGGTATTTAATAGTGGAATGGTCTTTTGTGAATGGTTTCCAGACCTTGTTTCTTGTTGGTCAGATTGGATAGTGGTCACTAACAGAATTTTTTGGGACGAATGTCTCGACAATAAATTCAAGGTGCGAAGAATAAATGTGATCGATTAACGTCATCTCCTTGTCAGTGACTCCAGAGTGAACTGTAAGTTGTGACAGACTGAACAGAAGTAATGTTAACTGTAAAAATCTAATTAACCCGGATTTTTAAAAAAAAAAAGTAATTTTAATTGATTACTTCAGTGTGACAGAGTAATTGTAATTGTAATAAATTACAGTGTGACAGAGTAATTGTAATTGTAATAAACTACCACAATTTTTTTTATAGTAATTGTAATTTTCATTCATTACCTTTACAACAGTAATCTATCCAACACTGGTTGTATATGTAAGTTGAGAATCAAACGGGATAGATTCAGAGCTGAGTGAATCAGAATGTATGACATCATATCGTTCTTGTAAAGTGTATATATCAGCAACTATTTGCTTTGGAGAAACAGTTGGATTTGAAGCTGCAGCTTGAGGCTGATACCGGCCTTTGTTTCTATTCAGCCTATTACGTCTTGTTTTCTCATCTTGCTCTTCATTGTTTAAAGAGTTTGAGATGTAATGTGCAGCAGACTGTATAATTGATGTTGTGTCATTTGGAAGCATCTGCACCATGTCAGTAATGAGCATCAACTTGTAAGTGTTAAAATTCATTAGTTCATCATCATTGAAACTGTTGACTAATTCAAAGTGCCGCTGTTGGAGAATATTTTCTGTTGAATTGAATTTTTGTGTGTGATTAGCAATCCGGCTCATATTTAGTTTAAATAAATAAATAAATATGCGACAGAAATCTTGCTGGATTCAAACCCATTCCTTTCTAAACTACAGACGTAGGACACTATTATTATATCTTTGTCCTACACTACTGGAGCTACGCTGTATATGTACACAGATTAAGGGCTATTGGTAATGCGAATAGGCTTAACATGGTGGGTGGGTGTGGTATAGCCATATATCACTTATTGTATGCAATAAATGAAAAGTTATAAATTATTAAAACTTAAAAAAAACTGTAATTTAACTGTGCAGGTACAATCTGTTATGCGGAAGTGATATTTATAGGAGCTAAAAAAGGCACTTTGATATCGCATTTTACGCGCAATAGATCACGGCATTGAGATAGTATTGAGCTATTGCATTGTAATTATCGTGTTGCATGAAGACTAAGCAAGATGCAACGAGCGTTACATTTTTCATATACACTGAGCCTTGAGTACAATGCATGTGGCAAACGTCATGATGCCATGTAATGGCGGCTGCCATATTGGTCTTTTTCCAGTCAACTCGGTCCCATGACTGACAGTCATATTTTACGCATACCTGTAATCCGATGGTTATCAAACTTTCCATATTGAAAGTTCAGTTTTGGACGGTACTGTTAATAGCGAAGAAAATTCCTACACATTCCTGAAATACATTCTATGAAATGACTTATTTGTGTGTTTACACTTTACTTTTTCCCCCTCTTCTTTTACCGCATGTGGTTTTGTAAATATTACTCCGCTGAAGTTTATATTATCATGTATTAGACATTCTTCGTTCTTAATACCCATCTAAAGACAATAAAAAGTACTTGACATCAGCTAATTATCCTAAATAAATCATATATGTATGCATAAATGGGATATATATTGAATTTGCTTGTAAGTATGAGAACTATTGTAGATGTTGTATGTCTTTCCGCTAGTGTGAGAAGGCACTTCACCTAAAGCCAGTGTGTCGTTCAAATTACGAAAAAGACAAATTTAAAAAAAATTACAAACTGATTAGGTAAGATATATGAGCAGTTGCATACGTTAGAAGAAGATACTTCGTTCAATTCTGTTGGATGTTACAATTGTCAATAATCGTGAATTTTAAACTAAGTATAGCGCAACATGCTTATTGACGGTGAATATGACATGTATGCATATATCCATGTGCTTTTTTACAGTGGATTCTACCGCGTGTCGATTAGGCCACGTGTAAATATAGAAAGACATATGAACGGAGAATATGAAAATATTCCAGACTGTTAATTTTGGGGATCATTATAATGTTTGGGGTTGAAAATTGTGTCAGTAATATTATTGCCAAAATACATGTACAACTGTGTCATTGTCTTCATCATAAAATGCTGCTTATGGCTAGTGCAGGCCTCCGGACCGTTTTTTAGGAACTGCTGTCAAGGTTGTTCAGGACTGACATAACTCCATTTTATTTGCAAGCAGTATCTGCAGAAAAACAGCTCATGTTCAATTTCTGCAAGTTTTATACAAAATCCACTTCTCCTTGTCACTAAATGGATTATTCATAAGTGTTAGTGACATTTCTTTTTAACTGCATACAGACTCCATATTGCTGTACACCGCATCAAAATCAGTGGACAAAAAGGAATGGAATTGTTTTTATTATAAGTTATTCTTTCACACTCACTGCTAAATCTTACTGGATACTTAACTGAAAGAAATGGGACATCACTATTACCTTAATTTTGAGTAATTTCTTCACAATCGGAGTACCATCCTCCACCCACCTGTACTGAATTGTGCTTTACTAATAGCCCTTACGTGTCAATACAATACGAAGGCTTAGTCACTGACACACTGATGGAATGTGAGGACTGTGAGTACTTTTCACCTCAAATCTTTACCAATAATTTTTCCAACTCGAAATCAAGAAATGTACACTGCATCAATTTTAAGTTACTAACCTCATCAGTTGTCGGTAAATAATGATGTCTCTTTATGTATGTTTATACAGTAATTCACCAAGAATATACATCCCAAACAGTAATAATTGCTCCCATCGAATTGTAAATACACCATACTTAGTTCAATTCAACGACGTCATCTGGATTGCTTTGAATTGTTAAAATTTCAAAACACTAGTGTTGAACCTGCAGGTGCTCAATGAGTATCGTTTGGCAGTACAAATAAAAAGAATACAGAAAAACCTTGGAAAATTTAATATAGAAGACGAAACTTTAATTATTTTTGTTAAAAATATATCGTTCCACGATGTTATCGCTTTCGGATCTAAAAAAAAGTAAATGCTCCATACGCATTGGAAACCATACTTATTTGCGATTGTAAGTTTTAATGACATAATAATATCCTCGAAATAATCAAAGCAAAGCTATCAACTTACTTTAGAGGTCACCATTTTGAAATCTACTTACCCTCTTAAGTAGGAAGTATACCCGTAGCTTTTGGTTTCTCTCAGAGGTTTTCGGTCCACCGCTGAAAGTTGGATGGGCACAGGCCAAAGCTGTTTGCTCTATAACTCTCGCAATGTAAAGAAAGTTAACATAAAGTTGCATGATTTTCACCTACTTGGACTGAGATTTAGTTTTGATTTATATTAGGAAACAATTGTGCTGTATGAAGCAGACCGCTGATGAAAATGACTGCTTCTGTGTGTTGGAAAACGTAATAGAAATAGCAGAAGGTACACCAACTTTGCCTGTCCTTGAAATAGCAGAACATACATAAACTTTGCCTGTCCTTGAAACACAGAAATTAACCTTCATACTGTAGGCATTGCTATTTTCTGAAAGTTTCTTTTGATATTTTAAACTATCAACAAAAAAAAAAGAAAGAAAGATAATTTACCTCTGAAGTTTAGGAAATTAAAATGACCATGCAGAGTTAACAATCCTTTATGAGATGAACATTAGAAGTAAGACCTAGCTATGTACTCTCATACATAAATCAACCTCCATCAAGACCTAGCTATGTACTCTCATACACAAATCAACCTCCATCAAGACCTAGCTATGTACTCTCATACACAAATCAACCTCCATCAAGACCTAGCTATGTACTCTCATACACAAATCAACCTCCATCAAAACCTAGCTGTGTACTCTCATACACAAATCAACCTCCATCAAGACCTAGCTGTGTACTCTCATTCATAAATCAACCTCCATCAAGACCTAGCTATGTACTCTCATACACAAATCAACCTCCATCAAGACCTAGCTGTGTACTCTCATACACAAATCAACCTCCATCAAGACCTAGCTGTGTACTCTCATACACAAATCAACCTCCATCAAGACCTAGCTGTGTACTCTCATACACAAATCAACCTCCATCAAGACCTAGCTATGTACTCTCATATATAAATCAACCCCCATCAAGACCTATCTATGTACTTTCATACACAAAGCAACCTCCATCAAAACCTAGCTATGTAGTCTCGTACACAAATTAACCTCCATCAAGACCTAGCTGTGTACTCTCATACACAAATCAACCTCCATCAAGACCTAGCTATGTACTTTCATACATAAATCAACCTCCATCAAGACCTAGCTGTGTACTCTCATACACAAATCAACCTCCATCAAGACCTAGCTATGTACTTTCATACATAAATCAACCTCCATCAAGACCTCGCTATGTACTCTCATACACAAATCAACCTCCATCAAGACCTAGCTATGTACTCTCATACACAAATCACCCCCCATCATTCAGATAATCAAAATAAAGACAATTGTAGATTCTTTAAACCTCCCCTAGGAAATACATTACTAGTGGGGAAAATCAAGGGAATACCTTTTCTTTAAAGTTTTAACCCTTGTGCAAATATGCGAAACTCCGGAGCGGAACCTTTTTATGCTCTTAGTGTTGGTCTAGTAAAATTATGTAATCTAAGGATGATTGTCATACGAAAACCGAGGCCTACCCAAATTCTGGTATATTCGCCTATTGATCGACAACACAAACACATGTTTTTGTCAGAATTCCTTACTATATCAAGCATTTAATCGCAAATATTCACAATATTCATTGTTTTGTATGCACTTTGGAATGAGTAAATGACGTCTTTAGAAGTAAAGAAGGTGTCCTCGATTTGTCATGAAAATCTTAAAAATCGTCAGGCTGTGACACTCTGTACGAGTAAAGATGTCATCGATTTGGCATGAAAATCTTGAAAATCGTCAGACTGTGACACTCTGTACGAGTAAAGATGTCATCGATTTGGCATGAAAATCTTGAAAATAGTCAGGCTGTGACACTCTGTACAAGTAAAGAAGATGTCCTCGATTTGGCATGCAAATCTTGAAAATAGTCAGGCTGTGACACTCTGTACAAGAAGATGTCTCCGATTTGGCATGAAAATCTTGAAAATCGTCAGACTGTGACACTGTCATTGAGAACATAAAAGGTATTATTTGTATTATGCTTCATCCATGCATTCTACAGTGTACAAAGATTACCTGCGAACAAGCAATGCCTGACGTAATAATAGTACAACATTGGCGGGTGACTGACAGTTGTTCCTATGACTTATAAAAGCTATTGTCAGTTTGGAAATGTACCCTACACTGACTCTCGATATGTAAAAGGACACCTTTAAATCATATAACTTCAGATTTAGAAGAGAGTATGAAACTACTAGAATTTTTTTTATACTTCTCAATTTAATCATTCAAAGTCCTTTTAAGACCAGAAATTTATTAATTATTGTTTGAAAGGGACTATATTCGGCCTACACCGAGTGAATGGATGCCAGAAAGCAGATAATCTTCATCAGTTAAACTGTTTTTCCCGAAACGAATAGTAGTTTATACATTATTCTCGACTTTAAACTCCTCTCCCCGAAAAGAAGAACTAAAAAAGATATATAAATTGCTTATTTATTCTGCAGAAGATCATGTTTCCAGTCTCGCCGGAATTCTGTTAGAGATGCGGCAGTCACGTGGAAAGGTCAAACACGTGCTTCACGTGGAACGCCTCGAACTTTTCCCTTGCAGTCTTGCCTATCTTAAGAACGAGGAATTTAATAACAGCCCCATTGATGTTATCATGAGCACGAACGGACATAAAGAAGAAGTTCTGAACACAGGTGGACCAAATAGAGAATTTTTCTCTCTACTATTCAAAGAATTTTTGAAAAAAGAACTTGACCTTTTTGAAGGTCATAGTGAAGGTCGAAATTTACTTCCAACGAATAACGAGAAAGCATTATCTCACAAATATTACTATTACGTGGGGAAAGGTATAGTACTGTCCTTATTAAACGGAGGACCGGGTTTTCCTTATTTGTCACCTTGTGTAGTGAGTTACATAAAGGGTGAGGAATACATGCATCATTTAAACATCGGCATTGTGTACAATACACTTCTTCGGCACTTTATCAGACGGGTAAATAAGTCTTGTCTCCAACTCTCTCTCTCTCTCTCTCTCTCTCTCTCTCTCTCTCTCTCTCTCTCTCTATATATATATATATATATATATATATATATATATATATATATATATATATATATATATATATATATCTTCCTCTCTATCTCTTAACGTGAATGGTAATTGTAATTGCATTTTTCAAGTCTTTAAATGTACAATGGTTGCTTTTCAAAATTGTTTGAATATTTATAATAATATGTATGGTACATATAGAAAAAAAAGTTTTTTAAAAAGAAAGAAAATATCGTTTTAAAAGAAAACAGAAAGGAATAAGGAAGCATTACTAACCCTGAGTATATCAAAATGTGTGAGTTGAAATAGTAAAGTTAACTATTCCAGATAAGCATATCAATGAAAATTGTTTTAAAGTATGGAATTACCACGTTTAAAGAATCCTTCACATATCAAATGGGTGCAGCGAGATAAACTTTTTTTGTTGTTTAAAAAATCAGTGTTTATATGACAAAAAAGAGACGACGCAACTTTCAAAAAGTTTACTTTTCTGACCAGATAAATGGTGCGAAAAATGAAGATGAGCTGCTATCCGTATTAGAGGACGACTCTGAACGATTTGTGGACAACTGTGGCTGGCCAAGAAATGAAATGATCACGGTGAGAATTGTGAAAGGTCCTCTTAGCATAAATATAATTATAGCAAATAACATTTTATTGATATCATAAATTAATATTCAATTTTCAATTTTTGTTGGTCCCATTTTAACAAATTGTAGACAGGTCACACATTATTCTGCTTCCATAAACTATTCAATTTATTTGTGTTCAAATGTGTTTTTTTTTCTTTTTTCTTTAATCTATCGCGGCGAATATTATAACTGATTATAATACACACACACACACACACACACGCACATATATATATATATATATATATATATATATATATATATATATATATATATATAAATAAATAAATATACATACATACATACATACATACATACATACATACATACATACATACATACATACATACATACATACATACATACATACATACATACATACATACATACATACAAGGTTTATGTTATAGATGAACAATCGTCTAGAGCTGACACAAATCTTGCTGAAATGGGAACTTATTGGGAAAAGAGTTGTCGCCCTTGATCAATTACGCAGCGGGCTTAATGTGCTGGAATTTCTGAATAGAACCAAAGGCCTGCCGGAGTTTGATCAGATTCTTATTACGACCAACATTGAAAAGGTCACAGCTAGTTACCTCAAGACAAATTTGAAAAAGGCGGTAATGGAACTGGAAGTTGGAAATCCAAGCGAGAAGGCAGCTAAAAAACATACTCTGGCTTGTTTGAAAATCCTCACAGGTAAAATTTGAATACGATTCATGGCAAGGTTAAAGGCCAGATGGAAGAGTCAAATTTGTAGATTTCAGTATGCCAGTTTTATGCTATATATTCGTAGTCACATGGGCTCGTATTGTTGCTTACAACTTAAATCTAAAAATCATACATGTACTATATAATACTACAAGGGAGGACACTTCTCTCCATTCTGGCGCGACCTATTTACGAATCGACGTTGATATTTCGAGCTATACTTCGCATAGCATAACAAATTTGGTACCGATGTTTAGCTCAGGCATTCGACTTTTTATGCCTACACCAAGTTTGACTTACTATCACACGTTTAAGGAATGCCAGACCATTTGACCACGCTACCGGTCGACATGGCCATGATCGCGCCCGCTTAATATGCAGGTACAACGCACTGAATGGAATTCTGCCCCCTTATTGGTTGACGGAAAATCAGATAATCAATAAGCGTAGTACGTCATTTTCGGTCGACCAATGAGATGGCCGTATTCCATTCAGCTCGTTACACTTACATATTAAGCGGGCGCGATCATGGCCATTTATAGATTTAAGTTGTAAGCAACAATACGAGCCCCTGTGGTCGTAGTTTGTTCACCAACTTTGCATATTCACAAGATAGCAATATAGAAACGATTAAATAAATTATGTCCAGTAGTTTTGTGCATAGCATGCATTTCATGCGTCAAAGCTCGGCACGACTCTTCTGATTAACTTTTGACCTCGCCATCAAATCGTGGTAGAATAGAAATTTTTGTTCCTTCAAGAGTACGATGTTTTTAAGTAGTTTAGAAAGTGGAACTTCTTGGACACTTAAGATTTTTTTTTTTTTTTTTAAATTTTCAAAAATCACACATATCAGCAGCTGAGTTGCTTCCATCTTTTAAAATTGATTTTTCGCATATTTTAAAACAAAAACTGTAGTTTACCAGAAATTCGCACCTTCAAAACTAGATAAATTGATGTTAGTCCACAAATAAATTATCAAGATATACACGATCTTCTGATAATTAAATTTGTAGAGTGAAAGACAGATTGATAAACACGTACAAAATTTTCATATATTTGGTCTATGTATTCTCTCACGTATGCGAGCAACTTTTATGCCGTCTCTTACAAGTCGATTCCTTAGACTTGTCTATTGTGTCACATGATTTGTTTACCTTCCAACTCTGTCTTGGTCAAATGATTTGATAATTTCCATTTGTCGTCAGCTTAACTCTAATTCATCTTACAGCTTTCCAAAGATTTACCAAGAACTTCAAAAAATTATTGAAAAATGATACGTACAATAGTGTAATAAAATAGTTTAACAATACACAAAATAAACATACACTTGTACCTATATAAATATATCATCGATGACATTAATAGATAGCGCTCATAAATTAATTTACGTCATATATACAAATTTGAACAGAATTACAATTGTTTCAAGTGGTATCATTCCAACACCATACATTATTAAAACCATGAGAACAGTACATTCATACATAGGTCGATTACATCATGAATTGAAATACATTACGGACCTTTTAGTATGTATCAAACTTTTCAATTATCGTGAGAAGGGTACACTTAGATAGTCAGTAAAGAGAGCGACTATAACGATTAGCAAAAACATGTTTAGAATCTCTTCCATAGTAATTTTTTATGGTTGACCTATCTTGTAACTGAATAGTTTTTCAAGCAACATACTACAACTAACAGATAGATCCGCTTCTTCACTACATCTACAACATTTCAAGGATGCGATAATTGCAATTTGTTCTGTTGTGCACAGGCTTAACGGTTTTGCTAGACACTCCCGTGCCCGTGTACATTTGGACAACTTAGTGCTTTTTGTTCAGGCTTAGGCCATGTCTCAGGTTTGTAAATAATGTAGCTGATGCTAATGAACAAAGGAAACTTTGATATATGAAGTGTTCAAAACAAAGCCGTTTCCTTTTTGTCTTTTTTTTCTCGTCTTCTGCGGAGACAAACAATTCCTTTTCAATTTCTAGTGAAAAAATGAAACAGATAGAAGAAAATATCACAAATATGTGACGAACAGAAGTTCTACCGTCCCTAAAAAAAAAATACCTAGACGAAGGCCACACCATAGTGTCCAGCACAGACTCTGTCGTCCTAATAAAAAACAAAAACAACAACAGCAACAAATAGCCGAAGGCTACGCCGTTCTACCTAGCACAAGCTCTGTCGTCCCTATAAAATAACGTAGCTGAAGAACGACACTGTTGTGCCTAGTACAGGCTCTGTCGTCTCTACAAAAAAAAAAAAAAAAAAAAAAAAGAAAGAAAGAAGGAAAGAAAAATAAAAACACAAGCCGAGGGAGACATCTGTGAGGCCAGCACAGGCTCTGTCGCCCCTATTAAAATATAATATATATATATATATATTAACTAAAGGGGACGCCGTTGTGCATTGCACAGGCTCTGTCGTCCTTATTGAAAAAAAAATTAAGAAAAATATAGCTGTAGGCGACGCCGCTATGCCTTGCACAGGCTCTATTATTCCCTATAGAAAAAAGCCTTGCCGAAGGTGACTCCGTTTTATTGTCCCTTAAAAAAAAAAAACAATAGCCGAAGGCGACGCATTGTGCCTAGCACAGGCTTTGTCGTCCCTATAAAAAAAATATACATAGTCGAAGGCGTCGCTGCTGCGTCTAGCCCATGCTCTGTCGTCCCGATTTTTAAAAAAATTGCCGAAGGCGACGCCCTTGTACCTAGTCTCTGTCGTTCTTACAACATAAATAGCCGTGGGCATCGCCGTTGTGCCTAGTCTCTGTCGTTCCTACAACATAATAGCCGTAGGCATCGCCGTTGTGCCTAGTCTCTGTCATTCCTACAATATAAATAGCCGTAGGCATCGCCGTTGTGCCTAGTCTATGTCGTTCCTACAACATAAACAGCCGTAGGCATCGCCGTTGTGCCTAGTCTCTCATTCCTACAACAAAATCGCCTTTGTGCCTAGTCTCTGTCGTTCCTACAACATAAATAGCCGTAGGCATCGCCGTTGTGCCTAGTCTCTCATTCCTACAACATAAATAACCGTAGGTGTCGCCGTTGTGCCTAGTCTCTGTCATTCCTACAACATAAATAGCCGTAGGCATCTCCGTTGTGCCTAGTCTCTGTCGTTCCTACAACATAAACAGCCATAGGTATCGCCGTTGTGCATAGTCTCTCATTCCTAGAACATAAATAACCGTAGGTGTCGCCGTTGTGCCTAGTCTCTGTCATTCCTACAACATAAATAGCAGTAGGCACCGCCGTTGTGCCTAACACGTGTTCAGTCGTCTCTATGCATTTTTTTTAAAATTTTAACTTTTATTTTTTTTAAAAAAACCTAGCCAAAGGCGACGCCCTTGTACCTATCATAGGCTCGATAGTCCCTATAACAATAAACAAAATAGAAACACTAGCCGTAGGCGACGCCGTTGTTTAATTCAAATCATGGTTACTCTAGAAAAACTAAATGCAGCGGAAATATTCGAAGAGATAGAAGGGAATGATTTGAAAATTGGTTTGCAAATGGCTATGCAAAGCAATATCTCTTACTATACTATTTAAAGTATTGTAAATGGATGAGATTGTAAAATATTTATCCGATACTGATTTGTTGCAAATTTTGAAACAAAAAACTGGAATAGAGTATGCAGAGTACATCACATCTACACAAGGCTCAAAGAGAAGGCTTAAATAGAGTATGCAGAGTACATTACATCTACACATGGTTCAAAGAGAAGGCTGGAATAGAGTATGCAGAGTACATCACATCTACACATGGTTCAAAGAGAAGGCTGGAATAGAGTATGCAGAGTACATAACTACACATGGCTCAAAGAGAAGGCTGGAATAGAGTACGCAGGGTACATAACAACTAAACATGACTCAAAGAGAAGACTGGAATAGAGTACGCAGAGTACATCAGATCTACACATGGCACTCAGTTAAAAACATATCCTCTGATGGCTTTCCAAGTTTCATTCTACAAACATGGATGCAATGTTCTAGGCAAAGCATTGGTAAACTCAATGAATAAAGTAGAAAATCTCGAAGTCGAATCAGAGTTAAGCAGAGAACAAATGGAAATTATCAAAATCATTCGATTAGGACATTGTTTCAAAGGCAGACAAATCATAGTAAAGCATAAGGAACCGACTATAAAGAGATGGCATAAAAGTTGATTGCGTACGTGGGAGAATACATAGACCAAAATGGATCACTATTAAATAAATGCCAATTTTGAATCTGTTTATGAAGTTGGCTTTCACTCCAGAAATGTTCAGAAAATCGTATATGTTTGGGTCATTAATTTCAGGTTGGTTGGTTAGTTGTTTTTTAACGGCACTTAACACACTGATGATCACATCATGCCGAGGAAATGCGAGTTTAGTGCCATTCCCAGTGACACACCGAGGCAGCCGACCTGGGCTGGTCCAGGGGAGTATCGAACCAACGACGCTTGGCTTTCTTATTCGACTCCTTAACAAATGAGCTACCGCGTCTCCCTTTTTTATTTCAGGACTAATCTGGCACACTGAGTTTTTGTTTTTAAAATATGTGAAAAATCAATTTTAAAAGGTAGAAGCGATTCAACTCCTGATATGTGTAATGTTTGAAATTTTTTAAAAACAAATCCCTAATATGTCAGAACCTTCTAAACTACTTATATATATATATATATATATATATATATATATATATATATATATATATATATATATATATATATATATATATATATATATATATATTAATAATGTTGATAATAACTCCGTGACACGTTTTTCGGCCTAAATTTGTCACTTGTCCTCTCTTCAGTTCTGGCTATTTATTTTCTGGCTTTGGTGCTATTCTCTTCAAAAAGGAAATACTTACTCTATTTCAGACGAAGAGGCCACGGAATTGTTCCATTTTATCACAGGAATGTCAGAACTTCCGGTCGAAGATCTTCCGATTGAGGTCGAGTTTAATCGAACAAACCCGAAAGCACAACTTCCTGAGGCACTTACATGTATTCAGTGTTTACGGATTCCCCTCGGAAACGATACACAAATGCAGTTTTTGTCATCATTCAACAAGGCAATGTCTATGGGACGATATGGTTTCGGTAGACGCGATAGCAACTCACGTAGGTAGTAGCACCACCAAATATTTTCAGTCACAGATGAACGTTTTACTGCATTTCATAACGGCGAAATGTATCTTCCGTGAATCGCTACCGTTGAAATGATTTATTTGCTTAGAGAGGACTGGTGTAACAGCAGCAGTCAATGTTCATCAGACAAACCGCATACTGCATTTTTTTTTTGGTTAAATTGCCGTGAATATAGGGTTTTCTTTGAATCCTAACCTGGAAATCATTAGTATTCAAGTACAAGTCTCGTACAACTCGAAACTCCTTTCCCATAAATAATAGTTTTTTACTGTAGCAAATGCTTTCAAAATTTGCAACATTATTATATACTGAAAGGTTACAGTACATGCAAAAATTCTAAATAGCTTTGGAGAAATTACATTTTAAAATTCTGGATACATTTTCAGTCTTACAAGTAAAGATTTATGAATTCTAGATCTGATATCGTTACCTAAGTCACCATTACTTCGACACGGTTAGCAAGGTCATACTAAGTTCGTATATCAGTTTTTCTCAGGTTTTAAACATGGCTGGAAACAGTCTACAAATATCGTATGTGCACCACAGACACGACAAGGACTCCGATTACATACCCTTAGGGCAATGAAGGCGACTTTTTTTTAGGTGTCTCTTATCCTGAAATTATATCATACATTCTTTTAGTTTTTTGTTGTTTCTCTTGCGTCAGATGTACCGCGTTTGTTTGTTTGTTTGTTTTTTTTTTTTTTTTTTTTTTTTTTTTTTTTTTTTTTTGGGGGGGGGTGGGAAATTATGTAGTATTTTGCTGTCAGGCAACTTTTATGTATAAATATTTATACAAAGACATTTTACACTGACGAGCCAGGTAATCTTATTTAATTCTTTATCCTTGTATATAAATTTAAAAGTATTTCTTTTCTGACCAGGCTGCAATAATTTTGATTTATGAGTGGGCGTGTTGCAGAATATATAGGTACGAGAGCGAAAGAATAATTGGGATTTGATGGCCTTAAATGGAAATAAAATGAAGACGCTTTTTATCGGTGAATTTTGACTTTGCAGAATTTACAGGTACATTAGTTCTGGAATCAGGAATATTTCCCATGTTTGCATCTGGTCAAGTATGATATATATGAAAGTCTCTATGGTCGTGGGTATTTTGTTGGTTAAACTGTTAAATAGCGTCGAACATTTGTCTTGCTATCGATTTAAGCAGATGTGGTCGATATCCTTGGCTGTAGATTACCGGTATATTAACTGATAGTATTCTGTAGGTGTATCTATCTTCAAAAATGAGAGAGAGAGAGAGAGAGAGAGAGAGAGAGAGAGAGAGAGAGAGAGAGAGAGAGAGAGAGAGAGTCATTATAAAGGTAAAACAAATAACCGACTGTCCATGAGAAAACCAACAGTGTGGCATAACAATCAATGCCGGATTAAGGTGGGGACGCAGGGGGCAGGTGTCCCGGGCCACCCTCTAGTCATGGGGGCCCCCTTGGTTGCTGTGGATAAAATTACATGTGTTTAAATAAACCATATATAGGTCTAAACCGTCTAATACTTAGCCTAGTATAGCTATAATAATTATACACATATAACGGACAGTTTAAGGACAACTTTCAGGGTGTACTTGGAGATCTATATCTCTAGTGCCCCGGGCACCCCAAAGCCTTAATCCGCCCCTGATAAAAAAAAATGACATTTTTAGATTTGTATATCTTAAGATAGTTGAAACTTTCATCTTTCAGTTGGTGCGTATTTTAGTGCTGTCTTCAAAGCGGAAGGGTTACAACGAACACACTAAATTTGGTTAGTAAAATAGAACGTTGAACGTTGAACTCGATGGCGTCACTTAAAGGTATAATTCGCACTATAAATGAGAACATTTGTTTTTGTTAAGCATGTTAACATCGTGTTATTAATGCTAAACAAAGTCAGAGTGTCTCAAATTGTCTGAAATACGTGATAAAATTTTTAAATAGTTTTCGATTACATATTGAACTTGGTCATAATAGCGCCCTAGCGATACACCTGAGGTATAAACTAATGAGATTTTTTTAAGGGTTTATTTTTGTATTCTTAGTACTTTGTCCATGTTTCAGAAGTGATTGACATTACATCAGCAAGTAACAAAAAAAAAGAAAAAAAAAAGTTGTATCTTTCAGAACTTTCATCAGTTTTGCATACTCTTAGTTATCCAGAAATTTTCACACGAAGATGACACAGAATATGTATGTGTATTAAAATAAATGTCAGTTGTTTTTAATGGAATACATAGAAAAACAAAAGTTTCAAAATATGAAACTATGTGACATCATATTATTCAAAGTAAAATCGAAGTAAAATGTTATTGACATTTATTTCGGCACAAAAGAGGCACATAGCTTAACAAAGGTACATATGGGAGCATTGCTTGAAGGTTCACACATAGCTTAACAAGGGTACATATGGGAGCATTGCTTGAAGGTGCATACATAGCTTAACAAGAGTGCATATGGAGCATTGCTTGAAGGTTCACACATAGCTTAACACGGGTACATATAGAAGCTTTGCTTGAAGGTTCACATAGCTCAACAATGGTACAAAAGGGTAGCATTGCTTGAAGGTTCACATATTGCTTAACACATTTACATACGGGAGCATTGCTGGAAGGTTCACACATGGCTCAACACATATATGGGAGCATTGTCTGAAGGTTCATGCATAACTCAACACGGGAACATATGGGAGCATTGCTTGAAGGTTCACACCTAGCTTAACATGGGTACATATGGAAGCATTGCTTGAAGGTTCAGTCAAAAATAAAGTTTGAACTGATACAATTAAAAAATAAAGCAGAAAAGAAATTTTGAGGATTCTGCAATATATGCTATCAAAGTTGTATGCAATTCTTAGTGTTGGTATAGCGAAATCCACTTTAGTACTAAGAAATCCACTTTAGTGCTAAGAAATCCACTTTAGTACTAAGAAATCCACTTTAGTACAAAGAAACCCACTTTAGTGCTAAGAAACCCACTTTAGTACTAAGAAATCCACTTTAGTACTAAGAAACCCACTTTAGTGCTAAGAAACCCACTTTAGTACTAAGAAATCCACTTTAGTACGAAGAAATCCACTTTAGTGCTACGAAACCCACTTTGGTGCTACGAAATCCACTTTAGTGCTACGAAATCCACTTTATCCACTTTAGTACTAAGAAATCCACTTTAGTACTACGAAATCCACTTTAGTGCTACGAAATCCACTTTGGTGCTACGAAATCCCGGCCTTAGATATAATTTCCAGACATTCTATTCCCATTCTGGATACAGGATAGTTTCTTTCAAGGAAGAAAATTTTGTTAGACCTGATCCATTCAGATTTACATGGCTAGCCATAACTTATCGCCTGTACAACAAAATGTAGAGAATCTAAAACTGAACATGCTGATGCCTATAATCTTCTTTTCCTTGAATAACTTACGCGACATCCATTTCAAAGGTTATTAATTGTGCTGACAACTAGTAATTACTATTAAGGTATTATAAAACAATCAATTGCCTCTCCGACTAACTAGTTCAACCGTATGTCGTTTGTAAATCCGGCAAGGACCAGCCAGTTCTTCGCATTGCAAGAATTTGTCTACTTTCCAGTCACTCCCCACTCTAAGGTAATAATACACTAATTAAGTTTATTATATATTTCCTTCATTTTTTTCTACATTTCTCATAAAATCCAGTGCATTAGTTATACGTTCAGATATAACAATACTATCTTATGTTAGGCACTAACCTGGAATAAATATATAAACAAAATCAGCATAGCTCATGTTGCATTTTCTAAACAATAGTTGCATTTAAGTGAAATGACTCGAAATTTTAGAGCAAATGACCTTTTCGAAACCGGCCGAATCACATCTGTTTGCTCTGTCGTCCCAGGAGGCTGAACTCAATAAACATTTTATTTTCTGTTTTGCCATTAATGCAGCTTTCTTTTGAATGCAAGTAACAGTCTTCACTGGTTAGCAAATCTCCAGGAAAAATCAGACAAAACAGTATTAATCTGTGTTGTTAAGGACAACAATAGAATGTTATAACAGCTGTTTTGATCAATTAGTGTAGTGATACCCGCAAGACGAAGGCTCCAACATGATGATTTTTTCCCACCTGTTAAAACAGTTTCGTTAATAGTTTTATTTCTGTCTTAACATGTATGTGTGTGTGTGTGTGTGTGTGTGTGTGTGTGTGTGAGAGAGAGAGAGAGAGAGAGAGAGAGAGAGAGAGAGAGAGAGAGAGAGAGAGAGAGAGAGAGAGAGAGAGAGAGAGAGAGAGGAGAGCTGTTATTACTGGTGAAACTTGAAGCTTAATGCGCCTGCAGATCTATGCAGTTTGTAAAGACTAATTAATCAGTAGGACAAACAACATAGATCCTGATCTGCCGGCGCATGACGTAACGGCAAATCTGGGTCTAACTTTCTTTGCAGGTGGATATGAGATCAGCGTTACACAAAGGCGCAAATTGTGTTTTGCTTAATATATATGTCCCGTAGAGTGAAACAAAATGTATTCTGTTCTTTTATGTGTCTGATTCTATCTGATACTTATTTTTATTGTATTGTTATCTTTTATTACAATGCATTGCAATTAAGCCCTATCATCAACCAAATGGTCATTAAATACTTAATAATGTGTTACTATTATGTAGTGTAATTATTGTTCATATTAATTATTGAAATAAAAGGTGTCATTTTATAGCTATCTTTTCATATGAGTTGATATTGCCAAATAAGTGAGTACTTTCCTTTAATTACCTCACAAACATGTTGAATACATGCGTACAGTTCTTACAGAATGTTGGGCATGGCCGTAATGTGCTTTGACACAATACGCTAGCGGACTTTGTGAATGTTCGGCATGGCCGTAATGTGCTTTGACACAATACGCTAGCGGACTTTGTGAATGTTGGGCATGGCCGTAATGTGCTTTGACACAATACGCTAGCGGACTTTGTGAATGTTGGGCATGGCCGTAATGTGCTTTGACAAAATACGCTAGCGGACTTTGTGAATGTTCGGCATGGCCGTAATGTGCTTTGACAAAATACGCTAGCGGACTTTGTGAATGTTGGGCATGGCCGTAATCTGCTTTGACACAATACGCTAGCGGACTTTGTAAATGTTGGGCATGGCCGTAATGTGCTTTGACACAATACGCTAGCGGACTTTGTGAATGTTTGGCATGGCCGTAATGTGCTTTGACACAATACGCTAGCGGACTTTGTGAATGTTGGGCATGGCCGTAATGTGCTTTGACACAATACGCTAGCGGACTTTGTGAATGTTTGGCATGGCCGTAATGTGCTTTGACACAATACACTAGCGGACTTTGTGAATGTTCTTTTACAGGTGGACAATTTAAATTAAACTCTTTTTGTTTTTTTTAAAGCTTCCATAAAGTTTATACCTCTCTTCTCTCGACAAACTGACAAATTGGCAACAAATCAAAGTTCACTTTAGCTTTCTTTTAATATGCCGTAAATGCGACTGTCTTGACAGTATGATAGATGGTCCACGGTGTGGATGCACCCTGCAAGTCCCACAAATAAAATTCAAAGCATTTAGGTCTTCTGTCAGGATACAATTATTTCTATGGAATTCGGTTAGTTAAAGACGAGACACTTAAAAAAAAACGAGCGAGTTAATAAGAGTTATGAACTATGGCAACATAGAACGGCTATTCCCCACACACACCTTTTCGTAGAACAGCTGACACGTTTTCTTCACAATCATGCATATTCGTGAAAAAGAAAAGGAAAGAATTACTTAGTTTACATTCAACAAAACATTGATGATAATTACTTATTAAGGTCCAATGTGAATTATCCGCAGATTTCCAATTATTCTTCTTCATACACATTGCCAATTCGATAGTTGACTCGTGGTATAGCGATTAAACTCTAGTGAAGGTACGTTGCTAAAAAAAATGAGTCTGAAAAATGTGCGATGAATGGATGGCTTCACTTTATGACGTGATTCTCAATGACGTCAGTTATGACACATTGTTGGAAATGTCATGGACGGAATATGATATACCTGCAATAAGAATATATTTATAGAGTCCTCAAAATTCCAAAAGCGATATGGCTATATGCACGCAATACAATTCAAAAGTTTCACAAATATTATCTTGCTAGTCTTATGAAATGAGGACCAGGTGAAAGTGTCCTTCCTACCTCGAGTCTAGTACACTGGAAGACCACATCAGCAAGCGCAATGTGTCATAAAGGAGGCGCTCTACAGATAGTATGTACTTCTGAGAGAGTGAACGGTGTAAGGTGAAGTTGTTTGAATGTGCAACATGCACAATGAAGAGAATGTTGGCATACCTCTATGCTATTTTCATGTACTGTGGCTGAAATTTCTTTATATATTGTACTTGTGGAAACTGTACATGATCTAAGCACACTGCTGACAAAAATGGCTGCTCCCATGTGCTAAAAAAATCAGCCTGAATTAGTCCAAAGTACACTATTTTTAGCAATTAAAATAGGGAAAACGAATTTTGCCAGAGTAGGCAATACCAGCTTCTGAAAGTACAATGAATGAATTACAAAATATATAAAAAGTTAAAAAAAGTTATCAGCTCTGTTTTTCACAATTTACCTTTGAACTCCAGGAAATGAAAATTGGCAAGCGGAGCTAGCAGTTTTTTGATAGATGTACATCTTAAGTAAGACCAAGCTGTATACTCTATAACCCAAACTGCACCCATCACTCATACACCTAAATAAAGAAAATTAAAAGTTCTTTTAATAATACCTAAGACATACAAGGTCTTTATTAAATAGCCAGAATAACCAGTGAGGAAAACCTGGGAAATTCTTTTTCTTTAAAAATATAACCCCTATGCAAAATACGAAACTGAAGAGCGCCACCAAAGCAAAAATTATTTACTTTATTTATTGTTGGCATCCCAGTTATCCATCTATAGGGACAATAGTTTCGTTCAACTAGACTCTCTGTGGACTTCACGCGAAAATCTCGTTGCATGAGGGAAGTGAGTTCGGCATAGAATAGTGTATTACACGCAAAAATCAGGGGAGTGAGCATGTGTACGCAAAATTTGAGCATTTTTTCTACATTGTAATTTTCACGGATATAAATAAATTGACGATGATTCCCCCGTTTAAAAGCAATTTGAAGTCCAAGTTTCATTTCATGATGCTGTGAAGAATCTAGCAATAATGACACAGTACTACGAACTGATTTTAGGAATACTTGCAGAAATCATAAAGCAAGATATATACACATGAAAACAACAACTCTTGGAGGTTACACAAGATGTCATTGCAGAAAACCAAAAGCATAAATTCCACTGATGTTATTGGATTTGTAAGAATATATAAGTTATAGCGACAGCTTCTGTAATAAAGTTTATACCTGTTAGGAAAACAAAAGGAGAAGAAGAAAAAACATACAACAAAGACTTACCATTCTGTTGTTCTTTTTATTATGGAGATAAACACTATCAAATAACACACTTCGTTATGATTGTGGTACATAATTTTGCGACATAACACATTTTTAAAATCTTATAGGAAATTCATACTTAACATCTACAGATTTTTAAGTTGCATCCTGTATAAATATATATAAGTTATATCTTCTAGATGTTGCTGTACAGTCATAGAGTTAACATCAATGTATGTTAACTGACATGTCTTCTTAATTTTTAAAAGAAATGTAAAGTCATTTTTGTGTACAGTTTTGAAATAAAATTATTCATTTCGAAAATTGGTTCCTTGTACATCTGTTACAGGATATAAAGTGTGTCACTCCTACATTTTTTTTGAATTACAAACGTCGATGACTGTGTTAATGTATAAATTTAAAAAGTACATAGGTGACTAGATTTGGGTTCGTTGTCAGGAAAGGAAGAGTTAAAAATGTGGCCGTATCGTCTTAAAATTTATAACGGTTTCTTATTATTAGTACACGATGCACACGCATTAGACAAAATGCACACGCAATGTTAAAATGCACGAGGTCATCGTGCCGAAGAATCTTCAGAATCAATAGAGACCTTTCGGTTTTATCTGATTGACGTCATCGGTATTCGGCAAATATATCGTGCATTAAAAACATTGATAGTGCAAATCTTCATAAGGAGGATGTTCACGAAATTATTCAGTATCTTTTCTCATATTCATTGGTCTTGGATGATCACAATTATGGATGCATAATTTCAAGTTAAGGATCAAGTTCTAAGATAAATTACAAAATGATGATAGAAAAAAGAGAAACAACTTCAACAACTGGAGCACAAAGTTTTAGTAATGTTTTGGAATTATCTTTTTGAATTCTGAATCAATATAAAAATTTTTTTTTACAAATACCATAATGTCGAATCTTATGTAAAGACGAAATATATTTGACATTTTCCCACAATGTACATAATTATGGGAAAATACAGAAGGAATGATGTACACAACATTTCTTTTGCTCGACCAAAATTGACACAAACATTGTTTCTTTAGTTTTTTTCATCAAATGGGGAAAAATAAATCAAGTTTGGAAATAGCAAAGCAAAAAGTAATATATATTATAAAGTATGATAGTATTTGGCTGGAAAATTGCTAATAAAACAACAGTTTAAACAATGCATGTGACGGACGTGCTCATTAAGCATTCAGTATCACCAGAGACCTCACGGTTTTATCTAAGTGACGTCATCAATAATCAACGTCTGTCACGTGCACTGTAACATTACTGTTGGCAATCAGTCGTCTTCAACCCATTGAATTACAACGGTGAAGATCAAACTTTACCTATCAACATTTTTGGCACAATGAAAAATTGGAGACTAATATAGGTTTATGATGCAAAATGAGACGAAGGTTTAGTATGTAATGACATGTTGTGATTTACATTTGTTTTGATTATTCGTTTCGATTATTCGTTATTATACGACACTTTATCACTGAAACGTCAGCATGTCAAAGGCAAGAAATACAAGTCATTACAATTGCCTCAAAGGTTTTCGATTGGTATTATCATTCAAGCATATTATCTATATATTTTGTCATTCCAAATAAAACTTCACTGCCCGATTTTGTGTGAATTATTTGAGTGGCTGTAAACTTGCAGATGCTCTCCATTATTTTAACCTATTTGTTTTTCGTTGGTTTTAACGTCACTTTTAACACAATATTGGCTATATCATGCCGATGAAATGGGCGCTAAAGTATCTTTCCCAAGGACACACCGTGGCATCCGAACAGAGCTGGCCTGGACGGGTATAGAACCCGCGACCCTTGGATTACGAGTCCGACGCTCTATCAACTGAGCTACCGCGGCTCCGCCAGTTTAACCTGACCTACGTGTTACTGGTCATTGTCAGGAATGTTGCGTAGACATCGGTCACTGTCACTGTCTATTAGAATTTATATCAACTCTCGTCTGTCACTGTCAGGTTTCTCCTGTCAATGTGGGTCAACTTCATGACGAATCTGTTCGACACTGTCAGGAATGTAACATCCCATTTGGTCATCGTCATAGTCAACTAGTGTTTCCTTCTGTCTGTGGCTGTCATTGTCATATTGCACCAACTCACAGTCAAGACGACTCTGTCTGGCATTGTCAGGATTGTGACATAGCGGGTGTTCATTGTCACTGGCGATTGGTATTTCCATCTGCATGTATCTGTCACTGTCAGGCAGCATCAGATCAAAGTCATGATGAGTCTGTCTGGCACTGTCAGGATTGGGATACAGAGTTTGGTCATTGTCACTGGTAATTTGAATTACCGTCTGCGTGTTCCTGTCATTGTCAAGTTGCACCAGATCAAAGTCAAGATGAATCTGTCTGACACTGTCAGGAATGAGACACAGACTTTGGTCATTGTCACTGTAGATTGGAATTACCATCGACGTGTTCCTGTCATTGTCATGTTGCACCAGATCAGAGTCAAGATGAATCTGTCTGGCACTGTCAAGATTGAGTCTCGTAGATGGGTCATTGTCATTCGGTGCCTCCATCTGTCAGTGTACGTCACTGTCAGAAATCAGTGGATAGGGGTCACTGTCATGACTGTGAACCTGTTGAATCGGTCTGTCACTGTCAAGTTGACACATCTGAAGGTCAGTGTCAATTTGACACACCCCCTGTCTCTACCTGACGTCACTCTCAGCTGGCGGATGAGGTCATGGGTCACTGTCAAGATGTCGTGCCTTCCGACGTTTGTCACGAGCAGTGGATAGTGCGCGATGTAATATCAGATGTTGGTGGTCATTGTCAGGTCAGATTTGTGCCACCCTCCAGCCGTTGTCACCGTCAACTTGTCATATTACGGCAAGGAGATAACGTCGGTGCTGTGGTGACGACATTCCTTTCTCAGGACTGACAGACGCAGCCATTTATCTCGACCGGTGTCAGGTCCTGTCAGGAGCAAGATCTCATAGTTAGATGTTTAGTAGTATCAAAATCAACGTCCGTAGCCTCACAAGATCAACTAGTATTGACTAGAATCTCATTTGGGCACAATCATCTATTATTGCTATATACAATACCTTTTAATCATTGCCTTTTCAAAAGCTGTTTTACAAACTTTTTATGACGGCTCGCGTATTTGAAGCCATTTCTGTGCATTATTTTACATAGAACATTATTTCTTCTGCATTTTGAAATCCTGTTTGTCAATATTTCTTGGTCGTATGGATTTCTGATGAGCTGAGACTTTAGTTCCTCTCTGGCATTATCAAATGGACTGAGACTTTGACGGTGGTTGCCTTGGTGATGACCTTTTATAACCCTGCGACGTTGACGGCGTAGCGTCCTGGGAACGGGGTCATGCAGTCTACAGTCACACATATTCCCCGTGTAAGTATCGCCGATTGCGTCTGTTGTGTCGGTGTAATAGAACAGGCTGCGTGGATTACGCACGTGGAAGGTTAAGTATCCACATCTGCCAAAAGAAGACAAAAAATCGTGATGGAGAATTGTTTCCCCGAGTACGCGAGTATTTCAGAAGCCCAATTTAATATGTGAAGATGACGTTTTAAATTCATGGTGAAATAAATTACCAGCAATAACACTATATATTTTAATTATTGTTTCTTTCTGCGATCTTCGGTAACAAATTAAGTTTGCTGGAACTTCAACCAAACATTTTTGTTTAAATCAGGAAGTACTATTTCTTTCTGTTTTATAAGGTCGATTTGAATCTATTTAGTTCAAGCGACATATGTACACAATACAGCCTATATAGCGACATATGTACACAATACAGCCTATATAGCAACATATGTACACAATACAGCATATATGGCGACGTTTATGCTATGCTCGGCAGGTTCATTGAATCGGAATTACAAACCTTTTTGCAATTATGGTGCCGTCCTTATCCCCCCTCCCCCGCCAGTGGCATAATATCCAACATTAGCAAAGCCATTATGTTATCTGCCCTATAAATACCACTCGGTCACGAACTACTTCGTCTCAAATCCAAAGCTATAATGAAAAAAAAAAAAAGGTTGTGTCACTCCATTTCTCTATATCTGTGGTTATTGCGGGTATTTGCTTTTAAATACCAAAGACGAATAATACCATTTCCCTTGGAATTCCTTTTATGAAAGGACGCTGTTGGAGCTTTTGTAAGAGTGCGAAAGGCGCGCGAGACGTGGATTGGCATCCAAGGCTACAAAAATGGCAGATTCAACTTCTTGTATGGCCCAGATTGTATCACAAAATTTGTAAGGCAGCTGGCGAAATCGAAATGACTTCCACGTGCTACATTCTTGAATTTGCAGAATCTTTAGATGAACATACAGGGAAGTTTTGATAAGTAATATGTGGAATGGTATTGATTACTTATGCCTACACAATATAAGTTATATCAATTGGCAATCCAAATCTATAGCTTACTTATCGTAAACCAGGATGTCGTCTTTCCCTCCGTCGAGAAGTGTCCAGATATTGGAAGACTCGGTGTCCTGGTACACGGGAAAGTTAACCAGTCTGGCAAGGGAAGCACGTCTTTTTCGAGAATACTGATCTTTGGAGTTGATGATAATGAATTTAATGTCATTGATGCCATTTTGTTTAAGAGATTGGCGATAGCTCTCAAGGCTGGAAAGAAACATATATATATATATATATATATATATATATATATATATATATATATATAATGCTCGAATGCTTTATAGTTGCACTGTAATTGCTCATCTAGAAGACAGAACAGAATTGACGGAATGAGTTTCGACAAGTTGCATGTAGGGTAATTTTTTTCGACAATACGGTGAAATGTGTTCCAACGAAAATAGGTCGTGAAAGTTACCTCTCTCCACCATATCACATTACACGAAATATCTAAGTAAAAATTACAGTCTGTATGAAACTACAGTTTAATGAAACAAATACTATTTACTACGAGAAATGGTAAATAAAAAAGTTTCAGTTTGCTTGATCTATTCAGAAGTTATAACATTAGTCAATTTGTGAAATTTTGAAGAAACTCGAACTGTTTGAAGAGGGAAGAAGAAGAAACCCTAACCTCTACATTATGCAAGTATTCTTCACATTTAATATGGAATGTTTACTAGATTGGCTAACATTTGTCATTTAAGCTGTCCTTCATAGCTCGGAAAAGTCATATAACACCCAGAAGTTACGGATTTTTGTCTATATATCAGTTAAAGAGGCACTGGATACGACTGATATCTAGTATGAGTGACTTGTACTCACTTTTGTGCCTGCCATAAGCACAAGGGTCAGCTGGCCTGAAGCAGCGCCACCACTGTCACGTGGCCCTGGAGAGCGCGCATGGGGGACCTGCCGCTCACCGTCCAAGTAGGGGCGAGCTGGCAGACCTCAGCGTCTACACCGACCACAGCAATGGCAGCGGCTAACCAAAGGACCAGTAGCCCAAAAGGGCCGCTCATCTTGGGGGAAAACTCTGAAAAGAAATAAAAAGTGATGTTGTTCTCTCATGCGAGCCGCAGGTCCATTAAAGAGTAAGGCAGATAGGGACCCATTCGACGGATTCTGCGAAACCCTACCGTAATCAAATTGTCCGTAGATCTGTCCAGCTTTCTGGCCGTCAACAATTTTGTTTCAGCAAGGTAACTTTACTGGGAATTGTTGGATTTGTTAAAAAAATCGTATGCAGCTTTATATTTATGAGACCTAGAAAGAGTTAGATTCTCAGCCTTCTATTTCATCATTTAAAGGAGTTATGACCCCTGATTTCCTATACTACCGCAGCTTAACTTTACAAAGAACTGTAGGATTTCAAACAAATCTAGTACGAGTTCGGTTTCCAACTTTCCGCGAAATCAGTTACAAGAGTTATGCTCCTGATTGCTCATTCCCCTGACTTTGGTTTCCGCAGCATAATTTGCCAAGGTTTGTCGGATTGCAACGAATACTGACACACAGCTTTAGACCGAGTTCGATTTCCAGCGTTCTACGATATCCTTCATCCTGACTTTGGTTTCCACTGCATGTCTTTACCAATGATTGTTGGATTTTAGCCAAATTTGTTTTTTTTTATATGTTTTGTGACACCATGAATAACTTAAATTTCCAGGATTCTATGACTTCATTTACTCGAGTTATGCTCTCTGGTTTCCCGTTCTCTCCTGACTTTGATTTCCGCGGCATTATTTTATCAAGGGTTGTTGGAGTTCAGACAAATTTGGCATGCAGCTTTATATTCTTTAGACCTTGAATGAATTTGATTTCCAGCGTTCCGCAACAACATTTAGTGGAGTTATAACCCCTGATTCCCCCACCACCTAATTTTGGTTGCTGATATGACCTTGAAGCAGTTTGATTTCCATGACATCATATACAGAAGATATGGTCCTATCATTCCACGAAAAAATGGAGGAGTTGTAGCACCTTCATTGTTTGTACTCATGACTTTGGGTTCCACAGCATTACTTTACCAAAGATTGGTGGATTTCAACCAAATTTGGCATGCAGATTTATACTGACGAGACCTTCAAGGACTATAATTTTCAGCATTCAACGTTATCATTTAGAAGAGTTATGGCCCCTGACTGTCTGTCCTCCTGACTTTGTTTTCAGCAGCATTACTTTGCTAATAATTGTTGGATTTCAACAATATTTGACGTGCAGCTTTATGTTAATGATACCATGAATGAATTGGATTTCTCCACATTTAACGTTCTCATTAGGAGAAGTTATGGCCCCTGAATGTCCATTCTCCTAACTTTGTTTCCATTGACAAGTTCCTCCGTTTGAGGCCCTGCCGAGCGAATTGTAGTTTGCAAGGCCCTTTTTTGCAGCATCTGTAGGTAATAGCTCTAGTTTGCTTGGTAGGAAGGTGTGTGTGTGTGTGTGTGTGTGTGTGTGTGTGTGCGCGCGCGCGGGCACACAAGCACGGGGGCACAAATTAAACATGATATGAACATAAAATATGTGATATTGCCTCGACATATTTACCCGTATTTAAGGCACACCGAGAATAAGGTAAACCCAGATGTTCCGTTGCGTAATGCGCCAGGTATCAGGATTTACGCAGTTCGCTTTAAGTTATAATAAATTGCTTTCCAGTGAAGTCGGTAAACAACGACTCTGCCTTCACAGACCGTTTGACCCAGGTGCCAATCTCGTTTTCAGTTGTCATTTTTGCGAACTGAATTTTGACCCCCCCCTTCCCCAATAAAGTTAATAAATTTTGCTAGAATTGCAGATTCAAGGTTTAAAATTATATAATCTCTGATACATTTTGTCAATCCCTTAAAAAAAATCAGGGAAATGCAAGAACATGCGTTTTAGCAAGAAAGTGGCAGATTTAAACTTTTGATGACAGTGGCATTTCGAGAGAAGCAAAGCAACACCTGGGGACCAAGAAAGTCTGAATGTATTGTGCCATGTGAACAAAAGTAGTTCCGAATATAGTTCTCAATGGCGGCGAATTATTATTTGAGGTTTCATTCAAAACAACCTCTGCTATTTCTGCGAGACAAAACTATGCCTCAGATGTATGTCGGCGCACTAATTGACAGAAAAATCATACATTTTGTTCGCCGGAAATATCTCCGCAAAAAAAGAAACTCAATCTATTCGGACCACCTCTGCTATTTCTAGGAGTGCATTGACTGTTGGATTGACCGAGAAGGTACAAATGACTAAAAAAAAGAAAGAAAAAAAAAAACAGTTCGATCATTCGTAACTTCTCGGTCAATCCTTGTTTCGTAAATAGCCAAAGTGGTCCGAATGGCAGCTATCAACATACATTCGAGATATGATCCGTAGGACTGACCTCGAAGTTGCAAATGCTGAGATTTATTTCTCCACTTACCGGCTCTATCGTTCGATGAATGACACCATATCATGAAAAAATGAAATATTTACACCCCAAGGAGCTAATACGGCGAACTCCTCAAAACCGAAAACCCTTGGGACCCAATTTTCTTTTCGGTTTTGAGAAGTTTACGGTTTACTGAGGTTTTTGCAGATGTGAAAAAAGTCTTTTTCTAAGCGCTTATTTGACGAGAGAGAGAGAGAGAGAGAGAGAGAGAGAGAGAGAGAGAGAGAGATTGTAATTAAGAGAGCATCAGTGTCTGTGTGTGTAAGAGTACATACAATTAAGAAAACTGTTATTTTTTTTTTAAATACATGTATTTAATAAAGAATTAGCTGAACAATATACGTTCCTACCACAAATCACATCCTGTCACATAAATAAATACAGTTGTTCCAAATAGAAATACAGTCCTCATCACAAGAAACACCTGCGGAATGAGATACTTTTATAACTTTTCTATTAAGTCCGTTAGAATTATGAATGACACTCTACAATATTTAAATACTCCGTATAATTCATAATGTTTACAGTTCAAGAGTCTGGCATGAGGAAAGCATGGCGCATTGACTATTTTTTTCTTACATCTTTCTTTATCTAATGTGGCCTGTTTTTATGACTCCATTTCTTGTGCCATATTAAAATATCGCTCATCCTTATCAATCGCGAAGTTTTTTAATCTCTGTACAAGATCTAAAACTTCTGGGTATGTCATTTAGGGAATCTGAGTTTTAGAATACTACTTTGTCGGTCTCCATCGGCAAAGCATCAAAAGAGAGGCCACATACCTGGTTAATAAAACCCTAATATTGAATTTTTTTTAACCTGGAGAAAGCCAGATTCATCAAGCACAGAGCCCATTGTCAACGTGGTAGTCACGTGATACAAACAAAAACATCATTGACATGTGCTCTGTTCTTGATGACTCTGGCTTTCTCCAGGTTACTGTGACAGCGACAGGTTTCTGGTAGTTGTTCTCGGAATAAATATGTTGAGAATTGTGTGTCCTTTCGTTTTTTTTACAAACATTACGTGACTTTCATTTAATATTTTCGAATTTTTTGTAAAACAACATTGGAAGGGTTTATTGTTGATATCACGTGACTATTTGACCTCTGATGTCCTGGACATGTAGGTTGCGAGATTAGGGTAGTCACGTGACTAGCAATGCTATTGGCGTGTACCAGGTCAAATTTCATCAACGCTGCAGTTTCGTCTCGTCTGTCAGCGGATTAAAGACAAAACGAATGTCATACTCGCAATTTCTGAGAAGATAAATCATATTCCTATCGATTTCATGCAGGTATGGCTCGATGTAAGGTCGTTTAAGTTCGCTAGGCCAGGTAGTAAGCAGCTACCCTATGCCGCTACCGCACGGTGGCGGCGAATTCCAACTTTTCGATAGGCAATGGGCTCTGACCCCACACCCCAACAAAAAATGTCCAAATATCAAAAATGGGGTGTGAAGGGTCAGAGGAAACTCGGACTAGCCGTATCGTTAAGACATTTATTGCCGGTGCAGCCGTACCGATAAACGGGGTCGGGAGGTCGATACTGTACAGGTAAGAGTTGAAATATATTTGCGCCACTGCTGTTGTCACTGCTTTATTACTTGAAGTATAAAAACTGAACTTCAGTCATTCTTCTGACCGTTTTGTGCTAGGTGCCCTATATAACTGTTCTTTAGACGACATTTACTTGACCTACTTTTCCGGCTCCAGCCGGTTTGTTTACGTGTCGTCAATGTAATGCCCCAAGCGATGTATTGGCATGGCCTTCTTACCTACTTCTGACAAAACAAGTATACTGAACTTGAGTCATTCTTCTGACTGTTTTGTGCTAGGTACCCTATATAACTGTTCTTTAGACAACATTTACTTGACCTACTTTTCCGGCTCCAGCCGGTTTGTTTACATGTCGTCAATGTAATTCCCCTAGCGAAGTATTGGCATGGCCTACTTACACTACTTCTGACAAAAGACAAGTGAACAGGCAAGACATACATTTTTAAAAAATGTTCTCTCCGAAATCTCCATGGTCATTTAAGTAGCCAATAATCAGAAAGCTCAAAGGGACTGCGTATTTTATTGAACTATGACATAGAAATCTACCGTATATAGCGTATAATCCTCATCCGAATGCAAACAACATAGATCCTGGTATGCCGTCGCATAATGCGCCGGCAGATCAGGGTCTATGTTGTTTGTTCTACTGATTTGTCCTTACAAACTGCATAGACCCAGATCTGCTGGCGCATTATGCGACGGCAGATCTGGGTCTATGCAGTTAGCAGTTGGTAAAAGATTATACGCGAGTATAGACAGTAGATGGAAATCGACCTATCTTTCAAAACATCAATAAATAAATAAATTTCAATAAATAAATATGGGGTTTGTGTTATTTACACATTTGTAAAGTGCACTATAGCAAAGCTTTAGTGCTGATTTTATTTTAAAAATGTAACCTACTGTTGTCTCTGTTTATGCCGAATGTAAATGTTCGTTCGTGTGGTTTCTCCGAGTGCATTCGAAATGAAATAAACAAACCAGCACGTGTATCCGTGAAAACAAATGATATTAATATTGAACTGTAATCAGAAGCATATAAATCAATGTTATCACCCGAAAAAAAAAATGTAAAAAAATCGGTGAATATTGAGACTCAGGTGAACAAACCATAATGATGTACAATTCCCTAACCGATTGACGATGAAGATAATATACACATCGCATGCACTATACTAGAATACTCAACACAGTTGTACTCAAGGGTGTACGTGCTGCATATCGGTTCTGTTCATTTCTTCACAAGTGTCCCCTTGAACTAATGTGCATGCATCAACATTTACATCTGCCGTCAGTCGAAACAAATGTAGGTTACTTTTCGGTCCGAACTAGTACATTTTTCTATCTCAATACCAAATCTTTGTAACGATGCACTTAAAAACAATATAATTCAAACACACACACACACACACACACACACACACATATATATATAGATTAGGGTAACATTATTTCATCAAACTTTTTATGTCCAAATTCTATAACAATGCGTAAACAGTTCCATAATTTTGTGTTAAAAGTGTTGACATATAATCTCTTTCAACAGTGTTTTCAGGTTTTCCACTATAAAAAAACAAACAAACTCATCAATGAAGGGAAGGGCGACCAGCTGAACGCATAAACACACGAACAAGTTATGCAATTATGTTATTAAAATTGAAATCGATGTAAATAACACTGAAACAGCCCTATACAATTTAATCTATACAGTTAATACTTGCACAAACTCTGACGACAAAGTGTAAACAATCAATCAAGTGTTATCTTATTCAATTGCTTATATATCGCGTTCAAATGCGAACAGCGTAGACACAGATCTGCCATCGGATCTGATAATTCTCTGGCAGATCAAGGTGCACGCTATTGGTTCTGATTTAAATTTCGGTCGATGCATTTGAATAGACATGACTGCGGTCAGAAAGCGCCTTGGTTTGGTTTTGTGGGTTTAACGCCATTTTTCAGCACATGATGCGAGTATATTTGGAGGAGGAAGACCCAGGAAGACCAAGAGAAGAACCACTGACCCACGGGAAGATACTGGGAAACTTTCTCACGTACCCACGTTGGCTGAGCTGAGACAAGATTTGTAACATACCCAGTTGGTCGAGCCGAGACTCGAACCCACGCGGGCAGAAGTGAGATGTCAGCGATCTGTATAGCCGAGCGCCTTAGACTACTTGGCCCCCTAGCCCCCCCCCCCCCCCCCAACACGCCTTGAAAATTCCGTTTATGACGCGCCGGTAACCTGTTATATTCTGTTATCTGGGGCTCCGGGTAGCCGAATGGTCTAAGGCGTTCGCCTTTACAGTTCACTCACATCTCACTTCTGCCCGCATGAGTTCGAGTCTCTGCTCAACCAACTGGGTATGTAATAAAACTTGCTAGTAGCTTCCCGTGGGCGGCTGGTTCTTCCCGGGTTCTTCCTGCACCAGATATATTGGCGGCATTGTATAGCCTGTCATGTGATGAGAAATGGCGTTAAATTCCACAAACCCGAACCTTCAGTTATCTTCCATTCCAGTAACGGGGAGGGTAGAATCGTGCCATCACGCCAGTCCATCTCGTCATTCCGCTTTTCTGTCCCGATATTGTTTCAATGCCATTACACGGGGGGGGTGGGGGGGGGGGGGGGGGGGGGGGGGGGGGGGGGGGAAATAAAAAAATTTATAAAAAAACCCACCGAAAACTCAGTGATATAGATGGAAGTGTACAAGTTTCTACTCTTCATATCATCATACCCTCATACAAGTCTAACCTCCTGTGCAACATTTAAAGAGTTATGTCCCTTCTCAGCTTAGAATCGTTATTTTCCTGTAATTTCAGCGCAAAAAAATAAAAATATAAATTAAGTAATCAATTGTATATATAATATTGTCCTCTAAATATATTTGAGGCCTTGTGCAAGGATATCTTGATACAACTTTCCATCTTTAAATACTGTTAGCGGCCCTTAATATTTGTACTGTACTCTTGAAAATCACAAACAAGCAGTGAGGATTTGTGTTTTGCTGGTCCATGACTTTTCATACTTTGCATTTTAACCAAGGTTAGGTCATGCTTGTGATCCACTCGCCTGTATGTTCCTTTTTGCTGCATTCTAGTCGCACAGAGGCTTTACTTGACTCATTGGCATAAACCACTTGAAACAATAAAATTATAAATTTGACGAACTTTAATAATTAAAATAAATGTCTGAGTGTTTCGTGCGCTTTTTGTTTGACCGCAGAAGATAGAGAGAGAGAGAGAGAGGTGGAGGGAGAGAGAGATGTCAAAAAACTATTTCAGAGCATTTTTAGCTCGGCCAGGCACTTATCAAGTGAAATATAAACAAGTGAAAACGCACATTTAAACTTTCTTCATGCTAGGAATTAAGAATGACGCAAATAAAATAGGCATGAACCAGAAGCGCAGTTATGTAAAATTACACAAGTCCTGCAGCTACTTACCTACTTTCAGGCAAATGTATTTGCGATCCGTTCAACAAGTGGGTCGGGATTACAAATGAGCGCCCAGCTGCTCACGTATCAGTTGACTTTGTTTATCAGCCCAAAGTTCTCCGCTTGTTACTTATACCGATATCATGCGTATGTAGTGTGATACAGTGGGTTGAAGGACGGTAAACTACGATGGCCGATAGCGGCCGACAAATTACAACATCAATATAACATAAATTTGTACATGTACACATTTTGCTAATATATGTACGTTACGGAACAACATATTAAAGTAAGAAAATCTGTACATGTACACATTTTGCTAAAATGTGTACATGCACAAATTTTTCTTACTCACAACTAAAGCCAATTAACAACATTTCTTGCGCAATAATAAATTAGAAAGAACAATATACAGCTTTCTGATAAGGACTTAACATCTCATGTTATTTATTTGTTCGACTGAACCAGTTAAACTGGTCTATTTTTGTTTACATTGATACATCAAGGAAGAAAGCGAAGAAAACCTACACACAATTTATATAAATTATAGTTAGATCAACACGATTCTAACCAAACATGTGAATACATCTCTCTCTCTCTCTCTCTCTCACTATACGTAAATAAACACTCTTACATACATACATACATACAACATTCTGTGTATCATTTCATTTTATTTTACTGTATTTGTATACCGTAATTGGCCTTGATGATAGGAAATAGTTTTTTGGGTCGTTTGTTTTTGTTTCTCCACCCGATGTGTGCTAGCTATATTGCCCGAGGGCGCTCTAGTGTTGCTGCAATATGACAACGTTATGACAATGGTAACCTCATTTTATTGCCATTAGACGTGATCAAGGACAGTACGTGACATACTTGTACTTTATACAAGAACACTTTATACTGAATAAAATAAAATAGAATAGTTTTATTTGGAAGACCAACATAGATACATTCTAATAATTGACAAGATATTGGATCTACATACTGCAAAGTTCAGAAGAAAGAGACGACATGGTGATATACTTTCCCATCCTTGATGAAGAACTGTTATTGGATGACTTACGTAAGCAATAATTTTCTGTTAATCTATAAATAGCTCTAAAATTTAAGATTTTAAATTTACATTTTTAAGGGTAAAGATAATAGATACTGAGGTCATTATTAATTGTGAATGGAAACTCTTGGTTGTTATGAGCAGTATATATCATAGAAGGATGCGTATTTCCTCTTTGTATGATTTGAACATTCCAAACAATACTGCAATATCGCTATTTCTTAGAAAACACCAGGGATCCAGCTTCTCTGCTCTTTTGTCGGCCGCTATCGGCCATCGTAGCAAACGCTGCGGATGGCAAGTACTGCAGGTATGCCTAGACGTTCAAGGACGTGGAGGCTGTATGAATATTTATGAGTTTGGGCTGGGTGATCCTGACTGGTACACAAACATTTTATTTGCAATATATACTCCAAGGACAGGCCCCAGCTCTGAATATCTTTTATTCTGCTGCTTGGCTGCCAGTGTTTGTTTTATCTGTCGTTAGTCTTGTTATCAGCAAGCGCACTTTTCACTCGTGTCAAATTTAATTACTTGTAGACTCCCAGCTAACTGTCCACTTATAATATTTTGAGTCCCATGTGCATACAAGCTAGCCTGTAAATTTGGGATTTCTATACTCTATTGGGCTTACTAGATTGTAGGTCTATATTTTGTACCAACTGAGATTGGATGACTGATGTTGTGATGTGTGTTTGACTGACAATCACTCCAAAGACGTGGTCTGAACAGTTTTGTAACTTTCTGCAAGAATATTTACAATTTTAGCTTGAAGACACAGAGTTTGTGATATAATCAAGAATTCCAAGATGAAGAAATCGTAAGAATTCTATATTATTTGTATTCAGTATTTTGCAATATCATTTGCTCAATGATTCACATACATGCACCTTCTGTTGAGAGCTTTTTTATATACTGATATATATTTCTGAAATTGTAGAAATATAAATAGTTTTATATCACAGTAACTTCTAAAATTGTTCATTATCTACTCTATTAGAGATTAATCAATAACAACGCTCTCTCCAAAAATAGAATCCAGTCAGTTTCACACTCCTCCACACAATAAAGAAACCCAGTGTACATGTCGCTTTATTTCTCATAGGTTGGTCATTTCTTGGTCAAATTACATAAAGGAAGAAGTACTTAAGGCATGATATTGTTTTGGGGTATATTCAGTGGCGGCGCGACAGGGGGGGGGGGTCTGGTTGGGGGGGGGGGGGGCAATTGCCCCCAGGCGCCGGGCGAGAGGGGGGCGCTGTTGGGAGCTTTTAAAATATTTTTTTTTAGCTGTAACCGGGGCGTAGATGGGGGGGGGGGGGAGTGAAGATTGGCAACTGACCTAAAACTTCTCTCTGCGGCAAAGTACGGGCGCCACTAAAGAACATTGCCTCCGGGCGCCTCGATCCCTCACACTTCCACTGGGTATATTAGAAGTGTATGATCAGTAGATAGTAGTACTACCGTATATGGTTAAATGCATATTAGAAGTAGTATTGATAGAGACTATGATCATTAGCATATATTCTTTGAAATGAACATCAACATGGAAGTTTATAAAAGCATTTTTATCACAAATTTGATTAAAATTGACAAGTAGCATTCGCGCAATAAGTTGAAGCAATTGGTATAATGGTCAAATGATTTTTTGTAGTTTATATTTCTGCCCATCTCTCATCTCCTTTATCAGTCATAATTGTAGTCTTTTATCTTCCAATATATAAAACCTAGTACCAAAATAGTTACTTTATCTTTTATATGAATATCTAGTTTGTCTGAATTATTAATGTCAGGTTGTTAAATAATTTAATTCTTCAACAGGTTTCCACCTGCATACCATCTCTGGAGTCTCTACATTTCAATAAAAATGAAGATGGACGTTCATAGCCATAGATGATTTGGTAAAGTTTCTTAAATATAATAATACGATTCTTGACAAGAAACACATTGTAAAGAAAGAAAATATTTTATAAGAATTGGAGATACTATGCTGGGATAATACAGACAGAATGAAATAAATTGGTTTCGTTGCCGTCTTTCTATCGATATATGCTTCATCAATATGATGACTTTCAGATTTGCAAAGTGGTATATGATGAGCAAGTCTTAGAACGACAAACACAGTCTATATCTTCAAACAGATCAAACAAATCAACATAGAACTTGTATCAACAATTAGCATCTCTTGATATTTTAAGTTTAGGTCTATATATATAAAGAAACATAAAACATCTTTAATTATTGATTACAAAACACAGTTCTCAGACAGTGAATGGAATAACATTCAACTGTTTGAGTGGCATTATAGTTCCTTTTGTAAGAAAGAAGCATCTGGCTATGAAGATGAGCAGGAAAGAAAATGGTAATTCTTTGGATTATCTAAAGAGTTGGCAGAAAACGGACAAGAATTCGATCAGTTGTGTTTGAAGGTCTGACAGTCGAATATTGCTCGGAAGTTTGCTGCTGATGCAATAAATGAAATCACGATCAATCTGGAAAGTATCCATCGACCGGAGAAAATAGAAACAGACACAACAAATGCTCTTAGAGATATACCTGATCTTCAGTTTCAAAATATCATATGTTTTTAGTGCACAGATGTGTGTGGACATAAAGCAGGAATACATACTGACATCGAATTACAGGAATTGCAACATCATGTTGAAACATACGATGATATCTCTCTGATAGTTCGTGCCTCTCTGAAGAAAAGCGACCATGTATATGTCCCCATCATACTCTTCTTTCCCAAAGGCTTCCTTCTGCCTGGTGAGATTTTCCTTGCAAGAAATCTTTTGAAATCTGGAAAACTCAGACCCCATTATGTGTCCCTTTCTTCTTGTCTGGATGACCAAGATCTTCCAGAGAATGCAGAATTCTTGACTCCTTATGTTTTCAATGTTTTAAAGAGAAGAGACATTGGCTTGCTGACCCCTTAGACACAACGAGAGAATGGCGCCTACACGTTCCTTTACCATTCCAGTGTTTATTAGAACAAACACTACTGAACAAAGACAGCCTCAGGCGTCGATCATCAGATGATTTCTACACATCAAAACTGGCCTCTTTATATTGCCATTTTAAGTCATCACTGAACATACGTAACAGAAATCACAGTGGTCTCATACAAGATATTATCACAGATAAGTTTGTTCATCAATGTACCATAACATTTTCCATCACATCAGCTGCCAATATAAGCCAAAGTCTGCGAAATGGAGACAGACGTATCAAGAAAGCAGCCGATCAAGAAAGTTGTCACTTTAAAACCTATTTGAAACCATATCCACTATGGTATGTAAAAGCAAGTGACGTCTCATCTTCTGAACATTTGGTTAGTCGCATAAACTGCCATCTTGTATTTTTCATGGACAATCTTCACCACGAAAACAGACCCTGAACCTGGAGGAAAGAGAACAAATCAACTATCTACCCTGCCCATCACAAACAAAGGCATTCCAAAGGATTCGAAAGATGTATTAACATGGCATCTTCCACTGTATGAAGAAAAAGATGATTGCGTATGCAAGAAACTATCCCAGCTAAAAAATGAAGATCTGTAATGGGTGCTACTAAAGATGACCTCAGACGAAGAGTGTGCTTTTGCACGTTTTGAGAAGCAAGCCACGTGGGACCTGAAATACATCTGGACTAGACTTATGTTATTTCCGTTCTTCACAGAAATTCTAGACAAAGCAGCTTTGATGGAATATTTTGAATTTCAGCAAGACTACTTGGATCTAGACGAAAGCTTTTCATCCGTGGCCAATCATAATGCGGAGAAAATGAATACTGTCATTAATAATTGCAAAAAAAGAAAACTTCCCGCTAAACATCTTCAATGAAGAAATCGAAGGCATTTCAGGAGCCATTACGTCCATTACAGCAGCTGAAGTAATGCACATATAGGGGATAAAGCTGAGGATATTGAAAACATCCAGTATGATCCAGATGTATCATGCGATTCGTTGCCTTTTATTGATGTCAGTGATATAGAGGAAGAGGATGCACAACCCATTTATGAAGAAGAAAAGAATGAAGAAGGAGTAGAAAAAGAAGAGGAAAAGGAGGAGAAGGAAGATTATTCAAATATTAGGATAAAAGTAGACGATGTTGATAAAGATATTCTCCAAGATGTTCAAGCGCTCCTTGAATAAATACAGATACCATTTATGACAAAGATGAAACTGTAGTCTGCAGAACTGACAGTGGCACACAAGAGTGTCAAGATCAAAAGGATACACTATCGCCGCCACTTTTATGCCGCCTTCCTCCAACTTTCAGTGGTAGAGATGACAATATTACCACACTGAAAGTGGTTCTCGATGAATTTTTGGAGAAGGCTGAACTGAGTGAAACAAATGAAAAAGTTTTGTTTGCACCTGACTATAAGATTGCATCTACATGCTCTAGCGGCTTAGAAACTTCAGCTGTTCTTGTCGTTAACGATACATAGTAAGTGGTGATAGTCATGACTGATCCGTAGTACAACCTCTTTTTTGAAAGAACTAGTAATTTTTCTGCATTTGTCAGAAGTTACCATGAAGCAGATGAACTTATTAGGGCCTTTGAGATACAAACAACCAGCAAATATTTCTGTCGTCGCCGCTCGAAGAACTTTTCTGACCAGAAGACGGCACGTGGTATGCGCTACTAACTTTATTTTCGTTACATTTCTACCTTATATATTGTCCTTTTGTAATCCGGTTTATGGCTGAAGTCTGCTATTCTCCATCAATTTTATCAGTCACCAGTTCTGTAACCAGATACCTCCACACACGAGGAATGAAAGCCTATGCCTGTTAGAAGAATTATGCATTCAACAATAGCACTCTCTCTCTCTCTCTCTCTCTCTCTCTCTCTCTCTCTCTCTCTCTCTCTCTCTCTCTATATATATATATATATATATATATATATATATATATTCGTCCTTATCATAATCACAGCAAAATTTATTATCAGTAATTAATATATTTAATTCCCAAACTATCACTTGTTCAGAGAGAATAGACATTACTAATTAGTTTGAACTCATCTAATCTGCATCTTCGTATCTTCAAATTCCATGTGAGTGACTATGTGCATATTGTTAATATAACACACCTCAACATTCTAAATTGCATCATTCCAACTCTAAATATCCTGTCTGCATTTTGACAATCCATTTGATGACATATGTTAATCACCACGACGGTAATAACACATAACATCCTTGAAGTTACAATGTAGCGCAGTGAAAGTTGCAAGTAATTAGCATAATGCAGGTTGGAATAATGTAATCAATGACATCTGTTGTCATAATCGGATATTCCAGTAATGATCCATTATAACAATAGATAGCTCTGTTACATCTCGCACCGTAAATGATAATTGTCCTGGGTTCGGTATAATACAGGCTCTGAATATGTAAGACATATCAACGGATCCCAGAGTCCACCCACAAGCCATGGTTGAATTCCCATATCTTGCAAGAGGACGAAAAAATCGCTATTTATTCGTCTGGCGATCTGTGTCCGACTATATTGGCAAAATGGATTACACTTTCTTTAAAACTGAGTCAGTGATGTTATGTATATTGAATTTATGATATGTGTCCATGAGGTAAGTTGTACTTTAGTCAGATTATGGTCATTTTGTAAACAACATATTTACTGCATTTGAGCTCAAGGTCAGTCTTGTTTACATAGCATTTTACAATTAGATTGGAATTTTCAGTGTCTTGATGTGACAAAAGTCATGTAGCCAGGTATTTTTCAATTTTTATTACCCATATTCTGATGTGAGATTTGTTATGTACTCTCTCTCTCTCTCTCCCGCTCTCTCTCTCTCTCTCTCAATCTCTCTCTCTCTCTCTCTCTCTCTCTCTCTCTCTCTCTCTCTCTCTCTCTCTCTCTCTCTCTCTCTATATATATATATATATATATATATATATATATACACACACACACACACAGGCTTAGTAAGCAGGAGACCATTCATATGCTAACTATCAGTCTTTAAGGAATATGGTTTGATAATCAGATGTTTATAGTTGGGTTGTGAACATCAGAGTAAATTCAGAGAGAGGAATTATTTATTTGAAATAGTCGTTGGAATTGCTAAAAGTGCTCATTCTCATTTTGGATTAATACTTGACTTGGGGATTTATGTGAATTCATTCAAAGATATTCTGGATTACATTATTCAGGCATAACAGGACATTCAACAGGACTGACACTTCCGGACATTCAAGGCTACTGGAATTCATTCGGAACATTCTATATTTAGGACTCGTGATTAGGACACTTATGATTATTGGATTATTTGGACTTAAAATTCACGTTATTGTAAGTGTCTTTTCAATTTTCACTTGAATTGTCTATAAATAAATTGCTTGTTGATTTTACTTACGTTGTTGGTTTCACTTTCTTTCTGTTACATTAGTTTAAGATATAGAGTCGTAACAGTGACTAAATGATGTCCTCCTTTTGTCCATCCGTCTTCCCGTCCTTTTTTGTGCCTGTAAGTGTGTCTCATTCTAAACCACTGGCTGGAAATTCACCAAACTTATTTCATAATTGTGTGTGTATATTCTGTGGGAAATATTGGAAGGAATGTTAAAAGGCATGAAAAATGGGTAAAACAAGAGAAATTAAAAACATATATTTTGTGTCGCCTATTTACTGTCGTCTGAAGGTAAAACGATATACGTTCATGTATTTGACCTACCATTGGGCGATGTATCATAATCGTTCATGTGTATGTGCGGCCCAGAGGTATTTTTTATATATGACGCTCAAAGGTAATAATATGTCACCCAAAAGTATCATATACAGTGAAAATAAAGTGGTTACATAAGCGGGGTGGTCTCAATATCGGGGTTCCGCTTTCGGAATCCATCAGGTAGTGGGTATGTATGTATGTATGTATGTATGTATGTATGTATGTATGTATGTATGTATGTATGTATGTATGCATGTACAGATATATTGATAACTAATTTCATCGGAGACAAAGAAGACATACAGAAAGTTATAATGATATATTATTCAATATTTTGGGGGCCCAGGTGCGTGACAGATTTTGCCCCCCCCCCCCCAAGTTCAAAGATTAAACTTACTATTTAAGGTATTTCAATAGAAGGTGGCTCCGTCTTCATACTCGTTACAATGTCGTAGAAAGTGAACATTTGTCTAAATTTTAAAATGAATTGGTAATTTTAAAACACTTTTTTCCTTTTTTATTTCGGGCCCTCTGAGTCGTGGGGGCCCGGTGCAGCGCAGTCACAACACCCCTGCCCCCTTGCATTAACACTTTAGCGCACAATGACGCTTTTTGACGCCAACCCCATTACTGCACAATGACGCCATTTGACGCCTTTCATGACGAATCCGATTAAAATACCCAGTACTGCCAAAATTAAGTCTTTATATCCATAACTATCACTTATATGGCTGAGAGAATGAATCTAGAAAATAAATATGAAGCAAATCATTAGTTTAATCGCAACTGCACACTTCAATCAACACTCATCCGTTGAATGTAACATCGTGTATGCCATTTGTAAACAAGTGCTCTGCATCCCGCGGTTGCGACGTGAAGTCATTTGAAATGTTGAATAGTACAGTTGAAATATTTTTGCTAATATACACGGGAATATGCCATTCTTTGAACTAGTCCAGTTAATTGTTATCAAGGTTTTACCAAAATAGAGGAAGATTAGGGCAAACTTCGAAATTTGGATCGAGGCTATAGGCTAGAAATAATTTACAGACATGTGTTCACTGCTTAAGTTTATCAAAAAGATATGACCAAGAATCACACTTTTCTAAAAAAAAAAATATGGATTTTTTATAATTATAAAACATTTACTTGGTAATTCTAATACTTATCAGCACGAAAAATACACAAAGGAAGTCATCGAATATTCGTCTATTTTTAGAAACAAGCAGGAGTGTACTGGGTAAGCAACTCGGCCCTGGACTTATCTGCCCGGACAGGCCCGGGGTTTTGCTCACACCAGTAAAACACCGGTAAAAACGGATTTTTTTTGCGGCGGCCCACCGGGATTTGTCCCGGTATGCCCAATGGCCAGTACACCACCGGAAACAAGAAAAAAACGTTAATCACATGGCACGGCAAATTCTGCTCAACTTCGCTAATCGATAGTGGATGTTTATCGCGGTAACATTTAGGATTTTTCGTTATAGAAACGTGTCTCTGTACTTTTAAATCTTTATTTAATGTCACATATCATTTTTAAATCATTATAGTTCATAATTTGTTGAATTTTCACAAGAAAGTTGATGCACGATGGTGAGTCCCTCAATGAGTGAATCAAGCACTTCACATTTCGAAAACCATTTGAATCGTTAAATATACTAAATATTGCACATCAATACTGATTTCATGCTAGATTCCCCCCCCCCCCGTTTTCAAAGATTTGCTAAAACTTGTTTTTAATCAGTAGAAATATTTAATTACTGCTCTCAAGAACACATTTCAAGTTGCTGCTGCATTGATAATGAGAGGGTAGGATGGTTGCCAGATTTTAAGATTTTGAAAATTCGACAACCTTTTCGGCATAGGAAATTCACAGAAGGATAAAACTTAGCTAAAATTGTAATTATTCATTAGTAAGGGATACAGAGAGGAGATAAATTAATTTGATATTGGTCTCTGAATAACTTATTTAACAACAACAATGATCATACTACATGGATATAAAAATATAGTGAGGTATATATGACACTTTATCATTTAAGTTTCAGTTTCATGATTTTGCTTACAGAAAATGTTCTGGCTTTAGATTTACAGAATATAGTACATACAATATAATACAGAATATAATACATACAAGTAATTTTAAACAATCCTATTAGGAAAGCTTGAGAACTGAAAAAGACACTAGACTTGTCTGTGCAACCAAGAGATGTCATTTCTGCAGCAGGCATAACCATAATTTGGTCAGTGAATCTAAATTTTAGTGAAAGGTGAAACATTAAAGTAATGAATTTCTATCTGTCACAAATGCTTCAGGGCACATACTAACAAGGTAACCATTTAAACAGTTTGAGGCAATTAAAATAATTTACCCGTTCATTATTTGGCTTCATTTTATCCAGTTTTTGTTAGTGATTTTTTCACGGTACATGTATCATTATTTCTGTCACATTTATTCAAGCTTTACTTCACAGAATTTCAAATAATGCTAACCTATGTAAGCCTGTCGACTGTGAAATATAATCATAGTAGTTTTTTTTTTAAAAATATGCCCATTTTCTTAGAATCCGATACTGTCTTTCAATTTAATTGTTATCTGTAAGTAAGGAATAATTATTATGTTGTTTATTTTGATTATTAAATATTTCCTTAGGAATCTACAAAGGTATTTTGAAAACCTCCGTTCCTCCAACCATCTTCCCTCCGTTTTGCCATTGCGTCCATCCATCATGCCTTCATCTCCAACATTATCGTGCAGAATCACAAAAAAACTTGATACTATATTTTCCCACGTTCTGCTATAGTACAGAGAGCATGCATACGACAATTATTTTAAAACCCTTGACCAACTTCCCTCTTTCCCTTCCAGTTTGTATCCCCTTCATTTAATTGGTCACTCGTGCCAACTTGAAGGCAAAGTTACATTAGAAACTTTTATGAGTTGGCATTAAATGCAGAAATTCGAAAGAAATGGTAAGTTTAGCAATGTAATTTCCATTATAAACAAGAATTTGCACTTCTGTAGTATCCGTCTTTATACCAGCCATTATGACGGAAGATCCATATGATACAGAACGGTTAATAAATGCAGAGACCGCATCATCCGCGGCCACTTTAACATACATATCGCCCTCCGAGGTGTGAATGTCGACTGAAGAGTGGGATAATAGGATTAGTTACATTGTATCGTAGGGTGGGGCGTGACAAAGGGTATTGGTATTGGTACATAAATCGAGGGCTCTTTAGCGCTAGAGTTTTCTCTGCCAATATACCTTTGAGTCCCCCACCATACGATATGAAAGGTATGACAAGAGAGAATATTGTCTAACTGATTGATTGTATCTCCGTGACTTTCTTTCTGACTTTTATGTGATCAACTCTCTTTTTTTAACCCACTTATTTAGATTCCTTTATCTCACGTTCTTTATTTCTGCCTCCATCTCTTAGTCTTCACACACACACACACACACACACACACACACACGAGTACGAATTACATGTCAATAGTTTGGGTCTACGAACGACAATTCACGTGGTTAAAGAGAAATATATAATTATGATAAGATTAATGGAATTTGATTGTATGGACACAGATAAAAATAGGCAATATTTAAAAAAATATTTTTGTCTTAAATAAGAGGTGAATGTATCTGCCAAATGGGAATTTAGATTGATCATATAGTAATATGTATTCACTTTCTAGTGTCTTCTATGATTTAATTGAGCATATACAGAAAGTTATACATAATTTCAAAAGCTTGAATGAGCACACAGTGACCAACGAAATAATTATTGGTTAGAGTCATTTTGTAACTCTATTACCCAGAGGAAATAAAACAAAACCATCCCATTTACGCATTATTAAATACATGAACCTTTCTAATGAAGGAAGGAGAGAGATTGCGTGCACTGGTTTACCATAATATTTAGTTTACAGGTTGGGCAAAAGTTTTAAAAAATCACATTCCTTTATTTAAATATTGTCCACGTTTCAGTTATTTCCACTGATCAAACTGACGATAAATCTAACAAAAGATATAAACAATGTTGAGTTACTTTCGGACCTGGTGTGTATCATCCAGTGAAATCTGAGCCATGTCACTGCGTTCGGCTCATTAGTTATATGGTTCTGATAATAGGAACACCTCGTAACATTCCCCCTGTTCAGATTGGTTCTAGGAGAGGATAGGTTCTCGCATGTCCTGGTTCTCTTTAAGGCCAGCGGCTGCGGGATCCTGATCTAATGGCAAGCCTGCCATTATGTTTTTAAAACATGCCGGTCTACTTGTCAGGAAGCTGACTGTAGGCATGCGTCGCACTTGCATGCGTGACCACGGAGGGTTAAACCTCCAAGTGGGTCCAACCCTAGCTCACTAACTTCAATACATGTAGTTATGGTATTTCACACTATTTCTAAGAATAATTAAATATGTAACAATGATGATGATAAAAAAGCATTTGAAAATTTACCATAGTCCTGTAAACATACAACAGAGTTATGCACAGAAAACATGATGTCGCCGAAAGGTTGCAACGTGAATATATATAAAAACTGAAAAATGTAAAAATTTACCCATCCTTTCTAATAAACTTTGTTTTAAAATAAGTTTAAACTTTTTTACTATAGCATTCATGCTTATGAAACAGTTAATACATTTAGCTAATAACAGAAATGCTTGGGAATATTGTTTTACTTTTGGGAGACACTAAATATATCCTCTGTGCGACAGCTGTCGCCGAAAGGTCGCTTGATTGTCGACCAATGGTAGTATATATGCTAATATATATATATATATATATATATATATATATATATATATATATATATATATATATATATATATATATATATATATATATATATATATATATGTATGGTATGGGGAACAGGAGGCGGGGTCTAAAGGATCAAAAATCTTACTGTTTCAGTAGGGCGATGTTTAGAGATTTGCGCAACCTAGCTAATGAAGTTGTACCAGTTGCCATTTCTGTGCCTTCGTACACACCCTGACTTTTTGAAACTAATTGTAACTCTAAGTTTCTGTAATTTTACTTTATTTGTTATTGTTTGAAACATTTCATGAAAACCGCGATTTTAGGAGAAGAATCGTGTTTTGGTTAGCTGATATTTTTGACATCTGCAACATCGCTAGCGCCTAATGACCCCCCCCCCTCTCTTTTTCAAGCACTTAACTCAAAATAGTATTTTTCTAGAGCGACCAAGTTTGAAATACTTCGAACTGACATATTTCTCGCTGAAACGGAGGACACGGTATCTCTAGTGTTTTCCTTACGTTTACTATTTTGTTTAATACGTGACAACTTCGTTAAAAAATCAATACACATTCTTAAATTTAATTACTCAAATACATGACCTGATAAATATAAAACTTTCACAAAACTTACAATAAGAAAAATATGACCTAGGTCCAAACTCCGTATGATTATCATGTTAGTGAGTAAGAAGCTATATGTAATTTTATTTTATTTTATTTGCTATTATTATAGCTACGAATAAAGAAAGAAATATATGAACAATGCTAGGTGTTCATTTCTCACAAACTGATTAAACATAGTTGGGTCATAAACGTTTCCCAAATGGTTTCTTTAAAAGATCAACCACATGATGCTCTCTAGCTACGCTGTCGTAGCGCCGCGACGTAGGAGGTAGGGATACTAATGCTCTCTTGTGAAGTTATCCTCGTAATCAGTTCCACGGATATTCTACGGACTGTTTGTTTACGAATGGACGATTCAGATTTTAGGGTATGCATGGGTACATTAAGTTTTATGGCTGTTTCTCACGGCCAGCACTAGATTTAAGAAGTAAAATCTTACGTATCTGACCAAACAATGCACCATATACCTTTGTTCAGTATTGTTGTCCTATATTTCATCAGGGACATATCTGGCTAATATAGTTTCCCGAATTTCATATATACCGGTATGAATATCGAAATGCCACAACATGTATGAGAGAGAGAGAGAGAGAGAGAGAGAGAGAGAGAGAGAGAGAGAGAGAGAGAGAGAGAGAGAGAGAGAGATGTTAAAAGCCAGGAAGACTTCACTTGGAGGAGCGGGAGGACTTTGAGGAAAGTGTTCTTTATTTTCAAAAACCATGATAACTAATTTGCCATTTGATCTTCAATTGAAAAAAAAAAAGATGGACGTTGCAAGAAAAGAAAACAAGAATAAGAAAAGCTAACACCCATCTATACTGGAACTACTAAGGAATGGTGAAGGTGAATAATCGTTTCTTTCACCAGTGAATATTTCAGAAGAAAGAAGCATTATATTGTATTATTTGAGAGTGATTATTATTATTATTATTATTATTATTCAAATTCTACGTTGCTGACGAGACATGGTAGGCCTGATCCGTCGATTACGTCCTCCATGATTAGAATTTGCAATATGCCTGACGTGCGGTCATTATTCTGAGTTTGATATTACGGCGCCCTCTATTTTCATAATGGGACATTATTTTAATGCCAACTGCTTACTTGCAACTTGCTTGGCGCTACATTGAAACGTCAAGGTTCCACAATTTATCAGTATACTACATAACAGTGTGTCACCAGATGAGATCTGTCAATTACAACGAGTACATATACAGTAGGAACGATGCAATTAGGAATGTTAACGTGTGTGATTTAAAAACAAAATACAAAATATGCACATACAAGCACTCACATGTAATCTGAAGACGGAAAATTGCAGTATTCTAGTAAAACACTAAATAAATTCAGTAAGAAATATTGGCAGTGGTAAAGATGCAACTCAGAATATACTTCCAACATAAATAGAAAATACAAACAGAATTATGGCGGTGCCACCCCCCCCCCCCACCCCCTTTATAGGCAGTATGCCGATGATTAAAATCATTATATTGTGTTGATGTTTACTACATTGTATTTTAGACTCTGGGTTCATGTTTTTGTACAAAAAAATTTAAAAAATCCGTGACGAAAAGAAAGAAAATTCTCTGACATTCTGCTGTTCAAATAATGTACAGTCATTTAAATCAAATAATGTACAGTCATTTAGGTCAAATTATGTAGTCATTTAGGTCACATAATGTACATTTATTTAGCTCTAATTATGTACAGTCATTTAGGTCCAGTAATGTACAGTCATTTAGGTCAAGTTATGTACAGTCATGTGGGTCTAATAATGTACAGTCATTTGAGTCAAATTATGTACAGTCATGTAGGTCAAATTATGTAGAGTCATTTAGGTCCAATAATGTGCAGTCATTTAAGTAAAATAGTGTACAATCATTTAAGTAAAATAGTGTACAATCATTTAGGTCAAATATGTACAATACAATATGTCCGTATTTTATTACTCTATCTTATTAAAAATCAATAACCAGGAATCAAAGAAAGAAAAAACACCTCATAATAGAAACAAGAGTCTCACTTCGAATACGATGTGTAATTATCAAGCTGTGGAAAAACACAATTGACAACATTTCCAAGTAGGTAGCTATAATGGACATGTTACACGCCCAAATACTGTTAATGACCAAGTAAACCTTTAGGTGATCATTAAGAAATGTCTCCATTTGAAGATGACTGCCATGGCGGCCATATATAATTTTGCCCAGACACTGTAATTGGAGACCATTTAAATATGAGAGCAAATACTTTATTCAGTGTCCTAGGTAAATTTTACTGTTCGTTAGGGAAGACTTATCATCACCACAAGACCGACCCATGGGCAAGTGGTACATAGTGTTATTACTGAGTGCAAATGTGTTTCTCAATGTTAGTTTATGTAAAAAAAATTCATATAAATATAGGATATTTTTTGAATTTGCAAGCAAATGTTATATTTAAATTGACACGTCCTATGACATTGATGATTGCAGCAGAAAGCATGGAACTGATCCCTATATATCAGCCAAAGTAAGTAGATTACATGAAAATACACTTACTTTGGTGTTGATCTAGACAGCTTTTTCCTGTTCTGTCCTTTGTGAGCAGTTTCAGCAATGTGTTTCTTCATTTTGGTAATAACGTTTGCATTTTATTATTTTTTTTTAGTCAGACTATCAAAGGGAATTTGAAGCATTGCTTGCACATTGTCAGTATAACTGTAAGGGCCAAGATTATTAGTACACTAAATATCTCCGGAGGCCTTCCTTAATAGACGTCCATTCTTCAGAAATTTTGGCAACATAGCGTATTGTTGACCCGCTGTTTGTAGATATTTTATCAATCAGTACATAAGACAGAACAGTCGGGATATGGCTGTTTCAGGTGGCATCCAACTTTAATATTTTCGTAAATTTTGCTTTACTTGTCATCTTTTGGATCGAATAGTACGGTGCCGTACCGTCTGAAAACTCAGCTTTGATGAATCATAAGCTTCTGAACAGTACATTGTTTTCACACAATCCATGTAAGCAGTGCTGTCCATCTCCACTTTCCCTGAACTAACTGTGAAATGTCTATCTACAAACGTTTGATGCTGCAGAAGTAATGTCAATATCTTTCAGTGGGAAAAGCCATCGAATTTAGGTAAATATAAATTTCCCCCTAAACAAAGAGCTAAAACTTGCTTGATGCCAATGTTCTTGTTAGCAGGTTATCAGCTCTATTGGTCATAGACCAGCAGAGCTTATGGGATGGTCCGTCATCCGTCCGTCCGTTAGCATAAATGTGTTATCGCTACTCCTCCTAAACTACTTGGAGGATTGCCATGAAACTTTACACACACATTCATCACATGGTCTAGTTGGTCCTAAATGAAAATGGTGCTGCTCAGACATCCAATATGGCCATCAGAGCGGCCATCTTGAAAATCTTGTTAACGCTACTCCTCTTGAATGGATGATTATATAAACATGGGGTGTTCACTGAAAGACTTTTTATGATGTCTAGTTGGTCCTAAATGAAAATGGTGCAAAGCTGACGTCCAATATAGCCGCCACGGCAGCTATCTTATAAATTTTGTTATTACTACTCCTCCTGAATGGATGGTCATATCAACATGGGGTTTTCACTAAAAGACTTCTTATGATGTCTAGCTGGTCCTAAATAAAAATGGTGCCTATCTGACATCCAATATGGCCGCCATGGCAGCCATCTTAAAAATGTTGTCAGCACAACTCTAGTTGAACAGAAAGTCATATTGGCGTGGGGTTTTCACCAGAAGACTTCTTATGATGTCCAGTTGGTCTTAAATGAAAATGGTGCCGATCTAATGTCCAATATGGCTGCGACGGCCATCATCCTGAAAATCTTGTTATTGCTACCCCTCCTGAATGAAAAGTCATATTCAAATGGATGGCTAATTCAACATGGGGTTTTCACCAAATAGACTTCTTATGATACCTAGTTGGTTCTAAAGAATAATGGTGCCAGTCGTACATCCAATATTTACTGCCACGACGACTATCTTAAAAATCTCGTTGTCATTACTCCACCTGAATGGATGATCATTATGAAATGGGGTTTTCACCAAAAGACTTATAATGATGTCTACTTTGTCCTAAATGATATAGTGCCAAGCTGACATCCAATATGTATACCACAGCAGCTAATTTGAAAATCTTGTTATCGTTGAAGAATATCAGAGATGGTTTCAACACAAGACAGTTGAAAGGAAGAAATGGTCTTATTTGGAATTCCTGGAAATTCTTCTCGCCCAGTAGAACGTCAGTCCCTTCAAGGGACTCTTGTTATTCTACCAATGTCAAAATCTTTGTGATGTTGTAAAAGCTGAAAGCGTCCCCATTTTCTTTAGCATCAAGAAGATCCGATATTAGTAGTAGGTATTGGTGAGGATGAGGGCGCAAAAGTTGTTTTTCATATTTGGGTAAATACAAGTTAATTTGCGAGGGCTTCGCTTTGCTCACCCCAGTAAAAATTAACTTTATTCTTTTACCCAAAGATGAAAACATCCTTTGCGCACTTACCACTCACCAATACCTACTACTACAAGTAATCTTATTGTTACTTTTTAGTCCACCCTCTATCCTTTGTTTTACACAGAATTCATATTGGTTTATAAACCAAGATCTACTAAAACATCAATGTTGTTTGTTACTTCTCCTTTTATTTCGTTAATCTTTACTGTTCCATATCCATGTGCTCTTGTGTTAATTCCGTCAAAGCAGATTCTTTTATCATCAAAATAGCACAATCCTTTTTTATTGACAATGTTTGTTACAATATTGTGGTGATCAGATCTAATTATCGTCATCTCAACATGTTGTTCACCAGAAAGAGCTGAAAGATCATCTTCATATTACTTTGTCAACAACACGCTTCTTAATACCCTTAGCTCTTTTCTTTATGTTTTCGTCATCCAATTTTATCGCATACCCAACACATTCTTTAATTGGAACAAAGATTGTTTCATCTTTAAATTTTCCTATCACTTTCTTGTTATCATCACAATGAAATCCACTTGTTGCATGATAATCTGACAAATCGAACAAATGCTTGTCCGAGAAAATATCAGCATAAACATCGTCTGTCTCAATTTTGTAGCACAACGAATCTGTGTCGGTAAAGGAACAACTCTGCTTAATTATATTTTTTATTGATATAATCGTAATGAAAATGATACATCAGATGTTTGGATAAATCTAAAATAGCAACACCAAGATAAATCGGTGTGTTAAGTTTTAAATTTATTTTTCTTCTGTACACTGCAACTAAATTTTCATTAAATATTTTCATCGAAACAAAACTATCATCAGATACAACTTTATCTCTCCTCTCCATATTGTTTATCATTTCAACATTGACACGTTTTCTAATATTCTTCATCGTTTTGCCAAAAACTGCATTGTTTATCAGCTTGAAGAATTTTATTTTCAAATTCAGTTTTTGCTTTTGGTCTTTTGCTTGTGTTAAAATAAATATAATCTTTTAACCGCGGCTTTTGATTAAACTTCATCACACGATGCACATCTTTCAATATAAATCCTGCAGCAAGACACTGCTTTAGTGCTTCACTGTGTAACACTTATCGTTGTTTTTCTCAGGTTTGGTACTAGTTTTTCTACTGTACTTTTTCCAATATTTTGTTGACTTTTTAGTTCAAGTTGTTCTGATGACAACATATCATCTGTGATCAACATTGTTTCAGCACAAAATGGGTAATCGTTGAGTTGATTGTGTAGCTCAACAGGGTAGTCTAAATCCACCTCAACAAAATAACCGGTATCATCTTTTTCTTTTCTTATCATTTTCTTTCAAAAACTTCTCAGGTTCATTCCACTTGAAATTTCCGTTGGTAATGGTTGTGACATTGCATATCTATACAGATTGTTTGTATTAAGATAAATTATGTAGGATGACGGTCCATCTGGTTTAAAATCTGATAAATATTTATTGTTTGCAACAGCATGTTTTTTTGTTATACCTATATTCCACCTCGTATATCTTTTTCGACAAAATAAAACATATCAGGATCGGTCAGTAATTCCAGTTCAGTTTTCATCATCTTTAACGCAGCGTCCCAAGATAATCTTGGAGAAGAATAGTACCACACAGGATCAAGTTTTGTAATTTGTTAAACAAACTCGTCTAAATTCTTTAAAAACATCTGCCAACAGCAAAACGTCTGTCGTTATATATAAATAGTGATGATCTCCGATATTTTTACAACAAAATTTACACCAGATGAATTTAGCATAAGAATATTCTTCATCAGTTATTTCTTCCAAATTTAACGAAGAATAAAATTTGTCTTTATCAGTTAATGTTACATCAAATTTGTTCCAACGTGACATATATTCGTATGGATACACACCCTTTTGTTTGAAATCATCAGCATTATCACCAAAATGATTAATTAAATTTGGAAAACAACCTTTTGCAAGTTCTTCAAATGACGCTGCTAAAACTGGAGTACCGTCGATAAACCTCAAATTGCATAAAGAGAAAGACATATACCTCTCCATATTATTTTGTAAATACTTGATTTTATCATTGTCGACACTTATTTTTGTTGCAGGAATTACATCAGGGTCACCAAAAGCAGAAACGATAATATGAGAATTGTATCCTTGAAGATTATCAAATACAACTGGTGCAAAATCTGGTAATCTAAAATGTAAATTGCAGTGGTCGTGTGCTGCTCCATGATACTTTCATGTAAGATGACAGTAATCTCTAACTTTATCGTCGCACAATTCCTCTCCACAGATTGAGCAATCAATTGCAGTTTCAAAATCTTTTACTTCTTCTGGTGACATCTCTGACAACGGTTTTATTTTTGATAAAATTTTTGTTATTATGTCAACTTCATCTGTTAAATTTTTTAACAGCCATTTTTGCCGGATCTTCTTCATGGTACAATTTTATTGGTTGAGTATATTTTTCACGAAAATCTTTATCACCAACCGAGCAAACAATTTTGTAAGCAATTCCACACGGTATGGGGTTCTGGACTTTTTTTTGATGAACATCGGGATTATATGCTGGCCCTTCAACCGTTTCCAACAAAGCTACGAAATCTGCGTAGATTATGAAAGGTACTTGCATTTGGTGATTATAATTTTTAAATTTTAATATTCCTTCAGATTTGTTTAGCAATCAGATTTTTTGTACATTTTTACAATATTCTACGTGTTTTTCCAAAATGGATTGTGTTGTGCAACCGTGCAAACATCTATAGCAAAAATATTTGTTGTTTTTGTTTTCGTTATACTGCTTAGCGTCGAAATTTTTGATCCAGCAGTAGTGATCTTTGTACAACAGCAGATTAATTTTTTCTTGACAAGCGTTTTGCTGATCAACCTAGGGTAAATATTTTCGTTCTCGGTTACACCGAAGACGTTTACTCTAATATTATTCTGCCTTTCAAATTTACTAATATCTTTTTCTGCAAAATGATTGTGTCAAGTTTAATTTGTCAACAAATGTTTTGCACAACGAAACTCCTTGCGCATCTTTTGCAGTTGTGTACAACGCTGATAAAATTGCTTCACATGAACATTTGTTGTCATTGTGTTTTACATTAATGCAACATTGTGATGATTTTATTTTACTTGGAAGATCGACATATGATGATCCTCGCATTGGGTTATATTTCATTGTGCTGAACACAATAGCGCTAATGCCCTGTTATTTCCAACTAGAACCAGCTTCGGTAAAATTATCTATTTTTTCCCATATTTCATCGTGTACATTTTCTAAAACGTTTTTTATCACAGTACCACGTAAAATTATTCTGGATTTTGCTGATAAATAAAGTTTAGCTAGCTCTTCGTCGACTTCATCTTTGTCAACGTGAAAAAGTACTTCATAGTGCACAATATTTTCAATTCCACTGTGCTTTTTTAGTTCGCTTTCAACAACTGGTTTTATTATTTCTACCAATCGTTTTGGTGCCAAACCGAGACTTAGTTCGTTGTAGTTTTCAAATATCCAGCTATTATCAAAGCCTGAGAAAGCTGTTTCTGTTTTTATTATTGTCATTATTGAAGTAGTATTGATTGTTTTCAAACGCATTCTATTATAATATGCTTCTTTAATAGTTTGAAAATATGCAAACGGTGTTGTGAAAAAATTAAATTTGGCAACGGCGAAAAATTAATGAAACGCTTATGGTGGCGCTCTACAGTTTTGTATTTTGCATAGGGTTCGATTTTTAGAGAAAAAGAATTTCCCAGGCTTTCCTTACTGGTTATCCTGGCTATTTAAAAAAGACCTTGCATATCTTAGGAATTGTTAAAAGAACTTTTAATTTTCTTTATTTAGGTTATAGAGTATACAGCTTGGCCTTACTTCAGATGTGCACTTATAAAAAAAACTGCTAGCTTTGCTTGGTCATTTTCACTTCCTGGACTTCAAAGATAAATTGTAAAAAAACGAGCCAATAACTTTTTTTTACATTTTATATATTTTGTAATTCATTCATTGCACTTTCAGAAGCTGGTATTGCCTACTCTGGCAAAATTCGTTTTCCCTATTTTAATAACGGCTAAAAATAGTGTACTTTGGACTAATTCAGGCTGATTTTTCGAGCACGTGGGAGCAAATGCAAACAACTTCATCTTACACCTATCACTCTCAGAAGTACGTAATATATGTAATAAACATGGAAGATCAAAATAAGCCTTTGACATACGACATATTTATTTTCGGAAAAGTTTAAATCTCATCTCGTTTATAACTGGTACGCTGCCAATCAGTTTGATGTGATCAAGCACCTCAAACGAAATATGTTATTTCCGGGAAAATTAACACCATTTGGTCATAAAAATTAGGGTTGCTGATGATGGAACAGAATATGTTGATTATTTTGCTCTCGAATTTGTGTATGAAGTTTTTAACGGAAAAATACCAGACGAAATGGTGGTCAGGCAAGTAAACTTTGATGCTACCGATAATAGATTGGAAAACCTGGAATTGTTCGTCACGTTAAAAGAAAAAATATTATTGGGTCGAAAAATACAAATACAGAATATTATCATATTCGTGTTAGTGGTACAAATACTGGTCGAAAAAATTATTATGTGCACCGTTTTATCTGGGAGGCTTTTAATGATGCGACCCCAGAAGGAAACGTTATTAATCATATAAATCGTCGAAGATGGGACAATAGTTTGATAAATTTAGAAGCGATCACACAAAGCGAAAACAACCTACACAGTAATGTTCATTGCCATAAAAAATATTTTAAAAAAACTGCGCGGTCTATCGTTTAAATCAGCCAGGAAACCGAAGAAGAAATAGAGTGGCCATCAATGTCTGCTGCCGGAAAATATTTTAAAATAGAATCAAGGGCAATTAAAGTTGTTGCATATGGTGTAACAAAATCCACCATGTCACAAAAATTTAACATCAAACACGATTTTCTTTACTTGGATTGATAATCTCATCCAACTTTTCTTTGCTAAGACAACTCGATTGATCGATAAAAAGTTCCCTATCGTAGCATAATTTAATGTTTTTGTCCGGCTCTGCAAAGCTAACCTTAATCCATCGTTGAATAATTTGTTGTTTACTATTTTGCATGTGCCAAATATCTTGCTTCTGCCAATTTATTTTATTATTTAGACTAAACTATTATTAATAATGTCAGCTCTGATGAATTTACTTGATCAAATATAAAAAATGCCAACAAAACCAACGACAAACGATAAAGATTTCGTCTTTGAAAAACCATTACGGCAAATCGATAACTGGCCGATACAACGGGAAGTATCACCTTACAAAAAAAAAAAGAAAAAAAAAATTTGCACCTGATCAAAAAGAAACATTTTATGAAAGATTAAAGTTCTTCATGAATATCAGCATCCCGGGTCGACAAAAAATATCAAATTCGATTTTATTTTTGTACAAATCTTTAATTTAATTGACATGCCAGACGAAAGAAAAAAAAAAAATGGCATTGAATTGTGTAAACCGATAAAATGCGAATCGGTTTTAGCACAATATGAGAAAATTTCCAAAGAAATTATTAAAAATTTGTAATATTTTCTGTTGGCTCCCAACTGTTAAAGACGTTGCTATAACCACGCAACTTTACCAAATATTTGTTTTTCTTTAGTTTTTATTATTTTTTCTATAAAAAAATATATATCTTGTTCTGTTTTTGCAGCTCCTGCTCATAAAAAGAACCAACATCTTCACCCTTTAGATCTTTCAGCTTGTATGTAACTGGTATTGCCATTAGAACTTTGTCAACAACAAATACTTCTTTTGACCAATTTGGTGTGCGACCTTTCTCAAATATTTTTTTGTTACCGAGATTCTGACTTGGTCATTTTTCTTTAATTTGTGTCGGCGATACAAATTTTCATTAGCAAGTACAGGGTATTTTACAGCTTCATTTGGTGTCATCTTAATCGAACTGTGTTTCGTGTTATTGTAATCAGAAATAATCTGCGTTAAAATATCAACGTAATTGTTTGTGTTGTTTGTTTTAACATGCTTGTAGATTCTTTCTCTTAAGGTTCTGTTAAAACGCTCGACAATGACACTTTTACCCTCATTACTCGTATATTTTTCGATATTATTTTTTGCTTTAAAAAATCGTCAAATCACTTATTTAAAAAAATCCAACGTGATCTGTCCAGATTTTATTTGATTTTCGCTCGCTTGTAGAAATAATATGATGAAATATGTCTGTTATTGTGTTGAACATCTTGTCTTTTATCGGTATGCTCCACACGAATTTACTTAGTACGTTGACAACAGTTAGAAGATATTTGTTTCCACCATTAGCATCTGCTACTTGGGTCATGTCAGCAATGTCGACAGCCCAAATATCGTCTACACCATTTGCAACAACTTTTCTGCGGAGAAATTTTGTCTTTTTTGGTCGGTGAAGTTCATTTTCCAAAGTAATATTTGGTTCTGGTACTCCAATACCCAGTGTGTACTTTGAACCGATAATACCCTGAACTAATCTTCTATCAAAACGCTCTCTCATATTTTTTTTGTTGCATCTGGCTTAATTCTGCTAACATTTTTTTTTTTCGCAACCAGCTTTATCCGTGTCATTGTCTCGGTAACAAATATCGTGACGTATTGCAATTGCGTCAGCTTGGTTGTACGGCTCTTGACCGAGCAGCGGTTGTTCATTTGCGTCTAGTTGTTGATCAAGGGGATTCCATGGTCCAGTATACTTGTGTTCTGGCAATGTCCAACCCCCTTTCGGTCGTGGCAACTTGCTTATTATTTTGTGGATGTCAATTGCACCTCCAATTATCATACGGTGTTTGCATCGCTTGCAATATGTAAGAAATTTATTTCCTTCGGCACAAAGATATCTTTCTTCGTCTCAATCACACATTATTATTTTATTTTTACTATTTTTATGGAGTATGAGGCTCTACAATTATTATTTTTTCTAATGCCTCGCCAGTCTTCTCAATATCCTCTACAAGAACAGGATCAAGTACCTTTTTCAGAAATTTACACTTCTTTCTACCACACACAGCACAAACAGCTTTCATCAGCTGACGATTGTTCTTTGTTGTAATAATTGTTTCATCAGTATTTGCGGTTTTTGCACGACACTTCAAGCAGTACATATCCATTATACTTGTGTTTACATAAAATTAAAAAATTTGTGATCGCGAGTTTATCATTTGCTAATGATGGTTTTGAATATAATTGTGTAATAAACTGTAAAAAAAGTTGTACCTGTTGCCATTTGCTTAACGCAATAATAACCACATGCTGACGTTCCAATTGGCTGCAATTGATTTGAAGAATAACTTATTTGTTTGTTTACGTATTTTTTATTGCGTCACTTGCTGGTAAACCAAAACTATCAAAATAATTGTTTTTGTAGAGTGCAACCCAGTGTGTACCAGAACCATCGTTAAAATCTTGGATGTTAATAACACATGATGAACCTGCCTGTATTTTGCTTGGAAGTTGGTCCTTTGAAAAAACGCCAATAAACATTTTTACACTGCGTAACATGTCGCTTCCATTTGATCGCAAATGATCAAGTATATCAACAATTTAATTGTCAATTTCAACTCCAGTGTTTCCCGCTTCTTTTGATGAAATAAGTAAGTTTAATATGTCAATAAGCTCAGCTGTAAAATTTAATATTACCATCGTTTCTTAAAGCAAGGTCACTTGTTTTTAAAGCTTCTAAATCTTTTTTCTTTCCATCACGAAGAAGAAGAGTATTAAATTTTTTTTTTTTTTACTGTTCGCTTTTTTGTTTACCAGAAATAAAATTGTAGCAGCAGAAAAATAAGTCATAGCAATAACAATTTTGTAAAAAAAATTCCAAGTTTCCTTCGTAATCATCGGTTTATTTTTCATTTTTAATTTTTAAATAGTTTTAGTAGTTTTTCCTTCTTTTATTATTTCTATTAGTTTTTTAAAAAACATTTACAATATTTTTGGGTCCCATTTTCTTATTTCTTCTGAATTACCAAGTTCTCTCAAATATTTTAGTTTAAATTTTTGTAGTCATTTTCTTTAATATCTCTCGATTCGCTAATTAAATTTTGAACAAGTTCTTCCTCTGTCATTTCAGCAAGAAGTTGTTCTCGTTCATACATTTGTGGTCTAATTTGTTGCATTGCCTCGATAATTTCAGCTTGTTGCTGTTCTTGTCTTTGTTTTTCTTGAGCTAGTTTTTGTTCAGCAAGGGCCTTATAAACATCTTCTTGTTTTTTTCCCCAAAAATACCTTTTAATCCGTTTTTCCTTAGATCCTCAATCTCTGCTGGTGTTAGCTTTGTTTCATCTGGCAATTTGCCAACCACAGCTTCGGTAATTGGCCTAAATAATTTTGTTTTTTCTTCTTCGGTTAGTTGTTGTCCAACACGTGCTTCTGTAAAAGCTTCTTTTAGTTTTTTTCGTTGCGCAATTAGTTTTTAAAAAATATTTCTTGCTTGTTCATTATTAATTTTCGTTACACAACAATTTGTCGATCCCGCAGCGAAACATGTTTTCTTTCTCTTGCAAACCTATTAAAAGAAAAAGAAAAAATCGTGTCTTCCACTTGTAGAATCGTGGTGGTATTTTACAAATTGGTCCTTGTTTATTTCACCACAGTAGTCTCTTGCAATATTTCTGATATCACTGTTGTCCAACCCGGAGAATAAAATAAAGTCAACGTTATAAAATCCTTGTGCTAAATAAATTGTGTTATTATTTATTGACAGCAAGAAATATGATCTAATTTTTTGCATTTACTCAGCTGTAAATATTTATCTTGGAAACACAGCACAGGAGTTTGAGCTAGCACCAAATATTTCAACAACATAGTACAAATGGTTCAGACATTTTGTACAGCAGCTGAGAGCAGAAAATCTTGGATTAAGCGGTTTTCAGATTTTTACGCTTGACGATTTGATATCAACAAAACTAATAAGGGTAGAGTTTATTGATGTTTGCAAAGATTTGTACAACCCTGTTTTTAACAAAGATTTTAGAAACATTGCGTCTGATCAAACAAAGGTACCACAAGTAGTTGCAAGCGATCGACTAAACGATCTAACGCAATTGATATTAACATATGTTTTTGTTGACGATTCTATGGAAAAAAATTATGTTTCGGTCAGAGCGATGTGAGCTGGTGAAATACTTGAATAATAAACCAACACGATATCATGACAAAATTTTGCAGCAGCAAGGCTTGTGATAACTTGGAAAAAAAGCTTGAAAAGCTGTTGCATTTGATAATATCAGAATTTCGATGCGATTTTCTTCAGCTAATCATCCAACTGAGATTAATCAGAAAGAAAAAGATTGAAAAAGAGATGAAACACAAAAAAGATCACGAATGTTTGGAGACACGCAGAAAAACGAAGATTTGTTCTTGGAAAAAAGTTGATTTGAGATCTAGATTCGCTAAAAGAAAAATTCATCGTGATATTGGTTTATATTTTGAGGATATTGAAACGATAAACGATATTCACGATGAAATTAGTGACTTTGATGCGTTGGCCACTTCATATTATGTATTGTCAGTTTATTCTGGTGACAAAACAAGACATTCTATTGAGGAAGTTTCATCTGCATCGGACACAATTAAAAAAGATCGAAGATGAATGACGAATGAGAATTGTTTCATGAAGAAATAAATAAATATATATATATATATATATATATATATATATATATATATATATATATATTAACGATAAAATTATTTGGCCAATTGACACAAAAGTAACACAAGACCAGCAACAATAATGAGATCACAGTATTTTATTGGAATAATAAAAATATAATATATATCTTCGTAATCTGATCACAGAAAAATTAAACACTGGCATACAAAGTGATAGCATTAAACACACTTTGGACATGAGAGAAAAGTTTGCTGCAACATATATAATTCTACACAAGTATTTTACAGATGGAGCACCGGTAAAATTAGTACGAGACGCTGTCACATTTATTAACGCACTTGAGAAATTACCTGATATCAACGACATGTCACGAGAATACCAAGTAAGCTTGGTACTCTGGCGCATTTTATATTTATTGCTAACAATGAACGACCAATGGCTGACAAAAATTCAGCTTTCTTTAAAAAGTACACAGATTTCTTGGCTAAACCGGAAAACGCAAATTTTTATGCAGCTGTAAAGGAAGCTACAAAAACATTTAATGTTTTTGATCAGTAAAATTGTGTAAAAAAACTAATAATTAAAATAAAAAAGAAAATACTTGATTTTAATCATATTTCAAACAATATACCGATTAACGACAGAAAGGAACTAATCGCGTATCTTATTACACGAAAAAAGCTTACCGATTTTATGGTAGAATTTTAAAATTAATCGACTATGGTCTGATAATATTAGCAAGCTGTGGTGTGGCGTCTGGTGGAGCGACGTTAAATCCTTACTTGCTGATTATTTCTGGTTAAAAAAAAAAAAAATAGAAACTAAAACATAAGCTTGTAAATTGGGTTTCACAACATATAACAAGCTGATGAATGAGATTAGAGCATATTTGCATGGAACAAGCTACGACATGGATGATTTGATCAAAGAGTTTAAGACAATTGACAATATACTTGCAGAAATTTTGCCTCTGCTTCCTGCTGAATATGAAAAATAATACGAGAAAGAGTACAAAGAGTTTAGTGACATGCCGACTGATATTTATTTTGAACACCCAAAAGCAAATTTCGTGTAAGCAATAAATTGTCAGAAAAATTAATAAAAGTTTGAATAATCAAACAGAATATGGTGAATTTGAGCTTGAGGTTTTAGATGAAACATGTAATAATGAAAATGAGCTTGTTTTTGATGATGAAGAGTTTATTTTTTAAGATGAATTTGTACAATTCACATGGGAAAATTAAAAAAAATATTGGACAAAAATGCAATAAAATTTAGCACAAAACCAACTATATTTTGTGTCAATTTAAGTATAATGATTGACGTTGATACACTGATTGATGAAATAAACGAGGACAAAACATTAATAAAACCTGGAAAACAAAGAAAAACAAGTAAATTTACTCAGCTGATCAGATAAGCCTTGTCAGTAAAAATTGAAGATGAAATAAGTGGCAGATTGTTTAAATCTGATGGTGGAAAAATAAAATTGTCATTGGTTAACGCAGATGGAAGGAGCAAATACTTTCAACTTTTCGAGTTGCTTACAGTAATAAAAACAGATCAAATTGATAATTTCTATTTGCAAATAAGCAATGAAAAATACCCAAAAATAACAGTTGATATAAGCAAAGTAAGAGCGTATGACAAAGATAAAAATACCAAAAATTATTAATCTGAGCTAAAAACAAATAGCAAAATAAGCGGTAAAGTTGATATCTCCCTGTTTCGATATGATGACTAAATAGATTAATTTTACACCAAGTGATACTCTGATAATTATATATAATTGACAGTAATAATAATGAAATGATAAAATCATTTTCTAGTAGAAAAAGAAAATGTCTGATTAATATGGAATCAACAACCAATAAATAATAAATATTTATCAACACAATCAAGTTCATTTTTGTATCGTCAGATGATGAATCTGTTTCAATTTTCTTTTCAGGTTCCTCAGGTAAATCATACTCAAACAACCAATATTGGCCGTATTTGAATGGTGTTGTAGTTCATTTCTTCTCACAACATTATTTTATTGTGGTTGCATCAACACAGGTAAACTTTTATTTGGCTTTCATCAATGGAAATTTTTTTCTAAACCGTATGTCAACATTTCTTGCAATAACAGGTATAGAAGGCTTTGGTATAAAATAACCACCCATTATTTATAATAATTTCTAATTTCACCAGAGCACACGGTTATGGAACATTAAAGATTAATGAAATAAAAGAAAAAGCAACAAACAACATTACTGTTTTAGCAGAGCTTGGTTTATAAACCAATATGAATTTTGTGTGAAACAATAGAATAGAGGTAAGCAAAAAGTGTAATCAATTATGATTATTTGTAGTAGTATGTATTGGTGAGTGGTGAGTGCGCAAAGGATGTTTTTATCTTTTGGTAAAAAAATTAAGTTAAATTTTACTGGGATGAGCAAAGCAAGCCCCAGTAAATTAACTTTGTATTTGCCCAAATACGGAAAACAACTTTTGCGCCCCTATCCTCACCAATACCTACTACTGATATTTAAATCTTCCATCAGCTTCTCTTGGCCATCTCCATGACACAGATAACGAAGGAATGATTAAAGAATGTATATCTCCTGAGGAAAATGATTAATAACAGCATCACTATCTTTTATCTATGATACACTAATTGACGTAAAGTTGATTTGTGTTAATTCACCTTCCCATTGCGTTAGTGTATGTTTTAGAGCACAGGATTCTGCTCAATCCAGTTGATGTTAAAACAGCTCGTACAGGTGTTATGTAATTCCGGCATATACAAACATATATTTCTTTAGTTGCACATGTATATCACATACATCCCTGCATATAGTTTGCTTTCAGTGTCCAATACCAGGTAGATCCTTACTTTTAATTTGAGAAAAAAAAATATTTTCATGCAGGTATTCATCCTTTGCCTGAATGATTAAGATGCAATGTCAGAACTCGGTGCATATTGTATCGAGGCTATACAATCTTGTAATGTTATTAAGACACATTGTTAGAACTCAGTGCTTATTGAATCAAGGCTGTACTATCTTGTAATGTGATTAAGATGCAATGTCAACTCAGCACTTATTGAATCACGGCTATAATATCTTGTGATGTGATTAAGACACAATGTCAGAACTCAGCATTTATTGAATCCAGGCTATACTATCTTGTGATGTGATTAAGACACAATGTCAGAATTAAGTGTTAATTGTTTTGTTTCATAACATATAAAGTGAATTATCTATCAAATATATTTATAAGTTTAATTCAACTGAAAGAATTATATTGCATAGTATTTGAATGATTGTTTTACTAATTTTGATCTAATTTACAAGTTACAAGTTTACTCAAGTACTAATATTTGCAAAGATTCATACAAACTTTTAAAATCATATACTAATACACACAAAAATGAAATCTAAATATACACACAGTATAAACTAGTTACTGCTGAAAAAGCTAGCAGAAGCATTAATTTTAAAAAATCTCGATGAGTTTTCAGAGTCAGGAACAACATTTTCACACAGTGTCCAATGGACTGCTTAAGCATTCATCTAGTGCTCCTTTGTAAGTTTGATAAGTTAAAACGTTTCAATTTCACTCGGGAAATATAGCTACAGTATCATTACACTCAGGCATGTGTGTTTTGGTGAGAACGAGGAACCATTCAATGTTAGAGTAAAATTTGAGGGAAAGAGTCTGAATATGGCTCTAAAAGTTTGGCTGGAAACTACTGGGTAGTTAAGGTCAGATTATTCAAGATCGATGTTCACATTACTTTGTGTGTGTGTGTATATATATATATATATATATATATATATATATATATATATATATATATATATATATATATATATATATATATATATATTTATATATATACCCACACGTGCCTTGCTACTTATTCTCCTCACTTTTTAACATTTGTTAAAATGGGTAGTTAAGGTCAGATTATTCAAGATCGATGTTGATGTTCACATTTACTTTGTGTGTGTGTGTGTTTATATATATATATATATATATATATATATATATATATATATATATATATATATATATATATATATATACAAGTGCTTTGCTACTTATTCTCCCCACTTTTTAACATTTGTGGAAAGAATAAATATTGAGATGCAGTGAATTTTAATAACTCAGACAGACATATTTGCACATGAATTGAAGGATTATTAGAATGAAGCAGATGATGGTTTACCTATTAAAGTCCCATGTTCAGTTTGGCACAATCCACATTGGAGACATGATATTGTATTGATATAATATAACCAAACATGCAAACTATGTATTGGTACATTTCAATTGACTTTTGATGAGAAATACATCCCCTTGGTCTTAAAAGATGTAATTTGTCTAGATAGATTTTCAAAAGGGTGGGAACGGGACCAATGAGAAAATTTACACTGAAAGCCCAACATAGCCATCATTGAAAGATATAGTTTTAACCATGTCTAGCCAACCTTTCTAGTAGTCACATTCTGTCAGTTGCCAATGTGTTTCTGCTAAATAACATTTGAAGAACTATAGACACTGAAAAAAATATTTAGTGCGAGACTTCACATCAGAAAAATCCATAACATGTTTGATGTTCATTACGTTTAAAATTGAATTTTGTTATAATTCAGTTAAATTCTTTGTAAAAGACTTCATATATGTAGATTAAAACCAAATTTAGCATGGGGCTTTACATTATGAAGACCTTGGTAAAACTCAATTTTAAGCTCTCCTCCACCCTTCCCCCACAAAAAAATTAAATAATATGAGAAAGTTTTTACAGGGAATATGGCTATCTGTTTAACTTAAAATCAGCCATTAAAATCACAAGATACTGAGGGTGGCACATGTTTGGTATTGCCACAATTTTAGTGTTATATCTTTTATTTTTGTAGATGACCATACTCTTCAAAGTAAATGGACATGGAAGGCTTGAAAAAATCATCAGAGTTGTATCATCTCAGTGAGAGGCTTGGTTATAGGTAAATGATTTATGCATCAATACTCTTTTATTTGGTGGAAAGAGCCTGAGGATTTGAGAAATTATGCAGTGTTTGCAAGCTTAGTTGTATTATGCTATTAAATGTGTTTTTTGTATAGGCCTTGTTTTCGCGAGGTCAGATATATTAGGTTGTATTCGCCTCGGGCCACACTGAGGGCTAATATAACCAGATATGGGTCTGTGTTACTGAGTGTAGACCTACTGCAAGGCATATAAAAAACATCCATTTATTGACATTTTTATTAATCAATTTTTAGATTTCTTAATCTATATTAAGTTTCTCAAATTATTTTATGGTTTGGTTTATTTTGGCAACAGTATTTCAATGACTTTAAATCATCCATGTCTAAATTGAAATAATTTGTAATTGATCAAATTCGTGAAATTTGCAACCAGAAAAAGCCCCCCCCCCTCCCCCCAGCTACACTGAATTTGATTTTCTCTTTTTGTCAGCATTATGTAATTACAAAAAATAAATTCTTCATTATTCATCTTCCTAGCAGTCTAAGCATTGTTGGACTTAAAAGATATGTAAACAGTAATTTCAGTCAAGGCTGACTGTATACAAGGGCTTGATACAGGTCTTTATATGGTACTGTATGACTTTATCTTCTTCCTATTTTAGATTAGAGTACACACAATACAATGCCCAGTTTAAAGTCCAATTTGCCATGATATAGTATTGGCTGTTTTCAATGTATTACATAGTTGATTAATAAGGTAATCTATCTAGACACTTAGATATGGCATGTCAGTATACCATATGAGAAATAGATCATGAAATAATAATACAAAGAATGCTGTGAAATAAAAAAAATTCATGGGTATTAACTTTTGTTGCTTTGCAAAATATTTTTTTATGGATTGGGAAATGTTTTTTGTTATTTTCATACAGTTATTTGTGTCTTACAAGTCTTGCTTTCTATGAAAAATTAATGTTTTACAATTTCATATAATATAAAAAGACTAAGTTTTGATCTTTAAACTTTTCACTCTCTGGAAGGTTGTGTGCAGACAAATAATACCGCATTTGTAATTGGAGAAATATAACTATATTAAATAAAACATATTGGTGATGATATATTGTGGTGCAAAAATAGCAGTGGGTGAATTGCAAGAACATTTTTCATGTGCAAATAGTCATTTTATTGTACCTATATCATAATTTGACTACCGGTATATGTTACACAAAACTTGTGACCTTTTTTATGTCAAAACCTCATGTAATGCACACACTTAATAACATATTTCAAGTTAGTTTTTATTACACTTTACATAAGTGTCCTCAAATATTTTTTTCTTTTATGATAAATGGAATATTACATTTTTGCTTATAGCTTTTAGAGTAAAACATACATGGGACTCAAGTAAGGAAGTTTAAAATGTGTACTGAACCCATAAATGCATATTTTAAAAGTAAAATCTGTCCTCCCTGGGTATGCATAAATGGAACAAACTTCATCGCAAATGTTAATATTTAAATTTCCATAAATTACATGTTTATGATTTTCATCTAGCGAAACTTTCAAAAACCATGTAACTATCACTGTACATATATAGTATACTGAAATGCATAAATACTCTGAATATACAAGGACTGTGTTGTTGAATACACATGTACTTAGAATTATATTCAGTACATTTCGGGTTAGTATTCTTGTGTGTTTTTGCTGCTTTTCAGAATCCTTGATATGTTGATGTCATATGTGGCCTTCAAGAAGGTCTTGATTCACTTGGTGGAAAAACGTTCAAACAGATCTATGGAGAGGCACAGAAGCTTTACCAGACATTAGAATTGAACCTAAATTAATGATTAAATTATTATGCTTTTTTTCAAAGGCACACACAATCTTTTGAATAGAAGCTTTGTTTCCTTATATTTGTACCTAAATTTCTGTTGTTTTGGCATAGGGGTTCAAATTAATGAAATCATATCTTTGTAATTTCTAAGTTCTCAGCATTATATTGGAAGATAAGTAGAGAGTAATTTTTAAAGGCACAAATTATCTTATGCAACAAAAAGTACAATGCTTGTTCTAAATACCGTATATACTCGCGTATAAACTGATACCAACTGCAAACTGCATAGACCCAGATCTGCCGTCACATAATGCACCTGCAGATCTCGGTCTATGCAGTTTGTAAGGACTAATCAGTAGAACGAACAACATAGACCCTGATCTGCCGGCGCATTATGCGACGGCAGATCAGGGTCTATGTTGTTTGCATTTGGACCCAACTTATACGTGAGTATATACTGTATGTATCATTTTTTAACAGTTCATTCTATAGATCTGTAACAGGTTGTTAATATCGTGTTCTTTTGAGAAACAATAGTTCTATTTAAGTGTATGATGTTTACATATTTTCTGTATTCACTTTATCTCTCAAGAATTTATGACAGTTTGGAAGTGCTTGGTGTAAAATGAATCTATTAGATATCATATTTGTTATATTCACTGTAGAAAGTAATGATTGTTAGCATTTGTAGCACACATATCATAATGTAAAGTACATATGTTTCATCTAGAAAATTATAAGGATATTAAGTGATGAGATGTACAAGATTGTGCCCTTTTATGTATAATGAGTTTTAAAAAAAACTGTACACATGAGAATTTTGATCTTTGCAACTGACAGTGACTTTTACTGTAACTAACACAATGCAAGTCATCCCATGTACACAAATGTATACAAATGTCATAATTTCTTCTATTTTACAAATATTTCATTGACATAATTTAATGTGGCCATACATAGGAATCTCCTTTTCTGTTGTCCACATTGTATGTACCCTTCAGCTCTGGTCAATATACTCTGATTACTTTTTTTTTTTGCATATTAAAAGATATAATACAATGAGCTTCATCATACAAATCTAATATTAAGCCAAAGAGAGAGGGTGAGAGAGGATATATAAATATCTATATACATACATCACCAAAATATAATTTATATTTCTAACAAATGTTACACTTTAATAGGTTATGAACAAGCAGGTTAAATTTATTTCTCCCATTTTTGCCTCTAGTGAGAATTGTACTCATTTCAGATATACGTGTAAGTATAGTTATATCTATATGATATATATAATTTCCTGCTTACTTGAAATATGTAAATATTATTATTAGGATGAATCAGTGACTTCAAATAATCATATAGAAATAAAAGACTGAATTTGTGTTTAGTTTGCTTTATCTTCTTTTTTTTTTGGGGGGGGGTCAAATGTATAAGCTGATAAAAAAATCCCTGTAAGTTAATATGATCTTTGTCCGTCTTCTGTAATCTAAGAAATAGTGAAGCCTTTTCTGTGCAAACATACCTGGATCCTTGTTCACTGTCTTTACAGAAACAATATACAGTGAAACCCCGCTATAATGCGCCCTGCTATAACGCGAATTCGGATATAACGCGATCGTGGTGTGGCTCCCAAAATTTCGTGTATTCATTCGCACATGAAATTTTTTTTTTCAAAGTACGAGAAATAGTGTATAAAATGTGTATATTACAGTATCCTTTTGGGGAAGAGATCGCGTATGAATTCGAGTATAATACATTTGTGGCGTGGTTCCTGAAATTTATATACATGTACATGTATTTTTCTCGTACACAGAATTTTTTTTTTTTTTTAAGTACGAGAAATAGTGTGTAAAAAGTTTATTATCATTTTGGGGAAGAGATCACGTATGAATTCGATCGTGGCGTGGCTTCTGAAATTTAACAATTTCACCAATTTCTTGAAGTGTTATGCCAAAATAAACATTATCGGAAATGTTACTTATTACTGATCCATGAGTAAAGTCGGTAAGTATTCTTTGTGTTTGTCTTCAATTCATTCTGTATACACTCATTGCTCAAACAATAGCCGACATGTTTTTCTTCTTTAACTGCATACACAACGGAGCATAAGACAATGTTGTGGTTGATAAAAGATTCTCACGATTTAATAAACATCAAAAAACGTAAGCCACCAACACGTGCGCTGGACTTCAATTCATCCTGTATACAATCATTGCACAAACAATAGCCGACTTACGTTTCTTCTTTGACTGCATACACAACCAAGCACCAGACAATGCGGTGGTTGATCAAAGATTGTCATATGTGGGTGCTTATGTAGAGACTGAGCTTGGGCGGCAAGATCAAAGATTGTCATAAGTGGGTGCTTATGTAGGGACTGAGCTTGGGCGGCAAGATCACAGGGAGTTCAAATAACCACTCTCTGTTACCTGGCACTGAACATACTTGTGGCTCAATCAAAGGGTTGTCATGTGGGAAAACAAAGACGGATCGATATCAGATAGTAAACGGTGTTGATACCCTACTCATGCTATACATTAGACGTGTATACGTTGTTCTCTGAATAAAGTAATATATAGTAAAACCCCGCAATAACGCGACCCCGCTTATTCCGCGATCGAATTTTATGGACCCCAAATATCGCGTTGTAGCGGGGTTTCACTGTATATCCAGCCTTTGTTTAGAATCCTGTCTTAGGTCCTTGTCTACTCTTTGAGATCATGTGCAAAAGTCGTGCCTTTTCTGTGGAAACTTTTACTACATCCTTGACCAATTTCTATGATCAAATATGGAGGCCCCAAGTGGCCAAATGGTCTAAGATGCTCACCTGTACAGATCACTCACATCTCACCTTTGTCCACATGGGTTCAAGTTTCAGCTCAACCAATGTGGGCATGTGAGAAACCTTGCCAGTAGCTTCCCGTGGGTCAGTGGTTCTTTCTCTGGTCTTTCCAGAATCTTCTTCCACCAAATACACTGGCCGCCATTTATAGCCTATCATGTGCTGAAAAATGGCATTAAACCCCACAAAACCAAAACAAACCTATAATCAAATACAATGGCCAAGCTTGTCCACTGTTTGAAATCGTACCCAAAAGCCAATATTTTTTCCACATTTAACCCATTCATAGGTTCTTATCTGTTGTGTGTACTAATATAATAGTCAAGATATTGTATAGAAACATAGGCCTAGTCCCTGTCCACTATTTCAAATCATATAAAAAATGAACATGTATCTCAAATGCAACCTACACTAGGACCTTGGCCACTGTATGAAATTATATAACCCCACATTTTCCATAGCAGTCTTCCTTAGGTCCTCCCACTGCCTCTGCACATACAATCACCACAGATTTGTAGAAATACCTATCGTAGAACATTGTTAATAGTTTGAATTCATATACAAAAGTCACGTCTATTCTCCAGAAAGCTTTCCAATAGGTGCTTCTCTGCACCTGCAATCAAATACAATTCCTACATATTTGAATAGAAACCAAGCCTATCTCGATGCATGCAGCCTGTACTCAAACAATTACCATGGCTTTGTATAAATACCTAATTCTAGACCCTTATCAACTGCTTACAATATGCACAAAAGTCATGCTTATAAAAATGAACACAATACTCAAGCCTTTGAAACAAAACCTACTGTATAGCCTTCCCTGCTGCCTGTACTCACATAATCATCTACTAATTATACATAAAAGTCACACCTTTTTTATACATAACTTCCTTAGGTACATGTCCTCTGACAGTATTCATACAATCGCAATTTGGTATAAACACAATTGTCATGCCTTGCGTATAGTAGCTTTCCCTAGATTCTTGTCCTCTACCTATACTGTTACAATCATCAAGACTTTGTATAAAATATCTATCCTAAATCCTTGTCAATAGTTTGAAATTGTACACCAAAGTTAGGCCTTTCCTATATCAGCCTACCTTAGTTCCTTGTTCTCTACCATATATATGTAATAAGCATCACTTTGTCTTAATACATTCTTTGGGTCCTTGTCTTCCACCTATATTCGTATAAGCATGACCAATGTCTTGAATAAATGCATATCCTAGATCATTGTCCATTGTTTGAAATTATGTACACAGATGTTATACCTGTATATAACAGCCATTCTTAGGTCCTTGATTACTGCCAGTACTCGTACAATATCAAATAGCTTGGTATAACTACCTTTCCTAAATCCTTGTCCATTGGTTAAAATCATACACCATTTTGAAGCCTTTTCTATATATTTTCATGCCTTTTCTTTTATACCTATTTTGATATAAGCACCAAGGTTTTCAATAAATACCTATCCCAGGTCCTTGTCCATGCTTTAAATCATACACAAAATTAAAATTACTAGCACATTATATGGTCATACTGTTCACTAGCACTCCCACCAAATTGTTTATTAGCATTTGCTTTTACTTTTACATCAAACAAAACAAAGAAGCTACCAAGTACTATCAATATATTTGGGCTTACTTTTGGAATCACTATCTTTAAAGTTTGTATAATGTTGCTTGGTGTCTATGTGATACGATGATGCGTTGGTTTGATGTATTGAACTCCTGGTGATATCATTTTGTAAGGATTTATGTACGTTGACATCTTTATTATTTGTATGCAGTACGATTTTACCTATGGTGCACGTTGCATCTATGACGATCAGAGAAATATGTAAGCAACATGCATACTAACACCCATCACAATAACAATGACTAAGTACTCGTGCTTTACTTGCTCATACGAAGGTTGGTAAAAATCAGTCATTTTGTGCTGTCATGGTTTTTCAAGTTTTGCCTTACCATCAGGATTGTTTAAATCATGTACCGTCAGCACTATGAGTAGATGGATATAGAGCAAAACGATCATCCATGTAGTTTTAATTCTAAGTCACCAAACCTTGTTTTTCTAATCTTTAATCTAAGAAGTCAGATACCTTAGCTCTGTTTTCATTCAACTCTGCAGTTTTCCTCTCTGTATTTCTTCTATGGCGTTATCATGCTAAATTCTTTTCTGTCCAGTTTCATCTGGATCTCATAGTTTGAATAGGCAGTTGCTTCTTGCAAATGCTAGGCCAGTAGATTTGCTCCATTAATCATTACTCCTGCTGAAGTCATAGTTACACTACTTATCTGGTGATAAAGGCTGTGGTAGGCACATGAAATTGTGTTATATTTATTTGTAGATTTTTAGTTCACTGGAAATATTGTGGTAACCAACAACCACATCTATTCTTTGCAAAGGAATATATAATGTACATTTCTGCTGTCAATTGGATTGTTGAGATAAATTTCTTTCTTGGGGAGGCTACCAAACTTAACTCTGCACTGTAAATTGTAATATAACTTTCCACTTATTGATCTGGAGACAACTTGTATATAAGCAGAGTCTTCTCACAGGGCAACAACAGCACAATAAAGGTTTGCTCTTTTCTCAGCAAAATATTTGTATAAGAAAAATGTGAACAGCCAAGAGTTAATGTTTTTCTGCTCAAATTGTATCCATTGTTGTAAATGTGCTTTGCCCATTTCCATAGGAACAGTTATGAAACATTTTCTGTTCTAAAGTTTTGCCAAATTCTATTTCTCTTTTAATTTCGTTTCTCCCCCCCCCCTCCACATACACATACACATTTCTTTTCAATTGCTCAATATCCACATTCAGCGAGGCTCTGCCATCTTGGCTTTATGTATTCCTTCTGATTGTATCTTTTGTAATCTCCTTGTTTCTGTGGTTCACATTGATGGTTAAAGTAAACTCCCCATGGTTGATTTCATTGTCACTGATAGCTTTGCTTATCATGTCATCGATACTCTTCAATTTTGCAGATGCTACAATTTCATAATAGTTTAAAACTATGTTGCAGATCAATGTTTCCTTGAAATCTTTTGCAACAAATCCTACGCTGCGCCAAACCCACTTAAAGCCAAAAGAACAACTGCTAACTACCCCAGCAAAGCCTAGTCCAGCCACTGCAACACCCATACTGGCTGAAACTGTTCCATACCAGCCTCTACCCAATTCAAAACTTTGTATGCCACTTTGTATTTCTTTGTTACACTTCATAGTGTTCAACCTCATTGTTACAATAATTGGTGTTCAACCTCTTTGTTACACTATATAGTGCTCAACCTCTTTGTTACAATATATAGTGTTCAACCTCTTTGTTACAATATATAGTGTTCAACCTCTTTGTTACAATATATAGTGTTCAACCTATTTAACCAAATCATTTTTAATCTCATTGATTTTTGGAAACCTGAAACTAAGACCATTGTCAGTTATATCCTGCCCTACACGGGCTCCACTGTTGATAGTATAGGATATAATGATGGGCCACTTGGTGTCGTTACACTCATACTAGTATATGCTTAGTCTGTGCTGGAAATGTAACTTTTGGTACATTTACTAGGTTCTATTGTACTTTGCGTAGCCTTCGTCACTGGACAATGTGAGGTATGCTCTTGGCATTCCACAGGCACCGTGGTTTTAGAATGCACTCTTTTGAATTTTACATTCTCCTTCAGAGATGCTACATAATTTTTCTTTGGCTTGCTTTTCAAAAAAGAAATCTAACTCTTCTTTTGTGTCAGAAGTACTCAATTACTGAATCCGAAAACTGCACATTAAAGGTTTGCCTTTACAAAACATTTAGAAACAATTATTAGATAAAAGTTCATGTGATGTTAGTTGGTCAACTGCAAACTGGCTAAAATACACTGGAATGGTTATTTATACAATTTCTTTAATATCCATGTTTAACTGTGAGCTAATTGAAAACCTCAATAGGTTTTTTGAAAGCTTGGTGTAGGCAACAGTTAGAGCAGGCTTTAATATTGCATGGCAAATTGTTGATATATTTTATTTCATTCGACATTTGTCTGCAGGTAAAACCATTCTTGAGTCAAAAGGTTAAAGCATTTATCAATCTAAATTTGATTTTACATTTGCCTCCACTGTGTTGATAGTTTTGTCAGCAAAATCTCACGTGCATACTTGTGACAGAACAGAGAGGTCAGCTTAGGACAGATCAGGAGATTTGCAAAATTTGGTCAGGGGTGTGAACTTCTAAAGAGTGAGGATTTTGATCAACCCGATTTTTAGCATGCAAATGGACAAAAGTTACAACTATTGAACAAATTCCATTTTGTTAATATTAAAATATGCACATCATTTCATCAAATCAGTCCTTTCACGATAACTTGTTGACATTCATACTCTCCTTATATGTACCACAAGCATTTTTAGCATTTCTTTGGAGATCATTGCCTGGATTATACATCTGGCAGTTCTCATCATTGTTGTTCTTAACACTTAGGAGAGGATGTATTGTTACTGATTCAGGTTTCCTCTAGAGTCAGCCTGAATTTTTCTCATCAATGCTATTGGTTTCATTGTTACAACAGTAAAACCTGTCTTGAGCGACCACCCGTTCTGCCAACAAAAGGCGGTCTCTCCAGACAGGTGGTCTCTCGTAACAGGTTTGAACAATTTCCAAGGTCAAAATTAAACACTGTTTAAGAAGGAAAAATACCCTCAATCACTGTACATGTATTGTATTCTTTATTCATGGTTCTTGTTAACCTATTGCATGCATTCACCTGAAAATAATTTTATATAGCAATATAGATATACATTTATCATAAAACATTCACATTTATATTTGAAGATCACATGTACATGTATTAGCACGTGAATTGCAAAATTAACTAAGGCAGGGGTCCTCAACATTTTTGTGCCTACGGGCACATTTGTGAGTTTATGAGAGAGTGGCGGACACCAACCAATTAACTTGACCCATCTTTTTATTTTTTATTATTCATTATAACCTCTTCCGCGGGCACACAATAAACATTGGCGGGTGCCATGGCGCCCATGGGCACCGCATTGAGGACCACTGAACTAAGGTAATATTTATTTATCATGTCCGTCAGTTAACTTTACTTCTTTCTATTACATTAATTCTTTCCTCCAGTGTTAGAATTCTTCTCTTTTTCACTGGAGGTATCTACCATTTTTATCAAGGTATTAATGTTATCAGTGATCAATTGTAATATCCACTGCACTTTAGCGGTTTTGCTCAGGCTTTGGGTAAATATATTATATATATATATCTATATATATATATATATATATATATATATATATATATATATATATATATATATATATATATGTGTGTGTGTGTGTGTGTGTACCAATGAACGAAATCAAAAGTCAGAATTACTTCATCCATAAACAAAATACATGTATTTATAGGCAGTAACCAAAGGCTTAATTCACCGACAACGTAAATGGATTGACTCTATATACAAAGGGTGTAAGTGGCTGCACTAAAGTAAACAGATGACGGCTTGGTGGGAGGGTTGTAATCACTGTAACATCAAAAAAGCAAACAGACAACACAATTCTTTAACGATGACAATCAAATCCAGAAAACGATTATCACTTACTAGTATTAAAGACGAAGACAAAGACTTCATTCACCCCAGCCATTACGGATTAACTCCAAAGGCAAACGACGTACTCAACCGCTACATTGAAGACCTTTAAAAAGATTTCTTATTATGATATTATCGGTGTTGTGCGGATTTTCACAAAAGATTAACCTTTGAACTGACTGTGTACGTCCATGGCTATTCCCTTTGAAGAAAGAATGGTTAATCTCAATCGGTATTCACATGACTTTGGCACTACAATGGCAGTTAGTGACATGTACTGAGTCTGGTTTACAGTCTATAACAAATGACACTACCGGCATGACCTGTTAAAATTAGGAGACAGGTTGCCAGCCTCATTGTTTCCTTGTTGTTTCTGGTTTTGTTGTTTAGAACAGTCTTTACTTTTTAAATGGTCGTGGTTACAAATGATAATAAAGGTCAGTGGTGTTTTTGTGATACGGTCGTTCATAACAGTGCTGTTCAGAATAATCTACACTTTGCCTGGGGACTCTCCTAAGCTGTCATGTTTGCAAAGGATTAAATCAAGGTCAGTGGTTTTTATATCAGTAGTAAAGTCCATCTCTGCAAACTTCAAACACCGAAGCCAAACCTACCCTGATGACAGAATCAAAGGGATGCTAACTGTTTTAAGCTGTTTGAAACTTGCAACTAAATTGTCTTGCCCTGCTTAGGCCAGTTCGCAATCACTTGATCACAGGTAGTCTTAGCATAAATACATTACACTGAAAGCAATGTGTGAAAATAAATTTTAAAAAATTAATTTTTCAATAATAATTTTGCGTACGTGGGAGATTTCAGTGAGTGACGGGAGGGGCTGGAGACACCCCTCATCTTGGGAGGAAAACCCTCCCAGTCGGAGGTTCACAATTATGCATGTTCTATCAGGTAGTTGAACGTGAATTAAGTCAAAATGGAATAATTAGTTTTACAGTTTCTCAAATATCCATCTTTGATGATGGATCTATTGATATCTTAAACAACTTCTTCAAAAACATGTGATATCAGATGTGAGTGCTGCATGATAAACAGTAGTAACAACATTTATCGTTTGTATCAACAGTTGTTTGTATGTACAAACTATTCTATTTATTTAATGATTTAAGCTGTCCTTTTATTGCCTGAAAAAGGTAAAGCATCTCTGGTATTGAGCTGTAAGATGCAGACATGGTTTCATCTTGTTGAACGTATTACAGGCTTTGCTATTGTTCTTTAGAGAGGTTGATTTTCTTAGTCTCTAACATTATGTTTTGTACATGTTTTGCCATTTCATCAGCTTTAAATCAGAAACAACTTTGCTTTTTGACCAAATGAATAGGATGCCTAAAACAGTTCACTACCTATCTAATAATAATAGATTTTGCTTGAACTACTTGAATTTGTTTCATTTCATGCGCATAGTGTGCTCTATACCAGAAATTCAATGTGTGATGTTTTAGAGTCTTAATGTTCTTTCTTTAAACGTTCAGCTTTGGCTTTTCTTGAAATCCTTTGAATGTTTTCGATGTTGTCTGCCAAGTTAAACTCTTCATGGATCTGTTGGCTTTTGTGAAGTTACCATTTCAGGTTCTTTACTAACCTTGTTTTCATTTTTGTCTTGTTTACCTTCCTTAGATTTAAAAAAAAAATTGGAAAGTAAACTCAACAAAAATCGAAATGGATACAAAGGTTCACTCTAGGTTATATTTCAATGTTACTTTTAATAGTGAAGATTAATTTGATATTTGATATTGATTGGGTAAAAAAAATATGAATACAAATCTAAGTCCAAATGTAAAGAAGAAAAGCCAATAACTGTCTTCTAAAGAACTAGCAGTTATTATACAACTTGTCAAGGGAAATGTTAGGTGCTCCATCTATTGACAAAAAACACTACAACAAATAAACTACAGCGATGAGAATTTTGGGCAATTTAAACAAGAAGAAACTGAATTTTACAAGCACTGAGACAAAGCTTTAAATCTAATACAACTTTGAAAATGTTAGGTTACTCCATCTATTGACTTTTATCATTGAAGCCTAAACTTCACTAAACCTGAATGTGTTACTGAAGATTATTTCGACAAATTGATCGCGTTATACTATGTTCATCGTTTGATCTATCAGATCCAGATCAAACAAAAAATGTTTCCACTGATCAAACATTAGGTATATGATTGGCAGTGAAAACTTTAAAAAATTATATAAAGGAAAAAGGTATAAGAACATAATATCAAAGTCGACTCATTCAGAATCGCAAACTTTATAACTGTGGAAATTTTGAACATTATTGCTTAATGTTTTCCCTGTGAGACTTTACAGTATGGTAAGCAGCTAATCCAGTAATAGGAACTATTGTAACAATTGTTGTAAAGTGTAAGGAACTATTGTAACAATTGTAGTAAAGTGGACACATGCATTAACTACAAAGCAACCGGTGCACATTATTTATCAGGCATTTATTTTCCATGCTGAGCTATGCATGGGCTAAGCTGTTCTGCTTTGCAGAGACTGTGCCTCTGGTACAGGTTGCCTTCGGCATCGCTCTGCGGTTTTCTTCTTTGTCTTCTATTGTTTTGCTCTGCAGAGTCTTTATGAAATTTATATGTTTGGCTGATTTCAAACTAGCAATCACTGCAGATAGAGGTAATCCGAAATTGAATGACAAAAGTCCGGAGAGGTATCTAACACCATCAGATGTCATGTAATCCTCTGTCAGTTCATGCAGTTAACTATCTAAATGAATCTGCTAATCAATGATGGTACTGTGTATATTTGTAACATCTGGTAATGATTTGGAAATTTTAGTAACTCTAGCACTGACAAAAAGTTCAAATGTCTTCTTAATTTCTTTTTTATTCATCTTTTTCAACTATTTTTCAATTATGTTTTGCCGCTGATCTCTTTGTAAGTTGCATTTGCAATAGCTATGTTCAATTCTTGTGCGTAGTCTTCAATTTCTGAAGAAGTTAGGTTACAAATTGACTTTTGTCCAACTTTTCCTTACTAAGGAATTTGTATACCGACTTCTACAACCTATTTCTACCATAGCAAAAGAATTTCAGGATAGATGAAAAAGACTTAAATATACCAGAGGAAGTCCAATGGAAGAGCCCGGAGGAAGTGCAATAACAGAGACACAACCTAAATATCTATTAAAACTTACTGCTGTTCAAAGACAACCAATAAAAGTACCCGCGAAAATATAGATGCAAGGAACGGACAGTAATGACATGTTTGACGAACCGGTAAAATAAGCTGAGATTATAATTGACAAATAAAACGAAACAATTAAAAGAGGAGAACTTCCGTATGCAGTGGTAAATTGTTCATTGCATGAAAGAAAGAGAATTATCTATGAAATCGGATGTTGGAACGTAATAAACCAGATTGAAGAATTTTAAAAGACATAACAAGAAAGCATACATAAACACAAAAAAACACAAAAAAAAACAAACAGAAGAAGCGGTATCACAAAGACAGTTGGAAAGTGTGAAAACAAAAAGGCGCAATCGGTTGTACATGCAACAGAGTTAGAGAGAGTTTTCAGAGAAAGGATTGAAAAACAAACTCAATTAAGAAGTTAGGGAAAATTACCATTGGTGAAAGGTTAAAACAACTGTTTAGAGAAATGGGTGCAAGAATAGTTGCTATAGCCACTGCTATGAGTTTGACAATACCAACAGTTGGTCTTTCTAAAACAAATTTTGTAAAAGGTTTAATAAGGGTGGAGGAGGAACAAGTGGCTGTAGTGCTCCATCAGGATGTAAAGATGACATATTTAGTGGCAAAATTAAAAAAGGCTTAATAGAATTTCTTAATTGTTTGTTTGAGTCAGCCACAAAAAGCAAAAACAAACACAAAAACAACAACAACAACAGCAAAAAGAGCAACATTATTTCCTGGAATTAATTGTAGCATGATGATAAGTTGACTTTCGAAAACAGATATACTTGTTGTTTCTGTTCTTTTTACTGATTTTGGTATTGTGGGTTTGCTATTTGCAATTTTGATCAAAGATGTAAACACAATATCAAAGACAATAAAACAACTCATAACATTTCGAAATGTAAACTATAGCAGCTCCTGCAACTTTGCTATTCAGACGACGACAGAAATACACATGAAAAATATTTACTCCACGATTGCTTAAAACCAAATTTACAGTCAGTGGTTGGGATTGTAACATTTGTAATTTGTTTTGGCATACGCCTTGCAGAAGCTAAGGTTTTAGAGAATGCAGGCTGACAGAATACTTATGTTTATTTGACAATGTTGGTTTTCAGAAACTGATAAATGAAAAATATGCCAGCCTCATAAAAAAAAATACAACTTGATGATTAGTGAGAATTGTCAAATTTGGGATAGCTAACATTTCTACCCCCCCCCCCCACTTCATATAAGATTTATAAAAGATAAAAACTAGAACATTTCTAACATAAGATTTGCCTTTGTCACTATAAACTCAATAAAAAGGTAACCTAATGTTAATTTCTCCTTGTTCTATAATGCCACAAAATAATACAATGGCGGCCTTCTTTTAACTCTTCTTTCATTCCACTAGTAACATTATAGGGATTATGAGAATAGTGAAGGGGATGGTAGCTTTGTTTAAAGAAAAGGGAGGGTAGCAGTGGGTGAGGACATTATAGAAGGGGTTGAGATTTTACTTTATTTATAATGGGGATCATAGGGTGATCATGGGCTAGGAAAGTTAAAAATTCTGTTTTTTAAAACCCTTCTTTTACATCCTACCATGTGTGGTCAGTAGATGAATGCGTGCTGATCACTCCAAACAGAGGTAGGGAAGTAATAGGAACATAGGAGTTTTACTTTGTTTATAAGCGGAACATAGGATGCTAGGGAGATAGGGAAGTTAGTTTTGTTTATATTGGCTTTAAATTCTATTTTTTAAAAATACCCCTTTTTTTACATCCTACCCTGTGTGATAAGTAAATGATTGAATATTGCTCACTCCATTATAGGGCAGATAGAGAAGTTAGTTTTGTTTATATGGAATGTATACTCCTTGATATACCCTTCTTTTACATTCTATCATATGTAGTCAGTAGATGAGGTAGGGACGTTATAGGGGGATAGGAGTTTTACTTTGTTTATAAGGGGATCATAGGGCGGTAGGGAAGATACAGAAGTTAGTTTTATTTATAAGGGGTTTAAATTCTATCTTTTTATATACCTCCTCGTTTACATACTACCCTATGTAGCCAGTAAATGAGTGAATGTTGGTCACTCCAAATGGAGGTAGGGAAGTTCTAGGGACATAGGAGTCTGATTCTGTTTATAAGGGGATAATATTGAAGTTATTGGAGAGATAGAGAAGTGTTTGTTTTGGTTATAATGGATTTATATTGCATTTTATACCCATTCTGTTACATCCTACCCTGTGTGGTCAGTAGATGAGTGGATGCTGGTCCCTCCAAACGGAGGTAGGGAAGTTATAGGGGGATATGAGTTTTACTTTGTTTATAAGGGGATCATAGGGTAGTAGAAGAGATAGGGAAGTTAGTTTTGTTTATAAGGGATTTAAATTGGTTTTGTTTTTTATACCTCTTATTTTACATTCTACCCTGTGTGGTCAGTAAATGATGAATGTTAGTTATTCCATAAGGCTTTTTTAAATCGCAGGTGTAGATAAACCTACCTCGTAATATTCATTTCAGTTAAACAGCTGACAAAATCCACTTGAGATCTTACTTGACTCTGTTTGAAGCCACAGGACAATTAGGAACCACAATAGCCACGGTATTTTGTACGACGATTATTCAGAAGGATATGCTTTGTGGGGATTCGATTTCACTTCAGACCAAGGCAGCGACGAAGGACATTTCCACCCTAAACAATCAGGCCAACTCAGTGTGGAACTTCAGTTTGCACTGGCTCTGCCGAACACAGTGAACGTCATCTTGTATGCAGAATTTGACAATACTCTGGAAATCAACAGTTTGAAAGAAGTGATCCTAGACTATTCAAAAAAAGATGGAACAAGAACCTATGTAAAATCAGTGAAAAGGATGTTTTCTAACCAGAACATCTGCAGTCACAGACATTCAATACAGAAGAAGAAAAGAAAGACATTGAAGACAAGATCATGGACGTAAACAAAGAGAATGATGTTTTCCAACCAGAATAGTTACAGTCCATTAGGGCACAAGAAGAAAAAGATACAGTCATGATGTCACGATGGCCAGAACAAGAACTACATATATTCTCCTGGGAAATCTAGTCTTACTTTACAACATTTTCAACTTTGTAAATATGTTCATGTTTAATATCTGATATATTTGTACATGAAAAAGAAGAAACTAGCCCGAATCCTAACCTCGTTATTTATTGATGTTTAAATGAGCGGGGCTTATAAAAAAAAAGGGGACAAGTTGGTTTTTTGTGTCATTTTTTACTCTTTCTCTCTCAAACACACCCATGTTACGATACACCACTTCAATGTACCTTTATGTCAATATATTTATCAAGCAAAACAAAAATTGGCATTTGATTTAAAGGACAGACAAACTCACATTTCCTGCCAAACACATCTAACATGCTACAATGTTAGAAACAGACAGACTCACCACACACGATAAACCTACGATGTAATGCGGCATTTCAGTTGGACGGCAGACAAACTAACATTTCCCGCAAAAATAGGTTCATACACTATTACATTTTCAGTCAGACTCATCCCGTAAAAACAAATCTGAACCAAGATGGCGGCCTAATGATAAAACCACCTTATGCCCCGTAATGTTTTGACCAGGTTTACCATGGGGGTCCCCTTATGCACTAAAGTGACATCCTATACTACTTGTATGTCATCTCCTTATTCTTGTTTCACTGTTTCAGCCCAAGAGTATTTCCAAACAAATATCTATCACTGTCAAAGTGTATTCATTTCCATTGCTGTCTTTTCCATATACTGACATGTCAACAATGTCTGCCTGTCACTGGTTATCCACGTGACTAACCTAACCTCTTTTGTCGGGAAATCGTTTTCTTGATTGCTGTTTTAATGTGTCACCGTTTGTTTTAATTGAGTTTATTTATTTATTTTTGTCCCGATCAATTTATTCCCACAATTGATTGATATTTGCATAAACAATTAGACTTTCAGGATCGCAGTAAAGATGTCTTAAGCAATGATCTTTGACAGTTATTTAAAATGAAATAAAACATCCAGGGAATATTGTATACTTTATACATTGTCTTGAGGTGATATCAACAAGCCAACATTAAGACCGCCTACATCAGAAGCTTTTATTTTCAGCAATTTTCAATGCCTTTTCAATTATTTCAAACGTATGAATGATTTCAGATTTATGTTCAATTCCTACGATTCATCATGAAGCAACTACTTGATATATTAAGTCACCATGGGTTGCTTCAAATCCAACTTTGTCCTCCAAAAATTATATATATATATATATATATATATATATATATATATATATATATATATATATATATATATATATATATATATATTTAATCGTTGTAGACTGACCTTGTAAAGTGCACGAGAAATTCAAGCTGTACTGTAAATTTACCCAAATAAAAATTTTTGTATTACCCATATCAAATACGTTATTTATTCCTCCTCATATTTCGCTGTTTTAAGTATCTCGCTATCAGGATACATGCTTTGCCTTTTTATATGCGTCTGTAGATGATCTAATTAAAGTTGTTTTATGTTTGTTATTTGATTAATTTTTTCTCTTTTTATTGACATTTTGGATTTCGACTCTTTTTGGGCTTCGGGGGAGTGGTGTGTGTTTTGAAATACAGAGCTTGTTTTTTTCATAATTGTTTTCTTGTGCAATAAGGATTTGAACTTTTATTCTGGTATGTCTGCAATATAAATAGATTATCAATAATTTCGAGGCACAACTATCAGATACATATATACGTGAAATTATTTTCTCAGAACTTTAGTTATTGTTTATTTCTATTTACATTTTCAAATGAAAACTTTGTTATTCAACTGGAGCAGCTTATTTTATTTATTTATTTATTTTTATTTTTATTTTTTTCAGGTGAAGCAATTTAGTTCCTGACTTAAGCATATATGTTTACATTTTCCGTGTCGACGCCACATTTTGTGTTCTAGTCTGACTCGAATTTAATATGGCGACCATACGTAACGTGACAAGTGAAGAAGAGCAGGAAGATGTCCAGACGATTCCAGCTCCGAATATTTCTAGGATTAAAAACAAACAGTTGCGCTCAGAAGCATATAGGCAAATGAAAAGAGAGAAGAAAAAGGTGTGGTTTTACTTACCTACAAAATAATTCGTAAAAAAGTCGTTGTATAATATGCGTTATCTATTTTCGAGTCTGTTGCGAAATCAGTTTCGGCGGCTTGTAATGAGATGATCTTGATTCTTAGCAAAGTTTTAATTCATAATACACTAATCTTAATAAATGGAACTGATTTTTCTACGCTGGAGAGGAATGTGCTTGAGTATTTCATCCAGGTCCTTATATGTTGTTGAAAAATCACCCGAACTCTGAGGGCATGTTTTAGAGGTACAATACACGCATCGTGGATTACGGATTGTCCACTCAGTCCGGTGGACGTGGACACAGGGGCGAGGGATTAAGTGTTCACTATGAATATTGTATGTCCACTACGTCAGGTGGATATCCCCTAAGCCTAGATAACATCCACTCAATCTAGTGGAACTCTGTCACCGACTTTATTGCAGCCGTAGTGGGTTTTATGGAACCCCTCGATCATTTTATTGCATTGTACTTTTCCTGATTACAGCTTTACATAATTTCTTTGTTGCAAAGTGCAAGTCTGCAAATGAGCCTGATTCTTGCTTGACTGGCAGACATAAAATGTCAAAGAGACTGAGAGATTCATGAAATAAGACATTTCCATTGGCTGAAAAGTAAGAAAACCGTGGAACATTATTAGCTTGATGCATTCAGACTTGTCTAGACTTTGATGCTTTAGTAGAATTGTTGCTGGTTTCACCCATAATGTCAGTGGCTTGTGAGTTAGGTTTCTTGTCACATAATCATATCAAGCCAAAGAGCAGTGGACATTTAAAACAAGAAACTGTAATGGAATTGATGAGGGTGATGGAGGAATGTCCTGAACTTAGGTATGTACTGGCAGCCTGCCTTAGGACGTGTAGCACTTTCAACAGAGCTCCGTAAAAACGATCATTTTCTACCAGCTATATCTTCATTGTAGATGCATCACCAAAATTACAATTTATGCTGAAATAAAGTTCATTTCTTTTTCTTTTTAACTGTGTCTTTGGTTTGTTGATCAAAATAAGTGAATGAACAGTAATTTGTATCTAAAAAAGCCACATTTTCACTGTTGGGCACACTTCGGTCAGCTAAACACCTCACGGTGAAAGCAGGAGATATCGTATTCTCTGGGGAAATTCCATTCAAACTCCAAAGCCACCGGGTCAACACCTAAAAATAGCACCACATTGTAGAGCAGTGAACGGCCTTTATTTTGATATAAGTTTGAAAAATATATGTTTGAATTAAATTTTCTTTGTAAGCCTTCAAAAAATAGGTTCATTTTTCAGGCAAAATATCTCGGACAATTTTAGAAATTAATATATGATACCTATATGCGCTGGAAAGCCCAATTTTCGATGAATTTAATGATATGCATGACTTCGAGGTCTCATTAAAGGCAACCAATCGCAAGCGTGTAAACCGAAAGGTCATATTCAAATGTGTCGAGTCACGCACTCTGAGGTTATTCTGAATTAAATGGCTGACTTCACATCGAAAAGTGATCCAGATTTTGGTCCCGTGTATGACCAATTGCAACAGCACATTGGTAAGTATTGTTTTTCTTGGTTTTCTAAACATTTATGAATATTTGTATGCATTTCATTTTTTATATTTTAATGGATTAAATAAGATACTCTTTGGTAAAATGTGTGTGTATACTGCGACAGGAAGTTCACAATTACCACGTGTTAGCATATCTTGCATTCCGAGACTGTGAGAGTGATTTAATTTTAATAAAAAATAATTACCTATATTGATTTGATGAATTAGTTAAATGAGTGAATAATTAATCATTCTGTGCATAAATATTTTGTGTAGTACTTGTTTTTTTTGCTCATTTCCGTACAATTCTTGGATGTTTATAAACCGGAAGTTGGTTTCTCTCATACGACGTATCTCTTCTGTCTGTTCTGTTTTCATCAAAATATTTCTTGGTCGATGTTTCATTATTATTTTTAGTTGGTCTGTCTGGGAAATCAACACTTTTATACTGTTATCATACTCGAATAGTAATTAATCTCTGTCTGTCTAGTTCTAAGTTTCTTGGCTATAATATATATAAATAATAAAACACATTTTCCTCCTCCCAATCACAATATTTCTAACTAAAATCTATCAGAGTAACTGTACAGTATAGCTCACGTGATTTTTCGGAACCCCACGCATCGCGGTGGGGGTGGAGAGTGAGTGGCGAGGATTAAGAAAAACCCCTCCACCATCACTCCACGCGTCCTGACCGAGTTGTCGCGGAGAATAGCCCTGCACACCACGCTCCCTCACGGAGTCGCATCCGATCACCACCGCGGAGTGGACGTGGTTTCGATAATATGGGCGTGGTGTACTGTTTATCACCCATGCAAGCAGAGGTTGAGACGGGAGGGGGGGGCACCGATTTATCTACATCGTTATCCCTCTGGGGAGCAATTTGCTAACTTTTTGATACTGAAAAAAACGTAGTAATTCAGTTAATTATAAATATTTCCTTGTTCTAACGAAGATAATGTATGATACATAGTGCCAAATCATATTTAAGATGATGATAATGTAATGGCAATGCCTCGCAAACTGTATTAATACTACATTTTGCGCAATGAATCTAATTTTTTTTTTCTTCAATACTATGTTATCGGAATCTAAACATGCATTCATATCCTTCGTTCTTTTTCAGTAAACGCAATACAAAATTGTAATGATCATATGAAAGTCAGTGATATTGTACTACCTGCAATGAAAAGAACGATAAACATCAAGCAAATTAATAACAAAGCTGCAGTCATACCTGACTGAAGTGAAACAAAATCGCACAAGTTCCGATGGTTATTCCATGCATGAGTAATCATTCACATATTGTACGTTTTTTCCTGACATCCAATCGCTTAAATAAAGCATTATTAAGATTTCACATCGTTATTTTATTTTAAACTGTACTAATTTGCATTAATTACCAAAGTAGCGGTTTTTTAAAAAATCACAAATGGCCGCAAAAGGTCATCCTAGATACATGTAGTTGACACGTGCAAGTAACCTAGCACAAGAGAAGCCATCAGGACTGCTGATATTGACCTGTTAATTTCATGTGCTAACTGTTAACCTAAAGTACATTGATCTGACAAACTTGCGCATCAGATGAAATTAATGTTTAACTTTTTCTTTTCTTTTCGTTTTCCTATTGCATAATACAGAAAAATAAGATGAATAATTTTAGATCATTAACTCTTCTTAGTAAAGCCCCCCTCCCCCCCCCCCACCTCTCTCTCTCTCTCATAAAATATGGAATCCAAATCACTACTGCACAAGTTATCGTAAACTGAAATGTGGAAAAGTTTGCAAGTGGTAAGAAAAGTAATACTGGAAAAAAAGAAACAAATTTTCCCGTTGGTGGTTGCAAACTCATGACCTCGTGCTCCAATATCAAATATGTGTGTGTAACACACACTCTTATCCATTTGGCCAAAGTAACTGTAGCTGTAAAGCAATATACCATATACAGAAACATGCCAAGCACTATTCAAAGAAATTAGTTTATTTCTTGTCTCAATAAGCAACCGCTCCAAAGTCACAAAGATAAAGCTGCATACATTAATATCTGCGTACAAATAATTATAAGAAATAGATCAATATTACGATTGGGTTACTGACATATCGTTTCCATAAGATTTACTATTTTTCTATGATGATAAAAAAATCTTTTTTATACTTTCCTCTTACAAAAATGAGCAAATATTAGGAAACATGCTGAGCATCAGATGAAATTAATCTTTAACTTTTTCTTTTCTGTTCGTTTTCCTATTGCATAATACAGAAAAATAAGATGAATAAGTTTAGATCATTAACTCTTCTTAGTAAAGTCCCCCCCCCCCCTCTCTCTCATAAAATATGGAATCCAAATCACTACTGCACAAGTTATCGTAAACTGAAGTCTGGAAAAGTTTGCAAGTGGTAAGAAACAGAAACACGCTCAATAACCTAAGGCTCTAACAGTCACAAACAGGAAACTGCATTCTTTAATATCTGCATAAAAATAATTAAAAAAGTATATTTTATTTTTATATTTTCGCCGTAGGAAAATGAGCAAATAATAGGATACACGTGGAAATTAAAATCTCTGAACATCTCAGATTTTAGAATTTTCCATATTATTTTTCATTTCGGTAATAAGCCGAGTTCAGATTAATTACTAACAATTATCAAACTTCCGTTCTTAATGGCGGGACCATAAATGCGGCTATAAAGTACAACGCGCTAAGTCAGATGGCTTCGTGTAATAAAAAAACACGGTTCCCAAGCTGAAACTTACATCATCCTTTGATGCAAACCCTTGTTAATATTTTACAACAGTGTTCACAATGGTCACTGCCTTGATTTCTGTAGAACATCCGCTGAAGTCAAGTCTTTATTAGGGAGAGACAATTGAATTTTCCAACCGTGGGGGGGGGGGGAAATGCATGAAAACAATTGTCTTTCTCTGATTTTTGTAACAGATGTTAATCCGTTCCATATTTCACTTAAAATAAATAAATACTGTGATGAAAGAGCAAAAAATATCCCGGTCGAAAAAAAACAACATATAAACCCCGTATATTAAATGGTCAGTCCCTTACAGCACACATGCAGTCATAATATTCAGCCTCGTGACTCTACTATTACTGCTTAAAGACTAAGCACGCGGTTTGCATTTCAGTGTAAATTCAGTGTTTTAGGTTTGTTCTTGTGGGGGGGGGGTAAGCAGAAGCGGATGTCAATTTGGATTTTAATTGTCCTTATCTCAGAGAATTACTTTCCTTTGGAACAAAATGATAAATTTATTCTGTTTGAGAGGCTCAGCAATGTGTACTTCTCGTCAAGTCAGTGCATAAGTTTGTTCATATTTCTTTGAAATAAATTAAAATCATAAACTTATTGCAAAAGAAGTCAATCAACCTTTTATAAACAGTAATGTGTATTGAATATACAAGACTTTTGAAATTATTTTTTTATTGTCCAAATATATGATCGAAATAAAAACGACTGATTCTTCAGATGGTATCCAGTTGTAAATCACTCTTGACGTCTCGGTCTTTCCATAGGTGGTCTTCATTCATTGGCTGTTCAGATGTCAATCAGTAATGTCGACTAGCCCCTCCACGGTGGAGTTTATATCGGCATGCCTGCCGAAACGCGGTGGTGATTTGTAGGTATTTATGCCAATTTATGCCTCCACCGCGGAGTGCTATCGCGGAGCTAGAGTGGAGGGGATTAAGTACCCCACCGCTATGCGTGGGGTTCCGAAAAATCACGTGAGCTGTACTGTAAGTGTCATGATTTGGTATTATGTATAAATATATCAAAACATTTTTTTTTTAAAAAGAAAACAAAACAAAATGTGTTCACAAAGTTGGAACATTTTGAAAATAAAATTATACGACCTGGCGATCCACAATTTAGAATATTAAAAAAAAAATCATTTTCCCAATTCTTACACTGATACAGGTCTTATAAATTATTAACTATGCTGTTTTGCACTTTTACAGAGAATGAAGACTTCCACCGTATGTCCAGATGGTTGATTAAAAAGGGCAAAGGGAGAAAAATAACCCTTAGCAATCTCGATCAAGATGTCATAACCTACAAGTTTTTGATCCAGCTCCATCAGCTTAAAAGCAAATTTCCTGTCACTTCTGATCAAATTCAAGAACTTTTTGAAAAGGTTTGCTGAGCCTCATGTCAAGATGATGTTAAGCACACAAATTTGCAAAAGAAGATACATCATGCACTGAGAGCTGCTGCAGAAGCAAAGTTAGAAACCATTTCAGATGTTTTGTTATTTTTTAACCGCAGTGCAACCCATGACTTGGAGAGACGAAATGTCTGAGCTTTTCTCCAGAGGCTTAACTTGAAGCGGCATCACTTGCTCAGCATTCATTTGCTAAAGACATTACCACATCCAACTGAGCCACCATCCAATGGAACAATCATTGACTTGCTGATGTTCACGAGTAATGAAAAAACTGTCTTGTGTAAAGACTGGTTTGTGTTTGTTGGACTAAACATTTCTGGTCTTTCAGACAGACAGTTTCTTTATAGGCTGAAACAGACACGAAAAGCTTATGACAGTCGTATGAAGAACTTGAAAAGAGACGGAGCTGAGCAAAAACTAAAAGAATTTTTGCATAGGTCTTCAGAAGAGTTCAGTGTTTGTTTTCCTGGGCAGACATTGCTAGATGAACTATTGCCATCATCAGAAATTCCACAGGACTGCAGCTACTACAACAAAAACAATCACAATTTTGCTTCTTTAACTCAAAGACTTGGAAGTGCTAACAATCAGCTTACATCTTTGCATCGACGGGTACAAGAGGAGCAGCGCGTGAATGAATGCAGCCTTGATAAGATAAGTGTTCTTGCAGAGGAAAGAAACAAATTGCTGAGTGAACTTGATATTTCTACTTCCAACAATGCTGTTCTGTCCAGTCAGCTTCATCAGCAAAAGGTAACAACTATGCAGCTGCAGAGAACCTTTTGCACACTACAGGAGAAGGTTAAAAGCAATCAACAGCAACTTACTGCCCTAAAGAAGGAAAATGTGACTCTCCAGCTAAAGAGGAGAACCGACAGAGTTTTTGTAATGACTTGTCAGCTGCAAAAGGCTATCAGGCAAATTACACGACTGCGATGAGAAGCGAGAGCAGCAAAAGCCAGTCAATGCTACTCAGAGAGGGTATGCAGAGTTCAAAAGGCTGCTCTGAGAAAAAAAACTGCAAAAATTAAAGAACTGAAAGAGGAAAACATTAGACTTCAGGCAAATGCAGAGCAGCACCATGTTCTTCAGCTCAAAGATCCAGAAACGGGATATTTCACAAGGGAAACAGTAAAGTGTGTGATTGGGGGTCTAGTACATTGTTATTTTACAGAATTCAGTTCCCCAAAAAATTGAGCAAAGTCTCTGTATACAAAAAAGGAGATCTGGAAAGTTCCACACTTCAACTGTAATTAGTTTCAATAATATCAACTACTAAAGTTGGCCATTTATGCAATTTGGCATTTTATGAAGAACATTTTTACCCATAACTTTTGAACCAGAAGGGGTAGACGTATCATCTTTTTTTTGTTCTTTTAGATTTTTTAAGATCTATCTATTGCTTATAAAATCCACACTGAATTTCTAAGTTGAAATTTTGGCTGCCAGTACATAACTTAGGGATTTTGATTGTTTTAAAACCTGCTGTGAAGAAGTTTGTTAAAGTTTTAAAAAAGGGAATGTAGTACGCTGTGCAGTGTTGTCTGAAGATGAAATGAAAAAAAAGTGAATAAAATATGGTCATTTGTTTCTTCTTCCAGTGTCTTGGCAAATTTATTGATTTGAATTAAGCTAATTCAATATATTAATATAGAAAAGAAAATGTAATCTCTTCCTTGATTCCTTCTTGTTGCTCACTAAATTAAAGAATGGCAAGGTAAAGTCATTGAGAATTGTTATATAGTGGTTGTAATATTACAAACAACCACAATTATCACTATTCTCAATTGCCTTAGTTTTTCATTCTTTTACTATAATACTAAATATTTCACAATGAATGAGCATTAGCAATCTGACCACATATATTGGTGACCCAAAAATATACGCGTAGTGTTTTAAATTATTGCAAGGGAAAAAAAATCCTTTTTTTAGGGCTGGGACTCCAACTTTTTTCAAAGAAGGAGTCTTTGACTGCAACTTTCAAAATCCTATGGAGAACTCTGTGTGTGTGTGTGTGTGTGTGTATATATATATATGCTGTATCATATGGTAAAGATTGAAATTATGTTTGCTTCTTTGATAGGATGTTGGTCATTTGTGGTAGTCAGTTTAGGCTATGGGAAGATCAAGGTTTAAACTAGGGTCAGGAAAATGGAGAAGTGAGTTCTCCCTGAAGATACAAAAGGGAGAAATGAGAGAGTTTGAGAGAGGAGTGAACTGTAAATATAATTTTTTGTTTCATGTATACTTGCTTACAAGTTGAGTCCAATTGCAGAAGTACATAGACCCAGATTTGCCATCGCAAAATGTGCCGGCAGATCTGGATCAATGCAGTTTGTTAGGAGTAATCAATAGAACAAACAACATAGACCCTGATCTGCTGGAGCATTATGTGATGTCATATCAAGGTCTGTGTTGTTTGCAGTTGGATTTGACCTATAAGTGAGGATGTACAGTATCAGTTGGAATAGTCTTTACTGTGGTGAACATTTTTGTTTGCATGATTTACAATCTAATGCTTTAGCCATGTTTTGGAAATTCAAGATTACAGTGCTGCACATTTATTTTATAATCTTGTGTTAAAAGAATTACAATCTTTTTAAAAGGTATTTTTGTAATAATGGTCAAAACCTGAAGTAATCAAAGCAGTATCTGTATATATCCTGTGAAGAATTTTTAAAGGCCACATTTTTGCAAGATCTTTGCAAAAATATTACATTTTATTTATTTATATAGAGAGGATATTTACTTGAAACAAGTGAATAATGGATATACTTCATTGAGTGGGTGAAAAACTAAGTGTTTTCACGAGTGGCAATCCTGTATCCTGCACGATAATGTCAGCGGTTTATCATTTATGTTCTGCTGTGTTTTGTGTTTATTCGCACAGAAAATGTAAGTAGTAACATAATTCTCCTTTCCAATTCAAGATAAAACAGCACATAAAAAAATGAAGAAAACAAATATTTGCACGTTCTTGGATTTGAACTCGGTTCGTCTGTATGCAGGGTGGCCATACTTAGCTCTACACCATGCAAGCATCTTAAAATAGTTCAAAATTTCTTTGTCATAATGTTACCAATGTATATTGATGGGCAGTGAAAAATAATTTATCATATTTTACTCCAGTGATTTATCAAGATTATTTTACTTGGAAAATCCAGTACTGCACTACCTAGCATAAAATAAATTTATTTATTTTCCTTTAAGCTTGTCACTCAGTAGTTTGTTATGTGCATAATTCCAGAACCTATTTACTGTGTTGATTCTAAGCAAGAAATAAAGTTGTCCTATTTAGAATATCTTGGATTTTATCGACAGACAGCTTTGCACATGGAATAAAACAATTAAGATCAGCTTCTTGGAGTCAGCTTGCCTCATAAAACAACCCATGCGATGCAGTTGTTGCTTATCAGATGGGCTAAGCTGGTAATTGCATATTTCAGCACAGATTCAAATAGGACCAATTACATATGTATACCTGCCAGTGTTGGCATTTTTTTAGACTCCAAAAGTGTGTTTTGTGGTCCCAAGGGGGGGGGGGGGGGTCAAAGCATGTAACCCGAATAAGTGACATGGTACAAATGAGAATAATTTACTGTTGTATACTCAAATATGCCTACAGAAAATTACTGGAAGTTCAAATTTAAATAAAAGAAAGTAAAATAGAGCAGTGTCATGGGTATTCGGACCTTCGGGTGGAACCGTACACTTTCAAACTAATTATCATACATGTTAGTTGGTAGGTGAATTTTTCCTGTCATGCGTTTGTATGACTTGTGTCCACCTAGTCTGCTTGAAACAGGGGGAAAAAACCATCCTGCTGTCTCCATGTTTGCTAGGTATCTATCTAGGTGCGTATGTCACTACACATGTGCTTATGATGACTGTATTACCACTTAAGTGAATCAAACACCAACATTTAAGTTTACACCCACTGGTAACATCATACACATGGGTCACAAGTTCAAGGATATGTACAGCAATAGTAGATAAACGAACAACAATAACGAGACACAACACAACAATGAACACAATACAATACATCAACAACAACAGCAGCTGCAGGAACAATAATTCTTTATTAAAATATATTGCAAGAAAATGCTTTTAATTTGCTCAAATATTTTTCATTCATAGAAAATTATTCGTAATGCATATGGTAGTGATGATGATGATGTTGGCTATTATTAGAATTTTTGATAATGATAACATTGAGGAGGGTAATTAATAATTGTACTATGCTGGATATAAATGTTTCAGAAAAATGAACATAAAAGTAAATATGATATAAACAATATTGAAATATAAAATTTAAATTTTTTTTAAAAAGATTATAAATAATTAAAAAATGAAAAATAAACAATAAAAATGTAAAAAAACCAAACTCTAAATATAAAGAATATAATATTAGGCACTCATTTCTGTCAGAAAATATTGATAGAAGAGAAATAAGTGCTGTCAATAGTTTTTCCTTTTTTTACTGATAGAAACAAGAGCATATGATTGCACAGTAAGCTTAAGATCTCCTGGGATGTAACTAGATATAGTAATTATCAAATGGATTCACTATCATTTATGTTCTAAAACTTTTTTTAAAAAATTATTCAAGTGTCCAATGAGACCCAACAGCATGTCTAGGTTAGCTAAAAACTGTCCAATCTGACACACTCAAGTATAAATCCAGTATGGTGAAATATCACATTATAAATGGTCTGTAAATATCACCACCACTTCTGGTTATATAAATGACCTACTGTGCAAAGATAAGAACCCAGCAATAAAAGTATTTACAGAAATACTGTAACCTCAGCTTAGATATCCAAATACCTCTGACCCTGCTCTATATGTATTCATTGAAGCACTGAATTCACTCCCACCCACCCCCAAAAAAGAGCTGGTGGACTTAGAATTGTCATGTACCACCTGAGAAAATCTTGAACTTTTGGAGGGAATGCAGTTTATATAAATAATTTTTTACCATATACTGTAAAATTTATATATTTTTTACCTTATATTTTATTTAATATACATTTTGCAGAATTTGAACACCTTTAATTTCGTTGTATTTTATCTTGTAGTATTTTATGTTTACATTTATTTGGAAAGGTTTATCTTCCTAAAGGTTTTGTGCAATTCAGTTTTACATGTTTAGAACTTTGCTTTCATTTGTACCATATATCCATTATTGTGCTCTGGTGCTCTTAAATGGCAATACATACATATACTGTGTGTGTGTGTGTGTATATATATATATATATATATATATATATATATATATATATATATATATATATATATATATATATATATATATATATATATATATATATATATATATATAACAGGGTTCTCTGGGATGCTGAAATCCATGTAAAAGTACACATACTTTTATTTTTGGACACATGAGAATTCCAACTGCTGAATCCATCATATGCCAGTTTTCATGTCAGCAAACTTCTCTTTTTTTTATTTGATCCATTTCTACAAAGCAAGTATCTATCATGAAGTGTGTAGGTTGATCAAATAAAGTTCAGGTGATTGTACAGGGATTATATATATATATATATAGTCATATATTATCACCAGACACACACATACAGGGTGGTATTACTATGTCAACAGATTTTGCATACTCCAAAATGACTAATGTTGATATGGTTGTTTGCAGTATGTGCAAATTATAAAATGCTCCTCCTTGTTGTGCTTCACAAAGTCAAACTCCATCAACCAGGAGTTCTGAAATTTATTTTTTCTGTGTGTCCCTCGCTTTGCAGATGGCTCATCCTTCTCTGAATCACAGTTATGTTTCAACATTTTGCCATCATAAATGGGTCACACTCCCACACTGCTCCTAAATTTATCATTCCAACTACTGAAATAATCATGCATTGGACTTTATGTATGGAGTAAAATCTGACTTCAGGGAAATGTTGCCATTGATCACAAACTAACAAATAATCTTTAATAAAGGTGGCAATAGCATGCTTATTCAAGACAGTGAAGTGTAATAGCATTCTTGCTACAACAGGCATCTCTGATTTACCTAAATTCAGACACTCTGGATTGTTCTTCTTGTGTACTTTACCAATGCAAATGAGCCCAATGGGTTCTTCCACAACATTGCTAAAAAGACTAGCAAACACAAAATCAACTTAGCTATTGTCAGTCAGTTAAGCAATCTTTGGAATCGTGTTTGTTTATATCTGACCACCTTTACCTTTGAATTATCTCTTTGATAATTAACTGTATAAACTGCCTAGATAACACTGTGTCAAGAAAGGTCTCTCTCTTTTTTATAAGATTGATTGGAAATTGTGTTTTATCAGCTCAACCATGTTCGAGGGGTGGGATGAGAATAACAAAATTGTGTTTTTCATGTGACTTGTCATGATCTGGCAGGTATGCAGATGACTGACAAGAGGGTCTCTGTGTGACATATGGGTTCCAGCTATGAACGTCCTACATAATAGAACCCTATGGAATGTTCACTTATGTGTTAAAACCTAGATAAGTTGATTCAGGAACCTGTGATCTCAGATCAATGAGAAACTGTTGTAAGGGGATACAACTCCAAGTCATGTTTTACTGGGGGGTTATCTCCAAATCAGTGAGTGAAGTGAAATTTGCTCAAATGCATTACAAGAATAACTTCTTATCCAAAAAGTGATTTTAGTCAATTTTTTGCCTGCTAGTTTCAGCCCCAGAAGATTACTAATTTGTTCTCTTTTCTTTTTTTCTTGAAGATGAAGATAAAAGAGAGAAAAAGAAAACAGAAGGAAGCTGAGGCTATGGGTGAAGAAGCTCCACCTAAGAAAGTTCCACGAACCATTGAGAATGCAAGGGTATATGATGAGACCATGGTTAATCCACAGGATGAAGAAGTGAGTGACATTTTACATTTTAGATTGAAAGCCTGTCTTTAGAATTGGAAAAAAAGGAAGAAAGGAAATGAAACATTGACTTTACAACTCTTAACTATTTTTGGCTTTTCCAGGTTCAGTGTTATATGTATTTGGTCAATACAGCTCTACCTGGTTATAATGCACCTCGTTATAATGCGATTCCGGATATAACGTGGTACTACTATGGACTACATGACCAAAATCTTACCAATGTATAACAGTAATGGTTGAAAGAAAACAAGGTGAAACTTAGTCTTATATCTTCATTTCCTTTTCAAAACATCATTATTTAAAAAAAATTGATAATGCCTGCTATACCACGGTTTCATATATGAAGGTATTCTCGATATATCTCAGTTCTGTATATATCATGGTACTCTGTATAACGCAGCTCAGTACATAATGCTGTCGGCGGTGATGGATCCCAACTACTGCATTATAACGAGGGAGGGCTTTATGTACATTCATTATAAAGCACACGGGTATGACTTTTCTGAATACTTGAATATAACTTATTCTGTTAAAAGCATTTGAGTTGCATCCTCAAATGTGAATCTTAATCAGTTACAGTTAGCAGCAGTTTTGCATAGTAATGTAACATGGTTAGTATACTAAATTTAGGTTTGTCATATGACATTCCAAAGTGTAAACCTTTATGGTATATACCGAATATGGTTAATTTACATGATTTGCAAACAATGCCAGAAACTGTAGCATGGACAAGGTACAACAGTTTTATTAATAAAAATCATTGATCATATTAACCTGGCTGAGGGAATAACTGAGTCTGATGTGTTAGTCATTGATCTAGGCATATGTTAGCAAATTGTTAGTAAAAAATATGTTTATTCCAAGGCAGCAGCATTAAAAAAGGGTCACTGCCAGCATCTTGCTTAAAATACATTTGCATTGAACCTCTGAGATCAGTGACGGTGTGGCTAATACTGAGTGCAGACAACTAGAGTATATTTCACAACCTTTCTGGGTGGTAGACTTTAAAGGGTACATACATTAGTCACAACCTTACTGGATGTCAGACTTTAAAGTGTACATATATTAGTCACTTCAGGTTCTGTTGATACTGGTACTGCTCAGACTGTTGAATATTGTAATACCTAGTAAGACAACCTCACCAATTTTAAGCAAAAAGTAGATGTATTGGTGAACAAAAAAGTGCGATATGCAAAAATTCTTACCCAAAACAGACTGGTTTTTGATTACTAGTAAATGTAGTACATGTAAAATGTAGATGGTGATGACAGTGTTGTAGAGAACCAAAACACTGGAATAATTCTGGACTTAAGACAGTGTATACAGTAATTGACATAGCTATAAATATATTACTTGTATAGCTACCCATCTGCAGGCAGATTCCATGTAAAATTACACCCAGACTTATACAGGGTCATAGAAAAATAAACATTTTGCAGACATGAAAGAAAGGGGGTGAGGTCAGTTTATAAGTCACTGAACTCATAAATGGGTATCTAAAGTAAGACCCACTGTATATAAAACTGTTTTGTACTTGTCAGGTGGCCTTGGATGAAGCCCAGGATGAGATGGCATCTTACTTCAACAGGGAGACCACACCCAAAATCCTCATCACAACCTGTGACAGACCAGGACAAGTGAGTTATCTTTGTCAGTGTTCTTTAAAGGCTGCTTGCTTGAAGAATTTGTTGTTTATTTTAAATTTTTTGCTGCCTTTTTTTCGTCATGAAATTCCCTGTATTTCATATATGAAAATTGTATTCCGTTGCAAAAATTGCAAAATTTAGATAATGACATGACATAAATTTGTTGCTCTCCAAAATCAAGAATAGTGAACAGATATTTTGCAAAAAATGTAAACCAGATTCAAGATACATTGCTCATCATGCAGATGTAATAAAACTGGCAAAGATGTCATTGTGTCACATGCCACTGAACACGGCCCACCGACAGTTAACTTGTTTTTGTTGTCCCATAATGTCGAAATCTGACAATTTGAGCTCAACCTAAAACCTGTTCTACCTCAGAAAGTATAATAGACCCAATCAAAAGGGAGAACAATCACCTGAACTCAGTGCATAGATTCAATCAAAATGGAGAACAATCACCTGAACACAGTGCATAGACCAATAAAAATTGAGAATAATGACCTGAACACAGTGCATAGACCAATCAGAATGGAGATCAGTCACTTGAACACAATACATAGACCAATCAGAAGGGAGAACAATCACCTGAACACAGTGCATAGACCAATCAGAAGGGAGAACAATCACCTGAACATAGTGCATAAACCCAGTCAAAAGTGAGAATGAACACCTAAACACAGTGCATAGACTCAATCAAAATGGAGAACAATCACCTGAACACAGTGCATAGACCAATCAGAAGAGAGAATAATCACCTGAACACAGTGCATGGACCAATCAGAAGGGAGATCAGTCACCTGAACACAGTACATAGACCAGTCAGAAGGGAGAACAATCACCTTAACACAGTGCATAGACCAATCAAAAGGGAGAACAATCACCTGAACATTGTGCATAGACTCAGTCAAAAGGGAGAACAAACACCTGAACACAGTGCATAGGCTCAATCAAAAGGTAGAACAATCACCTGAACACAGTGAATATTTACTATCTGAGGAAAGGCAGTCTCATTTTCAAAATTTCTGTGTCACAAGATCAGGTTACCCCAAAATTCAGTAAGCCAAACTGGATAATCAGGATGGATTTTGCTGGTAGGACGATCGCTTTAAATAGTATGAACTACAATGAACATGATCATCATATTAGTTCAACATTCGCTTGAAAAAAAATTTGTGCTGCCTTTTCTAAACATTTTGCTATTTAAGCTGCTGCCGTAACAGATAGTGAGAGGATAACAGGGTTTTCTGTTACCTGTTACTCCAGGTATTTCATGCACAAAATTAAGAGGAAATTGTACATAAATTTTTAGGTTTGCATGGCAGTGTGGTACCTATTACTTTTGTTGAATGAAAGTCGTTTTTTTTTTCTTCAACAAGACTAAATTATATGCATCAATTCATACATACTATTTGATTCTTATCGTAATTGTTTTGGAAAGAAAATGTTCAGTGTCATCTGCCTTTTGACCATTTGCACTCATTGGTTTGTCGTGTGGTAAATATGTACTTGATTGACACTTGGTCATTTAGCTGCTCCATCCAAAGACATGGTTCTCATTCTGTCTCAGAATGATTTTTTTTATCATCACCACTCTTTTACAATTTCAGAATCAAAATTCTTTATCAGTCAGGATTAGAAATCAGTTGCTATTATTGAATGATTGGCAAGAGTTTGCAAATGTCGTCACAAACATCTCTGTGTCCAAGACTAGGAAAATCCGTGATGTCATTTCATTAGTACTAAATTTTACTATCTTTTGACCAAACAGGTACATTGTTTGAAATAGATGAAATTGTTAGAAGTGCTGGGATATTTTATTTTAAAATAGTACTTTACTCTAAAACTTAACGAGTGGAAGGAAGGAGTCCATGGAGTGCCTGGATGGCCACTAGCCATAAGAACAGGTACACCAAACAAAACTATACTATATTGGGACTGCTATCTTCAAGGTTATGGTCACAGCTCAGTATTTTCAGTTTTCCATCATGCTTTCTCTTCAGCTCCATAAATTAAAACCCATTTGAGATTAAGGGATGAAACATGGTATACTTGTACATCATCACTAGAAGGTGTGTCACATACAACAATGAGGGTCGAAGTCACAGCTCAATATTGTATGTTTTCCATCACGCTTTCCTTTCCACTCTATAACAAATCCATTTGAGGTTAAGGGATGAAAATTGACATACTTGTACATTATCACTAGAAGGTGTGTCTCATACCACATTGGGGGTTCTTTCTTAAGGTCAAGGTCACAACTCAGTATTTTAAGTTTTCCATCACCCTGGCTGCCACAGTGGCCATTGTGTATTATCTTGTTATAGCCACTTCTGAAGGCATGGTCATACTGCCAAATATTTAAAAAAAATTTAAAACACTTTATTCTTATAATATATAGTTGTTCCTATATTGAAATGATGCTGATTCAACCTTATCTTCGCTAGCCAAGGATTCGATATATCAACCATATCTACAGATCTATGCAGATATGATTTACATATCATAACCTTGGCTAGAGAAGATGATCCACCTCCAAATGGCAGCCTTGATGGCCATCTTGGAAAATTTATATGCCAATTTTTCCTGAACGGATGTTGGTTGGTTGTATTAACATTAAGGCTTGCAACGTTTCCCAAAATCTCTGAGTGTGTACATGGTTCACAATAACTGAAATGATGCCATTTAATCGAAACTATTAAAAACTAGACTTTTCCCCCATTTACCTCTTGGGTTTACTAAACGGCTGACAAATATTATAATCTGCATGCTGTACCTCTCCCAGCATGTGATTGTTTAACTTGCTGTCTATCGTTTACTGATTATTATGACAGGATTCAGGATGTAAGATATGTCATTGTTGAATATATATGACAATTTAGGCAAAATATCCCTTGGATTGACCTGATATTATTCCCTACTGCTACATGCATGAAACAAATAGATAATGCAACTGGATGTACAGTGTGGACATGCGTATGGAATGCTTTTGTAGGATCTACAATTACTAAGAAACTCTGTGGTGGCTTAAAAACTTGAAATGGTGTTTCTTTAAAATAAAATGTTACTAATCAAAGGTTCTGTTAACAAACATGTTTGAAACAGTGTTTCTTTAAAATAAAATGTTACTAATCAAAGGTTCTGTTCACAAACATGTTTTTCAAAGGTAAATAATATAGTTCAATAAAATATTATCAGTAAATCAACCTGATGTGTAAATGTTGTGAAATGTACACTGCAACCGATTCTAGACAACTTTGGCCTTTTCCTTGAGATGCCAATATTGTTATCACAACTTCTCCTGAATGAATGGTCATATCAGCATAGTGTTTTTTCACAGAAAGACTTTTTATGACATCTAGTTGGTCCCAAATGAAAATGATGCTGATCTGACATCCAGTATGGCCACCATAGCAGCCATCTTAAAAATCTTGTTATCGCTACTCCTCCTGAAAGGAAAGTCATATCAACGTTTGGTTTTCACTGGAAGACTTCTTATAGTGTCTAGGTGGTCTTAAATGAACATTGTGCCAATCTGGCATCCAATATGGCCAACACAGATGTCATCTCTAAAATCTTGTCTCTAATTCTCCTAGATAGAAAGTTGTATTGACATGTGTTTTTCACCAGAAGACTTCTTATGATGTCTGATTGGTCCTAAATCAAAATGGTGCTGATCTGATAGCCAATATGGTCACCATGGCAGTCATCTTGAATTTTTTTTTATCGCTACTGTTTCTAAATAGAAAATCATTTCATAATGGGATTTTCACCAGAAGACTAATTATAATATCTAGTTGGTCCTAAATGAAAATGGTGTCAATATGACCTCAAATATGGCCACCATGACAGTCTTCTCGTAAATCTTGTTATTGCTAATCCTCCTAAATGAAAAGTCATGTCAACATTGGCTTTTCACCAGAAGACTTTTTATGGTGTCTAGTTGGTCCTGAATATAAATGATGCTAATCTGACATCCTGTATGGCCACAATGGTGACTGTCTTGCAAATCTTGTTATCTCTACTCCTTCAGAATTAATGGTCATATCAACATGGTGTTTTCACCAAAAGATTTCTTATGGTATCTAGTTGGTCCTAAATGCAAATGGTGCCAATCTTATATCATATATGGATGCTATGATGATCAACTTGAAAATCTTATCGCTACTCCTCCTGAATGGATGGTCATATTGACTTGGGGTTTTCACCAAAAATCTTCTAATGATGATTAGTTTGTCCTATAAAATGAAAAAGGTGCCGATCTTACAGTCAGTATGGCCACAGTGGCCAATTTTAAAATCTTGTTATCACTCAAGAATATCAGAAATGGTTTCAACACTCAGCAGTTAAAAAGAAGAAATAGTCTTATCTTGAATTCCTAGAAATTCTTTTCAGACCGTAGAGCATCAGTCCCTTTGAGGGACTCTTGTTTTATAGACCAGTTTCACTGTACACGCTTTTTAGTCTTCACATTTTTTTAGGACTGAATCAAAATGCCACAATTTTCTACTTGTCCAGAATTAGATTTTCATGAAATTGCACAAAATATGAATATTTGAATATACTTGTACAGTAATTGCATGTAAAATCTGGGCAAATGGCATCAATTTTGATTGTCAGGTAACATTTTCAATTTGTCTCAGGCTGTTAGAAAAGGTATGTTTTTTTAGATTAATTATGCTCAGTGGATGAAGATTTTGGCCCACTATGCTCAACCTTCACCTTTGTTTTTTGCAGAGAACCAACAAACTCTGTAAAGAATTGAAGAAAGTTATTCCCAATTCACATCTATACTACAGGAGAGGTTTGGATTTAAAGAAGATAATTCCACAAGCATTATCCAGGGATTTCACAGATCTACTTGTTGTAAATGAAGACAGAAAAATACCAAGTATCCTTATCATATTATCATGGCTTTTATTTGCTATTTCAAGTCACTTGTTATCAATATATATATATAACCACTGTAATGTGTCCCTAGGGCAAGGCACATTACTCCAGTTTCCTCCACAGAATATATGCTTTCATGTGTTGATATGCTGTTTAACACAAATTAATCAATACATCTGAAATAGTAATTTTGCTGATTTAAGAATGAAAACGAGTATAAATGCACCTGGTCTAACTAGGTAAACAGCTCATAAATTTTGTTCTGTTATGTTGTAAAAAAAAAGAATGAGGTGCTGTGCCTATTTTTGATGTTTCTCTTAATTAAATACATGATTTTGCTGCCAGTCTAACTATAAACACCAGTACATTTTGCACTGCATTGTCTACTGGGAAAGAAATAAGTTTATTTTATAGTTTCATATCCACTTGCAGATTGTATGTGAAGTTCTTCTCTAAAATGTATGCTATAAAGGTCAGCTGTTTTACATCATATATTGTATTTGTCATTTAGATGGTGCATATAAATACATGGGTTGTGGTGGTGGGTGGTTGGTGGAATAAGCCCGGGAAATTATGAAACTCAAATGAAAGGAGGCGCAAAGATTTAGACTAGCAAGTCAAGTGGTCCCTCACTATAAAGTATGTCAGTATAGAATGGCCTCTTGAACAACACTAGTACAGTCAAGGATCCATATTTACCATATATACTCGAGTAGACTGCATAATGCGTCGGCAGATCTGGGTCTATGCAGTTTGTAAAGACTAATCAGTAGAACAAATAACATGGACCCTAATCTGCTGGCACATTATGCAACAGGAGATCAGGGTCTTTGCTGTTTGCATTTGGACCAGGATTATATGTGAGTATATACGGTAATTCACAAGGCTGTAAGACCAAGTGAACTTACGATCTGGCCCTGTATCTGTCCACAGTTGTATGTTACCACTCTGGGGGACATATTTCTGAACAAACTTTGATCAAACTTGAAATATGGGCATATATCATCAAGATCTTGGTAAAGTTCGATAATAAGTGAGATCCTTGCATATTAATGAGGTGAGCTTGCATCTGTTTGGCTGAGTTGGTTACCACTCTGGAAGCCATTTTTTTGCTCCATTTTGATCAATCTTGGAGTATGGTTGTATTTCAAGATCTCATATGAGTTTGATAATGAGATCCATGCATATTATTGAGGTGATCTTGCTTCTGATTGGATGGGCTTGTTACCACTCTGGATGCCATATTTTTTTTTTTATCTGATTTTGATCAAACTTGGAATGTGTGCTTATATGATCAAGATCTCAAATAAATTTGATAATGAGCTAGATCCTTGCATATTAATAGGTTGATTTTGCATCATATTGACTGAATTTGTTAATATTATGAACACATCAATGCATATTAATGAGTGGATCATCAATCTGATTGGCTGAGCTTGTTACCACTCTAGAGACTTAATTTATGATCCAGTTTTAATCAGATTTAGTAAATAGGCTTTTATCATTAAGATGACCAATGAGTTTTATTATGAGTGAGATCTCAGCATATTTATGAGGTGATCTTGCATCTGATTGGCTGAGCTTCTTACCCCTTGAGAAATGGTATTTCTGACCTGATTTTAATTAAACTTAGTAAATTTTCTAATATCAAGATATTGCATGAGTTTTATTATAAGTTAGACCTGTGCATATTCTTGAAGTAATTGGGTTAGCATTCTACTACTTTAGAGACTGTATTTTTTTTTATAGGATTTTGATCAAACTTGGTAAATAGGCTTATATCATCAAGATCTTGGATGAATATGATCATGAGCGAGATCCATGCATATTAATGAGGTGATCTTGCATCTAATCGGCTGAGCTTGTCAGAAGATTCTGATCAGACTTGTTAAATAGTCTTATATCAAGATGTTGGATGAGTTTGATTATGAGCAAAATCTACTCATATTTATAAGTTCATCTTTTATCTGATTGCTTGTTGCCACTTTGGAGACCAAATTGTATTGGATTTTGCTCACTTGGTAAATAAGCTTATACTATATGGTCATAAGCTGTCATTGAGAGATCAGTGCAGATTAATGGAATGTTTATTTGCATCTGATTGACTGAGCTTGTTACCTCTCTAGAGGCTATATTTGTCACCCAATTTTGAAGAAACTTGGTAAATATTTTTATACCAGCAAGATCTTGGGTGAATTTTATTGTGTATTAACATGTATTAATTATGCCCCTATCTTTGGAAAGAATTGTTATCAGACTAAAGTACGATAGATTCAATTGACCTAATATAAAGTTTTGGAGATAGTTTATATAGGGTTTTGTTCTTACAATACTATATAAGCAGGGCTGAGCAAATGCTGTTGCCCGATGTCCAAGACAAGTGAAAATCTTAGTTGGGCTAGTAACATTTTCCAGGATGCTTGCCCAGGACAAGTGTTTTTTTGTGAGTTTTTTTTAAAATGTAAAAGTTGGGTTATTTTACAGTCCCTAAATTGATTGTCTACTGCTGATCATAAAATCCCTTTGAATGACATTTCACACCTGCCATAACAAATTGCTGATAGAGTGTCACCTGCATATCAGTCATTTTACCGCTTGACTTGGTATTGATGAAGTTAATCCACTGTCACTGATTGTGTCACCTGCCAATCAAATTATTAGTAACAAAAACAATGCTGCTTAGAACCATCATCACACTTTCTGATTGGCTAATGGAAGTGATGTTGCATTGGTCACGACTGATTTTGTTTACTAAACTGGTCAAGGATTACTTGATTTGGATAGCAGATGAACTCTATAAATTACTGAATGGCACTTTACTGTCTTACAAGTCAGTCTAATCTATATGCTAATTAAATAAGCAGAATCTGTCATTTATAATTGACTGCTTAATGTGATGTGATAATCCCACATGTTTTGTAAAGTCACTGTATAGCCTTTAGAAATTAACTTTAAACAATTACAGTAATTATAGGGCCTTTAATTGTAATATCCATATGACAAATACAATGTGTGTTTTATGTAATAAATTAATAGATTTGGGGAAAATGAGAGAGTATGTCCTTTCTTTGCATTTGAGAAGTAAAAAACACCAATTGCAAGTGAGCACTTTGGAATCCTCTTAAAAGTCATTGATGATTTCTTTTTTGAAGACAGTCAGTCTGCTACAAATCCCCCCACCCCCCTTCTGATGCAGCTGGTGGATCAAAAGCCATATTTGAATCAGGTCACCCTCCCAGGCACTCACAGTTAAAGCTGACAGCCTCATTGAAAAGGCAGAAGCCACAGGGCAACAAACAATTACTGTTTAATCAAACTGTGGTAGGAAAAGATCTAAAGAAAGGGCAGAGGAATGCAATAATCTGGAAGAAAAATTGAATGACATGCTAGAATCCTTGAATTAAAATATAGAGATTGGACACAGCTTGGAAGATAGAATACAATAATTTGACAAATTACACATGCAACTAAAAGTTAGAAATGACAGTAACTTTTGTTGACAGTGTCGTTATGTTGATGTTTATATTTCAAGACTTAAACTTTTCACACTTTATTTAAAATTTGGAAAATGGACTGAAATACATTAAAAGAGGTTTCAGAATTTGACTTCAAAAGTGGGCAAGTTAATTTATGCAAGCCCTTGACAAAATTATAACAAGCTCTTGAAAAGTCCTTAAATTTGGTCTTGTCATTTTTGTATGAACCATGAATTGATGATATTTCTGTGATCAAATTCGGTATTTATACTGTATATTTTTTTGCATACTATATATAATAGAATAATTGAAGTTGGTCTTGGATGAAGTTCTTTAAAATTTCATATTTCATCTACTGATGTATGCACGTATATTTTGATAGAGAAACTATTTCAAAGAATACTGCAGTTGAAATCTGCTTTAATTTGTTGCTAATGCTCGCATATGAATATAATAAATTGATTTCATATATTTGGATTGTTTTTCATGTTCTGGTAATTCAAGGAGTGCATCATTAAATCAGGACAAGTCATTGAAATTTTGGGACAAATTGGCAGTGTGCAGGACAAGTGAATTTTCCCAAGTCACTTGTCCTGGACAAATAAATGACAAGATAAATTTGCCCAGTCCTGCATAAACCTGCCTAGTGAAATGTTTCAATCTGTAGCTATGTAAGCCAGGTGAATTATATTAGGCCCAATTGGGCCTCTTGTTGGGATAAAATGTAGTTTTGAAATTAAACCTACCTCAGTATTATATAAGATGACTTCACTTAGCATATGGCAAACTTTTATGACGCTGCTGAACAGTGTCATAGTGAGAGACTTCTACTGCAACCAATATCTAGCCAGCTTCATTGTTTTGAGGGTACTTCCAGTTTGGGTGGGTACAAAGTAACAAGAAAGGAGTTTGTAGATGAAAAAAGGAATAAGGAGGAAAAGGTTATTAAAAAAAAGAACATAAGATGAATTTTAGAGAGAGAGATATCAGACACCTATATTATTAAAGGCATCAAGTGATCGAACTGTCACAAGATCTGGCAGTAATGCGTACCAGTCCTTTGTGGGTTTGGGAAAGAATAATAGAATCTATCACATGTGTTGGTATGGTGTAGAAAAATCCCATCCGAGGAGTCATAATTCATAGGCAAGAACAAGGCTTTGCCAAGTTCCTGTCCACAAATCCCATCTGAGGAGTCATAATTCCTAAGCAAAAACAAGGCTCTGCCAAGTTCCTGTCCACAAATCCCATCTGAGGAGTCATAATTCATAAGCAAAACCAAGGCTATGCAAAGTTCCTGTCCACAAATCCCATCTGAGGAGTTATAATTCATAGGCAAAAAGAACGCTCTGCCAAGTTTCTGTTAAATGAGGAGTCATAATTCATAGGCAAAATCAGGGCTGTGCCAAGTTTCTGTCTACTGAGGAGTCATAATTCATAGGGAGGATCAGGGCTGTGCCAAGTTTCTGTCTCCTGAGGAGTCATAATTCATAGGCAAGATCAGGGATGTGCCAAGTTTATGTCTACTAAGGAGTCATAATTCATAGGCAAGATCAGGGCTGTGCTTACATGTGACAGAACTAGGATTTCAAACCAGTAGATTTACACATTTTGATCGGTAGATTGGCCTCTAAACTGGTAGATTTTTTATCGGCATAAATTTTACGTTTCAAGGGGATGGAAAACAAAACAAGTGCTTTCTTGTGCCATAATATGTATTCTCTTCATTCTATAATAAAATAGCATGTTTGAATATGAATCAGATTCAGATTCTGATGGAAAATGTTACAATAATAATTACTTATTATGAGGGAATATACAGTCAAATAATGAAAAAGAAAGAGTTGTTTATCTGATAGTTCACTGTGAAGATTTTTCTTTTATAAAATCCAAGAGCATTTTTAGTTTCCTTCACAAGATCACTGACTAGTGACCACTGATAACATTCATTGTAATTATTAAGCTTCACACTTAACAGTCTCTCAATAGTTCTCTGGTCAAGATTTCCCCTTGAATCACATTGTATTTTTGCGAAGAATGGAGAATGTCCTCTCTGTATCAGCATTAGAATGTTGTAATGACATGACAACCACACTTAGACTGCAAAGAAGTTCTAACTTCAGTTTTCCTATTGCTGGGTTTGTAACGTTGCTTACTACTCTCCAATACTACTCCAAGCTATGTTCACCCCGAGGAGGAAGTTTCTAACTTCGACTTAAAATGTATTCTTAAGCCTCATCCTCAAGGGCTTCTTTCTCTTCATGGCTCAGATCCAAAAATCTGTTGGCAAGTTTCACCACTGTAAATAAAAAAAATAAAGATTGATTTAGACTTGAAATAAAAATGAAAAAATACATGATGTATTTATGCTTTTATTAATAATTTATTCCAACTTTAAAATTAGTTATCTTGTAATATATTTTGAATTCATATATTTTATCTAGGGCTTGAACTAAATGTATGTGCATGAAAACTTCAAATAGTTTGTGAAATACAAAAGATGCATACCTTTGAAACATACAATGCAAACTCTGGACCATTACTGCTCACCAGCACACACTTAAACTCTGATATCCAGCACTGTTGAACTTGTAATATTTCTTAGCTGGTGGTTTCTTAGCATTGGAAGAAAGCACACGTTTAGAATTGAACAAAAAATGTAAGAGCTGTCCTCTTAAAACATCTGGAACAATACAGAAATAATTTGTTATGGTCTGTGTCTTCATTTTTTCTCCGCTCTGCCAAGGGTCAGCCGATTTTCATCAAAGGCTCAGAAGACATCATGGACAACCTTTCATCCCTTTATTACTTACAACACCTCAAAAAAACATCCCGCATTTGGCCTTAAACTTCGCAAATTCTAACAATAAGGTTATCAATTGACAGTTTGCTGTGTACACATGCCAGGTGTTCTTTAACAATTCTAATCCTATTAACTCGGCAACGCATCATCTCACCAGTCGTTGTACTCGTGGAACATTTCTGTTCCCCAGTAGACTGGTTCTGGCTGGTTTCTCTAATGTGTTGACAGAACGCGTAAAAAATACAGTGTTTGGGTATTTTTTATTAAAAAGAATTTAAAATTCTTTTAATTTTCAAAAGCGGTAGATTTTAACTACTAAACAGTATGTGCTGTAGATGGCCTTTAAAACGGTATTAGGCCTGTTGCCGGTAGAATCACATGTATGGCTGTGCAAAGTTCCTGTCTACTGAGGAGTCATAATTCACAGCAAGAACAAGGCTCAGCCAAGTTCCTGTCCACAAATCTTGAGCCCAAGGGTGGAATTTTTCTATCACACAGCAATACACATGGTTGATTATATATCTCATATTAAAAGGATCTTTGATGGTTCATTAGTAATAGTTTATAAGATTTGATATACAATGCATACACTCAGAAATGTGGTTCAAGCACAGGTAGATCACTTCAGTTCAGAAATCAATCTGACAGAAAAATTGAAGGTGACATGACAAAAACAAGAAACATAAAAAGGGGAACAATCTTGATCTATACTGATAGATGTGGGAATGAATATTTCCAGGACAACTATAGCAGCATGGATTATTAAACTTGTACTGAAAAATATTCCTATGGATAAGGTAATTATACGTTACCAAGTACCGTTATTTGAACATATTATTTTGCTTTCAAGTATCAGATCTCTGGTCTTTTGTACAAAATTACTTCTGGATTGTACAAAACTTCTGTCTGTCCTGGCAAGCTGCAGTTCTGCTGATTGATGCAATTTCATTTTCTTGTCAGTGAAATTGAAACCAAAAAGGAGACTTGATAATAAACCTGTTCTCTCTTTCACATTCACAATTTGGTTGCTATACTGCCTACTTTTGCATCACATTAAAAATTTCTTCTAAAATCTCAAATATTGCAATTTTGGTTACTCTGCCACCAGCGACTCTGAATGCTAATTTTTCCGTAAGCAAAAGTAGTCTTTTGTCACATGGTTGGCAACTGTACATGCAAAAGCTTGGTTACATTATGATCTTATATATGTTCAGTGTGTATAGGTTACTACATTTGTATGGGAAAATATGAACACAGTTTTTCTGAGCAATAGTGTACAGATAATTATATTTATTTTTGGAGTGTGCAAATACTTAGAATTATTTTTGGAGTGTACAGATAATTGGAATTTTATTTTAGTGTACAGATAGTTGTAAGTGAAAAATTTAATTAGAATTTTCAGGTGATTTTTTAGTACAGTAGGAGTATGGGAGTATGTAGCCAGGATTGTGCTGATGTGCTGTTAAACCCTATACATGCATATATTTATGTACAAATATTTGCAAAATAATGATAAGAATACATTATACAAAGTTTTCTGTACCAAAAAATTTGAAAGACAAGAAAGATTTGTGATTTTTAAGGATTAATTATGTATGAAAAAGTAGAGAATATTAAACTTTAAAGACAATATGGTCCAGTTCTGTACTTTTTTCTAAATACTTGTACATGACCTTAATACAGTCAAGATGGTCTAGTGATATCTCATCTTCCTGATGGACCAACGATACATTTCAAAATGTCCAATGTCAGATTGACCACAGAGGTGAAGGTGAGTTATCATTTATACTTTTCCAGTGATGATATGGTAGTGAATAGCATTCCTGTAAAATCCATGAAGTTTTCATCACCACAGACAGCAGTTTTTAAATCGAAGTAAATGATCAGCAGGACTCTATCACAAGTATCCATTCTCAGTTCTTAATATATACAATTACCGTTGAAAATCTGATTTCTCAAGTCTTTGCATTTTCAATATTCCATTGTACAAATATGCATGCATGGTATCATGCCTAAATTTAGTAAACAAAATCTGTAGTTATTGGATGTAAACTTTTGCTTTTCTACCATGGGAAACTACATTTCCTGAATAATGAACTGTGACTTCCATTTTTCCTCAGGTCTCTCTGTCCACCCATCTGTCTGTTTCCTTAATAGTTTCTGCACAGTAACTTGAATTCTTCTCCATCTACCATTACCAAACTTTGTAAATAGCATGCATTTCAGGTAAGGAAGAATCCTATTGACATACCTGGCAACCTTCCAGACAGTGTTGCAGGCTTTTTGAGACTCAAAAAGTGTGTTTTGTTGTCTCATGGGTGGTCAGGTTGTTATCAGTGTATGGAAAATGATGGGAAATTCAAATTTGAATACAAGATAATAAAAAATGTTTTCTTTGAAGTATTTAAAATACTTTCAAACAATAAATAGTTAGTAGACTTAGCATTGCCAAATATCATCACACACACACACATTAAATAAAAAATACACAAAGTTTCTGTCTTTAAAATCCACTGGACAATGGACTACAGTCTTAAGGCACTGACCATGTAATTGGTGGGGGTGGGTTGGTTCTTTACCACCAAGATATTTGTTGTTTCAAGATATATAAAAAATTCAGCTAATATGATGAATAGAATAAGTTCTTTTTTTCTACAAATCAGAATAAGAGTATTTTTTTCAAACTCTGTGGTGCCAGATATTTATTAAAAAAAACTTCCAGGCCCCCTCCCAAAAATGAAATGGTCAGTCTCTAACTAGATGCAGACTTTGCTATTCTCAATACACCAATGTACAGTGAGAGGTTTGAAGGTGATGTAAGTGTCATTAGTGTTCATCGTTGTACTCATTAGATCCTGAGTGGTGTTACTATTACAACAGATGTCATACAGTCCAGAAGGACTAATGTTGATATAGTGTTTGCAGTATGTGCAAAGAATAAAATACTTCCCCTTGCTGATGTGCTTCACAAAGTAAAAACTCCATCAACCAGGCATTCTGAAATTTAGTTTTGCTGGGCTTCACTCACTTCACAGATGGCATATCATTCCCTGAATCACAGCTGCTGTTTGACATTTTGCCTTCAAAAATGAATCTTACTTCCATGCTATTCCATCTACCAAAATAATCATGTTATATATGGAGCAATATCTGACTCGAAAGAAACATTGCCACTAATCATGAACTAGCCAATAATGTTTAATAAAGAAGGCTTAAACATTCTCATTCAAGGCAGTGAAGTGTAACAACTTTTTTTCTTCAACACGCATCTATTTGGTGCACTTAACTTCAAATAAATTGGGTTGTTCCACTTGTGTTCTTTACCTATGCATATTAGCCTCTCCCACAGCAGTTCCCAAAGGACTCCTCAGCACAAAATCACTCGAGCTATTGTCATTCAGTTAAGTAATCTGTGCAATGATGGTTGTTTATCTCTGACTGCCTTAACATTTTAATAACCTCTGAGAGTCAACTGTATAAACTTTCGCATGGTCATAGTTTTGCATGAGCATTAAGCATGACTGTTTACTGTTTATACAGGCTGCAGGTTACAGGCATATATCATGGTGTCAAAAACGGGTCTTTCGCTCTACCTCTTTAAAAAAAATTAGATTACTGAAAATTGTGTTTTCATAAACATGACCGTTTTGGGGGGGGGGTTGGGAGTCAAAAATCACATTTTTCTTGTGACATGTTGTGTTCTGGCAGGTATGTTCCAATTTTGGAGTAAAAAAGTCAGTGGTCAAGGTCACTGTGACTGAAAGAAGAAAAATGGTTTCTGCACAAAAACGTTAGTTTTACATCACAGACCAGGACCAAACTTTGTGGATGGTTTTACACTTTGGGTAATGAATAAGCCTATCTATTTTGAGATCAAAAGGTCCAAGGTTAAGGTAACTGACTGAAAGACAATAAATGGTTTCCACACAATAACATTAGTTCTGCATCACAGACCTGGACCAAACATTTTGGATGGGTTGCACTTGGGGTAAAGAAGAAGCCTATCAATTTTAAAATCCAAAGGTCAAGGTCACTTGGGGGGGGGGGGTAAAAAAATAAAAATGGTTTCAGCACAAAAATTTCAATTCTCAATGAGGCATATTCACCAAAGTTTGTGGATGACTTACACATTAATAAAAAAGAACCTTGTTGAGCTTGGGGTCAAATAGGTCAAAGGTCAGGGTCACTGTGACTGAAAGAAGAATGTTTTTTCCATAATAACTTTAGTTCTATATCATGTATCTTGACCAAAGCTTGTGGAAGGCTTGCACATAAGGTATGGAAGAGGCCTATTGATTTTGGAGTCTAGAGATCAAAGGTAAAGATCATTGTGACTCAAAGAAAAATGGGTTTTGTGCAATAACTTTTGTTCTGGAGTAAGTTCTTAGACCATCTGTATGGCTTGCACTAGGGCAATAAAGAAACCTATAGATTTAGGGGTCTACTGGTCAAAGTTCCTGGTCATGGTAAATGTAAAAAGAAAATAATGGTTTTACACAGTAAGCTTAGTTCAAGATGAAATACCATGACCAAGGTCGAGGTCACTAAGACCCATTGGTTAATAATCTCCAGAGTTAGCTGTGCTCTACTGCTGCCTACATAGAGGGCTATTAAACATGGGCATACAAATTAAAATACTATAATGTACCATTCATGGTACTTATATTAACTGTTGATTTGCTGTCATTATTCATTGTATACCAAAAAATCTATTTACATTGGAACACAGAAGTGGATACATTGAGTCAGCAGTCCATCAAAAGAAGAAATGTATATACTTACCATAAAGAACACCCATTGCAGTCCAACATAGATACAGCCTATCATCATTATTTTTGTCATAGACTATTAAAAAATGTAGTGTAATCCTACCTAGCCTAGCTTTTCAAGTCATTAATTTGTGAATAAATTGAATAGCTGATGTAATTCAGGTACATGTATGCTGTGTTTATTGCTATAAAATAAAAAGCTGCTATACATAATTATCACGGAAAAATGCCAACATTAGCCAATCTTGAGCATACTCTAGTCCATATGATATGTGGACTTATATCACAATGCCTGTGATTCTTTGTAATAAAGTATTCTCAATATTGGAAAATACTGCAGCTATCTATCTGTCTATATGTCAGTTTGTTTATCAATAGAAGTAAAATCTGTCTTGAGAGACCACCCTTTCTGCCAACAAAAAGTGGTCACTCAAAACAGGTAGTCACTCATAACAGGTCTGTTCAGGAGGGGCAGTTTTCAAGGTCGAAATTCAAGGAGGAAAAAATACCCAAATTACTGTACATATATTTTGTTCTTTGTTCATAGTTCTTGTTAAAATATTACATGAAAAAAAAAAAAAATTATATCGCACTAAATATACATTGTTCATAAACTTTGTTATTTTTAGCTCTACTGGTCATAGTGTTATGTATGATGTTTATATAATATTATAAATATTTTAGGAAATTATAAATGTTTCTTCACTTTAATATTTGCTTAAATCTTAATGTTTATCAGGAAAAACATGTTTAACTAGTGTCCTTGAATTAGGTTGTTTTGATCAATATGTTTTCTCAATTTGAAGGTCAAGGTTGATTTTTGTTTACAAGTAAAAATTCTATTAAGATGACTCATATTCTAGAACATTCTGTCATGTGACCAATCTTTATATATGCCATGTTTGGTGGACATTTATTCAGTTTTGACATTACCATCAGTCTTGTAAAGAGCTATTACAGTTGTGAAAATTCATTCCAAATTCTAAGAGAGGAATTATTTTAAATATTCATTGGATTATAAAATCAGCTCATAAACTTTTGGATTTTGGATTTTTAATTGATGATTTTGGAATTTATGTGAACTTATTCAGAGATTTTGGAATACTTCATTTTGACATCAGCACATCAAGATTTCTAGTACATCAGGACTTTGGAGACCATTAGCACATCATAACATTCAAGGACACAGCCGTGAATTCGGAACATTCTATATTTAGGACTTGTGATTAGAACAATCATTCATATTGGATTATTAGGATTTCAAAACACATTACTGTAAGTGACTTTTTGATTTTTCATTTTAATTATCTAGTAATAAATTGCTTGTTGATTTTTTACATGATTTGTTGGTTTCACTTTCTTTCTGTTACATTTTTCTTAGACCATAGAGTCGTAACAGAAATTGGGGGCTCGTCGTTCCGGGATCTGAATTTCTTTAAAGCATATTAGAGATATTAAATTTATCCTTGAAATTCATATTGATTTTGTCTCTGAATTTTTTTTGTCTTTGGCAAAGATTTTTAAATAGAGAAATTTTTTTGTGTGAAACCAACAAGCATTTACAATGGCATCTAATGTTCAGAATTTCATTTCAAAACCTACCCAGGAGGGGTTAGAGTGCATGAGAAAGGATGAGTTGCTCGAGCTTGCCAGAAAATACAGTCTATCTGAGGCAAAAGTATCATTGACAAAACAGGAGATAAAGATTATTTTGATTCAGTATTTAGTAGGAAAGGGAATTTTTGAAAATAGTGCTTTAAGTTTGAAGAGAAAGCCTGTATCTGGTTCTGACAGGAAATTAAGGGAATTAGAGTTAAAGAACCAGATGGATTTAGAATTGGCAAAGCTTCAGATTCAGAGAGAGAGAGAGAAAAAGAAGAGAGGCAGATGGAGAGAGAGAAAGAAGAGAGGCAAATACAGATGGAGAGAGAGAAGGAAGAGAGGCAGATACAAATGCAGAAAGAAGAGAGGCAGATGGAGAGAGAGAAAGAAGAGAGGCAAATACAGATGGAGAGAGAGAAGGAAGAGAGGCAGATACAAATGCAGAAAGAAGAGAGACAAATACAAATTCAGATGCAAAGAGAAGAAAGGGAAATGCAATTTAAGTTAAGAGAATTAGAACTGGCAAACAGAGCACACTCCACTCCTTCAAAACAAGTTCAGGTTTTGATGTTACTAGATATATTAGGTTAGTACCCCCTTTTCAGGAAAAAGAAGTAGATAAATACTTTCTTCATTTCGAGAAAATTGCTGAAAACTTGAAATGGCCCAGAGAGCATTGGACTTTGTTATTACAAAGTGTACTAATTGGCAAAGCTCGTGAAGTCTACATTTCACTGTCAGTACAACAAAGCACTGATTATGATGTGGTTAAGGAGTACATCTTGAAAGCTTATGAGTTGGTACCAGAGGCATATCGACAAAGGTTTAGGAATTGTAGAAAAGAAACTGGACAAACTCATGTCGAATTTGCAAGGGATAAAGAACAACTATTTGATAGGTGGTGCTCAGCCAAGAAAGTTGATCAAGCTTATGATAACCTCAGACAGCTCGTATTAATTGAAGAGTTCAAGAGGTGCATCCATAGTGATGTTAAAACCTATCTTTACGAGCAGAATGTGGAAACTTTGGAAAATGCTGCTCGTATGGCTGATGATTATTCCTTGACTCACAAAATTTCATTTGGCAATAAGTCGTCCTCTCAGCAGTTTTCTGGTAAAAAACCATTTCAATCTCATTCGAGTACTTCCAAATTTCACAACAGCACAACTGTTAGGAATCAAACATCTGATAAGACTGATCAGAAATCCTTATATCTTCCTACGTGCACTTATTGTAAAACGAAAGGGCACGTTATTTCTGATTGCTTCAAGTTGAAAAATAAGCAACAGAGTAAAGACAGAGCTTTTCCAAATGCTCTTATTTCTACGAGGTCAAGGTCACGGTCTTGTATTGAAAGCAATACATTTGTTGGGTCAAACAAATCCCAGTCTGATTCTATTTTGGAGGCTTATGAACCATTCATGTCAGAAGGTTCTATATCACTTATTGGTGATTCTGCCAAACCTATCCCAATTAAAATATTAAGGGACACTGGAGCTTCTCAGAGTCTTTTATTATCAGGTACTTTGCCTTTGTCTGAGGAGTCTTCTTCAAGTGAAAGTGTTCTTGTTCAGGGAGTAGAGTGCGACTTTGTAAATGTTCCTCTTCATTGTGTAAATTTGGCATCAGACTTAGTTTCTGGACCTGTGACTGTTGGGGCAGTGACTTCTTTACCCATAGAGGGTGTTCATTTATTACTAGGCAATGACCTAGCTGGAGATAAGGTTGTGGTTAATCCACTTGTAACTGACAAGCCTTGTTTGGATCAGAAAGTTGATCCTGTCGAAACTGAAATCCCTGATTTGTACCCTGCTTGTGCAGTTACTAGAGCTATGGCAAAAACAGCTCTTGAGAGTGATGTTGATCAGGATATTATTCCTTTAGCTGACACATGTATTGGTCAGTCTTTTGATGAGGTCACTTTTTCCTCAGGTATTGATCAATCAAATGGTATTGATCACAGTGATCCTCTTTTGGCAACTCATTCTCTTTGTCCTACTCAGGGTGACAAATGACAATCCCTTGTCGTTGAACAGGAGCAAGATCCCGAGATATCTTGTTTGTTTCAGAGGGCTATTAGTGAAACTGAAGCCACACAAGTTCCAGTGTGTTACTTTGTGAAAAATGGGGTCCTTATGAGGAAATGGAGACCACCTGATGTACCCGCTGGTGACGAGTGGTCAGTGAGCTATCAAATTGTTGTTCCTAAGTCATATAGACAGGAAATTCTTAATTTAGCCCATGAAACTCCTTTAGCTGGTCATTTAGGAGTCCGTAAGACTTATCACAAGATCTTGAATCATTTTTATTGGCCGAAACTCAAAAGTGATGTTTCTAAATACTGCAGATCTTGTCACACTTGTCAAATGGTAGGAAAACCCAATCAGAAGATACCTAAGGCTCATCTGCAACCTATTCCTGCATTTGATGAACCATTTAGTAGAATAATTGTAGACTGTGTTGGTCCTTTACCTAAAACCAAGTCAGGCAACCAATACTTGTTGACCATCATGTGTGCATCAACAAGATTTCCAGAGGCAATTCCTCTGAGAAATATAAAAACTAAAACTATTGCGAAAGCTTTGGTGAAGTTTTTTACACTTGTTGGCCTTCCCAAATCTGTCCAGTCAGATCAAGGGTCAAATTTTATGTCTGGAATTTTCCAACAAGTTATGCATGAATTAGGCATCCAACAGTTTAAATCTTCTGCCTATCACCCTGAAAGTCAAGGTGCTTTGGAAAGATTTCATCAAACTTTGAAGAATATGATTCGATCATATTGCTTTGATACAGAAAAGGATTGGGATGAGGGTGTTCATTTGTTGTTGTTTGCTGTTAGGGAATCAGTTCAAGAGTCGTTGGGTTTTAGTCCCTTTGAACTAGTTTTTGGTCATACTGTCCGTGGACCATTGAAATTATTGAAAGAGAAACTTCTTTCAAATGAAGATTCAAAGATTAATCTTCTTGATTATGTTTCTGATTTCAAGTACAAGTTGTCAAAGGCCTGTGAAGTAGCAAGAATTAATCTTCATACTACTCAGTCAAAAATAAAATTAAGGTATGACAGAAATTCACAGGAAAGGAGTTTTAAACCTGGTGACAAAGTTCTGGCTCTCTTTCCCATACCTCAGAATCCTCTTCAGGCTAAATTTTATGGTCCTTATACCATTGAAAAGAAAGTAAATGACTTAAATTATATCATTAACACTCCTGGGAGATGGAAACAGAAACAACTTTGTCATATAAATATGTTAAAGGAATATTTTGACAGAGATAGCCCAGCTAATTATTCTGTTAATTTAGTTGTACCTGTCCCACACAGTGAAGATATCAACGATGGAGTACGATCAGACTATAGTGACTCTGGTATAACCAATCTTCGGAATTCAGAAATATTGAACAACCTAGACCAGAAACTTTCACATCTACAACAACAGGAAAGAAATGAACTAAAACAGCTATTACATGACTATGAGCACTTGTTTCCTGATGTTCCAACACGAACAAGTAAAATTTATCATGACGTTGACATTGTAGATTCTGCGCCTGTGAAACAGCATCCTTATAGGATGAATCCTCTCAAACAGAACTATCTGAAGAAAGAAATTCAGTATTTACTGGAGAATGATTTCATAGAACCAAGTAAAAGTAACTGGAGTTCACCATGTATTCCCAAGCCAGATAATACATTCCGTATGTCTACTGACTATAGAAAAGTCAACAGTGTCACCAAAACGGATTCATTTACAATCCCAAGAATGGACGATTGCATTGATAAAATTGGAAATGCGGAATATGTCACCAAGTTTGACCTTTTAAAAGGATTCTGGCAAATTCCACTGACGGAAAGGGCAAAAGAAATTTCAGCATTTGCAACTCCAGATGGACTTTATCAATATAAAGTTATGCCGTTTGGAATGAAAAATTCGCCTGCAATGTTTCAACGTCTGATGAACATAATAACATTTGGTCTTGATAATTGTGACGCTTATATCGATGACGTCATTATCTACAACAACACCTGGGAAGATCATTTGGAAACCATTCGAAAATTCTTTGATCGACTCAGCGATGCGAATCTGACAATTAATTTGAGCAAAAGTGAGTTTTGCCATGCTTGTGTCACATTTTTAGGACATATTGTGGGACAAGGTCAAGTTAAACCTATAGAAGCTAAGGTCAAAGCTATCTCTGAATTTCAAGTTCCAATTTGTAAAAAGCAACTGATGCGATTTCTAGGTATGGCTGGATATTATCGGAAATTTTGTTCCAATTTTTCCAAAATTGCTGAACCTTTGACAAGTTTATTGAGTAAGAAAGCCAAATTTTATTGGTCTGACAAGTGTCAGGAATCTTTTGACAAGTTAAAGGCCATGCTTAAGAATGCACCAGTTCTTTCTGCACCAAATTTTAGCCAATCATTTAAATTATCTGTTGATGCAAGTGATGTAGGGGTTGGTGGAGTATTGATTCAGGAAGACAAAAGTGGTGTGGATCACCCTGTGTGTTATTTTTCTAAAAAACTAAACAAGCACCAGAAAAATTATTCCACAATTGAGAAGGAATGTTTGGCTTTGATATTGGCTTTACAGCATTTTGAAGTGTATGTTACCTCAGCTCTTTCTCCAATTATTGTGTACAGTGATCACAATCCCCTTACTTTGATCAACAAAATGGAAGATATAAAACGGAGATTGTTGAGATGGAGTTTGATATTGCAGGAATATAACATTGACATCAAACACATCAGGGGAAAAGACAATGTAATTGCAGATGCACTATCACGTGCCTAGAAATGTAATATTGCTTGATGTAATTAAGTCCAGTATCATAAAACATGTTCTTATGTAATTTTGGTTATTATAGTATTAGATGTATATTCAAAAGAAAGCTTTATTATATAAATCTTTCTTTTTCTTTATGAAGGGAGGTGTTATGTATGATGTTTATATAATATTATAAATATTTTAGGAAATTATAAATGTTTCTTCACTTTAATATTTGCTTAAATCTTAATGTTTATCAGGAAAAACATGTTTAACTAGTGTCCTTGAATTAGGTTGTTTTGATCAATATGTTTTCTCAATTTGAAGGTCAAGGTTGATTTTTGTTTACAAGTAAAAATTCTATTAAGATGACTCATATTCTAGAACATTCTGTCATGTGACCAATCTTTATATATGCCATGTTTGGTGGACATTTATTCAGTTTTGACATTACCATCAGTCTTGTAAAGAGCTATTACAGTTGTGAAAATTCATTCCAAATTCTAAGAGAGGAATTATTTTAAATATTCATTGGATTATAACAGTGCTCATAAACTTTGGATTTTGGATTTTTAATTGATGATTTTGGAATTTATGTGAACTTATTCAGAGATTTTGGAATACTTCATTTTGACATCAGCACATCAAGATTTCTAGTACATCAGGACTTTGGAGACCATTAGCACATCATAACATTCAAGGACACAGCCGTGAATTCGGAACATTCTATATTTAGGACTTGTGATTAGAACAATCATTCATATTGGATTATTAGGATTTCAAAACACATTACTGTAAGTGACTTTTTGATTTTTCATTTTAATTATCTAGTAATAAATTGCTTGTTGATTTTTTACATGATTTGTTGGTTTCACTTTCTTTCTGTTACATTTTTCTTAGACCATAGAGTCATAACAATAGACCAGGAGAGCTTATGGGATAGTCTGTTGTATGTCAAATGTAGTCTGTTCATCCGTTAGCATAAGTTTGTTATGGCTATTCCTCCTAAACTACTTGGAGGATTGCCATAAAACTTTACACGCACATTCATCCAATGGTCTAGTTGGTCCTAAATGAAAATGGTGCCTCTCGGACATCCAATATGGCCACCACAGTGGCCATCTTGAAAATCTAGTTAACACTACTCCTGAACTGATGATTATATCAGCATGAGGTTTTCACTAAGAGAATTCTTATGATGTCTAGTTGGTCTAAATGAAAATGGTGCCGATCTGATGTCCAGTATGACCACCACAGTGGTCATCTTGAAAATCTTGTTATCACCACTTCTTCTGAATGGATCATCATATCAGCATCTTGAAAATCTTGTTATCACTACGCCTCCTGAATGAAAAATAATATTGCCATGGGGTTTTCACCCAAAGACTTCTTATGATGTTTAGTTGGTCCTAAATGAAAATGGTGCCACTGGCACATCCAATATGGCCACCACAGTATTAATATAAGTAATATGTTACCTGTTGCAACATGTATTGCATAGCTTACCTTTTCTGTGATGGAATTACCCTTGTCCATATAATAACAGTTTCATCCTCCCATAGATGAACTGTCCCAGAATGTTTTGGAAGGTTTCAGACTATGAGAACACAGATCCAGTCTACTTCCCACATCACAGGCCCATGTGCAGTAGTTATCATCTTTTTTCAGACTATGCCATTTGTATTCTATTCAGAATGCTCTGCAGAATATTTTGCCTTCAGCTCATGTCTAGAATGCACATGGGGCATCTACCGTATATACTCGTGAATAAACCAGGTCCAAATGCAAGCAACATAGTCCCTGATATGCCATCGCAAAATGCGCTGACAGATCAGGGTCTGTGTTGTTTGTTCAACTGATTAGTCCTTATAAACTGCATAGACCCAGATCTGCCAGCGCATTATGCGATGGCAGATCTGGGTCTATGCAGTTTACAGTTGGTATCAGCCTATACATGAGCATATACAGTAATTACAGTTTTCGATATTTCTAGAGTGTTATACCCTCAGTCCATCGCATATTGTTTCTTCAATTAGCTCTCTCAAGAGTTTATAAAGCATTTGTTCTTACGATTTTCAGCAGTGCCCTTCAAATGTTGCCCTCTCCACAACAATCAGGTGATCTATTTGTTATTATTGTTATTATTTTGGACTGTTGGGTAGGTATTGTCTCGCATTCATTGCCAGAATTGATTGTGACATCTTTTTCAGTCATTTTGATTTAATGTACATTTGGGTTGCTGATTCATAATAATATATATTGTGTTTTGCTGGTTTCACTTCATTATCTTTGATACAGTATTGGATTTGTTAGATTTGTTTGATTACAGGTCTCACACAACTCAATCATTATCATTATACCCAATGGACAAGTAAGGCATTGCTGTTAATACACTGCATTAACTTTGGGTCTCACACAACGTGTAATCATTATAATCATCAATTTTTGCTTATTGTTCTTGTTTTCAGGCATTTTCTTTGCAGCAATATGTCGAAACAGGGTCTGGGGAAATGTGGGCATAGGAAGGCCCCATGGGACACCCACCTGACCTGCCTTTCATGTACCAATTGCAGGCAGACAGATGGGTGTCCATTCTGCTGCCTTTGGTTGGACAAGGTTTGGGAGGAGGAAAGGGCCTTCCTTCTTCTCATCTCAACACTCAGGTTCCTTCTCTGAGTCCCTAGGGTCTCAGAAATGAAAGATTAACTCTTTGGAGCATATGGGACAATTCTCTACGGAGACATATAAGGCCCATGGACTCCTGACGGTTGTTCCAACCCAGTCAGAGCCCATTAGGGTCAGGTCCAGGGCCCGTCCCAAGGGAGGAATAACTGGGCAGAGAGTGAGTGCCCCCCTTCACCCCATCATGAGGGAGGAGCAGCACCCTCTCCAAGCCCAAAGTATGGTGACAGTAGTGAGCGAGTCACACACAGCAGGGAGGAGGGAGGAGCAGGAACCTCTCAGAGCCTGTAGCCCTATGGCAACAGGCAGATCAAGCCACCCTGGAAGGGGAGAGCTATGATCTAGCCATTTAAGATCTGAGGAGGGGTCATCATCCAAATCAGAGTCGGCCATCATCGACCAGTCACTGATCAATGGAGGGTGACCTGTCACCAGAGATGCTGCCAGGGCATGCGAGTGCGCAAATCACACAAAATTTGTACAAATTTGTGCACTTGGAAAGCAGTGATGCATGAGAACTCCCGCAAATTAGTTTGAAGTCGTGCATATAAAAATGTACTCTACGCAGTAACTGTTAACTGTTAAAGTGCTTGTCGCGGCATAAGTCACACCACCAACAGAGGTTTCATAGCACTTGTCTCATCATCTGTCTCTTTTCCAGCAGGCAACTGTTTACACATCTGAGTACTTCAGCTTGACATGAACGGTTGTTAAACAAAATTTGATTGGCACATTGGGCCCTGGAACAAGCATTGTCTAGGTTGAACCTTACATTCATGAAAGAAGTTTTACAAATGCTTGTTTAAAGTAATGGCTCCTAGAAAATCCAAAATGGCTGACTCCCAACATGGTTCATCTTCAGATCATGATTTTGTTCAGCAAATACTGGCTGATGATATCGATGATGACAATAATTTTTAAAGTTTTTGAAGTATATGAGATTATTGGAGTCCGGAATGTGTTACTGGAAATACCAGTGAGTAATTTTGAACCCGAAAATGATGTTGAATAGGAGTTTGATGTACATGCTGGATGGACAAAAACAGATGGCATGCCGGTCAACCCCCAATTAAGCAGTATTTCGAAATTAAATGTTGAAAAGGCAGAATACCAAGCCTAATTAAAATACAGGCAATTTAAAAGTAGAGTGCAATTTTCATTTCTTTTCTCAAACAATTCTGCCTTGAGGGATCTTGTGCTACAAAACTATATAGCACTCAAAGGGTTAAGATAAATTGAATAAATAAGAATCTAAAAAGAAATTAAAAAGGATATTTATTTTTGATCAAAACACCTCTGTCTGAACAAGCTGACTATGGCATTGATGGACTTAAAACCCTAATACAACATTGTGGAACAGATAAGAAATCTGGCATAGTAGTCAGCAAAGCACTGATTCAAGAAAGTGAAACTTTGGCAGAGCTCTTGTTAGTGAAAGATATTATATTGGAGCAGAGATATCCGAGAGACAATACCTATGAGCTTTTGAAAATTGTACATAACAACCATAAAGAACAGTTTTCCAACTTGTTCAAGTTGGCTTAGCTAGCTATGCATATGTGAAAGGGGTTTCTCAGCACAGAACAATATTCATACACAGATAAGGAACAAATTAAGCTCAGAAATAATCAACAGATTAATGCCTATACAAGTAGAGGAGACATCTTTTGAGGATTTTGATTTAAATAGATCTCTAACAAAGTGGAGCAGGAAGAAAGAAAGAGATGGATATTTATATGTTAGGTAAATATTGAACTATGGCTGTTGCCTCCTCCCCCTAATTTTTTTCTACTCCCCCTTTATTTTGGTGACAAGGGGGGAGCTCCCCCCTTTAGATAAAATCCTGGCAGCATCTCCTGAGTCACTGGTCAGCATCCACCAGTCAGCATTCACAGGTCACTGGTCTGTGAGTACTGGTCATTGGAGACCCTTTGGTATGGGGACAGGGATTGGGTTCAGGCTCCCCCCTCTTGCCAGGCTACTTATAAACCCTGTTGGAAACTGGGAGTCAGTGTACATGCACCAGACAAGGGAAGGAGATTGGATCAGCATTCCACTTTTTCCTTTAATCGCTCTCAATTCCTACAGGATGTGGGGATATCCTTTTCAGGAAAGTGACTCGTCCTTCCCATATATGCCGCTTTGGACATCATGGCCTCGGCCTCTAAGCAGTGTTGATGTTGCAGGTCGCAGTCTGACATCACCATTTACAAAGTGAAGTGGAAAAGGAAGGAAGGAGGCAGGTCTTCTTCCCCCAGATGCTCCAGGAAGGTCGAGAGGCATTCTCATCCTCCTGTTGTGTCTGCCACTAGGAACAGTTCTTTCACTCTGTGTGAAAGGTTACAGGAAGAGTCTTCCCTTACACCCAGGTCTACCCCGCATTAGAGAGACACAGGGTCGCAAAGTCCTACTCCCAGGAGCCAAAGCAGGATGAAAGACGTCCTCTACATCCTCGTGGACTCTCATGAGTTCAGTGCAGAACAGGCTGAGGTGGCACCTCCTCCATTCTGGTCCCCAGCCTCCTACCACCCATCAACCCAGGTGGCAGAGGAAGAAGAGATCTGGTCATTTGATAAGGCAGTAACGAAGTTTACTGCCTTCTGCTCAGGAATTTGTGTCCCAATCCCTCAGGCTCAGAGGACATGAAAATTCTCTCCAGTTTGGAGAGACTTTCCAGGGCTATCTTCTGTCCATATCTCCTGTTGCTCCCCAATTCACTCATGGTTAGGGAGCTTTCTGAAAGGTTTAGTAAGGGTTAAGAATTTGCTAGACAGTGTAAGGGGTGGTCAGACCCCACCTCTACATTCAGGTATCTGCAGCTAGCTACAGGATACACACAGCTTCCTGGCCCCTTAAGCCTCCCTTCTTTGACAGGGGGGCATCATAAGTGGGCATTTCCACAGGGACCTAGGCCCACCTTCCAATTAAATGACACTAGAGGCCTTAGAACTTAAGGCTAGGTCACTGGTTACCATAGCCTCACATGCTAATCTTTTCTTGGCAGTCTCCTTCAGCCTGTTGAAGGAAGAATCTCTGTCTCCAACTGTGCTACAGTGCTTGCTGCATGTGGTTGCCTAAACATCTAGGCATGCTATATCCATATCCATTCTACCTCCACAGGGATGTTACTCTGGACACTTCCAGGGTCTTCCTGGAGCACAGTAAGAACCTTGAGAGGGCTCATTCCCTCCATGGCTTTTCAGGACCTGAAGGACCAATAACACCGGTCTCTTGCATCCACTTCTGGCCCATCAAAATTGGCTAGGAAGAGCGTTCATCCAGACGTCCTGCAGGAGTCATCAGCAAAGTTCTTTAAAACCATGCAGTCCCAGGCCCAGTGAGGAAGTTTGCAGGCCAACATCCCCCTCTGGCAATTACCCCCATGTGGTTCCACCAATCAAATCTGGTGCAGTTAAACGAAGATGTACACTACCCTCTGCAGAAGGGTGCAGTAGAAAGGGTGTTAAATGACCAGTGTCTGGCCTTCTACTCCTGGATTTTCCTTGTGCCCAAGAAAGGTGAAATGTTAAGGCTAATTATTGACCCTTCCACCTTAAACAAATTTTTTCCTGGAGGAACCATGCAAGATGGAGGTGACAGCTTCAGTCAGGAATGCCATAAGGCCTGGCAACTGGGCGGTCTCTGTCAACCTCCAGGATCGTACCTTCACATCCCTTTTTTTCCTCCACAGGAGGTACCTCCGGTTTTGCTTAGAACAGGAGGTTTTTAAGTTTTGCGGTCTGCTGTTTGGCCTAGCCTCTGCACCCATAGCTTTTATCAGAGTAATGGGAGTAGTCACCATCCACCTAATGTCACTGGGGATCCTTGTCTTCCAGTATTTCACCAATTGGTTGATCCACAATTGCCTCTTAGAGTCCCTCAGACAAGATCTGTCTCACTGCTGGTCCGTAGTGACCCGGCTGGACCTTTTACCCAACCTAGAGAAACTGAAACTTGTTCCATCTCAGAATTTCATGTACATGGGGATGAATTTCCTCAAAAACAGGGGATTAGTCCACGTCGCATGAAACAGAGTAGACAGAATCCTGGCCCAGTTGAAAGTCTTGAGGGCTAAAGCCTCATTGTTGGCTGACCAATGGCTATCTCTTCTGGGGACCTTGAATTCCGCAGTGGATTTGGTTCTCCTAGGAAGACTGCACTTGCATCCCCTCCAATTTCTTCTGGCAAACTAGAAACTGCACAGGGATCCCCTGACAGCTCAGCTTTCTCTACAGCTGGGGTTGCAGTGTGGTGGTCTCCTCTAACAACATGCCCCATTTCTTTGTAGGTTTTGGAAAGATGGATGGTTAATAATAATAGGAATTTTGATGACTATCATACTATTATGACGGTTTGTGGGAAGTACACGAGTCATGTTTATGGTCTTTGGGATACAGCTTTACCTGATAAATCTGATGAAAGCCATAACTAGGCTCAACTATTTCCCGTATTTTTTATGCATCTCGGTTTGGAACAGTCAGCATTCTGCATACAGACTCATCTCAGCAATCATGGTTACAAAGGATTAAATAAAAGTCAGTGGTGTTAATATTTGTTTTTGCGATGCGGTCATTCATAGCAGTGTCAAAATGCATATTTGGCCTAAAAGTGATGGCTGTTGGTCACATTTTTCACCAGGTGGTTGCTCATGACAGAGCGTTTATATAATAAAATCTCCATGCAAGATGGTGTGTTCATAAGTGACATGTGGTCACTTGTAGCAGAGGTTGCTCAAATTAGGTTTTACTTTGTATATCTTTCTATCTATCTATCATACCTGTCTATTTCTCTGTGTACTGTGAATTCAGTTATCTTTGTTGGTATCAGTTCTTGTGGTTTTGCAAAAGAAAGACAGCTTCATTGCTACTTATAATCATGTTTTTAGAAACACAACAATGTCTTGGGTTTGGGAATCAAAAATTTTGTTTTAAACATGACACTTTATGATCTGGCCAATATGGTTATAAGCTTATGAAAAGCAAATCTAGTGGACCAGTAAATGTTCAGGATGACTAGGAACTTGTTAAGGTTGCTGGTCCTTCAGGCCTGAGAGAAACTTGAGAAAGTAGGAAAAGCTGCTCCTTCTGTTTTATAGACAGACTTGTCCTACTGTTTTATTGACAGGCTATTGTTCATCAGATTTTTAGATATATACATTGTAGCAACTATAAATTACCAAAAATGTGTACGTTACAAATGAAAGTTAATTCACAGTAGCTCTCTCATAAATATGAAAATCTAAGCTATTTGATCTTTATCTTAAAAGTTTTGGTTTCCATATGCAGAGGGCTGGAGAGCTGACAGGTCACCAGCCTGAGGTCATCCTGAACAACTTTAACACTAGGCTGGGGCACAGTGTAGGCAGAATGTTGGCATCTTTATTTCCTCATGACCCTGAGTTCCATGGCAGGCGAGTCGTCACCTTCCACAATCAGAGAGACTTCATATTTTTTAGACACCATAGGTAAGCTCTATCCTGTACAGTTTTAATATCATTATCATATTGCATATTCTCTTGTAATGACAGTTGTAATATCATTATCATATTGCATATTCTCTTGTAATGACAGTTGTAATATCATTATCATATTGCATATTCTCTTGTAATGACAGTTGTAATATCATTATCATATTGCATATTCTCTTGTAATGACAGTTGTAATATCATTATCATATTGCATATTCTCTTGTAATGACAGTTGTAATATCATTATCATATTGCATATTCTCTTGTAATGACAGTTGTAATATCATTATCATATTGCATATTCTCTTGTAATGACAGTTGTAATATCATTATCATATTGCATATTCTCTTGTAATGACAGTTGTAATATCATTATCATATTGCATATTCTCTTGTAATGACAGTTGTAATATCATTATCATATTGCATATTCTCTTGTAATGACAGTTGTAATATCATTATCATATTGCATATTCTCTTGTAATGACAGTTGTAATATCATTATCATATTGCATATTCTTTTGTAATTAGTTGTAATATCATTATTATATTGCATATGCACTTGTAATTACAGTTGTAATAATTGTCATATTGCATATTCACTTGTAATTACAGTTGTAATAATTGTCATATTGCATATTCACTTGTAATTACAGTTGTAATAATTGTCATATTGCATATTCACTTGTGATTACAATTGTAATATCGTTATCATATTGCGTATTCACTTGTAATTAGTTCTAATAGTTATATATTGCATATTATAATGTAATGCATATTCTAATGTTATTGCAAAAAAGTTTAAGTGCTTGATATTGGTGATGGTAGTGGTTGTGAGTAGGAGGAGATGAAAGAGGATGATGATGATGGTGGTGGTTGTGGTGGGGATGGTTTGATGATGAGGATGGGTATTATGATGATGGTGATGACAGTTGTTTTAAAGGGAAAATGTGTGGCTAAAATATAATATGTATAATATGCACTCATTTGATAGTTTTATTTTGTTTATTACATTTGCAATATATGAGCACAGTGGGTCCACAAGTTTAGGAGAAATTGGCTTCTTTATTTTAATTTTATCAGACACAGGAAGTTTGCCATTTTCTCTGTGATGTATAACTGGAACTTCCGCTTATTGCCGGGTTAGGGTTGTCAGTTTATTGAATTCATCTGATCATTGTGTGTGTGTGTGTGTGTTTATGAGAGAGTGAACACATGTGTATACTAATATTGCAAATGTGAATAAATGACCCCACTACATTTTCAGTTGTAAATTATCAGATACGCTGTATTTTATAACAGCAATCGGTAACAAATAAACGACTTCGATCCATTTTTTCAAATTTTATTTAATTCAAAATGCATCTTTCACTTGCTGTGAAGAATTTATTGCATCACAAATTAACCACATCAAATGAAATGTTCTCTTCTTGGTCAATTAGTTTACTAGTTTACACTTACTAATAAAAGAAATTAAAAAAACGTAAACATTGCTGTAAATAGTTGTATATTTTGAAGTAGGTCTTAATTTCTAATTTTTATCTGTCGCTGACATTTATCATGTCTTAATTGAGAAAAGGGAACCATTCTCCCCTGATTCTGTATAAATTATGAAAACAAACCAATTTACCACTCAAAAAAGTATAGAATCTCGTATGCATTAAAACGTTTTAATTAATATCCATCATAATATACGTGTGCAAAAAAAAAATTCATACAAAAATATAGAAAATATAAACTCACAAGAAACATGTACACCTTGGCCCTAATCATGATGAGATGTATCAGTGTGACATTACAGGAAGAGAAAGAGAGTTTATTCAGTTCTTCTCAGAGTATCTGAATAGAGTCAAGATGATGTAGCCCAGTAATGATAACATTTCGGCTTCTACCTTGATTATCTGATTTAGCAAAACCTTCAAAAATTGGCACAATGGGTCAGAATTAACTGAAGTTTAATATAGTGATAACCAAGTTTGAAAACAAGTTTTTCCTTTTAAATGCAGTTTTATTTGGAGCCTATAACTTTATGCTGCTTTTTCTCAATTAGGCCTATAAAAAAAAAATAATGTGTGTTTCCCATTTCATGCTAAAAAAAAAATTTGGGTCAGTCACTCTGAATAAATTATTTTTGATACTCATTACCTACTTCCATCAATTTACTGAAAGTGAACCATGGTTGCATGACCTTATTTTATTCTTTTGAGAAAAGACATTGTTAGCATTACTCAGCAACACAATGTTAAATGATAGCTAGAAATGTACTCTTTATATAAGTACTTAAATAATTTGTATTTGTCTGATATGACTTTCTGTACATTTTGAAGCTGACCATGATTAGCGAACACCACACAGAAATATCCATTATTTGGTCATTCTTTGTAGTCTGTGTTCAGTAGATGCTTAAAAATATTGGTAGAAATAGTAAACACCTCAATGAGCATGATGTCTAATAATTTTACCTACAAACGAAATGAAATCCAGACTGGTCACAGCAGAAAATCTAGAATTTGTTGGGGTTTTTTTTAAATTTCTTTTTATGGTAGGAGAAATTGATGGGATCAGCAGGCTAAAAATAGGTCAGTCAGGAAACTGGAAACAAAGCTGTTTCTTTTAGGCCTTAGGGCTTTCAGGTTGATTATACCATATTATTCATGTAATGAACAGTGCTTAGGAACATGTGGGAACAATATTTATAAGTGCATTTAATTTCAGCAATATTCAAGCAAAGAATAAATACACTTTGTTACTCTGGAAGTATGTAAACAGAAAATATATAAAATACTTTATATTGATGATATGGAAGCATGGATGTTTTACTTTTATTTTGTTATTTGTTTCTTTACAAAAGTTGTAACTTTAGAATTCTTTGATGCATTTCATTCAACCAAGTATCACAAGCTAGCTTGAAATTTTCCAATCATTAGCAGAGATTTTAAAACTTGGAGTGCATAATCAGGTCAATGAAGTTTTCTTTATTTTCAGGCAAATGACCAAGAATATTAAATAATAATTATTGTATGGCTAGCAAGCAGAAAACAGTAAAACTATCTTTGACTAACATCTTCATAGCTTATTTTAAACATATCTTTTTTGATTCTGTAAATCTTAGAATATTAGCAAGTATAAAATTTTCGTGAGGAAACAAATATTCACCAAAATTGTATTCTTGTTTAAATTATGTGATAAGAAGATCATATTATAGGTATAATAAATATATTATGTGATATGATATAAATGCTGATGACTCAAGGTCTATTCTAGAAGTGAAAATTTAGTGTTGCAATTCACCCTTCACTTTTTAAAAAATGTAGAGAATTTTCTAAATACAGAGGTGATTTAACAAAGACATAAAGGTAGAGCTTGCAAATATGATGCATGATTTTCAATGATTTGGATGATTTTTTGGCGCAGTGTTTATAAAATCTGCATGAATCACATGTGCTAGAATAGAGCCTAATGACTACCTAAACAGATAGTTCTGGAAGTTTGAAAATGGATTTACATCTTATTAGCCACCATTTTATGAAAACCCTTTACATTTGACATGTCAAACCAAACAAGTGAGATGAACCTATGATTATTTTGAAAAATAAAATACTGCTGATGGATGTCTTTTTTATAGATTTATTTTTACATATAAAACTGTCAGCAATAATTTCTGTTATTTTATTGATGCTAAAATTTAGTGATTTAGACAATCCTGGATGAAAACTAAAATTATGACATTTTGAGGTATTGGAATATTTAGATCCTATTCAGGGTTTAATTTAACTGTGGGGAGCCATGGTAGCTCAGTTGGTAGAGCGTCAGACTTGTAATCCAAGGGTCACAGTTGCAATACCTGCCCAGGTCAGCTGCCTTGGTGTGTCTTTGGGAAAGGCACTTAGTTCCCATTTCCTTGGCATGATATAGCCAATAATGTGTTGAAAGTGCTGTTAAAACCAACCAACCAAAAACTTTTTTATTTGACTGTGCTGTTTTTTATTAATAACTCTTATACAATCTGAACTTCTACCCACAAGTTCTCAAATCAAATGGAACAATTGTTTAGCAAGGGCACAGACTGGCATGAGACATAATTCTGTCAAACTTCTCTCCATCCGGTAACACCAAGAGCTTAATGATCAATCAGCTGTGAGATTGTACATTTTTTTGCTGGTTGACTGCTGACAGTGACCTATTGACAGCTGGACAGTGGACCAATTTCCAATCAGATTGTAAGATGTCTGTGACTGATTGTATAATCACCTGTTATTGTTTGAAATAGTCCAGACAAAAGAAAAAGGTTTGGGTAACTTTATAATTTTAATACAAATTAATGTTTTAACTTGACCATTTTACATTCAGAACATTGTGGTATGCTTCATTACATGTGCTCACATAAGTATGCAAATTTGTACAAGGAAATGTTGAATATTTAGAAGTGGCTATGATAATTGGTTAGAGGGTGTATTTGTTTCATTTCAGATATGTGTTCAGAAATGCCAAAAAGGTGGGACTACAGGAACTAGGACCACGGTTTACACTTAAGCTACGCTCTCTGCAGAAAGGTTCTTTTGATTCCAAGTTTGGAGAATATGAATGGGTTCACAAGGTAATATACATGCAATTGTTTTTTTTTCTTCTCTTGCACTAAGATAAGTTGACAGAGAGGTGGTTTCACTTTGTTTGTCCATCTATGCTTCTGTCCATCTTTCTGCCTTGTGAACACTCTAACATACACATTTTTGTTAGATTTGAACCAATTTGTGGTGGAGCTTCATCTTAACAACAGCTCGGATGAGTTTGATGATGAGCACAATATACTTATATATCTTAGAGTTATGTCCCCTTGATCATCTTAGCATAGGCATCGCTAATGCACAGCACTCTAGCTTCCATATTTATTCTTGGATTTCAACTAAATTTACCATGAAACTACATCCCAACAACAGCTCAGAGTAGTTTGATGATGAGCACATTCTGCACATATTTCTTAGAGTTATGGCCCTTGATCATCCTAACAGGCATTGCAAATGCAAACTTTGTGAACACTCTATCTTCAGTGATGAGCATGTTCTGCACATATTTCTTTGAGTTATGGCCTTTCATTGTTTTAGCATAGGCATTGCTAATACATTAGCGTACATTTTTTTTCATTTAAACCAGATTTGCTGTGTAGCTTCATCTCAACAAGAACTTTAACAAGTTCATTGATGAGCACATTTTGCACTTATTTTTCAGTGTTATGGCCCTTAATCATCTTAGAATTGGCATTGCTAATGTACAACCTTGTGAACACCCAGGCATCCACATTTTCATTTGATTTAAAGCAAATTTGCTGTAAAGCTTCATCTCAGCAAGAGCTTGGATAAATTTGATGATGAGCAAATTTAGCTTGAATTTCTAAGAGTCATTGCCCTTGATCGACTTAAAATAGGCATCCCAGTGACTTGTGAACAGTCTAGCATTCACATTTTTTGTTTGATTTCAGTCAGATTCACAGTGAAGCTTCAGTTAACAAGTACTGAATAGTATGGTCAGTCTACAAAAAAAAAGTCTTAATCACAAACTAATTGCAAAAGAACTCATTCTTTTTTTTTCATGTTTATACAAGTCTCGTGAATAAATATATCAAAAGTCTAAGGAAGTCTCATTATAGTATGCTACCAACCACTCTTCTAATTAAAGATTTAAATTACTCACCAATTTGAAGTTTTTGTGTTCTAGTATTCTCCTGATTGAAACTTGAAGCAAGTTTATGGTATCATTCAAAAGTCAAACTGTAGAGTATTTACACATTTACATAAAATTTGCATTTAGAGCTAACTTAATGGGTGAACAAGTTAGAAAGTACATGCACAACCATTTAAAATCATTTTAAAAAATGGAAAATTTAACCATATGGTTTTAAGATAATAGCTATGATACATGTATCTCAGATAATTTTAGGATATTTAAGAAAGGACAATTACCAAGTTAAATAGAGACACTTGAAAAAGTCTGCAAACTGGAGATTTTTGGAAGGAAATCACATAAATGAATTTTTTTGACTAAAATAATCTTTAGAAGGAAATCACACAAATGAATCTTTTTGACTGAAATAATCTTTAGAAGGAAATCACACAAATGAATCTTTTTGACTAAAATAATCTTTAGAAGGAAATCACACAAATGAATCTTTTTGACTAAAATAATCTTTAGAAGGAAATCACACAAATGAATCTTTTTGACTAAAATAATCTTTAGAAGGAAATCACACAAATGAATTTTTTTGACTAAAATAATCTTTAGAAGGAAATCACACAAATGAATTTTTTTGACTAAAATAATCTTTAGAAGGAAATCACACAAATTAATCTTTTTGACTAAAATAATCTTTAGAAGGAAATCACACAAATTAATCTTTTTGACTAAAATAATCTTCTCAACAGCTGTAAATTAGTATAGATCATCTACATCAGTATATAAGCACCAAATATTTGCTATCATTTCACAGCTTAGTATTTCAAGATTCTTTTTAAGTATTACAGTATTACTTAAAGTTATTGCTGGGTGTTACTGATAAAAAATATCATCCCTACCCCAAACTTTTCTCATATCAAATATCACAGAAGAATACAGCACAGCCTCAGTAATCAAAACTTGTGCCAAACTGTATACAGTACATGTTTGAAATAATCTGGAATTTTCATAATTGGAATAGGTTATACAGCAATGGCAGCAATTTAGGGGTAAATGCTACTCATTTGGATAAGAATGATTATTCTGTATTATCTGGGTATGGACAGTTGAGGTTTTTATTGTATGTAAAAGTTGGATTTAAGTATTTCAATACCTGTAAGTAAAACAAGAGGCCCAAGTGGCCTGATATTCCTTATCTGGCATACATAACTTAACAGTTGACCATTTCACTAAGCAGGCTTATATTGCAAGAACACAACCCAATGTAAACTATGTCCAAAACTTTAAATCATGTAGATTTTACCTATTTTTCTAAAGCCTGATAAAAAAAAATCTTTTCAAAGATAAAGGCATAATTAATATGCATAGTCTCTTGCTCATAATTGAAGCCATTCAGAGCTTTAAAGGTTAAGTTACAGGCGAAGCTTTAATTTCTGGTCTGTAGAGTCACAAAGCTTTCACATGATTTGAAATTATAAATCACAGGGTGTTTTTTTTCTAAGGTCATGTTCTTTTTTTCACTCTTGGTAATTAAATTTGGAAGTGTTTCAGGAGAAAAGCAAATTGGGGAAAGCTAAAAATACAAAATATAAATTTCAAATAATTTGTGAGTAATGGCATTGAATATATGAAATGCCATAAAATAATGCACAGTGTATGTGGTACCATATAAATGACAATTGTTTTAGGCACCTGAACATGGCAGAACTAGCATCTGTCAAACTCTTTTTCACCAAATAAAATCAAACTTGCCTTCAGATATTTAAAAATTTCAGATGTGTTTTCTTTAGAAAATTTTTTTTTCTGCAAATAAATGTATAAACTTAGACTTGGCTTTTTGCAAGAAATATGTTCTTATTAGAGCAAAATCAGTATTAGAAAAAAAACACAATACTGTAGTATCATCAATTTTCATGGGGGGGCCAATTTTCGTGGTTTTCGTTGTTGCCCCAAACCACGAATTTAGATACCCAACGAAAAATTAGCCATGTATGATGATGGTGGCCCCCCCGCCGCTCATTTTCTTACTATGTATCGTTCCTAGAGATTAAGGAACCTACTTGTATTTCATAAATCAACCTCAATACTGTAATTTGGAAATAAAATATTAGCTTTTACACGTGTTTGTTTTATTTTAAACCTTTGTAAAAAGAATTATAAAGCATTTTATATTGTTTAAATGCACACGTGTCGATAAGATATCCGATAGCTGTAATTTCCACTCACTGCCTTAAATCGATATGCGAGATAGGTAAGGATAGAGAGAAACGAGAAAAACCATAAGGTATTCAAACACTAGTAATGTTGAAAATGAAAGAAAGAATAATAAAAAATAATAGTATATGAAAATTAAATTAAATACTTGTTCAAATCGATCCTTCACTCGAGTACAACTGTTGTTAAACAATTTAAATCCTCCTGAAACCACATTTCATTTTATCCATGCATTTTTAATCCAAAAGAACAACAAGCCTGTAAAATACTAGAACTATTGCTTGTAGCACTATTATTAATGAAACACTACGTATATACACTAATTACAGCAGAGTATTAAAGCTCACACTTCACTGATTTTCGGACAAAGCGACTGTATCAACATCGTGTCAATCAAGTCTCAATGTACACACAAATGCTTGTCAGGTAAATAATCCCCAAATTGCAGAATTAAACAAGTCCAGCTTTCTTCAAACCACTGATAATTAGGTCACATCCTAATTCACTTGGACAAAAACACGGTGTAAGTATTGAAGTTGTCAGGTTTTTTTATTTGTGCTCATACATGTGGTATAATTGTTTTAAACATTCAAGTGACCGCCGTTTGCGTCGGCAGAGTTATATTCTTTTGTATTCTTTATTTTGGGTATTTGTAGAGGTTAAACCACGAAATTAAACACTTAGTAATATGCAAACTTTTAGAGGCAAAACCACGAATTTAAGTACCCACGAAAATGTCTTTTTTTTACAAAACCACGAAAATTGAGCCCCACGAAAATAAATGATACTACAGTAACTTGCAAACTAATATTTATAATAGTTTACAGAAAATTCTGATTCTTAATTACAGCATTGCACAAAGTTTATGCTAACCTGCAATTATACATTGTCTATAACATCAGTGAATCTATCAAATGTTTTCTTTGTTACTGTCCCTTATAAATGTATGGTGTGTAGAAGAGATACACAACAGCATATTGGTTTTGGTTGGGCCAAGCCCACATTTAAGTTATTTTGCCTAAAAGACACTTCTGAGCTCTAGCACAAACTACATCCACTCACAATGCATCATTATTTTAGTGTCTCAGGATTGTAATAATTCATTCGGTTTTACAAACAAATCTGATAGCTGTGTATTTGATCTATTTAGAGTATTACTTGTTATATTTTATATTTTTCTTCAGTTATAAATTAGATTATTCATTTTAATTCTTAAGATACATTATACTGCTAATTGTTCTGATGAAATATATACATCATGTTTTCTTACATTTTTAAAAAATCTGGTTTGCATTTTTTCAAGGGGAAGAACTCTTTAACCCCAAACCTGTCTTTCTCAATAGCAATATCATGAGTTACTTCCCTTGCTTTCTTTTAGTGTGAGGGAAGAAAGTATGTTAGAAGATTTTTTGTTTTTGTTGGTTTTAATGACACTTTTAACACATTCTTGGATATATCATGCCGAGGAAATGGAAGATAAGTGCCTTTCCCAATGACACACCAAGGCAGCCGACCATGTCTCGCCTGGGCAGGTATCGAACCTACGACCATTGGATTACAAGTCTGACACTCTACCAACTGAGCTACTGCAATTCCCATGTTAAAAGAATAAACAAATTGATTACACAGTATATGAATTGAGAACTAATTCTGACTGCACTGAATTTCATTAATTTGCATAGATCTTGCTTATAATAAAATTCATTTGATATCATGATGTTATAAAACCTATTTCCAAAGTTTGATAAAAACCTGATCATAGTCACCATGTGACATGCTCAGCCAATCAGATACTATATTACCTCATCAGAATGTATTGATCTTGCTCATAATTGTACCCATCTTGATGGATTAAGTTCACTCAAAATTGGATTACAAATTCAGCCTCTAGATTGGTAGTCAGTTGCAAGATCACCTCAATAATATGAGTGGCCCTCACTTATTATCGAACTCATGTGAGATATTGATCATATAAGTCTATATTCCAGGTTTTATCAAAATTGGGTCAGAAATATGGCCTCCAGAGACTCATGTATCTTGCTTAATATCAAAATTGTGCAAGATCTTGATGATATAACCACATTCCATGTTTCATCAGAGTCAGATCAGATGTACAATTTCCAGAATGGTAACATGCTCAGTCATTCAGATGCAAGATTTCCTCATTAATATGTGTGGATGTCACTCATTATTGAACTCATCCAAAATCTTGATAAGCCCATATTCCAAGTTTGATTAAAATCGGATTAGAAATATACCCCACCTTGTGGGCTCGGGGATAAAGAATAGACCAGATGTGCCATCCTGTATGCTGTAAGAGGTGACTAATGGAGACAGGAGCTGCAGTGGTTAGCATGCCAAACTCACAACCAAAAATGTTTCGGAGAAATACCCCACGCTTTTTGTTTTTTTTTAATGGGAAAGTTGATTTCAGCCAAATTGACTGAAACTTCACCATAATGAAAACGAGAAAGAGTATTCCATATGTTAGCTATGACTAAGGAGTCAGACTGGGATCATGTTCTTTTCAATTCTGGGCCTCCAATTACTAATTGGAGGAGGGAATATTAGCTTGGACTGAGGACTTAGCATCCCAGAAAAGGAAAGCAATGCTATAGTAATATGCATGTATCTTACATTGTATTACTGCTGTTAAAATATTGTTATCGCTACTTCTTCTGAATGGATGGTCATATTGACATGGAATTTTGACTATAAAGACTTTTTATGATGCCTAGTTGGTCCGAATAGAAAATCATACCAGTCTGACCTTCAATGTGGCCACTATGGCATTCATCTTGAAAATCTTGTTATTCCTACGCCTCCTGAATGGATGATTGTTTTGAAATGGGGTTTTCACTAAATGACTTCTTATGATATCTAGTTGGTTCTAAATGAAAATGGTATTTCTGAGACATGCCCTCGGACATCCAATATGGTGGCCATTTTGAAAATATTGTTATCACTACTCATCCTAAATGGATGGTTGTATTGACATGGGGTTTTCACTAAAAGACTTTATATGGTGCCTGTTTTGTCCAAATTGAACATGGTACCTGACTTGACATCCAATATGGCCTCCATGATGGTCAGAGCTCGAGCTGTGGTAACTCAGTTTGATTGAGCATCAGACTTGTAATCCAAAGGTTGCGGATTCTATACCTGCCCAGGGCAGTCCAGGTTAGCTGCCTTGGTATGTCCTTGGGAAAAGTACTTAACTCCTATTTCCTTGGCATGATAAATAAGTAATGTGTTTAAAGTGCTGTTAAAACCAACAAACAAAACCAAACCATCCATGGTGACCATTTTGAAAATCTTATCACTGAATGGATTGTTGTATCTGCATGAGTTTTCCAAAAAATACTTGTGATGTCTACTTTGTACTAAATAAAAATGGTGCTGATCAGAATGCCACATGGACACCAAATCTTATTATCACTGTTTCTCCTAAACAGATGGCCATAGCTACCTGGGATTGTAACCAAAAAACTTCTAATCGTGACTGGTTGGTACTAATTAAAATGATGCCAATCTGACATGCAATATGGCTGGCTGTAGTGACATGGGATTTTCACTAAAAGACTTCTTATGGTGTCTAGTTTGTCCCAAATGAAAAAGGTGCTGATCTGACATCCAGTATGGCTGCTGTGGTGGCTGTCTTGAAAGTCTTGTTATAGCTACTTCTCCTGAATGGATTGTCGTAGTGACACAAGATTTTCACTAACAGACTTTTTATGATATCTAGTTGGTCCTAAAAAGAAATGGTGCTGATCAGACCTCAGGAATGATGGCCATCTTGAAAATATTGTTATCACTAATCTTCTTTGAGGGATGGTCATATTGACATGTTGTTTTCACTAGAACACTCCTTGCAATATGTAGTTTGTCCTAAATGTAAATGAGTCCAATTTGACCTTCCAAAATTTGACACAAAATCTAGTAACAGCTACTTCTCCTAAACAGATGGCCATAATGAGATTTTTTTAAAAATTACTTCTTTCTTGCAATATATAGTTATTCATGTGTTAAAATGCTGCTGATACAACCTCCAAATTGGCTGCCTTGATGGCCATCTTGAAAAAAGTTATATGGCTACTTCACCTGAATCGACAATCATATTGACATTGAGTTTTATGCAAAACACTATCGCATTATGTTGCTAGTTCTAATGAAAATTGTGCTCATCTAACCTCCAACATGGCACCATAATCTTGTTGTAACTAACCCTCTTGCATGGTGATTTCATTATAACACTTCTTATAATACTTAATTGGTTCTGAATGAAAATGGTGCATATCTGACTACTAACATATCCACACTGTTGTGAAGGAGTTTTGAAAACCAGACCTAATTGACCTTGTAGTCAAGTCAAGAAGTCATTGCTTGCATTTTTGTACTTCATTGAGCTTTTGATATACATATACAAGTAAATTCTGACCAGACTTTGTATTTTAGTTGCATTCCAATGAACAGGTTGATAGACAACACTCTGACATTGATTTTAAGTTAAACAGCATTGACTTAGGTTTTTAGCTGTACCGGATTGAAAGAATGACAACACAAAGTATTAATGGACTTTTATCATTTTACCCAGTTTGTGGGTATATCTGAAGATCACCTTGAATGACACCACTTCAATAACTTTGTTTTTTTTCTTCCCCCCAAAATATTATATATTTAACCAAACTTAGCATGTGGGTATATCTTAACATTGTCTGAAACAAGTGCAGTGATCTTTAATCCATGGTAACAGGTTCAAGATTAAAGGCCATGATAAAGAATTTTGTACTGCACAGATAATAGTTATGTTACCAAATTTGGTATGTTGGAATTTCTCAAGAATATCAGAGTTGGTTTCAATACTCGGCAGTTAAAAAGAAGAAACAGTCTTATCTTGGATTCCTGGAAATTCTTTTCGGAAAGTAGAGCATCAGTCCCTTCGAGGAACTCAGGGAGTCTACACTTGGGAAGAGGTACATCCCTATTGATTCTTGAGTCCAGAGGTTAAAGGTCAATGTCACAGGAGCTAAAAAAATAATCATTTTGGGTTCCACATGTTTAGTCTGCTTTCCTCAAAGTTGCTGCAGTAGCTCAGTTTGTAGACCATCGGACTCATAATCCAAAATGTCACAGTTTCAATACCCACCCAAAGCAGCCCTATTCTGCTGCCTGTGTGTGTCCTTGGGAAAGGCACTTAGCTCCCATTTACTTGGCATGATATAGTCAATAATGTGCTAAAAGTGACATTAAAACCAACAAAAACAAAAAATCCTCAAGTTTATCACACCCAATTTGTATCCTTTCATAGATGCATTACATTTGAGGAAGGGCAGCACATTATTGAGTTTGCGATTGATATATCAGAAGTCAAGGTCACTAGGCATGAAATAGCAAATTATGTTCACTTTACATAGCTATGGTCATTGAAGAGGATCAACCATTCTTCTGATAGCTATTTTTTAAACCATATTACTCCACCATTTACAACTTACATTTTTTGTGCATATACAGTATTGATATGAACTTGGAAACTATTTTTAATAGGGGAGTGATTGCTCCCATTGTGGTCATACTCAGTACAGTACACATAAGATCCATTTTTTAGACTAATTTAACCAATAAAGCTACAATCCTTTTTTGTGCCATGGTAGATGAATTGGAAGAGCAAGACTTGTAATCCAAGGGTCATGGATTCAATACCTGCTCAGGTCAGCCCCTTGGTGTGGCCTTAGGCACTTAGCTCCCATTTCCTCTGCAGTAACGTGTTGAAAGTGTCTTAAAAAAACAACAAACCATTTCAGTGTTAGAGATTTTTTTTCCCTGGCATTTGACAACACGTTTTACTGGAGATAATTTCTTCAATTTTTATTGATACCTGGAAAAATATATCATCAGATCTAATATTTGTCCCCCTTTTTATTTTTTTTCAGCGCCATGAAATGGAGACGAGTAGAAGAAAATTCTTTTTGTAATCTGGAATAGACTGCTTTCTGCAACTTGCAGTAGCATGTCGTAAAGTATTCTTGGGAGTCTTGTTCAGTAGAACTTGAAAAAGATGATAATCTGAGGAAACTTCGCAAGGAAGAGACAGAGCTGACAAAGAAATCGAAAATAAACTGGAATTTGTTTCATAGAGAGAGGGAGCAGAGAATTATGTTGACAATTTACATTGATGGTATTCAAAACACTTCAGCTTTTTTCCTGTGGCTTTTTTATCTCAGCCCATAGCAGCAATGTCTGCTATCTTGAAAAACATATCCGAATTGAGGCAAGTTTTTGTCTCCAGTTCTGCACTAAGAGATTTATAGGAACTATGTAGTACACTAAAGATTCCAAATATAGCAGTCATTCAAATCACATGGCTTTGGTTGTTTGAATTGCTTTGATCTTGAAATATTTTGTCCAGTTGTTGCAATTAGCTTATATAAAAATCCGCAACAGAAGTGTAGTTTTTTTTTACAAATACACTTAAGTTGTGTCATGATTTTCACTTTATGCAATTAGGTTTACAAACTTGCCTTTATTACTTAAATATACTGTCAAAAAAGATCCACAGTAACTTTTTACAGTTGAGTTTTCTACTTTCACCCAGTTGTAAATAAGTCTGAAATATTTACATGTGTAAATGGCTTAGTTTATAGTAAAAGCCATAAGGGTTATATATGCGTTCAGTACCGCTATTTCAGTAATGGGTGTCATTTTTTAGAATTTGATTACACATACCTTTAAATGGCAATTATTCACTTTATTTGCATCCGCATACATCCATATTCCTTTGGAAGGTCATTATTTACACGCCCTGAGAAACACATACGGCAAAACTCAATGTTAAAGTACGTGGACATTTTTGGACGAGGTCAACCTAAAGGTGTGATCCAGTACAAACCGGATTGAATGTCGTGCGCTGTGATTTCACAATGAAAGCTACGCATGTTGAGAAAAAAAATTTGTACTACCCTACATTGTGACGATTAGACCTGACATATTCTTTTCTTAACCAGTTTAGTACCTGTCCACCATTGTAGAAGTCTATAGCGATCAATAATTTTCACCTGGAAGTTTCTTGCAGAGCATTGAGTAATCAAGATTGAATAGACTTTGGTTAAACTATATTAGTATTAAATTTTAGAACAATTAATATTTAATTTAAGATGAGTAAATGCGCCTACATGACCACATTTCACATACACTTTAGTTGACTGCCCATAAATGGTTTACAAAATCAGCAACTGTGTAAACGAATATGCACATGGCTGTCAGTGATGCAGGAACTATCCGTTTCAACTTAATGAAATATTTCCACATGTCTACTTAAGACGACTGTTTATTAGGGCTTTCTGGTAATTCTTTTCCTAAAGTGTGGATGATTTTCACATTGAATTTGGCTTACTATGAAAAAGCCAAAATTTGATGAGAATTGGCTGTACCACACATTAAACAACATTACACATCGGGATGATTTACTGAGACAGCTGACAAAAATTTCTTTAAACTACATAATTTTTTACCTTTGAAAAACTTGTTCATTAACACCTTTTTTTATTTAGAGAGAAACACCATTTCAAGTTTGAAACCCACTGCAGAGTTTTATAGTCATTGTAGATTCTATAAAAGCATCCTAATATGTGCATGTCCAGGCATTATGGCCAGTTGTATCATAAATTTTTTCATCATGTACATATTTGTAGCAGTACAGAACAATATTACAATGATCCTAAGGATGATTTACCATAATTGTCAGATATATTCAACAAAGATAATGAAACAATGTCAAGTTCAGTGAGGTATAGCATGGACATTGTCAATAGCTTACATATAGTAGCTCTCAGCTGTAAGCCTAACATGCAGATCGGGGGAAAGGTTCAGTTTCAAATCAGTTTGATTTAACGGCATTCAGTTATTGTATGCTGTATACAAGTTTAGAAATTTATGTAAACATTGCAGCCTTGGCTGTAAATCAAGGGCAGGTTAATCACTTAAGCCAGTATTTCATTTTGTATAAAAAGGCTACTGCTGAGTTTAAGGAAACGGCAAATGAAAAGAGAGATTTCTCATTTTTAAAAAAAGACTTTTAAGTGACAAAAAAACAAAACAACAGAACAACCCTGCACCAGTTTGAATTTGCTTATCAGTCTCAAACAGTCACAAAAAAATGCAGGTCTGACCCAAGCTTTTGAAAAACATGTTTAATGTTGCAGACAAGTTTAAGAAATCAATCCATTTTAGGTATAGTGAATCAGGGCTATTGTAGAAAGCACAGCAAAGGGGAGGGCAGATGGATGATGTATGTATTTTTGGAAAGCACACTAATTAAGGATGCTGGATATAAAAAAATTGTGCAGCTGTAAGATAGTCTGTTATCTTTAAAAATGATAATTATCAATAAAATACAAAAACAAATTTATTCATCAAAAAATAAAGGTGAAAAAGGCCAACATGATAATCTTTACTCAAAACGCTGACAATAGTAATTTTATGATATTTGATATGCCATTATACAGCATACAGGGTTGCATCTTGGATGCATGATTTTGAACATTATGCTAAAATTAAAAATTGTAAACAAAAGTTTTGCATATTTGCAGGTATAATCATGGAAAAAATAAGGATTTGGAAAAAAAATCAGGAATCATGCATGCTTTATTTCCAAGAAATGTAGAAATAACTCGTTTTCCTTCCATACAGTGTTCAGTTGGTTGGAGAGCAATGGTAGACAAGGAATGCAGAATATGGTTGAACTACCATTACATTTCTTTAATGAAATTAATATGTCTAATTACATTAGGCTGAATGTGATTAGACATATTCAGTTTGTTAAAGAAATCGCACCCTTAGTTCAACCAACTTCAGAATTCCTCGGGTAGCATCACTCTTCAAAGAACTGAAATTGTGGTCAACCGAGTTTGATAAATGCAACCACTTGATTATGCCTGGATTTACTCAATAAGGAAAAAGGTATCAGAATAAATATAGTATGAATACAGCAATTAGCTGTGCAACAGTGTCAATATAGGCTGCAAACTTTTTGAGATATTGTTGAAAATTTGACCTGCAGTATTCCTGACAAAAGGGATACATTATAACACTCATTCTTGTTCTGCTTTAATTTTTAGTTACTTTTTTATGCCCTATTGAGAGACCCCAACATTGACCAGATTGGCCCACGTTTTTCCAGATTGGTCCACCTTTTTTAAACTTTAAGGGGGGATGGGGGGCAGCACCCAAATTTACTAAATCCTAGATGCAACCCTGCAGCATAAAATAAGGCGCACATTACACAGGTGATGGCATAGATCTGAAATAGTAATTTATAAAGATACACTGTGATTCATACATTTTTCTACTGAACTGTATTGCTCAATATTTTGTAATTGTGAACTATGATGGAAATTTTGTATTGTTTAAACATTTTTTCTAGAAATAAATGCTTTTCACAAGACATGTACTACTATGAAGAGGGGAGGGGTGTTGCCATGGTGATTTATTAACAACTAAGCCTAGTGTCCCATGGGTTTTTCTACATCATATTGTTCATTATTCAAAATCTGTTTTATCTAGGCATTATTTCAAAAAGTTAATTAGTAAAAAATGAAAACAAAATTGAAAATTTGTCACTGAAAATCAGCACAGGGAATTAAATCTGCATTAATTTTGGAAAAATCATTTTCTTGCTTCAATGCCACATCATAGCAAGTTATATCTCAATGTAAATGCTCATACTAAATCCTGTACCATTGCATTATCTTCATGACTGATAACACCCATTGTAAGCACCTAAAACTAACTGTATAGTATATATTCAGAATTGGTTATGAAAGAGAGGTAAAGCTGCATCATTTTTCAAGGCATCATGCTAGAGAACAAAGGCTGGAGACCTGTGTTGCTATTTCTATATTATTATTCAGCATAATTTATTGTTCAACCTTTGAGAGAATTATATAGAGGATATTTGCTTTTATCGAGTGAATACCAGATATATTTCATAGAGTGGGTGAAAAACTTAGTATTTTCACAAGTGCATAGCTATGAAATATATTAGTTATTCACTCAGAACAAGCAAATTTTCTTTTTATTTTATGCTCAAATGTGTTGGCTAGCTAAAGTGTATAACAGATTGAAGTAGCCATTTTCTTACAGTAATGTAGCTGTTAACTGTTCATGTTCTGCTGTGTTTTGTGTTCATTAACACACAAAATATGAGTAGCAACATAATTCTCTTTCCTAATTCAAGGTAAGAAAGCACATACTTGGAAAAATATGAATTCATAGTGAGATTCAAACATGTTCCTTTGCGTGACAGGCCAACATGCTACCACTGCACCAAGTGATTGACAACATGGCGGATGAGATTCTTTGGTCATAATGTTATCGATGTCTATTGAAAAAAAAGTTTTTTAGTGGACACAATTTTTTATAATTCACTATCAAAATTATTTCTCTTGGAAAATCCACTAATTCACATACTAGCATAAAATAAAGATTTAAATACTCTTATTTCTATCCTGCATCGTAAAATTAATTGGTGGATGTCTGTTTAATTGCATTTTCATTTACAAGTATTTTGATATTCTCAATTTAAATGTTCATCTAATACAATTACAAGTTATTTAAATAGAAAGTATGTCTCTCTTAAGAATTATAACACAAATATCATTCAAATTGGATATTGGATTAAGGGAGATGTGGCTTTTTAAATATCCCAATATTTCCACCTCACATGGCAGTCATTACACACTTCTGGTTTTGGGACACTTTTACCTATGACATCGTATGTGGGGATGCACAGTGGCTAACAATGATTGCAGTTTTAATTTGCTAAGAAAAAGGGCAATGTTCGTTATTTAATTGGTCAGCAATTTATAATAGAGAAAACTGCAAAATCATCAGATAGGTGTATAACAACCTATGTATTTTTTGTGCACAAGATTATATGTTGGCCACATAAAATGGGAGTTAGAAAATTCCTTCATTTTTCATTCACTGGTTGAGACTGAGAAAATGTTAAATTCATATGTGGAAAAGTCAACTTTTCAAGATTCTGCTTATTTAAAATATTTGTGAAATCACCAATTTCTAATATACTGCACTGATAGAAACTTGTGATTCTGAGCACATGAAATGATAATAATAATAATAATAATAATAATAATAATAATAATAATGATAATAATAATAAGTTTGGTGGCTATATTTGATGAATAACTACCCCCCCAAAAAAAAAAAATCAAAGTCAGTGTCAGAAAAGATGTATAATAAATACAGTGCTATTTCATTATTTTCATATTATACTTGAATTATGTAATGGTTTGACAGCAGTGCTGATTTGTTTTGAAAACATATTTTGAAAACAAAATAGAATTTAATTCCGATTGTGAGATAATCACAGTTACCTATAATTTTCTTAAGTTTGAAGATTTTTTTGAATCATAATATTATTTTAAAGTCATTTGGCTACATAAAATTGCAGTGTTAAGCTATTGCTTAATAAGAGATTATATACTATTTTGTGAAAATAATGCTGCTAAATTTACTAAAATTTTATCCTTAAGGAAGGGGGAGGGATCCGTAGACTTCTTCCCCAGGCCCCTTCAGCCGTCATGTCATGTGAAAAACGGGCAGGAGGGAGTTTTAGAATGTATCTGATGGTTCTGCCGGGGCCCCTGATTAAAATGTTTGGGAGGAGGACACATCAACCCTGCAGGATAGGTGCATTTCTTTGCTGGTTTGGCCAGGCCAGGGTTGCATCTATGATTTTGGTAAATGTGGGCACTTGCCCCCACTGAATCTGAAAAAAGGGGGGCCAACGTAATGACAAGGGGGGCCAACCATGAAGATGTAAAAAAAATTAACATTCAAAAGAGCAATAGCAAGTATAATAAGTGTACTAAATGCATACAGTGTGTTCTGAATATTACAGTATAACATTAAATACATGTGTTCTGTACATTACAGTATAACACTTAATGCATATCACGAGTTCTGTATATTATCGGTCTACACTAAATACATATCATGTGTTCTATATATTGCAGTATAACACTTAAAACTGCAACCAAAATCTTGTGTTTTCTAAGAACAGTATTTTCTCTACACACTGACTATTAAAGAATCAAACCATGCGCAGAAAATCATGTCACTCCTCTGTCCATTCTTATATCTTAAAAAACAGTGTCATGTATTTACTGTGTCACTTGTTAAATGTCATGCATGTAGTTTTAAGATTTTCACTTCGTTTCAAATCCTGAATTGCCCATTTGTGAGGTGACTTCAACGTGTCTGGCAGGGGTTGATGTCATGAAATTAGCAATTCCAAGTGTGAAAGAATTTTCTTTGCCAGTTTTTACACACCAATTGCAAATCATCTCATTTAATTCATTTGTTTCCAGTCATGGTCGATTTTTTTTTCCAGTCTGAATTGAAAGTTTTTTTTTCTTGACGCTGGAAGGACACCTCAGTTTCAGCACCTCCATCTTTAGCATCCTCCAATACTAGGATTTGTTTGTTCACTGTCGCTGTGCCTATTGACAGAAAAATCTGCACTCTATTATTAAAAGTATTACTGATAAAATAATGATAAAGTGTCCGAGTTTTAACTGGTTTTGCTATTTAATGTATTGTCCCGCCAAGCTAGCCTCAGCATCAAACATCAATTGGCCATTTCCGTCAGGTTGTGAAATAGGTCATTCTCGATTTGACAGAAATGACCGAGGATGTTCCTATTGCATCAAACGTGCTCTCCTGACTTTTCTTAGTAACCAATCAGAATTGAGCATGTGACACACAGGAAATACGTGACGTATTTCACAATTACACAAGGACAACATATTCGCTGAAAGTGAGAACTGGGATTTTTACATTAAAAGAAAACATATAAAAATAGCGCATTCTTTAAAAAAAAATGCACACAATTCTTTTGTTTGCGCGATTTTGCAAACATAGAATTGGAAATTTTGTGGGAAATCTGAAATTTTGGGGGTATTTTCATGATCGTGCATCCTAGATGCAACCCTGCCAGGCCAGGGACTGGTGCTGCTGATCCCTCAAATCTTGTGAGGCCACTGTAGGAATTAGCCCTCCAAATAGCATGTCCACATCAGAAGGTTTTTGCTGTGCTCCAACAAAACTTGAAGCAGCATCCCAACAGATGTGGAGTAGCTAAGCAGAGAGTGCCATAGACATCAACAGTGCATGTCTCAGTTTAATGCAATGGCCTCCAACAATATCTGCAAAGCAGCCAGAGACAACAGTTCCTCCTTTAACAAACTGAAGGAGGCAGGCAAAAAAAGATAAGCATGTGAGGCTAGAGTAGCTAGTGCATGAGCCTCGAGTTCCAAAGCCTCAAGGGTCTTAATGGAGAGACAGGCGAAGGTCGCCACCAATAACCACACCTGGGAAGCACCCGAGTCCAAGGCTGGAGGTTTAATGAGCCAAACGGGTGAATTGACCCTGTAACTGGAGGCAGAAATCAAGGGCAGAAGTGTTGAAGAGGGAATGGACCACCCCTTCTGTGTTAACTCCCTAACTATCACTGCATGTGGAAGCAACAGAAAGTCCATTTTAGATTGAGCTCTGGAGAACCTCTCCAAACTGGAGAGGATCCAGGTGTTCAAAGACCCTGAGGGTTTTGGACACATATCTGGGGGAAGAAGCTCGCCTCCAGCTAGTTTGCCGCCTAGTCAAAAGTCCAAACTTGGGACTAAGATGGGAACTCCAAAAGAGAAGGGTCTGAAGCAACCAGGTCTTCTGGGAACTCATTTGTATCTACCAAAATTTAGAGTTCGTCATCTTGTCTTTGCTCTCTGGGCAAGACAGGACTATCCCTTCTTATCTCCGTCCTTGGAGAAGGGGAATTTATGATTTTGTGGGTTCGTCATCCTGTCTCCTCTCACTGGAAGTAATAGGACTAACCTGTTGTTCTCTTCTTAGAGGAGGGGATTGGTGATGCCCTCTCGATGCAGGAGGAGATGAGTGCCAAGCCCCCTAATTTTTCTTCGATAATGAAGTTGGGGGGAAGAGAATGGTCACCAGCCTGCCTGATTTGCTGAGCCATGGGAAATTCATCCATGAGAGGAAGGGCAGACCCACCACCAGGGTGTGGCAGTCACCAAGTCCCATAAAAGTTGAATGGGAACATAGAGAAAGGAGGGTGTCGACCTGATCCCTTTCTTTAGACTGGTGAACAAAACCTGGGTCCCGTTTCCCATAGGGATTGAATGGTAACATAGAGAAATGAGGGGTATCGACCTGATTTCCTTTCCCTGGCTGGTGGAAGATCCAGTGCCCGGTTCAGTGACTGGTGCCTTAACTCAGTGACAGACTGATACTGATCATCGTACCTGGTGCCTGGTGCTTACCTGGAATCTGGAGTTCTGCAGGGCTTGTTGTCTCAGGAAGAATCTTCCATTCATATGAACAACCTAAGGGTGCTTCAACCACATAAGACCTTATTGTGTCATGGTTGCTGCAGACCACACATCGCTTATGGCGTACCTCAGATGTCAAGAAGGGGTACTCATGCCCCTTCTCTTTTTTTTCTACTGTGGGGAAGCCAATAGTAGACTTGTTTTCTATGAGGCTGAACAACAAGCTCTCTCTTTGTCTCCAGACGAGAGCATAAGTGGTGGATACCTTCAATCTAAAGTGGAATCAGCTGTATGCCTACGCCTTCCCACCTTTAAGAATAATCTCCCAAGTTCTTCACAGAGTCAGGACCTCTACATCACAGTTCATCCTGATAGCTCCTTTGTGGCCACAATGGTTGTGGTTCTAAGACCTCTTCCACCCTGTTTGAAGAAGACCCCAGGGAATTAGTGCTGAGGAAAGATTTGGTGTTCTAGCACAGAGGATCCCTCTGAAACAACAATCCACAGCATCTCCACCTTCACACCTTGCTTATATCAAACAATCTATTTACCAAGATTGGGTTTTCAAGCAATGTTGCCCACTGCATGGCCCAGGCTAGGAGGCAATCGATTTCCAAGGTATATGATGCAAAGTGGAGAATATTTTGTAATTGGTGCAGTGGGAAATACTTTGATGCTATCTGTCCCCCTTTAACCTCAATTGCAGATTTTCTTCTCTTTCTTTTTGAGGAAAAAGACTGCTCAGTATACACCATTAAGGGTTATAGGGCAGCCCACACCAGTTCTCAATGAGCTCCACCATTGGGTCAGACCCTCATCTTTCAGCACTGATCAGATACTTTGAGATTCAGAGACCAGTCTCTCACTCTTTAATATTTTGGTGGAACCTTTTGTGTGTTCATTATCTCAACCTTCTTATGAACCCTTAAGTGAAGCTTCCTTCGAGAATCTTACCCTTAAGACAGTCTTCCTTCTCTTCCTAGCATCGGCTAGGCAGCGTGAAATTTATGTCTTATCAGTGGAAAAGTGTTGTTACAGTTCAGTTGTAACTATGTTTCTCTTCTTTGCCAACATGGATTTCTGGATAAGAATCATCTGCTTTCAGTAGCCCCCAATCCTACTGAAATCCAGTTTCAGTCGAATCTCTGCTACAGATGATCAAGATAGATAACTTTCACTGGTTATGGCCTTACTTTTTTATTTGGCTAAAACTAAATTGAAAAGAAATGGTTGAAACCATCTCTTTCTCCATATCAAAGGTATCTCTAATATTTTGGTTGTCACCATCTTGAGATGGATTATTCTGATGATCAAAAGAGCTTATCATTCTGTCGTTGAGAGTGATCTTTCTTTCATCATTTTTCACTGGATAATGTAGTAAAAAAGCAGCCTTTTGGCAGTCTCACTCCACCTCTTCATTCTACCTTTGATCAGTATCGCACCAGAGTAAAAGCATTTGCAGATTAGGTCTAGTTGTGTCAGTCCAGCAAGTTGTCAAGACATCCTCCAGTCTACAGTAGTACCTACTACATCAAATGGTAAGTTCACTTTGACAGCTTCTCTTTAGGCCATCAGCCTGCCACTGTGCTGGCAAATTCAGCAATGCAATAATAGCAGGTTATTTAATCCTGCTATTAAAATGTAGTTGGGGATAAAACCATTTTAATTATGTAATACCTGCTACATGTATTATTGCCTAATTCCCTCCTCCTTCCCTGCTCTGAGGTCCTTCAGTCTCGATCCAAGTAAAGAAGGATGATATTTCAAATGACAGAAATAACAAAGAAATCAGACTGAGATCATGTTTTTTGTTCCAGACCTCCAATTACTAATTGGAGGAGGGAATATTCACCTTGGACTGGGGACTACCACCAGGAAAAGAGATAGCAATGCAATAATAACAATTAAGTATTACATAATTAATATTGGTTTTAACTTGCCCCCCCCCCAAAAAAAATTTTTTTTTTTATGCTCATTGAAATTTTATGATTTATAGTAATAGAAATATGCAGATGATGTAAGAAAAATGTATTTTTTTGAGGGTTAGACATTTAAATTATGTAATGCTTACCTTCTGCTATTATATTGCTTTTCTTTTCCAGGACTCGTAGTCCCCAATCAAAGCTTATTATTCCTTCCATCAATTAATAATAGAGGGCCAGAATTGAAAAGAACATAATCCCACTCTGACTCTTTATTAACAGTCAACATATGTAATACTATCCTAGTTTGGACCTTGATTACAGGACATCAGAGCAGGGCGGGAGGAGAGAATCTTTACAATAGTAGCAGGTAAGTATTGCATAAATAAAATTTATTTACCCCCCCCCAAAAAAAAAACATTTTAAAAGAAGTAATACATTACCTGTATTACATTATCGGCTACTATTGCATTGCTGAATTTACCAGTTAGGAGGGAGGCTGATGGCCTCAAGAAATCCAGTATAGAAAACTATTGTTCGTACCCTCACGGTAGGAATGTTCACTACTGTAAGCTCTTCGAAGGTTTGGTCATGTGTTGTGCTGTCACTATAGGGTCCAGCAAAAAAAATCCTATGCTTTGATGCACCAAAGATCGAAGGTAAAAGGATAAGGCGATTCTCATAACATCATCCAAAGATGAGTGATTCAGATAGGCACAAGATGTAGCAATAGCCATAACTTCATGGGCTTTAATTCTCATGAAAGAAAGGTCCCTTTCCGTGAGGGACTGATAAGCTCTCTTGATTGTGAGGACAATCAACCTGGAAATAGTGGCCAGCAAAGTATCAGAGGAACCCTTAATACACAGGAAGATATACTTCTGACCCTTCCTTTTCCCTTCAGAAGAAGTCAAATAAAACCTTAAGGCCCTAACTGGACAAAGGAGCCTATTTTGAGCACCCCAGCGTAGATATGACTGAGACTGGGGATATCAATAAGAAGTGGAGCTACTGAATGTAGCCGATTCTTAGCCAGAAACCCACATTAGCAAAGAAGAGAAATGAAATCATAATTACCGTTGAACCATAAACAATCCTTTTCCACTGACAAGGCATGAAGCTTGCTCTTTCTCCTCGCTGATGCTAATGAGAGCAGGAAAACAGTCTTGTGGGTAAGGTTCTTGAATGAAGCTTCATTCAAGGGTTCATAAGGGGATTTTGACAATGTCCAAAGAACACATGAAAGATTCCATGAGATAAAGAGTCTCTGAAGCTGAAAATATATGATGAGATCAGAAAGATGAGGGTCAGACCCAGTGGCGGAACCCACAGAGAACTTGAGTGTATTAGATAGGGTTTCCCTATAGCCCTTAATAGTGTGCACCTAACCTTGTCTTTCCTCTAAAAGGAAGAGAAGAAATAACTGCACTCAAAGGGCGACAGCTATGATCAATGCATTTCCTACTGTAAATATCACTGAAGATTCTCCACTTTGCGTTATAAACCCTGGATGTAGATTTCCTCCTAGCCTAGATGATGCAGTTGGAAACCTTGCTTGATAACTGGTCCTGGCGGATTGATTGCTTGAGATGAGCCAAGTGTGAAGTTGGAGAATCTGTGGGCTTTTGTGGAGGAGAGACACCCTGTGCTGCGACAGCAGGTCCCTCTGGTAATCTTCTGGACTCGTCTACCAACAGGTCAAGCAAGTTGTTAAACCATGACCGTTGGGGCCACGGGGGCTACAAGGAAACCAAACAGTGAAAATCCTAACTTGGCGGATCACCTGCAGAATTATTTTGATAGGTGGGAAGGCATATGCATACAGACGATCCCACTTTTGACTGAAAGCGTCCATTGCCCAGGGTCTCTGATCTGGTACTGGAGAGACATAAAGAGGGAGCTTGTTGTTTAGTCTCGTAGCGAGCAAGTCCACAGTTCAAAAAGTGATTTTTAAAGCATCCACTGCCCAGGCCCTCTGATCTGGTAGTGGAGACACATAAAAGGGGTGCTTGTTGTTCAGTCTTGTAGTGAACAAATCCACTCAGGGAAGCCCCCACCCCCACCCCCGGTTAGACAAGGACTCTACTACCGACTGGTGTAGAGACCATTCCATGAGGACTGCACAACCCCCTTTGGGCAGACTATCCACGGGATATTCCTCTTTCCTGGAATATGGCAGACTCGGAGAGAGATCTCCTCCAAGGTTGCCTGTCAGAGGAGGTTCCAGACTTCCATGCAAAGAGAAGGAGCATGTGTACCCTCCTGATAGCTGAGGTACGATTCTATTGACATGATGTCTGAGATGACCAATACGCAACAATGCCTTATGAGGTTGACACACCCCTATAAGGTTAGAAATACTGCCTGCATTTCCAAGTTGTTTATATGAAGGGTCGCTTCTTTCTGGGACCAGAATCCCTGAAGAACTACACCCTTTGGCTCCACGTGAGCACCCGATCCCAAATCTGATGTGTTGGTGTAGAGAAAGGTATGGGTTTTGCATACCTGCCAACCATTACGCTTTTGGCGTAATCATTACGCTAATTTTCACTGAATTACGTCTTACGCTCGCATGTATATAGATTACGCTTTTTTGTTTAAAAATAATTTTTAAAAAATATATACAAATAAAGCAATAAAAAGTTGTATTCTCCTTTTTATTAACAGCTCATGATTCCCACACATCATATTCCAGAAAAGAAGGCTTCAGCGTAACTATCGTATAAGAGTACACGTGACCATCTTAGACCTACATGCACTTTCCAAAAGTACACCATCATTATGTTCTACTTATAGCAGCTGTCACAGTTCCAATAAAACAGACTGGTTATATACTTTTAAACCAATTCCATCAGATTCGTTGTTCTGATTCATATTTGGTAGAGAACCAGTCCATAGCTAGTTTGTCGAAAGTCAGTACAGTTGTCCATGGTTGACCTACATGTACATGTACTTTCCTAACTCTCTCCTTACATTCTATTTATAGTAGCTTGTAGTGCATATTTCCAAGAGAACAGACTTGTTTTCTACTTTGAAACTTTGGTCTCAGATTTATTGTTGCGATTCATATTTCACACAGAACCAGTCTATAGTTATTTGGCGCTAAAAGTCGTTGAATGGATTCTGTTCGGTGTGTAGGAGAGGAGAAATTTTAAAAATAATTTTAACAAGATGGAACAGAAAAAGACAAAAACCAGAATCCTCCAAAGATTCAAAGATGAATACATGGATGACGTAATACAGTGCCCCAGTCTGGGGCAGCATCATGCCCGATGCAAGCTCTGTGGAACGGATTTTATGATCGGTCATGGTGGTAAATTTGATGTGAAAAAACACTTGAAAACAAAGAAGCACATCAAATTAGCCAATATCACTAATTTGAATACTAAAGTAACTGCCTTTTTACAGCAAAATTCCAGTAGAGACACGAGTGTAATAAATGCAGAGGTGTTATTTACCAAGTTCTTAATAGAACACGGACTTCCCCTAGCAGTAGCAGACCATGCTGGTCCTTTATTTAAACGGATGTTCCCAGATTCCAAAATTGCAGAAAAATATGCATGTGCAAGAACAAAAACCTCTAATATTGTTCAGTGTTTATCTAAAGATACTTCACAGAAAATAGCAGAGGCCATGAAAATTGGACCATATAGTGTTGCTACAGACGGGAGTAGTGATTAGGACGACAAAAAGTTGTACCCTATCTGTCTTAGATACTTTGATAATGAAAAAGGCAAAATCATGAGTGTTCTTCTTTCCTTACCAGAATTGACGGTAGCTTCCACTGGAGAAAACATTTTTGAATTGCTTGACAATGTGTTCAAAAAACGTAACATAAGTTGGCAGAACTGTATGGGGTTTTCTGCTGATAATGCATCAGTTACTCATAACATTTTGAAAACATCTCCATCAGTTTATGTAACAGGTTGCCCCTGTCATTTGATGCACCTTGGTGCAGGAAAGGCTGCAGATAAATTAGAAGTAGATATTGGTAGTCTGTCAATTGACATATACTATTATTTGGAGAAAAGTAGTAAAAGGAAACAGGCACTCGAGCTATTGCAAGATGAGTTTGACCTTGAAGATTATAAAGTTACAAAGCATGTGTGTACAAGATGGTTATCTCTTGGCAAATGTATTAGTCGTTTACTTGAGCTTTGGACAGCTCGACTAGCTTTCTTTCAAAAGGAAAGTGAGTCTGCACAGAAAAATAGGGAAAAAAGAGTGAACAAGAGTAACACTAAAGCAAAGTCTGTTGGAAGTCAGAAGAGACAAGGAGATGAATGTAAAGGTAGAAGTAATGAAGATGATGGGTGATCATAAAGAAAGAAATTTAAATCTATGGAGATGAAGTGCTTTTAAATGATTCAGTTGCTGATGTAAATGAGACAGTCAAAAAGCTTTAAGAGTGTCAGATTCTTTGTTAAGAGATATCCCTTTCTATTGCCTCCTTCATCTACTTTGGATCATCTGGAAGGAGAATTCCTAAAGTATCAAGTTGACATTCTACCTGACAGTGTACTTCATGCAGACAGAGTTGATGTACAATGGCACCTTATTTCCCAGCTAAAAGATCCAGCAACTGGAAGACATACATTTCCTCTTCTGTGTCAGGTTATGAAAGGAATATTGGTTCTTTACCATTCTAATGCTGACTGTGAGAGATTGTTCAGTATTGTCAAGAAAATAAAAACTGAATTTAGATCCAGTCTCAGTAACCCAGTGCTTAGTGCTCTACTGGTGTGCAAAACATTCATGGTAGCAGCTGGTGAGAAGTGTTTTGAATTGCAGCATGACAGTTTGTTGCTTTCTAAAGTTAAAAGTGCTACATATGAAAACTAAGCAGTAAATTAAAAAAAAAAAAAAGAACAAGACCAGAGGATTAAATAAACACTTGTAAATATGTTTAACATGTACTGATCCATTTATATTGTGTCCATTTTTGTACAAGGACTAGAACTAGCTGCTGATTCAGGTTAGTAGAAAATATAGCATATTTTATGTAGATTACTCTTTTTTTGCTCGGATTACTCTTTTTGTCCACTTGGATTAAACTTTTGCCTCGGGGGGGGGGGGGGGGGGGGGTTGGCAGGTGTGGTTTTGGGGGGTGAATTGGGACTCTACTGATAAACTAGTCCTGATTTAGTTACCAACATAGGTGATGGTGAAAATCAAATCCCAAAGGGATCCAGGCTGATAGAGGGTCCTTGTGCTGTCGGGTTAAGTGTCCCTAGGAGAGAGAGATAGGTAATGGCGAGTCGACAACAAGGTCTTGGCCAGAAGAGCCATTATGAGGGACAGGATTTGGTTGATCCTGCATTGAGGAACATAAACTCTCCCTAGGCTGGTGAGGAAATTCATCCCCACATATAAGAAGTCATGAGAAGGAATGAGATCTGACCTCTATGTTTGGGATAAGACCAAGACGGGTCAACAGCGACCAACAGAGGGACAGGTCCTTCAAAAGAGAATATCCGAGGATGTTGTGCATCAACCAGTCATCAAAATATTGTAGGATGGGAATCCCTAATGACCTAAAGTGGGCTGTAACTACTTCCATCACCCTGGTAAAGGCTTTCGGGTGGAGGAGAGGTCAAACGGAAGAGCTCAATATAGAAATACCTCCTGCTCGAGACAAAACCTGAGGTATTTCCTGTGTGGAGGGAAGATGGGGATGTAAAGGTACGCATACTGAAGATTGATAGAGATCGCCCAGTTGCAGGACCTCATGGCATTCCTGACCAAGGTGGTAGTCTCCATCTTGAAGTGTTCTTCCCAAAGAAATCTGTTTAAGGCAGAAAGGTTGATTATGAGCTTAAACTTTCTACCCTTTTTCAACACCAAAAAAATGTGGGAATTGAAAACCAGAGTCTGGCCATTTTCCACCCTCTTGATGGCATCCTTTCACAGAAGGGTCTGTACCTCTTCCCTTAACTGAGCCAGTTTGTACTGGTGAAAGAAGATAGGGTCTGTGATAGGGCAGGATGTTCCCAGAAATGAAGCCGGTAGCTATCCTTTAAGGAGGAATGGACCCACACATTATCCGTGATGCTCAACCAAGTCCCTGAAAAAACGGGCCAGATGAACTCCTACTGAGATGCTGGGAAGAGGAAGACTACAGGAAAGGTGCAACTACCTAGGGCTGACCCCCTCCATCCTTGGGGAATGGAGAGGAGTCAGAAGACTTTCTCCCTTGGCCTCTCTGACCACCTCATCCATCAAACTACAGGCGAGAGGGAGCTTTGAACTGAAGCTGCTTGTGAGACTGTTGAGGCTGTGCCAGCTTGAAGAACTTGGGAGAAGGTCCCATATGGTGGTTAGGGTGGGTGTGCTTCTAGGTCTGTTTTGAAGGCCTGGAGCTGCTGCCAGGGACTTGTGTTGTTGGTCACTCAAATCCTGTGATGCCACAAAGGGGATGAGGCCTCCAAAAAGTGTCTCTGCCTCACGAGGTGCAGACCTTAAACGATTCTTGATGTGGTCCAGCAAGACCTTTGACGTCTCCATGGTGGCATCCTTGCAGAGGTGAAGAAGCTCCACAGACAGTGCTATTGACATGGAGAGTGTTAGATGCCACGTCTTTGCCACAGCCTCCAGCAAAGCTGAAGCATCACTGGAGACAATGATTCCTTATTCAAGGGACCGAAGGAGGCTGCCGAAAAGAGATTGGCATGCCAACAATCATCATGGCAGTACAGGCCTTAAGCACCAAGGCTTTCAAAGTTTTAAACAGGAGGCAAACCCATGCCCCAGCCAATATCCCCACTTGTGATGCTTCTGAGTCTAGGGGGGCAGAAATGAAGAAGAGGGGACAGACCACCCCTTCTGCTGCCTGACAAACTCTTGTCCCCAGGAAAAAAAAATTTGTAAGCTACCAGACCATGACCAAGTGCAGGAGCAACAGAAGGTCTAGACGAGATGCTGCCCCAGACAAGTGCTCCAGACTGGAGAGAATATTCTTGTCTTCAGTGCCAGAAGGCTTAGGACACAAGTCTGGGGGAAGCAGGTGATAAACTTCATTCACTGCCAAACTTCCTCCTCCTTCTCCAACACCTGACTCGACAGTTGGGAAGGAGATGAGGACCCCAATGGAAGGGAAGGGACTGCCACCACCGGTTCCTTGGAGAACTCTTTTGAGTCTACCATGATGGAGATGACATCGTCCTCAGCCTGCTCCCAAGGTGAGACAGGACTGTCCCTCCCAGTATCTCTCTTCACAGAGGGAGACATCGAAATGGGGTTGTCCTTGTCCCAAACCCCAAATGGGTGGTGATGGGACTAACCCCAGAGATACTGCCAGGATTTTATCTACTGGGGGATCTCCCCACTTGTCACCAAAATAAGGGGGAGGGGGTAGAAACAAAAGGGGGGGGGGGCAGGAAAAGGCCATATCTTAATATTTACCTAACACTTCAATATCCGTCTCTCTTCCTACTCCACCTGGCAAACTTTTTCAGTTGTTTTGTAGAATTCACAGGTTATTATCCCATGGATATCTCTGTTCCAAAATGTATGTGATCTGGTGATTCGGCATGTCCTATAAGAATTGACATCCTAAAATTAAAACAGCTGATTTCCGAAATAAAAGGGTTAAAACTTTTGCAAATATTACACAACATACCTCCCGTCTTGGTGTTGTGTTGTAACCATTTGTACTGTAACAGCCAAGATTTCTGAAACTCTACATCAAATTTTGGTTTCTTCTTTGGCTGTTCATATAACCCAGCATCTGACATCGTTTTAGAATTATTGTACTCCAATTGGCAAGAAACTCCACTTCATCATTCACTTTCTTCATTCTGTCTGTCACTTTGCACATTCGTGTCACCACTGACTTGAAGTTGAAAAGAATCAGTAATTTTCTAGCCATCCATGCTCAACTATAATCTCTCCTTCCGGAAATGGACCAAAGTTCGCGCATTTGCAAATGAGAGGAAAGAGCATTAATTGCACAACCCCTCTAGGACATGTGTTTATCTTATAAATAATTACTCTGGATTTCCAAGTATCCATTGGTATTAACGTACATCTGTTGATTTTGGAATGGACAGAGGTATTTTGATGAAATAAATAACCTTACTTTTTAATTTCTTTTTAGATTCTTATTTATTCAACTTATCTTAACAGTTAAATACAAGTACATTTTTATGTGCACAACTTTGAACTAATTTGCGGAAGTTCTCATGCATCACTACTTTACAAGTGCACAAATTCATAAAAAATTTGCACAATTCGCACGCTCACATGCCCTGGCAGCATCTCTGTAACCCCACTAGTGGACCTCCTCGGCGAGTGGAATCGCTGATCCCTTCTAGATTGTCTAGAGAAATGGTAGGTAACCTATGGCCCATGGGCCAGATGTGGCCCACTAAGAGATTCCATCTGGCCTGCCAGCTGGCATGAGCCTGCTCAGGCAATGCCTAATTTAATAGAGTTTCAGCATTCTATGCTCTTATTTTCTGCTGATGGCAAAATGCTTTAATATTCGAACCTGTACAACTGTCATCAGTATGTGAAGTGACTGTTTTGTAAACTCAAAACATTTGGTTTGGACTTCAAAGACTAAGAGCACTAGTGCTTTTGCTTCATTTATCATTCGTTTGCTGCCTGTATTGCTTGACATGGTCCCGTGTTGAGGGTGTGAGAAGGCAGAAAGGGTTTGTTTATGCTGTAAGTTGTGGCTGATCCGTGCTAGAGAGTTCGGACGGTGACTGAAACGCTTCTACCATGTCGTTATCAAAACTGATGAAAAAGAGAACAAGGGTCCCTTGAAGGGACATGCTCTACTGGGTGAAAAGAATTTCCAGAAATTCAAGATAAGACCATTTCTTCCTTTCAACTGTCGAGTGTTGAAACCATCTCTGATATTCTTAAGTGATAACAGTCTTTTTAAATTAACTGCTGTGGTACACATGCTGGATGTCAGCTTGGCACCATTTTTATTTTGGACAAAGTAGACATCATTGGAAGTCATTTGGTGAAAACCCCACATCATAATTGATCATCCATTCAGGGGGAGTAGTGACAACAGGATTTTTAAGACAGTCGTCATGGCAGCCATATTGGATACATGACTGGCACCATTTTCATTTCAGACCAACTAGGTATCATAAGAAGTTTATTGGTGAAAACCCCATGCTGATATAGCAATTCATTTGAAGAGGAGTAGAGAAATTATTTTCAAGATATTACTTTCCATTCAGTAGGAGTAGCAATAACAAGATTTTCAAGATGACTGCTGTGGAGGCCATATTGGATGTCAGATCGTCACCATTTTCATTTATGACCAACTAGAAATCATAGGAATTCTTTTAGTGAAAACCCCATGTTGATATGACCATCTGTTCAGGAGGAGTAGCGATAACAAGATTTTCAAGATGGCTGCCATGGTGGACGTCTGATCAGCACCATTTTCATTTTGGACCAACTAGACATCATAAGCAGTCTTTTAGTGAAAACCCCATGTTGATATGACTATCCATGTAGGATGAGTAGCAATAACAAGATTTTCAAGATGGCCATTGTGGCAGCCATATTGGATGTCAGATCTGCACCATTTTCATTTAGGAGCAACTAGATATCATAAAAATTCTTTTAGTGAAAGCCCCATGTTGATATGACCATCCATTCAGGAGTAGCAATAACAAGATTTTCAAAATGACTGCCATTTTGGATGTCTGATCGGCACCATTTTCATTTAGGACCAACTAGACATCATAAGAAGTCTTTTAGTGAAAACCCCATGTTGATATGACTATCCATGTAGGAGGAGTAGCGATAACAAGATTTTCAAGATGGCCACTGAGGTGGCCATACTGGATGTCAGATGGGCACTATTTTCATTTAGGACCAACTAGACATCATAAGAAGTCGTTAGTGAAAACCCCATGTTGATAGAACTATCCATATAGGAGTAGTGATAATAAGATTTTTAAGATGGCCATTGTGGCGGTTATATTGGATATCAGATCGGCAGCATTTTCATTTAGGACCAACTATAAATCATAAGAATTCTTTTAGTGAAAAGCCCATGTTGATATGACCATCCATTCAGCAGTTGTAGTGTTAACAATATTTTCAAGATGGCCACTGTAGCGGATATATTGGATGTCTCAGCAGCGCCATTTTCATTTAGGACCAAGCATGGTTTGAATGCGTGTTTAAAGTTTCATGGCAATCCTCCAAGTAGTTTAAGGGGAGTAGCGATAAAAAATGTGTGCTAACATACAGACGACAGTCAACAGACAACAGACCATCCCATAAGCTTTTCTGGTCTGTGACCAGTAGAGCTAAAAATTTGTGTCGAGTGCCGGGTGTTCGACAACCAGTGGACACAATCGCTTGTTTTGCTTTGCAAAGATAAGGCAGTTTGTCTCGTCTTTAAGAATATTGTTACGGTGTTCTGAGTACAACATTAGGTGGCATTATGAAACACATAAGGATAAGTACAAGTCCTTGCAAGGCCAGATCAGAACTGATAAGGGTGAACGTCTGAAAAAGGCCTTTTCTACTCAGTAGAATATTTTTAAGACAAGTGTGCAGGAAAACTTGACTGCTGTTTGAATTAGTTCCCTTGTTTCTAAATTGATAGCAAAGGAAGTTAGACTGTTCAGCAACAGGGAGTTTGTTAAAAAATGCTTTCTGAAAGCAGCTGACGAGTTATTTCCTGAAAAGAAGAAATGTTTTAATGATGCGAGTCTGTCTGCCCATACCATTACCAGAGGAATTGTGGGTATGGCTGTAGATTTGCTTAGCGTTTTTAAAAGAAAACGCTACAACATTTAACCACTTTTCATTGGCACTCGATGAGAGCAATGACATGTACAACTTCTTATATATGTGTGAGGATTAACACAGAGTTTGAAGAGGAGAACTACAGGGGAGGATATTTTTCTCAAATTGTGTGAAACTCTTAAAATGCTGGAGCTGAAATGGGAAAAGTGTGATCATGGATGGTGCTATGAATATGGTTGGATGTAAGTCTGGGGTCGTAGGACATATTAACACTGAAAAAGAACACTTGAATGCTGATCGCCCCATGCGGCTCCACTACATCAGACACCAGCAATCACTATGCTGCATAGTTTTGCATTGGGAATCAGTGATGAATGTTGTGGTTTCGAGTTTGAATTTCATCAGTAGCAATGGCTTGAACCACTGAGATTCCGCAGTATTTGTCAGAAATTGAGGTCAAATATGGGGATGTTTTGTACCATACGGATGTCAGGTGGCTTAGTATATGGGAAAGTCGTCAAATGTTTCTCCAAGCTTTGCAGTGAGATTGATATTTTTCATACTGAGAAAGGGAAGATGCGAGAGGAGTTATCTGATCCCGAGTGGATATGAGAGTTAGCATTTCTGACTAATATATTGCAGCATCTCGGTGAACAAAACTCAGATTGCAGATTGCAAATTGATGGGACAGGAATGGAGACCAATCAGATTAAAGGAAAACTAGTATCCAAAATTTTTTCTGATGTAAAAGCTTTCGAAGTCCAACTCCACATTTTCATCAAGCATGCTAATGTAGCAAACTATAGCACTTCCCTTGTTGCAAGCTTCTTTCAGAAAATAACAGCAGTACACCTTTTCCTCAGGATAGATTCACCGAGACACTGAAACAGTTATAGAAACAATTCCAGGAAAGGTTTGATGACTTCCACAAACATTCAGAGGACATTCATTTGTTCCAAAATCCATTTCAGGCTGAATTAGACGAGGCATCTGAAATTTATCAGCTAGAACTGGCCAACTTGCAAATCAATAATGCACTCAGATATGCCTATGATGCCAGTGACCTGCTCAAATTTTATGCTTGCCTTCCAGACTCTACATTCTCTAATTTAAGGAGACTTGCTGCTGGCATGATCACGGTTTTTGGAAGTACTCAAGTTGTGAGCAGACTTTTTTGAGAATTAAACTTATAAAATCAAATTTCGTTCAAGGCTGTCTGATGATCACTTGCATCATTGTTTACGCCAGTCATAAAATTTTTTTTAGGTAGATGTTAGTGCCCTCTCTAGCTGCCAAAATGCAGGTACAGAGCTCACACTGATGGTCAAATAAAATGATTTTAAGCAGGCCACTGCAATATTCAGCTGTTGGTTAAGTGTGATGGAGCCTTTATGTTTAAAGTTAAACTATGTGTATTGTATACATATCTCACGTCAGATAAACGCAAATAAAAATAATCATACTTTTGTCACCTCTGAGGGTATTAAATTAGTATCCACACCTCTATAAAACACTCGGTTATTGTTCTGGCCCAAGCCTGGACCACCCTATGATGGTTCGGCACACCATTTGTAAAAGGGTGCCGACCATTGGTCTAGGGGGTGAATGGCACCCCCACCTCACCCCTTTGTTGGCCCTGGCAGGAAGGGACGGAGCAGGTCCAGGGCCTGTCATATACCTCCTACCTTGAAACTAAGGGAAGGACATCCAGGGTGCCACTGGGGGGGGGGGGGGAGGAGGGAGAGAAGAAAGACTTGCTTTCTGAAAAGGGGGGTCCCCCACATCCTGTAGGGATTCAATGGCAACATAGTGTGTGCATGTGGTTGTGGTGGGGGAATGCTGATCCGATCCCCTTCCTAGTCAGGTGAGTACAATCGGACTGTTCCCATCGGGATTAAATGGTAACATAGGAATAGCAGTGGGTAATCAACCCAATCTCTGTCCCCAGACCAATAATCAAACCCCACATCCAATTTATCCGAACGAGATCGCTGCTTGTCCCTAAGCAGAAGGTGTGACACGTCTTTTACCTCCCTTGGAAAGGGCCAAGGATAGATCAATTGTCAGCACCGATGGCATCGTAACGAGCATCAGGAATCCTTGGTCCTTAGGTGATCTTTCAACCATAGAGGTTGCAGAACGTTTTTACCCCACGGGGGCAGTAGCCTTCTCCAACACAGGAAGAGATCTAGACCCCTCCTGGAAATGGAGGGATCGTCCATTGAAGATGAGGAGGAAAAGGGGCCATTCTTCCTCCTCCTGTATGTGCGGCAACTTTCAACGAAGTCCCAAGCCTGGTCGGACCAAAGACAACAAATTGGTCAAGTGTCGATGCATTCACACCCTGTGCATGCTAAGCAGGTAGGGCGAGTGTCCCATGGAGCCTTCCTGTGCCCACACTTTGCAACATTATAAATTCTGAAAGATAAAAAGTTACACAAAACTAAAGATCCAGAACCCTCCAAAAAAAGGGTAGACAATACTTACCCTAGCACCAGAACAATGAAGGGGGATACAGTTAAATGAAGCACCACTTGCTAAGCAAGGCACACAAAAACCCCAAAATTTACTAACACAACAGGCAACGCTCAAATAAAGCAAGGAATGGGGAGACTAACCCTCAGCTGATACAAAAAGGTAGGTGAAATGCCAAAAATACATTTGGAAACAGAAAATGAAAGCAAATTTCAATGAGCAATAATGCACGTGTACATCGGCCAAAGAAAAAAAGGATGGTATTCCATATGTTTGCTGTTAGTAAGGAGTTGGACTGGGATCATGTTCTTTTTAATTCTGGTTCTCCAATACTAATTGGAGGGAATAATTAGCTTGGACTCGGGACGATGAGTCCTGGAAAAGGAAAATAATGCAATAGTAGGAGGAAATGTATTACTGCTATTAAAATTTTCATTTAGATTTGTACCATTCATCTGTTAATTTTTGTCACAAAATCATTCTCATAAATCACATTTTACACATACCTTATCTCCCGAATATTTTCAAAAGAAAAGTTGAGACCTGCAGACATGCTCTTGTTTATTAGAAAGTTTTTAAGTTGAAATGAATAATGTGTAATACTACAATTCTGTATTCAGGAGATATTAATACACTGTGTATAATGCATCTTAGCCCAAGTTTTCCCTTTTTAAAAAGTCCTCGGCTACTTAAACGCTATGATCAAAATGAACACATTGCCTTATCTAATTTATTTTCTTGTTAAAAGTTCATTGCTTTTTTTTCTTGTCCATGTATTATCCTATCTCGTCATCTAGAACTTGCTTGGGCTTTGATACTATAGGACGATGGGTTGCTCAGTATTCTAGCCAGGCAACTGTTCTGGCAGTTGACCAAATCTTACAGGTGCATGATGTGAGATTGCTAGATTGAAACAATCTTTCTATAACCATGCAGCTAATCAACCTCAAATTTTCAGATTGTTATTTATTTTATCATGAGGATTTAGAAAATGTAAAGAATGATAATATTACTCCTTTAAAAAATTTTTTTAATGTCCCCACAACCTATAATTCTGGTATAATGAGACTTGGATAAGTACATGTCACAAATGATCTTTAGCAAGCAGCCTTATAAAATTTTACATTATGTAATTGTCCAGAAAACATACACAATCATCTGGAATATGAACTGTAAAATATTGAATATAAAGTTTGTAAGTCACTGGAACAATTTTTGAAGTATGTAACTTCAATAAATTTAAAATATGCCTATATTCTCATCAAAACTAAATACCATCAAACTTGTTTTATGCAGCTGCTTGTGGGACCTGAGAAAACTGGTCTCCTAAGGCAGACGTTTGCTTCATATAGGTTCATTTCTACATTAATTTGGGTCAAGGGATTTGGAAAAAGTGACTGCTTAACGATCTGGTTTCTTAATACAGGTGATATTTTTAGCAAGTTTCAAACTGATTGTTTACACAGTGCCAATTAATACTTCAAGAACAAGAGTACTGTAAACGACACATTAACTTTTGAGTGCAGAACCACTTTTTTTTCAGTCACAGTGACCTTGACCCAAAAATCAATTGGATTCATCCTTATCCCAAGTGTAAGCCATCCACAAAGTTTGTTCCAGGTCTGTGATCAAGAACTAATGTTATTGTTACCTTTTGACTTCAAAATTGATAGACTTCTTCCTTACATCAAGTATCCACAAAGTCTGGTAAACCATAGATAGTTATTGTGGAAAACATTGTTCTTCTTTCAGTCACAGTGACCTTGACCTTTTGCCCACAATCGATGGGGTTCATCCTTGTTGCAAGTGCAAGCCATCCACAAAGTTTGATAACTGGATAGTGGAGAACTCAAGTTTTTGTCAGGAAACCATTTTTCTTCATCCAGTCAGTGACCTTGACCCCAAAATCAAAAGGGTTCCTCATTACCTCAAGTGCAAGCCATCCACAAATTATGGTAAATGTCGATGGTGGACAACTTGTTATTGTACAGAATGAAATTGGTAACAGACAGGTGAATGGACAACATCATAATATGATACACTTATGGTGAACATATAAAAAGGGATTCCAAGAAAGTGGAGGTTTCAAAATAACATCAGACACAAAATACTGGCTACAATAATGACTTTAATGAAGATTTAAGGTATTGCACAAAGTCCTAAACACACAATCTGTTCTGGGATTAAAAAGCAAAGCCATACATTAACATGCAAAAACTCTGATTGATCTTTCACAGACAAGGGTCAAGGACAGATACAAAAGTTGTCATGCCTGATAGGAATAAATGTTTAGCTTTCCTAATAAAAAGCATGCACAACAGATATTAAGAATTAGGTACAACCTCTATTCAAATTATAATGCGATGAAAATTCACTCCGGATAACTTCTTGTACTCCTAATCACCAAACTCCTTTATATGACAATTAAGAATGCAGCTACATATAAAAATTGGTCACTAACATTTAACCAAGAGAACTTAAAGGATACAGTATTTGAGTTTGAATGTGCACTCAAATTGAGGCATTGACTGAATATGAGGCTGGTAATTCACAAGTTTATTAAATTCCATGCTTTTATTTTGTTTTGTTAGTAAGATTTCATCGCCCTATTTCCATTCAAAGTTCTCTTCCATTTCATCACAGTCTTTACTTTTTATCAAATAAAATAAAATATACACAATATACATTACAAATAAAAGCATAAAATATTTTACATTTAAAAAATATATTCTTGCAGAAAATGCAAGCAACAAGATGTTTTTTTTTATATCTGTATATTAAAAAATACATTTTTTTTTTTACCCTTATGGTAGTTTTAGCATGAATCCATTAAAAAGTCTGGCACAAACACGTGCAATAAAAAACCACATACCCAAAACAAAACTATTGACACAAATTAACCCAATTCCAACTAAAGTTTCCATTTTTCCTTTGTGCAAGTCACCTGGCATCTTTCAAATATAATCAATTACTGGGATGTGAAAAATTAGCTTCATGAGACAGACAACAAATGTGTACAACTCTGTAGTAAACACTGTAGCACTTGCATAATGGTTACACAAGTACTGATACATCTCAAGAACACAGTTCTTTAAGGCCGACATAGGGGAAACCCCAGTAATTACAATAATTTTCTTTTTAACCTCATTCATTTAAATTTGTGAGGAGTCGGGATTAATTGGTGTAAGGAACTAGATGTTAATGAGCAGGAGTTTGTGACATACCCATACTTCTGTGGCACAAGGCAGTGATCTCAAGTAATGTTGATTGAACCCTGGAAAGGTTATACACATTCATCCTCAAATCAGCCCAAATTGCAACTTAGCTGGCCATAGGTGAAAAGGTGTTGTAAGCAGTCAGAACTCACATTCTAAGCAACACAGAATTAAACTCAGGAAAAAAGGTCACGGTGATTTAGTTTACGTGTATGAAACATTTTCACCAAAGATGCATGTACAAAAAAAGTTTGGTCGCATTAGATGTATTGAAATAATAGTCAGTGCCTGGATAGGAATGATAGTTGCATGGACAAAGTCAATATTATATCCCACCAGTGTCTCAAGTAGTTGTATAGCAATGGATTTAACCTATTCCAAGATGTTGCTAGTACATGTATACTAATCATTCAGATTAACGGTGTTCTGTACACCTCTATTTTGGCTATTTATTTTTATGGATTTTGCTGAAAGATCCCATGCATACAATACACATTTTCAGGAAATAAGACTGACACACAGTGATAAAGCTACCACTGACACGCCACTAAATTAAAATGTGAAATTTTTTACATCTGTAAACTGTAAAGCTGTGAAAGGAAGGTTTACAATACTTGTTCAAGTAACAACAATAATGAAAATGAACATACTCTCAACCTTTCCACTCAAAGAATTCCAATTAACAAATGAGGCAAATGACAAAGATATCTAAGGTTTGAACCAAGTGAAATTTGAGCAACTTGTACCCCCAACTTGGTAGTAAATCTTGCCCATGATTCATATGCATAAAGGGCACAATTAGCCTTCAAACATGATCCATGTACAAACATATGTACAAAACATTTCTATACAGAATTAAGCCACTATCACCTAATTAGTGATCTTTGTGTAATTGGATTATTTTTGTCCTTGCTGACAGACTTCATTGCCTTCTTTTTCTGTTCATCCACAGCAAAACACTTCCAAAGTCGTAATGTCTCATCAGCTCCTGCAGACACTACAGTGCTGCCATCTGGGGACATGGCCATGTGTAATACCCTGGATGTGTGACCTGTAATTAATCAAAGTATTGAGAATACTGATGGCTTGGAGGACTGAAGTGATACTAATTTACATAAGATCAGATGAAAGAACATAACTCCAGAGAAAATGCTATTCATGGTCCTTTTTACTATTGTAAACATTCTGCTCAAAATACTTCTTTTACTTGTATGTCGAAAGAGAATTGATATCAAGATCTGAAACATTATTTGAGGAATTACTGTTTTATTGCTGTGATTTCCTTTTAAAAGAATTTCAGAAGTACCAACATTGTGGAGCAATGTCCAAGGGAAATACCTACTATTAGGTCTAATCAGTTACATACATTTGAGTTGTCTCCCTTCAAATATAAAATGGAGCTGGAAGGCCATTAGATATATACCTTGTTTTACTAATTTTAGTAAGACCATAAAGTCTGTTACTGTTATTAATAATACAAGCTATATTTGGTAAAAGAGAATGGACACTATACCATAGGCATGCAGGGATTGAAATCCCTCCATGCCAAAAAGGGGTTTAAGCTGACAAACACTGTATCCTTCATGCAGGCCTAGAATTTAACATAAATTTCCTTGTGGCATGGGGGACTAGTAGATCAAGAAATTTACTAGTCCCATTGAATCTTTACTAGTCCATCCCACAAACAATGTTATAGACATATCTGGATTAACAACACCTTTTTGTTTCTTAAATATCACCATCATTCATTATTCAGAAGTACAGGGTTACTTGAAAATACGGAATACAAGTTCACAAGAAAAACAATGACCGATTCTCCAGGACTAAAAAAAAGATACAGAGAATCAATCATTGTTTTTCTTGTGAACTTGTAGTCAATATTTTCAAGTAACCCTGTACTAAAAAAAAAAAAGATGACAGTAAAAATTTTTTTAGAGCTCATCATCTGATAAAAACAAGTAACTTTAAGAAAAGAAAAAGACAAAAACCTCATTCACCCTGGTCATTACATATCATAACTCCACAGACAGATGATTTAAGACAGTACCCATCATGCTACAGTAAAGCAGGGTGAGAATATTTCTAATTACGACGGTATCGGCATTGTGCGGGTTGTCACAACATATATACACAATATATATACAAACAATATGAACCTTTGATCTGAATATGCCTCCATGATTGTTAACCCTTTAAAGACAGAATGGTTAATCATAATAGGGATTTTGATGACCATGGCTCTACACAGTCCAAGTTTCCTCTGACCGTTCCCACCCCATTTTAGATATTTTGACATTTATGTTGGTGTGTGGGGTCAGAGCACATTGCCTATTGAAAAGTTGGAATTCGCCAACACCACACAGTGTTGGCATAAGGTAGCCACTTACTACCGGGTCTAGCAAACTTAAATGACCTTACATTGAGCCCTGCCTGCATGAAATCGATAGGAAGAGGAGTTATCCCCATCAGAAATTGCAAGACATTCTTTATGTCTTTAATTCATTGACAGATGAGATGAAACGACAGCATTAATGAAATGTAACCCAATATGCGCCATTTGAATTTTTAGTCACATGACTACCCAAATCTCACAGCCTACATGTCCATGACATCAGAGGTCCAGTAGTCATGTGATACCAACATAAACCCCCTTTCCAACATTGTTGTACAAAGAATTCAAAAAAATTAAATGAAAGGCACATGTTTGCAAAAATCGAAAGAATACACGTCAACATGGTAGTCACCTAATACCAACAAAAACCACATTAACGTGCCCTTTGCTTGATGAATCTGACATTCTCCAGGCTACTGCGACAGTGACAGGTTTCTGATCATTGCTTTCGGAATAAATATATTGAGACTTGCGTCTCCTTTCGTTTTCTTTTTTTAAACAAACATTATGTGACTTTCATTTAATATGTTTGAAATTGCAGTTTGACAAGTACATAAGTCTGGTTTAGAGTCTTGGACATACAGCTTTACGTTATAAATGTAACAAAACTGGTAAAGATTTAGAGAACCTCGTTTTCAAATGTGATAAGTCAAGTCCTAATTGTTCTAACCCTCTAGGAGAGCAATTTAATCTCAGAGATTTATGCAATTAGCTCAGAGACAACTTGGACACTGTCCAATCATTCTGATTTTGAAAATTACCTATGATAAGGCAAAAAATAATGTGTGTTTCCTATTGCACTGGTTTTAAAATTAGGGTAGGCAGGTAGGTATATTTTTGTTTAAAAACTATATATAAATCAAATAATATTTCAAGCGCTTCAAAGTACTGGGCAAAACTGGCTCAATCAGATGCACAAATCAATTTCAACTTTTTTTGGGGGGGGGGGGGGGTGCTAGGGTAGGCAATGAGAAACAGGGATGGTCACCTGACCGGAAACACATTTTTTTTTTGTGCCTAATGTAAATAAACACTGAGTGGTGACAACTGAAACTTTATTAGCCATTGGACTATTCAATTATGAAAACTACAAGTCCAAATGGGAATTTACTAGCCTCCGGCTAGCGGACTACCGCTAATTTCGAGCCATGTTCATGGCAACCTTAACTTGAGATGTTAGTGGTGGATGCATCACAAAAGGCCTTGTTCAATAAAATTTGCTCAACAGGACCTTAAACAGGATGTTGGCAGAGAAAAAAAAACTTGGTGTATCCAACAATAATGGCTCATAACACTACAAAATGATCGTCTATAATGCTGGCAATCAAACTCGAGAGCTTAACAAAATAAAGCTGCAAATGAAATTTGCTTGAAATCCAAGGATTCTTGGGACTTTCTCTAGGGTGCAAAACCAAATTTTGAACAAGAGTTCTGTGAACAGTGCATTATGTGCCTGCCCTATGTTTAATAGTTCTCTATGTAGGCACTAGGAGATCATTGTTGACTGGAGATTACTGACCAATTTGTCTCCATGAGGTATATGGTCTTGAACTAAACTACCATGCAGAAACCATTGGAACCTTTAAAAATGAAAAATATATAGATTTTTTTTCTTATCCCAAGTGCAAGCCATCCACAAAGTTTGGCCAAGGAACTTACTATAGAACAAGCGTTATTGTGCAAAACCCATTTTGGGTCATAATGACCTTGACCTTTGACCTTATGACCCCCAAATCATTAGGCCTCTTTCTTAAGTTCAAGCCCTCTACAAAGTTTAGTCAAGTTACATGGTCTACAACTAAAGTTATTATGCAAAAAAACATTTTTCTTCTTTCAGTTAGTGACCTTGAAATTTTGACCACAAAATCGGTAGGCATCTGTCTTACCCAAAGTGTAGGCAATCCACAAACCTTGGTGAAGACACTTGGCTAAGAACTAAATTTTGTTGCATACAATACATTCTTAATTTTTTAGCCAGAGACCTTTACCTTTGACCCCAAAATTATTAGGCTTCTTCCTTACTCTTAGTACAAGTCATCGACAAAGTATAATCCAAGTCTGTGATACAGAACTAATGTTATCATACAGAAACCATTTTCTTCTTTCAGTGACCTTGACCTTTGACCTCAACAGCAATATGTTGCTTCCCTACTGCAAATGGAAGCTATCCACAAAATCTGTTCAAGGTCTGTGATGCAGAATTAATTTTATTGTGCAGAAACTATTTTTCTTCTTTCAGTCAGTGTGACCTGGACGTTATACCTTCTAACCCCAAAGTCAATAGCCTTCTTCATCCCAAGTGAAAGTCGTCCACAAAGTTTGGCAAGGGTATATGGTGCAAAATGAAAGTTATGTGCAGAAACAAAGAAGGTAACAGGTAGACAGACATAAAAATATACACTCTGCCTAATGGCAGATGTATAAAAATTATAAATGTTTCCATAGGACATGAATGGCTCCTCCCACCCCCTTTCTTGAAAGAGTGGTGCAAGTCATATATAGTATGTACATTTAACACCAAAAAAGGCATAACTCTGGGGGAGGGGGGGGGGGCATCAAAACACAACAACAGACATTGCAGACCTGCCAACCCTAGCAAGACCTTCTTAGTAAGACAGTCAAAATTTTTCATAAAATTTGGCCCAATTTTTCAGGAAGGTGTCACAAAATTTCATGTACTGCTATTGTCAATATGGAAACATGCATTTAAAAAGTTCAGAAGTGTGATCTGAGACTAATGCAGCTAAGGCAAACATTATGTTCAACTAAAAAAGTTTGTAAAGTACACTCAGACTGCAGTTCCAAACCTCACTGAGCCCAAAGGCTTCTTGCTAGATCTCTGAACTCGACATAATCTTTGGGTTTGTTTTGTTTCGTTTTTTTCAATTTCAAATGGCAATGGCAATCATCTCTCCCGACATTAGACATACTCAAATCAACACAACATGACACAATACATTTAATTGTTGCCTTTCCTGCTTTTTTCCCAAGAATCTGAATATTCCTTTGATACTTCTATGCTGACTGTTTAAACTTTTTAAGAGGCTTATTGTCCCTTTCGTCTGCAAAGTGTTTTTGTTCATTGGACACCATTTCTAGAAAATGCTGTAAGCATCAGTTTGACCATGCAGACATTTTGAATGAAAAATATGGGCAGTTAAAAGCATCTGAGGCACTACTGTAAAAGTTGGACTGTTTCCCTAACCAACTCCATTAATCTAACATGAAACCCCAGATCCAGATCAAGCATGGACAAGCCAGTTTCCGGATTTGACTGCAATGAAAGCAATTTTTGCTATTATTCTGTAAGTATAAGGCTCATTTCTGTAAGACTTATGGTCCAATCGTAAGGGTTGGCAGGTATGACATTGATATGCACATGCTGACTTCAAGTCAATAATGTCCACCAAATTTAAAAGCAATTCATCAAAAGCTCTTTAATCAGTTTCACACACAAGAAATGACATATACTACATCTACACCCAACACCAAAAGGGCATAAATCTGGTTGATTGTTTTTTAATGGAACTTTAAGAGCATTACTTGCTATATCATACAGAGGAAATGAAAGCTAAATGCATTTCCTAAGGACGCACAGAGGCAACTGACCCAAGTATATACACTTATTGGGTGTATAAAACCCATGACCCTTGGATTACAAGTCTGATGCTCTACCAACTAAGCTACCACAGCTTCCGCATAACTCTGGAGAACTGCATTAGAGCATGACAACAGAATAATATGCACATGCTGGTCTCGCGTCAACAATATCTGCCAAGTTTCAAGGCAATTCATCAAAATATGTGGGATTAGTTGTGCACACAAGAATTATCATATATAGTATTATATACATTTTAACAACAAAAAGGGGCAAAACTCTAGACAAAATTCATCATAGCGTGATGACAAAAAGATACATACATTTTGACCATGTGCCATCAATATTTGCCAAGTTCTAAAGGCTGTGTGACTAGTTGCACACACAAGAATTAGCATAAATATACATTTAACACCAACAAGAGGTATAACTGGAAAAATGCTTGATGTCATGTTGAATGATGTGCACATGTTAATCTCGTGTTAATGTCTGCCAAATTTCAAAGTAATTCATAAAAAGTTGTGAGACAAGTTGCACACACATGAATTATCATATATAGTATTTACTCTGAGCACCAAAAAAAGGGAGGAATAACTCTTGAACACAAGAATTTAAGGATGTATGCATGTACAGGACAGACGGACAAGTCTAATCCATGTGTCCCTGACATTCATGGTGGGCGCATAATAAAAATGGGCAATCACTCCACAAATTAATGATATTTAATCCTTACACTTAATCTCATGAAGTATTCGTCTAAAAATTAAACTCCTCTGAGATCTGATCAATATAAAGCTGCACACCAAATGAGTTGAAATCAACAATCTTCGATGAAGTTGTTCATACAGACCAAAACAAGGAAGATGAAAAATTATTGCGGGTCACAATCAAAGTTATCCAAGATCTTTAAACTGCATGAGAAATAGTCACTAGATATACAGAGGTATCAAACTCAGCACATCAGATGCAAGGTATCTCATTATTATGTGTTCATCTCACTTATTCTAGAACCTGACTATGACAAAGATAATATAAGTTTATGGTGGAACAAATTCTAATTGGAATTCGGCCTCCAGAATGGTGCATGAATTTCACTCATAATCATAGGTCGTGCTCATGATAGCGGAAGGGCATCAAATCTCAGGAGACTGGAAGGGTCGAGTGTGATCTAATCTCCTTCCACTATAAGACAAGACATGATACAAGCACCCACATCAAGTTACTGTACTGATAATGTGTTTATTTGCCCTAAACAATTATTTCAAAATAAAGAGACAAGTTTTATGTTACTGTTCTTTTACTGTGATTCCACTGATCTACTCACATGTAGTCCCTTTATGTGACTATTGTTAGGCCATGTCATCCCTGACAGCAAGGAATCTATATCTGTATCATATGTGCATCTGATACAAGGTTTCAGATCAGCCTTGAAAAAAGTAGCCTTTATCACGAGTTGTATAATGATGGGGATATAATAAAAGCATATATTCTAAGTTTGATCCAAATTGGATCACAAATATGGCTTCCAGAGCAGTAACAAGCTCCACCAATTAGATGCAAGATTACATCATTGATATGCATAGATCTCACTCATTGAACCCATCCAAGATCTTGATGATATAAGCCCACATTTTAAATCTGATCTGAACTGGATCAGAAATGCAGCCTCCAAACTGGAAACAAGCTCAGCCATTAGTATGCATGGATCTCACTCATTATCGAACATTTCTGTTATCTTGATGATATATGCATATATTCCAAGTCTGATTAAAATCAGATCAGAAATATGGCCTCAAGAGTGGTTAAGAACCTAAGCCAATCAGATGCAAGGATCACACCATTAGTATGCGTGGACCTTGCTCATTATCAAACTCGTCTGAGATCTTGATGATATAAATATATATTCCAAGTTTCATCAAAACTGGATCCGAAATCTGACCTCCAGAGTGGAAACAAGGTTAGCTGATCTGATACAAGATTACCTCATTATTATGTGTGATCTCGCTCATTATCGAAACCATCCAATATCTTCACGATACAAGCCCATATTTCAAGTTTGGTAAATATCAAATCAGAAATATGCCTCCCAGAGGGGTAACATGCTTAGCCAATCGGATGCAAAGTCACCTCATTAGTATGCATGGATCTCACTCATTATCAAACTTGTTAGAGATCTTGATGATATAAGCATATATTCCACACTTGATTGAAATCAGATCAGAAATAAGGATTCTAGAGTGGTAACAAGCAATACTTGATGGATGGTCTGTCTTTGTCTTGTGGGGTTTAATGCCATTTTTCAGCACATGATCAACTATACATTGCAGCCAGTATATCTTAGTGGAGGAAGAACCCAGAAAGACCCTGGGAAGAACCAACAACCCAAGGGAAACTACTGGCAAGCTATCTTACATACCCACGTTAGTCAAGGCGAGACTTGAACTCATGTGGACAGAGGTGAGATGTGCGAGTAATCTGTAAAGGCGAGTGCCTTAAACCACTCGTCCACCTGGGGCCTCCTTGATGGACAGACGATGCATGATGGATGTAGGGCCATAAAATAAACTCATTTGGCTTTACAGGCATGGGAGTTAAAACCTTAAACATGTCTGATAATGCACAAGTTTTCTAATTAACACACGAGCTTTGAAATGCACCATATTATTTACTTACCTGTTAACTCTGCAACTTTCGTCATGGTTGGGTATTTCCAGATAGTGAGCTGGTTCAAAGCAAACCCATGACTTGATATTAGTTCCTTGTACTCCTTGGACCATAATATTGCACAAACCTGATGGAGAAACAAATAAAGTTTTATTATGTGTTCAAATGAGTATCACAGCAATTTGATAATTGTGATGCTATTTTGATCTGAATTGGGGCATATCATCTAAGTGGCCCATTTCCAAAGCATGAGTAACTAAATTAGAAAAAAAATATGTTTTCATGGAACTTGAATCCCCCACCACTTTGCCTTAAACTGACCAAACCTAAAACTTAACCAAGGTCTGATAGATGGACAAGGGTAACATTATATGGTGCTGTTGTGATGGAGTATAAAAACTTTAAATATACGAATTTTTGTTCCTTCTAACTTTAAAATTGTTAAGTCTTGATTTACTTTCTTGTCTAGAGTTTTTGTAAAACATATTCCTGCGCACCCCTACTTTGTCCCCCCCCCCCCAATCTTGGCTCAAGTCCCTGGGGGTAAAAATAAATCCTGGGGCCAAAGTCAAAGGCATATGTGAATTTGTTTTGCCATGACCAATAAGCAGAGATGCTGCCAGGATTTTATCTAAAGGAGGAAGTTCCTCACTTGTCACCAAAATAAGGGGGGAGTAGAAGAAAAAAAAGGTTATGAATATTGTTCTGTGCTGAGAACCCCCTTTCAACATCTGCTGCCTGAAGGGGCATATGCATAGCTAGCTTAGCCCGCTTGAACAAGTTGGGAAACTGTTCTTTATAGTTATTATGCAAAACTTTCCACAGCAAATAGGTATTGCCACTTGGATATATCTGCTCCAAAATAAGATTTGTCACTAACATGAGCTCTGCCAAAGTTTCACTTTCTTGAATCAGTGCTTTGCTGACTCCTATGCCAGATTTCTTATCTGTTCCATAATGCTGTATTAGGGTTTTAAGACCATCAAGGCCAAAGTCTGCTTGTTCAGAGAGGCATTTTGATCAAATAAATATCCTTACTTTTTAATTTCTTTTTAGATTCTTATTTATTCAATTTATTTTAATCATTAGAGTGATATATAGTTTGGAGCACAAGATCTCTTGGGGATGAATTCTTTTAGAAAAGAAATGAAAGTGGCACTCTACTTTGTTTTCTAAATTACCTGTATTTTAATCAGGCTTGGTATTCTGCCTTTTCAACATTTGATTTAGAAATACTGCTGAATAGGGGGTTGACCGGCATGCCGTCTGTTTTTGTCCATCCAGCATGTACACCGGACTTGTATTCAAAATCACTTTTGGGTTCAAAATCACTCACTGGTATTTCCAGTAACACTTTCCCAGCTCCAATCATCTGATATACTTCAAAACTTTAAAAATCATTGTTATCATCGCTATCATCAGTCAGTATTTTCCAACGAAATCATCATCTGAGGATGAACCATTTTGGGAGTCAGCCATTTTGGGTTTTAAGTAGCTCGTATTTTAAACATGCATTTATAAAACTCCCTTATAAATGCAAGGTTAAAACTATGACAAAATGCTTGTTCCAGGGCCCAATGTGCCAATCAAATTTAGTTTAACAACCATTCAAGTCAAGCTGAAGTACCCAGATGCGTAAACAGTTGCCAACCTAAAAAAAGACATATGTCGTGACAAGCGCCACGTGACCTCAACTGGCAGCGCGACTTATGTCAGGACAAGCACTTTAAGGGTTAACAGTTGAACAAAAATTGCATAACAGCGCAGAGTACATTTGTATACATGCGACTTTAATTTGCAGCAATTCTCGTGCATCACTGCTCTCCAGTTGTACGAATTCTTACAAAGTTCACGTGATTCGCACACTCACACACCCTGGCAGCATCTCTGAATAAGTGTATCTATCCCAAATGTATGCCCCCGATATTCCATTTAATCCCACCACCTGCCGTGTTGATACTTAGGCCAGTAATCACATAAACCATTTGTCAGACTTGATATGTCTCATAATTTGGAAGTTATTTTAAATTTATGTGGAAAGCTGCAGTAGCTCAGTTGGTATAGTCAGACTCATAATTCAAGGGGTGTGGGCCTTGGTATATCCTTCGGGAAAGGCACTTAGCTCCCATTTCCTTGGCATGATTAAAGTGTTGAAAGTGTCATTAAAACCCAACCAACCATCCACTTTATGACAAACAACCCCCACACCTATACCCAGCCCACATAGGCTGCATCAAAATTATAGAACTATTAGACACTCCAGATCATATCCCAAGGTTTAAAGTCTCTATCTTATATAGTGTAAAAAAGTACTCACACATACATGTCCAGATGTGCAGAATCTTATAATCCCTGCCTTTTCTTATATAACCCAGGAATAATAAGACCGAGACACACAAAGACAAAAGTGTCTTCTTTGTACATCACAACCACATTTAGAAAAGTCATATCCGATAAAATATGCATGGGACTTTAGGTATTATATATATATACATGTCAGACACCTGCAATAGTAGGAGTGCCAACTCTTCATATCTAATCACATTTTTTTAAATTTTGAAAATAAACAAGTAAAAAGAAAGATTTATGTTTTCATTGGACAAATAACTGTTTAGTGTGCATTTGTGATCCCCTTTTCTTCATACCCTTAAGGTCCCCTTTCATGATTTTGTTGACATAATACAACACTATGCATTAACGAAACTGGTGGCTTTGTACCTGAGACTTAGTGTCGACACTGTTCAGACAGGATCCCGTGGCACAGTTCCAGAACCGTATGTGTCTGTCAGCAGTGCCTCCGCCACTGGCCAGAATACTGGGCTGCCAAGGACACCAGGCAACAGCCTAAAATCACAATCAAATGCAAAATAATTGAGAAACACACTCATCCTCATGGATTCTTAATGGATCGATTACAATTTTGAACCTGTGCAATCAAACTCGTATCCCATTTACAAAAATAAAAACCCAAAGAAATATTAAGGGATATACTGAGTATACGACTATTTCCATACAATCGCAATATTTGCCATATATGGGATTAGGAGAATGGGGAAAACAGATGGTCTGAGCATAGCAACCAGTGCAACTGAAAAAGATCGCTTTCATTTTCATAAAAGAAGTAATTGATTCAGACATTTAATGATTGGTTAGCGCATCTGCATCAGATTAAAGGTATAAAAAAGTGCCTTGTTAAGAAAAATGTGTGGCATATTTGGCAAACTAAATCTCTTTTTTTGCATGCTTTTGTGTCTATTTTGTACAAATCCCACAAGGGAACTTTCTTATGCCAAAGAAACACACCAAGGGTCATTGGCACAAGGGCACATCCTAAAATGAACCCTGGTGAAAACCCCATGTTGATATGACTTTCCACTTAGGAGGAGCAGCAATAACAAGATTTTCAGGATGGCTGCCATGGTGGCCATATTTTATGTCAGATCGGAACCATTTTCATTTAGGACCAACTAGCCACAATTCTTCTAGTGAAAACCCTATATCAATATGATGTTCCATTTAGAAGGCTTATTGATATGTAGTTTTTTTTTTTACGGGGGTGGGTGGGGGGGGGGGTGGGTAAAACTAACTTTAATATGTTGCTTACCTTTCTGGGATGGCAATTACCATTGTCCATATAAGAAAATTCCATCCTCCCATTAGATGGAAAGTTCTACAAATTAGAACTTGAAAGAACATCGACCCAGCCTGTCCCCCACATCATAGACCCATGCACAGTAGCTGTCCTCTTTCTTAGAGACATGGACTACTTGTGGGACATTAGAGCGGAGTGGGAGGAAACAAACTGGCAGTAGTGACAGGTAAGTAGTTTTTTAAGTTTAAAAAGATCCCTCTCCTCGAACATTTTTCAGTCACATAACATCAGGAGTCACATCAATAAATCCTGTTTTGCTTAACATCTGGCGCCAATTTTTTAAAAAGAATAAACTGGTCTGCTACCTAATTATGGAAATATATCATATACAGCTGCTATAAATAGAAAATAAGGAAAGTACATGTAGGTCTATGTGGGACAAAAGTACTCTTACGCTATTCTTACACAACACAAGTCTTTTTTAGAATATTCTCAAATTTATTTGATCTATGGGATTCAAGAGATGATAATAAAAATTAAAACAACTTTTTATTGCTCTATTTTTTTTTTTTAATGTACCAAAAATGTGTAATCCATATATAGGCGAGTGTCAGACGTAAGTGAAAAAAACCGTAATGATTACGCCAAAACCGTAATGGTTGGCATGTATGTGGTGGATGCCAAAATATCAGCAGAGACCTTAAGTCGGAGAAAAAGACGCTTCCTATCCGTCTTTCTCCCTTTCAAAGTGTCCAAATAGAACTGTAAATCCCTAAATGGGTGTAAGAGTCTATCCTGATCATCCCCAGTGCAGATACAACTAAGACTGTGGATCTCTAAAGGCAGTGGAGCTACTAAAGGAAACTGGCTTTTTGCACACACAAAAAAACCAGGTTGACAAATGTGAGAAACAAACTCATAATTGCCATTGAACCGTAAACAACCTTTCTCTATAAACAAGGCATGAAGCACTCCTTCGTTTCGCAGATGCTAAAGAGAGAAGGAAAACAATTTTAAGGGTAAGGTTCTCGAAAGAAGCTTCCCCCAATGGTTCATAGGGGGGTTTTGACAAAGACCATAACACCCACGAGAGATTCCATCTGGGCATTAGTGAGCAAGAAACCGGTCTCTGCAGCTCAAAATACCTAGTAAGATCGGAAACATGAGGATCCAGACCAATGGCTGGGCCTTTAGAGAACTTCAGTATATTGGATAGGGCTGCCCTATAGCCCTTAATAGTAGAAACCAAGCGTTTTCTCTCTTGCACAGGAAATTAAACTCTGCCACACCACTCATAGGGACAGCTAGGACTAACACATTTCCTACTGCACCAATTGCAAAAGTCTCCACATTGCATCATAGATCTTGGACGCGGACCGTCTCCTGGCCTGAACAATGCAATTGGCAACCTTGCTTGAAAACTTGTTCTGGTAGATAGATCCTTTGAGGAGCCAAGCGTAAAGGTGGAGCATCTGTGGGCTGTTGTGCAGAAGAGACCACTGTGCTGCAACAAAAGGTCCCCCCTCTCAGCACATGATAGGCTATACATGGGAGCCAGTATATTTGGTGGAGGAAGAACCCGGGAAGAACCACTGCCTCACAGGAAGCTACTGGTGATCTGTAAAGGCGAGTGCCTTAGACCACTTGGCCACCCGGGTCCCCTCTTCTGAGGAGGACAAATTGGAATGTGAAGGTACGCATCCTGAAGGTTGATGGAGACTGCCCAGTCGCCGCGTCTTTTGGCATTCCTGACTGAAGCTGTAGTCTCCATCTTAAGTGGTTCCTTTTGAAGAACTTGTTTAAGGCGGAAAGATCAATAATCAGCTGAAACTTTCCGCTCTTTCTGCATACTAGGAAAATCCGGCAGTAGAAGACTGGAGGCTGGTCATTTAACATCCTCTCTACTGCACCCTTCTGCTGAAGGGTGTGCACCTCTTCCCTTAACTGCCGAGATTTGACTGGTGGAAAAGAATGGGGGGCCTTGCCAGAGAAGGATATTCCCAGAACTGAAGCTGGTATCCTTCCTTTATTATAGTGAGGACCCACTAATTGTCAATTATGCTCTGAAAAGAGGACAAGTCAAGCAGCCACAGGAATCCTTTGAAGAGGGATGCATGACAGGAGGGAGGGAGTCCTAGGGTCTGCCCCCCCCCCCCCCTTAAGGAAGGGAGAGGGACCCACAAACTTCCTCCCTGGGCCTCTCTGGTGACAGCGTCTAGCTACATATGGGTGAGAGAGAGGCTTAAAATGGGTCTGCTTCCTGGAATGGGTCTGCATCCCTTTAAAGAACTTCAATGAAGGCCCCCAGAAGCAATCAGGATGGACATGCTTCCTGGCCAGTTTTGACAGGCCTGGAGCAGATGCAAGGAACTGGTGTTGTTAGTCCTTCAGGTTATGGGATGCCACAGAGACGAGGGTCTCTGCCTCTGAGGGAGCAGCCCTAAAAAGCTTCTTAGTGTCATCCAGTAAGACTTCTGAAGTGTCCAGGTCAACATCCATGCAGAGGCGGAGCAGCTCCACTGACATCGCCATGGACATCAACAAGGCATGCCGTGAGGTTTTGGCAACCGTCTCCAGAAAGTGCTGTAGACCAAGATTCCACATATAGAGGACTGAAAGAGGCTGCTGATAAAAGATAGCCATGCGAGGCTATGGTGACAAGAAACATAGCCTTAAGTTCCAGTGCTTCCAACATCTTAACAGGAAGGCAAGCCCAGGTTCCCATAGAAATTTTCACTTGCAACACCCCTGCGTCTAAGGGGGAAGGCGTAAGGGAGAAGGCAGGGGAGTGCACTCTGTAGCTAGCTGCCGAGATCTTAAGTCTCTGCATAGAGAGAGGAACTAACCACCTCTTACGCTGCCTAGCAAACTTCTGGCCCTTACAAAACCTTTGAGAGATCTCCTGAACCATAGCCAAATGGGGGAGTAACAAGAGATCTGGGTGTGAGGCAGTCCCCGAGAGTCTCTCCAAACTGGAGAATTTTATCTTCCAAGCTAGAGGGCTTGGGACACAAATCCAGGGGAAGGTGGCAACGTTTACTGCCTTATCGAAACACCAGATCTCTTAATCCTATGCTGTCGACGGTTGATAGGAGGTAGGGGGCCCAAAGATAGGAGGAGGAGCCACCGTCCAAGTCTGTCAAATTCGAAGTCAGCTTCATCGTGCTTTCACCCCTGGGAGGCAGGACTTTCCAACCCCATGTCTCTCTGTTGAGGAGGAGACCTGGGGATAGAAGTATCCACGTCCCATAATTCTTCATGCAGAGTGAAGAAACTGCCCCTAGTAGTAGACTTGGCAGGACGACGAGAACACTTCTCGACCTTCCTCGTTTGTTTGTGGGAAGAAGGCTGGTCATCTTTCCTCTCAATATAAGCTGGTGATGTTGGTCAGTTACTCACAACATCAGCACTGCAATGAGGCCAAAGCCCTGGAGTCCATAGCAGCATAAATGGGAAGGACAATTCACTTCCCTGAAATGGATACCCCAACATCCCATAAAGATTAAGACGGATCCTAGAGAAGGGGTGTGTGTGTGTGCTGATTAGATTCCCTTCCCTAGTCTGGCAAGTGTATGTAGACTCCCTGTCCCCAATAGGGTTGATTGGTAGCCTGGCGGGAGGGGGTCTCTACCCGATCCCTGTGTCCATACCGAAGGGCCTCTAACGACTGGTACTCAAAGACTGGTGCCCAGTGCCTAAAGCCCATTTCCCAGTTCTTCTGATGTATGACTAGTAGAACTAAAAAGGAGCAATCTGTTAAGAAACATATCATACCGAGTGACAAAGGTGACACTCATTTAAACCTGCTCTGACACTAGACTAGTATGTAAGAGTTGACAACTCTTTGCTTGTAAAGATGGGGCTAGGTATCAAATGAAAGAAAACTGTGCTACCTAAACTGTAATGTTTTATTGATGGAATCTGCTGACCTGATAACAGAAAAGGAGGAAAATGGAATTATAAACCTTTGGGTTAAATGATCACGGTTGGGTATTTATTAAAGTGTAAATTTTATGTAATCACTCATTCAGACTTTAGTCACTTTGTGAGTGATTAGGTAAAACTTACATTTTATTAAGTTTACTTTGTGAATGGGTAACATTTACAAATGAAGTACTTACCTTGACAGCAGCCAGATGCTGTGAGAACACATAAGCTGGCTGTGGGGAGGTATCTGTGATGTTGGCCCCCCAGATGTTCAGTAGGTTGTCATTACCTCCACTGGCCAAGTATCTGCCATCTGGAGACCACTTCAGGCCACACACCTCCTGTGAGTGACCAGAGAAAGTCCCCACATGGTGCTGAACCGTTCTTACATCATGGTGGTGAATGTTTCCACTCCGTGATCCACTGGAAGATGAAAAAAAAAACTCATTAGAACTTTACTTTATTGAAAGTTCCTGTGTGCATAGAAGAAACCCCACACTGCCTTCAAAAACCGAGTGTCCTATCAATGCATTTAAAACAGTATGTAGCATTTAACATGTTTAAAAAAATGTAAAATTTAATCTGCCAGAAAAATTGCCTTTCTAAAAGAATGTAGTTTACATAACAAATTATGATCTTGTATTTTAAGAACATTACCTTTTCAACCTTTTTGTTTCATTTTAAATACTTTGTACAGAACACTGGCATCTTTGACATTTTATCATTCAACTTGTAAGAGAAAATGTTTACTTTTATTAGAAAGGGTTTATCTTCCTAAAGATCTTATTTCAGGGTTAAAAGTGAAATTAACTTTTAAAGTTTGAGGCTTGTTTTAGCTTTTTTTCAAAGTTTAAAAAAAAAAAAGTTTAGAGTCAAGACACAAAGCAGTTAAAAGATTATCTCCATGGTGAGCATAACGTTTATTAAAAATTTGAATATCCCCATAAAGAGAAAAGGGACTCTGTTATTGAGCGGTGAAGAGACCATTCCATGAGGACTGTTTTGCCCGACCTGGACATACTGTCTACTAACACGTTCTTCTTCCTCAGAATGTGGCTGGCTAGGTGGGTTATCCCTTCCGAGGCATCCAGCAAAGGAAGTTCCAACTCCACTCAAAGAGAAGGGGCATTTGAGCCTCCTTGACATCAGAGATGCGCTACGATGGGCGTATTTTCAGAGGAGACCAGGACACAATGGCCCCTTACTCTGTCGACGCACCCTATAACACTTCTGGTAAAAGAATCTTAATCCGAACAAAGGTTGAAGCAAACGGACTTCGAACTTTGCAAAGATTGAAGCCAACGCAATGCTAACACTGTCGATGATCGGACAACTATATCCCATTATGGGTCTATCAAATGAATGATAGCATAAAATGACAGGATGTCTTTAGTTTGCATAATTCGCACGCTTTCTTGAGCGCTTTTTTTTTTGTGGGGTCGGGGTAGAGCCATTCATCATTGTTTCCAATTTTTTTTTTTTTTTTTTAAACTGAGCTTTCCTTCAGTTTTTTGTGTGGCTTTTTATGTTTCTAAGGTCAAAATCAGAATTTTTGGGTTTTCGAGGTTTTTGAGGTCAGCTGTGGACCCTGTTTTATACATTTTTAACCTTTATATTCCAACCTTTTTAAGATCTTTGCCTTTAATCCTGAATGACTACATATTCACATGTATTTAAAAGGGTTTATCTTTCCAAAGTATTTCCCATTATTATATACTCATTTTTTTCCTCTATTAACTTTACGTTTCCCAACTGTGCATTATTTCTCCATACTGCACTGCTTCATACTGAATGACAATTAAAAATAATTGTTTTCCATGTTGCAATTTTAAATAATCCCCTAGCGTGTCAGTAAGGACATTAAAATGTTGCATCATAAAGAGCGTTACTGTTGGTGACACACTGGCCTCATCAAGACTCATCTGTTATGAAAGATAAGTTCCTCTTTTTCTCCATGTGTTGTATAGGGAAACAAAATGGGTTCAATTTAGAAACACTCCTTGATATAACAAAATGTGTATACAATAAATAAGTTACAACATTTGAATGGGAAAATATGAGCTTGTTTCATCTTAGTGATACTGCACTATGAACATCGTGCAGTATCGCTCAGAAAAAAACTTTTTCTCATACAAATGCAGTAACCTATACTTATATTTTTCAAACTATACTTTTAATTGGCACTATATAGCCAGGATTATGTTGATGTGCCACTAAACCTTATACATACACAACTGTAATGATGTCACTGTGGTCTTAGTAATACACCATCAAACTACTCATATGACTTCATGACTTTCTCGAGACTCTTCCATAACATCTAAACCAGACATATATAAAAATGATATAAAAAAATTAGTATACAAAAAATAAGCTACAACATCGTGCAGCATCGCTCAGAAAAAAACTTTTTCTCATACAAATGCAGTAACCTATACTTATATTTTTCAAACTAAACTTTGAATTGGCACTATATAGCCAGGATTGTGTTGATGTGCCACTAAACCTTATAGATACTCAACTGTAATGATGTCACTGTGGTCTTAGTAATACACCATCAAACTACTCATATGACTTCACCACTTTTACTAAAATATGTATTTTTCAGGGGGGTGGGGGGAAGAACTAATTTTAACCATGTAATACTTACTCGCTACTATTACATTGCTTTCCTTCCCTGGGACTCATAGCCCCCAGTCGAAGCCAATAATTCCCTCCTCTAATTAGTATTGGAAGGCCAGAATTGAAAAGAACATGATCCCAGTCTGGCTCCTTAGTCATAGCCAACATACGGAATATCTTCCTCTTTGGCTTGGACCAAGAGTAAAGGACATCAGAGCAGGATGGGACAGAATCTATGCAATAGTAGCAGGTAAATATTACATAATTAAAATTAGTTTACCCCCCCCCCCAACAAAAAAAAACAAATTTTAATAGTAATACAATACCTACTACTACTGATGGCCTCCACAAAACTGATATAGAAAACATCTGCACTTCCCTTGTCGTAGTAGTGTTCACTGATGGAGGCTGATAGCAGGGTTCCCACTCCTTTTGAAACGAAAATTTCCACGTCTTTTCCAGGATGAAACTGATTTTGTCAAGGTTCACTTATGACCCTTACTGAACAGAATTAACAAATATTTTTGCTTAGAAAGTATCTCGAGACTCTTCCATAACATCTTAATCAGACATATGACCATGTACTAAACCACAGGATGTACCACTAGAAACAAATTACTATACCTATTGAAATTCACATAAATTTGCATGCAACTCATTTTAATTTGCAGAATAAAAATGTTAACTTTACTCTGCTTAACTGCATATGTTGGTATGAAGAATTTTTTTTACAAATGGGCTATTTTATATTTTGACAAGAAGCTCTTAAAAATTATATACCTTTGTATAAGGACTAAATTTTAAACAAAAAAAACCCCACCTATGCAGGTCGCAGGGAAAATGTCCCGGTCATCACTTTACTCAATACAGTACACTCATCACTACAATATTTGTGCTCTCACTAAAAAAAACACTGGCACCTGATGCAAGCTTGATACTTGAAGGGTGTTAAACCTACTGTATTCCCTCTGAACATAATTTCATGATCTGAACCCATGTTAGTATCAAGTCTGCACTGGGTGCCTATTTAAAAAGCAAAGCGCCTATGCAAAAAGCAAAGCAAGATTCCTTTGCAACATGCTCTTGACTGAAAAGTAGGCAAAATTAATCAATAATTGACATAAGCTAGACGTTAAGCAATGTTGAGCTTTGGAGCTTGTTAAGAGTAGAAAATGAACACAAATATTCTAAAGGTGCGAATCTGGTTCTACATGGCCCAGGGATGAGCAAGTAGTAAAGTTTTCCTCAACACAGCCAATTTTTACGCAGTCAGGATGACTGGTTTTCCTGAGCCCTGCTTATGTTTGACTGGTGCACTAACATCTACTTTCAATGTAATCTGACTATGGTCTGTTGAGGCAAGTACCCAAATGATCCATACAGCAACTGTATCTCAACTGACTGAAGAGTTCCGCAACCTCTGAAAATTCCAGTTAGAACTCGATAAATTTAACTCACAATCACTTCGATCACGACTCAATAAGATATTTTTTTCTGTCATCAAATGGTGGCTGAAAATTCCCAGTTTTTCAGACTTTGATCAATATTTTAAAAATTTAAGGGCTTTTCCCCATCAGGAACAAACCTATTCTTTCTCCAAACTTTTTCCCCTGATTTCCTGGAAGTGTGGGAACCCTGTGGTAGAAGGTTGGGCCACATGCTGTGCCATCACTATAGGACAACAAAAAATGCCTTCACTCCGGTGTGCTAAAGTTTTATGGTAAAAGGATGAGAAGCTAGAAAGCGACTCATAACATCATCCAAAATGGAGTGATTCAAGTAGGCCCAAGTAGCAGCAATAGCCATAACTTCATGGACTTTAATTCTTATGAAAGAAAGGTCCCTCTTGATGAGGGACTGATAAAATCTCTTAATACTGAAAACAATCCACCTGAAAGTGGTGACCGATGAAATATCAGAGGAACCCTTCAGGTAGAATGAAACAATTCTGACCCTCTCTTCTCCCTTTAGAGGAAACTGAATAAAACCCTAAAGCCCTAACTGGGCATTGGAGCCTATCTTGATCATCCCCAGCACAGACATGACTGATATCGGGGATCTCGATTGAAAGTGGAGCTACTGAAGGTAGCTGATTCTTAGCCAGAAACCTAGGTTGGCAAAGAAGAGAAACCGAATCATAATTACCACTGAACTGTAAACAACCCTTCTCCACTGACGACATGAAGTTCACTGTTTCTCCTCACTGACGCTAAGGTCAGCAGGAAAACAGTATTAAGGGTAAGGTTCTTGAAGGAAGCTTCACTCAAAAGTTCATAAGGGGGTTTTGACAACACCCAAAGAACACATGAAAGATTCCATCTAGGTATTAGTGAGTGAGATACCGGTCATCTCCAGAGCAGATATGACTGAGACTGGGTATCTCACTAAGAAGTGGAGCTACTGAAGGTAGCCGATTCTTAGCCAGAAACCCAATCATAGTTACCACTGAGCTATAAACAACCCTTTTCCACTGACAAGGCACGAAGCTCACTCCTTCTCAGTGATGCCAAGGAGAGGAGGAAGACTGTACGAGTAGGGTTCTTGAACGAAACTTCACAAGGCAGTTTTGATAACGCCCAGAGAACACACAAAAGGTTCCAGCTAGGCATTATCGAGTGAGATACCAGTCTCTCAACTGAAAATACCTGATGAGATCAGAAACATAAGGAACCGACCCAATGGCAGAACCCATAGAGAACTTGAGTGTTAGAAAGGGCTGCCCTATAGTCCCTAATAGTGGACACAGAACATTCTCTTTCCTCAAAAAGGAAGAGAAATAAGTCTGCAACTGCATTTAAAGGGTGACAGCTAGAATCAACGCATTTCCTACTGAAATATTACAGAAGATTCTCCACTTTGCATTATAAACCCTGGAAGTAGATTGCCTCCTAGCCTGAATTATGCAGCTGGCAACCTTGCTTGAAAACTTGTCCTGGCAGATCGATCACTTCAGATAAGCCTAGCATGAAGGTGGAGAATCTGCAGACTGCTGTGGAGGAGACCCCCCCCCCCCCCCGCTGCAACAGCAGGTCCCTCCTCTGTGGTAATCTCCTGGGCTGGTCTACCAACAGGTCAAGGTCACTGAAAGGTGGGAAAGCATATGCATGCAAACTATCCCACATTAGACTGAAAGTACCCACCACCTAGGCCCTCTGATCTGGTACTGGAGACACATAAAAAAGAACTTGTGATGCCAAGGAGAGGAGGAAGACTGTAAGGGTAGGGAACAAGTTCACTAAGGGTCTCCCACACAGTTAAAAAAGTGACTTTGCTACTAACTGTTGCAGAGACCATTAGATGAGAACCACACAGCCCCGCCTGGACAGACTATCCACAAGGATATTCCTTTTGTCCGGAGTATAGTGGACCTGAAGAGTCATATCCTCCATGGCTGTCCATCGGAAGAGGATCCCGACTTCCACACAAAAGGAAGGAGCATGTGTATCTATCTTATGCCAGAGGTATGCTGACATGTTGTCTGTGGTGACCATAACACAATGACGCCTTGTAAGGCTGACACACCCTTGTAAGGCTAGGAACAAAGCCTGCATTTCCAAGTTGTTTATATGAAGGATTGCTTCTTCCAGAGACCCAAATCCCTGAAGAACTACCCCTTCTGGCTCCAGGTGAGCACCCCACCCTGAATCTAATTCATTGGTGTTCAGAAATGAGTGTGATTCAGGGTGGGGAGAGGGGTGAATTGGGACTTTGCTCAGAAACCGGTCCCAATTTAGCCACCAACACAGGTGGTGGTGAAAGTCAGATTCCAGGGTGTGAAAGCTGTTAAGCGGATCCTTGTGCAGTCTCCAGTTTGCTTCAAGCAGGAACGGAGCAGGTCCAAGTAAAGTCTCCCTAGGGGAACTAAGTCTGCAGCCGAACTCAGAGTTCCCAGGAGAGAGAGGTAAAGGTGACCTGGCAATGAGGTCTTGGCCAGAATACCCATTATGAAGGACAGGTTTTGATCTATCCGGTCTGGAGGATCACAAATCCTCCCAAGGCAGGTGAGGAAATTCATCCCCACATATATGAAGTCCTGAGAAGGTAGGAGATCTGACTTCTCTAGGTTGAGGATAAGACCAAGACAGGTCCCTGTTGACCAACAGAGGGATAGGTCCTTCAGAATAGAATCTCTTTGCACATTGTTCATCAACCAGTCATTGAAATACTGGAAGATGGAGATCCCTAAAGACCTCAAGTGGGCTGTGACTACATTCATCACCCTGGTAAAGGCTGTGCGAATGGAGGCGCAGCAGAATGAAAGAGCTCAAAAATGAAATACCCTCCTGGTCGTGACAAAACTGGGGGTATTTTCTGCGTGGTGTGAAAATAGGGATGTGAAGGTATGCATCCTGAAGATCAATGGAAATCACCCAATCACAGGCCTTATGGCATTCCTGACCAAGGCGGTAATCTCCATCTTGAAATATTCTTTCCGAAGAAATTCAGTTTAATGCACAATGGTCGATTGTAAGCCGAAACTTTCTACATTTGTTGGACACCAAAAAGATCCAGGAATAGAAACCCAGAGTTTGGTCATTTTCTGTTTTCTAGACTGCGCCCTCCAGCAGCTGGGCATGTACCTCTTCCTTTAATTGAACCAGATTGGACTGATGAAAGAAGATTGGGGTCCGTGATTGGGGAAGATGTTCCTGGAAACAAAGTCGGTATCCATCCTTTAGAGTAGAATGGACTCTCACATTGTCCATGACACCAGAACAAACCCCCGAAAAGAGGGCTAAACAAGCACCTATCAGGGTGCTGGGAAGAGGAAGACCTTTCAGGAGGGGCTCAACTTCCTAGGGCCACTCCCCTCCCTCCTTGAGGAAGGGCAAGGAGTCTGAAGACTTTCTCCCTTGGCGTCTCCAACTGCCACACCTAGCAAACGACAAGCAGGAGGGATCTTTGAACTGAGGCTGCATGCGAGACTGTTGAAGCTGTGCTTGCTTGAAAAACCTGGGAAAATGTCCCATATGAGAGTCAGGATGGGCAAGCTTCTTAGCTTGATTTGACACTGTGTTGCTGGTCCTACAAATCCTGCGATGCTATGGAGGGGGTGAGACCTCAGAGGAGCATCTCCATCTGAAGTGGTGCACCCCTTAAAAGGCTCTTGTTGTGGTCCAGCAAGACCTAAGATGTCTTCAAGGCAGTATCCCTGCAGATGTGAAGAAGCTCCACCCAGACTGCCATTGACATAAAGAGCACATGTTGCAACGTCTTTGCTACAGCTTCCAACAAGCGCTGAAGCGCTGCTGGAGACGATTCCTCCTTCAAGAGACTGAGGGAAGCCGAGTTCGACATGTGGGTGATTGTGACTAGCATATGAGCTCCAAGGCCTCCAGGGATTTAAGTGGGAGGCAACACCAGGCCCCAGACGATATCTCCATTTGGGATGCACCAGGGTGGGGTGGGTCGGGGCTTAAGTGGCCAAGCCAGAGAATGAACTTGATAGCTGGATGTAGAGACCAGTAGCCAGAGCATAGAATAGGGGACAGACAACCCCTTCTGCTACCCACTGAACTTTTCCCTCAGGAAGACTTCTGTACGAGCTCCCGGAGGAACACAGAGTGCAGGAACAGTAGAAGATCTAGATGAGAGGAGGCACCAGAAAGCATATTCAGATTGGAGAGACTCTTCTTGTCCTCAGCACCAAAAGGCTTACGACACAAGTCTGTGGGAAAGAGGCGGTAAAGTTTGTTCAATGTCTTACTGAATGTCTAAACTTCCCCATCCTCCAACACCTGACCCGACAGGTGGGAAGAAGCAGGGGACCCCAATGTAGGGGGAGGAACTGCCGCCACCACCAGTAACTCTGAGAACTCACTTGAGACCACCTAGATGGAAAGGACATCATTGTCCTGAGTCTGCTCCTAAGGCAAGACAGGACTGCCCTTCCCAGTATTTCTCTGGTGAGGAAGATGTCGAAATGGGGTTTCCACTGTCCCAAAACTGCCCATGAGGGGGTAATGGAACTAACCCTACTAGCTGTCTAGTAGTACCCTCCCCCCCCCCATTTTTATTGGACAAGGCTGGAGGCGATAGAGCAGGTCCCTGACCTGGCACGTCTGCCCTACCTTGAAACCATGGCAGGGACATCCATGATGTTAGGTGACCAGTGGATGACTGGTGCCCCATAGCCAGTTACTGGTATAGCGATGAAGATCTGATGGACGAGCCCGTGTGAGAACGTTAGATCATTTTCCAAGTCATAATCCACCAAGGAATTCTCATTAATTCACAACAACTGGAACTTTATTAAACATTTTGTAGCATCATACTGGCTATTTTTATCTGAAACAGATTTGTTAGATTTGTTTGTGGAAACTTCATCAAGTTTCCTTTTTTTGCCTAGATATACTAGCAGACTCATCTCTCCAACACATCAACAATAATGAAAGCTATACATTTTGTAACAATTTATTTATCCTCACAACTGAATGATATGAAAACACTTATTTTTATCCATTTACTTAACACTTATCACCTAGTCACTTTGAAAATGGCAACATGCATCAAAAGAATCTATGACAAACTGACATTGAGAAATATCTGAGAACACTTTTTTTAATCCATTTAATTATTTGCCAAATAGTAAGTATGTATCGGTCTCCTTTATTAAGTTTGTGGGTTTTACGCCATTTTTCAGCACATGATAGGCTATACATGGCGGCCAGTATATGTCATGGAGAATTAATCTGGAAAGCCCTGGGAAGAACCACCGACGAAGCTACTGGCAAGCTTTCTCACATAGCCACATTGGCCATGCCTGAGACTCGAACCCACTCGGGAAGAGGTGAGATGGTAGTGATCAGTAAAGGCGAACACCTTAGACCACCTGGGGCCCAACTAATGATTACATAAACAACAGATGATAAACACTACTTCACTGCTTGTGGGTGCTAGAGGTTTGGTACATCATTCACATTTTTAAAGAAATCCAGGTGGCTAATCATTAGAGATGAGTGCCTTTTATTTCCAAACACACATGGCAACGAAATTTCACGAGTTACATTTATTATTATGACATAAATTAGATTTCTATTGCAGGCATGTTTGTCTCTAATGATTTGCCACATGGATTTCTTTAAGCGATGTACTGAAACATCTATCATCTATTGTTTACAGAGTGATTACATGAGACAGATATGTACTTACTGTTCAGCTAATTACATGGAAAAAAGTAAGTGCTCTCAAATCATTCAGGTGTAGATCATTAAAAAAAACATGCTCATTTCCAAATCAAGCTTTCATCACTGTTGATGCAGTCGAAGAATGAGTCTGTTAGCATATCTAGGCATAAAAGGAAACTTTACGAAGTTTTAAAAAAAGTCAAAATGTATATGCTCTTCTATTAACTATGTATTCTATTCTCCAGCTAACAATTCAAACTCTTCCTTTGTTCTCATCTACACGTCCTTTTTGATAACTTTAATTACACTGGCATACAATTTGAATGTGCCCAAAAAAAACAAACAAAAAAATAAAACAAATTAAACAAAAAACAAAAACAAAAGATAAAAAGGAATTAAAAAATAAGGACTGTTCCATTTAAACTGACATGGTATCCTGGGAAGGCACTTTTTAAAAAATATATGCGAGGATACTCTGATTACTCAGCGAGTTCATGTGACGATACAAATTCTAAATTGCGTATGTGTTTACCAGTACTCCACATTAAAAGTGCCTTCCCTGGGTCCGAGGTATATTTTACTTAAACAGCCCTAAGCTATTTATTTGAAAATTAAATAACTTCAGGAAAACATTTAAATGTTTTTCTTACCTTATATTTTAACTATTGATGGGCAAGCTGACTTGTATTAAATTTGCCCAGCTTGATGGGTCTTGACACCCCACCCCTAAGTCTGAGTCCAACTGTGCATTCATCTTTTCATTTCCATTAAGTGTATATATGTTTGTAGTATGGGGATCACAATATGTTCCAATTAAAGACCACCCACAATCAAATCCCAAGGTTTCAAGTCTCTATCTCTAACGGTGTAAGAGTTGTGCAACAATACAGGGGATGACTTAGTTGCTGGCCTGCCAGCCTGTGGATTTTGAGAAGGATCAGTTAATACTGACAGCTGCAAGCCTGTGGGTCCAGTTAAATTTTCCAAAGTCATTATGAAACCAATTCTATTAAATCATGAAGTTTCATCTCACACTACTTTCCAGACCTACTAGTGCCAAGTTAGAAAACATGCATTTAAAACGTTCACGAGTGCAAACCAAGACTGATGCAGCGACGGTAAACCTTATGATCAACTAAAAGTTTGTAAAGTACACTTAGACCTTAATTACCTATAGTACAGTTTCACAAATTGGAGTTCCAAATCCTATGGAGCTCAATGGCTTATTGTTATCTCTGAACTTGCTGTATTCCTTGGCCTTTTTTTCAATTTTACGTGGTGATAGCAATCATCTCATGATCTCTCCCGCTATGAGACATACTCAAATCAACACATGATGTCCAGTGAATGTAATTGTTGCCCTTCCTCCTCCCCCCCTTCCCCCAGAATCTGTATATTCCTTTTTATTCTTCTGCACTGACTATTAAAACTTATAAGAGGCTTATTGCCTCTTGTGTCATGAACATGTCGCTTGTTGGACGACGTTTTTTTTGTTGAAAATTCAACAAGCAACAGCTTGATCATGCAGACGTTTTGCATGATAAAATATGTGCAGTTTAAAGCATCTGAGGTACTTGTGTAAAGTTAGTCTGGTTCCCTGACCAACTACACTGAATCTAATATGAAACCTGGATCCAAATGAAACACAGACAAGCCAGAATCCGGATTTTACAGCACCATACATTTTCAATAAGTTGTGATTTTATTATGTAATTCCGTATTTTGAGAGTGATTTCCGTAAGACTTGCAGCCAAATCGCAAGGGTTGGCAGGTCTGTACTTTCCAATGCCAAGTATGTTCCATTGTTTTGTCAAGCATGTTTTCAGAATACTGCTATTTAACACATTGAAAAATCTATATTAACTCAACTCCTGCATTACAAGCACACATACACATGCACATCTGGATGGACAGTATCACATTATCCCATAAGCATGGGGATATTAAATTTTATATAACCACAGAAGGCCAACTAAGATACTGCCATATGATATATCTTTTATCAGTTTCATGTTAAGCTAGTTTTAACACAACCAACAAAGGTCTACTAAAGCTTCATGTTTAACTCTTCGTGTAATAATTATTAGTTACAGCAGTACTGTCACAGCCAGGAGTTTGTGTTTTTACCTGACAGAATAAGTGCTGTACTTTTACTTGGTCATCGGTAGAGTTGAGCCAGTCTCAGCAAACCCCAGTTACCTCTCTGACCTTTGCCATCAAGTAAGGCTGAGAAATTGACTATTTCAACAATACAAAATGATGGTGAGTAATTAGAGTACCCTGGCATACATTTTTTTAAAAAGTGCATTCCCTGGGTACCATCTATGTTTAAATGGAACTGCCGTAAGAAGGTTCCTTATGTTTCCCTACCTGCTTAGAATAGGACCATTCCAAGACAGCGATCCAACCCGTGTCACATGTCCTGTCATGTTTCTCAACCTCTTCTCCTGAGCAACATCCCATAACTGTAAAAAAACAGAGGATCTTACATGAGTGAACATTTCAAATAAAATGTATGGAATGAGCAAAATAACTGCTATATTTTGTGAGAGTAGACTGAAATTATTCTACAAGTTGCACACATTTCAACTGAAATGAGCACCATTGTAAGATTCTTTTTATCACATAATGAAAAATACTGAGGTTATAAAACAAAACTGCAGAATAGTGCAGTGAATTGACTTTGAAATACATTTCAATACTTTAGTCATTGTGCCTTTTCCTTACATTACATCATTTGTGACATCAATATAAAGTTGACTGGTTTATAAAACTTAATGTTCACCTCAACAAAGGTCAATTGTTTTATTACAAGATTTAATGCAATTTTGGAAATTTAACTAGTTACAGAAAGTGAAAATGCATTTCAGCTGCACAAAGGCACAAAAAAATGTTATGTTGTTACATAAAAGTCAATGGCATTGTGATGGTGTAATATGATGTATTATTGTAAATTACATGAAACTGTGTCAGCCAATGATAAAGCATCTTTCATAGGAATCTGTAATAATTGGATTAACAGTGTATCAGAATTTTTTTGGAAGATGTCAATTACAACAAGAATGTTCTAAGACAGATCGATGGTAAATGAAAAACAAACTAACAATATAACTAAATTATCTAGATGCAAAACATCTCGTATCATTTACACCTTTTGCATGTACTGAAGAAAATCACTGTGACTTTAATTACTCAGCGAACTCTGTAAGTACTGATAGCCACAAAAACTGTTAACTGCATTTACCTGTACTTCCCCAGTGCTACAACCAACAGCCAAGTAATTTCCCTCTTTCACCCAGGCCACAGCACCAACATATTCCTCGTTAGTTTCCAACTGTAACAGCTGGGTTATCTCGCCTGATGAGGCATTCCACAGGTACACACTGCCACCTAGACACACCGCTAGCTGATTATTAGCTGACCAATCCAATAAATTCAAGTCTGAAATGTAATAGTATCAATCTGAACAAAATTCCCAAGAAGGCTGAATATTGAACCTATTTACAACTGTCAATCATTTATCACTTCGAGTAGATTTTAATTTTTTTAAACTTGATATACGACAAAGTTAAATTTTTCCATGTGCAAATTACTGAAATACCATGTGTGATATTTTGTAATGTAATTTCTTGAAGGAAGAGGACAAACTAAGTTGAAAATACGTGCCTTGGCATATATTATTATTCAAACTGTTTCAAAGACTACATATCAAAGTAACATTCACTATCCTCTATTTAATATATACTGGGGATCCCCAGCTTCTGCTGCCAATAATATTACAAGATTTGTGTGAATGATTGCCTTATCACAGATGACATGTATATTGTTCAGAGTTCTTACAGCTCAGAGATCTGGACACCTAGATAATTTGCACAATACATAATGTACAAATTAAAACTAGTACAATTGGATTATATTAATTCAGCCAATATCCAAAACTTTACACTTACTAAAGCTTAGGACACATAAGCATTTAATGGTAGTCCCAATCTTCTACTTTTTAATTTGTACTTTTGGTACTAGCCCTAAGGTCTGCGATATTATAAAATCATACAGAATTCCCATATCACTCAGATCTAGAAGTTTCCAATATGATAGGGTCTTTAATAATGGTACATCAGCATTAAGCCATAAGGTATTCTCAGTTATACATAGTCTAAACAATTGTTTAATTATGTGTATACACATATTTTTAAAAATAAACTTTTGTATTCCTAAAGAATTGAAATGCTGATGAACAAAGCAGAGCTGCTCTCAGTTGAGGACTTCTTCATTGATTTGAGATGCTTATCGCTTCTGGTATAACATGATGCCAATCATATCCACCATGACTTGCAGAAATTTGCCCAAAATGACTTGGAAAATGGTGCCAATTTGTACTAAATTTTCTATTTCTACATGGACTAAACCAGAAATATGTTCATATGACAAGAATGCCTACACAGAAATATGTCCATATAACAAGAATGCCTACACCAATATGAAAGTTTGGTTCAATATGCAAAAGCAAAGTTCTAAGTCAAACAAGGACCATAACTCTATTAAATTTTGTCAGAAAATGGTGAAAATCAAACGACCTACATGCAGGTCTTCTTCATATAAAGCCCCATACAAAATTTGGTTTCAATCTAGCAAGTCCTTCAAAAGTTGCCGAGTAGTAAAAAAACTCGGTGACAGACAAATGCGAGGGCTGGGGCATATACGACATCAATAAATGATTCGGATATAACATGTCATTTTGTAACCCTTTTCTGCATGATGATGCCTTTTGACGCCAACCCCTTTACTGCATGATGACACCTTTTGACGCCTTTCATGACAAATCCGATTAAGATACCCGGAACTACCAAATATAAGTCCTTGTACCCATAACTATCACTTATATGGCCGAGAGAATGAATCTAGAAAATAAATATGAAGCAAATCATTAGTTTATTTGCAGGATTAAAGCAAATGCGCAGTTCAATCTACACGCAACAGTTGTATGTAACAATGTATCTGCCATTTGTAAACATGTGCTCTGCATCTCGCAGTTGCGACGTGAAGTCATTTGAAATTTTGGATACTACAGTTGAAAGATTTTTGATAATATACACGGGAATATGTCATTCTTTGAACTATTCCAGCTTATTATTATCAAAGTTTCACCAAAAAAGAGGAATATTAGAGCAAACTTCAAACTTTGGAACGAGGCTATACGCTAAAAATAAGTTACTGCTACATGTTCACTTCGTAAGTTCATATCCGTCATTTCAGCGAAAAAACATGACCATGAATCACCAGTTTCTTAAAAATATGGATTTTTGATATTTAAAAGACATTTACTCGCTAATTGTATACTAATCAGCACGAAAAATATAAAGATGAAGTCCTCGAATATTCGTCTATTTTTAGAAACACAGAAAAACCATTAGTCACATGGCACGGCAAGTTCTGCTCAACTCCACTAATCGATAGTGCATGTTTATCGCGGTAAAATTTAGGATTTGCCATTAGAGAAACGTGTTTCAATACTTTGAAATCATTAATTAATGTTACATATCATTTTTAAATCATTACAGCTCATAATTTGTTGAATTTCACAAGAAAGTTGATGCACGATAGCGAGTACCTTAATGGGTGAATCGAGCACTTTACATTTCAAAAACCATTAAAATTGTTAAATGTACTAAATACTGCACATCAATACTGATTTCATTATCGATTCCCCCCCCCCCAAGGGTTTTCAAAGATCTGCTAGAACCTTTGTTTATAATCAGTAGCAATTTCATTACTGCTCACATTTCAATTTGCTTTCTGCACTGATAATGAGAGAGTAGGATGGTGGGTGTTATGATTTTGAAACTTCAACAATCTTTTTTTGGCATAGAAAATTCACAAATGTACAAAACTAAGCTAACATCATACTTTTTCATTAATAAGGGATACAGAGAAGGGATACATTAAATTACATCCAATTATGTGCTTTTTTAAAATTCTTTTCAATAATGTGACAAGTTAAAAAAAATTGTGATACAGTTACAAACTGAATGCATTTCATAAGGCTATTATGTTAGACATTTTTATTCCACACACATTTTGGCTGTCATGATTTCAGAGACATACATTCACACTACCATTAACTGTCTCCAATTAAGATATTCTTCCTTTTAATGTTAATTTTGATTGAAAATTATTTAATGATGTTTATTCAATGTGTAAGTAATGAGGATATTCATCCTCTTTATTATTTTCTCATAATAAAATGTTTAATGATTCCCAATAAGCAAAACAACTAATATGCTAGATTAATCATATGATAACTACATGTCTTAATTTTCTTCTTAATCCACAAAATGACATGGTGAAATGAAAGATCATTACTTCTGAGTAGTTTGATTCAGACATTGATCTTTGGGAGTATTTCATGGTTTATGAAGACATTTTTTAAAATCAATTTGTATACAGCAGTTCATATTTTTTAATAATCCTTCAAGATCTGATATCTTTGGCACTCAGTACTCAAACCAGATATAAAGAAAGGGATGTGCCTACCATATTTGCTTATAATGCCCTCCCATCTGCCCTTTCTAGCATCCATCCCATATTGTCCAGATTACTAAAAAACCTACTTAAAACTGTGCTATCTTCAAATAATTTCATATATTATTATGTTTTATTTAATATAGAATACTTCTATGAGTGGAAGCTTCTTTGTTCTTTATTTTTAAAAGAACATCCTAAATATTGTGACCAAGAGTGTGTTCTTGGGTATATAAATACTTATACCAGTATACCCTTTTTGTTATGTTACAAAAATGACACCTTTGCCCAAAAAATGTGCCACATTTGTAAAAGGTGCCCCACTTGTATACACCTCCGAAATTTGATTTTCATACAATTTTATTTTTATATGACTTCAGTATTCAGTTTATAATAAGCCAGCTTTAAGGAGATTCTTTCCATTGCCCATGCCATTATATATATATATATATATATATATAAAATCTACTATCCGATCTTGAAATGGAATATTTATTTCTGAAACTGATGCAAGTCAAGTTCTTTCTTTCTTTTGACAACTATTTTTTGGGTTGTTTTTTTTAAATCCCAAAGTCAAAAAAGTGTATGATTAATTATTTTCTGATTATGTTCTCTGACACACGAATATTAAAACGAATGTGCTTCCAAAAAAACTACACAACTGTATCTTAGGATATAAGAGCTTGTTTCATCATCAGTGGTCATCATAGTATATTCCTTGTGTCTGGATCAAAATAATGCAGCACCTAAGTACATACATATGTATATATGTGAATAAATACACATGAGATTGATTATACTTCTTTTATCTTCATGGTTTGTATGAATTGTTTCTCATATTTCAGCTTTATTTCAACATCTTTTGAACTTGAACACAGGCATTAATATTTTGGAGATATGGTATAAAATCAGCTTTAATATCTTAATATTATCACTGCATTTTTTAATTGTTATCATAGTAGCAAAGCTATTTGGAATAAATTTCAACAAATTCAATGTTAGACCAAAATAAATTTTTACATTTGAAATGTTTAAGACCATGTGAGTACATTAAAAGGAACATATAAGCACAGAATATACATCCAAAACATTACTGACTTTAAGTGTTGAATGTTAACATTTTACTGTTGTGCCAATATTTGGTGAAACTTGGACAATCCAAGCCAAATAAACAGAAAATCTTGCTTTTCTCAAAAAAAAATTGAAAGCATCACTGATTTGGCAACAACATAGTAAGCTTAATATAAATGAATACTGAAAAATATGTAATTTTCTCATGATTTGTACATATTCTAGGCTGGATTTGGTTGCCATGGCAACCAACCATTTCATCACCTATATAGAGAAATAAAGTATGCCCAATAGACATCAAATGTCCACAACAAATTTCCCACTATAAAGAAAATTATTACTGCACAAGAAGTAAACTCAAAAGTGATGCCAAATTAATGAATTAATGGATAAATCCTGTGCAAAACAAAGCACCTGTTGTGCCTATATTTGGTGAAACTTGGGCAATCCATGCCAAATAATTAGAAAATCTCACTTTTCTCAATCAGAAATTTTAAAAAATACAATGCATGATGGATTTGGTAAGAAAATAGTAAGCTTAATATAAACGAATAGTGATAAATATGCAATTTTGTCATGATTTGTACACAATCACGGCTTGATTTGGTTGCCATGGCAACCAACCATTTCATCCCCTGTATGCTGAAATAAAGTATACCCAATATCCATCCAGTTTCCACAACAAATTTCCCACTATAAAGAAAATTATTATTGTACAAGAAGTAAACTCAAAAGTGATGACAAATTATTGAATTAATGGATAAATTCTGTGCAAATCAGGCAATTCAGCCTCCAGACTAATGCGCAGTAAAGGGTTAAGAAACATAGTCGATATATTAATTGATGTGCTACTGTATTGAAATTAAAGGTATAATTATCCATCCCTAGTGCACTAGGCATATGAATGTATGAAGGAAATTAAACCCCATAAATGACATCCACAACTTTATGAGGTGCTGAAACTTCACGTTTTCTTTACCTTGCACCTAGATAGCACATCTCCATGAAGGAGAAGGCTTGTACAATAGCAAGGAATGCTGTTCATTTTTCATCTAAATGACTTTTCCTTTAAACCTATTTACGGCAAAGTAGTGATGGTCCTTGGAATAAAATTGTTCATATCTGGCATCATTATTTTGGCATCTAAGTCTACTCATGATCTTTTCCCTACTAATGACATTGATCTTTGACCTTGGGACTTTACTACTGTATGATAAGGTGTTGACATGGGTAAAGTCATACATGTGATTCTACAGGCGGTAGGACAAAGATACAGTTTTAAATGCCATCTATTGCACACACCATTTTGTAGTTGAAATCTACCGCTTTTAAAAATGAAAAGATTTATATACAAAAAAAAAAAAAAAAAAAAAATTTAAAAAAGAAAAAGAAAACAGTATTTTTACGCATTTTTTTATCCACACATTACAGAAACCAGCCAGAACCAGTCTACTGGAGACTGGAACTGGTATAGCAGCAAAATGACTGCAATGATGTGCAGCTGAGTAACTGGATTAAGAAGGCTATCATGTGTAAATAACAAACTGTTCATTGATTACCTATTTGTTGCAATCTGGCAAGTTGAAGGCCAAATGCAGGACATTTTTTTGAGGTGTTACAAGTAATAAAGGGATCATTTTGTTTAATTGTTATTGCATTGTTCAAGATGTTTTAAGAGGAATATTTAAAGGCAGTTCAATTCATTTCAAAATGCCAAAGCATGCGCCTTCTTCCAATGCTAAAATTCCACCAGCCATGAAATATGAGGCTCAGGAATACATCTAGTCCAACTCAGGAACTTCTTCCTCGGGGGGAACTTAGCTTGGAGGAGTATTGGAGAGCAGTCAGCAGCCTAAAAACCCAGCCATGGAAAAACTGAAGTTTGGACTTCTTGCAGGCTGAGCATAGTTGTTTGGTCATTGCCACATTCTAATGCTGACACAGAGGACATTCACTATTCTTCCAAAGTGATTCAAGAGGATATCTGGACCAGAATACTATTGAGAGCCCGTTAAGTGTCAAACTTAATAATCACAATCAATGTCATCAGTCAGTGATCTTGTGATTCAAAACAAAAATGCTTGTGGATTTTATTTTTAAAAATCAAAGTAAACGAGATATACAACTCTTCCTTTTTCATTCAATTGACAATACATTGGACTTGTATTAATTAATTATCATTGTAACATTTTCCATTTGAATCGGATTCATGTTCAAAAATTGCTGTTTCATAATAGTTTGAAGAGAATACATATAATGGAAACAAATGTACTTTTGTTTTCAATCTCCTTAAAACACATAAAATTTATGTAGATAAAAGATCTACTGGTTTAGAAGTCAATCTACTAATCAAAATTTGTAAATCTACTGGTTTGATGTCATGGTTCTGTCACATGTATGGTAAAGTTCCATGAAAATATCTATAGAGGTTAAAAAGTGACAGGCCACTGACTTGCATTATCGCTTGTTGTAACCTTTACCTTGAGGCCAATAAGTATGACCATGAATAAATGAGAAACTAAACAGATATAATAGGCTCAAGTTTCATTAAAATATCTTCATTGGTTCAAAAGTTATGCCCATACATAAATGGAAGTCATGCAGGGTTTGAAATTAGCGGTAATCTGCTGACTGACGCTACTAAACTTCCTGTCAGACTAGTAGTTTTCATAATTTCAATAGTCCAATGGCTAGTAAAGTTTCAGTTGTCACCAGTCAGCGTTTCTTTACGCTATCGTTGGTAATTTTTGAAAATCTGAATGATTGAACAATGCCCAAGTTTTCTCTGAGCTAATTGCGTAAATCCATGAGATTCAATTGCCCCCTATAGTGTTAGAAGAAGTGGGATTTCAATTCTTGTATTTGAAAACAAGGCTCTATTTCCTGCATTTGTAAACAAGGCAGCAGCACTGTTTACAAACAGGAAAACTATGACGTTTTTAGAAGGTGTTAAACCACCAGAAAAAAAGCAAAAGTTCTATGAAAATGACATCAAAGAAAGAAATAATGCTTATGACTGGGAAAAGTATAAACACAACTTTCCAGCAGACATGGACAAAAGACAGTGATAGGCTGATTCATGATAAGGAGAACAATGTTATGTGGTGTTACTGGTGTATGGAGTCGGCAAAAACAAACACAGAAAAAAATCCTGTTTCATTGTGGGTTGTTTTAACTCTAAATTTGAATCAGTAATTGCACATGGAAATATCCATCCAGTGTCCACAACAAATTTCCCACTATAAAGAAAATTATTATTGTACAAGAAGTAAACTCAAAAGTGATGCCAAATTAATGAATTAATGGATAAATCCTGTGCAAAACAAAACAGTTGTTTTGCCTATATTTGGTGGAACTTGGACAATCCATGCCAAATAATTAGAAAATCTCACTTTTCTCAATCAAAATTTAAAAAAATTCAATGCATGATAGATTTGGTAAGAAAATAGTAAGCTTAATATAAACAAATAGTGATAAATATGCAATTTTGTCATGATTTGTACACAATCATGGCTTGAATTGGTTGCCATGGCAACCAACCATTTCATTCCCTGTATGCTGAAATAAAGTATACCCAATATCCATCCAGTGTCCACAACAAATTTCCCACTATAAAGAAAATTATTATTGTACAAGAAGTAAACTCAAAAGTGATGACAAATTATTGAATTAATGGATAAATCCTGTGCAAATCAGGCAGTTCAGCCTCCAGACTAATGCGCAGTAAAGGGTTAAGAAAAACATAGTTGAGATATTAATTGATGTGCTACTGTATTGAAATTAAAGGTATAATTATCCATCCCTAGTGCACTAGGCATATGAATGTATGAAGGAAATTAAACCCCATAAATGACATCCACAACTTTATGAGGTGCTGAAACTTCACGTTTTCTTTACCTTGCACCTAGATAGCACATCTCCATGAAGGAGAAGGCTTGTACAATAGCAAGGAATGCTGTTCATTTTTCATCTAAATGACTTTTCCTTTAAACCTATTTACAGCAAAGTAGTGATGGTCCTTGGAATAAAATTGTTCATATCTGGCATCATTATTTTGGCATCTAAGTCTACTCATGATCTTTTCCCTACTAATGACATTGACCTTTGACCTTGGGACTTTACTACTGTATGATAAGGTGTTGACATGGGTAAAGTCATACATGTGATTCTACAGGCGGTAGGACAAAGATACAGTTTTAAATGCCATCTATTGCACACACCATTTTGTAGTTGAAATCTACCGCTTTTAAAAATGAAAAGATTTATATACAAAAAAAAAAAAAAAAAAAGAAATTTAAAAAAGAAAAAGAAAACAGTATTTTTACGCATTTTTTTATCCACACATTACAGAAACCAGCCAGAACCAGTCTACTGGAGACTGGAACTGGTATAGCAGCAAAATGACTGCAATGATGTGCAGCTGAGTAACTGGATTAAGAAGGCTATCATGTGTAAATAACAAACTGTTCATTGATTACCTATTTGTTGCAATCTGGCAAGTTGAAGGCCAAATGCAGGACATTTTTTTGAGGTGTTACAAGTAATAAAGGGATCATTTTGTTTAATTGTTATTGCATTGTTCAAGATGTTTTAAGAGGAATATTTAAAGGCAGTTCAATTCATTTCAAAATGCCAAAGCATGCGCCTTCTTCCAATGCTAAAATTCCACCAGCCATGAAATATGAGGCTCAGGAATACATCTAGTCCAACTCAGGAACTTCTTCCTCGGGGGGAACTTAGCTTGGAGGAGTATTGGAGAGCAGTCAGCAGCCTAAAAACCCAGCCATGGAAAAACTGAAGTTTGGACTTCTTGCAGGCTGAGCATAGTTGTTTGGTCATTGCCACATTCTAATGCTGACACAGAGGACATTCACTATTCTTCCAAAGTGATTCAAGAGGATATCTGGACCAGAATACTATTGAGAGCCCGTTAAGTGTCAAACTTAATAATCACAATCAATGTCATCAGTCAGTGATCTTGTGATTCAAAACAAAAATGCTTGTGGATTTTATTTTTAAAAATCAAAGTAAACGAGATATACAACTCTTCCTTTTTCATTCAATTGACAATACATTGGACTTGTATTAATTAATTATCATTGTAACATTTTCCATTTGAATCGGATTCATGTTCAAAAATTGCTGTTTCATAATAGTTTGAAGAGAATACATATAATGGAAACAAATGTACTTTTGTTTTCAATCTCCTTAAAACACATAAAATTTATGTAGATAAAAGATCTACTGGTTTAGAAGTCAATCTACTAATCAAAATTTGTAAATCTACTGGTTTGATGTCATGGTTCTGTCACATGTATGGTAAAGTTCCATGAAAATATCTATAGAGGTTAAAAAGTGACAGGCCACTGACTTGCATTATCGCTTGTTGTAACCTTTACCTTGAGGCCAATAAGTATGACCATGAATAAATGAGAAACTAAACAGATATAATAGGCTCAAGTTTCATTAAAATATCTTCATTGGTTCAAAAGTTATGCCCATACATAAATGGAAGTCATGCAGGGTTTGAAATTAGCGGTAATCTGCTGACTGACGCTACTAAACTTCCTGTCAGACTAGTAGTTTTCATAATTTCAATAGTCCAATGGCTAGTAAAGTTTCAGTTGTCACCAGTCAGCGTTTCTTTACGCTATCGTTGGTAATTTTTGAAAATCTGAATGATTGAACAATGCCCAAGTTTTCTCTGAGCTAATTGCGTAAATCCATGAGATTCAATTGCCCCCTATAGTGTTAGAAGAAGTGGGATTTCAATTCTTGTATTTGAAAACAAGGCTCTATTTCCTGCATTTGTAAACAAGGCAGCAGCACTGTTTACAAACAGGAAAACTATGACGTTTTTAGAAGGTGTTAAACCACCAGAAAAAAAGCAAAAGTTCTATGAAAATGACATCAAAGAAAGAAATAATGCTTATGACTGGGAAAAGTATAAACACAACTTTCCAGCAGACATGGACAAAAGACAGTGATAGGCTGATTCATGATAAGGAGAACAATGTTATGTGGTGTTACTGGTGTATGGAGTCGGCAAAAACAAACACAGAAAAAAATCCTGTTTCATTGTGGGTTGTTTTAACTCTAAATTTGAATCAGTAATTGCACATGGAAATATCCATCCAGTGTCCACAACAAATTTCCCACTATAAAGAAAATTATTATTGTACAAGAAGTAAACTCAAAAGTGATGCCAAATTAATGAATTAATGGATAAATCCTGTGCAAAACAAAACAGTTGTTTTGCCTATATTTGGTGGAACTTGGACAATCCATGCCAAATAATTAGAAAATCTCACTTTTCTCAATCAAAATTTAAAAAAATTCAATGCATGATAGATTTGGTAAGAAAATAGTAAGCTTAATATAAACAAATAGTGATAAATATGCAATTTTGTCATGATTTGTACACAATCATGGCTTGAATTGGTTGCCATGGCAACCAACCATTTCATTCCCTGTATGCTGAAATAAAGTATACCCAATATCCATCCAGTGTCCACAACAAATTTCCCACTATAAAGAAAATTATTATTGTACAAGAAGTAAACTCAAAAGTGATGACAAATTATTGAATTAATGGATAAATCCTGTGCAAATCAGGCAGTTCAGCCTCCAGACTAATGCGCAGTAAAGGGTTAAGAAAAACATAGTTGAGATATTAATTGATGTGCTACTGTATTGAAATTAAAGGTATAATTATCCATCCCTAGTGCACTAGGCATATGAATGTATGAAGGAAATTAAACCCCATAAATGACATCCACAACTTTATGAGGTGCTGAAACTTCACGTTTTCTTTACCTTGCACCTAGATAGCACATCTCCATGAAGGAGAAGGCTTGTACAATAGCAAGGAATGCTGTTCATTTTTCATCTAAATGACTTTTCCTTTAAACCTATTTACAGCAAAGTAGTGATGGTCCTTGGAATAAAATTGTTCATATCTGGCATCATTATTTTGGCATCTAAGTCTACTCATGATCTTTTCCCTACTAATGACATTGACCTTTGACCTTGGGACTTTACTACTGTATGATAAGGTGTTGACATGGGTAAAGTCATACATGTGATTCTACAGGCGGTAGGACAAAGATACAGTTTTAAATGCCATCTATTGCACACACCATTTTGTAGTTGAAATCTACCGCTTTTAAAAATGAAAAGATTTATATACAAAAAAAAAAAAAAAAAAAGAAATTTAAAAAAGAAAAAGAAAACAGTATTTTTACGCATTTTTTTATCCACACATTACAGAAACCAGCCAGAACCAGTCTACTGGAGACTGGAACTGGTATAGCAGCAAAATGACTGCAATGATGTGCAGCTGAGTAACTGGATTAAGAAGGCTATCATGTGTAAATAACAAACTGTTCATTGATTACCTATTTGTTGCAATCTGGCAAGTTGAAGGCCAAATGCAGGACATTTTTTTGAGGTGTTACAAGTAATAAAGGGATCATTTTGTTTAATTGTTATTGCATTGTTCAAGATGTTTTAAGAGGAATATTTAAAGGCAGTTCAATTCATTTCAAAATGCCAAAGCATGCGCCTTCTTCCAATGCTAAAATTCCACCAGCCATGAAATATGAGGCTCAGGAATACATCTAGTCCAACTCAGGAACTTCTTCCTCGGGGGGAACTTAGCTTGGAGGAGTATTGGAGAGCAGTCAGCAGCCTAAAAACCCAGCCATGGAAAAACTGAAGTTTGGACTTCTTGCAGGCTGAGCATAGTTGTTTGGTCATTGCCACATTCTAATGCTGACACAGAGGACATTCACTATTCTTCCAAAGTGATTCAAGAGGATATCTGGACCAGAATACTATTGAGAGCCCGTTAAGTGTCAAACTTAATAATCACAATCAATGTCATCAGTCAGTGATCTTGTGATTCAAAACAAAAATGCTTGTGGATTTTATTTTTAAAAATCAAAGTAAACGAGATATACAACTCTTCCTTTTTCATTCAATTGACAATACATTGGACTTGTATTAATTAATTATCATTGTAACATTTTCCATTTGAATCGGATTCATGTTCAAAAATTGCTGTTTCATAATAGTTTGAAGAGAATACATATAATGGAAACAAATGTACTTTTGTTTTCAATCTCCTTAAAACACATAAAATTTATGTAGATAAAAGATCTACTGGTTTAGAAGTCAATCTACTAATCAAAATTTGTAAATCTACTGGTTTGATGTCATGGTTCTGTCACATGTATGGTAAAGTTCCATGAAAATATCTATAGAGGTTAAAAAGTGACAGGCCACTGACTTGCATTATCGCTTGTTGTAACCTTTACCTTGAGGCCAATAAGTATGACCATGAATAAATGAGAAACTAAACAGATATAATAGGCTCAAGTTTCATTAAAATATCTTCATTGGTTCAAAAGTTATGCCCATACATAAATGGAAGTCATGCAGGGTTTGAAATTAGCGGTAATCTGCTGACTGACGCTACTAAACTTCCTGTCAGACTAGTAGTTTTCATAATTTCAATAGTCCAATGGCTAGTAAAGTTTCAGTTGTCACCAGTCAGCGTTTCTTTACGCTATCGTTGGTAATTTTTGAAAATCTGAATGATTGAACAATGCCCAAGTTTTCTCTGAGCTAATTGCGTAAATCCATGAGATTCAATTGCCCCCTATAGTGTTAGAAGAAGTGGGATTTCAATTCTTGTATTTGAAAACAAGGCTCTATTTCCTGCATTTGTAAACAAGGCAGCAGCACTGTTTACAAACAGGAAAACTATGACGTTTTTAGAAGGTGTTAAACCACCAGAAAAAAAGCAAAAGTTCTATGAAAATGACATCAAAGAAAGAAATAATGCTTATGACTGGGAAAAGTATAAACACAACTTTCCAGCAGACATGGACAAAAGACAGTGATAGGCTGATTCATGATAAGGAGAACAATGTTATGTGGTGTTACTGGTGTATGGAGTCGGCAAAAACAAACACAGAAAAAAATCCTGTTTCATTGTGGGTTGTTTTAACTCTAAATTTGAATCAGTAATTGCACATGGAAATATCCATCCAGTGTCCACAACAAATTTCCCACTATAAAGAAAATTATTATTGTACAAGAAGTAAACTCAAAAGTGATGCCAAATTAATGAATTAATGGATAAATCCTGTGCAAAACAAAACAGTTGTTTTGCCTATATTTGGTGGAACTTGGACAATCCATGCCAAATAATTAGAAAATCTCACTTTTCTCAATCAAAATTTAAAAAAATTCAATGCATGATAGATTTGGTAAGAAAATAGTAAGCTTAATATAAACAAATAGTGATAAATATGCAATTTTGTCATGATTTGTACACAATCATGGCTTGAATTGGTTGCCATGGCAACCAACCATTTCATTCCCTGTATGCTGAAATAAAGTATACCCAATATCCATCCAGTGTCCACAACAAATTTCCCACTATAAAGAAAATTATTATTGTACAAGAAGTAAACTCAAAAGTGATGACAAATTATTGAATTAATGGATAAATCCTGTGCAAATCAGGCAGTTCAGCCTCCAGACTAATGCGCAGTAAAGGGTTAAGAAAAACATAGTTGAGATATTAATTGATGTGCTACTGTATTGAAATTAAAGGTATAATTATCCATCCCTAGTGCACTAGGCATATGAATGTATGAAGGAAATTAAACCCCATAAATGACATCCACAACTTTATGAGGTGCTGAAACTTCACGTTTTCTTTACCTTGCACCTAGATAGCACATCTCCATGAAGGAGAAGGCTTGTACAATAGCAAGGAATGCTGTTCATTTTTCATCTAAATGACTTTTCCTTTAAACCTATTTACAGCAAAGTAGTGATGGTCCTTGGAATAAAATTGTTCATATCTGGCATCATTATTTTGGCATCTAAGTCTACTCATGATCTTTTCCCTACTAATGACATTGACCTTTGACCTTGGGACTTTACTACTGTATGATAAGGTGTTGACATGGGTAAAGTCATACATGTGATTCTACAGGCGGTAGGACAAAGATACAGTTTTAAATGCCATCTATTGCACACACCATTTTGTAGTTGAAATCTACCGCTTTTAAAAATGAAAAGATTTATATACAAAAAAAAAAAAAAAAAAAAAGAAATTTAAAAAAGAAAAAGAAAACAGTATTTTTACGCATTTTTTTATCCACACATTACAGAAACCAGCCAGAACCAGTCTACTGGAGACTGGAACTGGTATAGCAGCAAAATGACTGCAATGATGTGCAGCTGAGTAACTGGATTAAGAAGGCTATCATGTGTAAATAACAAACTGTTCATTGATTACCTATTTGTTGCAATCTGGCAAGTTGAAGGCCAAATGCAGGACATTTTTTTGAGGTGTTACAAGTAATAAAGGGATCATTTTGTTTAATTGTTATTGCATTGTTCAAGATGTTTTAAGAGGAATATTTAAAGGCAGTTCAATTCATTTCAAAATGCCAAAGCATGCGCCTTCTTCCAATGCTAAAATTCCACCAGCCATGAAATATGAGGCTCAGGAATACATCTAGTCCAACTCAGGAACTTCTTCCTCGGGGGGAACTTAGCTTGGAGGAGTATTGGAGAGCAGTCAGCAGCCTAAAAACCCAGCCATGGAAAAACTGAAGTTTGGACTTCTTGCAGGCTGAGCATAGTTGTTTGGTCATTGCCACATTCTAATGCTGACACAGAGGACATTCACTATTCTTCCAAAGTGATTCAAGAGGATATCTGGACCAGAATACTATTGAGAGCCCGTTAAGTGTCAAACTTAATAATCACAATCAATGTCATCAGTCAGTGATCTTGTGATTCAAAACAAAAATGCTTGTGGATTTTATTTTTAAAAATCAAAGTAAACGAGATATACAACTCTTCCTTTTTCATTCAATTGACAATACATTGGACTTGTATTAATTAATTATCATTGTAACATTTTCCATTTGAATCGGATTCATGTTCAAAAATTGCTGTTTCATAATAGTTTGAAGAGAATACATATAATGGAAACAAATGTACTTTTGTTTTCAATCTCCTTAAAACACATAAAATTTATGTAGATAAAGATCTACTGGTTTAGAAGTCAATCTACTAATCAAAATTTGTAAATCTACTGGTTTGATGTCATGGTTCTGTCACATGTATGGTAAAGTTCCATGAAAATATCTATAGAGGTTAAAAAGTGACAGGCCACTGACTTGCATTATCGCTTGTTTGTAACCTTTACCTTGAGGCCAATAAGTATGACCATGAATAAATGAGAAACTAAACAGATATAATAGGCTCAAGTTTCATTAAAATATCTTCATTGGTTCAAAAGTTATGCCCATACATAAATGGAAGTCATGCAGGGTTTGAAATTAGCGGTAATCTGCTGACTGACGCTACTAAACTTCCTGTCAGACTAGTAGTTTTCATAATTTCAATAGTCCAATGGCTAGTAAAGTTTCAGTTGTCACCAGTCAGCGTTTCTTTACGCTATCGTTGGTAATTTTTGAAAATCTGAATGATTGAACAATGCCCAAGTTTTCTCTGAGCTAATTGCGTAAATCCATGAGATTCAATTGCCCCCTATAGTGTTAGAAGAAGTGGGATTTCAATTCTTGTATTTGAAAACAAGGCTCTATTTCCTGCATTTGTAAACAAGGCAGCAGCACTGTTTACAAACAGGAAAACTATGACGTTTTTAGAAGGTGTTAAACCACCAGAAAAAAAGCAAAAGTTCTATGAAAATGACATCAAAGAAAGAAATAATGCTTATGACTGGGAAAAGTATAAACACAACTTTCCAGCAGACATGGACAAAAGACAGTGATAGGCTGATTCATGATAAGGAGAACAATGTTATGTGGTGTTACTGGTGTATGGAGTCGGCAAAAACAAACACAGAAAAAAATCCTGTTTCATTGTGGGTTGTTTTAACTCTAAATTTGAATCAGTAATTGCACATGGAAATATCCATCCAGTGTCCACAACAAATTTCCCACTATAAAGAAAATTATTATTGTACAAGAAGTAAACTCAAAAGTGATGCCAAATTATTGAAGTAATGGATAAATCCTGTGCAAAACAAAACAGTTGTTTTGCCTATATTTGGTGGAACTTGGACAATCCATGCCAAATAATTAGAAAATCTCACTTTTCTCAATCAAAATTTAAAAAAATTCAATGCATGATAGATTTGGTAAGAAAATAGTAAGCTTAATATAAACAAATAGTGATAAATATGCAATTTTGTCATGATTTGTACACAATCATGGCTTGAATTGGTTGCCATGGCAACCAACCATTTCATTCCCTGTATGCTGAAATAAAGTATACCCAATATCCATCCAGTGTCCACAACAAATTTCCCACTATAAAGAAAATTATTATTGTACAAGAAGTAAACTCAAAAGTGATGACAAATTATTGAATTAATGGATAAATCCTGTGCAAATCAGGCAGTTCAGCCTCCAGACTAATGCGCAGTAAAGGGTTAAGAAAAACATAGTTGAGATATTAATTGATGTGCTACTGTATTGAAATTAAAGGTATAATTATCCATCCCTAGTGCACTAGGCATATGAATGTATGAAGGAAATTAAACCCCATAAATGACATCCACAACTTTATGAGGTGCTGAAACTTCACGTTTTCTTTACCTTGCACCTAGATAGCACATCTCCATGAAGGAGAAGGCTTGTACAATAGCAAGGAATGCTGTTCATTTTTCATCTAAATGACTTTTCCTTTAAACCTATTTACAGCAAAGTAGTGATGGTCCTTGGAATAAAATTGTTCATATCTGGCATCATTATTTTGGCATCTAAGTCTACTCATGATCTTTTCCCTACTAATGACATTGACCTTTGACCTTGGGACTTTACTACTGTATGATAAGGTGTTGACATGGGTAAAGTCATACATGTGATTCTACAGGCGGTAGGACAAAGATACAGTTTTAAATGCCATCTATTGCACACACCATTTTGTAGTTGAAATCTACCGCTTTTAAAAATGAAAAGATTTATATACAAAAAAAAAAAAAAAAAAAAGAAATTTAAAAAAGAAAAAGAAAACAGTATTTTTACGCATTTTTTTATCCACACATTACAGAAACCAGCCAGAACCAGTCTACTGGAGACTGGAACTGGTATAGCAGCAAAATGACTGCAATGATGTGCAGCTGAGTAACTGGATTAAGAAGGCTATCATGTGTAAATAACAAACTGTTCATTGATTACCTATTTGTTGCAATCTGGCAAGTTGAAGGCCAAATGCAGGACATTTTTTTGAGGTGTTACAAGTAATAAAGGGATCATTTTGTTTAATTGTTATTGCATTGTTCAAGATGTTTTAAGAGGAATATTTAAAGGCAGTTCAATTCATTTCAAAATGCCAAAGCATGCGCCTTCTTCCAATGCTAAAATTCCACCAGCCATGAAATATGAGGCTCAGGAATACATCTAGTCCAACTCAGGAACTTCTTCCTCGGGGGGAACTTAGCTTGGAGGAGTATTGGAGAGCAGTCAGCAGCCTAAAAACCCAGCCATGGAAAAACTGAAGTTTGGACTTCTTGCAGGCTGAGCATAGTTGTTTGGTCATTGCCACATTCTAATGCTGACACAGAGGACATTCACTATTCTTCCAAAGTGATTCAAGAGGATATCTGGACCAGAATACTATTGAGAGCCCGTTAAGTGTCAAACTTAATAATCACAATCAATGTCATCAGTCAGTGATCTTGTGATTCAAAACAAAAATGCTTGTGGATTTTATTTTTAAAAATCAAAGTAAACGAGATATACAACTCTTCCTTTTTCATTCAATTGACAATACATTGGACTTGTATTAATTAATTATCATTGTAACATTTTCCATTTGAATCGGATTCATGTTCAAAAATTGCTGTTTCATAATAGTTTGAAGAGAATACATATAATGGAAACAAATGTACTTTTGTTTTCAATCTCCTTAAAACACATAAAATTTATGTAGATAAAAGATCTACTGGTTTAGAAGTCAATCTACTAATCAAAATTTGTAAATCTACTGGTTTGATGTCATGGTTCTGTCACATGTATGGTAAAGTTCCATGAAAATATCTATAGAGGTTAAAAAGTGACAGGCCACTGACTTGCATTATCGCTTGTTGTAACCTTTACCTTGAGGCCAATAAGTATGACCATGAATAAATGAGAAACTAAACAGATATAATAGGCTCAAGTTTCATTAAAATATCTTCATTGGTTCAAAAGTTATGCCCATACATAAATGGAAGTCATGCAGGGTTTGAAATTAGCGGTAATCTGCTGACTGACGCTACTAAACTTCCTGTCAGACTAGTAGTTTTCATAATTTCAATAGTCCAATGGCTAGTAAAGTTTCAGTTGTCACCAGTCAGCGTTTCTTTATGCTATCGTTGGTAATTTTTGAAAATCTGAATGATTGAACAATGCCCAAGTTTTCTCTGAGCTAATTGCGTAAATCCATGAGATTCAATTGCCCCCTATAGTGTTAGAAGAAGTGGGATTTCAATTCTTGTATTTGAAAACAAGGCTCTATTTCCTGCATTTGTAAACAAGGCAGCAGCACTGTTTACAAACAGGAAAACTATGACGTTTTTAGAAGGTGTTAAACCACCAGAAAAAAAGCAAAAGTTCTATGAAAATGACATCAAAGAAAGAAATAATGCTTATGACTGGGAAAAGTATAAACACAACTTTCCAGCAGACATGGACAAAAGACAGTGATAGGCTGATTCATGATAAGGAGAACAATGTTATGTGGTGTTACTGGTGTATGGAGTCGGCAAAAACAAACACAGAAAAAAATCCTGTTTCATTGTGGGTTGTTTTAACTTTAAATTTGAATCGGTAATTGCACATGGAAATTGGAAGCAACACAAAAAGGAAATTATGCAGATAAAACTAAAAGGGTTAAAGTCCTAGGCTTGCAATGTTTACAGAAATAAAAGTGTTCTTATCTCGATGTGTGACATTGTTTTGTGAGAAGGAGGATAATGACTTGTGAAGATTGAGCAGGACAAGTAAATTTCTCAATCAACAAGTCCTTCTGGCTACAAAGAAATTTACGTTAAATTCTAGACCTGTCATGGATTTATATTTTCCCTTGACATGACCCTGACCTTGAGGCATGGTTATGGTATGTGGCACACTGTCTAATCATGATATATAACTGGCTAAAGTTTTATTATAATACCTTCAGTGGTTCAAACGTTATACTCCAGACAAAAATACAAGTCACCAAATTGCTGTTTCCCTTGCAGTAACCTTAAACTGGAGGCAAGGGATGTGGTTATGGTCTGTAGCACATTGTCTAATCATGATATATAATTGGCTAAAATTTAATTACAATATCTTCAGTAGTTCAGAGGTTATACTCCAAAACAAGATAGAAGTCACCAAATTACGTTTTCCCCTGTTATGACTTTGACTTTTTTTTTTTTTTTTTTTGGGGGGGGGGGGGGGGGGGCAGAGTTATAGCTAAAATTAGATTATAATATCAGCAGTAGTTCAAACGTTACACTCCAGACAAGAAAAAGAATTGCATTTTCCATCAAAGAATTGCATTTTCCCTTGCCAAATACTTTGACCTTGAGGAAGGGGGTATGGCTATAGTATGTGATACACCATCTGTACATGATATATTAATAGCAACAGTTTCATTAAAATCTCTTCAGTTGTTCAAAAGTTATACTCTGGACAAGGATGCAAATCAAAGAATTACATATTTCCTTGCTGTGACCTTGTGGTAGTGAACCTAGAAATATACACAACAAACCATCTTGTGATGATATATACTTGGGCCAAGTTTCATGAAAATCTCTGAAACTATTACAAAGTTATGGCCAGATAAGCAAATATTAATGAATGTACAGACGAACAGACAAAGCCGTAACATAATATGCCCGACTTAAGATGGATATATAAAAAGCGCATCTTACAATAATCATCTAGAACTTCTGGAGCATCCAGAATCCTCTCCGGAACTTGTGGAATGTGTCTCACAGTCTTCTTTGCGCTGATAATGGGGGTCTTACAGGAACTGTACAGCACCTTTAAACTGTTGTGATAGCCTGCCAAACACATAAAAAAGTAATGTTCATCAATATTCCTCTACGCAAAATGAGGAGTCACTTAAACTAGAAAGGTGTCTGTATTCCATCCTGACTTCAGAGCTCTCAAGTTTCATCAAAGTATATGCAATTTTAACTGAAATGGAGCTGCATTTGAAAACCTAACAGTAATGTCTAAAGTCACATAATCAACAACAACAACTACCAGTATGACAGCATCATGCATACATTACCTGTCTAGCATGTATGACTTGTATACCTGACAAGCAGTGAATAAAGCAGATATTGCAGAGATTCTATTACACAGGCAGAAGTCAGTTTTACTGATTAAATTTGCCCCTGTAACAGAAAAAACTGAGACTGTCTGTATTCTTGTACCGATGAACTGTAAAATGTGTTTTAAGTTATGCCGTAAACAATACTTTTGAAAAAGAAAATGAAGTGAATGAGTTTCTGACCTTTGCAGAAGCTGTGTTGATAATCGGCATCACAAGTCAAGATCGTGACGGTAGTGTAATCCCATTCCAATATCAGAACTGTCAGTCACCAACTTAATCCACACACAATCACAATTTAAAACTTTCTCTACTTTATGCAACTGATAAACCATCAGGGCTGAGCAAATTTTTTTTCATCCACTAGTCCAGGACAAGTGGTTTCAGAAAATTCACTTGTCCCACCTTACTTTTCACTTGTCTCACCTTACTCTTCACTTGTCCCACCTTACTTTTCACTTGTCCCAAAATGGTAATCACTTGCAGAGATTTGATGAGATGTATGTACTTAATCCATAGAAAAAACAAACGAAATAATATACAACATAATTATTTCTTAAAAGAATTTAATTTTTGAAAAACATTGGTTGTTATACATTAGGCTTTTTCATGTTAATGTATATATGTTTTAGCTGATGGATTTTAAAAAATGTCCATGTATATGTCTGCCACCTGCACCATCACTAAGCCAGCAGTTGATAGCTGTGTCTGGGTTAAAGTCCTCAATATATATGAGACTTGATTGGTTAAATCCTGAATTTGTCAGTTCCACTGACAAATACACTGGGTGAATTTCCAACCTGTACCAGTTTTGGATATTTAATCCTGAATTTGTCAGTTCCACTGACAAATACACTGGGTAAATTTCCAACCTGTACCAATTTTAGATATTGTTTGCAATAACTGCAAAACATCTTTCCTTCCGAGTCAATAAATTCAAGCGAGGGATAACAAGCAACCCAATGCGGCTGAAAATTTCTATGTCTCTTAGTAGTGTCATATTTGACATTTTTTGCCACCACGGATTCTTGCTTATGTCTCTTTGGAGAAATAGCTACCGCACACTCAGTAGCAGTCTTACGTTTTATCCCTACACTTTCACAAAAATGTTCCTTCTCCGAATCGCCCTTATTACTTTCTTTGCAAAAATAATTTAGCAAACTCATTTTATCCACAGAGTAACTATCAGCTTGCTTGACACCTACTTCTAAAATGATCACAACATACATTTTCTCTTTTAAATACGAATAGAGACAGCTCATTAATTAGCGTAATTGTTTTGCTTCAAACGCAATATCGCACTTGGAAGTTAATCATCTGTATAATCAATTAAAAATTTTAAGAATCATTACTGTCATTTAATCAGTTCATAAAGGAAACCAACACTGATGTCGGTAAAGTACCTTTCATTAATTGAATTACGCTGACTCGCTGGATTAAAATCAGAGTGAGCCGCTTGTGAGGATCTGGCTTGAGTAAACACAATGCAACAATGCCGCTTGAAACACTGGCTTTCTTTTGTTTGCCGTGTTTTGATTTTGATAATTTGGTCGCTTAGCCCAATTTGCAGTCAAGCGGTAACAGAACATGCGCATATGCAACAATTATCACTGACCACATTTATGTATTATACAGGATGTAAATGTATACATGAAGAGGGGTAGAATCAAGTATTCAATATGCCCGGAGGGCATGATTGGCCAAATAAAGGTAGATATAGTGATTAAAGCACGAAAATAAGGACTTGCCCGACTTTTTTTAAAAAAGCACTTGTCCTGGACTAGCAACTTGGAAAATTTTACTTGCCCAACTTCGAAAATTAATAGTCCGGGATGTCGGGCTATGGGATTTGCTCAGCCCTGACCATGTTTGGTAAGATTGGTTAATTAGGATTTGTACAGGTAAAATTTGGCCTTGTACCAACTTTTTCCATCCTTGTACCGTAATTGCAAAATCCTAGCGGAAACACTCTATTGCATATGAGACTCGCATAAGTAATGTCAAGCAGACAAATAAAACTTTCATAAACACTAACTGGATCTTATTTGTCTCTGCAATACAAATATTTTTTTTATGGACACATTTTTATGGCAATGTTCTCTTGATAACTTTAAAAGACATACCCTCTGGTGCCCCAGGTGCTTTGCTCTTGTACGAGATGATCCTGCTGTTGAGCAGATCCCCATTTAGATTCTCACTCATTATCTTCTGGTACTCCAGCTTAGAGGGACTCATCAGGTCTAGGTTTTCCTCATCATGTTGCCCCTGGTTTTCTGTCGTCAGTTTGTAATGCCCCAACTCGAACTGAGTTGTGCTCCTGTTTGGGATAAAACGATCGCCTCCACTTGGGGTCTTGGGCTTGTTTGGCGTCTTGCTCTTGCCTGGAAATAAAGTGGTTGCAAAACTGCTTCATTTTTTTCCCCCTTTAATTTAAAAAAATTCTGACTACCTTTCTAAACAAGATTTGTTTTACAACTTTTGCGAGTTTATTCTATCATGCAGTCAGCTCTTCACAGTGGTTCTGCAGATAAATATTAGAGATAAATAACAAACTAGAGCTATTAGTGATGGGTAAATCACCAAGGGTCCTGTTTGACTATAATTTGCTAAGCAGGGCCTGAACAGAGAAAAGGGCAAAATCTGGGACCATAACTCTTCTACACAGTAATGTGCATGGCTGGAAATTAAACTCATTTAAGGTCTCATCAGAAAAAGATCCCTTCCAAACCTGCTTAAAATACAAGAAGCCTTGGTAAAATACTGCTGCAGAAACCAAAGTCTGGTGGGTGGACAATCAGGGGCCATAACTGTAAATAATGTTGCAGAATGCTTGAAATCTGACTCATTCACAGTCTCAGTAATATAAAGCTGCATACCAAATTTGATTGAAATCCAACAAACCTTAGTAAGTTATGCTGTGGAAACCAAAGACAAGAGGACTGACAATAAGGGGATATAAACTGGGGTAAATCATGTTGTGAAACACTGGAAATCTAACTTGTTCAAGGTCTCCTCAATATAAAACCACATTGAATTCAATTGAAATCCATCAATCCTTGGTAGAGTCATGCTGCAGAGACCCAAGTCAGGAATACATGTAACTGAGTCATAACTGCCTGTAAATGATGTTGTGGAATGCTGGAAATCAAACACATTTAAGGTTTCATTAATATAAAGCTTCATGCCAAATTTGGTAAAATTCCAACAATTCCTAGTAAAGTTATCTTGCAGAAACCAAACTGTTGACAGCCAGATAACAAGATTACTATAGGGTGCCACCTACTACAAGGGTGGGTGGAGTGGGGCCTAATTATGTGCCCTCAGGTACTGCCTAAATCAACTAAAATGTAAAGGTTTTTCTCAGGCTCTGCATTTAATAAAAACCCTAGACTCCCTTTTTGTTGATTTTAATCTAAAAACCATTAACACTGTCCTCAATCCAGGGCATGGACAGACATACAGAAGTACTTATGGACACACACAACAAAGCGATTGCTATGTGCAGGACTTTCACCAAGGTGGTCTTGATGCCAAAAATTAGTTGTAAATTTGCTTGTTGCTATTACACTAAACAAGTACAACATCAACATCTTACTATAAATTTTATAACTTGTCCTAATCCAAAAACCTCTACCCCATCCCACTGACCCCCACTCTGGAAAAGGCTCAACTTGTCAATACCTATCCCTTAGCTCGCTCTTTTTGTGTTGCATCCAGAAATTTACAAGAAAGAGCCAAATCCCCCTTCAACCCACAATAGGGGTGGAGTACCACAGCTTACTATGGTGGGGGGTTATTCATCTAATTGTTACTAATTTTCCCATCTTACCATTTAATGGGGATTCTGGATAAATAGTCTCCTTCCTCTTCTCTCTCTCCAGCATCTGACAGCTTCCCCATAATCATACTTGTGTTTTTTGCTCGGGCATTCATCCTCAGTAACATGAACATCATCGCTGCATTGTCGGCCATGTTCGTATTCTTCAGCAGCAGTACCCCACCCCAAAAAAATCATTACAATTTCAACACGAGAATTTCCTGCTGATGCATTATGCACCAGGGGCCAACATTATCGGGGGGACATTTATATCCTGCCCACTGTCGGTACTCTACCGAAACAAAGTCCGTTATCTGCTTCATTTAATGGGTTAAAATACTTGTAAGTGGTATGTACAGCAACAAATGTCCCAGCCATGTGGTAGCAATGTCAATACCCCTCTAGCCACAATTATATACACATGCATATTGGCTTATTTCTGTGGAATCAGTTCTAAATATAAACCATGCTGAATGGTACTGGCTTATGGAAAGGTGACTTAAGCGTGCCTCAATGCAAAAAATAAAGCTATTTTAATTTACTATATTATTATAATTACTGCACACCATTATATAAAACATGTGGGAATCTTTTGTACAACTTCTCCCCCTTTAAATTTGTATTCTTGCAGGGGGGGGGGGGAATACAGTGATCACGCAATCTGGATGCAAAATTGCTTTTCTATCCACCGCTTCTCCAGATTGTTACAACACCTCCTTAGCAATGTGTTACTTTCTATTTTATTTATGCTAGTCGATGTACGAGTGGACTAAATTAGCCACTCATGTAAATACAGACTTTTTCAACCACGAAATAAAATATATCCTTATTCAGTCAGAACAAACAAAATGCTTATTTTCTGCTCAAATGTGTTGCCTAGCTAAAGTGTATAACAGACTGAAGTAGCAGATTACAGTAATGTAGCTGCTAACTGTTTTATGTTCTGCTGAGTTTTGTGTTCATTCACACAGAAAATATGACTAGTAAAAACATAATTCTCTTTCCTAATTCAAGATAAGAAAGCACATACTGTGAAAATTAAAAAAAATAATAATTAAGTTCACAGTTGGATTCAAATGTGGTTCTGTTGCATGACGGGTCGACATGTTATCACTGCACTGAGTGACTGATAACATGGCAATTGAAATTCTTTGGTCATAATGTTATTGATATCTACTGAAAAAACGTTCTCGAATGAAAATATAAAATTGATAATTCACTCCAGTGATTCATACCTCCTGAAGGGTGAACCTTGACCAGAGTACATACCACTGTCAACCCATGACTGGAACAAACAATAACTACCAATCATTATTAAATGTAGCCTATTCACTGCATGACACACCAGATGTGTAGGCCTCCAAACTCAATCCAAGTAGACAAAATACAAAGCAACAGAGAAATTTCAAAATGATCAGTAAAGTACTTGCATCATACATGAGAAACAAGTTTGGAATGTATCCTTTAGGTTGTTATATGTTACGAGTAGCTGAACGTGCCAACAGGATAAAACAATTTTGCATGGAATTGGTGAGGGGGTGAATTTCCTTTTGTTATTTTGTAGAGGGGAGTGGGTGTTGTCAATAGTTTTCTTTTTTTTACTGAAAGAATCAAGTGCCTGTGATTTATCTTCCTAAGATTTTGTGCAATTAATTTTACATGTTTCGAACTTTACCTTTAGTTGGCAACATGTAGCCACTATTGTGCTGAGATGCTGTAAAACATTACTACATACATACATATCACTCCAGTGATTTATCAAAATTATTTTTCTTGGAAAATCCACCAATTCATGGACTAGCATAACATAAAAATATATTAATGTGCTTCGGTCTGTTTCTACTTCCCAAAGAGAAACCTCTAAACTTCATCAGTGGCAGCAGGTCCTTTGATCGCAAAATGCCCCTTCCAGGAATAAAAGTGCCCCTATAATACAATCTTGCCCTCCACTCTGTAAGAAATTCACAGCTGAAGCACTGGGGGAATATACCTCCTGACTTGGGCGTCTTGCTTGCTGAACTCCCAGCATTTGGTGTTTTGGATTGGGTAATAGATCGGTTGACATTTTTCATAGGCGTTTTTGAAGGTCCACAGCTCACGTTAAGGTTGTTCCCTGATGTACTGGCATCTGCCCCAGATTCATTCATCTTTCTCTGCCATCTCACTGCAGGTCCACGTGTAATTGGTGCATCCATTCTTACCGCACTGCTGATTTCGTTCTCCAGACTGAAGTGGTTCATGTCAGGCTTAGCTTCACCCTGTAGGTCTTGCCTAAATCTGATTTGGCTGCACCTCTCAACCTTTACATTAGAGTGGCATCTGTGTAGAAAAGACAAGACTACAAGTAAGCTGTGAAGTGAAAAATAAAACTGGACCCAAGTCTGATAAGATGAAATATGAACGGAAATTGTTCATATTCTGAATTTTTTTTACTGTCAATTCAGTTTTTATTTTGGTAGCGTTACATTAGTGAAATTTTTGTTGTTCCTTAAATTTGTGGATCAAGGGAAGAGGTCCCATTGTTTCTACAGAATTATTGTTCGTTAGGCCATTCAATTTGTCATTTGTAGTAGCCATGAAATCCACAATTTTGTATCCCACAGAAAATGGTGAATTCACAGTTGTTACTAAATAATACTATTTTGCCTACAGTACAAGGGAATAAATGCTGATTTATTTTAGGCAACCAACAGGACATCACACATCTATATTAAAGTTTCTGCCGATATAATTGTGCAGCATACTTATGGAATTAAATAAACTTGTACAGGGCAAGGTAATAAGAAATAAATACTGTATGACCAACATTTCAGGATTATTTTGCCCTTTAGGATCAATGGCTATTTAATCAAAGGTGTTTCAAATTTTACTTCTAGACAAAATTACATTTTTCAACAGAACTTTTAGTCTTGAATTGGCAATGAATAGTTTATGAACATTTCAAAGTTTAAACTCAGAGTTCAAAATAATCTGATAGCCCGACGCCCCTCTAAATCTTGATCGGACCCCTCTCATATTCTAAGTGAGTTGTCCATCGCGCCTGTTAAAACAAAAATGGTATCCAATTTTTCTGAAAGAAACCTTGTGCCCCCAGACAAAATGCATCATTTTTATTTTGAAGTTTCTGAAAGACACTGGTACATTATTAATATTCAACTTCCTGATGGGGCACCATCTGTAGGTCCCTCCACATTATGAAGATTGATGATGATTTTGCAATTTATGTGTGCAGCCATTCAGCCATGTATGTCGGCTTTGGAAGATAGTCTGCTTAACGATATTAAATGTTATAAACTTTGTATGTAGAAAGCGAAGCATGTGACCAATGAATGGGGAACAGTACTATTTCTGTTCTAAGTATTTCATTGCTTACCTATAATTAGTGCTCATGTCTACAGCATGAATATCAAGCTGTCCGTTGATCATGCCGAGTTTGTAATGCATCGCTGGTTAAATATATCGAGCAGTACATATGCAATTGTTTGACAATTAAGCTAAGCTTGAGCCCAAATACAATATTTTCACCCAAAAGGAAGTGAGATCATTACATTATATCTTAATCCGTTTGGTTCAAGGAGTTAGTAGCCGCTCATTCTACTGATATGAAGTGTTGTCTGCAATTGTGACACATCCACAGTACTATCACATGAACTAATTATGAAACTTGAAGCTACTGTTTTTACTGATGGATATAAAAACAGATCAATGTCTCTCCGACTTCATTTCTGTTTTCAACTGTGCTCGAGAAACACCGAGATTTTTGCAGTGTTCAGAAAACAAAACTACTCTAAAGCCCCCACAGACTAATCATCGATCTCACGGCAAAGCTGAACGTATACAGTTGGAGATCGTAAGAGCAAAGGCGTGTGCCACAATTATTCAGAATTCACCACCCGAGGATGCAAAAATTGTGAAATTGTTGGAAACCTCGTTAGTTGTAAGCCCCTCTTCAGCAGAATGTGAATGAGGGTTCAGTATTGTGAACAAAATCACAAGTATTAGGGATTGACCATTTAATTTTTTTTGGATGGGATGGGTGTGTAAAAAATATGGCATTGTAGGGTAAGGGAATATTAAGTCAGACGAAGTGATTTTTTCATTAAAAGCCACTTGCCTGGGGCCCGGGTCTCAAACACATTTTTTTTTAGCACTGGAGCAATTGGACAATGGATGACATCAGGCCCTGGAGGAAAACATTTCCTTATGTGAAATAATTTGCAAAGAGAATAAACACGCGAGTCAATTTAATATGATTTTGTTTATTTCTTTCATATTTAAATTACAGCAATTTCAACATTGTTTCAAAATAATAGTAAAAAATAGGTCAATTTCAGGCACATGGAATTTGAGTTGGGATTAGTGGAATTTGAGTCAGGGTTAGTGATTTGTTTAAAGTAACTTGTCTTGGGCCTGTGTCTGAAACAAAAAATTCTTTGAGCACTGTTAAATAGTAAAAAAAAATATGGCCCTTTTGGACACCTGGAATTTGAGTCAGGGCTTGTTGAATGGAAACCAGTCTAAAATTCCGGCTTGACCTCATGCCAATTCAACATTTAAACTTCAGTTGAAAACATCAAAGCCCATCCAGTGTTCCTGCTAGAAAGAGATACAGGGGTGCCCCACCTCACGTGTCAAAATGCCCACCCGTCTGATGTTTTGAACTGAAAAATTGGTGTCTTTATAAACACTAAAAAGATATTTTCCATACTACTCACTAGTTAAAATGGTTGTTTCAAATTTTTTTCTCAAAGTTAAATCACTTGCTTAATTTAATGCAAACCATTCTAATTGGATTAACCCAGGTGGCAAGTCTATGTTCTTACTTGAGCGTAACAATAATATCAAAGGCATTAATGCAAATGGTCTGGCATGGAAGCATCTATCTCCTTCAAATTCCCTAACAATAAACATAACTTCATTTGTTCTTCTGGCTGTGTTACATAACATGTATCAAAGCCTCAATATTCCAAACATATTCATGATGTTTCATTAAAAACCACATCAAAATACAACTTCAAACCGTACCAGTTCACAACGCTTGTTCACAGAATTATTGCCTTTAGTACAACCATGCCAAGAAAAAAATGTCCACTTTCCCAGTTGGAAAATTATAAATGTTCCAATGCACACCCTTTCCATATCATCCTTTTAGGCAAACAAAAGCTTTTCATTAAATATCCAGTTTGTTGCTGACGACAATGTTTACAGGTGTCCACAAACTTTTAATTCTTAAGCTAGTTATTTTATTCCAAGATATCATGGACCAATATACACTAGTCCAGTAAAGATGGTTAATAGTTTTCAAGTAACAATATGCCTAAATTTGAGAAAATATAACAATGAGGATGAAAACTTGTACACATCTGATGAATGTAGAAGTACATGGTGGGAACAGTGTTTACATTACACACAACTTACAGGCTGTAGCAAGTCTTAAACAGGAATGAACAGTTGGGCACTGTGTTTACACTACGAGGCTAACTCAATTTTTCGTCAAAATTTCTTCTTCTTCATATTTTGGACCAAAATAACTTTGCACATCTATTCTCAAATTTTTTCCAACGTGAAATCCAGTCAGGAAACCAAACAATATGATTAAAATGATAATGTTAAAACTTAAAATGAAATGTCATACATTTTCCAGGAACAAACATTTCATTGTTAAACTGGCCCTCTGGGTACCTGTGACAAGGTGCCAGAATGTATCATCATATAATCCATAACTTGGAGTTCGGTGATCGTTGTCAATATGAAGCCACACTAATCCACTGGTATTGGCTACTCAATGTCCAATCAAGTAATTACAGTCAATTCTACCAACCCCAATACAAATGTCAAAATATCTAAAATGGTGTGGGAAGGGTCAGAGGAAACTCAGACTACACACCTGGCTGCTCCATTGATACACATAGCCTCATTTTAGTACCCCGCCAACATTGGTGGTAGTGGTACTAATATTAATACTAGATGTAGCCATGAAATTCAAAAAAGTGACGGGATATAGGGTTGTGTTATTCCACTTGGATTTAAAAGTTGTAAAACATAGGATCTGATCAGTAAATATTCTTCCGGTCTACTTCGGAGTGAATGTGAGTATTGGGGCATTATGTATGTCAAAAATGAGTACCTAAAATAAAAACAATTTAAATTAAAATTAAAATAAAGTTATTTTTCTTTTAGAAGCATTTGGAAAATAATATTTCCTACATTTTTCAACTAATCTGTTCATTTACTACATTGTACACTTATATGTAGAGGTCATGACCCTTAAGTTATTGTATAGAAGAAGAGATAGCACTGAAGCAATAACGATCTATAGTACAATGCATACTGATCATGTATGCATTCAGTACCGACTATTTCAGTAATGGGTGTCATTTGCTAGAATTTGATTACACATACCTTTAAATGGCAATTATTCACTTTATTTGGATCCTCATACATCCATATTCCATTCAAAGGTCATTATTAAGATGTCCCGAGAAATACATATTGCAAAAATCAATGTTAACGTACATGGACATTTTTGGATGAGGTACACCTAAACGTGTGATCCAGTACAAACCAGATTGAAAAAAATTTGTACTATCCTGTTAATTGTTATCAGACCCAATGTCCTCTTTTCTTGACCCAGTTTAGTACCTGGCCACTATTGTAAAAGTCCATCGCGATCAATAATTTTCATCTGGAAGTTTTTTGACAATGTTTACGGTGCAGAGCATTCAACAACTACGATTGAATAGACTTTGATTTAACTATATTAATATTAAATGTTAGAACAACAATGAATATTTAATTTAATTTGTGTTAATATGCCTACATGACCACACTGACATATAATTTAGTCGCAATCACTCTGAAGGAGACCAGAAGTGTTAAAGTCCTCCAAACAGTGTTTAAGCAGACAAGTCATGAAGCAACGGAGAAACTTCAAGGAAAAGTTGACATTAAAAAATCAGTAAGGTACTTAAATCATACATGGGGGAAAGGTTTATAATGTCTTCTTCACTGTGGTGCAAGTTATGAGTGACTACATGTGCAGATAGTGCAAGACCGTTAACAGAGAGTCATAGAAGGGTCAGATTTCGAACTACGAGTTAGATAACTTGTGTTAATTGGCAACAGAGGAGGGTATTATCATGAATTTCCCCCTTTTACTGATAGAAACAATAGCCTGTCACAGTTAAAGTTAAATCAGAGCATTAAACTGATTGTTAAAGCAGAATGTCAAGTTCCAGTGTGTCTAGAGTACAAATAGGGTACGAAATGTCTAGAGCAAAAATACTTGTGTACTAAACATCTTGGGTACAAAGTGTCTTGTGTGCGAAACAGTTCGGATATGAAACTGCAGGCACATATGCACAAAACATCTTGGTATGAAAAATCCTGAGGTGGCAGAGGATAGTTTCAGAAATTGGCCTGTCAAATTTCTTCACTTAAAGCTATGCTGTGAATATTTGAGCTACTATTGTTTAATAATTAAAGATATGTATATATTTATGAATTCGGTGTTTCGGGCTTGTGTTGTTTTTGAAACTGATGCGAGGCATGTACACCTCCCATAGTTGCTTCACAGTATGTAGACAATGAAATACCAATAGTCAGCTTGGAAGCAGAGCTAGCCACCCATAGCAGTCAGTAGACATGTGGGTTCAAGACAAGTAGAATATCTCGAAAATGGCCTGGATAGCAACTATTTTGATTTGCATCAAGCTGTTTAGTACACAATGTTTTTCAAAATAATCACTTAGGGAAAGAGTTTAAGTTCGAGCATGTTTCTTTAACGAAACAAAGAAAAATATACTAATGTTGATGAAAGTGATTAGATACCTTCGTTTCATTAAAGAAACTTATCTCTCCTTTTACCAACTTCGCCATTCCTGGACTCCCATCGGATTTCAACCAATTGAAATATATGTCAACAGAACTTGAAAACGTATCCACTTGCTTGTGTCAGAATTTGATTCCATTAGGAAAAAGATATCCGAGTATAGTCCAACTATACCAATTTGACTTTAATTTGTGTAAAAGTGACAATATGGGCTGCCAAGTGTGCGAGATATTCCTGAACATTTGTAGAAGTCTTACGTTTTATCCCTACACTTTCACAAGAATTTTCCTTCTTCGAATCGTCCTTATTACCTTCCTTGCGAAAATAATTTAGCAAACTCATTTTATCCACATAGTAAATATCAGTTTGCTTGACAACTACTTCTAAAGTGATCATAACAAACATTTTCTCTTTGAAATACAAACAGAGACAGATCATTAATTAGTGTAATTGTTTTGCTTCAAACGCAATATCGCACGTGAAAGATGATCGTCTGTATATTAAATTAAAAATGAAAGAATCATTACTGTCATTTAATCAGTTCATAAAGGAAACCAACACTGATGTCGGTAAAGTACCTTTCATTAATTGAATTACGCTGACTCACTGGATTAAAATCAGAGTGAGCCGCTTGTGAAGATCTTGTTTGAGTAAACACAGTGCAACAAAGCCGCTTTAAACAGTGCTAATTAATAATACCGGCTTTCTTTTGTTCGACCTGTTTTGATTTGCCGATAATTTGGTCGCTTAACCCAATATGCAGTCAAGCGATAACAGAACGTGCACATATGCGATAATTATCACTGACCACCTGTAGGTGTTACACAGGATGTCAATGTATACATAGAGAGGGGTAGAATCAAGTATTCAATACGCCTGGAGGACATGAATGGCCAAATAAAGGTAGATATAGTGATTAAAGCACGAAAATAAGGACTTACCCGACTTTTTTAAAATAGGAAAAAAAGCACTTATCCCTGACTAGCGACTTCGAAAATTTTACTTGCCAGACTTCGAAAATGAATAGTCCGAGACGTCGGGCTATGGGATTTGCTCAACCCTGTACGAACTTCCATTGACTTGTCAGGTTAAGTAAATGCTATTCTTATATTTTGCTATACGGCTAAAACACGGTATTGGTGCTGATAAAGGAATTTTCATGTTATATGCATGAAATAGAAAAATTAAACAAGATATGAACCAATTTTAAAGATTGGTAAGCCTGGCATATACCTCTCTTACTTTCCTGAAAATTTCAAGAGGTTAGTGTAACCCATTGTTGAGATATGCATGGAAACAAGGTCTAAAAATGGCCATTTTTGAGCGTTATGTAGTCTCACTCGAAAAAAGCTTGAATATAAAATAGAGAATTCTCTAAATATCATACTGAAATTATGCATTTATTGGTCTGGTTTTATGCGGAATTCAATCCTGCAAATATTGCTTCTTGAATTAAAGAAATCGGTAAAATATTATGGATTTTATAAGCAAAATACCGTCAGTAGAAGTTTTGTTTCAACACTGAAATTCAAACACTAATCTGTTGTTATATGCCAACATTTTGTACAAAATAACATTCATTATAACTTTTATTGACATCTAGAACTCGACTTTATATTATAATAAGTAGTAAAACCATTTAAATCACATGGCTAGCCAAGATATTCGATTGAGAGCTTGTTCTTTGTCAAACTTTCCAGTTCTAAATTTTGTAGTGTCTGTAACCTTTACAAGTTTATATGGCAATAATTTTGTTGTTTCATTATGGAAAAGTATAAATCCTACAAAGGCTCATGTGTATCCATGTGATGTCCAAGTTGGCCAAAATTGGTGGTGCTGTATTGTACCATTAAAAAACAGCAACTCAATAAAAAAAGTTACAGACACTACACAAACAGGTATAAAAATGAAAGATAAAAGTATTGTTCTACTTGTCATTAAAACATTGTTTTTCTCAATAGAAAGTTCCATCTTATGTGATGTAATGTTGCATCATCTATTTACCTCTGCAGCCAAGAGCAAAAAAGTGATGCAATAACTCTCTTGATTGAATATTGCATCATTCTTGCAGCACTGTCTGTTTGAGTAATTTACTACAAGACAATGTAACCTGAATTTCTTATCCTAGAAGAAGCTGCCTAATTACTTTTTCTGTTCTTTACCATGGTACATCCCTAAGACATGGGAAGACGACAAAAGCAAACCTCTGGGAACAACTCTGGTAAGTTTGTATTGAATGGTAAACCACACTCTTAAATTGTAGTGTCTGTAACCAATATCCCCTTTTTATACTGTCTATGACTTTATCCCTGTTTTTTTTTAAAAAAATGAAGCCAAATTATGTTTCCTATTACAGTATTGATGTGTAAGGCTAAATTTTGACATATTGTATGTCTGCAATTTGTAATATTTTGGTATATTTATAGTTTCTTTCATCTAGATTTCTGATAACAGGCAACATTTTCAGTGATTTCTTACAATATGCAATTGAAACTGAGTATTTTTGCATTCCATATCATTAGACTAGTAAATTCAAACAGAAATATTATGAGAATTCAATGAGCTCAGACTTAGTATTGGATACATTGCTGATATTGTCAAATGGTTACAGACACTACTAGACATGTGAATTGACCTGACTGTTGTTTACATTATTAAGGAAAGTGTGCAATCATTGTAAATGCTAGAACATTGAATAATCATCAGGTTTTATGCTATTTCTTTTTCAATCAGATACTTTTCTTTAAGAATCTACAGGTTATTCCAGTTTGCTTATGTATGAAAGCATATTGCGTACTCATTACAAGTATGTTTTGTAAAGTCTAAATTTCATCCGTATACATAGAGGAACAAAAATGAGAATGAAGTTGTTTGCTTTTAGGAAGCAAAGATAAGCCAGAAGAAGATGAACAGAAGATTAAAGCTAGAAGGGAGAAGACGAGGCTAAAGGTACAAGCGTGGAGAAAAAAACAGAGGGAAAATAAGGCGAAACATGAGGAGCTAAAAAGGGTTGATAGAGAAAGAAGAAAAGATGCAAGACTACTAAAAAAACAGCAATCACTTTCCGATTCAAATCTTCAACAAGAATTAAGAAGGAAAAAACGTGAAGAAATGAAAGGTGTGAAAGTAGAGGAGATCCATGAGTGGACAGATGGCTGTGCTGCCCAGTATAAGGGGAAGAAAGCCTTTGCTGACATAAGTCTCAGGAAAAAGCCATCTGTAACATGAAATTATTTCGAAACATCACATGGAAAGAGTGTTTGCGATGGTCTCGGTGCGACAGTCAAGAATGCTTGCTACAGAGCTGTAATCAGCAATAGAAAGGTGATAGGTTGTGCAGAAGATGTATATCATTTCTGTACAGAGAAACTGAAAATGGAAAATACAGATAATGAAGCTAAAACAGTTTCGAGAAGGGAGTTCATCCTTGTTAAAGATGTTGATAGAAATAGAGAAGAAACTGATGTGCAAACACTGCAAGGTACAAGAAAATTACATGCTGTAAAGTCAGGAAGCAATGATTATGAACTGAGCATAAGAAATCTGAGCTGTTATTGTGAGCAATGCATGAAGGTTGACGGGAGATGCAACTTCAGCGAAAATGTTAATGCCTGGGTAATGAGAAAGTTAGTACTCAATAAAGATAATTTAAGTCAGAAAGGAAAACAACTTAAAGACAAGAATCCATCAACAATAGAAAATAATGACAAGAAAAGAAAACAAGGAAGTAACCAGAAAGATCATAACTCAGCAACAAGCGAAAAGCCTAATAAGAAACGGAAGTCAACAGAAAGACAAAACATTGTGACAAAGAAGATCAAAGTTGACAAAAAAGCACCAACCAACACAGAGAAACCAATAGAGAAATACCACCCTGGAGAATTTGTTGCTGTAGGACTTAAGCCAAAGAAGGGACCTCTAGATGTATACTTAGCAGAAGTAATAGACATTCTTCATAACGAAGTTAGACTTAAATACATGAGAAAGTCTGGCAACATGTATGTTTGGCCTGAAAAAGATGATTATTCACAAGAGGCTCTAGATGCTATCTTGTACAGGGTAAAAGCTCCACAAATAGTCAATGAAAGGGGTCATTTCAAGTTTAATGCAGCTGAATTGTCTAAGCTCAAGTCAAATCTGGAAAAAAATCATAAGCACTTCTATTTGAAATGACAATATAAAGTCAAGGTTTAATGTGTAGTGTCTGTAACCTTAAGATCAATCACATATGGGTCTGTGTTTGAGTCAGCACCTTGGGTTGAACAATACTTTAGTGACTATGATTTACTGAACATTCATTATACTTCAATATTTTACTCTTACAAACACTATTTAGTATTAAACTTTCAAGTGCTATTTACCAGTTCATAATTTTAACACAAGTATTGGACATATACCTGTTACAATGTGGTTTTATCATTTTATTAACTAATCAACATTCATTTAATGAATAATTCTAGTCAATGTGTTCATGTTGAATTATTTTTGAAGTGAATTTTATGGAGATATGTATGGTTCTGCAGCTGTATTGAAATGCTATAGTTTTGTAGTGTCTGTAACCAATTTTATGGACAATGTACTTCTGACTCTTATGGAAGTTTGCAATACTTTTGGCCAGTATTAATGATTTTGTTTGTTTAAATATTCTTCTTGGTGTTAGATAAATGCCTAAATAAGATTATTCTATGTCTTTTATGTTTGTTATGCAAAAGTTTCATGGTTAGGTTTTTTTTCTTAGTGATACCTTTGTCATAGATGTTTTGATTTTGTTATTAAGTTGTTTACCACTTCCAGTTATGTTGTTTACTTTAAATGTTGATATCCTGTTACTGATGTTACTGTGAAAAAAAATAAAGTTTTAAAGTTTTCATGCTGTTTTTCTTGCATGTTATACACCAAGTGTAGTGTCTGTAACTGTTGTTATACCAATGAATTGAAATAATGGTTAAACAAAATCGCATGCATGTTCAAGCTAAATCTAACTTGATCTGACTAGGGGACACCCTAGGGTATATAATGAGCTTCATTGAAATGTTCTATCAAACATTTCAATTTTTTAAGTGAGTGAGACTACTCTCAGCACCAATACCGTGTTTTAGCCGATAGCATAGCTATCCAAAAATACGGACGGTTTTGACCTCACTTGTGTATTTTATTTTTTATGAATTGTTATATTAGGCAGGTGGATGTGGCAGTAAATTTGTGCATAAAAACTGTCCCTCGCACCCTGAAACAGTTGGAAAAACAGATTAGACTGGCACTGTCCCCAACTTCAGGATTACTGAAAGAATTATTAGGTAAGTTGCAACTAATTTTATATCATCACTTTTATACTCACCAGTAATATTACGGGATGATAGAAAAATCGATTACATACATTCATCGACAGTGAAATGAAATCATCTTAGCAACAATATATACTTTTTACCGTTTCACCATTTGACAGGTTCAAACATGCCTTCTGCTACCGAATATTTTGAGTTTAGCGCTCTCTGATTGGCCAATCTAAACGCAAAGCCGTTTTCTATTGGATTGTTGCTATAAACATTTAAATCTCGTTTTGTTAACGTTCCATAAGAACGAGACATCCGCCTTGTCTGATTCTTTTACTCATGGCGTTATCAAATTGGAGATTCCGGTTATAGTAATAGTCTCCAAAACATTTGATAAAAAAAAAAAAAAAAAAACATTTACAAATTTATATTTATATGCATCTTTCATAAATATGCATGAAAAGAAATGTAGATCAAAATGCAGATTTGAACCAATATATATTTGTCAAAAGTATTCTCGCAACCTGAGATAGACAATGGAAATTATGTACCTGTGTTGTATTGGTCAAGTATATTTTACTTAACAAGGATAGACCCCAGCGGTTTGATAAATTATCATATAACTTGTATGCATTTTAAAAGAGTATTTATTTATTTCACTCATTGACGATATCCCTGGGTATCTCAGTAAGAAAAGAAAGAACAAGAAATAATACAAATATTTAAGTTTTTAATAATCATTTTATGCATATTGCACAGCTGTATAATGGAAATTACACAAATATCTGGATTTTACATTAATTTTTGTATTTTTTCAAGAGACAATTTCTTATATTTTCCTATTCAGGCTTATTGTGAGCAACTTGTACGTGTAACATGTCTTGCTTTTTATTATTATTATTATTACAAGTACTACTACAACTATTCCTGAAAATACAAAGTATGGATAACGAGTACCTGTAATATCATAATTAGTATATGGAAGTCTGGTATGCCATGCAAATTACTTAATGCTGCATGCTTGATGTGAATTGCCTCTTGCAGATTGCTTTATGCAAAATGTATAGTAGTAGTAAAGTGGAAATTTTGGCCCACTTTTTGAACGACAGCGTATTTACACCAACCACCAGGATGGTGTAAATACCGCTAAAGGAAGCCAGTATTTACAAAATAACCCGTTAATTAAAGGTAGGGTTTACTATGATGGTGTAGGTATTATATGTTAACTTTAGGATGTGTATCTACTTACAACGCTTATTTAGACCTATCTGAGCAGCACTTTTATTGTTCACGCCGCCATGCCTTTTTACCACCATCCGAAGCGGGGCCGAAAGGCGGGGACATAAACGTTTTTTTCCCCGCCTTTTGACAGCTCGCCCTATTAGAAAATACTACACCCTTTAGTATACAGCGGCCTGGAGTGATGGCAGAGAAAGGCAGGTGTGCATGGATAAAGCAAGAATTGGTTGATGTGTGTGGAAAAGGTTATGAAGGATTTTATGGTGCAAATCACTAGCAGGTTATTGGGAAATCTCCAAACGGTGGTACAAAGCTGTGCATAAAGTGTGAGATAGGCGTAAAGCAGGGGTGTCAAACATATGCCGGCCAGACTCATTATTTATTAATATTATTTATTATTATTTATTATATAAAATCTGTCCCGCCATAGCAAATGAGTTTGACACCCCTGGCGTAAAGGCTAGGTACGCGGTTTGCAAATGCTGCTGTACGAGCACCGTTAGAAATAGGATGTGGCGGGCTGAAATATCAAAAGACAAGTTGTTTTACGAGGAGTTTAAGCGATTGGCAGACTGCAAGGTGTATATCTTTCACACACAGCCGGCGGAAGAGCACCAAAAAATAATTCATTAATCTATATAAAAAAAAATAAACACTATCTATACAGGAAGCATCCGGCGCGAGGCCTCCGAAAAATTTTCTCGCCACTTAGAGAAATACCAGACACCTAGTATACACTGGCTACAAGCCACAGCGAGCGCGCTCGTATGGCCAGGAAGGAATACTGCAACGTTGTTTCCTTGTCGTTGCGAGACGACAGCATTGACGAGGTCGAGTTTAACCGGATCCTTGGCGAGATGAACAAATATCTCGCACAGAGAGAGAGAGAGAGAATCCAAAGTCGTCGCGGCAAAGTTTTTCGCTCTCTCGGCCTAGATCCGCGCGTGTTTCTGCATCCCATGCCTCGGCGTGCGTCTTTTTGCGCCAGTAGTGTTGACGACTTTACGGCTACCACCAGCGCTATAACGAGCAATGCGCACTGTGACGCCTTTGTTACGATTGGCACTAGAGCGTCTACTGCGTGGCATCCTGTGCACATGCGTTATTATCAACTTTTATTTTAGTGCAGCACGAAAAAAAAAAAATTCTCTGCGACCATAGATTTGGGTTATTTGGCGGCACGTGCACGTGGCCACCTTTGCTCTCCGCATAGATCACGCAGCAGTCCAACGCATCCTGCCATGTTCGAGATCGCGCAGGGGGGGGGGGGGGGGGTTATCAACCAACATTTTTTCGCGATTGCCACACTTATTAACACGACTCATTGCTGTATACTAAGGGTGTCATATTTTCTAACAGGGCGAGCCGCCAAAAGGCTGGAAAAAAATCGTTTCGGCCCTCGCCTTCCGAGCTGTGGAAATGGCTAGGCGGCGCGAAACAAAAAGTGCTGCTCAGACAGGCCTAAATAAGCGTTGTAAATATTTAAATAGATAGAAAGCCTAAATTTAAAAAATAATATATATACCATCATAGTAAACCCTAAGTTTTTCGAATTCATTAAGGGGTTGTTTTGTAAATACTGGCTTCCTATGGTTATATTTACACCAACCTGGAGGTTGGTGTAAATACGCTGTCATTTCCAAAAGTCGGCCAAAATTTCCACTTTACCACTACTATGCATTTTGCATTTTATATTAGCGCTACATGCTTTGTGCAAAATGGATAATACCCTTTTCGTTTTAATACTACAAGCTTTATGTAAAATGTATCTTGCAAACTATTTATGCAAAATAATTTTTTTTATGTTTGTCCAATCAAAGACAGAAATCTTGTTTGCTGCATGAAAATCACTAAATGCACACGCTTCATGTAAATTCCTTCATGCAAAATGCATACTACTTTTTTATATTTGTGCTACATGTGGTATGCAAAATATGTATTTTTGTAGAATGTTTTATGCAAAATGAGAAATGTCTTTATATACTATGTAAGGAGTAAAATAAATTCATTCGATGCACAGGTATTTATCAGTCCCCCCCCCCCCCAAAAAAAAAAACATTGAGCGACTCACAATGTTGATAAATTATTTTCGTAATTCCCATTTTGCATAAATAGCACATTGCACTTGTCATTAATCATTTCGCAAGTTGTATTTCACATAAAAATATTTGCATGAAACAACATTTAGCATGATGTACTGGCTTTGCATAGGTTGGTCAAACAAAATGTATTTGAAGTCAAAATTCACAACATTACCATAAGCTCTAATGAGCTTTTATACCAACATTATTAAAAGACTCGTATATAAGACAAAGACATCTTTGAAATTAAAATACAAACCATGCACACAAACATAATAACACATATCATATTCTAATACTCATGTATATTAAAAATTACAAATTACGTACATAAAATACAAAGACTCATGCAATGGTAAAATTTGACAAATTACATACATAATCTCTATAATCAAGGCAGAAACAATACAACATATGTGGCATTATAAGTTACATGTAACAATCTGTGATGAATAAAATAAACTACACACATTACATACCAGGTTGCGCATAATTAAAGCAATATATCTACAGAAAAGAAAGTATAACTTATAATTAACTGAAGCATGAGTATCATCATTTTTAAATTAGAAAGCTTATTTAAAATGGAATATCACTGATGCTATTTATAATCGTGAAAACCTCTAGACGCATCTAAACTACAGACTCACAGACTCGGACATATCTTTTTAGTCTACCTCACTGGGCAAGTAATAATGAGTCCCAGTCTGTTTATAGAAACTATTGATGGAGACCCACAGGCAAATTGCCAGTATTTAAGGCAATCTTAAAAAATTAGCTGTACTTAAAGTAGAAGCATGCGTCGTTAATTACGCATATGATCCTTGATTAACTCTGCTGCTGGGTGATAGAAAGTACAAAAATGAAGCCAAGTCCGAGTCCGCATTTTAGTACCAGTATGGGTCCGCATTCTGAGATTGTGTCTGCGTAATAGACACCAAACCTCTTTTCTATATAGGGATCAACCGTTTAATATTCATTGGTGGGGCTTGAATTTTCGGTCCTAAAATAGCTCTGAAATATATATTATTGTTCTGATTTATATAAAAGTATGATGTCCATTATATTAGGTTAAAAAAAGACCTCGGGTAAAAGAACAAAACTTTCCTGGCTCGAAAGAAAATACCATACTCCCGAAAATGAAATTGTCGGTCCCTTAATAGCAATTTGCAACATGGCAGCTCTTAGTTTTACGTGTACACTCTTCACGAATAACGTAACTTTTTGTGTTGTAATCGCGGCTCTATGCATTTCTTTTCTATCCAAGTCTTGCACTTCACAAGAAATTCTCCATGCTGACGTGCAAGGAGAAAACGAAGCTACACAAGAAACCGGAGATTTTGGTCCCAAACTGCAGCTACATGAAGCAGACGATGGAAAATCTGAACCCAAGTCTACTTCTGATGCCAGCTATACCACTGGTGCAGAAGATGTTGCATTCAAGTTACAGCCTGATGAGAATGAAATCGTTCTCGATAGCGGAGTAGCAGATGATAAAGAAGGTGAACTTGACATAAACGTATCTCCAGTTTCGCCTGAGGTCGATCCTACATTGATCAGGAAGGATAAGGATTTCTATTCTTTCACTGTGAGGGACATAGATGGAAACCTCGTGAAGTTGGAAAAGTATAGAGGAAAGGTGGATCAGATCAAAATGTCTTTATATCTTTTTTCTTTCATGCACATGCACCATAAAGTGAAGTTACTAAATTTGTAAAGCATTTAAAACAAGGCAAGAAACCAAGATGATCGGATACAACACATTACATCCATTTAATTTTTTTTTCTTGCTTACTTTTTGGTTCCATGCATTAGAGACATTAATAAATTCTCCAAGCTCTATGAGAGGCCCCTTTGATGCATTTAGAAAATTAAAATGACCAAATTTACACATTCTTTTCAATAGGATAGCAAAGGTGGGAGTTCCCTCATATCTGATATTTGTGCTTGTGCTGGGTTAAGTAACATTAAAGCTTAAATCTCCAAAATTTTGATTCCAGATGTGCAATCACACATAAAAGGTAAGAAAAATAAGTATAAAATGTCCACATGAAATGCCAATATCTCGGCTGCGCAGTCTCATTTATGCACTCATTTTTAAACTATCCAACAAATGAGAACTATTTCTAAAAAGAAGTAATAATTGATTTAATCCATTTATCTGACAAATAACCTTTTGACAATATAGCATCAATGATTTTGTTGGATAAAAGAAAATTTGACTATATACAGTACAGCTCATGATTCTTTGTTTCTCCATCCATTGTTGTAATGGGAATGGAGAGGATTGAGGTAAAGCCCACCCCATACACACATGGATACCTTGCAGACTTGTGGAGTTGTGGCATCTGAACATGGGTAATTGCCTCATACACCATGCATCCTCGTTGAGCCATGTCACTGAGTCGCTGTGGAGATATTAAAATAAGACATGGCCAACTGTTGCAAACCAGTATGCATGCTATAAAAAATGGCTAAAATTAAAAACAAAATATAATCAAATCGTTTCTCGTATAGTACATATTACTATAATTCAGAAGTTTCTGTGTTGTAAGAGAAGTCATTCTGCTTCGTCACATATACTTTACTTGATAATTCGTCAGTACAAGATACAAGAAATTTATTTAACGTCGGTGGTCCAGGTAAAATATATCAAAACACTAGCTCTGGACGAGCTATTTTACCAAGAGGAGATAACAAAAGTATTTCATAATTCAACAGATGGGTACACAGATAGTACATATTTACAATGAAACAATACACATCTAAACATTACACTCCCAATGGTAAAAGCAGATTAAAAGACAATACAACAGTATATAACATGCAAATATGCATGTTTTTTTTATATACATATAAAACACATCACAGAAAGGAGTACATTTACAAATTTGGGTAAGAATTATGGGTGCAGGACTTATGTGTAAGGCCAACAAAAAAAATATGTGTGTTTCCTATTGCACTGGTTTAAAAATTAGGGTTGGCAGTTAGGATTATTTTTGTTTAAACATTATATATAAATCAAATTATATTTCAAGCACTTCAAAGTACTGGGCAAAACCGACTCAATTAGATGCATAAATCAATTTCGGCAATATGATTTTTTTTTTTTTTAATTTCCTGGGGGGGGGGGGGGAGTGCTGGAGTCGGCAGTGAGAAACGGATGGTTGGACAACCGGAAACACACATATTTATATTTTTTGGCCAAAATATCTCTCTGAAAGTTGGTAACCTTAAAGATGAATTGCCATTGACTGTTAAGTAGAAAGACATAAAGCACATATAAACAATATTTAAGTTATTTTAAGTATGAGAGTTCCTTAGGCAATTTATTGTCATAAAAAAACTCAATACATAAACCATAACTTTCGATTGGTAAAATGTGATATATTGAGGAAAATTCACTAAACTCTGTATATAAAAGCTTGCAAAATCCACTTTAGTGAAGAATGACAGAAGTCTGATGAAAGTATATTAATTATAAAATGGGTATCTTTGGTAATTAATTTATTAATTGCTTGCCTGAGAAAGAGGGTTGTGAGTGGTCACTGAAAACTGCACTGCAGTATACAAAGTTACATCTAAAAGTAAATGTTGGGGGACAAATGTAAAATGTAAAATTAAACTGTGAGAATAGCAGAAAAGGAAGGAATGAATAGTGAAAAATTAAGAATTAAAGATTGAGGGTTATCTTAACATCACAAAAAAATAGAACATTAAAAATTAGAAATTTCAACATCAGCGAAATGTCAAATGAAGATGCAGTATACCAAATTATGAAATTCCTTTGAGAGATAAAGAGAGGCTGTTGAATACGTGCAAATCCATACTCATATTTTCATGAGACGTGTAATATTTTTCCCAAATACTGTATTAGAAAAAACAACTGATAATGGATAAGAAAAAGTTTTGCATGCATCCACTATTTTAAGAAAAAAGCTTGTGATCTGTTCTCTTATTAAAAAATGTGATTATCTTCATTAGTACATGTTTGAAGCAGACACACAAAAAATTAAAGTCCTATTGTTAACAAAGATGCTATTAGCTATAGAAATATATTTACACATATTTTAATGTTAAATATGTCAATTTTTTATAACGGTATTGACGATGGCTACCTAAGCCTTGATTTCTGTAGAGCATCCGCTGAAGCCAGAGCCCTGTTACAGTATACACCAGGCCCTATTATATCAGAATCAAAGTTGGCTCAACCCATGTACATATATTACACATCAGCTGTTAAAATGGATCTGTGCTATTCTTGACAATAAGTACTGCTATTATGGTTCACAGACTAAGCACATCATTTATATTTTAGTGTGAATTTGTTGGCTTTGTTGTTTAAATTTAAGTAGGTATGCATGTATATTTTTTACATCAGTGATAAAGGCAAATAGAAGTTGTGCACAGAAGCAGACCAAGCTTTTCTAAACACACATACAATAAATATTTTAGACTCTTTTGAAAAGATTTTTTATTTGCTAAACATAAAGTCAACATAAAGATGACTCTTCATTTGGTATCCATTTCTGAATCACTGACATCTGTCTTTCCATGGGTAGTCTTCATATATTGGCTTTGAACTGTAAACAGGTCAATCACTCTGACATCTCCAAACCCCTCTGAAGTGGAACTGCACAAGATGAGCCTGCAGAGTCGTTGTTAGTTGCTAGGTATTTGCCCCTCTACTGTGTTGCTTCGGCATGGAGTGAGTATGGCGGGGAATAACTGCCTCACTGTGATGGATGGAGAAGCAAAAACTCCTGTGAGCTGAACTGTATAAATAGTAGGCAACTAATGCCACAAGGTTTCAACAACTTTGCCTTTGACATCAATATCCTCCATTACTTTGCATTGGATTTATAGACAAATTAACATAAGAAATGTACACAGATCAGTCTTTATTTAATTTTTAAGTGTTTCAGATGATCAACTTGCACCATTAGGACACAGAAAATTGTTAGCAAAACAATTTCACCCTATCTTGGAAACAAAAAAAGTAGAGGTCAAAAGGTCACAACATATTAGTAAATGTACATTGTTGTCAAATTTTTTCCTTCGCTAATTCTCATTGTCATTAAGTCTGATTGAATTATGTCTTGTATTTTACTAGGTTGCCTTGGTGGTAAATGTTGCCTCAGAATGTGGTTACACAGATGGCCATTACAGGGCACTAGTCCACACACAATCTGTTCTGGAGAAGACAAACACATTTGTTATTTTGGCATTCCCCTGCAACCAGTTTGGTGCTCAAGAACCAGGAGTATGTATTGAGAGAATATGAAAGTTTAGTGTGAAAAAATACATGTTGGATTTTTTTCTTTCTTTAAATTTGATTAGTTTAGTCTTAAAAGCAAAATTATGATTTGTAACCATTTCATTTTAAAAGGACAAAAAATTGTACTAAACATATCATAAAACTTGAAAATTACCCAACTTTAATTTTCATATGTTTGCATTTATAATATGTCTCCACAAAGGTACCAACTTCTGCTTTACTGCTGATGTTGTTGTCTTTGTTATTCTTTAGTAATGTTAACGTAGAGATAAAACTATTTCTTCATGAAGTTTACAACACAAATTTGTTGTCCTCCAAATCCATATCATTTTCTCATAATGTTTATCATGAATGTTAAACTTGTATTTTCCCTTTCTTCCTCAGACATGTTACACAATCATAATATATTAGGAGAGCGTTTACTACCTCACAAATCTTGCACTCCCAAACTGAAAAAGACATTCACCATATCTTTAGGCTAGTTTTAGCAACAAAAGTGCTAAAAACTTGTCTGCTTGCTGAGGCAAAAGTCAGACTACAGTGGTCTCCCCTTGCATAGAGGGACTGGCACCAAATCATGTCAGTTGCCAGTTGCCACTTTATCTTTTGCCTCGTCAGACTGCTCTTATTAGAGGCAGCGCAAATACCATCCACATTTTCACCAGTTTGAACAATCCTTCAGAGATTAATCACCTCAGGGAAGTATACTCCATCTGTTTTTTTGTTAAATCTCTCTGTTGCCTGCCCTGTGGTCTGTATTACTTGCAATTCATCTCAGTGCTTGACCTTTATAGTAAGTTATGTCATGTAAATGATCATTTATTCCAGGTGATAATATAATATCTGTGTGCACTTCACTCTAAGCTTAGTATGATGGTTCATTGATTTCACCTGTAAATCCCATTGTTTTGCTTTCTCAAATTTCAGGTTGTTGGGTGTGCAAGCTCTTAAACTGGCTAAGGATAATCACCCCACATGTATTAATGTATTAATTTTATGGGGGTGTGAATCATACTCATGACATGTCCTCTCACATGTGTGATGAGAGATGGATAACCATCATGGCCAAGCAGTTAACCCAAGCTAATCAGAGGTAAGAAACATACACGGGAATGTGGACACCATCATTATTGCTACTGACTCTGGTTTCATTGCCAACTTCCTTTTGACCGAGTCAATGGAGGCAGAAAGATTGCCAGTTCAGAGAAGGATCAAACAATCTCTGCCATCATGGGCTTCCCATACAGTTACATACCATCATGGCAGCAACTACCAGGCCAGCACAGACATAGTACAATGGCCCACCTGGACCAGTCCTGCATGTTCCATCACCACATGCTGCCCCTGGTACGGCTGTGGTGATCATGCCCTTGATAGCAGGCACTGGACTTGAGCACCACACGTGAGCCAGCCTCACACCATGTCCACTTCAGGTTCAGCACAACTTTGATATAAACCCTCTACTATCTGGTTTGGGTTTGGTGTCTTTCAGGTATACCCAGTCCTGGATCCAAGACACAGACAGTATCTGGAAACCAGTCACACCAGTTCTAGGCCTGGTTTTGTTGTGACTGCCCAGCATAATTGGCATGGATGTGTCATGGACTAGAATCAGATAAGTGCATCATGAGTCTCAGCTCCATTGTGACCTAGTACTGGCTACAGTGATGCCCTATTCCCAGACACCTGATACCCATCTTGGACCTTTGACAACACTCAATGTTTATGCCATGTACCAGTGTGGATGGACTCCCAGCCTTATTTACTGTCCCCAACAACCTGCTTCACCAGCTCAGTCATCACTACCTTTGCAGGTGGTTTCTCTGTCACCCTATTTTTCAGAGATAGAAGACATATGGTCACAAACACTATCTTCCTTCCATGATCTGACAATGTCCAGAAAAGATTATGCCTTCCATACATCAATTGTGGACGTCTTCTGGCTGCTGTCTCCAGAGTTCTGTCCTACTCCTGCTCCATCAATGTCCTCTTATGAATTCTATTGATCTCTTAACCACAGAAGACCAGGCTTTCAAACAGCTCCTACAGGCTAAGACCCAAGCATCAACAGGCCTTTCCTTTCACAGCAATGACTCCCATCAAATTCAAACCCAGCATTCTACAAGATACACATGCCTGTTTTTACACTGAAGTTCTAATTGTTATTAGTTGACTCAAACTATCTGCCATGATAGTTCCATTTCTGTCATGACGGCCCTTGCATTCATTGCCAAGAACAGGCTCCCACTCATGGGAAGTCGGTCCTTTGTCTTGAAACCACTTTTTTCTTTGGACCATTCTTCTCAAAGGCTTCTGCAGGACCCCATCAGGGCATTAAAGTGGTATCTGAAGTAGACTGAGCTGATCAGAAGAGGGAGATCTCACTTGTTCTTACCACTCAAAGAAGGAAGGGATATTTCTTCTCAGGTTCTGGATCTCTTGCGTTATCCACTCACCCTACAAGGAACTAACCCAAGACCAGATGAATTTCTTATGCATATTGGCTCATGAGGTTAGGGCATTTGCCACCAGCATAGCATTCAGGTGCAAATATTCTCCTGTCAACACCGTTCAAGCCATAGGATAGAGGCCATAGATGCCTTTTTCCAGCTTTTACTTCAAAAACCTTTTATCTAAAAGGGTTCAGTTTGACCTGTTGAGACCTATATCAGCAGCACAACAGGCTACCATCCTGGTCATTCAGCAGCTTCATAATGACACAGGTTACTCTACTTCCGCTGGATTTACTGAAGCAAAAAAATGTTTCTGCAAACCACATCCATGCATGGACCATGTGTTAAACTGAGTCTCAAAACTGACTCAGAACTGCTTCACATATGTTAGGAGACCAGAGAGAGAGGGCCAGCTCTGGGGTAAGAGGATGTAACTCCCTCTGCCTCTGACCTATTCTCACAACATATTATGACTGCATAATGTATTTGAAGAAAAGACCAATTATTTTGGAGTAAAATGTTTCTTCGATAATACTTACCCAATCATAATACGGGTGTACCCTCCCAAACCCTCACTAAAAGTTACATCTCTGGAAGAGCATGCACATCTGCTTGAGTAGTAACTGACAATTGATGGGATTTTGCACCAGCATTTCTATCCAAGGGGAGACCACTCTGATTTAAACTTTGGCCAGCAGATAAATTTTTAGCATATTTGTTGCCAAAACAAGCTAAAATCAAGATGAAGATCGTTTTTAGCTTGGGAGGGCTGTGTGGTGCTGGATGTTTCCTAACATATCATAATCTTGCGTATTATTGAAGAAACTTACTTAAAAATTGGTTCTTCTAATTCTCTTACCAGAATGCAGTTATAAAACTTGACATGTACAGTAGATGCAGTAATCCAGCCAAAGGGAAATAGAGGGGCATTCCCCCACTCTCCTTCCCTCTGTCCGTAGTGCCCTTCCCCTCTGTCTCACATGAGCCCTCCCCTCCTCCTCTCTCCAGATCACTAAAACTCCTTTTCATCTGTGTTAGTTTTCTATTTATACCACTTATTTTTCTGTTGATTTATTGTGGGATAAACTTACAAATCTGTTTTTGTTTGTTTCTACTTCCAAAAGGATTAAATTCTAAACAAAAATTTTATTGCAAAAAAATGCCTTTTGTTACAAAAAGTTTCCAATCCTTCAACAAAAATGACAAAAGTGCCCTTTTTTCCCTACTCTCAATGAAGAAATTCCCAGCTGGAACACTGAGATGTATGTTCAATAAATATACTGTGGAACATAGCAAAGGTCCTGAACACAGTGAGATATGTAATATGTTGATACATGTGTTGTATACAATGGAACCCAGAATCATTCACTTTGTTCGACATTTCATACATAATGTACATTATGTGTGTTGCCTTGTCCTGTTTCTCATAAAAGCAGTTCATGTCATTTGCATAACATCTCATTGACATACCTAAAGCAGAACACATATTTATTTATTTATTATTCAGTTCTACAGAAACAAAGGTCAATAGATGGCAATGATTTCAATTAAAGTAGCATATAACAACATATTGTAAGGTCGATTTACATCTACATCATGTATCTTATACACATGCAAATAACAGCAAATACGAACATCTGTATTTGTCCATTGAGGAATCATAAAGTAGTTCTTTCAAAGAGTTTTTAAAAACTTTAATATAGTTAGTCATAATATCTATATCATGTGTTTCTAAAAATGATTTAAAATATCTTTGTGCTATAGTTGAAAGACTATTTTCTGTTTTCCAAATGAATTTTTGTACAATAAAAAAAGAGTTTTGTATCTATGAATTCTTCTTGGAACATTATAGGCTATTTACTTACTAAATATGAGTAATTAAAATGACTCTTTACATTTAAAAAGAAATACAAAGTCAGTAATCTCTCTACCGAAAATGTCTACAGAATTTGTTCATAGGAGCTATTGGTAAAATCAAAACCTGATTTAAAACACCTGAATTTAAAAAACTTTCGTTGAACCATTTCTGATTTGTTGGGTCAAAACAGATTGTTGAGGGAACCAAATTTGTACAGCAATATTCAAGTCTTCACCATACAAAAGATGGATAAAAAGTATGTAAATAAATTTACAAAGTTTTTGCAATTGCACTTTAAAAACCCAACATTTACATTGCTTTGAATATAGTGGCATTAACACAGACATTACAACTGAGGGTACTTGTCAGCCATAGACCCTAATTTTTCACACAACTCTCACCCTTTAGCTTCACACCTCCCATTAAATAGATTATACTCTGCAGTCTGTGGAAACAAAATGGGGTGATATATTTTAAGAACCTAAGAAAGTCCATCAGTTACTTGGAGATTTTGAAATTTTGAATGTTTCTACTATTCACTGTTCATACACAGAATTTTGTATCAATTCAATGCTTACTTTTTGTTTCAGACCAATGAGGAGATAAAAAAATTTGCAGAAGAAGTTTATGATGTGAACTTTCCTATGTTTTCCAAGATCAGTGTCCTAGACAGTGATGTTCCTGAAGCATGGCAGTACTTAATAGGTAGGTAGACTTCATAAGTTGCTCCTTTTCAGCAGAGTAAAAGCTAAGAATTAAAAGAAGAGACACTGTTTTTAGTGGTATTGCAGGAAGGTCAAAACATTTCATTCATTTTTGCTTTACCTGCATGGCATAGGTGAGACATGTGCGTCATTACCAACAATATGCTTCTGGTCATTGTTTAAACTTGATTGTAATATTTTCCGTAGTTAGAACCATTCCTCTGAAGCAACTACTTGTAGTAATAAAATTTAATGGATTCATTCATATTCAGAAATACTACTCACCAATAGCAAAACAGGTCAGAGTGACCTATTGTTCATGTTCCAGTGATCACAGTTTTGAAAATAGTTCCATTTTACTGACAGTGCTGCACATACAGTCAAGAAACTTGATAAGGTAATTAAGTTAGAGAACTTATGTGCACAAACTTGAAGATAGGTCACAGTGACCTATTTTTTCTTGTACTAGTTCGGCCTAAAAAAAATAAGGATGTTTCTGGCTTCATAATGAAAAAAATTAAGATCCATTGTTTTTTTTTGTTTTTTTTTTTAAATTTCTTGCCCAAATGCTGAACAAAATAGTCCAGACCTTACTGTAGCCATGATTTATTTCTCTGACAATAATCAGTGGTATTTCAGAACCCATTGTAGAGACCTAATAAAATTTTTGGCTTCTGTGTGGGCATACTAGCTGGAAAAATAGCTATAAATGGCACACAGTGTGCCAGGTAGCCATTTTTATTTGGATCATGCTGTTTAGAACAATAATAATAATAATAATAATAATAATAATAATAATAATAATAATAATAATAATAATAATGATGATGATAATAAATAAATACTTTATTTATTGAGGGTAACACAGTACACACTAATCTTCTGAGAGACCCTCATCAGAGGGTAACACAGTACACACTAATCTTCCAAGAGACCCTCATCAGAGGGTAACACAGTATAAACTAATCTTCCCAGAGACCCTCATCAATACTAATAAAACAGAGTTTTGAGAAGAAAAAAACAATGCGACATGTAGACAAATTATCAGATGGGGTAAATACATTCGGAGTAAAAAAGATTATTATGGAATGTTGGATAAAAGTGCCCTGGTGTGATGAATGGGTGCATATCATATGGGAGGGGGAAGTTAATGTACATATAATCCAACTGAGAACCTGTTCTGTGGTTGGGACTTTGGATGATCTGGTGGAAACAATAATGTATCATAAACTGTAAGAATTGTTGGTTTGGTGGGGAATCAGTCATAAGATCCACATTAAAATCTCCAGTTATGATGGTAGGAACGGTGAGATGCATCACTTGATAAAGTCTTCTCAAGTAGGGGTGTAGAGGGTAGTTAGGAGGTTTCTATGTAGTTGTAATGCATAGATGCTAATGATTAAGCCAGTTTTCTATCAGAAAAAACATATATTCTGAAGTTAGGGTGTGGACTTGGTGTATTTTATATGTATTGAGTGATTTGTGGACAAAGTCTAGAAAGCCACCATGAGCACTGTGATCCTTCTTTGTGTTGTGCATTGATGTGTGAAAGGCTGATGTATGTAGATATGTCAGGCATTTTGTCTGGTCCTGCAGTGATATGGAAAGGCATGGTGTTATGCATTCTTGTCATTTCTTATTTGGTGAGTTCAGAAGATCCAAATTGGCTTGTAACTTGAGCCCATGCATCATCATCTAGTGCACCATTTTCTTATAGACAGCTTTAGTCATTGCTGCATTCTTTCAAACATAATATTGTTTACTGGGACAGAGTGAAATACCTGCTGCAGCTTTACCTGAAAATGTTTTGTTCCTAGATCTTGTTGCTTGCTCCGCCATGGATAATAAAGCAAGTAATACAGCATATGCATGTCTCTCTGGATCTTTTGCTTGTTGACACTTTGTCAGGTCTGATGATAGCTAATTATTTGTGCATCCTTTTTTACATGTCAGAGTTGAATGTATTCTGGTGATGAAATGTCAGGTTTTCCTTGATCTGGATTGGAATCCTCTTGGCCTCCTTAAGACTTAGTCATTATATCTTGCAGCAAACTCAGAAATGCCAACCATTCCAGATTTTGCAAAATTAGTCAAAAAAATTTTGTTAAAAATTCCACATTCCAAATTATATTGACGAAAATCTAAATTTGAAGGGATAACATTTTGAACATCAGTTTTCTATGTAGACACAAGAACTTAAGTAAAAGTATGATAGACTGGTACATAGATTACAGTTTCTCATTGTAATGTACATAACAAGAAACCAGTCATTTTGACTGTAATTAGGTCAAAAATGGCAGCTGAGATGAAGAGAATAGATAGTCTAATGTTTACGGTTATTGTTTCGGCCAAAAATGTTTAAGGAATTTATGGTTCTGGAATTGGAGGAATGGAGTCACTATTTATTATCATTGGACCTTCGTTGTTTCTGACTGTGTACAGGTATGTATTAGCTCATATGAAGATGCAGTATGACTGTATGGGATTGTTACTTTTAATGAGCATGTTATCTATTCCAGACGGCTGCCCAAATTGTGCAAAATTGATAGCCTGTGTATAGTATTCTTCATTTGCATTATCAATCAGGTACTTAGCTTTATTCCTCCATTTTCTATAGTTTTTCATGTCTTTCTTCTTGTGGAATTTATCCCTTAGATGCTTAGCCTCACTGATCTCAGGGGTAATCCACTTGGGTGTAAGTTGATGTTTAATCCTTTGTGTTTTAATTGGGGCATGCTTGTCTAAGAATGTATTTAATAATTGATACCAAGTGTCTAAGGCAGTGTTGACATCAGCTATATTGATAATTTAATGAAAGGGTTTTGCAACTTAAATCGTTTAAAAACTTTTTCTAATCAAACTGTTCAAAGTCTCTGTATCATGTTTCAGTGTGGTGACCATTTTTAGACAATTTCGGAGCATGTCTAGTTATACAGACTGGATAGTGGTCACTCAGTGCATTCACTGGCACATTAATTTCACCTATATTTTCAGGTTTATTAGTGTAGACATAATGATAGTAGCACTTTTATCCGTTACTTTAGTTGGAGTGTTAATTATTTGGGTAAAACTGTAAGTTTCAAAGTTACTTCTCCATTTTAATGGTGAAGTTTTCATGTAGACAATGTTAAAGTCACCTAATATTATGGTTTCTAAATCTTCCTTTAGTATGGCTTTCTGCATTTGCTCCTCAAATCTATCAATCCAATCAGCTGTAGAACTAGGTGACCTGTAAACTGAACATAAGAGTATTGGCTTGCAAACATATGATAAAAATGAGGGGTCAGCTTGGAACAGTGATGGAGATTTGCAAAATTTGGTCAGGAGTTTTGACCTCAAAAGAGGGAGGTTTTTCATCGACCAAAATTTTAGCGTGCAAATGGTAAAAGTTAATACTATTGAACAAATTTCCATATTTTTAATATTAAAATATGCAATTCAGTTCTTTCACATTCACTTGTTGCCTTTCACACTCTCCATATATGTAACACAAGCATTTTTAGCATTTCTTACAAGATCATTGCCTGGATTATATTGGTGGCAGTCCTTATCATTGTTCATCTTAATACTTAAAAGATTATGTACTGTCACTGGATCCAGGTTTTCTCTAGAGTCAACCTGAATTTTCCTCAGAATGGGAAATGTCCTTTCATTGTCTGCATGTGGCAATGTCAATACAACTCTGCTAAGTTCACCAAGAAGTTTAAATTGTTTCCTGCCTGTGGGTAGATTCAGATTGCCAACTGTCTGCCAAAAGTGCTTAAGACTGGTACTGTCTCTGTCGAATTTGGGAATTTCTTCTTTGGTAGTCAGAATGTAGTCCTGAATTTCATCTTCCAGTGCAGTTCTCTCACTCTGGGTTAACGTCATGAACCTCTCAGACAGCTTCACCACTGCAATACGAAATGCAAAACATTGGCACTTTTAAATTTACTTTTCATGGATATACAATAGGTAAATTAAAATATTATAATATAATAATGCAATTGTCACTTGCATATCCAAAGCAATTGGCCCAAGGGAGATTTCTCTCTCTGAAATATTACAGAAAAGCTGTTGCAGTGGTTTCATAAGGCTTAGCGAAATTTTACTTTTAAAGGTACCTATCACTGTTTTCAATTTCCAATTATCAGTGCAGACATATAATATTCTTGTATTGTTCATCCATCAATAGCTGATAATTATCTGTATTGATCATAGGAGATAAGAAAACCTACCTAATCGAATTAGTGAGTATTCATTGCACTCCCAAGCATCAGATGTTGTTTTAATGTCAGTAAGATTGTCCACATGAAACATTGATGCATACATTAATGATTAGACTATGACACCCTTTGTGACTTTAAGCTTAATTTGCAGATGACTTTGTTGTAGTCATTATCATTACTATCACCATTATTTAACAATAACAATCAAATGCAGAAAACGATTATCACTTACTAGAATTGTAGACAAAGACAAAGACCTCATTCATCCTAGGCATTATGGTTTAATTTTTGTATTGTGTCCATATTATTCATATTATTTTTATTATTATTATTATACATTTGTGATTATGATTTCTTATGAACAACAAAATAGTTAAACTTTAGTAATACTTACATGAATATTTTATCCAAGCATGCAAAGATGAGTTCTGCTGATCCAATGTTACAGGCTGGTATTCCATAGAATCTTGTTGATATCCTGTTTACATCCATTGAATCACGAACAAAAGACTGTCAGCATTTTATTATCTCCTATATGGAGTTTCTGCATGATGCGTGATGTCGTTCTTGCCACCGTAACAGACTTTTAAATCAGCTTTACAGGAAGAGCAGAATGCATATTCATGTTCCTTTGAACTCAATTGCAATCATTGAAATTCCTGTTTCCATCCACAACTGAATTTCGTGTGATATTCGCTTGGTTGGATTTTGGTGTTTTGTCATTGGGAGATAATGCATCTCAATGAACTTTAAACACCGAAGTCAAACCAAACACCAGTTTTATGCCATTTGAGCTCTTGAGTAATCCAACCATAATCAATTAACATCTTTAATCAAGTCCAAATTACTTTTTATCATGCATAGTATAGACTTGAATTCATCTCAGCAACTTTAAGCACCGAAGCAGAACATACCTTGCAGACAGAATCAAAGTAATGTTTATTGTTTCATGCTGATTGAGCTTTTCAGTAACCCAGCCATAACCAATTGACGTCTTTAATCCTTTCCAAATTACTTCTACTCACACATAGCATAATCCACCTCGACAACCTTCAAATGAAGCCAGTTGACCAAGCCAACAGGATCTAAGGATGAAATTAGCAAGTACATTGACTTGCCCTGCTTAAGCCAGTTCAGTCACATGATCATAGGCAGTATTACCATAAATATACTATACTGGAGCCAGAATGTGAAAGAAAAAGAATTTTCAATAATAATTTTGCGTACACGGGAGATTTCAGTGAGTGACAGGAGACACCCCGAAACTTGGGAGAAAAACCCTCCTGTGCAGGAGGTTCACATGTACCCCATTAGTCTCTAGATCAACACGTCTGTTATAACTAATGGAACTGTCTACATAGGGAAGAACCCCACCACCACCACTACCACCCTATAGATACTAGAGGTGAAACGATACACCTCTGCCATCGATACGATTCTCGATACACAGCCTATGATATGATACATTATCGATACACATATCAACTTGATTGTCTTTTCATCTTTAGAATGTCTGTCAGTGGTAGAGTGGTGCCATTTTTTATGTGTTGACATATTGGGTGTATTTCCAGTATGCAGATTACAAACAGACACAGACTTATTATCTGTTCATATGCTATTCTCATCCTTGACAAGATTTTTTTTTAAAAATCGTCTGAACAGACTAGCTGTTAGTGATTTTTATTCACCCTTTTAGGCCATTTCAGGCTGCTCCATTCGATCATGTGCTTGACTCATCCTGGTCACCACGCCCTTTGTTTTACATTGAATGCATGTTTTTAAAACATCTTATTACCAGTTTCATATCTTCACTTAAATTTTGAAGAGATTACGGTAAGAGCGGAGTGTGGGAGCGGAGATGACTAATAGCCAAATCCTTCACATTGTACTTCCTGCAGATGCAAATCATCTGCCGCGGCCACAGACATTTGTTTCAGTCAATGAAAAAGGAAATTATTGACAACACCCACTCCCTTTCTACAAATTGACGAGATGGCTATAACTCATGCAGTTTGGAATCTGCCCCCTTACCGATTCTGTGCTTTTTTTTTTTTTTTTTTATCCCATTGGCAGGTTCGGTCGCTGATTACATATATCAACGTAAAAGGAGATATTCCAAACTTATTCCCCATTTTAAGTTCATTACACATATCATTCTATAGTCACTTTTGTGTGAAGTTTCTATGTTGCTTTGTATCTATTTGGATGGAGTTTAGATGCCAATATTTCCGGTAAGTAATGCAGTGAACATGCTACAGTTAGTTATGATTGGAGGTTATTGTTTTACCCTGGACTTGAACAAACAATAACCACTAATCAGAATTGCATGTAACACTGCATGACACACCGGCTGTGTAGCCTTCAATTCGATCCAAGTAGACGAGATGCGATGCAACAGATAAATTTCGCGTAAAAGTGGTTATTAAATGATCACTAAAGTACTTAAATCATACATAGGGAAGAAATCTGCAATGTCTTCTTTCCGTTGATATATGTTCTCAGTGGCTGAAGATGCAGAGGAGATAAACTAATTAGCATGGAATTGGGGCAAGAGAAGGGGGCAGATTTCAAACCACATGAGTTAGTCACCTTGTGTTAATTTGTAGAAGGCGAGTGGGTGTTGTCAATTGCTTTTATTTGTTACTGACAGAAATGAGTGCATGTACTTGCATGTACTTGCTATGGCTGTCTCAGATAAATTCACAATTTAAAGGTGAAAAGGCAAATGACTAATAATTATTCACAACTGCTGAAGATTAAAGTAACTTGCATAGAGTAAGTATCGTTTTGTATCGATTCTTCCCCACTTGTATCAATATGGGTATCGATATAAAAAAAGTATCGATACATTGATATATCGATTTATCATTTCACCCCTAATAGATACGTTATCTTTTCTTTCATAGTTGAACCCTTGTATTTGGAGAGCAAAATCATCAGTATCATCAGAGAGAGAGGTTCTACATAGGCCCAAAATAATGACTAATCTAGTTTGCTGTGGCATGAATTTAATCTCGTTCAGTTTAGGGAGGATATGTTGGATGTTTAGGTTGGCTACTTGCAGACCTCTTTTAAGCAGGTCAGACACAGGACAGTGCTGATCATAGGATTGATTTTCAGAGGTGGCACTATGCAATGTATTGTTGTTAGACTTGACAGATTGCTTTTCATCACCTTGAAAATTATTTACATAAACACATGAAGAACATAACATTCAAGACTCATCTGTTGTAGAGTTGAATACATCAGAATGTTCAGTGTGAGACTGATTTACATATGTACAAGAAGACATTGACATATTAGATCCTTGAGAAGCCTCAGAGGGAGAAGCAACATAAACAGTATCACATAAGGACGAGCCTTCAAAGTGATGCCAATTGGGTCAAAGGGAGAGGCAAGCTCTCACAGTTGGATTTGGGTGGTTTAATATTTTGGGTTTTTGTTTAAATCTTATTGCAGGCTTGCAGCTATATATATATACTGCACAATGGATTTTTTGCCTCCTCTGCGGATGCCCATGGATACAGTATAAGAGATATGTGTTATACTGCAAAAGCTAGGTTTCTTATTCCTTGAATAATTATTACTTGGATCATCATGATAATCAAATAATAATACTTCAGATACACATGGAAAGAATTCACTGTCTTCACATCTAATAAGGGATTAAATCTATTTCTGTCACTATTAGCATAACTATTAAGTTTCCCGGGTGTAGTATTTGTCAATTGGGCTATTTCTTCTTTGCCACATTCCTAATGTCCACTAAATTGAGAACAATGGTTTTGTTTGCATCCAAACATGTTACACAAGTAGCATCAAATCCTCTTCACATGGCGACATACATCAGAGATTTGGCCCTGTTCTTCACAATAGTAGTAGAAGTCAGCCTTGGTGAATTTCAAGATGCGAATGTAATAGTTGAGATTTCTGTAATATTGTGCTGTCCCTTGTGGACTCATATGAATGCCATCTTTGTGAAACAGTAGGTTATTGATTTCATCTCTGTCCTGTGTTAAGTATGAATCATATTGTGGAACTTAATAACATGGATTTCACAGGTTCCACATCAGCATCTGCACAAGCAAGAAGTCCAGATATAAATATGTTGCTCCCAGTTTGAGCATATGAGCGAAGAGAATTAATAGGTTTTCAAAGTCTTCTTGAATTTGGTCTAAGTAGTGTTCAGAACTCATATCATTCCCTCCTACTTGCACTACTATAACAGAGTAACTAGATAGATCCATGTTTGAGATGAAATTGGTCACTTTTGACTTGGTTGATTTTTGCTCTTCAGAGTGTCCTCATATCAGTTTGGTAAAGTTTCCTGCCTTTTATCACTTTCAGTATAGAGGAGCCAATAATAAGGGTGGTTACTGTAGGTTTATTCATGTTTATACTCAGTTTTGGTTTATGGTATCTTGATGTTTGTATTTGGGACTGGGTTTGGGTGGGTGAATGTGCTGGGGCAGATTTCTTTCTGGGTAATCTTTGAGCAGGAATATGTTTAGACATACAGTGACTGGATGCAGGCATTGCACCTACTCCTGGTGATGTTGAGTCAGTTATGACAATATTAGCAACTACTATGGTGTCCACTTGTGTATCTACTGCTTTCACTGCATGTACTGGGATATGAGTGGTTTGTGATGATGGTGTATCCAGCATATTTTCCTTCTTATAGGTGGGATAGATGTTGTTTGTGTAGCTTGTGTTGCCTTTTGAGTGTGCTGGAAGTCTTTTTGACAGGAAGTATGTTCTGAAACAATATTTCTAGATACACAGCTCTGTCCTTGGCAGCAACTTCACTTTGCAGTTGATCAGCATGGGCCTTTAGGTCTTTGATAGTTTGTTCTAACATATATATTAATGGGTCCATTTGTTCTGGGCTAGCGAAGCTGTCTGCAACAAAAAAAATCACTTATATCAAGATCATGGCATAGTTTTCTGGTGCCAGCTTGGGCTGGATTAGAGGATAACGGTTGTGTAAACACAACCTCGACATTGATCTGCTCCATACAAGACTTCCCACAGAGCTGAAGAAGTTCCTGTAGGCATTGCCTGTATGCCTATACCTTGTATGTGCAGTTTGTGGGAGATATAATAATGTGTTATAGTCATATGTAGATTATCATTCTGATTTGAACTTTTATAGATTGCAACATCTTGGGTTGTTCTCTTAAGTAAATCCAGCTTAGTGTCCAGATATCATATGTGGTAGAATGTGGATTGTGATGATTTGTGAGTTGTATATAATATTCAGGAAGGAAGGAGTAAAAGTAGCCATGTTAGATTCTTGCTCATCACTCTCAGGAAATTGCTGGAATATGAAATATTAGTTAAACTGGATTCTGATTTTTATGGAGACAACAGAGGTATTTTGAAATGTTTCTTCAGTGTTTAAAAAGCCTGAAAATGAGGTTGATGAACTCTTGGGGAATGATAAAAATCATTGCATAGCTGGTTAGATCTGCAATCTTGGTTAATCTTGTTTGTACTTGAAATGAATCCACTGAAAGTATTTTTGGCAAATGTTTCAGGTTCCCAGATTCTGGTCACATGAATATTTTCACCCATATTTCTGCTCTTCTGTGTTAATTAAGTATAATCAAGTTGTAGTTCTCAACAGGGTCACTATATGCATTAAAATTGCTGTGATGAGCAATCCATTGTTCTCCTTGTTCACTTGTGTCCACATCTGTTACCTTTGTACCTGTATGTATCCTTATTCATAACACATGAAGTTACTATAAAATTGTATATATGGACTAATAAAATAAGATACACTTTTAATTTACATTGGATGGCTTAATTTACATCTGATAATTTTGGATATAAAAAGTATGCCTAAAGATATGACTTAATTTGTAAGGATGTGACATCACATAATGCACATGATATTAAATTCATCCATCACAAATTTTAACCAATGGGAAGATGATGTGATTTTTCCCTAGTTTTGTTGAAAGACTGAGTTACATGATTAGCAAAAACAACAACAAGAATAAGATTTTATTCTCAGTGAAGAGATTACATAATTTTAACTTCATCTGTGCTATTAAATCTGTCTGGCCCGGAAGTCTTACAGGACTAGCAACATTTACAAACACTAAGTAAACACTTAAGATATTTGACCCTGTCTTCAGTACTTTTCTCCATCTTAAGTCTTTAAAAAGACAATCAGATGGAGATAAAGGGTCAGCCTTAAGTCTAAGTCTGACTACCTTTTTGTGTAACGTGAAGATATGATCAAGGTTTACCTTAGTGCTGTTTCTGCATACAGCAACAGTACCGTATATACTTACATATAATCCAATACCAATTGCAAACTGCATAGACCCAGATCTGCCATCGCATAATGTGCAGGCAGATCTGGGTCTATGCAGTTTGTAAGGACTAATCAGTAGAACAAACAAATAGACCCTGATCTGCTGGCATATTATGCAATGGCAGATCAGGGTCTATGTTTGCATTTGGACCCGCTTTATACGTGAGTATATACAGTAGTCTATCATTGGTAAATTATAACCATAAAAAAAAAACTCTTCTGCATTCCAGATTTTAAACTTTTTCAGTTTGGACAACAAATAAATTTGTGAGGAAACTATAAAATACATTTGATCAATGTAATTGGTCCATTGTAAATTAGGAAAATTCCTCACTCTATTCAGAATTTTGGAAATCTTGTTGAAAAATGCTTTACAAAAATGATGACTAGTCTTGCATAGATGCTTAAGAGACACTGTAGTGAATGAAAAACACTTTCATGGCTATGGCACATAAAGTGTCAACCATAACTAATGAATGAAACGAAATCTAGACTTTTCACAACATTTTGTAAAAAAAATATTTCGTTTTGAAGGTACTAAAAAAAGTATAGGATCAGCAGGTTAAAGAAAAAAAAGGATGGTCAGAAACACAGCTATTTTTCCTCAAGGCCTTATTATGGTAAGATATGGATTATTATGGTAAGATATGGATTATTATGGTAAGATATGGATTTGGCTTATGTACTGGTGGGGCAGGGAAGACACAGCATTCCATTTGTTTTAAATTTTAAGGAAGTTACTAAAAATGTGCAATCTAAAAATCAGGAATATCTTACAACCAAATGAGAATTTTCCTCTCCACCTTGATTTTGAAAAGTAGTAACTTCATTTCACCTTTGGAAATAAGTCAGTGATTACGACTGTAAAGATGATTATAGATTGGTATCAGCTTCAGAGTTTATGTTTTTTGTGAAAACAATGGGGAAAAATTGGAATTTATGATTAGATCTCATACACTATTTCTCAACAAATGCCAACAAAGAATTTCTCTTTTCTTGCAGAGAAATCTGGGAATGCTCCCAACTGGAACTTTTGGAAGTACCTTGTTGATTCAAATGGACAGGTTCTGAAGTCCTGGGGTCCATGGATACCAGTTGACGACATCTTCCATGAAGTGAAGGAGGTGGTAGATAAGGCAATATTTGAGGATGAATCTCAGTTTCCTCCTCATGGAGGTGAACTGTAGAAACATGAAATATGGTTTTAGGGTGTGATCAGTGATGACTGCTTCTTCATTCAGTGTCAACTCATACAGTAGCTTCATTGATGTCATTTTCTTTTTTGTGTGATACAAAGATTGGCTTTTTTCAGTAAATCAAGATTGACTTCTGTTCAGTAAATCAAGATTGACTTCTGTTCAGCAAATCATTCTTTGATGATGCAGCAATGTAGCATATTCATTTGTGAGTCCATATAATTGTTTCATTTCTACCATTGTAGTCTCAGCTCCCTGTTTAGGTTTTTATCTTTTTGTCATTTTATTACATACTGTACTCACAATATTGTCTTTAATAAATCCCCATTTAAATAATAAAATAAATTAGCAAATAAATACTGAAATTTTCACCATAAACACATATATTCTTTCTTAGACATCAAATGGTACGGCATATGCACTCAGCTGGAAGTGACAAATCTACCATAATTTTTACGTAAGTGAAGTTGGGACTTGTACATTTGTGGAAACTACCGGTATTTTCCAATTGCCATGAAAATCCCATTACCAGTAATTTATTGAAATATTTCTTAGAACTTCGGTTATATTGCATCAGATAGGGAAGATGCAAATTCTGTTGTTTTAATTTGGGTAAAAAAACTAAGCAGCTAGTACAGTTGATCCCTGGGACTCAGTAGTGGCACTTTTTTTGACACCTGAGGTTGCACTAAAAGATCAATACTCGCTTGCCAATTGATGGAAATACAGACTAGCATGTATGATATGCATTATTCCCTATTGAGCACATTTCTGCGAGCTATCACAAAATGTCCCATGACTAATATCTAATGAATTTCTTTCATTTGTCTCTGAAATGTTGCTGATCTGTTGATGATATCCGCTAGAGAAGGTGAAAATTTAATCAAGCACACCCTAATGAATTGTCCCCCTTTGCAAAATTGGATTGTTACAACAACTGACAAATGTCTACAATCTGCTGTGTTACCGACTCCAGTGCAGATCAGTCAGTAAAATACAAATTCTTATGGTTATTAATTAAACTTTTGTTGTGAACTGCTAATAATACATTGAATTTCAGGTATGTTCACAAATAGATCAATGTCTTCTGATTGCTGTACCAAACATAAATTGGCTGGCCTAAATTAGATCCATAACTGAGGAATCATTCAAGTCAGAGGCTTAACTGCGAAATTGTCCAAGCCCATTTGTAGCGTTAATACTACTACAACCTATATGTACAGTTTTCTTTAAAAATTACTTTAAAGGAAGCCAGTATCACAGAGCAGCATTATCAGCCAAATTACAATAAATGGATAAATAAATAGTTCCAAATGAATAAATAAATAGTTCCAAATGGATAAATAAATAGTTCGAAAATCTAAGAAATAGGGTTGGCATTTATTAGAGCCCTGCTTGATAAAGTCGGTGGAGCCCTGTAGTAACCATGTTGTTCATCCATCAGTCCCTTTGTCTATCTATCTGTCCATCAACAATTTGGTTGATGCAAGTTAACATTACTAGGAATTGTTGGATTTTAACCAAATTTGGTAAGTAGCTTTATATTGATGAGACGTCAAAAGAATCTGATTTTCAGCCTTCTGCGTCATCTTTTAGATGAGTTATGGCCCTTGATTGCCTGCTCTCCATATTTTGGTTTCTGTGGCCTTACTTTACCAACGTTTGTTGAATTTCAACCAAATTTGACATGCAGCTTTATTTTGATGAGACATTGAATGAGTTTGAATTTAGCTTGTTACGACTTTTTCAGGAGTTAATCCCTGATTGCTTGTCCTAATGACTTCGGTTTCCACAGCATTACTTTACCAGGGTTTATTTTAGGCTGTGTCCTTGTCCCAATGACACTTATTTTTCATTTCTGGTGCAAGAAAGTTCCTATTATGGTGCCCATAGGGCGCATAAAAACGACCCAAGAAAATAAAGATCAAATATTGTTACAGTTGATTTCAGGCATCCCAAGTTAACTGAATAGGTGTGCTGATTGTCAAAGAAGCATAAGACAATCAATTTCATTGGCTGACATAAATGTTCTACTGATTTTGATTAGCTTGGACACAAATCAAGAGCAATTCTTCGATGTTCATTGATAGCAAATGTAAAGAAGAGATGATGAAATCTTTAGCAAAAACACTGATGCATTTGTTTCCAAAGTTGCATACATGGAGGAAAAATTTAGACTCAACTGTCCAAAATAAATTCCAAAAGGAAATGGTTACTCAAGCATGAGGAATTCAAATTACAGTACGGAAGGCTTGTGATAGTGGTGGCTGATAATGAACACAGGTACTCGGGTCGAGTATTTAATTTCTGCAAAAAATATTCACCTTTACAGCATTATATACTTTGAATCAGTGATCGTCAAGTCAGACTATAGCATGGTTTTATACAATTTCCTTGTCCACTAAAATAGTCACATCCTGAACAGTTCGATTTATAGTGTTTTACAATGTTGTATACAGGAGTTACATTCCCTGATTGTATGTCTTCCTGACTTTGGTTTCTGCAGCATTACTTTACCATGGATTGTTGGATTTCAGCCAAATTTTGTATGCATCTTTATATTGTTGCTACAATGAATGAGTTGGATTTCCTGCATTCTACAACATCATTTAGAGGAGTTATGGCACCTGATTGTATGTTCTCCTAACGCTGGTTTCTGCAGCATAATGTTGCTAAGGATTGTTGTTTTCAACCAAATTCTTTATTCCTTTTTATATTGTGGAAACCTTGAATAAATTGGATTTCCAGCCTTCCATATTATTATTTAGAGGAGTTATGGCACCCATTCTCCTAACTCTGGTTTCCCGAAAAAAGTTCCTCAGTTTAAAGCCCTTCTGAGCATATTGTAGTGAGCAGGGTCCTTTGTGATGCATCCATGACTAATAGCTCTAATTGGCTGTAATCTTCTTTACTTGCTTGCAAGTAATTGTGTACCTGATGGAACCATAATATTAATAAACTACCAGGTATTCTTTAAATTATAGGAGCATTATCAACTTCTCTTTCATATGAAGGTTGATTGCTTCTTATCAGGATCACAGAAATATGAACCAATATTTTTACTCTTCTACCAGATCATATATTGACAAACAGAAAATAAAGAATTTAAATTGACTCTAACCATGCGAAATGTTTTTAAACTAAGAATTGTTATACTTTTCCCTATTATAAAGAATAAGAACACTGAACAAATTTCAAAGACAAAATTGTTACTATGAAAGTTGAGTAAAACAGTAAGGCATGTTGCAGTTTATAAGGCAATCTTTATTGGAAAAGACGTCTTCTAATTATTTTTCTGTCCAATTTAAAAACTCCGGATTTTGAAAATGGGCAGAAATTGGTATTGAAGTATACCGTCTATACTCGTGTATAAGTTAATACCAACTGCAAACTGCATAGACCCAGATCTGCCATCGCATAATGCACCAGCAGATCTGGATCTATGCAGTTTGTAAAGACTAATCAGTAGAACAAACAACATAGACCCTGATCTGCCGCTGCATTATGCAACAGCAGATCAGGGTCTATGTTGTTTGCATTTGGAGCTGGATTATACGCGAGTATATACGGTATATGGAATGTAATTTTGTGCTGAAACTTCTCAAGTAATCACTTTTTGTATTTTGTCACAGCATTAGCCTTGCTGTATTCAATGAATATTCACCACTACTGACATGCCATTTCCTTAGGTTTAGTTGTAAAGGACATTATTAATAGTGGTCGTTCAGATTATCAACTCAGATTGTTTGTTTTACAACATACACATGTGTTTTGTTGAGTATCTCTCCCTCTTAAGGAGTATACAGTGTATCCCTACTCTCGTCATATATACACATGTCCTGCATTTCATTTCTGCTCAGTAACTTCACAAAGATAGTGCTGTAATTTAATAAAATATGTGAATAACAATATCTTTAATAATTTTAGTTGGTTTTCTGTTCTTCAGCTCTGCATAATTACTTGATGTTTAAACATAGTTCTTTATATTCACAGACCCGTTTCCCCATCCACTTAATCACTTTAGACTGACTGAATGGACTAAGAATATTTGGGCGAAGTTCAGTTTCCAGCTTTTTCCTGGAATCTCCAATAAGTTTAACTCCATTTTTGACTTGGACATGTACACCAGGAGATATGTGATAGCAAGGACATTTATTACCTTAAAAAATACACCATCGTTGCAATTCATGGGTGACAATTGCTATGCTCCCTTATCACTCGTGGCTGCCTGTGCTGAGATTTCCATGTTTCTCATGAATATGCATAAACCTACTTAACCAAATCACTGCAAGCACAAGTAACATTTTCTTGCTGTTTGAAATAAGCCAATCAGAGTTTATCTTTCAAACACGGTAACTTATCGATCAATTAAACAGGTATTTTCATTGACGTGTAGGAGATTGTTAGATTGTGTTGTTTTTACATATTTTTATGTATGTGTACTCATGATAAACGAGGACATCGAAACACAGGCAGCCATGGATGATAAAAGAGTGTAGGAGATTGTCACATGTGGCTTGCAATGATGACAGTACACTAGTTTCTTGAATCTTTATTAAGTTAATTGACATTCCTTCCTTGATTTACTATATTCATTTTACATTTGATTGACAGATATTAGTCATTTTATCCTTGAATGACAATGTGTAACAAAATGAACCATATGTAAGTGTCATGTCAGTGTAGAACAAATTGCACAGTTTTAATTGATATTCAGGTCATGTAAATTATATTCAGTCAACAGTCAGGAGATAGTTTATAAATATGAATATGTATCACTCATGGTTTTTTATATGGTCATCATCAGTAATAGTCTTTGCCGTAATAATGATATAAATCAATTATACGTGTACATGTATGTGTTTGGGAGTAATAGGGAAATCCCAGCTGGAGGGTCTTAATTCTTGGGCAGGACAAAAACATGATAATATATGAGCTTGGGTGTGGGACACCAGCACACATAGTTTATTATTTTCTCACATTCCTATTAAACAAAATGGCACCCTACAAATAGAGTTAAGCAATTAAAGGACAAAGTATCCATTGAAATTATGGTATCTTTAGAAAGAGCATATAAGAGTTGGTTTACACTGAACAATTTAATATTAACTCGAAAAATAGGTAAAAACACATAAAAAATTAAACCAACAGAAAAAATTGCAGACAACATGGCATCATTTACATGATGATGTCATAAAAACAAGTTGGAGTAGTTATGCACCAGTCAAAATACTAATTTAAATTATGGATTTGTGTGAGGTGGGACATCAGTCAAGTGAGTCAGGATAAGGATTTTCCACATCATCATTCTGCCTGGAAAGTCTTTATCAATACTGATAGGGAAAGTGAGAAAATTGTGTCTCCCTTAGCAATTTTTATGTCCACCACAATGGTTGTAGGGGTATATAGTGTTACCCTTGTCCATATGTCTGTCCATCACATCATGGTTCAATTTTGTGTTTAGGTCATTTCAGGCACTGGTGATGGGGCATCCATGTTCATGAACACATGATTTCTGGTTGTGATTGATCTGAGTGCATGTATCTCAGCTTACTTTCTAATCAACATAATGTTTTGGTCTACTTTTATGGCCAGATAGCACAGCTTACACTGTACATACAGCTCACATAAGTATCCCAGCTTACTTTCTAATCCACCTAATGTTTTGGTCCTCTTTACTGTATATACAGACCACATAAGTATCCCAGCTTACTTCCTAATCAATCTAATGTTATGGTCCCCTTTACTGTAAATACAGCCCACACAAAAGTATCCCAGCTTACTTCCTAATACATGTACCTAATGTTTTAGTCCCTTTATGGCCAGATGGTACAGCTTCCACTGTACATACATCCAACACAAGTATCTAAGCTTCCTAATCAACCTAATGTTTTAGTCCCTTTATAACCAGATGGCACAGCTTCCACTGTACATACTGCCCGCACAAGTATCCAAGTTCCAGCAAGTATATTACACCAAAGGTTTACTGTTTTTTTTTATCAGCATCACTTTTAGCATGTTTTTTTGTGTGGCTTTATTGTGTGTATTTGGCTGTGTCAATTGTATCAATAGTGGTGAAGTGTATTCTTTTGCATGTTGCTCAAATAAACAGTATTACAGTTGGTACCAGTACTATAGTGACATTTTTCGGGTTATATGAAATAATGTAATGATATCTGTTACTCTTATTTATTTGAAAAGTACTTACCAGTAAGTTCAACTCTTTTCTATTATAATTTTGCTAAGGATATGTCTCCCCCAATTGACTTTTGGTGCTATTTTATAGAATATGTTGATAGCATTTCTGATGCTGTATCCAGTTTATATGTAAGGATACTAAAATTCTGATTTTTTGTTTATTTTAAGTAAGAAATAAGATTGATATTATTAATTATTGTAGTTGTAAGACTAGAGACACCTCCCCATCTCAGTCACTACTTTACAGCAAGGATACAATTCCAAAGAGTTGAGTGAAAATTATTCTATTGTTTTTGTTTATAATCAACATGTTTACTGTTTACATACAAGATGGACTTGACCTCCTGTGTTTGTTACTGCAGATTTATCTCCCTTGAACTATAAATTTCAGCTCCAGTCACATTTATCTTTCCCAGAAAAAAAATGTTCATCTTTTTTTTTGGTGAAACTTCCTTAGTTTCATTAAGGACAGAAATAGTAATTGGATTCAAATTATAATTTAGCTCTATGGAGATAAGATTTATTTTAAATATATATTTTAGTTATACAAAATTATTGTGTCTTGTTTACAAAAGACACATTGAAATCTTGAAATTGCACAGCTTTTCATGAAGTTAATAATTTCCATTAATTTGTTTCGGGAGGATGACCCAAAAGATGGTAGGCATTGAATTCAAGGGTGAAGGAATTGTGTATGCCTAAGACATCATATGAAACTATGAAAAAATACTCCTCTCCCGCCCCCCCCCCCATAAAAAATTTGTTTTTAATTGTTTCTTACAATCATATTAAATAACTAATGAATGTCATTACCTTTGAATCTCATTGCTTTATGGATGTCTTGCTACATTCTTTAGAACAGCAATAAGATTTATAGTATAGCTAGGTAAGATCAGTATTAATATACAGTGACATAGACAAATCTTAAGAACAAACTTACAATTGAGATTACAAGTATTAGCATGGTAATGCTTATATTGTACTATCAGGTATTTGCTTTTTTCTTAATTTTTTTCTTCACATTTTTTAAAAACTTTTGTGTTTGCTATTCCAGATATTTATTGCAAGGAATAGGGCATAACATATCTTTGTAGTTCATCATCAAGAAGTAATCCACTTCTAATAGTTGTGCTGTGATGAAAAATGAGAGCAATGATTTTATTTTCTGCATGCTTAATATATGTTTTATAAGAAAAGTTTTAGCATATTTGCTAATTAGTTGCTTTTATTGATCCATATTGTAGTGCCATAAATTTCATAAATTGTATGCATGTATTTTATCTCTTTCAGCATAAATATTGTGCAAAAAGTCAGTTGTTTTGTTGTTGTTTTTTCTTCATGGAACTGCAAATGAAACAGTGATACCTAAAAGTGTTTCTCATGACTGTTTTAGTACCCTGAATTTTAGGCATGACAAAGAAGGCTTGTTCTCCACACTTTTTGTTCCTGAAATGACAAGATATTCATGTCATACGTGTTTTTACATTAGATTGTCTTCTGTTTTATACAATTGCTGAATTATCAACAATGCTTTACAAACATGATAGAGTTGGAGAACTTAATATAATAAACATTTCTGCTACAGTTAAGACTTTGCACATGCAAATGAGAAACCTGAAGAGTTATCCTATGTTTATGTGAAGTCATATTGCTAACTTTATAGGATATTTGACTAATCATTTTAGTTGTTGTATTTCCATTTCCATGCAGTTTGGAAATGACATGTATGTCCATGGAGGTGAAAATATAGATTTTGTAACTAGTTTTTAAATTTCCTTATCATATAATGGCTAGCTGAATGTGTTAAAAGAAGCATTAATGTTGCGCTGTGGGTGTACTTTTTAAAGAGGAGGAAGTCGTTTTCTACAAAGATGTAATCAGACAAAGTGCATTTTGATTGCAAACAGTATTACAGGTATTTATTTAATTAAATTCATGAGAGAAGTTGATATTGTTTTTAGTTTGTTCCTTGACATTATTAACATGCAGAATGTTCACCTTAAGGTCACTTACAGTGTATTGTGAATGCAGTCCATGCATTTATACTATCTCTCTCTCTCTCTCTCTCTCTCTCTCTCTCTCTCTCTCTCATGCATTGTGCAATGCAAGATTATTGAAACAGTGAGAGCCGACTTAAAGGTTATGCAAAAGAGGGATCATGAAACTTGAGAGTTTACTTGGCCCTAAAATTTACCATTGATAATTTGAGGATTGCCATGAAACTTAAAACACACATTCATCCCAGGGTAAATTTGGTTCTAGAAGAAAATGCTGCCTTTTTGACACATGAAAATCTTGTTATCACTACTTCTCCTGAATGGATCATCATATGAACATCAGTTTTCACTAAAAGACTTCTTATGATATGTAGTTGATCCTAAATGAAAGTGTGACATTCAACATGGTTGCTATGGTGGGCATCTTAATTTTTTTTATCACCACTCCTCCTGAACTGATCATTTTGTAAACTTTTTATGATACATACTAGGTCCTAAATGAAAACAGTACAGGGGTGACCATCTTGAAAATCTTATTATAGATACTCCTCCAAAGAGGATGGTCGTATCAACACTGGGTTTTTGACTGAAAGATTTCTCATAATATGTAGTTGGTTCTGAATGAAAATGGTTCTGATCTTATCTCCAACATGGCCACCACAGGGCCAATTTGAAAATCTTGTCACTACTCCACTTGAAGGCATGGTCATATTGACAAGGGATTTTCACTAAAAGATTTATTTTGATATCTATTTGGTCCTAAATGAAACTGGTGCTGATCTAACCTCCAAAATGTCTGCTGTGGTAGCTTTTTTGAAATGAACAATTGTAGACCTTTGTAAAGGTTAGGTAAATATGATCTTTTAGATACCAGTAAACCTCATACTGACCAACATGAAATAGAGGTGAATATGATCGTTTTACAGATTCATAAAACTTAATTTTCTTGTAAACAAAGTTCTATAATTGTTTTATTGCATGATTTAGATTTAATTTTTTTTTTAAATACTGCAATTTGATTTGCATTAGAATTGTACAAATGCTATTTCAATTGTATGATACTAAAACCTTAACATTATGATGTCACATAAATGCCAGTGATGTTGTAACCATGCAACATGAAGAAATATCATGTTTCATGGGAATCAGGTAATAATAGACAATTATAGACCTTTGTTGAGGTAAATATAAAGTCCTATGAAGAAGTAAACCACATTGACTAACATGAAGTGGAGGTGAAAATGATAGGGTTACTGAAGTTTACTGATCCATAAAACTTCATATTCACAAAACAAATGTCCATAATTGATTTATTACATGATGTAGAGAAATATTTGCAATTTAATTTGCTTCATACATGTAATTGCATAAATGTCATTTTAACTGCATGATGCTATGAATTTGACCTTATGATATTACATAAAAGTAAATGATGTCATTAGCATGCATCATGAAGAATGACTATGCGACATGAAGTAATATTATTTGTTGTTGTGCCATTACAGAAAATGGCACTTTTTCTGTAATCACTTGATTCTTACAGAATTTGTGTAATAAAACTTGTTACAGTTACTCCTCCTGAATAGATTGTCGACATGGGGTTTTCACAAGAAGACTTATATATTATTCATCTGAAATTAAAATAGTTCTGATCTAACTTGCATCATTGCTGTCATGGCAGCCATTTTGAAATATGTATGCATGAAGTAGCATTTTATGGCACTGCAACACAATAGTGGCTATATGGTGCCAACTAAAGGTAAAGTTCAGAAATGTAAAAAATTATGTGCACAAAATGTATGAATATAAACCTATCCAAATAAATGTAAACATTAATTACAAGATAAGATATAAATCACTAAGATACTGTAAAATATATATAAAATAACAGATACAGGTAAGACATCAAATCTTTACAGCAGTGCTTTATGGGAACAACGTCCCTATCTTTGCAAGCTGCAGCCATTTTGAAAAATCTTAATGCTACTCTAATGGCCAGAGGTTTTCATGAAAACACTTTTTATTATATGTAGTTGGCCCACTTAAAAATGGTATTGATCTGACCTCACAAAATGGCTGCCATTGTGGCCATCTTGAAAATCTTCTGGTCCACAGAAACATTTTTAGCTCTACCAGTCATAGACCAGAAGAGCTTATGGGATGGTCTGTTGTCCATTTTCCATCATCCATCCGTCGTCCATCCATCTGTTAGCACAAGTTTGTTATCGCTACTCCTCCTAAACTACTTAGAGGATTGCCATGAAACTTTACACACACATTCATCCCATGGTCTAGTTGGTCCTAAATGAAAATTGTGCTGTTTGGGCATCCAATATGACCACCACAGTAGCCATCTTGAAAATCTTGTTATCACTATTCCTCCTGAATGGATGGTTCTATCAACATGGGGTTTTCACTAAAAGACTTCTTATGATGTCTAGTTGGTCCTAAATAAAAATGGTGCCGATCAGACGTCCAATATGGCCACCACAGTGGCCATCTTGAAAATCTTGTTATTGCTACTCCTCTGAATGGATGGTTCTATCAACATGGGGTTTTCACTAAAAGACTTCTTATGATGTCTAGTTGGTCCTAAATAAAAATGGTGCCGATCAGACGTCCAATAGGGCCACTGTGGTGGCCATCTTGAAAATCTTGTTGCTGCTTCTCTGAATGGATGGTTCTATCAACATGGGGTTTTCACTAAAAGACTTCTTATGATGTCTAGTTGGTCCTAAATAAAAATGGTGCTGATTAGATGTCCAATATGGCCACCACAGTGGCCATCTTGAAAATCTTGTTGCTGCTCCTCTGAATGGATGGATCTATCAACATGGGGTTTTCACTAAAAGACTTCTGATGATGTCTAGTTGGTCCTAAATAAAAATGGTGCTGATCAGACGTCCAATATGGCCACCACAGTGGCCATCTTGAAAATCCTGTTATTGCTACTCCTCTGAATGGAAAGTCATATCTTGAAAATATTGTTATCTCTACTCCTTTCCAAATGGATGGCTATATCAACATAGGGTTTTCACAAATAGATTTCTTATGATACTTAGTTGGTCCTAAATGAAAATGGTGCCAGTTGTACATCCAATATTGCTGCCACAATGACTGTTTTAAAAATCTTATTGTCACTACACCCCTGAATGGATGATCATTATGACATGGGGTTTTCACCAAAAGACTTCTAATGATGTCTACTTTGTCTTAAGCGAAAATTGTGCCAGGCTGATATCCAATGTGTACCACAGGAGCTAATTTGAAAATCTTGTTATTGCTGAAGAATACAGCGATGGTTTCAGCACTTGACAGTTAAAAGGAAGAAATGGTCTTGACTTGAATTCCTGGAAATTCTTTTCAGCCTGTAGAGCATCAGTCCCTTTATGGTATGCAGTTAGTCCAAAATGAAAATGCTGATGATATGACTTTACAAAATTGCTGCCACAGTGGCCATCTTTAAAACCTTGTCCTTGTTTCTCTTCTTGAATTGATAGTTGTATTGACATGGGTTTTCACTAAAACACTTATTGCAATTTATAGCTTAATATCAGTAATACAATAACTGTCACTATTGCATTGCTTACCTTTCCAGGATGGAAAATACTCTCATCCGTATAAGAAAAATTACATCCTCCCATTAGATGGAAAGTTATGGAAAAATCAAAACCAGAAAGAACACAGACCCAGTCTGTACCCCATGTCATAGGCCCATGTGCATGATGATATGACTTTACAAAATTGCTGCCACAGTGGCCATCTTTAAAACCTTGTCCTTGTTTCTCTTCTTGAATTGATAGTTGTATTGACATGGGTTTTCACTAAAACACTTATTGCAATTTATAGTTTAATATCAGTAATACAATAACTGTCACTATTGCATTGCTTACCTTTCCAGGATGGAAAATACTCTCATCCGTATAAGAAAAATTACATCCTCCCATTAGATGGAAAGTTATGGAAAAATCAAAACCAGAAAGAACACAGACCCAGTCTGTACCCCATGTCATAGGCCCATGTGCAGTAGCCATCCTTCTTTTTACAGACGCAATATTCAATCAGTTGAATTCATCATGCTTTACAGACAATATTGCCTTTTCTTGTGTCAGAAGACACATACTGGCATTTTTATACAGGTTTACATATAGTATGAGTGTTTAAACCCTCAGTTCATAGTATTTTTAGTCGAAGCTTAAGCTCTCGTGAGTTTTAGGCATTTGTTGTTTAGTTTTGTCAGCAGCACCCTTTACATTACCCTTCCCCTTCCTAATTTTATCATATTTCAAGTTTGACAGTCTCTTGGATGGGTGTAGTCTCCTCATTCATCTCTGGAATTGTTTGTGACCTCCGTTTTAGTCTAAATTTATTTTTTTAGAACATCTGGTTTGATGATTCATTGATTAATGGACAGATGGTTGTCTGTTCTGCTGTTTATGATCAGATGAGGTCTGGGACCTCGCAGAATGTAGACGAACTTATGTCGGGAGGAAGAAGAGGCCTTCTACCTCCTCATCTCAGGAACACACTGGATCCTTCTTCAAATCCCTCTGGTGTCAGAAGAAGAAGATTAGCTCTTTGGTGGAGAAGGGAACTCCTCGATCACAGGAGAATATGAGACCAGTCACTGTGGAGACACATAAGGCCCTTGGACCCCTGACAGTCATTTCTGACCAGTCAGTACCTGTTAGAGTTAGATCCAGGATCCTTCCCAAGGAAGGAAATACTATAGCGGAGAGCAAGTTGCATCCCCCTCCCCCATCAGGGAGGAGCAGCACCCTTTCCATGCTCACAACCAAGTGATGATAGCGAGTCGAGCCCCCCGCCTGTGAGGAAGGAGTAGCACCATCTCTGAGTCCACGGCCTAGTGATGGCAGCAGGCAGATCGAGTCCACCATGGTAGGGAATACCTACAATCTTGCTCTATAAGAGCTGAGGAGGGGTCCTCCTTCAGATCAAAGTCACTTGACTAGTCAATGGATGGTGACTAGTCACGGGGCACAATGCACTGGTCACCAGTCATCGTTCACCGGTCACTGGGCACCAGGCTTCTAATACTGGTCACTGGTCATTAGAACCCCTTTTGTACAGGGACAGGAATTTGGTCAAGACCCCCCTCTTGCCACTCTACCGATGAACCCAATTGGAGACTGGCAGTCGGCGTACATGCGCTAGACCAGGGAAGAGAATAGGATCGGCATACCTCCGTTCCCTATAATCCCTCTTAATCCCTATGGACACCAGGGCCTTAGTCTCATAGCAGTGTTAATGTTGTGAGTTACGGCCCGACATCATCTACTTATGTGGAGACAAAGATGAAGGAGCGGGCCGGTCTTCTTCCTTCACAAGCTTGAGAAATGTCGAGAAGCGTTCTCATCCTCCTGCTGAGTCTGCCAATAGGGACGAGGCTACCCCTGGAGCCTCTGTATAGGAGAGACAGGGGGTCGGGAAGTCCTGCCTTACAGGAGCGAGAGAAGAATGAAGACGTCCTGTCGGTATTAGTGGACTCAAGTGAGTTCGCTAAAGAACAGGCTGATACGGCGCCTTCTCCTTCCTTTGGGTCCCCTGTCTCCTCCCACCCGTCGACTCCGGCTGCAGAAGATGAAGAGATCTGGTTTTTTTATAAGGTGGTAACCCGCCTTCTACCTCGGAATTTTTGTCCCAATCCATCAGGCTCATACGACAAGAAAATTATCTCCAGTTTTGGAGCTACTCCCGGGAGCTGCTTCACGATCAGATCACATTGTGCTCCTTCATTCGGCTATTGTCAGAGAGATTTCTCAGGTTTTATAAGGGCCGGGAGTTTGGTAGAGAGAGTAAGTGGTAGTCAGTATCCCAGCCATTACGCTGAGACCTCATGGTCTATGCGGCTAGCTACATGGTACACTCCCCTGCCTGGCTCATTAAGCCTCCCACCTTGGACGCTGTGGCGTAACAAGTTGGCATTTCCACGAGACGTGGGATCATCTTCCAATTAAGACGCTGGAGGCCTCGAAACTTAAGGCTAGGATGCTTGTCACCATAGCTTCGCATGCCGATTTTTTATCGACAGCCTCCTTCAGTCTTCTGAAGAAGAAATCTCTGAAGCCAGCCGCCACTACAGCGCTTGCTGGAGGCGGTTGCCAAACCTCTAGGCAAGCCTTATCCATGTCCATGGAGCTGTCGGCGGAGCTGCTCCACCTCCGCAGGGATGTTGGTTTGGACTACTTGTAAGGTCTTACTGGAGCACAGTACGAACTTTCTTCGGGCTGCTCCTTTGGAGGCAGAGACCCACTTCTGAAGCCTCATATCCTCTGTGGCATCTCAAGAACACCACCGGTCCCTCGCGTGCGCTCCTGGCCTGTCGAAACCGGCCAGGAAATGCTTTCATCCTGATCGCCCCCAGAACGGTCAGCGAAGTTCTTTAAAGGGATACAAGCCAAGGCCAGAAAGCAACCCCAGTTTAAACCTCCCTCTCGCCCATCAGTTGCTTGACGGAAAGGCCCATGGAGAAAGTTTCCGATCCACTTCCTCTTTCCTGAGGAGGGTTTGGGACAGCCCTAGGGACTCGCTACCTGTCCAGCGGTGCATCCTTCTTCCAACAATTTCCGTAAGTGATCGACTAAACCTTTTCTCAGGGGTCTTGTAAAACATAAAGGACGATTGGTGGGTCCTATCTATAATAAGGAAGGACTTCGGCTTCAGTTCCGGGAACATCCTCCTCTCGCAATGACCCCCATGTTTTTCCACCAGTCAAATCTCGTGCGGTTAAGGGAAGAGTTGCACTCCCTTCGATGCACTCCTTTTGACTGAAAGGCGCGTTAGAAAGGGGTTTTTAACGACCAGTCTCCTGCATTCTACTCCCAGATTTTCCTGGTATCAAAAAAGCGGAAAGTTTCAGCTGATTATCGGCCTTTCCGTCGTAAACAAGTTTCATCAAGATGAGCCTTTCAAGATGGAGACCACATCCTCAGTGATAAATGCTTAAGGTCTGGCGACTGTGGGTTCTCCCTCGACCTCCAGGATGCGTACCTTCACATCCCAGTTTGTCCTCATCTCGGGAAGTACCTCCGGTTTTGTCTGGACTGGGAGGTTTTCCAATTTCGCGCTGCCGTTCGGTCTTCGCACCCAGAGTAATGGAAGTAGTCGCCGCCCACCTATGCTCACTATGTATCCCAATCCTCCACACAGGCACACATGCATCTTCTCTTTGCGTGGAAGTTTGGAACCTCCTTCGTTGGGCAACCTAGGAAGGGATTACCCTCTGAATTCGTCATATTCCTGGCAAGAAGAATACCTTGGCGGACAGTCTGTCCAGGAGAGGCAAGCCAGTTCCCATGGACTGGTCGCAGCACCAATCTCTAGCTAAATCCCTGTTCAAACTGTGAGGGATACCCTTGGTGGACTTGTTCGAGACAAGACTAAACAACAAGCTCCAGTCCCAGACCAGAGGGCATGTGCAGTGGACGCCTTCAGCCTGACGTGGATTCATCTGTTCACTTACGCCTTGCAACAGTTCAGGATGATTCCCCAAGTGCTCCACAATGTCTGGCCCTACTGAGCTCATTTTCATAGTCCCTCTGTGTCCCCAACGATCGTGGTTCAACGATCTTCTTGACCTGTTGGTAGACCAGCCAAGGACATTGCCTCAGAGGAGGGACCTTCTGTCGCAACACGGGGGTTCTCTTCTGCACAATAACCCACAGATTCTCCACCTTCACACTTGGCTCATATCAAGCGATCTATCTGCCAGGACAAGTTTTGGAACCAATTTGCCAATTGCATCGTTCAGTCCAGGGGACGCTCAGCGTCAACAGTCTGAGCCAAGTGGAAAATCTTTAACGAGTGGTGCAGTAGGAAACGCGTTAATCCTAGCTGCCGGGAGCCGCGGTGGCTCAGTGGTTAGCGTGCCGGACTCACGACCGAAAGGGTGCGGGTTCGAATCCTACCATCGGACCAGCCTGGTTCAGCTACCGTGGTGTGTCCTTGGGCAAGGCACTTTACTCCAATTGCCTCGGCACTAAATAACCTACTTGTGTTGCTGTGCCGTAAAGCATCAAACAAACAAACAATCCTAGCTGCCCCTCTTTGAGCGCAGTGACTGACTCTTTTATTCCTATTCCTCGTCCATATAAGAAACATTCCATCCTCCCATTAGATGGAAAGTTCTAGAAAATTCAGAACCAAAAATAACACAGACTAATGGTGGGACTGGTTCTCCATATATATATAGTCCTACATGAAAATAGCGCAGATCTCGGTGACCACCATGAAAATTTGTTTATGGTTACAATCCTGAAAGGATGCTCATGTCGGCATGTGGTTTTCACTGAAACACATCTTGCAATATGTAGTTGGTCCTATATTAAAATGATGCCAATCTAATCTCGAAAGTATCTGCCTTGATCACCATCTTGCAAATCTTTTTTAGGCAATCTTGACAATATTTTAATTGCTAAGTTTTCGGCAATGGGTTTTAAAAAAATAAAACACAAACAAGCATGAATGGATTTGTATTAAACCAATTTCTGGATTTATCTGAAGAATACCTTGACTGATGCCAGTTTAAGAATGCGACTTTCTTGTAATTTAAAAAACAAATAAAAATTTAATCAAACATAGGATGTGGGTATATCTTGACAATATCAAAGACGATCTTCTATCCATGGTAACAGGGTCAAGGTCAATAGCCATGGCAAAGATGTTTGTGCTGTACATATAAACATGTTGAATGAAACATATAAGACTATATGTTTTTTACCAAATTGAGCATGTTAGAGTTTCTCACAAATATTAGAGATAATTTCGATACTCGGCAGCTAAAATGAATAAGGGAGGGGAAAAATGACTATTAAGGGGGGGGGGGGTCTCTGAATTCTTTTAGGCCAGTAGAGCATGAGTCCCTTCAAGGGACTCTTATTAAAACAGAGAATGGTATGCAGAAATTATCGTTGAAAAATATTTCCTTATGATAGTTGTTTTGAGACAAGTATTTTCTAGATTATACTTAAATTATGGTGCAAAATAACACCTCTTATTGGGATGGGAATCACCTGGCCTAACGCCATGTGAGCTTGCTGTATTGCCTTGCGTTCGGCATCCGTTGTATGTCCATACTTGCTAAAACTGCTGGACCATGTTGAATTAAATTTGGCACAACATTCTAGCGTGATTACCTCTCAGGTTTCTACAAATGGTGATTATATTGTGATACAATAGATATAAACTGTGATATGAAAAATCAAATATTAGTTAATCAAAATTATTTCTAAATACTGATAACAACAAATGCAAATTTGACATTATAAATCTGAATTTTTGCCACACAGATTATCTTTTATATCAAAATCGTTTGAATGGCAAACTGTACTTAAACACGTGAATACTTTATTTGACACAGTGAAGTCATTTCATGTAGAAAATAGATATTCTAATGTAAGCCACTTGGTTATATATACATATATATATTTATGACAGTAACAATGTCATCATTCAATCGTTCATTTGTTACATCCTCAGTACCTTGGACCATATTTCAACTACAGTCATAAAACTGGTATGTGGATGCATCTCAGAAAGGGTAACTCAGTCTTACCAAAACTAGGCCACTGTGACCTAAATTTCACACTTGAGTTACTGTTGTATTTTTCAGTCGTTTGTTTGTTACACCCTCTATATCTTGGACCCAGTTTCACCTACACTCATGAAAATTTGCTTATGGATGCATCTCAGGAGGAGTAACTCAGCCATACCAAAACTAGATCTCTGTGACGTATGTTTTACGTTTGAATTACTTTTTTTCAGCTATTTCTTCGTTATACCCTCAAGATCTTGGACCCTATTGCACCTATTCTTATGAAATGGTATGTGTATGCATCTCCAAAAGAGTAACTCATCCATACCAAAATATTATGTCACTGTAATTTATATGCTTGTGAGACTTGTATTTTCACCTATTCATTTATTACACCATCAAAATATTGGAGCCTATTTCACCTACACCCGTGGAGATTGGCATGTGGATGCATCTCAAAGAGAGTAACTCGGTCATAAGGAAATGAGGTCAATGTCACATAATTTGCACGATTGAGCCATTTAGTCATTTTCAGCTATTTGTTCGTTGCACTTTTAAGACCGTAGAACCTATTTCAGCTTCGCGCATGAAAATTAGTAATTGGATACATCTGAGAAAGAGTAACTCAACCATGCCAAACGTAGTTTAGTTACGCAGTTTTCATGCTTGAGTGACTTTTGTATATTCAGCTATCCATTCCTTACGCTCTCAATATCGTGGACCCTATTTCACATACACAATAAAATTTATTATGGGGATGCGTCTCAGAGAGTGTAACTAGGCCATACCAAAACTAGGTCACTGCGACATTATTTTGATGCTTGAGTGACTTCGTTTTTTCAGCCATTCGTTTCTTACACCCTTCAATATTTCATTGTATCGTATTTCAAGTACGCTAAAACAATTATTATGTGAATGCATCACATGGAAAGTATATGAACTATGACAAAATTAGGTCACTTTGTATAATTTCCATGCTTGAGTGACTTACGTAACTTCAGCTCATTCTTCATTACACTCAATATATTGGACCTTATTTAACTACACATGAAAATCAGTATGTGGATGCATCTCAGAGTAACACAGCTCAGTGTCACCACAAGTCAGGAAAATTTCAGGGAATTGTTAGTTTTCAGGAAAGTCAGGGAATTTTATGATAAGTCAGAAAAAATTAAAATTTTAGTGAAAGTCACGGAAGTTTGTACTCTCAGTCAGGTAATATTTAAAATGAATTAGCAGGTAAGGAAATGTGTAAAACATATTACATTATGATTAATGATGAAGACTGCCACAGAATGTATGAACTGATTGGTCAAATAATTAGGTTGTTCTCGCTTGTATTTTCAATTCAGTTTGCTGTTTGTAGTTCTCTATTTCAGCTAGGTGTGTGGTACAGGTATTTTTATACACCCACCATAAGTGTGCATTATGTTATGATGTTGTCTGTCCGTCTGTCCCTCCATTACTAATTTCGCTTCCACACAATAACTCAAGTTGTCCACCATATACACTTACTGATTTGGGGGACAAAAGGTCAAAGGTCCAGGTCACTGCATGAAGAAGATAAATGGTTTATGCACAATAACTCGAGTTCTCCACCATCTACCGTTACCAAATTTTGTGGATGGCTTGCACTTGGTGTAAGGTAGAAGCCTATCGATTTAGGGGTCAAAGGTCACTAAACCGAAAGAATAAACATGGTTTCTGCACAATAACATTAGTTCTACATCACATAACTGGTTCAAACTGTATCGATGGCTTGTACTTGGGGTAGGGAAGAAGCCTATTTATTTTGGGGTCAAGACGTCATTGATCAAGGTCAATTAATAAAAGAAGACAAATCATTTCCGCACAGTAGCATTAGTTTTATATCACATACCTGGACTAAGCTTTGTGGATGGCATGCACTTGAGGAAACGAAGAAGCCTATCGATTTTGGAGTCAAAAGGTCAAAAAGTTAAGATCATTTTTACTAAATACACAAAAAAATGGTTTCTGCAAAGAAATTTCAGTTATCCACCTTGTACCTTCACCAAAGTTTATGGATGACTTTCAAATTGAGTAAGAAAGAAACCTTTTGATTTTGCGGTCCATAGATCAAGGTCACTGTGACTGGAAGAACAAAAATTGTTTTTGCATAATAACTTTAGTTTTAGATCATGTATCTTGACCAAGTGTGTGTAAGGCTGTAAGGCTTGTACTTAAGATATTGAAGAGGCCTATTGATTTGGGGGTCAAAAGGTCAAATGTCAAGATCAATGTGGCTCAGTGTGGCTCAATGAAGATGGGTTTTACATAATAACTTTTGTTCTAAAGTAAATTCCGTGACCAACTTTGTGGATGGCTTGCACTTCTCTCATTATCCATTAAACACTCCCTTCTTAAGATTAAGATGCAGTCTCTCAACACAGTCTGTCTTTATGACAGTTCAAGGGAATATTGATATTTTGATTTATTATGAGCATATGTCTGTATATTAAAACAGCCAATACAATTTCAAACTAATTTCATCATCATTTTGCAACATTACACAATTATTAGCATTATAATTGTATAAATGTATTATTTTTGTTGAATTAACCTTGACGCATTGGAAACCATTTTAAATCATTTTTATTTTTCCTCACACCTAGCATTTTTTCAAATAAAAAGGTTAAAAAAGTGTGTTATGGTGTTGGCTGTAGGGGAGGTGGAGGCCAACTTAAATGATAATATTTTTTGCTCGATAAATTGGTGGTGATTTTATCATAGGACATTACCGTATGTACTCGCGCATAATGCACCGGCAGATCAGGGTCTATGTTGTTTGTTCTACTGATTGGTCCTTACAAACTGCATAGACCCTGATCTGCCGGCGCATTATGCGACGGCAGATCTGAGTCTATGCAGTTTGCAGTTGGTATGGGTTATACGCGAGTATAGACGGTACTGTCCTAACATAAAAATTTGCTAACATTTGTGAAAGTGAGGGATGACCTTATTCTCATGCGTGTGCTTATCATTTGAAAAATAGGGTCAATTCCTTTGTTTAATATGTTTGGCAATATAAAATATATGTATCTGTGTTTGATATGAATAGAGTGGTCTGGGAATTTTTTTCCCTTGGTGAGTGAAACGTCAGGGGAAAATCAGGGAGGTTTGATTCCAGTAACCCTGTGGAAACCCGGCAGTGATTCAAAAACTAGGTTGCTGTAACCTAAATTGCACGGTTGAGTGCCGTATGTATTTTTCAACTATTCGTTGGTTACACCCGAAATATTGCAGGCTCTTCCTTTACACTCATGAAAATTGGTATGCGGATGCATCTCAAAGAGAGTAACTCTGCCATACAAAAATGAGGTCACTGTGACTTTTTATGTTCAGCCATCTGCTATATACACCCTCGATTTCTTGGACCCTATTTCATCTACACTCATAAAAATTTGCATGTGGATACCTATCACGGAAATTAACATGACCATACCAACATAAGGTTGTTGTGATTTAATGTTCACACTTGATTATTTATATATTTTCATCTATTCGTTCGTTACACACTCAATATCTAGGACCCTACATTAACTGCGCTCATGAAAATTGACATGTGGATGCATTTCAAAAAGGGTAACTCATCTATACCGAAACCAGATCACTGTGACCTAATCGTCACGCTTGAGTTACGTCTGTATTTTCAGTTATTTGTTTATTATATTCTCTGTATCTTTACTCCAATTACATCTAGACTAATCAGAATTTGTTTCGACCCAACACTGATAAAACTTTGCCCATACATCATATTGAGTAGAAATATTGTATTCCTCCATAAGGTGGCATAGTCATTAAGTTAGACTCATAACCAGTTGGTAAAGGGTTGGAATCCTGACCAGACCAGCCTTATTCAGCTGTTATAGCGTTTCTATTTGCAAGGCACTTAACTCCCATTGCCACATCATCAATCGTCCATACTGGTCTGTATATTGTCAGCTACTCCAAGTGCGCTCCTGTTGGCGAGGGGATTCGTGTTTACCAGTAAACACCATCTGTTTCTTTTTGTGACATATTCGTTCTTTAAATCATGTTTTACATAACCTTCCTTTCTTTCTTACCTGCTTGCTGTTTAAAAGCTAATAAAAAATATGGTCTGTCTGACTAAATTACTTTCTATGATGTTTGTATTCATTGCTCCTTGTCAATAAAAAGGGATTTGAAGAAGGGGCCTGCACAATATTTCACGAGATGAAAGAGTGTAATTTTTTTAAGCTTACCCTCAACTTGAGAGAGAGAGAGAGAGTGTGAGAGAGAGAGAGAGAGAGAGAGAGAGAGAGAGAGAGAGAGAGAGAGAGAGAGAGAGTGAGAGAGAGATTACTTTAAAGGACTCCACTAATATTGTGAATCCAAGGTAGATTTATTTGTTTTAAATTTTGCACATTTATGTATTCGGGTAAAAAAGGTCCTTATACGTTGAACTTGATATGCCATTATTCAATGCGCCGGACAATCAAAGTCTGTGCTATTTGACATCCAAGTTTGTTAGATACAACCATTTTCATTTGTTTTTCACTCAAAACACAACAGGTCCAGAATAAGAATAAAGCATGACTTGCGTAAAATACACAAGCTTTATATGTATACTTTCTTCTGTTGAATACCAATTATTTGTTAGTCATTCAAGCAAGAAATGACTTATGAATATTTGAACAAACTCAAAACGTTTATATTTCATGCGCCAAAACCGTGTTGAAACCACTAGTTTTTCTGATTAGGCCTTCCACTTCAATAACTTGGTGGTTAAGCCCTTTTTCAAGAAGACGTGAGAAGTTTGACCAGTGATCCATATAAGAAAATACACAACAACAATACCGATGTATCTGTTCCTATATATTAGCTCTTCCAATCTATTTACTCTTTTACACAACATGAAAAATGATACTCGGGATTTTGACTTGTTCATTACTTCCTGAAACAGAAACCGATACTATTACCAAACTTGTACATGTACCTTGCTTGTAGTCCTATTGAAAAAAGTATGTAGAGCAAACCTTGAATATAGTATGTCATTAAAATTAATAATTTATTCCGTTGTTTCCAACAATTATTCACCGATATATCCTTAATAGGCTAAGAGTTACTTGCACGTTGTATTAAATTCACATTAACATTGTGCATAACACACTCGTGTTCTGTAGTAAAGGGCATCCCCCTTACTTTAACATAAACTAGATATTAAATATGAAATGTGAGCTACTACACAGTAAATTCTTCATGTGGAAAAGTGTAGATACTCCAAGAAAGATTCTAAAAGATGTATCGCCAAAGTAAAAGCCTTTATGGGCCATCTTTCTCAGATACTGCACTTGAAGATATTGTTCCATTCCATTTGCTTGAAATTCATCAAAACTTCAATTATTGGTTAGTTGGTCTAGTGTTTTTAGTCACTGCACACGTGCTGAAAGTAGAGTGAATTTCTGGACTGCCAAAGCCATACAAATTTCGTAATCACATCAGATGGTGTCTAATATCAAACCATTGAATGATGGACCTATCCGTTCGATGTGTCCTTGGATGGTTTGGTAAGTGAAGATATGGAAGGAGAAAATTAACCAAACGGATTGGTCTATCATTCAGTGTTTCGATATTGGACACCATTTGATACGATTAACATAATTTTTAAGGCTTTGACAGTGCCTTGCCCAGGGACACCACGGTAGCCAAATCGGGCTGATCCGATGGTGGGAATCGAACCCACAACTTTTGGTAACGAGTCCAACGCGTTACCACTGAACCACTATGACTCCGCAATACTTGCAACTAATGATCCGCACCATATATTTTGGGATCGCATGGCAAAGTACATGTACTAGTTATAACAGCCATAAAGGTCATCAAATATAGTCAGGTCTTTAAATCATTAAACATGTATTTAGTCATCAGCAAATCTCGACATGGTGGGAATCGGGTAACATGATCAATATATAAATATAAATATTAATTCAAATTTATTGACATTTTTAAAGGTTGTTTTCATACTTAAAGTACTTCTTCTTTTAGCAAATGATGGTAAACTACCTGATTCAGCAAATGATGGTAAACTACCTGATCAAGATTGTCGAAAACGAAAATTGTCAATAAATAAATAGATAAGAACAAATTACAAAGAAAGAGAGAAAAATGAAACAAAGAACGAAAAGAAGAAACAAGTAAATAAGGTATAGCTAAAATTAGTTCGAAAATTAAAAATCAAACAATAAAAATCTTCGCATTAATATACTGTGTTCTCTAATCAAAAACATTATTCAGTCTAATGAAGACAATACATTTGATATAACTTTAAATTTTATTCATTGTGATCCAAATGAAGTAGATGACAAATTATTGTTAAAAGAAAAAGGCAAATACAAAGATACAACTGATTGCAAATGAAACTAGCAAGACTAATATACAACATAATGTATAATTACAAATTGAAGACATAAAGGAAAACATGCGTAATTCAATAAAAATGTGATGATGTGAGTAAGGCATACTATAGATAGTAATCAAAACATTGTACCATCGGGTTAAAGCCCTATTTCATTGGGTTGAAACGTCCAGTTTGCTTCGGACGTTATCCACGGTCGTATGTTAAAATTCTAAACTCATTAATTATAATTTCTAGGAAATAAATGTTTTCATGCTTTTTATGGCACGAAATTCTCAAAAGAAAGCTAGAAAGAAAAAAAAAAACATAGCTTTTTCAGAATTATATTGGTCAAAGTCAGCGGAGCTATACGGATAAACAGATAAATACCTAGTAAATTATGAGTCACAAATAAGCGTTAGTCTCGGATACAATTGAAACGTCAAATGATAAAATATCGAGTACTATTGATTTATCCCGGGGATGACGCCAAGGATTAAATTATCCATAAGTGGCTTAAACAGATAAAACAACCACCTTGTTTAATCATACGAATATCAGCTGATCCAGTTTACATTTTCTCACCTCACTCTCAACTTCTGTGTAAATAACCGAAGACTAATAACCGAAACACAATTGCTTTTGAGCTAGTATGGTGGGGACAAACCTGAAGTTAGATGAAACACAATTGCTTTTGAGCTAGTCGGGTGGGGACAAACCTTAAGTTAGATGAAACACAATTGCTTTTGAGCTAGTAAGTTGGGGTCAAACCTGAAGTTAGATGAAAGAAGCACACACTTTTGAGACGAGCAACTTTTAGATATATGTACTTTTGAATTTATGTCATTCATATAGGGAAACAAATTGGGTACGAGTTTTCAGTAATTTTCCCATGAGTCACAAATAAACATGTTAGTCTCGGATACAATCAAAGCGTCATATTTACATGTAACAGATTAGAGGGGGGGGGGGGGGGCTTGGAATAATTGAGAGTGTAAAGTTTAGAATTTCAATCGATTCATGACTTTTAAAAGAAAGGACTTTGAAAATAGTAAACCTGCTTATACAGTTGACACGCTGGTGCTTCTATGGATTTTGATTTCAGATTAAATAAATAATTAAATGCAGTTTGTCCTTTTTTTTTTCTTTTTTTTTTTCTTTGTTTTTTTTTTTTTTTTTTTTTTTTTTTTTGTTGCTGTTCCACCCATCCATTTACTATCTTACGACATTTTCAAGTGTAGGAAAGGAATTAGGATGCATCTAATTATACACATATAAAACAGTCAGCACACATCGGCAAGTAGAAATAAAGCATCTTAAATCCCCCTGAACTCGCATATTGAGACTCATTACACTTTAAAGAAGAAAGAATTTTAGTCTTTCATAAAATGTGAAGTTTTAGCACACTCTAGCGAACTTCGAATATTTGCATACACGTATATTCACTGTCATTCATACACTAAATCTCGATTCTCGTTCACCCCACCCCACCCGAGCTATAAAGAAAAGGTCCCTTTAAATTGTGATGGGCGCACTTCCTTCTAGGAAATTCCTGACTTACAAAGCTCACTCTCCTTTTCTCACAAATTGTTCAACTCCACGGCAGAATCATTCATCTCCGGCTTCTGGGTCTATCTGAAGCAAGCGGAGCAGCATCTCGTCATTCATTGCACCATCTCGAAACTCCTCCCATGTGATTTCACCGTTCTTGTCTTTATCCAGCTTGTTGAAAAGCTCATCGGCCAACATCTGGGGGGGAATGCTGTTGTTAGAGTTTATTGCAGTCATTGTGTAGACAGCCTGAAGACAGGAACAAAAGGAAAGTTACATCAGAGACACCAGCAAAGCTAAAATCTGCATCGATAAAGAATATTTCTGTAGTTGTTGTGTATTTTTTTAGACATGAATCTGTGCATCTTCAGAGGTGGGCACTAAAAATGTTAGAAAAAAAATCTTTAATTGAAAATAGCATGTTCCATAGCGTCATCCAATGATACGTGTATATAAAGATTACCGAGTCTTGGGAATCGATTTTCATTGTCCATTCCAAGAAAGAGCGTGGTGTATATATCATGTGCGTTTTTGGCTGCAGGAGCTTTCAAGAACGTACCTTGATTTATGAAGCAATATATATATATATATATATATATATATATATATATATATATATATATATATATATATATATATATATATATATATATATATATATATACTTAAAATCCATATTTACTTTCCAAATAGCTACGGTTCTACTCCAGCCTGATTATTTCTCCAAATTGCTCTTTTTAATCTACTCAAGCCGTATTCTAGATTTTTACAAACATTGTATATATCGCGCTTTATACTATACAATTATGGCCATTGAGTTCAATACATCGTTTGATCGAGCTGTGAAATATGCTATTGGCGGACGCGAGCAGAGGCCAGAAACTATGTCACAGCTCATTTAACATTGTCCTAAGCGAAACAAAATGCAGTAATTATTTTATCACTGTCATACCGCTATCTAAAAATATCCACACGCGAGCACAATACGTTGTTTCGTGAATCTGAAATCACTCTGAGGAAACCTATATACTTTTGTGTTTCTACTGAGCGCGTATGACCCATTCTGACAATCAGAATTCTGAACAATTTTTTTTATTGAAAGTATTAATAAAGGTTGTTTACTTCCGATTTCGCGTCACAGCCCATACGGGTAATTACATTCCGTATTAGGCTTTATTTAGACCTTGGTTTTTTTTTATCTTTTCGTTTTAGTAAATAAATCTTAATATGGAATATAATTACCCATATGAGCCGTGACACGAAATAGGAAGTATACAACCTTTAGTATTAGGCGCGAGATACAAAATGTCTATAGAAACTTGGAAGACGGCTTGGGTAACTGACAAAAAAAAGGGGGCACCTTGGAGATATATTGATACTGGATTAGAACGATAGCTGCCTGGAAGCGAAGATGGATATTTATGATAATTATGTAATGTAATATTTTGCTTCCCAGATGGAGGTAAGCCATTGAAAAGTCCTGCCATAAAAAAGCTGGAAAATTCAGTACTTCTATGCACATGATTTAAGTGCATCACGCTCTGTCTTGGAAATGGGCAGTAATAGCCAAATAATAAAAGAGTATTCCAACACAGAGGAAACTCGGTCTAGTGCATACAGATATTAAATATGTATGCCCATAAGCTATCAAGAGAGTCATTTCATTCAGCAAAGGTCAGGTTTTTAAACAAGAGCATGCCTTTATTTTGAAGATAACATTTTCATGCAAATACTACAGAATAAAAAGTATTCATAAAAATGACCATTATTCCTTTCCAAGGAGGTAAATCCTATTTCAATGGCTATAAATATTCTCATTAAAGTAGTTAACTACATATATCAACAGTTTTCTTCGTGTCTGTTTAAACACTGTTTTTTCTTTTTTTTTTCTTCTATATTAGTTGATATATAACATCTTGTACTGTGTGATGATCAAGCAGTGAGATTGTTTTCTCAAGCGCTGTCTCGTAGTTGGAGCTCTACATGGTCAGGTGGTGAAGACTAATACAGTTATCACAGAGTTCACAAGAGTTCATGAGCTCATTCTAGAAGAGAGTGCCATTCTGATGCTACTAATGTAGGGCACACATTACAAAATCGTTGTGATCAAGAAATGTAAAGATTTTTGTATCTACCGGTTTCTATAGTCAAACACTGAGAACTTAGATAAAGTTTTGTTATGAAATTTAGTTTCTGTTTAGTTATATTAAATTAAGATAATTGGCAATTTCAAACTTTATATATATTAAACACAATAAAGTAAATCTGTTATCATTTGCTTTACATATTTTTTAAATATTATATGAGAATAGTTTTACTGAAAATTTCTCTTAGCCTACTATTAAAATCTCATTGCCACAGGAAATTAGATCAATATACTCTGTGAAACTATCCAGAACTTCGGACCATGATCTACTGCCACACTGAGGGTGTTTTAAGTCAATTTTTTCCCGTATTTTGTTTCAATACTCATCAGCTGATATATATATATATATATATATATATATATATATATATATATATATATATATATATATATATATATATATAAGTGGTCAGTAGTATGGTAATCTGGTCTGAATCCAGCCTGATATTCAGGAAAAATTATAAAAGCCCAATAATTTAATATCCTTTGTCAAGAAGATGTGAGCTTAGCAGTCAAGAGCACACGGGAATGTACATAAGGGTAATTAGTGCTGTCAACACACGTGTCTTATTGCCTTTTATCTCATTTCTTAGACCTTTGATATCATCTCTTAGATTTCTGCCTTGTGAAGAAAAAAAAAAAAACACACCTCGGTTGGTCAGGTTACATCTTTATCCTGTATCAGATACAGTACATTTTATTTTGACTTAGAACAGATCTGAGTTAGGCAGATTTGCAGTATGTATGTATGTGTGTATGTATGTATGTATGTATGTATGTATGTATGTATGTATGTATGTATGTATGTATGTATGTATGTATGTATACACACTCACAGAGCTCAGAGTGAACCTGATGAGGTTAAAAACGCACAATATACAATCTATAGTCATTCATATGGAAAGTTTAAATTAACTTTCTTCTGAGCACAAAATTTCAACAAAGTCACTGAAGCATGATATATAGGTCACACATATATCTTGTTGCAAAAAGGATGTAGAACTTATCAAGATGCATCTACTCACCAAGTTTCATGATACTAATACTAGGCAGAATAGTATGCATATAACATGCCAAAAACTCATGTGATCATGAGCTAAATGCAAAAACTTAACCAAAGCCAGTAAAAGATGAATATAGGTCACGATGAGCCTCTTTTGTTGTCAGGGTGTGGTAGTAACCGAGATGCATGTCATCATCAAGCCAGTAAAATGTGAAACGTAGGTCACAGTTACTTTTCTGGCATGGATGTACTACTAAGAGAGATGTATACAATCATCTAGTTTCATTAATAAAGCATGAACAGTAAAAACATCAAATTGATCCAAAGTCAGTGAAATGTGAAAAATGAGTCACAGCATCCTGCGCTTGAGATGAGGGTGTAGTGCTCATCAAGATGCATCCTCTATAGTCATGAGCTAAATGCAAAAACTTAACATAAGACAGTAACATGTGAAATGTAGGTCACATTGACCTTCTTTTGTTGTAAGAGTGTTGTACTAATAGAGATGCATACAATCACCTAGTTTGATGATTCAGGCATGACCAATGCTTGAGACTGAACCCAACTGAGTAAAGCATAAAATGTGGGTCACAATGAACTACTTTTGTAATGAGGGTTTAGTTCTCATCAAGATACATCCCCTCGCCAAGTTTTATTAATCTTGGTGTAACATTATTTATACAGTTTGCAAAAAACTGAGCTAAACGCAAAAAGCTTCACCAAGAATTACATATAATATACATGTATGTAGAAAGTTAGATCCTCAGCCCCCTCCTCTGGGGGTAGATTCTATGCAACCCACTCAAAACTGTTGCCTAGGACCTAGGAAGAAAGAATGCTTGATATTCAACGACGGTGTACATATGTATATGCTTTTATCTGTGCGGACGCTGAAGTCGACGCCAATATTAGTACAAAAAAATTGCTTACTCTACTTGGTAGAGGGCTAAAGATGAGTTACAAATGAATATGCTAATGAAGTAAGAGGAGTTAAAGATCTTCTGCTTTAAGGTCAATTTACAAACAGAACAAAAACGAAGAATGTATGTGGGAGGCCACAGATGCCGATTGGAGAAGTTTAGAAGACCTGTGCTACTGGACGTAGAGAAAAGAGTTCCACGTAACATTATGTTTCCCCTTTTTAGTTCTCAGCCTACGGCCTTTCTTTTGGTTAACGCCAAGAAAGTGTAGGGTGGGAATATGAACAGTTTCCAAGTTATGACCTCGGAGCAGGTCTCCAAGAGGTAGTGAGAGAGCCAGGGTCCAAAACTTGTTGCATAAATCACTTGGCCTTTTCACACCGAGAAAGTGTTTAATTGTAAGTGGGGATATCAACTGTTTCCAAATTATGACACAGGCGCTGGACCCCAGCGTGTAAGGACATACAAAGGGGCATGACCCCAGAGTAATGATGGTTTAGCAAGAAAGCAAAATGTCTACTTATGCAATATTCCAAAGATACAAGTACCCATTATGGCAAATTTCTATTTAATTCCATACAAAATATATAAATTAGGAGGTTACCTTTGACCTCCACAATTAGGGTGGATTCACTTTGCTAAAAAAAGCAATCCCCACCAACATCAAATTTCTTCCTACTGGTAGTTTTAGACTTATGGGCTTGCACAAAAAGACTTAAACACGGAGCGGACGCCGCCGACAACGCCATCAGCATTGGTGTCTTGCATTTGTCTCCGAAAATGTCAAGACAAAAAAGGGGCCACATGTCTGTGATTACGTGTATTTGGTGGGGATCTCAATTGTTTCCAAGTTATGACCCAGGTGCTTGGCCCCAGCGGATAAGAATATACACAGAGGCATGATCCGATGGCAATATTGGTTTAGAAAGAAGCTTAATGTCTACTTATGCAATATTCCAAAAATAAAAGCATGCATTATAGCAGTTTTGCATTTAATTTAATCAAAATACTAGTATATAGAAATTAGGGGGTTACATTTTACCCCCCCCCCCTCCTCTATTAGGATGGAATTAACTTTTATGAAAAATTTAAAAAGCAATCCCCACTCCTCCTCCATTAGGGTGGAATTAACTTTTATGAAAAATTTAAAAAGCAATCCCCACTCCTCCTCCATTAGGGTGGAATTAACTTTTATGAAAAATTTAAAAAGCAATCCCCACTCCTTAAAGATTAAGTATATAAATATCCTATCGGTAATTTTAGAGTTATCGGCACAAAAAGACTTAAACAGTCAGTTGACACCGACGACGACAACACCATCATCGCTGTGTCAAAGTAAATAACAATCAAAACATGAGGAACAAAAAAGTGACGGTTTAAGGTGATCAGTATCACTTCATTATATCCAACATTGCATATATATATAGTGCATTATATAATTTTTATTGCATAGTATGACAAATTCTTTTTAGCGTGCACGGTGTACATTTCCGTTAAATAACGGCATTAAAGTGCCAATGTATTTTAACAATAACACGCAGGTACGATAATTGTATTTACATAGGTACAATACATATTTTGCCTCATGGGTCATGTGACGCCCTAGGGGTAACACGAGGTCTGAGACCTGAGTCACTTAAAACTCAACAGGAAGTGCATGGCGACGGATATATACCAAATACTTTTTGTTCTCGCAGACTATTTTAACATAATGCATCAGGTAAAATAAGTCACGATATAGGTAAATTCCTATACGCAATAAGGTGAAATGTACTCCTTGTGTATTGATCAGTTTGTCGCATACAAATTTGCAGTCCCGCTGCATGTTTAATATCTGCATTTTAATGTGCAGTTAACGAATTACCTAACTATGAAGGAGAGGTCATATGAAGGTAAGAGTAGTCTCATAATAACTGTCACGGTCTATGGGCTTGTACAAAAAATACAAAATTCTAATTTATTAACTAATGAAAAAGTTAATTAGTTTTTTTTCCCCAACATTACTCGCGAAGCGGATCCCGCGGAACGCGGGGATAATCTGGTTTATGATACTGAATTGAAAATACCTCATTATATATGTTTATCGATCGTAATGGTTTCAAAGTTCAGACCAAGGTCAGGGGCTCGATGGAGGGGGTGGGGTAAGGAAACAGATCATGGAACCTAAGCTGACTGCACACACACACACACACACACACACACACACACACATATATATATATATATATATATATATATATATATATATATATATATATATATATATATATATATATATATATATATATATATATATATATACTTTTCGGGTCGGGGTATGAACATTTTCCCTATAATGACCCAGTGGCCAGTCCCCAGGTGGATAAAGAGACACAGGGGGCAATGCTGGCTGAATAAATCACTTGGCCTTTTCATACCGAAATAGTGTTTACATGTATAGTATTACATGTATAGGGCTGGGATCTCCACTGTTTCAAGTTATGACCCTGGTATTGGGTCTCAGCGGGTAAGAACAGAAAAAGGTCATTACTCAAGAGCAATGCTGGTTTAGAAAGAAAGCAAAAATGTCTATTTATGCAACATTCCAAAGATAAAAGGACGCATTATAGGAGCTCTGGATTTGATTCTATCAAACTATAAATTGGTGGGTTGCCTTTGACCGCATCCAAAATGGCGTGATAAAGAAAAAAAAGTGGCGGTTAAATGTGATCAATGCAGTAAATCATTTTTATTGTAGTATGACAAAACTTACTTTGGTGCGTTTGGTGTAGATGGTGTAGATTTCCGTCCAAGTAAGTGCATTAAAGTCCAAATGTCCAAAGGTACGATACATTTTATTTATATAGGTACAAGGCATACTTTTGCAACGAAATATGTGATAAATAGAGCCAGTCATTGAAGTCTTTATTTTTTTAGGAAGAAGGGAGTAAACTGAGATCTGAGATCTGGGTCAGTCAAGTTTGAAGAGGAAATGCATGGCAACAGATTTATATCAAATACTTTTTGTTCGCTCAGACTATTTTAACATAATGCAACAGCTAGGTAATATAAGTTCAAATATAGGTAAATCACTATTCAGAGTAAGGTGAAACATACTCCTGGTGTATTGATCAGTTTGCCCCATACACTTTACTCTTAATAGGTTTTAAGAAGTTGTAATCCAGCTGCACTTTCAATATTTCTAATATTGTATTGAAAGAGATCTCTACTTGTATTACATAATCAACATCTATGTGGCATCAGTGATATTAAACCATACACAGATAGGTGCTAAAAGTATTATTACACTTGTCGAAAGGTTCCAAGACATCGTGCCTTTTTTTTTTTTAAAAGATCAATGTTCTGGTGTCCTTAGTTAGGATGATGATAGTTTGATACTCTCTCTCTCTCTCTCTCTCTCTCTCTCTCTCTCTTACAATAAAATCACTAAAAATTCTAAGAATTCTTGACCAATCTGTATTCATGTGTCGATCCAAATTTAGCTGCATATATTATAAGTTTATTATCTCGCATTTTATATAAAGACTTTAAACCACTTGATCAAACTAAATTTGTATTTTCTGTATTTAAACTAATTAGTTTAAGCTTTTTTTTGTAATAATAATAGTTCCTTTCTTTTTCCATAGGAAATGTAGATACATCTTGTATATTTTATAAAAGAATAATTATATATTTGTATGATTCAATATTATTGTTTTCCTAAACTTTAAACTATATCGCTACATAAATATGACGACTCTTCCTGTCATTTTCTCTCTCCATATTTTCCATGGTTCCCTATGTTTTGATTGTTATTTACTTTGATCGTCTGTTCGTCAGTTATATGACATTCAAAGAACATTCTGGTATGATTGGGAATTGACTTACTAACTATAAAACACGTAAAAGATAAAGTACCTGTATTATAGACTGCATCTCCTGACGGGAAATGGTCCCGCTTCCGTCAACGTCATACATTTTAAACGCCCATTGCAACCTTTTTTCTACGCTTTTACTGGCAGTAACGCTGAGACCAATCAAAAACTCCTTGAAGTCCACTTTGCCGTTTCCATCTATATCGAAAGTTCTGAAAACACTTTCCGCAAACTGTGTTGCATCGCCATGAAACATCTCGTTATAGACCTGTTTAAAGTTTTGCGGAGTGAGGTAACGTCCTCCCTTGAGAAGCCTCTTAAAATCTTTGTGCCATTCCCTGATTTCGTCTGGTGTCATGTCACAAATCTTGCTGAGTTTTTTCACCTCTTTTTCATTTATTTTGCTTTTTACAGGTCCCATCTTTCAATCCCAGTTAAGTTACCTTTCCTAATATGTACCCTGATGAAGAAAATATAAATAAAATTTGAAGATCAAAATGAATGAAAGAGTAAATTCTTGAAGGTATCATCAAGACAAGTGAGATGTTTTAAAGTTATATGCATCTCTTATCGGCATCGATGACCATCTACACACACACACACACACACACACACACACACACACTATGTCATCAAGGAAACGAGGAGGACATAGGCGAACGCTGATGATACCATCCTTATTCTGGTAGGAGCAGCCATCGTTATGAAGAAAAAAAGGTTTAGAAAATATTTATTACGTTAGAATAGAAGACTGTTGGAGAGTGGATAATTAGGTTCAGATTTGATGGAAGACAAACTAAACAAATGGTTATTCAAGAAATGAAAAGGGCGATTCAAGATTAAAGAATGGGAAAGTACCTGTTATGGACCATCTAAACGGAGAATTGTTCAAAGTGGATCTAGTAACAGCTTCATATATTCGTCATCCACTTTTTGATATTATATCAAACGAAGTTAAAATCGATGATTATTGGACCAAAGGCAGAATCATAAAGCTAGTCAATAATAATCTAACAAACAGCAACAATTGGCTGGGAACCAGTCTATTAACATTACCTTGTAAGATCTTTTGTAGGATCAACAAAGACTGCTTTAAAAAAAAAAAAGAAAAAAGAAAAGAAATTAAATCAAAATAGAAGTCTTCAGCAAAGCAGCATTATCCCCACGGTTTTCTCAGTTATCACTACTCTTACCCATTATATATATATATATATATGCTTAAGTGTTCCCATCTTGCTGAGGGTGGATCAAGATATAAAAACTGTTGTGTGTGGTTTTACAGACACCCCCACAACCCCAACCCCAAAACAAAACAAAAAAAAAAATCAAAAAAAAAAAATCATATCTCCAAGTTTCAAGTCTCCGTCTTAAACAGTGTAGGAGAAGTATTCCTGAAATTGCTACACATTTGAGCATATCAGATAAAATTACATATATTTTCATCCACCCCTTCCAAACAACAAGAAGCTCAACCTCCAGGGGGTGGATTGAAATTATGAACCGTTGCGCCCATCTTACATGCAACCCAGATCATATCCTAGTTCTGAAGTCTTTTCGTTGAAACTGTGTAGAATCAGTTGTGCTACATTATGTATACACGTACGTACGTACGCGCGGGAAGCAGGATACCATTATCTCGACCTTTTAGTCTAAAAGCGTGGGGATAATAAAAACGAAGACAAGAGCAAGCGGGTTTACAGCAAGGAAGAACTGCATAGGCCATATTAGGCCATATCTTTGTCTTCGGGTATGATGTTGATTATTATACAGATTAGGAGAGAGAGAGAGAGAGAGAGCTATACATAACACTCTATAGACTTTGAGAAATGATAGAAAAACTTTACGGACTAAAAACAAGTTTATGAAAAGTCCTAAGACACCATGGAATATCGATTAAAATAGTTACCGTCATCAGTTTAACACTAATTCAAGTGTATAGTTGATGGACATCATATTCTTTCCTTTATTAATCTATACAAGATATGCTACCGTACGGTGGAGAATTTTTTTTCTAAGCATGTTTTCGTAATAGCAGAAATCTTTCCGTAATTTCGAAAAGATCTTTCTTAAATAACGGAAATATCTGTGTCATTATGAAAAAAATCATTTCTAAATGTCGAAAAGAATCTCGTGATTTTTACATTTTTATTCCTTATTTCGAAAACATTTTTCAAATATCGAATAGATCTTTTATAAAATAACGAAATTATTTTCTATTACGAACACATACTTTTTCATTATTACCTAAAGTTTTTCGTTGTTTCGAAAGATTGTTCTTTTTTAAATAACGAAACTATTTTGGTTATTTCGAAAAGTATGTTTCGTTATACCGAAGAGATTTTTCTAATTCCAAAAGATCTTTCTGGAGTAACGAAAAATCTTTTCCAAATAACGAAATGTTTTTTCATTGTAACAAAAATATGTTCATTACTTCGGAAATATCTTTTCGAATTAACAAACCCCTGTCGTCACTGCGAATACATACTTTGGGAAATAATGAAAACATTTTTTTTTATTTACAAAAGATCTTTTTTAAATAACGAAAAACTTTTCGTTATTGTGGAAACCTACTTTCCGAAAGAAGAGGGTTATTTGAGAAGTTCTGAATATTTTGGTTTTAACTTTTTTGTTTCTTTAAACCTGTCAATATATTTAATGCCGATCGATAGACAAAACAAAGATATATAAAATGATCTGACAGGTACATAAAAATGTCGGAGAAGGAGAACAATTCTGCTACTGAACCAAGAACATACTGTAAAAATCTGGGCACTCTTATGGTACTCTCTGACTGATATACAGGTCAACTTGGATAAAGTTTACGGATGTAATTCTATGTCGTATCTACAATTCTAGGGTGGTTTAATTGTTTTACATATGGCGCTAATCAATGGAAGATAACCCACATTCTGAAAGACCGTTGTCTACGAGTGGTTAACGTGACGTGGCTGCTGTGAAGATGGCAATTGATGAAAATGCTCGATACACAGTGGAGATATTTCCATTGTCACAGGCATTAATTCGTCAGCTCTTTTTAATATATTGAAAAATCGTTCGAAGCTCAGAAAGGCATGATGGGTCCAGCATTTGTTGAGAGCTGATCAAAAGCCAGATATGAAAAGAGTGACCAGAGACGTTTGAATAAGATTGTCACGGGCGATGAAACATGGATTTACTTTTCTGAACCCGACTCAAGAGAAAATAATAAAGTTTGGATCGGAAAAAAACGAATAGAGACCACAAATCGCTCGACGTAGTCGGACTATCAAGAGAGTTTTATACGCATTATTTTTCGATGCAGAAGGCACTGTCGTCCTGGTATCTGTGCCTGACTGCTAGTTTTGCTGGGCATTTTGTATGCCTGCAAAGTGTTGCCAAAAGTTGTAGAGCACTACCTAACCACCCGTCCGCGCACTGGTACCCGAGGTATCCATCTACTCCATGACAATCCACCGTCGTGACAGACTTCCTAAAAGAGCACAGCAACTGAACTTTGCCACATCCTCTATAGATCCCTTATTAGCTCCAAGTAAGTTTTGGCTGATTCCCGTTATCAAAAATTCGCTGAGGGGCAAAGATTTGAAAGCTGCCATGCAGTTGGAAATGCAGTTTTTCAGTGTGTGAACAACATACCCAAAGGTGAATACAAAATGGCATTGAATAATTGGATAATCAGACTGAGAAGTGTGTGGAGGTGCATGGAGAGTACTTTGAGGGGATGCATTAACATACTGTTCACTGATAAAGAACTTTGTTGTACAGCACACTAATATTCAGAACATTTTAAATACTCCTCATAGCGAAAACATTTTCGTGTTTTCAAAAATATCTTTTAGAAATAATAAAAATAATTTTCTCTCTTACTGGCAGTAATACACCACCGTATTTTCCACATTTTCGTTTTTCATCCAAAAATATATGAAAGGAATCAAGTCAAAATATCGAAATGTATCTAATTTGGCTGCATACCTGTTTTAAAACAGAGGCACATATATTAAGACTTAAAGTAATTACTGGATTCAATTTAGCTCATTGAAAAATATTCTATTTTTTTCTCCAAAAACACGTGAGTACAATGCTAAAATACAGTATAATCAACGATAATATATCTCACCTGTACGAAGCTTATAGTAGACGCCAACAGCTATTGTGAACATTAATTATACTGCAGAAAACAAGTTTAGACTAAAGTGATATTGACAACAAAATATTGGCTCTTACATTAATGCATTAAATTATCAAGTTTCATGATTTGAAACATAAACAACATCAAATAAACATATAACATGCCAAAAAAACTCACATGATCAAGAGCTAAACGCAAAATTTTCAAAATTAGGTCAGTCAAACATGAAATATAGGTCATGATGAGCTTTTGTTATAAGGGTTAGGTAGTAACAGAGATACATATCGTCATCAATTTCACGATTCTAGCACAAACAGTTCTTGGGAAATGAATATCAAAAACAAAACCCCAAGTCAGTGAAGTTTAAAATATGGACTATAATGACCTAGTGCAGTGAAGGAGTAGTGCTCATCAAGATCCACGCCATACCAAGTGGTATAATTCTTGATAGGATAGTATGTACATAGCATGCAGTCATGAGACCTATGTGACCATGAGCTAAAACTAAAACGTAAGATATGCTAGAAAAATGTGAATATAAGTCACAGTGACATTCTTTTATTGTAAGTGTGTGGTACTAACAGAGCTGCATACAGTCATCTCATTTGATGATTAAGCAATGAACAGTGCTTTAGATTGAACGGAAGTCAATAAAGCATGAAACATGGACCGCAGTGACCTACTTTGAACAAAACGCAAAAACTTAACTCAAGCCAGTGAAATATGAAATGTAGGTCACAGTGACCTTCTTTTGTTGTGAAGGTGTGGCACTAACAGAAATGCATATAATCATCTAATTTGAACTCAAAACATAAATTAACCATAGTCAGGAAAGTGTGAAATATACATCACAGTGACATACTTTTGTGGTGAGGGTGTAGTACTCGTATATCCCCTCACCAAGTTCCATGAATCTAGGTATAACAGTATATTTACATGGTGCCAAAAACCTTTTTGGTAGCAAGATAAACGTAAACCTTAACCTAAACCAGTAAAATGTGAAATGTAAGTCACAGAGACCTTCTTTTGCTGTAAGGGTGTGGTTTTAACATATATACGTACAAACATCTAGTTTGATGATTCTGGCATGAACAGAGCTTAAGAAATAAACATGTATAAAAAAAACTATTAATTTAACAAAAATCAACAAAGCGTAAATGATGGGTCACAATGACGTACTTTTGCGATAAGGGTGTAGTACTCGTAAAAATGCACCACTCACAATGTTTCATGATTCCAGGTATTTATACAGTATGGAAACAAATTTGAGCTAAACGCAAAAATGAACCCAGAATGTACAACTAAATTACATGTATGTACAAAAGTTACCCCCCGATCCCTCAGCCCCCTCCCCAGGTGGTAAGTGCTACGAAACCAACTCAAATCTGTTGCATATGACATAGAAAGAAAGAATTGTTGAGATACAGTGAGGCTATTCATATGTATATGCTTTTATATGTGGGTGGGTGGGGTAGTACAATACCTCTCTTCTATTTTGTATCAGGTGAGCTAAACATGTGATAAAAAAAATATGGACAGAACCAGCACAGACTTGTATCCGCCTTTGAAATTTGAAGCAAAGTTTTGTTTTTATTTTAATTTTAAACGGACGAAATAAATTCTTTTCCACATCTCAGTAGAAATATTGTCAACAATATATTTCAATTTTGGTTCAGATTTTACATGTCTGTAGACTTTTTTCCTTTATTAACTTTTCATAAAAATGTTGAGTAATCTTTTTATGATTTACAATCAAATCTAATGTTTCAGAAAACAGGTCAGCATACATTTTTCCGTTGTAATTGATTTCTCCATTGATATGGTACTGCGTTACATAATCCATAATATGTATTACCATTATTAATAAAAAAGTTCCAAAAATTCATTGAAAGACATACATTTGTTTTCTTTCAAAACATCCCCAACAAACACAATACCAGATTTAAAGTAACTATTATACGTAATAGTATCATTATTAATTTTGATGTAGGAATTGTTCCATCATATTTCAGAGTGAGCATTGTCTGTTACAGCATTCGCGTAATCACACTCAAACCATACTTTGATAACGTTCTTAGTAAAGTGATCCTTAATATTGTTAATTAATTGCTAATTCTTATCCGTATTACAGTGAATGAAAAGATTTCCTACTAAATGTGTTTAGGTCTTGCGAAAAAAAAGAAGATTTTCCATTTTGAGAGTAAGTTTGTGTCCAGATATCTTTTAATCCACATTTTCATAGATTTAATATATACTTCCACCAAAGAAACACATAGCCCACCATTTTCAAATGTATTTGTGCCTTTCAAGGCATCTTATCAATTGCATCATTCCATATAAAGTTGGGAAACAATTTTTAATATCTGATAAAGTTTACTCATTTAGGTCATGTACACAAGCGATATAAGTTAATTTTTATAATAAAAGTGACTTTATGAAATAAATTTTTACCTCGTAATGAAAGATGATGTTTATTCCCGAGTTTGATAGTGTTCCTGATCGAATAATAATAGAGGAGTAACACTGACTTTCATCAGGTCCTGCTTGCACAGTAAGGGAATTATAATTCACAAAACAGAGATCATATTTGAAGACCATTTTATTTGTTTTTCTGTCAAAAAGTTCTGATTGGATTTCTTTAGTCCAGCCTTTGATTCAAAACATTTCTACCAAACAGTCAACAGTCAACGAATCATTTAAAACCATGCTTGATGGTTATAGGAAAAGTTACTTCAGGATGGCTTCTTACAGTTAATGAAAAAAAAGTCCAACAGATATTGCGAATAAAAAGGGGGATTGATGTTGGATTGGGAAAACAAATTGGATCTTCACCTATTACTTATGGCACAAGAGCTAGCATCAATGTACAAAACTTGAATTCATTTCAATAAGTCATTTTCAAACCCAAAATATGACAGTACTTTCTCCAGATACATATCAACACAATCTAAAGCTTTCTCAGAATCAACAGAAAGAAATAACCCTGGTAAATTTTTATATAGTTCTTATGTTTTTCACATACCTTCGATGAACCCAATTTGATCTTCATTTATTCATTTTAAAAGATGCTTTTTTTATGCGAAATGTAATGCATGTTGTAGTCCCATTTAAATGTAATGCATTTTGTAGTCCCATTTAAATGTAATGCATTTTGTAGTCCCATTTAAATGTAATGCATTTTGTAGTCCCATTTAAATGTAATGCATTTTGTAGTCCCATATAAATGTAATGCATTTTGTAGTCACATTTAAATGTAATGCATTTTGTAGTCACATTTAAATGTAATGCATTTTGTAGTCCCATTTAAATGTAATGCATTTTGTAGTCACATTTAAATGTAATGCATTTTGTAGTCACATTTAAATGTAATGCATTTTGTAGTCACATTTAAATATGAAAGAGGTCTGTATCTTTATCTTGCTTTTAGGATAAAACGTCTTGGCATTGGGTCAACGGCATTTTCCCAGACATCAATATTTTCTCAGAAACACTTTATTAAAACAGTTGAAATATCCAGCCATAAAAATGGATAAAATATCAATAGGGAATTCATCTCATCCAGGAGTTTTGTTAGTTTTCATACTTTTAATTGTGTTAAATACACTCTTCAGCCGTAATATACCCTTCACATGTTGATTTCTCATTATCACTAAGCCGATTAGTAGTTTCAATGACAGCAGGAAAAAAAGATTTTTTTTTCTTTCTCGTTACAACAATTATCAAGTGAGTTTCTGCTTTCATAAAGATCTGTGTACAACTCGACTTGATCCTCGAGTATGTCTGCATTTTTGTGCTTTGATACCACTTTGATACCACTTTGATATCACTTTGATACCACTTTGATATAACTTTCGGTAATCACTCTTGTAATATCTGTATAGTTATAGTTTCTTTCTTCTAAATTCAAGAAACATTTGTACATTTCTGGCCATCTTTGTAATATGCTAAAGTGCATGTTAATGCGGTCATGTAGGCGCATTTACTGATCTTAAATTAAATATTAATTGTTGTTCTAAAATTTAATACTAATATAGTTTAACCAAAGTCTATTCAATCCTGATTTAATATGGAATGCTCTGCACCTTAACTGTCATCAAGAAATTTCCAGACGAAAATTATTGATCGCTATGGACTTCTACAAAGGTGGCCATGTACTAAACTGAGCCAAGAAAAGAGCACGTCGGGTCTAATCGTCACAATATAGGGTAGTACGAATTTGTTTTTTCAACATGCGTAGCTTTCATTATGGCAACACAGCGCGCGGCATTCAGTACTGTTTGTACCGGATCACACCTTTAGGTTGCCTTCGTCCATAAATGTACACGTACTTTAACATTGAGTTTTGCTGTATGTGTTTCTCGGGTCGTGTAAATAATGACCTTCCAAAGGAATATGGATGTATGTTGATCCAAATAAAGTCAATAATCGCCATTAAAAGGTATGTTTAATCAAACTCTAAAAAACGACACCCGTTACTGAAATAGTCGGTACTGAACGCGTACATGACCTGTATGACTTGTACTAGACACGAGAGCAAATAATTTCCGCTTTCGTCTCTTTATTTAAAATAGTAAGGATCTGAAACTTAACTAATTCAGTTTTGTTTAAATGTATTATTTCTTGTTTATATTCATTGGTAGATTCATCCAGAAGAGATTCTAAATCACTTAGAGCTTTGTTGATACTTTCCTAAAGTTGAAATGAAATTTTCTTTTGTCTTTCTGTTATAATACATATTGTTTATTGCTGTACCTGTAACATTAAATTTGATCATCTCCCAACAATCGGCATAGGACAAATTTTGTTTTTGTGAATATTCAACCGTAGCAGACATCTTTTTTTTTCTTTCTAAATTTCCCTGAAAATCAAATTCCGAATGCAATTATAAATTCAATGAAATCAGTAAATTATATATATATATATATATATATATATATATATATATATATATATATATATATATATATATATATATATATCACATAACTAGCAACACAACCACAACCACTTAAGCCTAATGCAATTTTATTTTTACAAAAGAATTTATTATTACATTTTAAGTTAAGCGATGTCTTCTGTTTGTTACCCACACCCACACCAAAACAACATTCCAGTCGCTTCCTATAATTAAGTCGGCGTTGGAAAAGTCAAACTGTATAACTTCAACTATTTTTTTTTCTTTAAAACATTAAGTAGAGTCTGTATTTGGCCCATAAATATTTACCAAAGTGAAAGTTTTACAGCTAATAGCTATTGTTAAAATCATAACTCTTCCTTTATCGTCTTTGTAAATCTTGTCAACTTTAAAATCACAATGAGTTTTAAAAGTATGCAAATATTTGCAGAACTGTTTTTCCGTGAGAGAAAAAAAAGATTCTTTGTGCATATGTTCTTAATGTCAATAGTACACATGTTGATTTCTCATTATCACTAAGCCGATTAGTAGTTTCAATGACAGCAGGAAAAAAAGATTTTTTTTTCTTTCTCGTTACAACAATTATCAAGTGAGTTTCTGCTTTCATAAAGATCTGTGTACAACTCGACTTGATCCTCGAGTATGTCTGCATTTTTGTGCTTTGATACCACTTTGATACCACTTTGATATCACTTTGATACCACTTTGATATAACTTTCGGTAATCACTCTTGTAATATCTGTATAGTTATAGTTTCTTTCTTCTAAATTCAAGAAACATTTGTACATTTCTGGCCATCTTTGTAATATGCTAAAGTGCATGTTAATGCGGTCATGTAGGCGCATTTACTGATCTTAAATTAAATATTAATTGTTGTTCTAAAATTTAATACTAATATAGTTTAACCAAAGTCTATTCAATCCTGATTTAATATGGAATGCTCTGCACCTTAACTGTCATCAAGAAATTTCCAGACGAAAATTATTGATCGCTATGGACTTCTACAAAGGTGGCCATGTACTAAACTGAGCCAAGAAAAGAGCACGTCGGGTCTAATCGTCACAATATAGGGTAGTACGAATTTGTTTTTTCAACATGCGTAGCTTTCATTATGGCAACACAGCGCGCGGCATTCAGTACTGTTTGTACCGGATCACACCTTTAGGTTGCCTTCGTCCATAAATGTACACGTACTTTAACATTGAGTTTTGCTGTATGTGTTTCTCGGGTCGTGTAAATAATGACCTTCCAAAGGAATATGGATGTATGTTGATCCAAATAAAGTCAATAATCGCCATTAAAAGGTATGTTTAATCAAACTCTAAAAAACGACACCCGTTACTGAAATAGTCGGTACTGAACGCGTACATGACCTGTATGACTTGTACTAGACACGAGAGCAAATAATTTCCGCTTTCGTCTCTTTATTTAAAATAGTAAGGATCTGAAACTTAACTAATTCAGTTTTGTTTAAATGTATTATTTCTTGTTTATATTCATTGGTAGATTCATCCAGAAGAGATTCTAAATCACTTAGAGCTTTGTTGATACTTTCCTAAAGTTGAAATGAAATTTTCTTTTGTCTTTCTGTTATAATACATATTGTTTATTGCTGTACCTGTAACATTAAATTTGATCATCTCCCAACAATCGGCATAGGACAAATTTTGTTTTTGTGAATATTCAACCGTAGCAGACATCTTTTTTTTTCTTTCTAAATTTCCCTGAAAATCAAATTCCGAATGCAATTATAAATTCAATGAAATCAGTAAATTATATATATATATATATATATATATATATATATATATATATATATATATATATATATATCACATAACTAGCAACACAACCACAACCACTTAAGCCTAATGCAATTTTATTTTTACAAAAGAATTTATTATTACATTTTAAGTTAAGCGATGTCTTCTGTTTGTTACCCACACCCACACCAAAACAACATTCCAGTCGCTTCCTATAATTAAGTCGGCGTTGGAAAAGTCAAACTGTATAACTTCAACTATTTTTTTTTCTTTAAAACATTAAGTAGAGTCTGTATTTGGCCCATAAATATTTACCAAAGTGAAAGTTTTACAGCTAATAGCTATTGTTAAAATCATAACTCTTCCTTTATCGTCTTTGTAAATCTTGTCAACTTTAAAATCACAATGAGTTTTAAAAGTATGCAAATATTTGCAGAACTGTTTTTCCGTGAGAGAAAAAAAAGATTCTTTGTGCATATGTTCTTAATGTCAATAGTACTCTGTGTTTATTGTAGAAAATACACGTTAAATGTTTGTTTTCTTGACCAAAGGAATCTTTTCTAAGTTTATCGACATCTCTTATATTTCTAACATTTAATGATGCAATAGCCAATGCCATTTTTAAAGAGGTGAAAATGTTTTGACCAGAGTCGGTGCTATGGAGGGGGGATGGGTCGGGTGGAGGGTCAATTGCCCCCTGGCGCCGGGCTGGGTGGGGGGCGCCGTCTGGAGCTCTTTTTTTTCAGCTGTAACCGGAGCGTAGATGGGGTGTGTGGTTGAAGGTTGGCAAAAAAACATAAAAACTGTTATCTGTGGCAAAGTAGGGGCGTCACTAAAGAACATTGCCCACGGGCGCCTCGAACCCTCGCGCCGCTACTGGTTTTGACATTACTTCTACTATCCATGTACAAGTAAATGAGGCGGTAGATATCATGTCCACATTTACAGTGCACAATAAACTGAGCTGCCATATTACAGCGATTTTGTGGAAAACAAATATGTAATTTACACACATTATTAACTTATATTGAATGAAGTATTGCTTGACATATACCATATATAAAATACATAGGGAAGTGGACTGAATTGCACAGCAAAATTGTCTTATAAAAGAAAAATGTCGAGTAAAATCCAAAAGAAATGGAAGTGTGATTTTTGATATCTATTGACAGAAAACAAACTAAAGAAAATTTAAATATCATTAAACATATTAAATTTTCAATCATAAACTTTAAGCTTCATAATTTTTTTTCGAAAACTGTACGCTAATCCTCTCAATCTTTAGCACGTTAGACTCATGTATATACGTATCTCTAGACTCCTGTATATACGTATCTCTAGACTCCTGTATATACATATCTCTAGACTCCTGTATATACATATCTCTTGACTCATGTATATACGTATCTCTAGACTCATGTATATACGTATCTCTAGACTCCTGTATATACGTATCTCTAGACTCCTGTATATACGTATCTCTAGACTCCTGTATATACGTATCTCTAGACTCCTGTATATACATATCTCTAGACTCCTGTATATACATATCTCTAGACTCCTGTATATACATATCTCTAGACTCCTGTATATACGTATCTCTAGACTCCTGTATATACGACTCCTGTATATACATATCTCTAGACTCTTGTATATACATATCTCTAGACTCCAGTATATACATATCTCTCGACTCCTTTATATACGTATCTCTAGACTCCTGTATATACGTATCTCTAGACTCCTGTATATACATATCTCTAGACTCCTGTATATACGTATCTCTAGACTCCTGTATATACATATCTCTAGACTCCTGTATATACATATCTCTAGACTCCTGTATATACATATCTCTAACAGGAACCCCCGATAGGGAAAATAAATACCTATTCATGCGAGTACAAGACACAATTCAATGCAGAAAACCTTGGCACTGTTCTATTTTAGGACCAAATTACCCTGTGCATCACAAATGAAAAGAGGTTTCATATACATGTAACAGATAAAACTATCACATATATAAATGGGAGTCTTGAAAAGGACTGGAACATAAGATAAAATATAATGGAAGAAGACAATTTAACATAAATAAATAAAGAAAAAAGAGAACGAGAAAACAATATAAATGCATTGTTTTCCAAAGTGATATTATTTCTTGACGAATTCCTAGCACAATGTTAGATCTTTACTGTGACTGTCACTGTCGATGACAATCAGTCTCTCCACGATTTTAATATCATGCGACTCATAGGTCGTATAATAACTCGCGAAATATATAGCGGGATTTGGACCTTGGTTCGGTCCTATATTTAACGCAAACTGGCAGCCCTCTTGAAATAACCGCGTAACAACTGCTCTTTCGTAGTTTCTCGAGTTTAGTTAGCACTGATTTTCTCAAATTACGAAATTTGGACCTATCACAATCTGAAACAAACACCTAGTTGAAATGTATTGTGTTGTCAATAGATCAAGAACATGATTAGCTCTTTATCCACCCAATTTCATGCAAAGTTGTATTAGGTACTTGGAGCGTATCGAGAACGAGGCTAAAGGTCTAAAAGGCGTAAAGGCACTGTCTAACAGCAGTGCGACGCAATATATATATATATATATATATATATATATATATATATATATATATATATATATATATATATATATATATATATATATATATATATAGATAGATAGATATGGGGACATATTATAGGTTGTTCTCATATATTTTAATGCATTAAACTTGAAATGAACATCTATTTAGTCCATTAGGTCAAATAGTTATTTTCCATTTATTTTTAATAAATGTCCTCAAACATGTTTTATATGCCAAATTCTGCAATCCCCACCCCCACCATCCAGCTATAAGTCATTATATCGTATCGGATTTATTTATTTATTTCAAATGAGATTTTTATTTAAATTAAGGATATTCGGGTTGTATATACATTTTATATTTATCTTTGTTAATTATTCTGCATATGATTATTTGTACGACAGTCAATAGAGGGGAGTGTACGTCAATACCTGGGTCAACACGCATAATTATTCGGTAACATGAAAAAAGATGATTGCTCTGTATTATTAGTATATTCTTTAGGCAAGGGGCAGGCGAAAGCATACATATCCAGGTCTGTTTGCACACCAAACAGCATTTGACTATTACAAATTCTTGGCAAGGTACAGCTTGCGATAATGAACATTGACCAGGATGGAGATTTCACTACTTGCTTGTACAACAAAGCTTTCAATGTATATCCAAACATAACCCAGTCTTTCCATTTTCCACCACTTACGCTCGTTTCTTTTATTCTGTTTGATCGGTAACTAACATTTCAAAATTAAGCTGTCTTAAAATGAACAATTTTCACTACAGAACAATCGATATTTATATCTTCTTACATAGAAGTGCAATACGAAACAGCCTAAATCATTTAGTGTTTCGGAAATGCACATGAATTATTTTGTCGTTTCTTGAGAAATAGTATACAGTTTGTTCCTACAGAAAACTTTAATTCCTTTAGAGCTTTACGTTTGTATTTCAGCCCTGGTTGTTGTAATCGTTTCCTGAAAGTAAAACTGTATAAATGTTCGATACTTTTTATGAGATGTTCGTTACCACAACATTCTGCAATCATGTTTATTGGACTTGTTAATAATGTCATGTTTATTGAACTTGTTAATAATGTCATGTTTATTGGACTTTTTAATAATGTCATGTTTATTGGACTTGTTAATAATGTCATGTTTATTGGACTTATTAATAATGTCATGTTTATTGGACTTGTTAATAATGTCATGTTTATTGGACTTGTTAATAATGTCATGTTTATTCTACTTGTTAATAATGTCATGTTTATTGGACTTGTTAATAATGTCATGTTTATTGACTTGTTAATAATGTCATGTTTCAACTAATTTTAGGCTTGTACATATTTTATGTTATCACAGTACAAGGTAGAAACCAAGAACTGTATTTCATTTTTTGTTGTTGTCGACTTTCTCCATCCTCCATGCTACACATCTTTCCCTTTAAACATTTAACTTCAATATTCCTTTTAATATACTCAGAATGTAATAAACCATCTCAAACATTTATTATTTACACACCGATGGCATATTACAGCTTTAAAACTGTGATATAAACGATTAAAAGTTCACCAGGAAAGTTCTTGAAAAAGTTCAAGTTCGCATGCTTACAACTCTCTTATCAGCACAAGAATCAAGTCTAACTAATGTTTCATAAAATATCCTTTGCGATGTAAAACTCGTTGATAACTTACTTACAAAACTACAGCTCGCTGCTATTTATCTCTGTAAACAAACTGTAAATTGTAAACAACTGCGTCTTCAATGTGGCGGAAACGATTCCAGACATGTTCTGACTACAGACATACCTAAAACGATTCCAGACATGTTCTGACTATAGACATACTTAACACGATTCCAGACATGTTCTGACTACAGATATACCTAACACGATTCCAGACATGTTCTGACTACAGACATACCTAACACGATTCCAGACATGTTCTGACTACAGACATACCTAACACGATTCGAGACATGTTCTGACTACAGACATACCTAACACGATTTCAGACATGTTTTGACTACAGACATACCTAAAACTCTTGATAATACGTAGTTTCGATTATTGTTGTGACGAACATCTCAAGTAAAGTGATCTTTTGAGTATTGTGAGTATATGAAAACATACGAAGAGGATCATATTTGGCAGGAATATATTTGAAAGGGTAACCCATTATACTCATCTCACCTACCTTCCCACTCAAGTTTCTCATTGTCAATAAAATGCATAGTATCGAACATTTCTACTTCCTATACCAGTTTAAAATATAGATAAACTTGTAATTTATAAATTTATGAGTTTAACTCAAATTACTGACTGCATTCTTTTCAAAGACATGTAGGCAAAATATAATGCAGGTCTTTATTAACAGAATACATTTTCTGACTGTTGATAATTAGGCTTGAGTTTACAGTAACGAGCATTTCATATACTTTGGCGACATCAATTATTTTGTAAGTATCCCATGTCGTATATAGCTCCGGACTAAACGAGCACGACTGTATATTCTACGTTAATATCAAGCAAATGGATTTCAGTGTTTTGGTTCTTGAGTGATATAAAATAGGGAAAAAAAGCTTTTCTTTTCCAAATTTAATTTGGCGACAGTAACAGAGATTTAATTTTTTCAGTTTCTGATCCATTTTTGTGGACATATTTTTTACTGATAATTTATAAACAAGACTTGCTACACGATGTAAATGTTGACTACTTCAAGAAAATCCCCAAATAGCAGATGTAAAATGTTCCGGTCAATAGAATGACAATGGCGACACTGATTGCACCTTTTTTTTAAAATTGAGAACTAGTGTAACGGGCACGTCAGCACAATCCGAGCTGTATATTGCTGATTAAAGTTAAGTTCTAAAAATGTTAAGGAAAAAATTGCAAAACAAACTTTAGGCAGATAAAAACATTCCAGATAATGGTAAATGTGTAGTCCTACAAGAGAAATGATAAATATGTTAAAATTATTTAAGAGGAATATAAAATGAAAGATAAAGATAAGCAAATGAAAAATAAAATCCTTACAGTATAAGGTTCAATTTTTGTATATAAACCGCATTCTTTAACCCCCCCCCCCCAAAAAAAAAAAAAAAAAAAAAAACTTACGTCTCACAGGGTGGAACTCGACACTCTACCATAATGTGTTCCACGTTCAGTGGACACTGGCAGTGTATACACTCTGGTAGAGGTTCGTCTTTCAGGAGGTACGCATGGTTTGGGTATGTGTGTCCCATAAGCGAGTGGAACATTGCTACCTACTCTATGTAATTTGTTCCATTTGAGGTGTGCCACTCTCCATTGATGGGTTTCATGTTCTGAAGCTTGTTTGTGGAGTTTTCATTCCACAAATGTTGCCAAGACATGACGACTTATATAATATTTGAAGTCACACTATGTAATCTTCCATTCAGAAACGGGGGAATGCCGGTCAGATTGGCTTATTAATCTGCCCTTTCATTACCCTTAATACCAATGTGATTAGGCAGCCAACTGTCCAGAACACTTTGTCTTTTTTTATGAGCAAATCGAGTTTCTGTAAGATTTGGGATATTAACAGGTTGTCAAATTTAAGGTTTTGTAAGGCTTTCAGTATGGAAAGGAAATCAGAAAAGATTTGAGAGGTTTCGACGTAATTCAAAGGACCTGACTATGACTGTAATTTCTGCGGTCAAAATTGAGGCTTGATCAGGCAACCGACTCGATATGGTGCCGTGGTGTGTTGCAACGGCAGCTGCAACCTTGTCTCTTTTTTTTTTTTTTTCAAGCCGTCTCAACCCATGGATGCATGGCCATAATAGCAGGCGCTGATTTCATTGAATATACTCTGAAATACGAGAGGATTGGAAGAGAACTTTTTATAGTTGCAAATATCAAATATTGTTCGTGGGTTAATAACCATGCTGATAATTTGGGAGTAGAGAATCTTGCTGTGTTGACAACATTATTTTTGCTGTTTCTAGATGAAGATGAATTCACAAGCCAAAAGGTGTAACCAGGTGTCCTTACTTGATGATTCACACATAACCTGCAATAGCATTGATCGCAAGTCTGTTAGAATTTCAGATATACAATGATGGACCAATGGCTGATAATAGATAGGTGGACTTGACAGATCCATCACCTATTTCTAATGAACAACCTCTAGTCTTCTCCCCACACACTCATAGTCTCTCTTTCTGTCGATGAATTACAATTTTAGGATTATCAAAGAATGGAGAACTATAGTTCAGTCATGTCCAAAAGTCTGAAATTTATATCTAGAGTACAATCACCTTCGCGTACCCGTAATATTTATTGTGATGTCCCTATCCTATTACCGTAAAGGTTACACTATAATGCCCTCACATGCCTATAAAACAATTATTGTCCTTGTTTTGCGACTAAATGACGAATAATTTCCCTACGGCATATTTCATGTTACCTTCGATTAAAATGACATGTACCTTGTGTGGACAATTCCTCATATAACATCAAAACAAGGGCTATAATTATTTAACAGCAAACATCGAGTTAAACCAAACGTTTCCTATGTACCACGACATATTTTCTTCCTTTCTTTGAAATGGACAGCTGGACACTGGAGTCTGTTTCTGCTTTTCATTCGTAATGTGTCGTGTACTTTTGACGACAAATCGCACGTGCAATTCGCTTCATTGTTCAGATGCATAAATGATTACTGTTATGTATGATGTTTATATAATATTATAAATATTTTAGGTAATATAAATGTTTCTTGACTTTAATATTTGCTCAAACCTTAATGTTATTAATAAGGTTTACATGTTTAGCTATTGTCCTTGAATTAGGTTGTTTACTTAGTATTTGAGTTCAGGACGGTTTTGGTAAACAAGTTGTTTATTTAATTTGAGGTTAAGGTTGATTTTGTTTAGAGATAAAACTAGAAATTCCTTTAGAGTTGCGTGTCAAAAGTCACATACACCATATAATTTTCTAGAACATTCTGTCATGTGACCTATCTTTATATATACCATGTTTAGTGGACAGTTTTCAGTTTTCGACCTTACCATCAGTCTTTAAAGAGTCATTACAGTTGTGAAAAAGCATTCCAAATTTCAGAGAGAGGAATTATTTAAAAAATTCATTGGATTATAAAAGTGCTTATAGACTTTTGGAATTTCGATTTTGAATTGAATTTTGAATTGTGAATTGATGATTTTGGAATTTATGTAAACTTATTCAAAGATATTTTGGAGTAATTCACTTTTGGCACATCAGCACGTTAAATACTACTGGCACATCATTACATTAAAGACTATTGGCACATCGGCACATTCTAGGATACTGCAATTCATTCAGAACAATCTATATCTAGGACTTGTGATTAGGACACTTAGGATTATTGGATTATTTGGATTTTAATTCACGTTACTGTAAGTGTCTTTTTGATTTTCATTTTAATTATCTAGAAATAAATTGCTTGTTGATTTTTACTTGAGTTGCTGGTTTCACTTTCTTTCTGCTGCATTTTTCTTAGACCATAGAGTCGTAACTTTACCTTGATTTCTAGTCTTCGAGGGGTAAACATCCGTACAGACAGACTATATTATATATGATATTTTATGTCATCAATTCACTAATTTCAGAAGGCGAATATAAGGGACCCGGTGCGCCCCAACCCCTCACCAACCTTCAATCAAAATGACCGCGAAACAACCAGAACGTTTCCTAGAGTGAGTTTTATTTACAGTTTGATGGTTAAAACTATGCCCTGGAAATGCTTAAAATGTAGAAGCTTAGGGGGCTTCGCCCACTGGGGTTCCATCCAACATACCCATTGCCTCCTTGTTTACACCCGCCACTCCCCACCCCGCCCCTCCTAAACGATATTTCTGGATCCACCCCTGAATCTAGTAAAAAAAAAAAAAAAAAAACAACCAAAGAAGAAGAAGAAAAAAAAAAAAAAGAAAGAGAATGAGCAGGAGGAGAAGGAAAACTAGAAAAGAAAGAAAGACAGGTTTTCTCACGTTTTGTTTTCCTATGTCTGACCTTGACACCGTACTGCGTCGCTCAAGAGCTGTAATTCTCTTCAATACAAAAGCTAAGAATTACGATAATTCCATAACGCATACACTCAGTAACCACTATATTTTATCCTGTAACACGAATCTCCAACTTTCTCAAATCGCCAAAACTCACCTTTTAAACGACTTTAACCGCAAATTAGACAATTAGACTACATTCCAACTCCTGAATGCTTCAAACACAGGGTGGCACGAGTGGATGTCTGTCTTTAATAAACCAGGAACACATAACCTGCTACAATCGTTCTACACTATTGGCAGTGTGTATTGGTAATCGAACTGACAATATACTCGACAATGTACACATGTTCTAAGGACAAACGAGGCTTCTTTTTCGGGACTGAATGCGAGCGAACCGGGAGGTAAAGGTAAAGTATTCCATATATGAATATTTACTGGAGTGTAATTATGCCTCGTATCTATTTAAAATTGATCAGTATACAATCCTTTTTATATTTCAACGAATTGCCCAACCTACCCGATAATGTGTTGACGCAATTTTTGAACAAAAAAGGAAAAGGTTTAGTTTCCGCGAGGGATCGATCCAGGATTAATGGCACCAAAGGCAGGCAAACATTTCACGTGACGAGCAATCACACACTATGTGCAGCATCTACAGCCACAATGAGAGTACTCTATTTTTTTCCTGTACTGTGGAACCATCTGTAGCCTATTGGCCTAGGACGTCGATCTACAACATATAGATGAAAAATTAGAGTTCCAATATCATCATCATCATCATCATCATCATCATCATCATTAATAACAATGACAAGCCCTTTCGTTTTATATTGGGGAAAATCTATTAACGGATTTATATTCCACATCTGCAGTCAGAAACCTGAAAATCAATTTCATTTTAATCCGAAGACAAAAGCATTTTGAATATAAATTTGTCTACCTCGCTTGCTGTAAACATGGAAACAGATATACAAATTGGAGAACAGGACGTGGAATTGTATCATACATGAATACACTAAAGTCAATTAGTTTCAATTTACATCGATTTTACAACTTCTTCCAAACTATTGAAAACACGTACATATTGAACATATGATGAGAAATTAATAAACATATCTCTGGCTGGCTGGCTATCGTACTGCTATCGAAAGAGCTATTGGTAGTATATGGTGGTATCGAGGAGTAGGCAAAAAAGTCTAAAAACCTGTCAATCCAGAACACATTACTTATCCTTGTATGTAACGGAAATGTGATATACATGAGTTTGTTTTGTCCAAACATGAAACCGTTCAGGTGAGAAGATCGGTTTACATCACTTCGGTTTGTACCTATATGTACGTGTTTAACTTACATGTATATGCGTATTTAGTGTTTTCCAAGGAGCATTGATTAGTTTGGTTTGGTTTGGTGTTTTTTGGCCACAGCAACAGGTACTTTTTTAGTGTCGAGCCAATAGGAGTAAAGTGCACATTCGCTACTTACACCCAATATGTATGCCGATGGCTACCATTCGGAGCATCTCGGCTGTTTACGAAACAAGGATTATCCTAGAAGTTGCGAATGCATCGAACTATTTTTTCATTCGCAAATTCTCGGTGAGTCCTACGGTCAATCCAATCCTTGAAATCTTCGAGGTGATCGGAATAGATTCCGGTTTCTTTTTTTGCGAAGAAATTTCCGGTGAACAAAATGTATGATTTTTCTGTAAATTACTGCGCCCACATACATACGAGGCATATTGGTGACGCTCTCCAGTTTCGTACTTTGCATAGGTTAGATTTTTAAAGAAAAAGAATTACCCAGGTTTTCCTCACTTGCTGTCCTGGCTATTTAAAAAAGACCTTGTATATCTTCGGTATTGTTAAAAGAACTTTGAATTTCCTTTATTTTGGTGTATGATTGATGGGTGAAATTTGGGTTATAGAGTATACAGCTCGGTCTTACTTAAGATGTGCACCTCTAAAAAAAAAACTGCTAGCTCCGCTTGGTCATTTTCACTTCCTGGACTTCAAAGGTAAATAAAAAAAAAAAAGAGCCGATAACTTTTTTTACTTGTTAGATATTTTGTAATTCATTCATAGTACTTTCAGAGGCTGGTATTGTCTGCTGTGGCAAAATTCGTTTCTCTATTTTAATAACTGCTGAAAATAGTGCACTTTTGACTAATTCAGACTGATTTTTTGAGTACTTTGGAGCGGCCATTTTGTCTGCTGTGTGCTTAGATCATGTCCAATTTCCACAAGTACAATATGTAAAGAAATTTCAGCCATAGTACATGAAAGTAACATAGAGGTATGCCAACATTCTCTCCATTGTGCATGTTGCAAATGCAAAATACTTCATCTTACACTTGTCACTCTCTCAGAAGCACGTATTATCTGTATAGCGCCCCCATTATTGCCTCGCAGAAATAGCCGAGGTGGTCCGAATGTAAAGTGCATTGCCCAAGGGAACACTATTGTAGCCTACCAAGATTGATACAATGGTAGGATTCGAACCGGCACCGTTTCGGTTGCGAGTCCAGCACGCTAACCACCGCGGCTCCTTCCAAGGAGAATTGGTCAAAACAACTGTAATTTTTAATGTTATATACCCAAAATATATCCCACTATTCATTCACAACTTGTCCGGTCATGACGGTTATCTGTTTATCAAAAAGCTTGTAAAAAATTATCCAGATGAATTGGCAAAAAATCATACTGAGCAACGACGAGAAATATATTTCATTCAGCAAGGATTTCATAGTTCATACGTTCACGAAAGCTGGTAAGAAAATAACTGCGGAAACGACGATTATATGTGTAGATAGCTTTCGGTTCATTGGATAGTCGTTAAAGCAGCTGCCTAAAAAATTAAGTGATGAAAACTCATAGAAATATTGAAACATCTTGGTGACATGAAATCTAAATATTCGAGGAAAGACATTTACCCATACGAATACATGGGTAGCTTTAGAAGGTTAAATAAAACAGCTATAAAGCTTTACTTATCACTTTACTATTCAAACATATCAAATTACACGGTGTGAGGTCACACTTCATCCTTCAAACATTAGGTGTCCTTCAAGACCATTACATGAAAAAGGATACATTGATACTATGTGGCATTATTGAAGAATTTAGCTATAACTGTATGGCAAATTATAAGCTGGACCCTTTTCACTATTATAACGCTCCAGGATTAGTTCATAATGCATCGTTAAAAATATCAGTTGTTCAGTTGCAACTTTAGACAGACTATGGCACGTTTCTGATGATTGAAAGTGAAATTCAAAATCGTGATAGCGCTTAGGCATGCTAAAACCAACAAAGAATTCTATGCGGATTATGGAGGGAAAAATAAACACATGACGGAGAGTTTGATGAAACAAAACCTAAATCATATATCATGTATATAGACTTCATGACTGGCAATGAGCCAATATCTGCGATAAATAACCTTGGAACAGCAAATGATGAACAAATTCGATTGATAGCAGAAAGTCTGTTTGAAATACCTGATGAAAGTCTGTTTGAAATACCTGATGATTGATAGAAGAAAGTCTGTTTGAAATACCTGATGATTGATAGAAGAAAGTCTGTTTGAAATACCTGATGATTGATAGAAGAAAGTCTGTTTGAAATACCTGACGATAGTAATATTGGTTTCATATTAGAAATAGAGTTGGAGGTTCCTTTGCACCTTCATGATCATTTGAAGGACTATCATCTAGCACCGAAACATTTGCACCAGACGAAAATTATTTATTTCCCTTCCAAAGAAATAGGATGCTGATTATAATGGTACAAAACCAACTGTGTAAAAAGTATTAGGTACTTTGAAAAACAAAAGCAAGTATGTTGCTCAGTACATAAACTTTAAGCTTTATATGTAGTTAGGTTTAAAATTACACATAGTTGTCTTGTTTGAACAGCAACCGTGGCTTAAACCTTACACAAAGCGCAATACTAGACCGAGACAAAATACCAATAATGATTTCGAGAAAGATTTTTTTAAATTAGTGTGTATTCGGTAAACAGATGGCGAATTAGAGAAAAAGATCAACAGTAAAGGTATGCCTGGATGATTTTTTTCTTCTTCTTCTTCAAATGTCAAAAAGTCATATCAAGTCTCAGGAGAACAATTAATGGCAAAGCCTTGGTACTATTCAATCTTAAAAACAAAACGATGCAATTAAAAAAACCTATTAATGGTAGATTTAGAGTGGTTGAGTTTTCGAAAGTGTTAATTTACGAGTTTTATTACAAAAAATAAAAAGACAACTACGTTGACAGAACTAGACTACTCATGACTGATACAGATTATATGTGTTAGACAGAAAGTGTATACAGTGACACAAAGAATAACATCAAATTTGATGACGTCAGTGAATATCCAAAGGTCATAGTTTATATGTGTTAGACAGAAAGTGTATACAGTGACACAAAGAATAACATTTGATGACGCCAGTGAATATCCAAAGGTCATAGTTTATATGTGTTAGACAGAAAGTGTATACAGTGACACAAAGAATAACATCAAATTTGATGACGCCAGTGAATATCCAAAGGTCATAGTTTATATGTGTTAGACAGAAAGTGTATACAGTGACACAAAGAATAACATCAAATTTGATGACGCCAGTCAATATCCAAAGGTCATAGTTTTTGGTTTACGACAAATGAATAAAAAGATAAGCGGCGTTTTCAATGATGAACTAACTGGCACACCAATTAGAATTTTTTTTCGTGGGTTAAGATCAAAACTCTATTCATTCAAGACGGACAGAGATGAAAAATAAGTTTTCAAAGGAATAATAATTTTAAAAAAACGAGGCATGATTAAAAATAATTTAAAATTCGAGATGTACAAAGATTTATTATTTAATAACAAGGAAAATTATAAAGAAATGAATTTAATAAGGTCGTACAATTGTTATGTATAATGTTTACATATTTAACTTTTATCCTACATATTTAACTATGTCCTTGATTATAGGATGTAAACAAGTTGCTTACTTAGAATTTGAGGTCAGGTTTGCTTTTGTTTACAATATTTTCACTAGAATTACTGATATTTTTCAGGTAAGCCATATGATTTTCTAGAAAATTATGTCAGGTGACCTGTGTTTTATATATATGAAGTTTGGTAAGCAGTATTTCATTCCTATGTTAACTATCAGTCTTGAAGTAATTTGGTTTAACAATCAGATGTTTATAGTTGTGTTGTGAAAATCAGACCAAATTCAGAGAAAGGAATTATTTATTTAAAAATATTCATTGGAAATACTAAATTGCTCATTCTCAATTTGGATTAATAGTTGACTTTGGGATTTGGGGATTATTTCAAGCTATTGGAATTGTGGACATTCCAGGACATTCCAGACTTAATGTACATCAGGACATTAAAGACTCCTGGTACATCATGACATTAAAGTCTATTGTGGGACATCAGGACATACAAGGCTACATACAGGAATTCATTCGGAACATTCTATATTTTTGACTTGTGATTATAACACTTATTGAATTATTTGGACTTTAATTCACATTATTGCAAGTATCTTTTGAATTTTCACTTATTTTTATAGAAATAAATTGCTTGTTGATTTTACTTAGGTTGCTGGTTTCACTTTCTTTCTGTTATATATTTTTACGACCTGTAATCGTAACATAAATTGGGGCTCGTCCGGGATGTGAATTTCCTTAAATTGCATTTTAAATTGATTTTGTTTTGGAATTTTCATTTTCCATGGTAAAGATTTTTATCTTACTAATTTGAGAAATCTTTAGCGAAACCAGCAAGGATTCCCAATGCAATTTAAAGTTGATACCTTTGTTTCAAGTGCTACCCAGGTAGGTTTAGAGTCTATGAGCTAGAGCTTGCCAGACAATATGATTTTTCTGAAGAGAAAACGTCGTTGACAAAGCAAGAGACAAAGAATATTTTAATTCCATATTTGGTGGGAAAGGAAATTTTGGATAATAGTGTTTTGGGTTTAATTGATAAGACTGTATCTGGTTTTGATAGGAAATTAAGGGAATTATAGCTAAAAACCAGATGGAATTAGAATTAAGAAAGCTTCAGCTTTAGGAAGAAATGACGGAACTAGAAATTCAGAAAGAGAAGGACAGGGAAATACAGATGCAGCGAGATAGAGAGAAAGAAATGCAGAGATAGAGTGTAAGAGGAGAAGGAAATGCAGAGAGAGAGAGAGAGAGAGAGAGAGAGAGAGAGAGAGAGAGAGAGAGAGAGAGAGAGAGAGAGAGAGAGAGAAAGAGATAGAGAGTGAGGGAAATGCAATATAAATTAAAAAAATTAGAACTGACAAGCCGAACATCCCCCCCCCTTTACACACAAGTTCAAATTTTGATGTTACAAGATATATTGGGTTAATACCCCCTTTTCAGGAACAAGAATTAGATAAATACTTTCTTCACGTTGAGAAAATTGCTGACAACTTGAAATGGCTAAGACAGAATTTAACTTTGTTATTACAAAGTGTACTTATTGACAAAGCTCGTGAAGCCTACACTTCACTCTCAGTAGAACAAAGCACTAATTAGCACTGATTATGATGTGGTTAAGGAGTACACCTTGAAGGGTTATGAGTTGGCACCTGAGGCATATCGACAAAAGTTTAGGAATAGTAGAAAAGAAACTGGACAAACTCATGTCGAATTTGCAAGGAAAAATGAACAACTATTTGATAGGTAGTGCTCAGCAAAGAAGGTTGATACAGATTATGATAACCTCAGATATCTCGTATTAACTGAAGAATTCAAGAGGTGCATCCATAGTGATATCAAGACGTATCTTGATGAGCAAAAAGTGGAAACTTTGGAAAATGCTACACGTATGGCTGATAATTATTCAATGTCTCACAAACTTTCATTTGTCAATAAGTCTCCCTCTCAACAGTTTTCTGGTAAAAAAAAAAAATCAGTCTCAAACGAATACTTCTAAATTACAAAACAGCACAACTGTTAGAAATCAAACTTCTGATAAGACCGATCAGAAATCTTTATCTCTTCCTACGTGCACTTATTGTAAAAAGAAAGGGCACATCATTTCTGATTGCTTCAGGTTGAAAAATAAGCAACAGAAAAAAGACAGAGTTGTTCTAAATGCTCTTATTTCAAAGAGGTCAAGGTCACGGTCTTGTATTGAAAGCAATACATTTGTTGGTCCAAACAAACCCCAGTCTGATTCTTCTTTGGAGACTTATGAACCATTCATGTCAGAAGGTTCTATATCACTTATTGGGTATTCTGCCAAACCTATCTCTATTAAAATATTAAAGGACACATGAGCGTCTCAGAGTCTTTTGTTATCAGATAGTTTGCCTTTATCTGAGATCTCTTCTTCAAGAGAAAGTGTACTTATACTCCTTTGTAAATGTTGCTTTCCATTGTGTCAATTTGGCATCAGTTTTAGTTTCCGGACCTGCGACTGTTGGGGGGAATTACTTCTTTACCTATAGAAGGTATCCATTTGTTACTAGGCAATGACCTAGTTGGCGATAAGGTCGTGGTTAATCCACTTGTAACTGACAAGCCTTGTTTGGATCAAAACTGGTACATCAGGACATTCAAAGCTACTGGAATTCATTCAAACCTTCTATATTTTGGACTTGTGATTAGGACAGTTAGGATTATTGGACTATTTAGACTTTAATTCACATTTTTGTAAATGTCTTTTGAATTTTCACTTTAATTGTCTAGAAATAAATTGCTTGTTGATTTTATTTACATTGTTGGTTTCACTTTCTTTCTGTTACATATTTGTTAAGACCTAGAGTCGTAACACAAACACGAGATTTATAACATCAAAATGAACAAAGTAGTATTCCCTATGTATTACGACAATCTTTGTTTTTGGTTGACAACATAAATATTTTACCTTAGGGACAATTGAGCACTCTATAGCCAAAGGGAAACACTAAACGCATTACAAATTTGTTCCTTTTGTTCTGTTGCGTTTCGTCTGGAATAACATGGTTCTCTTCAAACACTGTTTACATTGCTTCTTTTGTCCTTACTCTAAACTCCAATCAAGAAACGTTCATTTACCCTAAAATCTTTTATTACAGATTGTACGTTTGAATGATCACCCATGCTGCTATTTCAAAACGTTAACGACTAAATGCTAGTCTAGTTAGGTTAGTTGCTTTATTGCTTTATGTTATCAAGATTCCGACAGTCATCGGTTAGAAACAAAGGAGTTGTACCTTGATATATATCAACCGGTAATTCTAATCACGTATCTAATTTATCTTTGGATTCCGATGATTTTGAGAAATCCTGCACAATCACCTTTTCATCTTTAATTAACCTCTTTCAATCGTAAATATTGCTGCGCAGAAAAGTTGGCAGATGATAATGATGTAATGGAAACCGTCTTTGTATCGGGTCTCTATAAGATTTAGTGCCAACATTGTTTTACCACTATTAGTCACTCCACAAATAATAATGTTATGAGGGCCCTTAATGTACATTATTTCAAACGTAACTGATTGTAGCTGATCGTTGTGCATGTTAGCATGACAATCTGCTGAAACAAAATAAGTATACATTTTGTGAGCATGTACTTTTTTACTATTGATTTGACAGTAGATACGTTGTTGTACGTTAGGTAATTTAAGACCATTACCATATAATCTGTTATCATGTGTACTTCTCAAATCAAGCTAGATGTAATGATTATCGGTGTAAAAAAATTTAACACTTACGTTACTAATTTCTGTGTGATTTTTTTGTTCATCATAAAATACTTAGTGTCTACTGTGAACTCTTGTATCAATTGAAAACACTGTGAATAAACCATATTTTGCAGACCTTTTATAGTCACTGAGATTTTTTATATTGCTGAGTTGAAAATCTTAACATTCTTTTTGCACAGTATTGTCTAATATATTTTCCCAATGAAACATCATTGCCCAATATACAGAGACAATTGTAATTATATCTATTGTAACAAGTGTGCTTAAATGCACAAATGCATCAACAGCAAAGCAACCAGTACATATTTATTTATCAAGCATATTTTCAGTATTTTCATATTCCTTATCTTATGTTGGCCTTTTGAAATCTATGTTATAAATCCCAATTTGAAGGACAAAACTCCTATGAAGTATCTAATTCGGTTTGATGCCATGACATCATCATCATGGCTACCATCGTTTAGTTCATTTTGTAAACTGTCCAAGTTGTCGATTGGAAGAAATTTGCTTATTATTGATGTCACTGTTTAAATTATGACATCTGACAATAATTTGAAAATGTTAGCAGCTCTAGCATTGATGAAGAATTCATGCGTTTTCTCGCTTTGTTTCTAGTCTACTTTTTCCCACTTATTTCAGTCACGTTTCTACCGTGTTATCTCTTAGCATTTTCCATTTGCAATATCTATGTTCAATTTTTTTAATGCACTCTTCCAATTCGAGAAAAAATGGGGTTAATGCTATGTTTGTTTTCTATAAATCTGAGTTCTTTTTCAAGTCGTGTCGTGCTCTGCACGTTATTCATTTCTTTGCTATTTAAACAACGAAAAAGTGTTTGTTGCGGAAACAATCGTTATTATATCCTTTCAGACATAAGACATGGCTTAGGGTGGTGGAGAGCTTAAAATGACAGAATTTAAAATCCTGCATTTGAAGACGATGATATGGTAGGTACACAAGTCCAAACAGAGGTTGATGATATTGTAAATATTGCTGGTGGTTTCAATGAAGTAACGGGTACTCTGTTTAATTAAAAACAAACATAAACTGAATTGGTGGAACTGCAGTATTAAGAAATTCTTGTTATAAAAGTATGGCTTTGTAATACAAAAAGCTTTAGGTATGTATAAAGAAAGGTGATGTACACATTAAATCCGCATATATCCGGCGGTGCAGTTGATTTGCAGATCACCAAAAATGGTAATAACAAACTTTTAGCATATAGTTTAATAGAAATCAAAGCTGAAGGCTCTAGATTTATGAAAGAAGTAATTACCGAGGATTTAGCAAAGAAACAAACTGTTCCAAAGTCCTCCATAACAGATGCATTTCAGGATAGATTATGAAGGCTTAGAAACACAGCAGAAACACAACCTAAACATCCACTTAAACCTAGTGCTGTACAAATGCAACCAATAAAGTACCTGAGGAAATAGAGATGCAAGATTTTGGTCGTACAAATCCATGGCTCAGAAATGATTTAAGACCAATAGAAACTGAAATAGCTTAATTGTTTGATGAAATTCAATGAGTACAACATTCACCTGCAGATCAAGAATAAATTGTCAAAAGGTCATTTAGCACACATAAAAAGCGAGATGGGAGGATATAAAGAGGCTGCTGAAAGTGCATCCCTAAAAAAAGCTTTTATAATAGAACTCGAACATCATGGCGAACACATAAAAATACTTGAAGGTAACATTGAGGAAGAAACAAATGATCCTGAAACGAAAATTCAAAATGAAATAGACAATAGCTGTTATAGGTACTGCAATATGTATGACAATATCAACAGCTATGTTTATTGTCAACACTGTGAGAGGTGCTGTAACGGGTAGTGGAGAAGGAGCTGCTACATCAGGAGAAAAAGAATACCCGTTCATTGACAAAAGTAAAAAGGGCCTAATAAATATTGGTAATTATTTGATTGGTTTAGCCAAAAATGCAGCAGTAGGATTGCCTGGAATTTCGGTTGTCTGAAAGGTTGCTCGCTTAATAGTGCTGGGCACATTGTTTCTTACCTTGCTGAACTTGCTGTTTTACGGGTTTTGACATTAGTAGGTTTGTTTTTTGCATATATGATCAAAGGTGTAAATAAATTCTCTACCAGAGTTAGAGGTTCGTAATCTATTTTAAAGAGTAAACTATAGCAAACTCCTCCAATCATTAGTAGCAACATAAACGATTATTTGTTTATTTTGTGATCGATATTAGTAATTTTTTATAAAAATTGCGGGGGGGGGGGGGGGGGGGGGGGGGGGCATTTATAATTTGGTATGCGTTCTTTGAACGTCCAAAAATCGGAAAGCATTGGCAGACTTGACAGTAGAAATAGCGTCACCATGATCCTTCCTCTTTACATAATTTTTCCACTCCTTTGTCTTCTTTTTGTGCGCCACAATTTCTAGTTGTCTCTCTTTTACCTCGGTACTTCGAGTTTAAACCAGTTACTGGATTCTATAATTGTTGCTGTATTCGACGATATTACCCATTTTTATCACCCATGTTACTCGATAACTCAAAGATACCGTCTCAACTTTCAGCATTGTCCATTTTAACTTTTTTATGTATTATGTATTGTTGGAATTTTACTAATCTGTGTCGTAACTTTGCTCTCCTAGAATTAAAAGTTCCATTAGCTTTTTAACAGTGTCTGATACTGTGGAAACATACTGTGTAACAGATGTTCTATTTTGTACCTGTGGGCCTAAATTTAATGCTTTGATTCAATCCAGATATGGCCTCATCTGTCAGACCATTACTATCTTGCAGAAAGAATTAAGGCCAGCAGTAGATAATTCATAATTCATTTTATCAGCTGACAACGTTCTCCTGTACTCAACAGTACCACCTGCTCCAGGTTGTAATGACGTTTGTAAGTAGCTAACACAACAGTAGGTGTAGGTTCCCCAAAACCTTGGTGTACAGTTTGATATTCTTCTGGCCCATTATCAAACAATTATTTGTTTCTTCGCTTGAAATATGTCCAGTCATGCTGTCGTGGAATTTAAAAAATTGTTGCTAATGAAATGTAATTGCTTCATATCTATGTTATTGGTATTTGATTTGAATTCATCATCATCGGGTAAAGATATATTACATTAGGCAGTAGTTTTAACATCTGGAAATGAACATGAATTCTATGTATTAATTAAACTAATTCTAATAAATTTTATCTATCAACTGCATGAACGAAATTCCACAACCAGCTTTTGCAATCCAGGCTGCCAAGTTTAGTTGATTCTGACAAAATCTCAATTAACACTGTGATCTGTGCCTTTTCACAGAGTCATCATTGTGAAATTATAAGTGTAGCTATCAAAATGTTTAATGACTTGTAAGTTACAAATCCTTTTTCACTACAGTAAATATATATTTCTTTCAATGCTTTTGGTATGTTTAATTAGTTAAGGTAAGTTAACCAATTTCATACATTAAACTGAGTTACAGGACAACGATAAGATGCTATACTACTTTTTAAAAAATCTAAAATCCATCTCTGGCGTACTTCTCTATAGGGAACAAGGTATCCCGAAGTGAGAACATATTAGAGTCTATTACTTTTGGACTGGAGTCATGTAATGTTGTCGAAGTTTCTTTAAGGCTGGGCGTAAGCGAATCTCTGACGTTTACAAAAGTAGAATAGTGTCTGCGTCAATGAGTAAACATAATTAAGTCCATTTATCAAAGATAAAGCGTTAGCTTTTGCTAACCAACATATTACTATGAAATTTGTTTTCTTATGCAAATACGTTACTTTTTTTCCGGAATCACATGCAATTCTCTGTTGATTCTTCTCTTGAATCTTTTCACTTTCTCCATTGTAATACCAGCTTGATCTCGTTTCTCTTACACAATCTTTGCATCTCCAGCATTTTAAATTTCGTTTTTCCTTTTCCTCTATCAGTTTTTCTCTGTTGCATTTGGGCTTCAAACACTTAAATTCAGCATGACTGCACCTGAGGCGCACATTTTCTCCGACATGATTGGATCTCGTTAACAACATCTATTATTAACTGTACCATTTATTTCATTGGCCTAATTTCAACAACTACAAGATGTAAAATTAAAGTTCTGTGAAAATTAAATTTTCAAAATTTTTATATCAACACACTGTGAAAGGTGTACTAGTTTTTACTTTATCCAGATCCTGTACAAATTCTTCCCATATTAATTGATTTGGTTAATTTTGTGGTAATTCTTTGTGACTTAAGGTTTCATGGATATGTTTAAGTTTTACATAGTTGTTTCAGTCTTTGTGTGAATCTCTGCTATATCTTCTTTGAATAAACTTTTAAAGAAGTTTAAATGTCGTCATGATTGTATCAAGGTCAATATGATGGTATTACACTTTATGTTGTTCAAGTTCTATTATACTTGCTTGTAATGTTTTACATTGCATTTGTGTTTCGGGTTTGTTTCAAATGTAGTGAAAATCAGCTTCATATTTTTCAATATTATATCTTTTAATTTCTTATATGATGTCATTTGTAGCCCAGCTCGTATATTGCCTATATTGTTGTCGTCTTATTACATTTTCCATGTGTAGATCTTTGTTATTTAACTGTGATGTTTTCGGATTTCTTTTCCTTTTTCCCTCTGGTTTCCTGATCAATACAAATTCACATGCCGTGTTTGTTTTAACATCTTCATGTTACAATTCAGTCCACGTTCTAATACAGTATTTTTCCGCATCTGTTACATTCTTGAAACTAGTTATCTTTCAAAATCTCAAAGTTTCCGTGCTCCTTATTACCGCTTATTACGCGCTCTTCTTTAGTAGTCTCCATGGAGATATGTACTTTATTTTATTTCTTTTAATGGAATAATGTTATCTGCTTTCTCCCGACTGTTAAACGAGTCACCATACCCTTTCCATTTCATAAGCACATACCACTGGCCGTTCATACTCTTGGTCTTCAAAATCTTCTCAACTATGTATATGGCATCTTGTTTGTCGCTTACAGATAACTCTTCTGCATAAAACTAAGATTTAATACGTCCATCTAAAACGGGAACTTTTATTTTCAGCAATTTGCAACGTTTCTTCAATCCTTTCAAAAGTACAATTAATGATTTCAAATTTATGTTAAATTTTGCCATTCCTATGGTTGAATCAAAAACAGTTACTTCGAGTACTAACTCACCGTGTACTGTTTTAAATAGAATTTTGTTTACCATGAATTCTATCTCTGTTTCTACTGAATCGTTGTAGATTCACCTTTTACAAGATTTTCAAGCTGTACTATAAATTTAGCCGTTAACAAATTTGTACATTTATCCACATGAAATACTTCATTTATTCTTTCTTCACACGATACTTTTTGATAATCTTATTTTCAAAGTTGTTGCTTACTTTCTTGATATTATCATCATTAAATGAAATCTGTAAATTTGCATCTTTCTTAAACATTTGCAGGATACCTTGTAATACAGAAAATATGAGACTATTGTAGAAACGGACAGTCCTGGAATTAGAATGTTCGATGTATTTATTTATTTATTTATTGAATGAGAATGTTCATGGATTTTCTCTTTAATTGTTCAATTAAATAATTAATCCTCAAAGGCATAGAAAGTCTGAGGAAACATGAGAACCCTGGTGTGTGTGTGTGTGTGTGTGTGTGTGAGAGAGAGAGAGAGAGAGAGAGAGAGAGAGAGAGAGAGAGAGAGAGAGAGAGAGACACACACACACACACATCAAAAAGCGATAAATAATATTTGCACATATTCATCTCGGGGATAGAAACTATTTACAAAGAGTTTCAAAGCAAGTGTATTTACCAGTGTGTGTTTTTCCACACATTCTTCATGTAATTTAAACACTTTCAAATTTCAACTCAAACCGCATTTCATAGATTCAAGAAATACATATATTCATAGAGAGTCATGAATCACTGGAAAATGTTAGTCCTGTACAAGGATGTGGAGAATCTAAGGGGGATAAACCCCTACGGGTTTATCAACTGCCCCTCCCGACTTTCCACGACCTGTTACAGGAGTACAGGAAAGGTCCACCAAATGACGTTTTGTCTGAACATGCAACTCAGCGATGGACAACTCAGAAGACCATTGGAAAAAAAATCCCGAAACATCTTATTACTGATATATAAATGTCACCCCTGCTATTTTTGTTTGTATAATACCTTAAATAAACAATTATTTCAAACACACAGAGAGTTTTCTTAAGAAGGATCGGATGTGAAAAGTACGCCAGGGTTTATTCATGTATCAGCAGTCTTTAAGGACACGTTACATTTGAACATAAATCATGATTTATTTCTTTACGTTAGGTCCAAGGAAAAGTTTACATTTTGGCCATAAGATTTATTGTTCACCTAAGCAGGTAATAGGTGATCTCATGTGAATAGATCCAACCACTTGATTGTCCATCAAACACCATGCCTACTAAACAAAAGTAAAAATTATATCAAAGTATGGATTTATTAACTTTTAGCAACCGTCATAAAAGCAGTCATATTACTTTGATGAACACTCTTCTAAATCACGATATCTACGAACTTCTTGTTTATCATTTAGATAATGCACAGACAAGCCCTATTTATTGCTGAATGGATTTTCACTTATTTGCAGTAGTAAACACTTGCAAATCTTATATATACTTGTTTGTTTCGTTTTGTTTTTGTTGTTTATTTTTTTTTTGTTTTTTTTTTTTGGGGGGGGAGGGGACTTTCTCGCGCGAGTGTTGTTTGTCAAAAATGAACACAGGAAAACTTTAGAGTTTATTTTGTAAATTTAATTTAAAATATCAAGACTTTTACAAATTCAACGTGAGCGGGAAATTTGTACGATTATGGCAGGTTTGTCGAAACAACTGTAGTACGGACGTTTCGTTACATCCAAATAATGGTTTCTCAACTCTGAACTGATAACAAGCCAACTGGCTGTATATCTGATTGTCCAAGACGACGCCATCTACGTGTAACGACGGCTTTTAGAGATCCCGGTATACGGCTGCTGCACTTACGTAAGCGTCAAAACACAGCGACGTTAACCAATGGCATAATCTTCAGAGGTTGAGTTATTCCACAAAATGTCTAGAATAGGTCAAACGCTAATAACCTTTGAGCATCGACAATATTTTCACGCCATTATAATGCTCTTGAAAAATGCAAACATTCTTTTCTTTTGTAATGTACATTAAATGATGTAGTGGAATACACAGAATTATGTGTGTTAGCATGGAAGGGTTGGAAATTATTTAAACATAAACTTTAATTTGGACAGTGCAGAAAAGAGGATTGATTTCAGTTTATATTAAGACTTAAACGTGCTGGAATACATGATTTCCTACAAGTATACACAGATCTGATGGAATACTGTTTAAGGGCTATTGGTAGTGCACAAAGTTAGTACAGGTGGGTGGGAGATAGTGCTCTGGTGGTGAAGAAATGGTTACAAATGTTTATAATAGTGATGTCTCATTCTCTTCAGTTAAGTATCTTTTAACGCTTTGTAGTAAATTTATGAAAAAATAACTTCAAATAAAAAGAATTCCACACCTTTTTATCCACATACTTTGACGCATTGAAGAGCAATATGGAGTTTCTCTGCGTCGAGAAGAAAAGGTAAATGACACTTATCAATTATCAATTTTTAGTGCAAAGGAGAAATGGAGTTTTGACAAAACTTAATTAAGCATAAGGTATTTTGCTGCACACACACTTTGTAAATAAATTAAATGTTATGCAGTCATGAAAACCTGGAATGTAAATAAAAGATATGGAAGCCTGCACTGGACATAGACATCATTAAGGTATGGAAACCTGTACTGTCCATAGGCATCATTCTATGAAAAATATAATAGTACAACTGCACATTTATTACGGGAATAATATTAATGAGAATAATGTAACAAATATTCTGATGATCCCTAAGCTTAATAGTTTGGAATATTTTGATATTCTCTGTTCATATGTCTGTCATATGTCTGTCTGTTCATGCTGGATTTATTATTTTGCTACAAATGTGAGTCTTTTAATTGTAGCACCTGAAAATCTGTTTCGGACTCACAATTTGAATATGGGTTACAATCATCTGCAAGCAAGTTCAATTTATTGTCCAAACTTCCAAGGTAGTTGCATTCCGTTGTTACACATGTTTTTCAGGGATCTGTATCACACGCAACAATGAAAGTTTTCTTGAAATAAATAATGGCAGAAAAAAATGTTATGGCCGTTCTGAAGCCTTGTTTTGCACTTTTCATAGGAAATGTTCAGAAGTTGTATCTTACAATTCTTAAAGGAAAAGTGATTGTCTTCAAAATTAATGTTGTGCTTTTCTTGGAAAGTCGTATACAAAATCCTTCCATAATATATACAGACAATATACTCGGGTTTAATTACAGAAACCTGATTCACATGACAAGTCGGCATGGATAACGGGAATACTCTATCTCTCTATATATCTTATCTGCCTGCCTGGCCATATATAATTTTCTCATAATGTGAGTGGTAATGTAATTGTCTATACTGTACAAATTATTGAGTGTTGGTGTAATGTAATTGTCTATACTGTACAAATTATTAAGTGTTGGGGTGATTGTCTATACTGTACAAATTATTAAGTGTTGGGCATATTCTCTAACCACTCGTTTGGGTTCCTTGCAATGAGTTTAAGGCAAAATGTACCAAATGTAATGTAAAATGCAAAGCTTTTGAAAAAAGCAAAGATATTTTTTGACAATCCTGCTATATGTGTGTAAATATGTAATATCTTTTAACTCCGCCTGTATCATTTAAGCTATACAATTTAAACTACGCCTGTATCATTTAAGCTATACAATTTAAACTCCGTCTGTATAATTTAAGCTATACAATTTAAACTTGTGCCAGTGATAGTCCTATGAATATATAATGAGCCAACACTTTTAGAATTTGAGTCGTGCCCCTGGACGTGGGACTAGTTGGGGTAGGAGTGGCATTACCTAAGTGTCCTGTAACTTTTGAGTGGTGTGACCCACATGTCTGAGAATAGGTACATGTAATCGATGACTGAAGCATCGAGAAATGACCCTCAGGGATTTCGTCCCTGGGTTGTGACTTGCAAGCTTGTAAGATTCCCTCTCCATAACCATATATAATGTATTCACTGACTAAACACGGAATGTCAAATTTAAACATGGAACTAACATTAGTCCTTGAGGTTAATCTGTAGCCCGACCCCTCGCACCTTATAATCGTATAGACATTTAGTAAACCTAAAAGCTTAAAGACAGCTTTCGATAGACAACTATTATTGAGTTTTGGGTAAAATCTTTCTCTGTCATACTTAGCCAAATTACATTCATGTTGAACGGACAGGAGCCGATGATGTTCATTCATATGAACGTATTTTGGGACCTGGATAGTATAGTAGTAACACACTCACTTCACAGCTGTATGCTCTTGGATTCGATTCATTGCTCCCGTCTGAGTGGTCATCTATCCAAGGTCTAAGGTTTTGTGCTAGTTCTCTATTTTTTTAACACTGAAATGACCACATTATGACAACATAGGTGATGGTAAGGTACTTGAAATAAGAAGGGGACGACAATTTCCAAGCCAAAATAGCCCGGACAAATAAATATCATTGTTGGGCAAGTGAAATGCGATAGAGGTAGGCCAATCCTGAGATAAAGAAAGAACCCGAATTTTAATGTCGATGCCATTTTACCCACCACCACCCTTGCCTAGTTAGTAGGTCAGGATACAAAAAACATTTCAACAATTTCATTACACGTGGCCTAACTGACACGCCGTAGGATCAACTGAAGAAATAACCAGGACGTATACATGTATACATGTAATTGATAGGCTTCGCCGACCATATTACGCAACACTTACAGTTTATAATTCACGATTAGTGACGATCGTAAAATCCGACTAAGCTGAAGGAAACACCTTCTTCTAAAGTATGCAACAGCTCATGTATTTTATATGATCAATTCGTACATTTAAAAAAAAGTAAAGAATATTTTATGATTTTTTCTATTAATCCACACGAGGGAATAACCTTCTCACATACGTCCTACAAGAACAGGACTAAATGCGGTGAAACGACATGGGAAAAGCATGTGAAATTTGAACAAAGGAATAACTCAATGGAGAATATGTTATGTCCCAGACTAGTGACTTGGAAAATTTTACTTGCCCGACTTCAAAAAAGAATTGTCCGGGATGTCGGGCTATGGGATTTGCTCAGCCCTGATGTATTTAAGAAATGTGTGGCGTTTTCTTTGGCATTAATAGTACCGACCACAAAATAATTTTCTGTACAGTAATTTTGATAGCAATCGGGTTAAAGATATGCGTGTAATGTGGCTTTAATTCATGGGCCTGTTTCGACAACGAAGAAGACCAATATGGCAGAGTCCATTCTAAAGCACTTGGATGTTTCCACGTGCGGTTTACGTAAGGCCCCATGTGTATGAAAAATGTAACGCTCGTTGCATCTGGTCTATTTCATATGCAATACAATAATTACAATGCCATCGCCCAGTTATATCTCTATACCCTTATCTATTGCGCGTAATATGCAATATAAAAGTGCCCCTTTTAGCGCTTACGGATGCCTTTTTCCCAAAACAGGTTGTACCTGCACATTCAATTTCAATTTCTGTGATTAAATGATTTAGCAGTTTCGAGTTGCTATGTTGTTTACATTATATTTTGCTATACCATATGTACCCACCCTATGAAGCCTGTTGGTATTAGAGAAGACTCGACCTATAAGCAAAATGTTACAAGAAAATCTCAGGCATAAACAATACGGTTGCATTATAAGTTAATATTGTACTCTGTAGCAGCATAATCGTCCTGAGCGCTGTATACACGTGCATCTTAATATCACTGCATAGTGCAAGGCCAGAATCTATTCGAGCTGACCACATTATTTCTGAGCCAGACCATGTTTTGTTGACATAAATATTGACAGTCTTGCAGAATCCGTATGTGCCATCAGATATATGTGTGTACAGGTACCAGAATTCGTATGTGCCATCAGATATATGTGTGTACAGGTACCAGAATCCATATGTGCCATCAGATCTATGTGTGTACAGGTACCAGAATCCGTATGTGCCATCAGATATATGTGTGTACAGGTACAAGAATCCATGTGCCATCAGATATATGTGTGTACAGGGTACCAGGACCAATATCTTCAGTCACACTTAGTTTCTCTTTTAAGTTTACATTCAAATTTATCCTTTTGAGTAGGTAGATACTTATATAGAGTATACATTCGGTTCTTATTTTATCAAACGTGTATTTTATTTGAGCTTAAATGGAAACACACACACGTATTATGGCACATGGAAGGACTACTAAAATCAATAACTTATACATTACATAGCACATGGAAGGGCTACTAAAATCAATAACTTATACATTATATAGCACATGGAAGGACTACTAAAATCAGTAATAAGTCATTCAATTTACGAAAATTTCCAAATCAGTGGAAAATGGACAATGTGGTGCCAATATTAAAAAAGATTACAAATCTATTCCGTCAAATTACAGGCCCATATCCCTTTTGAGTACCATTAGCAAAATGTCTTTTAAAAAATTGGTTTTTAAATATGTATAATTATTTCTATTAAAATTATTTTTAAAAAAATATCAATCTGGTTTAAATACCTGGTCATTCAACCACATATCAGCTCATGGATATCTGTCATAACATATGCAATGCAATTGACCGAAGTGAAATTGAATGCATTATATTCTGTGACATATCCAAAGCCTTTCATCGAGTTTGGCATAGGGGATTAATTCATAAACCAAAAATCTATGGAATTATTGGAAATCTATTGACATGGATAGATGATTACTTAGCTAACAGGACTGAGAGAGCCATGGTAGGAAATGAATATTCAAACCTTGGACAACTCACTGCAGGACTACCTCAAGTATTAGGTCCATTTCTTTTTCTTCTATACATTAATGATATAGCTGAAAGTTTAATATCACTGATTAGATTATTTCCAGACAATTCCTATTTACAATGCATATCACCTTATCCATTTTTCATTCAAAGCGTATGGTCTTCAAAAATTATCGGATTGGGCAAATTTTTGGCTTGTTAATTTTAATCCATCCAAAACAGAGTGCGTCCATTTCACCAACAGGTAGCTGGAATACATACCAGACCTTGAATTTTTGGATGAAAAGATTCATTTTGTTACATCACATCGACATCTGGGAATTATTTTTTTTATCATCCAGTGGCTCTTGGAGCAACCATATTGAATCTCTAATTCGTTCCGTATCTATGCGAATTGGATAACTGAGGAAGTTTAAATATGTATTATCACAACATAATCTGAATAAAATGTATTTAACGTTCATTCGCCCAATTCTGGAATATGCATCTGAAATATGGTCTTCCTGTACTAACTCAGATTCTGTAAAACTTGAAAAATTACAGCTTGAAGAAGCCAGAATAGTTTCTGGACTACCAAACTTTGCTACGAGAGAAGCACTTTATTTTGAAACTGGATGGACGAATCGAGCAGAAAGGCGAACGATAAAAAAAATCTCTGCAGTTTTTATAAAATTATCAACAACCAGATTATATAACATATTTACTCCCACCCTGTTCACGAGACACAGTGCCTTATAATCTGAGAAACGAGAACAATATCATTCAATATCAATGTACAACCTCTTTCTTTCATACCTCTCATTTCATTATATGTATGTACATCACCTGTCTTGACTTTTTCCAGAACTCCTGCCTGCATGCTCGTTAATTAATTATTTATGTTTAACATGGAGAGGAACTTGTATGTTGAAAAACTTGTTTCCAATCCTGTTGCCCTGTATCCATACTTGTGATCTTCTGGCAATAAAATATGTTTAAATAAACTACTATAAAATCAATAACGTATATACGGCACATGGAAGGACTATTAGAATCAATAACGTATACATGATATGGCACATGGAAGGACTACTAGAATCAATAACGTATACATGATATGGCACATGGAAGGACTACTAGAATCAATAACGTATACGTTATATGGCACATGGAAGGACTACTAAAATCAATAACGTATACATTATATGGCACATGGAAGGACTACTAAAATCAATAACGTAGACATGATATGGCACATCGAAGGACTACTAAAATCAATAACGTATACATTTTATGGCACAAGGAAGTAGGACTAAAATCAATAATGTATACATGATAAGGCACATGGAACGACTACTAAAATCGATAACGTATACATTGTTTGGCACATGGAAGGACTACTAAAATCGATAACGTATACATGATATGGCACATGGAAGGACTACTCAAATCAATAACGTATACATGATATGGCACATGGTAGGACTACTAAAATCAATAACGTATACATTATATGGCACATGGAAGGACTACTAAAATCAATAACGTATACATGATATGGCACATAGAAGGACTACTAAAATCAATAACGTATACATTATACAGTACATGGAAGGACTACTAAAATCAATAACGTATATATACATTATACGACACATGGAAGTGCTACTAAAATCAATAACGTTTACATTATATGGTATATTGTAGGGCTAATCAAGTCAATAACGTACACATTATATGGTACATAGAAGGGTTAATAAAATCAATAACGTACACATTATGTCGCATATAGAAGGGTTAATGAAATCAATAACGTATACATTATATGGCATATAGAAGGGTTAATAAAATCAATAACGTATACATTATATGGTACATGAAAGGGCTAATATGGTAGTGTGATAACTATTTTAAGTGATTTGTGTTCAATACTTATTTGACCCTTTTTGTTTAATACCTCCCCCTCCAATAAACTAGTATTTATTTATTTATTATTTTCAAGTTGTCATCTACCGCTTTTTTAATAATCTTTTAAACTTATTATTTTGAAGAAAAAAAAAACAAACAAAAAAAAAAACAAGTACTCTTCGTTTAGATTTTTCTTCTCGTAGATAAACACATAAACGATATCTGTTTGAATTACTACCACCCCCTGTGTCCGAACAAATAAAGTATAACCTCCGACATCCAAATAATATAGCCACTTGTAATTTCAGGCTAAATTCCACCAAATCATCTTTTATACTCTCAACAGTGGATACACAATGTAGCATGTCTTACAGTGCTTTGAAAAAGCGTTTATGCCCAATTATCAAAGTCAACAATATGCCTAGTTTCAAACATCGAGCCCTAAATATTATCCATACTAGATTGCGACACAATGTAAGCTCGTTAAAAGCTGATCTTAACCGCGTTCAACTTGTTGACACCCCTTTTTGTTCCTGTGGTGGGATGGAAACCACTAAGCATTTTATCATGCACTGTCCGAAGTATAGTCAGCAACGAACTGAGTTGATGAAGAAATTACTCTCAGTGTCATATCCAACTGTTAGCTTAGATTTACTGCTTTGGGTAAAGGGCGATGCAAATAAAAAATATAGAATTATACCACATGTGTGCAAATATATAACTGATACTGGACGATTTCAATAACTTATTTAAATCAAGATTGCTCTCATTGTGCCACCGTTCTCTCTCTCTCTCTCTCTCTCTCTCTCTCTCTCTCTCTCTCTCTCTCTCTCTCTCTCCAACCATTCTTCATTATTAGTCACTGTTGTCATGTTAATATATGTTGTAATATTTGTATCATGTAGGGAGAGGGCTAATTTAAGTTGTTGGAACTTGTGCCCAATCCCATTATATCATGTTTTGACAATCAAGTATGTTTAAACCATAAACGATAAAGAATTTAGGTCCCTTTGATTTACCGTTCCTCAAAATCAATAACGCATATGCGGCACATAGAAGGATGTAGTACTCAGTCAATCGTATACATGTGCAACTGATTCTCAATAAATACTAAATAAATGTTCCCGCACATATTAAACAATGTTCAAAGGGGCAGATTACAAGATTTATATGCTCTTTAATTTAGTTGGTAAACAAAAAATATATGGGATTAAGAAAAGAAAAAGAAATACCGCCGTTCTTTAGCAGATTATAAAAGCTGGACTTTGTGGAAGCGTTCCTTCCAACGTTTTTCAATTTTGTGTACAATTCTACGATGTTATTTATTCTTGATAGTTCAACGTAGTCCACAAGGAAAGGTATCGAAAAACTTCTCTCACCTATTGATATACAACATTACTCACTATCAGTTTTGTGCATGAATCTTCGCATGTAGATTCATAGGATCGCGTTGAATAGGAAAGGTAAGAGTTTAGACACTCTGCCAAAGAAAAATCTTTGTTTCATGTGTTTGTTCTTTTTCCATTTATGCTTTTTTCCGACCTTTGCATCTTACTTTTCTATAATTTTGCTGCTTTTGCTTTTCTCATCCTGCTTGCTCGTGTTTCTTTTTGATTTTGCTTGAATAATTGTATTGATTTATTTAACACTTTCGAATGGAAGGCACAAAAGTAAGCACATATTTCCACACGGAAATTAAAACCATGGGGGTTGGGGTGAGAGGGTTCTGATTGTCCAAAGGCAATCAGGGAGCCAGCTACTTAACCTGGAACATGCTGATTCTAACCAGCGCCCAAGACCCGCAGAGGTTCTCAGCACACTTGTGGCTCGGGGGGCATACCTGCGGTAGAGATCATGGCCCTACAAAAGGGTTGAAAAGGGAAATATATTCTCTGTGCAAAAGGAGATGTAGTTTTACTCCCAAAGAGACTCATAGAGATAATGGGAAAACAAATACAAGTAGAGGAGGACACACATACAAACACACACACACATACACACACAAACACACACCAATAGAGAGGGTTATCGAACGTAAGACCGTTGCAGTTCACATAACTGGCCTACCCATGGAAAACCCAATGGAGAACTTCTCTATAAACAAGAAATTAAAATTGATGTCACGGTGAAGGGGTACAAGATGGCCACTTTCAAAGGATACCCCATCATCCAAACGGGGGGAGGGGGGTGCACAATCGTAACAATTGACACAGAAGAGGCAAAAAAGTCCCAGCCTTCTTCTATCTGATGGGGTTCCTGCGTAAAACATGGTAAGCGGGATGCATAAAACATAGACCATGCCTCAGATGTGATCAAACGGGGTATATGGCCAAGGATTGCGTAAATCCGATAAATAAAGACCAGCCAAAACAATCAACATATGCAGCAGTAACTGCGAGGAAACCCCCAAATTTGCTTTTGATTGAGGAACTTGAACATATAACAAGGGATGTGCAATCGGACGTAGAGCAGACAGAAGGGATGTGCAATCGGACGTAGAGCAGACAGAAGGGAATAAGCAAATAGAAGTAGAAGTTGGTAGACAATAGGAGGGGTGAACAACCCAAAACTGTTCAGCACTTTATAATGGGACAACAACCCAGTGGGACACAATTAAAAGAAAAACAAGAATGGAGAGAAAAGAAATAAAATAAATGGAAATAATAATAATAATAATAATAATAATAATAATAATAATAATAATAATAAAAGCAGCAAAGTTCAAAACAAAGTACATGGGGTTACCTCCTCGAAGAAGTAGGGATAAAAGCCCCGATGGAGGAATATGAGCCTCAAATGATGGTCGAGTCTTCTAACAAAAGCGAAAAAGAAGCACAGTCTATCAATATCATAATGGGAGAAGAGAAAGAATCAAGGGTAAACGACACCCATATACATTCTTTCACTTCTTCCAAACCAAATCCATCCACAAAAAGAAAAAGATCACAGACTTGGTCGGCAGAAACAGACAAAGACAGTGCAAACTATAAGAGGCCAATATCAAGAACTCAAACCCCAATTAGGAAACAACGTACCAAAGCCTACATCTTGGAAAGGCCAAAACAGGAAGAAATAGGAAAAAGAAAAATAGCTATACAACAGTATGGACAAATAAAACAACAAGACAAAAAAAAAAAAAAAAAACAAGCAAAAATTAGAATCACAAAATGAACCACAGCAACAACAACATGAACAAATACACAATGAAAAACAACAGCAACAACCGGAAATAAAACAAAAAATGGAAGATTCAGAACAAAAAGACACAAGCCACGAGGATACAAACTCAGTTTAATAAGAATAATAGCATAAATTAAGTGTACATATATAGAGTCTGACTGGAAAATATAAGACGTGTATTAAGGCACCAGGGAGGGCACAGACCTCCGTGTTATATCCTTTAAACACGATTGGAATAAATAGCAAAAAAAGGAGAAAAATGTTATTTATTTGGGCGCCAGACCATTTCGTGCCAGTGTAAAAAATATCTACGTTCCTGCCATGCAATTTCTGTGCTTACAAATAAATATACTAAATAAAATTTATAGTTGTTTCTCAACAGGAATTTCTCAGGAAGAGTACAGAAAGGCAGTGCGCGTTGAATGTACAATCCGATTTGCGTGTCCATTTGAGTGTAAGTGAAATATTTAAATTATATACACAAGTATCAGCTTTGTTTCTTCCTATACATTACAACTGATTTTATAATTATTAAAAATAAACAACACAAACACGTAAAATCCGTGACTGGTTCACTTTATTGTTTCTTCAGACTGAATTCAAATCATTGTTTACGTCAATAAATCCCTTTGGTTTTTAACAGATTTACGTTATAAACAAAATGACATAAATAAAATGACGTCATAGCGTGAATCGTTCTAACACATTCTAGCTACAATTTGTATTCCCATTTAGGAAATACAGTATATCTGCCGTTATGTATTTTATTCAAACCTGTATTTCCATATTAGGCTACTTCATTTTTCTTCTTCTGCTGCTCCTTCCGTCTCTCTCTCTCGACTTCCCCCCTCTCTCTCCGTCAGGATGAACAGATATTAAAATGTGTAAAGACTGTAAACCCTCTAGTATACATTTATGTAATCAATGAGGAGGCGCCATGAAGAAATGCCTAAAACGAACTCCAAACAACAAAAAGTAGCCTTCAAGTATTAACATTTTTATAATTAATCATGCAAATTCTCAGTGACTGAACTTACATGACCTATTGCTATTCGATATTCTGTGTCACCCATGCTGTACAGTATCGTATACCTGTTACACTCTGCGACAAACGGTACACATTTTCAGGAAAAAAACTTGATTAAATATAGTAATAAAATTATTTAAGTAGCAATTTTAACTCTCATCATAATCTTAATCTGAAAACGATGAAGAATTCGGGCATTGATGAGTGTTGATTACAAACCGAAATTAGGTGACAATCGAAATTTGGGTGCAGCATCTGTTACCAAACTAGACTGCAAGTTTGCCAAGACCACAAAAAATGACGTTTTAAGGAAGTGTTACGACTCTAGGTCTGAAAAATATGTAACAGAAAGAAAGTAAAACCAACAAAATCAAGTAAAATCAACAAGTAATTTATTTCTAGACCATTAAATTGAAAATTCAAAAAGACTCTTAAATATTGTGAATTAATATCCAAATAATTCAATAATCCTAAGTGTCCTAATCACAAATCCTAACTACAGAATGTTTCGAATGAATTCCAGTAGATATATATGTTTTAAATGCATAAATATTAAGGAAAATTAAATTTTAAAAGACAAATAAAGGTGGCTCATTAAGATACATGTCTCTATTGAAAACTATAACAGTAGAACAAACATATATGCATATATATATATATATATATATATATATATATATATATATATATCATATTTACTTTACCTACGTTAATACCGGATATATTTCATCGTGTGGTACAAAAACGTGACATTTTAACGAGTTAAGATATATCGGTTTTGGTACAACAAGATAAAATATATCTGGTATTTACCCCCCCCCCCCCACCTCCACCCCCACCCCATTTCGTAAATTCACCTCGCTTTCATAGGGTGATCATATAAGTATCGGTGACTTAAGAGAGCGGTAGGATTGGGATAACCTAATTTGTCGCAGTAAATTACATATTTTTACATTTTTGTAAACTGTTTGATCATATTTGACCACAAAGCAAGTCCGATTCAAGAATGGTTTCACAGCGGGTTTATCACTGTTGTCAAGGAAGTAAGGGAAATAACTTCATCGAGAATTTTTTTTTCAGCAAAGATTAATTTCCATGTCTAAAATGTAACGCATGTGAAAATATTGGATGGAAAAATATATAAAATTATTTCGCCAATAAGTTTCTATGTTTCACACTTAAGTATAATATATATATATATATATATATATATATATAGAGAGAGAGAGAGAGAGAGAGAGAGAGAGAGAGAGAGAGAGAGAGAGAGAGAGAGAGTACAAATTATATGACGAATAACAGTCCTTTCAAGTGAACTGGATCCGGCAAAGGATCGCGTGTGTCAGGGATTGCTTAAGATAAACCCAATAAACTGACAACGAACAGTGCAAAACTAGTTTTAAATTAGCCTAAGTGCTTTGGACTATCACTGAGTCTTTTTGAAAGGCAAATACAAAACAGAGACAAGACAAACAATAAACACAAAAAGCGTTGAAATTACAAAAGTTTACACAACTATTTCTAAGGGAATTACAGCTTGAAAATGTTGGATGTGTCGTCTAGTTGGCTTCAACTCGACTGCTGATGCTTTAAATTTATTGGTTTTGACCTACAAAGGGATGAGCCATATCGCCGTCTGTTATTTCATTTAAATTGGTGTTACCGCATATTACATCCATGATATTTCATTGTTTCTGTAGGGCGAGTAATCATCATAACAAAAAAAATACCTGGAAGAACTACACCACCCCCCCACCCACCCCCCCCAAAAAAAAATAATAATAAAAAAAACAGTAGTAATTATAGGTGAGTTAGTAGTTAATGAACAAAATTAATGAATTATTTAATTAAAAATGTGGTGGCTGTAAACAGATGATGATTTTATTTGCGTGTGGTTGTTTTTTTCTAGTTTTGATGTTTAAGCCGCTATGATACTATATCAATCAAAATTACATAGGAAAATATCTTATGAATGACACTCAGCTGAATTACATAGGAAAATATCTTATGAATGACACTCAGCTGAATTACAGAAAATATCTTATGAATGACACTCAGCTGAATTACATAGGAAAATATCTTATGAATGACACTCAGCTGAATTACAGAAAATATCTTATGAATGACACTCAGCTGAATTACAGAAAATATCTTATGAATGACACTCAGCTGAATTACAGAAAATGTACACAAAATCAAGCAATATAGTACTTCTATACACGTGAGAGTGCATCTGCAATCACATTATCTTTTCACCTGATGTGTCCAATGTCAATGTTGTATTCTTGCAGCATTAAACTCCACCTCAACGACCTTTGATTTTTATTTTTCATTTTGTTAATGAAAATAAAAGGATTAAGATCACTGAATACAACAATCGGAGAAAGAGCTGAACTGACATACACTTCAAAATGTTGCAAAGCCAATATCAAAGCCAAACATTCCTTCTCAATTGCAGAATAATTTTTCTGATGCTTATTTAGTTTTTTAGAACAAAAAGCACACTGGATGATCCACACCATTTTTATCTTCTTGAATCAATACTCCACATACCCCGACATCACTTGCATTACCAACAATTTAAAATATTTGGCTGAACTTTGGTGCTGAAAGAACTGGTGTGCTCTTAAGTATGGCCTTTAATTTGTCAAAAGATTCCTGACATTTGTCAGACCAATGAAACTTGGATTTCTTACTCAACAAATTTGTCAAAGGTTCAGCAATTATGGAAAAATATCAAGCCATACTTAAGAATCGCATCAGTTGCTTTTTACTACCAGGCACCGGGAATTTAGAGATAACCTTGACCACGGCTTCTACAGGTTTAACTTGACCATGTCCCACAATATGTCCTAAAATTGTGACGCAAACATGGCAAAACTCACTTTTGCATAAATTAAAATTAACCGTCAGACTTGCATCACTGAGTCAATCGAAGAATTTCCGAATGGTGTCCAAGTGGTCTTCCCATGTGTCTTTGTAGATGATGACGCTTCACAATTATCTATACTAGCTGTTAACCTGTTCATAAGACGTTGGAATGTTGCCGGATAATTTTTCAGTCCAAAAGGCATCGCTTTATGTTGATAAAGCCCATCTGGAGTTGCAAATGCCGAAATTCTTTTGCTCTTTCCGTGAGTGGAATTAGCCAGAATTCTTTTTAAAGGTCAAACTTGGTGATATGTTTCGCATTGCCAATTTTGTCGATGCAATCATCTATTCTTGGCATTGGAAATGAATCGTTTTGGTTACACTGTTGACTTTTCTATAGTCAGTACACGTGCGGAACGTATTATCGGTTTAGGCACAAGAACACATGGTGAACTCCAGTTACTTTTACTTGGTTCTATACAATTATTGTCCAGTAAATATTGAATTTCTTTTTTTTTCTTTCTCTTATTTGTTTGGTCAAATATTCTTGCTTGAGAGGATTCATCCTGTAAGGATGCTGTTTCACAGATGTAGAATTTACAATATCAACCTCATGATTGATTTTATTCGTTCGTGTAGGAACATAAGGAAACAAGTGCTTATACTCATGTAATAGCTGTCTTAGTTCTTTTCTTTCCTGTTGTTGTAGATGTGAAAGTTTCTGGTCCAGATTGTTTAATATTTCTGAATTCTGAAGTTTGGTTAAACCAGAATTACTACAGTCAGATTTTATCCCATCGTTTCCATCCTCACTGTGTGGGACAGGTACAACTAAGTTGATTGCATAATTAACTGTGCTATCTCTGTCACAAATACTCCTTTAACATATTTATGACAGAAGATTCTATTTCCGCCTCCCAGCAGTGTTAATGATATAATTTAAATCATTTACTTTCTTTTCAACTGTATAAGGACCATAACATTTAGCCCAAAGAGGGTTTTGAGGTATGGGAAAGAGAGCCAGAACGTACTCACCAGGCTGAAAACTCCTTTCCTTTGTATTTTTGTCATACCTTAATTTCATTTTTGACTGAGTAAAGTTAAGATTAGTTCTTGCTACTTCACAAGCCCTTGACAACTTGTATTTGAAATCAGAGACATAGTCAAGACGATTAATCTCTGAATCTTCATTTGAAAAAAGTTTCTCTTTCAATAACTTCAATGGTCCACGGACAGTATGTCCAAACCCCAGTTCAAAAGGACTAACACCCAATAATTCTTGAACTGATTCCCTAACAGCAAGCAACAACAAATGAACACCTTCATCCCAATCCTTTACTGTATCAAAACAATATGATCGAATCATATTCTTCAAAGTTTGACGAAATCTTTCCAAAGCCGCTTGACTTTCAGGATGATAGGCAGAAGATTTAAACTGTTGGATGCCTAACTCATGCCGAACTTGTTGGAAAACTCCAAACATAAAATTTGACCCTTGATCAGACTGGACATATTTGTAAGGACCAACAAGTGGAGAAAAAAAAACTTTACCAAAGCTTATTCAATGGTATTAATTTTACTATTCCTCAAAGGAATTGCCTCTGGAAATCTTGTAGACGCACACACAGTATGGTCAACAAGTACTTGTTTCCTGGCTTGGTTTCAGGTAAGGGACCGACAGTCTACCATTATTCTGCTAAATGGTTCGTCAAATACAGGAATAGGTTGCAGATGAGCCTTAGGTATCTTCTGATTGGGTTCTCCTACCATTTGACAAGTGTGACAAGATTTACTGTATTACCGTATTTATAAACATCACTTTTAAGTTTTGGAACGACAATTTGATAGCTCACCGTCCACACGTCACCAGCGGGTACCTCAGGTGGTCTCCATTCTCTCATAAAGATCCCATTTTAACAAAGTATCAATCTGAGACTTGTGTGGCTTCAGTTTCAGATCTCAAGATTTTGTTTCTGTTCGATAACGAGTGATTCTCTTTTGTCACCCTGATTAGAATAGAAAGAATGAGTAATAAAAAGAGGATCACTGTGATCAATACCTACTTGTTGATCAATACCAATAGAATAGGTGACCTCATCAAAATACTGCCCAATAAATGTGTCAGCTAGAGGAATAATTTCCTGATCAACATTATTCTCAAAAGCTCTTTTTGCCATAGCTCTGGTAAATGCACAAGCAGGACAAAAATCATTGATTTCCATCTCAATAGGATAAACTCTTTGATCCAAACAAGGCTTGTCAGTTAGAAGTGGATTAACCACGACCTTATCTCCAGCTATGTCATTGCCTAGTAATAAATGAATACCTTCTATAGGTAAAGAAGTCACTGCCCCAACAGTAAAAAATCCGGAAACTAAGTCTGATGCCAAATTGACACAATGGAGAGGAACATTTACAAAGCCGCACTCTACTCCCTGAATAAGAACACTTTCACTAGAAGAAGACTTCTCAGACAAAGGCAAAGTACCTGATAACAAAAGACTCTGAGAAGCTCCTGTGTCCCTTAATATTTGAACAGTGATAGGTTTGGCAGAATCACCAATAAGTGATATTGAACCTTCTGACATGAATGGTTGCTTACTTTTCAACCTGTATCAATCATAAATGACGTGCCCTTTCTTTTTACAATAAGTGCACGTAAAAAGAGATAAGGATTTCTGATCAGTCTTATCAGATGTTTGATTTCTAAAAGTGTGTACCAGATTGAAATTCGGAAGTACTCGTATGAGACTGAGATAATATTTTACCAAAACCCTGCTGAAAGGTAGACTTACTGACAAATAAAACTTTGTGAGTGAAGAAATAATCACCAGCCATGCGAGCAGCATTTACTTAAGTTTCCACTTTTTCCTCATCAAGATAGGTCTTGATATCGGTATGGATGCACTTCTTGAACTCTTCAATTAATCCGAGCTGTCTGAGGTTATAGTAATCTTTATCAACCTTCCTGGCTGAGCACCATATATCAAACAGTTGTTCCTTTTCCCTTGCAAATTCGACATGAGTTTGTCCAGTTTCTTGTCTACAATTCCTAAATCTTTGTCGATATGTCTCAGGTACTAACGCATAACCCTTCAAGATGTACTCCTTAACCACATCATAATCAGTGCTTTGTTGTACCGACAGTGAAGTGTAGACTTCACGACTTTGTCAATAAGTACACTTTATAGTAACAAATAGGGGGTACTAACCTAATATATCTGGTAACATCAAAACCTGAAATTGTGTGCAAAAGGGGGGAGGGGAGTACTCCGCTTGCCAATTCTAATTCTTTTAATCTATATTGCATCTCTCTCTCTCTCTCTCTCTCTCTCTCTGCATTTCCTTCTCTTCTTTCTCCCTGTCTCTCTCTGCATCTGCCTCTCCTTCATTTCCCTCTTCTCCTCCTCCTTCTCTCTCTCTCTCTCTCTCTGCATCTGCCTCTCCTTCATTTCCCTCTGCTCATTCTCCCTCTCTCTCCGCATTCTCTTTCTGAATTTGTATTTCCATCATTTCTCTCTGAAGCTGAAGCTTTCTTCATTCCAATTCCATCTGGTTTTTTAGCTTTAATTCCCTTAATTTCCTATCAAAATCAGATACAGACTTCCCAATCAAACAGAAAAGCACTGTTATCCAAAATGTCCTTTCGCACCAAATACTGAATCAAAATATTCCTAATCTCTTGCTTTGTCAAAGATGCCTTCGCTTCAGAGAGATCATAATATCTGGCAAGCTCGAGGAACCCATCCTTTTTCATAGACTATAACCCGACCTGGGTAGAGTTTGAAACAAAATTCTCAACATTAGATGACATTGTGAATGGTTTCTGGTTTCACTAAAGATTTCTCAAGTGTGTGAAATAAAAATCTTTACCAGGGATAATGAAAATTCCAAAACAAAGTCAATTTAAACTGTAAACGCATTTTTTGATATCTCTGAAATGTTTTAAACAAATTCAGATCCCAGATGAGCCCACAATTTCTGCTACGACTCTATGTCTTAAAAAAGATGTAACAGAAAGAAAGGGAAACAAACAATGTAAGCAATATCAACAAGCAATTTATTTCCCTACAATACAAAGTGAAATTAAATAGATACTTACAATATTGTAAATCAAATTCCAAATAATCTTAAATCACAAGTCCAAAAATATAAAATGTTCTGAATAAGTTCCAATAGTCTTGAATGTTCTGATATAACACAATGATACAATAGTCTTTGAATGAGTTCACAAAAGTCCAAAGTAATGTATTCATTCAAAAGTCAGTGAGCACTTTAGTAATTCCAACGAATATCTTAAATACATAATTCCTCTCGAATTATATCTGATTTCAACGGTACAATTTGTAAACTCTGATCTCAAATGGATTCTCACAGACTGATCTAAAACAGGAATGCATTATTTGTTTACCAATCCCTATTTATACACATTTTCACTTGACCTATATCAACAGGATGTGAAGCAATAAAATGGGGAAATAAACAGTCTAACTGTCAACAAGACTGGCCTTGAACTCAAATGCTAGTAAATATTCTGTTTACTAGGGACCAAAATCGAACGTGCTACTCACCTTCATGGACAAGATTTAAACACACATTATAGATTAAATATACATAACACTCATAAACACACAAATGCGCGTACTCTCTCACAGAAACAGAAACACACATCTGATTTTTAAAAATATAAATTGATTATATTGAATGTTCTATCTTATTGCCATGACTTTGTTTCTTTAAATGCATTCTGAGTATTTTTTGTACAGCATATGTTTATCATAGTCTGTTATGTTTTTCCCATTCATTTTTGGACTACATGTTAAACAATCAGCTGTAGATGACGTGTTTCGTCCTGCGATGGAAATCGTACAAACAACACGGAGAGAAATGGTCACATAAAACAATTTCAGGAGATCCAGACAAACTTATCTGAAGAGGCAGGCAAATAGGCACTGAAAATCTAAATGTCGAAAAGAGACATCTTCGAACAAAATCATGTTTGATTTTTCCCTTTAAAGACATTGGGCATTGTGAGATATAAATTTTTTTTATAAAATAATAACAATAATAATAATCAATTGATTGCTTTCATAGATTTGTATGTCGCTTTTGTATTTTTTATTTGACAGTCATTAAAGTCCATTATTTAATAAAATTTCTACGTCATTTCATGAAAATTCAGCATAGCCTAGAATTACTCTTTCCATAATGTTTTCGTTCTTTTCTTGCTCTACCTATTTCTTTCCTTTTCTCTTCGTCGAATCTCTTTGTTTCAGATAAACAGAGAATATTTGCAGCGCCAAGACTTTATGGGGGCAGAAGTCGTTGCAAACCACCGGTATATCATATTCGCCTCAGACCCACAGCTGCAGCTGCTGCACAATTCGAGACGATGGTTTATGGATGGAACATTCAAGACTGTCCTTGAGCCGTATAAACAGCTGCAGCGGATCCACTCCTTTATCCACAAGAAAGAGGAAATGAAACGGGTGCCCCTGGTGTTGATTTTGATGACCAGCCACAAGGAAGAGGCGACGAAACAGGTGCCCCTTGTTTTCATTTTGAAGACCAGGAGGACCACAGAGGACTATATTGCTATACCAGTCTCACAACTGTATCACACTTAAATAATTTTTATTGATGTTTCCAATGCTTATATATATATATATATATATATATATATATATATATATATATATATATATATATATATATATATATATATATATATATACCTGGTTTCCTTTCATTATAATGTCTTGTCTTGAGACAGCCCCTCTTCGAAAGCACATGGATGATTTTGGACGAGATTGCCACCATTTCATCGATTGTGGACTTTTTATATTCCGTCATTGCGTTCCAACTAACACTTAGGTAGTTATTTCTTACAGAATGACGATATTTTATACTGACAGGTTTGTTTAATGTGTATTTTCCTCTGTTATTTGCCTCCTGGAATGTGCCTCGCTCAGCTGCATTATGACCAACTCGACTATTTCTGCGATACAAAAATATGCGTCTGATGTATGTCCACGCAGTAATTTAAAGAAAAATTAAGGAAATTTCATTACCGGAAATTTCATCGCAGAAAAGAAACCACAATCTATTCGGACCACTTGGGCTATTTATACAATTGGTATGACCGTGGGATTGACCGAGAAGTCACAAATGAAAAAATTAGTTCGATGCATTCGCAACGTCTAGGTCAATCCTTGTTTCGTAAATAACCGAGATTGTCCGAATGGCAGCTGTCGACATACATTCGAGGTATGATCCGTAGGATTGACCGAGAAGTGGCTAATGGCTCAGCTGGTAATGGCGCCAGCTTCCTTTATTACTGCGCACGAGGTAACGTTCCCATTTTCAAAACCGATATCGGAGAATCTTGGTTGTCTCCGTTAGGTATGTTTGTGTAAACATCGGAGGTTCCCCAAGCGTGCGGAGAGAATAATAGGAACCAGTCAATCCAGTTTTCAGACAGACACACCTGCGTCATCAGTAATCTGTTCCTCACTTTACAAAGTTCGATAGACAATCAAGATTCGAAAATTCGTCAAAATCTAGATCTTTCATTGTTAGGAATTACACAATAATGACAAACTCAAACCCGGTAAAAACATTTCTGAAATTAGTAATTTCAGAGTTGTGTTAATTTATTATAATTCCAGAAGTTTTTTTACAATATTTCACTTGTCCAGATTTTGCCTCGTCCCGATTTTGCGTCACACAGAAATTCTGACTTGTACAAAATAATTATAAGAAATAACATTGCTAAATAGAATTAATTTAAGAAATACCTCCTCTTATTTTTCTTTTATAGCAGTTACACACGACAGAAATTCAGTAGATTTATTATTGTACCAAATTTAGATTCTCAGATTTTCACTTACCCAGATTTTTGGAAGATCTAAAAACCCAGGGATTTTTTTTGAGCGTCTGTATAATATCTTTAAATAAACATAATCAAATTGATTGTACCTGATACTACAAATAGTAGTATTCATTTACCAAATATAATTTAGAAAAATATCAATTTCGTGTATTTTTGTTAACATGTTTTTAATTCCCCATAATATTTATAATAAAGAAATCTTTTATTTTTAAGAACACATGAAAGTGTGGTTTACTTTGAAATCCTTCATTTGTGAAGTTTGTAATACTGTAATAAACTAAAGTCAGCATCATTATATTTAAATGAAATTGTGAATATGTAAATAAAAGAAAAGAAGAGAAAACACAATAAAAAGTAAAACATAAATTATTCTTTATTTATTTCATATTTCTTCTTTCTCCTCTCTGTGATCTCTTCTGTCTTTCCATACTTTATTGTACAAAATATCGGTATCAGCACAACACATATATTTCAACACTCTGTTCACCTCGAGCCAGTACCAGGCGAACCCAGAATTTGTTATGACTGTTGAAGAACCCTGACAAACGGTTGTAATAATAAACAGGTACTGATGAAATTAATGATGATGATGATTGATCATATATAATTTTTTCTGATAATGAAATAATGTTAAGTGAAAAGGATACATAAAGCCTTAAATTGGAATTCTCAAATTAAGTCCAACATCAGCAATCTTGTCTATGAACAGGTGCTTTGGCAGCCGTAAAGCAGGTTTTTCCTGGCATTCGACTTTAAGGTTGCGTATTCCATTGGCTGCAGTACGTACGGCGGAAAGTCCAAGATTTGAACCTGCAGGCGACATACAAAAAAAAAAAACACACACACACACACACACACAAACGGGTGTATGAATACATAAGGAAGCTTGTGGCTCTTCTATTTCTACCACTTCAACACATGAGACCATCACTTGATGTTCTATATCTGAAGGCAAACAATTAATACAAATTTGTTCAGGGTATTAATTGGTATTTTGTTTGTGATTGTGTTTTCGTGATAAAAAAAAAAAAAATGTTTTGTCTATAAATGCATAAATGGATTGTATCGGTGTTATTGAGAATCTTATGTATTTCAGGCTGGCACCGTCGAATCAGCAAGAGATGAAGTGGAAATGGTCTGGGATTCTATGCTCTGGTGTCGTTTCTCTAAAGAGAAGCAGACCTCGTCAATCTCCAGATGATGCACGTGTAAGAGCTTGCTTGTACCAGGGACAACCGGAAGAAGAGACCAGTACACGGATGGGACTATTGCAACGAGCGAACACCCTGGGATTCTATGTCTCGGAATAAGTACTGCAGGATACAGGCCAACCTCAAGAGTTTAGACCACTGCGACAAGCTGCAATTAATCTAGACATCTAAACTTTATGACCGTTTGAAATGTTATTGTCTTTTTTGTATATACTTTCTATGTATGTAAATGTATTTTTGGCCTCATTAAAATAAATTACATTATATTAAAAATTTTATAGTATCTGAATGTCTTTCAGTATGAATTTTCTACCTATCTGTCATAGTAATGTGCACTCCGATTGATCGAAAACCCCAATAAATTAATTAATAAATTAGGAATATCTATATCAATGACGGATGATAAGTTTCTCTCAATTCTTTTTCCCAAATACTGCACATACACATCTATTTGCAGCCTACACAATTTATCACCAGTTATAAATTATGTTTTCCTCATATGCTACCTGTGTGTGACCTGAGATTTAAATAAAACATAAAGCTTTGTTCTTGCTTTACACACACACACACACACACACACACATATATATATATATATATATATATATATATATATATATATATATATATATATATATATATATATATATATATAGTAATATTTTCCTTCAAAGTATCTTTTAATGCTGCACCCTTTGCCCCATTCATTTAATGCGATCGTCTTCCTTCCTGAACTGCAAAATTAGCGTCTTCATTACCACTGTCATTGTCAATTTGCCTCGCTTGTTACATTTTATGTTGTAATTATTTTTCAGATTTGAATCACTTGCTTGATTGATTGCAAATCACATTCTGCTCAGATTAAATACCAAGTGGCAGGTGCGTGTCCTCGCCTGAGCTTAACTTTAAAATCCACTGGTTTTACCGCAAGAGTTCCGGCTTGGAAACACTATCCACTTTAAGTTACGTATTTTTGTTTATGCACGCTCGTGAAAAAAGAGGAAATCTCAGCACAGGCAGCCACGGATGATAACGGGGCGTAGCGGATTATCGCCCGTGGCTTGCGACGATGCTGTGGCTGCCTAATCTAAGATTTCCTCATTTCTCGCCTGAGCTAAGATTTCTTCCTTTCTCACGAATATGCATATACCTGCTTAATCACTCACTCCGAGCGCGAGTACAACTTTCTCGCTATTGTGACTAAGCATGACCGTTCACGCTTGTTTTAATGAGCTAATCAAAGTTTCTCTTTCAAACACAGCCACTTATCGATCGACAAAACGGGCACTTTCATTGATGTATTGGAGATTGTTACATTGTGTTGTTGATCACATATTTTTGTTTATGCCTATTCATGAAAAACGAGGAAATCTCAGCACAGGGAGCCACGGATGATATATGAGCGTAGCGGACTGTCGCGCGTGGCTTGGGGCGATGCTCTACTGTATCATTATACATTCTGGGTTAAAATGTTACCTTTATGTATCTAAATGTTCTCACATTTTCTCCGAATTTGTATACTACTGCTCTGACTGTAAACGTTTATCAGTGATGTCATGCGTTTCACCATAGCTTTGTGATGTCATTCGTTTCACCATAGCTTTGTGATGTCACTTTATAACATTGTAGCAATTGTAGTATTCTCATATGCCACCAGTGTGTGTCCTGCGATTTACTTCCAATAATAAATCTTTTGTTCTCTTCATTTCTTTACAGTAGATTTTTTCAGGTAATTTAGAAACTGACTGAATGATTGTTGGGATAGATTTATTGAGAGAAAAGGAAAGAGAAGAGAAACATGGATTAAAACTTGTATTCCTAAAGTAATGACACTTTCGACAAATATTTGAGGAGAATATTTGAAGTTCCATCTGAACGGAGAAAGTGCACGATTTACGAAAATAACAACGAATTTTAAACATATTAAAGAAGGAAAATCAATTATGTTAACTTCGTAAGCAAAATAAAAACGCAAATATATGCAGATTATTTCTAATTTATAAAATCGCATAAGCAGAACATAAAAAATAGAATATTAATGAACGGATGAAATTGACAGATATGTCTACTCATTTGCATGTACAATAAAGTTTTGATTCTGTTTCAATTTATAAATTGTTTAATTCAGTCACATGTACGAATCTACATATACTATTGAACAATCGTAATGGTTCACTTCAAACATATTTTGTTTCCGTAATGTGTTACAATAGGATTGGGCTACAAGTTCTCACAACTTAGAAAAACGCCCTTTCCATCCAAAAGTTGTAAATTATACATGGATACCGACAAACGAAATTACAGTATAATATATTAATGAAAAAAGAATATGGTTCATGAGAGAGAGAGAGAGAAAGAGAGAATTCGACAGTGGCAGTTACAAGTAATGTACATTTACTGAGACTGTCACTTCTAGAGAGTTAGAAAGGCCTTAAAGGATTTAAGCCTTAAGGTCGTAGCGCGGAGTAAGCACAATCCAATTCCTGTGTTCACCTTATGGGACAGGAACGGAGAGTACACGTGAAACATTTTAAATTATTTAAATAAGTTTCGCCCTTAATTCTTCGCAGAAGTTATAACTGATTTATAGTATCGAAATTAATAAAGAAAATACCAATGTACCACTAAACAAGTCTGAAATACGTTAATAAGGGTAATGAAAATATAATTCTTGACATATTTTTTCACTTTGTGTTGTATACTGAAGACATAAAAATAAATACAATATTAATATATTTAAAGAAGGAAAATTAGTTTTGATAAATATTCTTCAAAATGTTTAAAATTCGTTACAACATTTTCAACGTATTGACCTACACAATCTCGTGATGAAACGCTGCCCCGATTTTGTAATGTCGAAACGATCAATAGCACACTTGATTCAGTGCAATGTCCTCTCAACGGGGGCTTTAACCTTAATATTTAACCATGCAGGCTCATGGATGTAGAATAGGACCAATGCCCCCTCCTGCATTTCGTAAGAGGCGGCTAATGGAAGCAACTCTATGCATCCTGTGATGATGTTCCAGCAAAAGGTATTGGACATTTTAAAAGATGCGGTTTATTTTGATAATTTAATTTGTAATTTTACCCATTTTGGCGTTTATCTTTTGCTTTGTATTTCTTTCGTGGGATACCTAAACTTACTCGGCACTATATTGTCAGGAGTGTGTTGATGTGCCGTTAAACCCTGTACATACATACATACATACATACATACATACATACATACATACATACATACATACATACATACATACATACATACATACATACATACATACACTCCATCTTTCTGTTTGTCTCATCACAAAGAATAAATAAAGAATAGGTTCACAGTAAACACCTGACATAGATAATAATTTAATATGTAATTTGGTATTACACTACATGTATCACTAACTTGGGTTCATATTTTTGCCTCATAAACATTCGGACTTTTTTAATTTTAAAAATTGCTGAAACTCCAGATAGTAGTGTTGAAGTATTGGAAATATAATCGTAACCTTTCGTGGCCTCGTGAATGCAATCGTAGTTACGTACAGAGTACACTTAACAGCGAAAAGCCTAGACCCATACATAATGCTCTGGCAGATGAGGATCTACCTTGTCTGTTTGAAATCATAGAATGAATAGCGAAGACTCTTTTCTGTCGGGGAGTTATGCAGATCCGAGTTGTATGCTATTTGCATTTGAACCTGCATTGACACATATATGGTAATCATTTGACACCATACATTAGCCTACACCAGCGTGAGGCTTCTCTCCCTCCAAAATGTCTGGGATACAAAGAATCAGATGAAAGAGACGGAATAAAAGTGGGCCAACGTGGCCATGGCTATAATCATCATTAATGATTAAAAAATAGGCGACCTATATGTTGATTACTTTTACATGTTGTTGTCAAGGAAAATACTTTGGCTTTGAACATAGTTGAATACACATACTATACAGACATTTATACAATATATGTTGTCTTTTAACTTCCCATTTCTGGCCTTCATGGATCTTTCCAATCCAGCTTCCAAAAACCCAAATCATTCACATTTGAATGGTTTTCTCTAGTATGTATCCTAGATAAGACACTATGTATCATTAATATATAAACTTTAAAGTCAAACACAAGTACGACTTATATATATTATCATATACAATTATTGTTTCCAAATATTTTGAACATTTTATTATAATTAGGAATTAATATATTTTAATCATTAATTTATTATTAAAAAAATGATTTGTGTTTGTTCAAATGGGACTCAGATGTCTTTGTCCAGCAGTATCCAGTCACTAGTGGATAGTATCGTATATGTAAGAGTTGCTTCCCTTAATCAAGTAAAAAAAAACAAAAAACAAACCAATAATAATTAAGTTTGAGCTATTTTGGCACGAATACGAGGTCAAATTACGTCACATGGAGGTATCTCTGTTGTAGATTAAGCTACGTGCAGATTTTACAAAGTTTCATGTACTGATTTATATGTTGTTTACCTATTAGCATCTTCAAATTATCTTGCACACTCGACGGTAGTTAAGTTATTCGACTGGGTTCACTATATTCGCAATGATATATATAGAAGCGTTTTCTTTAACAGAGCTTTTGCCGGATGATACGATATTTTTAAAAAGCGTTGACATTGCATATTTTTCATCTGATACCTCCTTAGTATGAAAAGATTTAAATAATATATCAGAAAATCCAGGTTGACATTAAAATTATCCTTACAAAAAATATAATAATTGAAGAAAGTACATCTTCTTTATTAATGTAAAGCATGTAACTATGTCAACCGTTTCCCTTATTAGATCAAGATAAAAAATCGATATCATAAATTACATTTGACTAAAAATTAGTCTTACATTAAAAATGAATAAATCAATGCATCTGTCCTAACATTTAAAAAATGGATGGATTAAAGAAGGTAATAAAAAAAAAGGATGGATTAAAGAATGTAATAAAAATGGATGGATTAAAGAAGGTAATAAAAAAAAAGGATGGATTAAAGAATGTAATAAAAATGGATGGATTAAAGAATGTAATAAAAATGGATGGATTAAATAATGTAATGAATTTTCAAGAACATAAATCTAATTATGTTGACCTTGATTCTATGGTCAGAAAATTGATGCAATAAAATCCAGGTTGATAAAGTATATTTCAACATTGAAAAATGGATAAATTAAAAAGTGAAAGAAAAAAAATGCAACTTTGTTACTTTTATACCTAAATACTTAATCCCCGATTTTATAATAATGTGAGCTCTATGTTTGTGTATTCCTTGTATATTAAAAGACCAATTCTTTCTTTTATCTTCCCCGTTTTAGATCTAGATTTAAAGAATCAATATAACAAAATCCAAGCAAACAAAACAAATTTATCCAAAAATTGAACGCGTTCTTTTATAAAATAGAGAAATTCTCAGTAGACTATTTCCCAATTTTCAGGTCGAAATAAAAAAAACAAAAAAACAACAAAACATGGTGGTAATAAAAGTTATCTACAATTAATACCCTTATTTAAAAAAGATAAATTAAAAGAAAGTACATGCATTTTAATCTTACTATGTGGACTTTTTTTCCTGTTTTTATATTAAAATAAAAAATCGATGTCTTAAATAAAGGTTGGAAAAAAAAAATATTCTTAGATTTCAAAATGGATCAATTGGGCAAATTATATGTATTAAATTTGAAATAAAGATAGACTTATCTAGCTTTGTTAGATAAAATTTAAAAAACAAAAACTATACGAGATGTATAGATTTACTGAAAATTATCAAAATATTAAATAACTGACGTATCAAAAAAAGCCCTTTAATATAATAAGCAATACATATGTGGATTTGCCGAATTAATTTATTCATCGAGTTTCAGCTGATTCCTCGTATGACGTCATAGCTGATAGGGGAAATCACTTCTACATACACAAAGTGCGACTTTATTGATAATCTCCTTCAATAAGTCCTCTCGCGTACGAAGGTGTTGTGAAGCATTCGCAACTTCTTGGCCAGTCCTACGTATCATACCTGATGTATGCCGATAGTTGCTATTTTTGCCATTTGGATCACCTCGGTTATTTACGAAACAAGGATTGACCGAGAAGTTGCGAATGCATCGAACTTTTTTTCATTCGCGGACAAAATGTATGATTTTTCTGCAAAGTACACACACACACACACACACACACACACACACACACACACACACACACACACACACACACACACACACAAAAGTTTCTTATAAAATGATTTATATTGAAATCATAATGGTATCTGTTCCCGTTTTTAAGATATCTCTCCAAAAATGTTGCCAAATTTGTTCACCATGATAACGTGAAACGTTACTTTACTTTTGTAATTTTTTCAAAAACTTGCACCCCTAAAAATTGAAGAACGATTTTTCTTCAATAGGTAAATTTCATGGATTATATAAAATATTGAGTTTAGTTGTGCTTGTGCATGTCAGATATCTTGGTTTTGTCTTATTTTGGCACTGCAATGTGTGACGAGAAACATTTCTAACATTAGATCTAAAGTTTTCCAAAGGAAAAAAAAAAAAAGTTTCACAGTATGACCCGTCTTATTCTGCACTCTCATTCTAGAGCCAAAACATGAGTTAAATAAAAATGTAACAATGTATGCCTTATTTTTTCAGTCAGTCGATTTCAGATGGTCGAGAGAATAAAGCGTTTTTCTTACTGTTCTCGGCGTGTGCAGCGAAATATGACATATCTTAGTCATTCGACAAGAAATATAACACTACTTTTTTGAAACTGATAAATGAAAAAAAAAAAAAAATGCCAATGAACATTTCTATCAAAGAATTTACACTTGTCTTCAGAAACTTATAAAAAGGGTAACTTTCTCTCTGTTTGAGGCAAACGATAGGTTTTGGAAAAAAATTACTGCGTTCATTTGACAATATTTCATTGTGTGCACTATGCTCATAGTAGCTAAAGATGCTATTCGCGTGGCTAGGTGAATCAGTACGAAACGGCGTGTATGCAGGGCAGTAAACGTTAGCCACTACTAGCTTTTAGGACGTAACTGGGTTGAAATTACTGTTTATCTTTATTATTGTGAAAGAATATTCAAGTTATGCTACTTTCGGTGCGCAATGCTAGCAGTAGAAGGTCAAAATAGTATCCTGGACTACCCTATTTTGACGCACTTAAGAACTTACTTTCACCTTTTCAGAAATATACTCCTTTCATAGTGATGCCTCTCATTAGTATAGAAACATTAGTTATTTTAGCAAAGCATGCATAAAAAATGACAATAATATATTCCCTAATACTCTTCCTTGCATGCTTTCAACCAGAGGACCCCTCGTCGGAAAGTTTGTGTATTACGTCACCATTAATGACGCACTTCACAGAAGTCTATTCTAGTAGTGACACCATTGTACATATGCGCGGGGAAAAAAAAACTACATTACAGAGGAACATCAATAGGACATAGAAAACTCAAGTTTATGGGAAAAATTACAGACAGAAATTTAACTTGGCATTCCTAAACTTTTCTTACATTTATCATTAATCTGGTTTTGGTACAGATTTTGTCTTGAAAGGAAAAATAATCAAATTTGGAAAAATCATGATGGTATTAATTTTAAAATCGTGTAGTTATAATTATAAAATAATTAGATTCAGCATGTGACCTTTTTCCCAATACTTAATTAGCATTGTGAACATGCAGAACCTCAATCTTTGTATGTACTGTTTTTGGAACATCTAAACTGTTTTGCATCCTTCAGAACTTATTTATCCAGAATGCAAATAATCAAAGACAGAAGACATAAAATTACAGGAGAAGGTTTTGTTTTCATTATTTATCATTCGTGCCATTATCAAACAAATCTTAAAGAAATAAATTGGTCAAAACAAGTTAAAGATCAAGAATGTCTTAAAAGATTATTGAAAATTTACTGTTAAAGTAAAATTGCTTAATTATCAGATAAAAAATCCTAATAATTGATTTAAATAAGCAAAAATGTAAAGGATACTAATTTAATTATTAAATATATCGTAAAAGTATATGTTTTTTGTAAATTTCCACAAATTATAATAACAAATAACCACCTCTGAAAATCAGTTATGACACATCCACATGAAACTGTATAACATTGTACACCTTTCTAAACAGTGTTACTGATGCAGTTATCAGCTGTGAGTCACGTTGCTAACACATGTTGAGTAGCAGACTGGATGCCTATTATGGCGGGAACTTGATTTGCCCCGTCAGAATAGTTAGTAAGGATTTGTATGAGGATTTGCTGGTTGAAAAAAAAAAAGAGAATTAGTGAAATGGCGTTTTTTTTCATGGTATGTGCCTTTGTTTCATTTCACAACCGATAAGGATAGGATTTTCTACAAATTTTTCTGTCTGTGTGACTCGATGTTGATCAGTGTACATTAATGTTGTGGTTGTGACGTCATTGAAAGATGCGTTCTCTCGAAAACTGGGAGTTTATGACTGCGTCAAAAGAGGGTAGCGTCAAAATAGGGTGTGGGACGATACAGGAGACAGGATTAATGTCAATAGAAAAAATGGTTTTGTGATTAAACATGTCATATCACTTGATTAAACATGTCATTTCACGTGATTAAACATGTCATATCATGAAGTTAATGTTGGACTTAGCCTAAAGCAGCTTGCGAAAATAAAGAGCGCAGTAAGAAACGATTGCGGGGTCACACTGAAACTTTCGCAGGAAAAGTTAACTGGAATTATTCCCGTGTGGCTAACCCAGACACAACTTGGTCAGCTTAATGCTTCCAAACAAAAGAACACATCAGTGACATTAAAGTTATCTAAGTCAGAGGTGACACAAATGCAAAAGATCGGTGGAATATTTCCATTCTTCGCGGCCATCCAGCGTTGTTAGCGGCTGTGGCTTATGCGGTTGCAAAAGCGACTGGGTCAGGGCCCGTCGGAACTGCATCTGGGATGGTTCTAAAAAGGGCGGTTGGAGGCCGCATAGTGTCTCGTAAACAAATATAAAAAAGGCGTTCGACTACCCGGGACGACTCGCATAATTTCCTCAGGCAGAGGTCTTCGACTACCTGGTACGACTCGCAAAAGGCGTCGCCGCTAACCAATCTTGACTTACTCGCTATGACAAAGTCAGTCAAGCATTTCCGACGTGTCTTTGTGAGGAATGAACATGCGTCAATGATCCCCCGCATGCGGGAAATTGGCATCATCAACCTGGATTGGACAACAGGACCTAAGACTCATTGGTACGTGGTAACACTTCGACATCTTTTGTATTTTGACTCGTACGGGCTTGCACCGCCACTTCAAGTTGTTGATTATTTACACAGACGACAGAGTCATCTACCAGTGTTTTATTCAACGCGGCCGTTGCAAACTCGTCTGGATGGTCCCATATGTGGACATCTTATTCTTGAAGTACTGTGTGCACTCGAGCGTTCAGCAACACCACAAGCACTTTTGATTTTACATTGTCACTTAGAAAGTATTCGTAATAGTACACAAAATGCATATTAACATTTACTGGAGTTACTCAATCAGACGCTGCGCTGATGTGGATCTGACCAGGTTTGCACCAAAGCCGGATTGTTGTTGACGTCGACCCGTGCGAGCTTGTGTTTTTCCAAGATCAAACTGGAAAATTTAAAACGTTTAACGTTGACATTCAGGGTGTTGTTATAAAGCTGCGAGGCGCCGTCGCAAGAACTTGGCTGAAATCACCGAGCACCAGGGTATCAGAGACACTGGCATTGTCGGTGGCCTTTGTCAAAGACTACATTGATGCTTTTGAGGTTGCGGCGAAACAACATGTGAATGCAACGATTGCAGAGGTGCCCTTACTACTACGCGTAGTAAATTCATTGGGTAGATTCAGTGGAATATTAACCAAAGAAGGATCTGAAAAATATGGCAAATGGTCGATTTCTTTTCGTTACTGTTGGGGATGCTTTTGATACACCTAATCGTAATATCTTAAAGGTGCGTGAGTCTGGATCGTATTTATTTATTATAAACGGATATAGAGGTCTGTTGGGTGTAATGATAATAGTTATAAATAATTTCCTGCATCGTAAATTAATGACACGTATTACAGAAGACAATTTTAAAGAAAGTTTCATATATTCGGTATCATTATCATTATTCGCCGGAGATGAAATTCAGTTCCAAGGACTAAACATCTATCCGGAAGGGCACTTAACCGTCTTGGGCGTTTGTGTTTAAGATTTGTTATTACATGTACGTAATGGATTTTGAACGCGATGACGATGTTGCGGAATTTGCGGATGGGGTGTTAGACCAGCTGACAGAGGATGTTAAGATTGATAGCAATTTTGTTCCACTTGTTGATGAATATCTGCTTCAGAATGGTGTTACCAGACTCTCATATGCACTGAAATATAATCTACGCAAAGGTAAAATAGAAATTGATAGCTACTACCAACTCGAGGCCAGCTTGTAGTCATAGTATTAACTCGCGGAAACACCAGACAAAAAGAGACATCACCATCAGGCGTGAAATCAGCCAAAAACTGTTTCTACAACGATGAAGTGAAATTCACCGCTGAATGCACCACGGTTACATTCCCCATCGATTATGTTAAACCAACATTAACTAAACTAAGAAGAAAAAAGGTCTCGACTGTTATTTAACAAGGATGCACTTGTCGGCGTAAAAGTTCTTGGACGAAAACGATCGTTAGAGGCATAAAACAGAGCCGTAATCAGTGTGTTTCAAAATGAACGTGGTGCCAAACCCCAGGAAGGCACAATCGCCAGAGACTTAAAAGATTACATCGGAAGATATTTTCTACGATTGCATGACGGTTGAACAAGTGAAGAGAAGTGCTTGGTTGGAAGTACGTGCACGTATTGCAGCTGAACAAAGCCATCACGGCAAGCAATTGGTCTCCACGATGACAATATAAATAGATGAACTCTGATAGCCCCTCAAATCTACCGACGCGAAAAAATAATTGAAGCGGAGCAACAACTGCGAGATGAAATAATCATGAGAATCGCGCTACTGATGAAAAACAAACGCGTGTGTATGATTGAAGTTGCTATTTGTGGACTCGCCGCGGCAACAAAAATTGACCTTGGTGTTGCTGGGATTGTGACCACGGCAACCATCATAGTTACACCAATCGGAATTGTTGTCGGAGCTATATCAATAGCAACCGGTGCCTCTGGTGGTGCTGCCAAAATAATTTAGATACGATTACATTCACGAATACGTGTTGATTCAGAACTTCTCGCGGCAGCACAAAGTAGTCTCAATACAATATCATTTATGCTAGCAGATTTTCTTACGCAAAATCGTTCACGTTTCCGAAGTATATCCACAATGACACCGCTATTGGCAGCATATATAAAGACAAACTTGTCTGCACCTGCGGTTGCAGCGTTTTTGTCGCTGTAGTAGCAGTGTCGCCGCACACAGTCCCACCGCACCCGTAAATAATACACTCGTGTTTGATGTGAGGGGTAAAATTAGTAAAGTAATGGGGTATAAAAGGCTCTGACCTATATCAGAAACCGCGATCTAAAAGCCCCGTTGTAATACTACTGATTCACAACACCCACACCCACACACACTTGAACTTCCTATAGAATGATTTATATTCAAATCATAATGGTATCTGTTTCCATTTTAACACACTACTCGAAAATTTTCAGTAGCGAAATGTGTACTTGAAATAGAAATCTTAGCGATACTTGGGTATTTTTATTTTTTTTTACTGCATGCCTTGAGCCAAATGATATGTTTTGGATTTTTATTTTTACTGTATTATTCATTTGACAATATTTCATTGTGCAATATGCTCACAGTGGCTAAAGATGCTATTCATGTGGCTATGTCAATCAGTACGAAATGGCATGTTTTCGAGGCAGTAAACTTCAACCACTGCTCACTTTTAATACATAATGTAGCTAGGTCAGTCAGTGCGAAACAGCCTTTTTGCTTGTAATAAAAAACTTAGAGAGAATGGAAATCCGATAGGTATATGAGGATACAAAATGGATTAAAAAAAAAAAAATACTTTTTCTGAAGAAAACCCATTTAAATGTTAAGCTTTTGATAGAATGTTTATACTGGGTAATGATTTGAAGCAACACATTTGCTCCCCTGCTCTCTTTATAACGTAACGTAGCTAGGTCAATCAGTGGGAAACGACCTGTGCAAGGGACGGTAAACTTTAGCCACTACTCGCTTTAGTACGTAATGAAGTTAGGTCAATCAGTGCAGAACAGTTTGTTTAAAGGACCGTTAAAGCTATACTGTACTTTTGTTATACAGGGGAAAACACGATCATACACATATACGGGAATTTAAGAGAAGATATTCAAGTTTTGTGAACATTATGGTTATCTCTTTTCTTTAGCTCAGAAACGTAGTGTACATCCATGGCAAAATGATACTGTCTTAGACCATTGGAAATCTAGTTTGACTTCACAACGATGTCAGCCTTGTAAATATGTTCTTGTTTAATCTTTTGTACATGAAAATGGAAGGGACAAGCCCTAGTCCTTCTTCTTCATTTTAAGTGAGCGGGACTTAATGGGGAAAATGTTGAATTTGAAACCTAGTGTTGACTTGTTTGTTTTGTGTGTCCCTTTCAAAAATTATTTCTCTCTCTCTCTCTCTCTCTCTCTCTCTCTCTCTCTCTCTCTCACGCGCGCGCAGCACATACACCCACACCTCAACCACATGTTGACAGACATATTTCTCATGTTGATACGACATTTATGTTCAAGTGCAGACCGTCGCCAATTGCTACATTGTTACAAACAGACACTCACTCCATATGATAAACCTATGAAGTCATATGGTTTTTCCGTTCGAGTGCAGATTGTCGCCTATAGCTACACTGTTACAATGTAGCTATGAACCAAGATGGCGCCTATGTTAAATTCCCGTTTTTCCCAATAAACTTTCGACTCTTTGTCACTCACAATTTATAGGGACACATTTTCCCTTGTAGACCCCAATAAATGTTCGACCTTTTTTAATATGGGACTCCCGTAGACCCCTCGATCGCCATCCTCCACTACTTATGGACATTTTTGTCTATGTTAAATTCCCATAGACCCCATAATCTTTTTACCCCTTTTAACACGTTTCCCTTACACCCTCAAGTGGCACACTAGACTACTGTTATTCTTAGCTAAAAGGTATTCAAGTTGAACATAGACTGTTCTTTCTAAAATTTTGGACACAATACTGGGTATACTAACAGGCCTGTATTTGTTGAGAGCAGCCCTACTATCCTTTTTGTAAAGAGGATTAACTCTAGCTAATTTCAGTTCATCTGGCACTAGACCAACAAGTTGTTCTCCGCCATTTTTTTTCTCCCTGACATGACTGGTGACTGGTCATCCACCGGTCATGTCAGAAAAAAAAGGAAAAAAATAAAAATAAAAAAAGGCGGAAAACAACTTGTTGGTCTAATCAGACACAATACCTCTTGATACAGACAAGTAACACTGTATGTAACTGAAATCGTCAAAACACTGGGGGTGGTGGTGAGGGGGAGGGGGGAATCAGGAAGCCAAAATAAAAAAAATCAACGGGACGAGCCTTCAAAGTGATGCGAAGAGGGTCAAGGAGAGCGGCAAGATCCCCCAGTCGGTTTTCAGTGGTTAATATTTTGGAGGTTTGTTTAAATGTTATTGCAAGCTTGCAGATATATATATATTGCGGATATTGTAAAGGCCTGTACATTTACATGGATTAAAATTACTTAATTCTTTGTAAAAAAAAAAAAATTGGTGTGTTATTATGAAGATTTCTTACCCTGTAAAACTTTTTCAAAATTGTTGAAACTGTTGTAAATATTTTTGAAGGTTGTGGCAATTTCTCCAAGAGAGTAGATGCTACATTAATGAAGAAGGTATTAAAATGATTAGCAATATCACAGGGGCTATGACAGTTGCGATCCTCAATAGTGAGTATAATATTAGCATTATCGTTTGATTTAGAACTGTAACCGAGCGATTTCTACTTTTTCCATAGTTTCTTTGGGCTTCAACATATTATATCCATTATATTAGTTGCAATAAAAAAATATCTTGCAGTGAAAAAAAAATATAAAAAAACCCCCAAAATCATGGGTCGAGAGAAAATCCCAGCCCACCATAACGAAAATTAATTTTGTCAGTCCCGGTAGTTTTCCGTCGCATGTTGAAAGAAGGTCCGTGTTTTAGTGATTAGTAATAAAACATTTCGCGCGCTAAATGTTAGCCCTGCGCGCGCAGGGGGCTGTTTTTGAAGAAAGTCATTCTTAGTTAAGGCGTTGGGAAATTTTGTCACAGGTGAGTATCTTAAATGATTTATATGTTGATTTATAACTGTATGCTGCTATTTGAACGTATTGTCACGTCATTGCAAAGTTTTGATAATGAGAATCTTAAATTTAGGATAGCTAAAATTGCAAGATTTGACCGATGTTGCACGTGCATTTACAGTTTGAATAGAGAAAGCACAATTGCTCGTCTTGCACCATCATCCCCCTCTTCAAGAATTAACTTTTGAAAATGAATATTGTACATTTATTGTTTCCTTCTGTTTTCTGTTTTTAGCTGCTTATTATCTTCCAATTTACGCTATTTCTTCCTTTTTTTTAAAATTCATTCATTTTTTTTTTGCCGCCCACCCCCACCAAAAACATTTCCCACCCTAGGCTACCAACTAGTTTCTCGAGCTGTTCAACTGGCCATGAATAGAGATTTAAAAAAAAATTGTTTAGTTACATTTCCCATCCACTTAACACCGGATTAAGCTGGTAGAAGGCCAATGAGCAATTTAAAAGTACCCCCCCCCCCGAAATAAATGAACACCATAAATTTATAAATACTTGCATCGCGGGGCCTTGGAGCAACTGCTGCATATGCACCACTTTAAATCTGGCCTTGCATTCATGTAAGTACATGTATGTGTAATGCAAGGGCGGATTTGAAAGGGAGTGAGGAAAAGTCGGTGCCCCTCCCCAATCCTTTAACAAAATGAGTGCCAGACGGAATGTTTCCTTGAGCAAGTTTTCTTTCAAGTTAAATGGTTAAAATTATGCTTTGGAAATGCTTTAGGTCTATTGGTAATGTGCAGTTAATTACTGGTGGGTGGGAGATGGTGCTCTGAAGAAATGGCTATATACTTTGGTAATAGTAGCAACAGGGGATTATTTTTTTGGAATTATAGAATATACAAAAATTGAATGTTTTCTGCATAATTTTAGTGCAGATTTCAAAAATGAACCCATCTTTATGATATCTTTTCAAATAAATTCACAGGAAAGTCGCAGCAATATAATAATGTAATTGTGGGCATCCACTACACCACGTGGAACTTGCCCTTCAGCTCGGCTACAGTACATGGTACAGAATGCTCTTTTCAAGTTGTACACAATGCTGCTTAATATTCAAAGACTCGCCCACTAAAACGCATTCGCATACATGTATTGCAAGAGATGAAGGATAAATTTCCAAGCAAAGAATCCTGAGACTATTTAGGTGCTTCACAAAATATGCAGTTTAATTGTATTAATTTTAATAAGAGAGAGAGATTCTGCTTTTAAACAAAAGAAAAAAGAAATCACACAAGTATTAGTGGGTTTCATTCTGTTATTAAAATAAATAAATGTGACAAACGCAGTGATTTATTTTGTCATTCACCCAGTCACTTTAAAATTGTATGCTTAACAGGTGCCCACACAATGAAATATACATGACACTATTTATGCAACACATTTTCTCAGGAACTAGATATGCGTTTACTCTTACCATAGACCTACTGTTTTTATGCAGACTTGATGAAGCTGCATTCTATAACCAACAGCTTAACAAATATACCTAGGATTATTGGTTTGGTCATCAAAGTTTAATATTACCAAATGGATGGGTGTAAGTGATGAAGTATAATTAAATATTTTCGGTAGGAGATAAACTTGTATGTATTAATTTCATTTAATGCAGATGCAGTTTATTTGGTACAGTACATTCTTTCAATCCACATAACAAATACTGCAAACTACCTGAATGTCAAGTGAATATTGTAGTTAACACCGAAGTTCAACACCATTCTTCTGGAGTGCACAGAGCATTTCCATATCGGACCATGGTTTTTCAAAATGGGGTAGGGTGTAAGCTGTGATAAAAATAACCATTATTTTGTTTTTCAGTTCATTCACATTTAGTTTTAAAATGTACATTTCCTGTGAAGTGTCTGCAAATTCTAACTTTTAAGACTTTCTTCATATGCTGGATAGTGTCAGTCATATACTGTGCTGACCGGCCTTGTGAGGTCCAGAGCTGTAATGAAACTTAATTGCTTCAGTTTCCATTGACAAAAACTGGTTGAATTTCAAACCTGTGCCAGTTTGGGATATTGTTTGTGATAACTGCAAACCATCTTTCCTTCCATTTCTGTCTCAGAAGTGTCATATTTAAGATGTTTTGCTGCCATGGAGACTAGCTTACGTCTCTTTGGAGAAATATTTACCTCCTATTTGGTGGAAGCTTTCATTTTATCCCGACACGTTCATGCAGATGTTCCTTCTCTGAATTTCCCCTAGAACCTTCCTTGCAAAAATGATTAAGTAAACACATAATAAAATTGATCTCACCTGTCAACTACTTCTAAAGTTGTTATAACATACATTTTGTGGTTTAAATATGAACACAGACAGCTCCTTAATTAGCATAATTGCTTTGCTTCAAATGGAATATCTTGTGTGGAAGCTGATCCTCTGTATAATCAATTAAAAATTAAAGAATCATTACTGTTATTTAATCAGTTCATAAAGGAAATCGACACTAATGTCAGTAAAATGGCTTTCATTAATTTAATTGCATTGAATCACTGGATTGAAATCAGAGGGTGATCCAGTTGCGAGTATCTGGGTTGAGTAAACAAAATAAAAGCCATTTAAAACGTTGCTAATTAACCATAATTGAATTGTCTCGTTTTAAGTATTTTGATTGGTTGATAATTCAGTCGCTTAGCTCAATATGCATTCAAGTAGTAATAGAATGTGCACACATGCGACAGTTTTCAATGGTTACTTGCTGTAATATCGCAGGATATGAATGAATAAAATGGAGAGAGGTTGATTCAAGCATTTAGTATGCCTGAAGAGTGATGGGGGTGGTGGGCATGAATGGCCAGATAAAGCATGAAAATTAACACTTGCCCGACTTGTTTTAAGTAGGAAATAAGCACTTGTCCTGGAATAGCGTCTTGCAAATTTTTACTTGTTCAACTTCACAAATGAATAATTTCGGGATGTGGGCCGATGGAATTTGATCAGTCCTGAGCTAGTTTTGAGATTTGAATAGATGTGTTACTTATAATTTCTGTTGGTAATGTGTTCCACTGTTGAATTGTGAAAGGCAGGAATAAATTTTGATACAAGGTAGTTTTATAGAAAGGGAGCTGAATGATTGAGTGCTGTAGGTCTCATTGTTGATAAGAAAAGGTTGAATTACATCTTTGTAAGTAGTTCGAAGCAAAACCATTGTCCGTTTAAAACAACTAATCTGGTTTTGAGCTATCTCTCCTCATTACCAAATAATCTTGAGTTAGGTGATCTCAGACTGACACGAGGAATTGAAGACCACAGATAAATGCACAAATTTGATACTAGCTGTTTTGACTAGTTCACAAGTTCTTTCTATTGCCGATTTTTCTTTTATGAGAATCAAACAATGGAATAGCGTGTGGGTTATACAGTATGATTCAACAAAATGCTTATTCAATAAAAAAAAACTATTCACTTAACCCCAAGTACACCGTTTATTGTCAGCATAATGGCAAAGAAAACCAAATTCTAGAAGAGCTGCTGTTGTGCTTTTTAAGTTGTCAGTCCGCACATGAAATTAACACATAGGTGGCAAAGAAACAAACCATGATGATGGGTTCTGTTGTGTTGCACATGAGCATCTGTAATCAAAAAGTGTACATGTATCTAGGATGACTTTTGCAACCATTTGTGATTTAAAAAAGAAAACACTATTTTTTGATAATTAGTACATCTCTTTCTCTATATCTGAGACTAACATACATGTATGTAGTTCCCATGCCTATGCACACAGATCTGTTATGAAGTGCATATTGAATGCATCTTCTTTTTTTCACAACATGTAGAAATTCAGTATGAGAATGAACTTCACTCTGTCATCATCTTTATATTTCTGGAACAGTACATAGTCACTTGGCTTTTAGCAATTTTTTTTTTTGTATGTTGATGAAGCAACTGCCAGAACTATGCCTTCTCAAGTTGTAATTACTCCTCTATAATGCAGTAATTGGATGTCAGAAGAAATCATACACCATGTTAAAGAGCATTCATGCATGGGGTAACCATCAAAACTTTTGCGGTTTTGTTTCACTTTAGTCCAGTACGAATGCGATTTTACAATCTCACTGATTTTCATTTGATCATAAAAAAAAGTATATTGTGCGAACTGCAACAGAAATAGGGACATGAATGAATCTTTATTCCAATAGCGTAGTATTAAAGGAAAAAAAATTAGATTCATTGCACAAAATGTAGTATTAGTACAGTTTGTGAGGCAATGTCATTATGTTAATATTATCTAAAATTTGATCTGGCATTATGTATCATATATTATCTTCGTTAGAACTAGTAAATGTTTATCATTAAATAAATGATCACATTTTTTTCAATATAAAAAAGTAAACAAACTGCACCTGAAAGAAATGACAATTTACATAAATCGGTGCTTGTCTTTCTCTGAACCTCTTTAGATCATGCTTGCAGGTGTCATAAGCAGTAAACCACTCATTTTATTGAGACCACATCCACTCTGCGGTGGTCATCGATTGTGAGAAAGTGTGGTGTGCAGAGCTATTCTCGGCTATATACCATGACAACTCCCATCAGGGTGCATGGAGAGGTGTTTTTTTAATAAAAAAAATTCATAATCCTCTCCACTATCTCTACACCCCCACAGCGAAGAATGGGGAATTAAAAAAATTGAGCGAGTTGTGCTGTATTTCACAAATGTTGTGGAATTTTCTTCTCTATGAACAGTATCAACCACAACTGTACTTTCTACATGGAAACTTTGATAGCCACTGGGTTACCAAAGACTGTCAAAGGACTATTGACAGGAAAAACAATATGGCGGCCTTCATTACATACCGTATATACTCGCTTATAAGTCGACGTTTTTTTTTACCTAAAATTCGATTCATGCAGAGTAGGGGTCGTCTTATAAGCGTGACATTAAAAAAATTATAAATCTTGGGGTAATGTTGGAAACTCTAGATGTTTGCAGTACATAAAAATACTGTCAATTCATATATTTTTACGTTTTCATGCCATTATTCCTATGTAGTACTGCATATATGGTATGCACTGTGTTTATCCATTTCATGATGGTATTCATTACAAAATACATGTATCTACAGGTAATTGGCTTTTAATAATTTGAAAATGTTACCAGTAAATTAAATACTACCTATCGCAAAATGAAGTGTCCATCAATGTTTACCGTGGGTGTTTACTAGTAAGTACATTGCCTCCATTTTCGTGCAAGTCCGAACAACCTGTATTTGTATTAATATTTGTGTTTTGCTGAATAAAGACTGTGCTTGATGCAATAAAAGTTTTGATATAATTTGTATTTTCCTTTTCCACAAGTCAGATTTAATTCCCAACTGATATTTCCCAAGTTATCTGCCAGTGCACGTCGACCGATAAGCCTTTGGCTTGTAAAGGGACTCCCTTTGTTTTCAAGTTGACAATCCTTTTGATCGAGCCGCGAATCTATACTTGTTCAGTGCCAAGTGGATGTTCCACAACTTCCTGTACATATACTTTAACCTTAATCCCTTTGCTTGTAAAGGCACCACACTGTTTTCACATGTGACAACCCTTTGATCAAGCCGCGAGTTTGATACTTGTTCAGTACCAAGTAACAGAGGGTGGTTATTTGAACTCCCTGTGATCTTGCCGCACAATTGACATCTGTTCAGTTGCAGCCTTTAATAGATTTCTGACTTTATGATCAAAGTGTTACTCACAGAGCCCAAGCTCAGTCTCTGCATAAGCACCCACATATGACAGTAAAGCCGAGGAATCAGAGTCGGACGAGATTTACGATGACTAGACAACGATTTACAATGACTAGAAGATGTAGAATTTCAGAACTTTATCAGACAACGAGGATTAATTCTTGGTCTTTGTACCAGATTACATTAGATAGTGACATTTATAGGATACCGTAAATCACAAAAAAGTGGACTTAACTTTCATTGTTTATTTGTACGACGTGTGGAATTAACATATTACGGGATATTGTGAATTGGATCATTCTGAAGTTCTATTTTTATACAGGTATGTGACCTATAATTGAATTCGTGGATTTATCATATAAATGGATTTAAAATGTCAAGCATTATGGATTTCAATTGACTTTATTACACAGAGATGGATAAATTGTAAGTTGTCAATTTATGTTACATATTTCACTCAATAATATAATTGTATTTTACACTGGCTTTGCTTTTATTTTTCTTATCTATCTATCCAGTTTGGCTTGTTTATATTTCCAAAATGCATTTCTGACTCACTAAGAAGTCACCCCTTCAGACGGATCTGACTTGCAAAATACACCCCGACTTGTGGAGGGTCAAAGAGAAATTCACTTTTTGCAGCCATAAAAAGGGGGGTGGGGTCGACTTGTAGTCGAGTCGACTTATAATCGAGTATATATGGTAATTGCATTGGGTTATTTGCCACAGTGTACTTAAGGCCCCATGTGTATGCAAAATGTAACCCTCATTGCATCTTGTTTGATCTTTTTGCAATATGATAATTACAACACAATAGCTCAATTATAACTGTGCTTATCTGTTGTGTATGCTATACAATATATTGCTTATTTTAACTCTGATAAATACCTTTTCCACAAAACAGGTTTTCAAAACAGTGTCCATTGCAGAGAAGATGTGCCCACTACTGAACAGGCTCCATCTACATATGTATTCCTGTCCAACACAAGTGATCCAATCAGAGGCATTCCACAGTAATGTCCATTGCGGAGAAGATGTGTGCACTACATAACAAGCCCAATCTACATGAATACGGCATCATGACCATGGAACAGAAGAAACAAGGAGATGACAGTGTTAGGGACCCTCTGCCAATAATAGGGTTAGAAATGATAAATTAATGAATGAATTGACTAGTTTTGTGCATTTTATTACATCCTACAGGCTTTTTGTATTTCAAATTGGAAGGTGGTACAAACTGTCAGGGGGGGTTCCCAATTAAAAAACATAAAAAATCAGATGCAGCCACTGGTATCGTGGGTTTTAGAACATTAACAGTTAAGTAGTCTGAAAACATTTGCTAGTTCCAGGTGCACTTTGAGAGTGGCCAACTAACCACAGAATGTAGGTCTCAACAAACTAGTTTTGATATGTGACACAGCTGATTTGTGTATTTTTGGTAGTAAATAGGTTAAAAGGTGTTATAATTTGAGCACAGACACCATACATACATGCCAACCATTACACTTTTGGTGTAATCATTACACTTTTTTTCACCTAATTATGTCTTATGCTTGCCTGTGTGTTGAATACACTTTTTTGGTATATTAAAAGATAAAAAATAAAGCAATAATAAGTTGCATTTTTAATTTTATTATCACCTCTTTAATCAAATATATCATATAAATTTGAGAATATTCTAAAAGAAGACTGCTACTTAAGAATAGCACAAGAGTACATTTTGTCCATTGTAGACCTACGTGTACTTATTTTCTATTTATAGCAGCTGTATATGACTTATTTCCAAGAAAACAGACCAGTTTCTTCAAATCAATAGTGCTTTACAAATTTAAAAAGAATACGAGTGATGTAATACAGCACTCGGGTTGAGCACATTGTCATGTTTATTGCAGAATTTGTGGACTTTACAATCATTCAGCGAAAGTTAAACATTTAGACTAGTTAAAGTGTTGTATATAAATAATTTTTCAATATGTTTTGTGTTTGTATTCTGGTACTAATTCACACAGATTTTGACCATTTGTGATAAGAATTTTAACCATACGCAGATCCAGGTTAGTAGGAAAACTAAATGTACATTTTTCGTAGAGTTTATTGTAATAATGGCATGTAATATATAGATTACACTTTTTATGCTCAGATTATGCTTTTTCGTCACTTAGGTTACGCTTGTACCTCTGTAGGGGTTGGCAGGTATGATTCTGGCTGGAGAGGTAAATTAATCCAGATATTAGGGTCCAGCTTGGACCCTGATTTACTATGATTAAATGCACTTAAATGCAATGCCAAGCGTTTGTATGATTAACGTGACTTTTGGTAAGGAAAAAAGTAAAAGTATGGTTGTGGTCTAGCAACACATGTAACAGATATAAATGGAATAATGAAGGGAAAAGTTCAGGCAAGCAAGATTGACTAACTTTCAAAAATGTGAAAATTTTGATGTATGATCTTAACCATGATGAAAAACCATTAAAAATAATGACACATTCAGGAGTGTACCTTCAATGGCTTTAGTGTTAGTCCTAATGCAACAAGTAATTAAGCTTTGCATGTGACTTTGATCTTGCTGATTGGACCATGCTGTTGATACACATGATTGGTACAAGATGCACCCCAAGCTATGATTTGATCGGGTGAAACATTTCTTTCCATTATCTGTAATAACTTGATTGCTTCTGGGTGACGGTTTGCACACACAAAAAATGATAATGATTTGAGACCTGGCCGTAAAGATGCCATAAAAGTGCCAAGTGACATCAAGTCCTGAGATGTAGCTATACCAAGCTTTAGGTTTATTACTTTATTTAAAAGTTTGTGAGTTACATCTCCAAACAAATATAGTAATGTCCACCTTTCACTGAAATGAAAACCATGAAAGTGGTAAATTTGACACTCTTTGTCTTACATATATGTAAAAGTTGACCAATTTTCCTCCCACTAATTCTAATCTTTTCAGATTTGAAAACCGTACACTAAAAGTAAATGTAACCTTCATCTGTGAACTTTACCTTCAAGAAAGGTGGCAACACATGTACTAGTTCCGATGTGTAAATTTACAAATATCATCCAATTGACTGGTTTCATTAAACCCATCCAAGTGGAATAATATTGGAAGATTTTGTACAAAATTATACAAGTATCTACTGGTATACAGACTGATTCCACGTTTTCTTCAAGAGCATATGAGCAGTGTTATTTGTACAGTTTTCACACTGGATGATGTTATGTATGATGTTTATATAAAAATTATAAACGTTTCTTGACTTTAATATTTGCTTAAACCGTAATGTTAAGTATACTGTTGACATGTTAGTTATTGTCCTTGAGTTAGGTTGTTCACTTAGTATTTGATTTCAAGGACGGTTTTGGTAAATAAGTTGTTGATTCAGTTTGAGGTCAGGGTTGATTTTGTTCACAGATAAAACCAGAATTTCCCTCTAGAGTTGTATTAAGAGTCACATACACCATAATATTCTAGAACATTCTGTCATGTGACCTATCTTTATATATACCATGTTTAGTGGACAGTTTTTCAATTTTCTTTAAAGAGCCATTACAGTTGTGAACAATCATTCCAAATTCAGAGAGAGGAATTTTTTAAACAATATTCATTCGATCATAAAAGTGCTCATAGTCTTTTGAATTGACAATTTTGGGATTTATGTAAACTTATTCAAAGATATTCTGGAGTACTTCATTTTGGATAGTTGTTCATTTGGAACATTCTATATTTAGAACTTATGATTAGGACACTTAGGATTATTGGATTATTTGGATTTTAATTCACATTACTGTAAGTGTCTTTTGAATTTTCACTTTAATTGTCCAGAAATAAATTGCTTCTTGATTTTTACTTGATTTGTTGGTTTCACTTTATGTTTTTCTAAGACCATAGAGTCGTAACAATGATTTTTTGGGGTAAACATAAAATTCAGTGTAATCCAAAATGAGATATAGAAAGAAAAAAAAACTAGAATTAGGTAAATAACATGGCATTGCATATCACCATGCTTAGAATCTATGCCACTAGGGATAGGGCCTGATCCAGGCGCAAATGTTTCAATGCTGTAAATGTGTATTTCTCTTTTCATATCCAGTTAGTGTATATATGGTTATATGGTGCAAATCTTGATAGTTTCCAAGTTGTGAGCCAAGGACAAGTCCCTAATACTCCAGGGACATGACCCAGGATGTGTTGGATGTGCAAGTGCATATATAGTTGTAGGGTGGGGACTTGAACAGTTTCCAAGTTGTGAGCCAGAGTAGAGTTCCAACTCAAGGGACACAACCCAGGGTCTGTGCTGGATATATGTCCAATTTTATCTCCTCTTGCCCTTTGAACCTATATATAGTTATAGACTGGGGATCTCCGCAGTTTCAAAGTTATGCCCCAGTGCAAGTCCCCTTCCCCAGGGTCTGTACTGGAAATGTGCATGATTTCATCTTGTGTCCTTCAACCAATATATGGTTAGTAGGTGGGATCTCCACTGTTTTGGAGGCATGATATACCAGTATGTCTGAATTCATCTGGTGTCCTTTAGTCCTATATATGATTGATGGGTGGGGATCTCGAGAGTTTCCAAAATGTGACATAGGGGCATAGATGACACAGACCAACAGGCTAACCTTTGGGCAAGACCAGGGTGTGTAACTCAAAAACGTATGTTATAGCCCTGGCCTTGATGATGACACAGACCAACTTTCAGATCGCCACCTGTAACTTGAAATACTAAACTACAGCCCATGGTCCCACTCCAGTGATCATATTAAAATTCCAACATCTCCATTTCTTGTCACCTGTTTTATTCAGCATCAGATATCCCCTTGATAAACTTGTTTTGGACATGGTTTGTTTGGTCTTTCTGCCTAGAGTATCATCAGAAGCAATGGTGTTCTGTACTTAAATTCCTGAACCAGTCTAAGTGATTTGGCTCAGTTACATTTAAGGCAATCATTGCTATATTTGGAATTGTAGTGTTGTGATCACTTCAAGCATTTTTCAAATGGAAAATATGAATTATGTTTAAAATATTCAGAGGTTAGATAATATGAATATATGTGTATCATTTTGGTGATACATTCTGTTGTCAAAGACAATCCTTATATTGCTGACAATAGCAATATTAGAACTGGCTCCAAGCAGCAGTGTGCATGCATTATTATAATCTGGGTCATGTTCATAGACAAATTTCTAGTGATGATTGAGACTTGATGCACTTGAATCAATTGATTTTGTTAATACTTGACTAAACACATTAAGTAACATGATATCTGTCATGGTTTGTGGACTTGCCCACCGTTTGCAGACATTAAAATATCGTAATTATATAATTAGGGCCAGTTCTCACTTGTCAGAAATGGCAGTACATGTACATGATGCCCAGAGTTTACTACGGACATAAAAATATGGTAATTACATCATTAGGGCCAGTTCTCACTTGTCAGAGATGGCAGTTCATGTATGCGATGAACATAATTTATAAACAAACCTAACAACACCAAAAATGCAAGCAGAATTCTTTATTTGTAAAAGAAAACACTAAAACATTATAATGTAAGTGTTCCTTATTTGTAAAAGAAAACACTAAAACATCATGGAAGTGTTCTTTATTGGTAAGCAAGGATATAATGCAATGTAGTTTACCTAGGTCATTTCCAATAAGCATTGAATTTCCAGGTGCACCAATACACACTATTAACAATAAAGAGGTTAATTTACTATACAAAATGTTTGGGAAAATTATAATTTTAATTGTATTACTGGCTGCTGAAATTTTCTGTGAAGATGAAACTTCTTTAAATCACTTAACTCGGAATAACATCAGCAATGGATCCTAAAAATCGTACTTCGCTCTGCCCTCATTGCCAGTTGTCCAATAGAGTGCAATTGTACTTTCACATTGGCAAGGTCAGCGACACTAAATACACATTGGCAAGGTCAGCGACACTAAATACAGATGGGAGGGATGAGAGAGTACAGGTGAACACTAAAGCAGTAATTCACCCAGAAGATAAAATGTAAACAACTTTCAAGAATGGAAAACAATTAACCTTAATCCTAACATCACCCTTGTAATAACTAATTAAAAGGAATAATAATAATCATAATACTTTCTTTATTTAAAGAAGAAGCTCATCTGGTCAACAGACCAATCTTCCATGAGGCCTTCTACAATTACGTGTACATGTTGGGGTAAATACATTTAGAGAGAGAGAGAGTAGCAGATGCATTAAATAGCCAAAGACTGGTGAGGAAATCGATGAATTCGGTATTTTTTCATGAAAACTTTGTATTCAAAAACTTTTATCATTGATTTAAAACTCACAATCGATGTATTAAAAAATGAATTACCAAACATGCATTCAGGTCTCCTAAAATGAATACATAAATTGTTTAATTTGCGAACAAAACGAAGCCACATTTCAGTTGCATTTATAATATGTTTAAATTAAGAACTAAAGATTAGGAAGAAAACTACAAGAAGTGTGAATAACTGAAAAAAAATCAGTGGTACTTGTGCATGCAATGAGTTCATTGTGAGAAATATCTGACAAAGAAATTCTTAAAATTGTCAACAAATGAAATAAACCTTCTAAATTCTCTGAAACAAATATAAATTCCAAATCTTTTTTCATACTTTTGATCAATAAAAGTTCAAATCTTTGTTTCAACAATCCAAAACGGAAATCGGTTAAAACAATATACAGTTGTGGGAAGTTGAACCCAAACTGCTCTGATCCTTGAAGGCTTTACACATGTAATCATTGTTGCACAAATTCACTCCAGTGTCCTTCAATTTAATTAATTTGTAGGAAAGAGGGTGGTGGTGGAAGTGGTGGTCCAAAACAGTGGACGTGCATTGCATTACAGTTGGCGATGCACATTTATAGCTCGAACAGTTTATTAGAGTGAAGGCCAGTCCTCCTTTACTGATGAAGAACCCAGGTTTTCAAAACATCAAGTCAAAGATTGAAATCTAATTCAGCCAGTGGGAAATCTTCCGAGACAAAGTTGTTCCCAGCTTGTGACAAGTCAATGTTGGTAAAAAAAATTAGAAAGTAAAGTGTTTTTTTTTCCTGCTATTTGTGACGGCTGACGTCTTCATTGCATGCACTTTCAGTTGTCAAAGACATGATACCAACTGACAATGTTTGAAAAAGTCCTTCAGTGCATGGTGCAACTTTTGCACTAAAAACAAACTGATAGATGACACTGGGGAAAGCCATGTGCAAACTAGCTGGCACAGATAACATAAAAAGGAAACTGATGGTGTTTAAATATGACTGATGCCAGGTTACAAACCATTAATTGACATATTAGAAGGGTATGGTGGGAGGTGTCTGGAAATATATTGGCCAATAATACAAATGTTATAGAGAACAAACACTCAAATTGTCTTATATAACCTAGCTTGGGGCTATGTCCCTTGCAAGGTTAAATAAGAACCCATTAAACCTTTGGACATTTGGGACTGGCCAGGGTGTTAATTTGAAGGAAAATGTAAGGACATAAAAATTGGGGTACAGGTAATGTTCTGGGAGGCAAGGGGTGTGGGTTAGGAATGGGTAGGGGGATGCAGTACCCATTAAACATTTGGCATTTGGGACTGCCCGGGGTGTTAATTTTAAGGTTAATGTAGGTACATACAAATTGGGGATTTGGGGTAAAATGGGGGTAAAGGTTGCTCCTGGGTGGAGGCAATGTTCTGGGGTAATGGGGTTATAGGTGGGTACTAGGGGATTGCAGTACCCATTAAACATTTGGCATTTGGGACTGTCTGGGGTGTTAATTTTAAGGTTAATTTAGGTACATGCAAATTGGGGATTTGGGGTAAAGGTTACTCCTGGGTGGAGGTAATGTTCAGGGAGGCAGGGTGGTGTTGGAGATTGGTAGGGGGATTGCAGTACCAATTAAACATTTGGCATTTGGGACTGCCCGGGGTGTTAATTTAAAGGCAAATGTAGATAACCAAAATTGGTGAATTTTGGGTAAAATGGGGGTAACGGTTACTCATGAGTGGAGGAAATGTTCTGGGAGTCAGTGTGTGTGGTTATAGGTGGGTACTAGGGGATTGCAGTACCCATTAAACATTTGGTATTTGGGACTGCCCAGGGTGTTAATTTAAAGGTTAATGTAGGTTTATACAAACTGGGGATTTGGGGTAAAATGGTGGTAAAGGTTTCTCCTGGGTTGAGGCAATGTTCTGTGGGGGTGGTTATAGGTGGGTACTAGGGGATTGCAGTACCCATTAAACATTTGGCATTTGGGACTGCCCGGGGTGTTAATTTTAAGGTTAATATAGGGACATACAAATTGGGGATTTGGGGTAAAATGAGGGTAAAGGTTGCTCCTGGGTGGAGGGAATTTTCTTGGGGGAGGGGTTGTGGTTATAGTTGGGTACTAGGGGATTGCAGTACCCATTAAACGTTTGGCATTTGGGACTGCCCGGGGTGTTAGTTTTAAGGTTAATGTAGGGACATACAAATTGGGGATTTGGGGTAAAATGGGGATAAGGGATACTCGTGAGTGGAGGAAATGTTCTGGGAGTTGGTGGGTGTGGTTATAGGTGGGTACTAGGGGATTGCAGTACCCATTAAACATTTGGCATTTGGGACTGCCCGGGGTGTTAATTTTAAGGTGAATGTAGGTATATACAAATTGGGAATTTTGGGTAAAATGGGGGTAAAGGTTGCTCCTAGGCGGAGGGAATGTTCTGGCAGTGGGGTTATAGTTGGGTACTAGGGGATTGCAGTACCCATTAAACATTTGGCATTTGATACTGCCTGGGGTGTTATTTTTAAGGTTAATGTAAGGACATACAGTGGGTCCAGGGGGCGTCATTGGGGATATTGGGGTTTTAAAATGAGGGTAAAGTGGATTGACTCGTATGAGAGAGTAGCTCGAGGGAAATGTTCTGGGAGTTGGTGATGTGATAGGGGCAGGGAGATACATTTCATGTGTGGTTATAGCATCGTGTGGTACTTCGGGGATTGCGAGTACCCATTAAACATTTGGCATAGTCTTGGGGAGTGGCCCGGGGGTGTTGTTTTTATAGGTTCAATGTAGGGACATACAAATTGGGCATTTGGGGTAAAAATGGGTGGTATAGGGACTTACTCCTGTGAGTGATGGGAATGTTCTGGGGGGCAGTGTGTACTTTGGTTATAGTTGAGGTTACTAGGGGATCTTTGCACAGTACCTCACTTAGAAAATACATTTTGGCACTTTGGGATTGCCTGGGGTGTTCAATTTTTAAGGGGTTAATAATGTCAAGGTACATACAGAATTTGGGGTTATTTGGGGTAAAAATGGGGGTAAAGGATGCTTTTTTTTTCACTGGGTGGACGGGAATGTTGCGGGGGGGAGGGGAAGTGGTGTGTGGTTTATAGTTGGAGGTACTAGGGGTGATTGCAGTATTACCCATTTAAACATTTGGCATTTGGGACTGCCCGGGTTCTAAGTGTGAGGTTTATTTTTGCAAGGTTAATGTGAATTTAGGGACATAGACACCAATTTGGGATTCTGGGGTATAAATAAATGCGGGAAAGGGTTACTCGTGAAGGCGCGAGGGAGGGGAATGTTCAGGGGGTCAGTGTGTTTGGATACTAGGTGGATGTACTCTAGGCGTGAGATTGCAGGTACCATTAAACGTTTGGCATTTGGGACTGCCTGGGGTGTTAATTTTAACGGTTAATGTAGGTATATACAAGATTGGGGACTTTGGGTAAAATGTGGGTTAAAGGTTGCTCCTGGGTGGAGGGAATGTTCTGGGGGGTGGGTGGTTATCGGTGGGTACTAGGGGGATGGCATTACCCATTAAACATTTTGGCATTTGGGACTGCCCGGGGTGTTATTTTTAAATGGTTAATGTATAGGGACATACAAATTGGGGATTTGGGGTATAAATGAGGGTAAAGGTTGCTCCTGGGTGGAGGGGAATGTTCTGGGGGGGCAGGGTGTTGTAGTTATAGTTGGGTACTAGGGGATTGCAGTACCCATTAAAACGGTTTTGGCATTTGGGACTGCCCGGGGTGTT